>OZ026518.1:21972356-23267981 GCA_964019695.1 Loripinus fragilis
CATGTTTTACTGTACATTTCAGTTGGCAACTGACACCAGCGGACCCTCGATGGGTAGGTGGATGGTGGATTGGGTTCTTTCTGTCTTCCATACTCATGTTCCTGCTGGCTCTGCCATTTTTGCTATTTGGAGCCGAACTCCCAAGTAAGTATATAATTGTATGAATGCACAGCAAGTTTAGTTGGAACTCAAAAATCAAATGAGTATGGTCAGGAAATGCCACATTCACAGACCACAAACCAGTCCAAAGCACTGCAAGGCAGAAAAAGTAAAACCTGTGTAAAACGGCCACTAAAATAGACAAAAAGATCTTAATAACAAATAGTAGCTTAATGAAGGTCGTAAGTATTGCAGAATGCTCCCCTCGGAGCATTCTGCAATACTTTTGACCTGCATTAAGCGATACTTGGTATTGAAAACCAATTTTCAGTCTTTTTGAGAGTGGTCGTTTTAAACAGGTTATACTGTACACTGAACACAGAAAACACAGACAACCACACAAGAACATGAACACTATTAAAGTAAAGCAACCACACAATGGGAGCAACAATAAATAATGAATCAACAACAACAGACTTAGAAAGCAAGTAAGTCCACCCGGGGGTCTTAAATATATTATACTTGCCAAACATCGCCCTAGAATCTAATGCGAATTAAAATTTACATCACTTAGGTTAAAATGAAGACCTCTTAACCCACTTAATAGCTGCGTATGCATAAAGTAAAACCTGTGTAAAACGTCCTCTCTCATAAAGACGAAAATTGGGTTTCAATACCAATTATCGCTAAAAGCAGGTCAAAAGTATTGCAGAATGCTCCAAGGGTAGAGCATTCTGCAATAATTTCGACCTTTATTAAGCTAATAGTCCGGCAGAATTTGGGTGAATTTTAGGAGGACCTGGAACTTGATTTTAAACTTTTTTTTCTTTGTTGATTCTGGTAGTGCATACATTGTCCTTGAAAAATCCGAGTGATTCCACTCTGGCATCATTGAGCATTTTGATATATCCAAGATGGCGTGCAAAATGGAGGCCAATTATAAGTGAAAATATTGTGTGATATGGAAAAATGTCTCAAACACATTTTCTTTCTTAAATTGCTAGCTTTGAAGTTGGAATCTGATTGAAGACACTTAGTTTGTAACCAAATAAAAAATAAAATAAGAATACAGACAAGATGGCCGTCAAGTTAGCAGTTTATTATAAAAAAATTGAGAAAATCTTCCCTGAGACTGGCAAACTCCAGGGATTTGCATACAATATGCTTATTTTATTGATTCTTGAATTACAAACATTATCGTTGTAATACCAAGTGAAGCCATTCATGCATCATTCAAAATTTTATATATTCAAGATGGTGTCTAGGATGGTAGCCAACAAGTTTTACTAACCCGTGGGAGCAGCACGCTACCTGTAGGCATGTATGGATTTGTAACAGACCAGATGCCTTACCTGATAGCGCAGCACTTTTCTAACTCGCCTATCCGAATAAATGATCCCAGCATGCATATCTGATTTAGTTGCACTGTACAAGCAGGCAAATCTGGGAGTGGCACCATATCAGGAGACATGTCTGATATAATGGCACACCATTCTTTGTCCGTCTGCACTCGACTAGTAAAATGACGGTTGCAGTAGCATTTGACCAGCAGGCATGGCCTGTAGTGAGGTACCACGCCAACAGGCATGGTCTATAGTGAGGAACCAGACCAACAGGCAGTGCTGATAATAAGGCACCACATGAGAAGGTCTGGCCTATAGTGAGGCACCTCACCAGTAGGCATGGCCTATAGTGTGGCAACACACCAGCAGGCATGGCTGATAGTAAGGCACCACATTGGAAGGCATGGTCTATAGTTAGGCACCACACTAGAAGGCAAAGCCTTTAGTAAGGTACCACACCAACAGGCATGGCTGATAGTGAGGCACCGCACGAGAAGGCATTGCCTATAATGAGGCACCGCATCAGCTGGCACGGCTGATAGTGAGGTACCACGCCAGAGGGCATGGTCTTTAGCGAGGCATCACACCAGCAGGCATGGCTGATAGTGAGACACCATACAAACAGATATGGCAGATAGAGAAGGCATGCATGATTGAGTTACAAATGATCGGCATGATGATGAGTGGCGATGGTCCAGCAAGCATCCGTCTTGCAGCAACACGGGCCAGTGTGCATGTCTGTTCTACTTGCACCAGCCCAGCAATTATTCCAACAGGGTCAGCAGACATATTTACCATTAAGCATGTTTGATTATGTGGCACAGGACCAGTACACATGTCTGAAACCAAGCAGTTTAACTTGTTCTGTGACAGCTTCATGAAACTAGCAGGCCTGTTTCAGCACCCATGTCTTTAAAATTTGCTCTTAAACAGCAGGCATATGTGTTACAGTTGCACTCGACCACTTGGCCTGTCAGTTACAATTGCACTCTAACAGCATGCATGTCTGTCAGAGTTGCATCTCACTAGCAAATATATTTGAATCAGTTACAACTGACTAGCAAGCACATCTGTAGTTGTAGGGGCTGAACCAGCAGGTATATCTGTTACACTTGCCTCAGACCCGCAGCTGTGTCCCTATGCTCGTACATCAGACATGTATGTTACAGTTGCACCTGACCAGCAGCCATGTCTTAATAATTTGCTTACTATCCGCATTCATGTCTGTTACAGTTTCATCTTATCAGCATCCATGTATATTACACTTGTACCAGACCATCAACCATGTCTGTAACAATTGCATCCGACCATCACAGTTGTGCCTAACTAGCAGTCAAGTCTGTTAAACTTGCAGCTTCAAGCATGCATGTCTGATACACTTGCATCGGATCAGCATTCATATTTATTATAGCAATACCCAACCATCTGTGCTGTCTGTTGCACTTGTACCAGACTAGTATATACTAGAAGAATTGGTTGTTACAATTGCACCTGACCAGCAGGCCAGTATTTTAGTTACACTCAACCAGCAGTCAAGATGGTAACGAACATATGCAGCATGCAAATCTCTTGCTTAGGTTTTTTTGTGTTGATACACTGCACTAGATAAGTAAATAGTATTTTCTCTCTTTTTTGGTAATTTTATTCATCCATCCATATACCACTTTCCAGCTGAACATTTTTCTGCATATTGATTCAATAAGGGTTTGTACTTTGAGCAAACATTCGGTCACAAAATTTTCAGTGATATAAACCATTCAGTATACCCTGGCATTTATCTCTTCATTGATTTGATAGAATGTTTGCCCAAAGTAGGAACATTTATTAGAATAATATTATCAGATCCAGCCAAAAGTGGTCTGAAAGGTGGCGCATGGATTGATGGATATGATTACCAGAGCAAAGACAAAAAAACAACATTACCATTACGAAAAATAGGTCCGTTATTTTTTTCCGTGCAGTCTATCATAGCAAAACCCATGTGATTTCCAACCTTGTTATTGCTGCCATCTTGGACGTAATCTTGAATATTTTACAACGCTGAAAACAACACCAACATTCAAGTCAAATTCCCCAAATACAACTGCTTTTGAAAACTATCAGAAAATAGTTATTAACTGCGATTTTGATTTCAGGTTGAATTCTGCTTGAAAATGGTAGCCATCTTGGACACCATCTTAACTATTTCAACCTCCTGAACTAAACCAATGTTTCATTTTAATCGTTTGCATCATTAGGCCTCTAAACATACATAAAAAGTCAAAATTAAATTGCTTTTTATTGAGTGTATTGGTCAGATAGGTCTTAAGAGCTGGCGGTCATCTTGGATGCCATCTTTAAAATTTCAACCCTCTGAATCCTAAGTGGCCGACAATTAGGTTCCCAAGACCTATTTGACCAACATACTCGAAAAAACCGATTTTATTTTTTATTTTATGGATGTTTATGGGCTATAGCCCATAAACATACATAAAATAAAAAATAAAATCGGTTTTTTCGAGTATGTTGGTCAAATAGGTCTTGGGAACCTAATTGTCGGCCACTTAGGACGCCATCTTTAATATTTCAACCTTCTGAATCAAAAAAATATATGTTCTGTTTTAATTATTAGTATCATTTAGCCTCTAAACATCCATAAAAAGTCAAAATTAAATTGTTTTTCATCGAGTATGTTGGTCATAAAGGTCTTAGGAGACTAACTGACGGCCATCTTGGACGCCATCTTTAATATTTCAAAACGCTCAATGATGCCAGAGTGGTATCAGTTGGATTCATCAAGTACAATGCCTACACAACAAGAATCAACAATGTCACAAAGAAAAAAAACTTTAAAATCAAGTTCCAGGTCATTCTGATTTTCTACCGGACTATAACATTTGTCATTAAGATCTTTATTTTGTCTATTTTGAGTGGCCGTTTTACACGTACAGGTTTTACTGTATTGAAAATTCTTTAAGCATATGTGATAGTTCTAAAATCTCATATGATGATCGATTAATTATGTTATACATCACCAATACCATAATAATATGAGCACCATTTATCAATTGCATTTTTTATTTTAACAGCTGCTAAACATGTAAGAGAAACAAGAATATCTGAAGCACACGTGAGTGGCGATCAGAAAATTGTGAGTCAATTTGGCAATCCAATGAAGGTTAAGGAATTTCCAAGTTCTGTCTTGAGACTTCTTAAGAATCCTGCCTATGTATGTGTAGCCCTGGCTTCTGCTACTGGTGGATTGGTGACATTATCAATGGCGACGTTTCTTCCAAAGTACATGCAAAACGTATTTGGTTTAACAGCTGGAAGAGCAGCCATGTTAGCTGGTGAGTTTAGTCAACTTTCTTATTAACCTTTGCAATATTTTTTTTTATATTATGTTCGTTAAGAAATAATGTGTTTCCTGTTTGATACTTAAAGGAAAGCGTACTTCAAAATAAATATGCTTCTTT
This sequence comes from Loripinus fragilis, assembly GCA_964019695.1. Taxonomy (NCBI): domain Eukaryota; kingdom Metazoa; phylum Mollusca; class Bivalvia; order Lucinida; family Lucinidae; genus Loripinus; species Loripinus fragilis. The sequence continues at coordinate 21,977,254 of OZ026518.1, forward strand.
AAAGACGGGAATCGTTACACAATCAACCATCCCTAGAATCACCATTTGTCATCACTCGGGAATCCTCTTGATGCCAAACGGAATCCTCTTGATACCAAACGGTGATCCTCGGGACGGATTTTTCTATCCTATCCTCACACACATGATAGATAACCGATCATTTTTTATTTTGTGAATGTTTCCCTTTGAAAGATTTGACTGTACATACTACATCGTAAGGAGTCAAAATTTAATTTAGAAGTTAATTTAGAAGCTACACCAGCTGGGTTACTAGCAGTTTAGAATGTAGATAGGTAGCAATTATTGTATAGGGGTAAGTTATTGTAAGGTTTGTGCGTCCATGCGGAAAGATATTCCACGAACTTTTGCAAGTTTTATCTTCCGTACAGACGCACGACCAAAGGATAACTTTAATTGCACCAGCATGCATTTGTACTTCGTGCATTATGAGATATTGACATAAACGTTTGGAATATTAATAAAGGGTTCAATAATATCCCTATATTTTATGCTGTATAAAATGTGTCAATGTAGTGTACGCATCTTCAAATCAACTGAATTTATTCAGCATAAAATATTTATAACAATATTTATAGCCTACAACCAAAATAAACATGAGCACATTATTTCTTGCACACTGGATACGGATATCTGAGATTTTACCCTGGGATAGAAAATCTGATCTAGCCCATGCTATCTTACCCAGGCTGTCACCTGAGGGCTACATACATTGGTTGTATTGGAACTCACGCACATGGTCGTCAAGTGACGTCATTGTTAAGATAAAGTGACGTCATCATGTCATGTCGCATCTCAGCGTATTTAGGAACTTCTAGAAGCTTTTTTAAACACAAAATGTAGTGTTTAATGGTGAGCAAGAAAAAAAAATTCATTATTCGTGTGAGGGTAGGATAGAAAATGCTGTCCCTCGGGATCACCGTTTGTCAACACTCGGCAAGCCTTGTGCTTCCAAACAGTGACCCTCGGGACAGATTTTTCTATCCTACCCTCACACTCATGATAGGTTCTCATAATTCAGACATAATACACAACATAAAATATAGATAAATCATTGCACATTTTATTGATATCCAATGCTTTACATCAAATATCTCACATTGCACAAAGTACAAATACATACTGCATTCGGGAAAGTCCGCCACAATTTGAGAATCAAATCATTGCTCGGGTGTACGGAACTGGCGTATGGAAAATTAGTTCTGTAGCATGTGAGTTCGATTATTCTGATTATCCGAAAAGTTAAATCAGCAGAATAAATGAAGTTTACGGTTTTTCAATAAAATATCGCTATAGCAATATTTTATTGAACAACATAAATTTCATTTAAGCCGTTTGTTATGCTGCAATCGCACTTGTTATTGTGTTAACATGGTTTCTGCGACGTCAGCGTCACGTTATATAACGTCACCGTCCCGCGTTATCGATGTACATCCGTGGTCTGATTCCACAGAATTTTGCGGAAATGGCCGAGGCAGTTCGGATTGATACATACTGGTGCAATAAAAATATATTTTGGCTGTGTGTTTGTAGGGAAGATAATCCACAAGCTTGTGGATTATTTGCCCATACAGATGCACAAACCGTTTTAGCTTGTGGATTATCTTTCGTACAGACGCACAAACCATTCGATAGCTTACACATGTAAACGTTTTATGCAGAATAAACTTTTTTGACTAGAATATCTAATGGCATGATCCATTATATTTGCAGGTGCCATAATCGTTCCCGGGGTAGCTATAGGTCAGATATTTGGTGGATTTGTACTGAAGCGTTGGAAATTGAAAGTTAAATCAACCATCCGTTATATGATCATTGTTGTTACTATAGCTCTCGCAACAAAATGTGCTTTCTTTATTACCTGTGATACAGGTCAACTTGTGGGCTGGAACACACCATATGAAAACAGGTTTGTCTATTTTGACGAGATTAATCACAGAATACCTTTTGTTAAAGGGGACAGCAACCCTAATGATAAGTGTATTTAATCAGAAAGAGCTCTATAAACCATGCATTTTGATACAAGTACCATCAAAATCGGTTTAAAAATGAGCAAGTTATGGGCATTTAAAGAATTCAATATGACCAACTTTTGCTGCCATTTTGAACATTTAATTAGTTATCAGAATTTTTTCAACTTCTTAATTTTTAGCTATTACTACTATCACATCATCTGTATTTCAGCAGATATGCAGCTTTATACATAAGGAAAATGTTTCATTAAAGATTAATGCAAATATTCCATTGGTTTGTCTTTTATTTTGATTACGCATATCTAGGCTGAAAATGCCTACAACTTCCACATTTTTCAACCGATTTAGATGAAACTGGTATCAAAATTAATGGTTTATAAAGATCTTTCACATAAAACATAGTTATAATCAGGGTTGCCGTCCCCTTTTAGAATGCGTACCAAAAAATATCAATGTTCTTATTCTTCAACCAAAACATATGTTGTGGGTACTCAAAAGAACCGTCTCAATGAGACGGTTCTTTTGGGCGCTCAAAACATATGTTAAAACTGATGGTTAAGACAATATTGATAATTTCATGCTCGAAAAGTTTGTTTATCTAATCCCATGAATTACAGTCTATACTCTATCTGTATCATCGACTCTTTACAGAAAGGTGTATCCCTGGCGTGGCCAGTCAAATATCTCGATATGTCGCCAATTGCGCATTTTTGGAATTTTTTAGGTTGCTAGTTGTGCAACAGACTCCAGCGTTGCATCAGTTTACAACAGCTTATACATGTTATAAGGCATTGCAAGATATCAAGGGTTATAATCCATCACATAATCGCTAACATGCCGAGAAGGTATCGTGCATGCATCAATGCTCGCGGGGCATGAACCGGATACTTATCCCATTCGCATATAAACAGTCCTTTTGTCGTTGAAAGTAAGTAAGAAGGCAAATATCAAGAATCGATGCAATCAAGTACCACACCTGACCCAGGACACCACATGGGAAAGTGAAAAACGTAAGAAAACATCACACACTAGAAAGTCAAGAGGTTAGCAAATTTGCTTCTTTAAACATAAATTTGGGGTTTCCCTTAAATATTGTCCCAATAAATTATTACTTCCAAGGAATGCCGTATATTCTATAATAATTGATATCAAATGATAGATCGAATCTATAAGAAAAATACAAACTTAAAAACAAATGGGTATGACCAAGAAATGCCGGACCAAACCACGGCACTATAGGGAAGAGGCATCGATAGGGAGAACAGAACTCTCTCTTCTTTAGCAAGATGATTGCAAAACTAAACATGCTTTATGAATTTATAATATCAGTACCCTCTCTTTGACTGAAACAGGTATTTTGGGTCATCAAGACTATTTTTTTTTACAAAGTTTACTGCAGTATGTTTGATTTGGTTGCATGAATATACACAACAGACGAAACAGCTCTGTATAAAAGTGAGGCTTGGATAGGTGTTTTAGGGACATACAATTCGTTATTTTACATCCAGGGATATGGGTTACTATATTCATTTTAATACTTCCATGATTATGGGATACTGTGTTCAATATTTTTTATTGACATTCATGAATATAGAATGTTCTGGAAAATTAATTATGGCAATACTTGCATGTTTACTTCAAGGGATATTGGATTTTGATACCCACCCACCTATACAAAAAGTAAGTGAGTGTATGATCAGGAAATACCACAATCACAAACTGCAGACCAACCCACGGCACCAAGCCTCAATAAGGCATGTGAGCCGCAACATAAGATTTCCAACAAGATGGCGTTTTGACACGAATAGACTCAGATCAGCCTGGGCAGCCTCCTTTTAAGCTTGGAAACTCCAAATGCTGTTCTGAGCCATTGCTTGTCGCACATATTACATTGTTGGAAATACCATGTCGCGGCTCATGTAATACCTTGTTTTATTTTAAATTTAGCAAAAAAATAGGAGGCACCTAGGATATACATGGATAAAAAGATGATAATAGCTTATTTGTCAATCTTAAGTTTAATTTTCTCCAGATGTTTTTGCAAGGATCTGCATTTTTTGAATACAACTATCTGGGTTTATGTGTTTATCCCTTCTTTCTTTTGGCCAGTACTGTCTATAAAACTAAAACAGTGTCCATTGTTTCAGGATATAATAAGTATATTCATATAGAAATATATCTCTAGGAACATAGTGATTGCTTTATAATTGGTTAAACCATTTTATTTGGAATACCTGCTAACAGGTACTCCTGCTAATTGGTATCCTGGGTCAGGTGTTGTACTTGATTGTATCGATTCTTGATCTTTGCACCCTTACTTACTTGGAAAACAGTAAAGACCAAGATGGAATGCTGCATAATACAACATTTCATCAGGGTCTGCACTGTTTGCAAAGATAAATTTCGTTTCAACAGGAATATACTAGAAGACTTTGAAAACGCATCACCATAATTTTTGCAATTATGAAAATCTATTTGCAATGAGCAACTCAAAATTGGTATGAATCAGTCGTTAATTTGACTGTATCACACCTCGATGTTGCTGGTGACGTCACATGGAAGCATCCAACATCCAGCGCTATTCTGCAAAGTCTAGATGGTGCTTTTTGGTAATTTTTGTTTACACTGTAGCGTGTATGATACCAATAACAGTAATGCAGTTTATTAACTTTTTCTCATCATTAGTAATTGATAACGTCAATACTTTGAAAATAAATGTCAAATTAAAACATTAGCTTACAGCTCATTTTGAGAACATTTTCCATAAGTTACCTATATGTACACTCACAATTTTGCTATTGACTACTTACACTTGCAATCATATGGCGATTACGATTTAATGTAAAGCATGTCAGGAAATATTTTGTCACGTGATTGAGAACGTCTTCAAAACTTACGCGAACGTCACTTGCACGATACAAAAGAAACGTGATGCACGGTGTAATTTAATCAGAATCTGTCATTTGTGAATGGTCTTAGCCCCTGCAACCAAAACCAAAGAAAATAAATAAAACATTGAACGACTCATGATGTAGAATTTTATCGCTAGAATATAGTAATTAGAGTAGATTGGGTATGTTGACATCTTTGACTGGGCAATACTTTGAGCATTACGTACAGCCAATACATTTTGAATCGTTCAATAATGAGTGTGCAACCATCAAAGAAGCACAGGGCACATAAAACAAAACTAAAAGGGTTAACGTGTTGCTGAATTGGTCTCTTTCGAAATCGCCTACCCCTGGTTTATAAGAGCTGTTATTTCAATACCTTTAATTAATTTTAAAGTCATGAATGTTCTAGGACACATTTAAAGCTTGACAGGCTATTGAATGCAATGGATTTATCTCTCTTTTATCCTTAGTGTTTGAGCACTCGGTTATGCGTTTTCAAAGCCCCTAAGTATACATCATATTTTAAAAGTATCTACATGTGCAAAATGGGCAATTCCATACTTACTTTTATCAATATGCATGGGAAATCCATCGGAATAAAAACGGGTCTACATTAAGGGTTGGAGATTCTACATATATGGCTTAAACAAACCTTTGCATTATTATTCTTTTTTTCTTACATTTTAGGTCGGAGACAGGAAGCCTATTATCTACGTGCAATATGGGTTGTAATTGTCAGGCTAGTATATACAAGAAGATATGCGATACAGAAGGAAAGAAATATTTTTCGCCATGCTTGGCGGGTTGTTCAATAAAATCAAACCCAAAGGTAATCAACCCATATATTATAAGTAGAATCTTACGGTTTGTTCTCTGTTAGGACAGATAGTAGTAGCTAGTCCCCATCATCTGGATTATTCAATGATACTGATACTGTAGCTTCAGAAATTAATGCAAAACTGTATTTATGCAAATCATGGGCGGATCCTCCCTATTGAAAATCACAAGTGGCTATAGGTTTCCTTAGAAATACTGGTACGAACCACCCTCAAGAAGCAATTGGGCCCCTCAGGTCCCATTGCTTCTCGAGGGAGGTTCGTACAGCCCTCTGATGACTAAAAAAGGACCCCCGCTCCCCTCATGTGCGGATCCAGAGGGGGAACAGGGGGTCAGGACCCCCCCTGAAAATTCACAAAAATATAGGGTTCCTTAGCAATACTGGTCGAGTTCCCCTGAAAAATCGCAGCTGCCAAGCCAAGCATTCAATGTTGGGTCATCATCGACACGCCAACGAAACGCCATTTAATGGCGTTTCGCTGGCGGGCCGATGATGGCCCGCTTATAGTGATCCTCCCTCCCCTAATAAAAAACAAACAAAAAAAAAACGCTGTCAAAGTTGGACCCCCCCCCCCCCCTGACAAAACGTTCTCGATCCGCGCATGTCCCTCATTATCTTTATGCAGAATTGGAAATTCAGGCTGCAACCAACTACACAGTTATTTAAGTCATGCGTCTATTTATCACATTTTTGAATGTCATTGTGAAAATCAGAAAGAAATGGGGGTTTAATTGCACTGCCCTCGAGTAGCTCTTAACATGTCATAGATACATATGCCTTTATGCTGTATTATCAAATGCTTCATACATTAAAAAATTCCAAAGGATGTGTAAATAATATGTTTGGACTTGAATGCCCAGTTACCATGCAAAAACAACGGGTTTCTCAACAAATGAATGTAATTGAGAATACCAACACTCATGCCTGCATTCTCTAATATTTAAGAAATAAAAAAGCAACCACAAAATAAACTGTGCGACCATACGAATATTGAAAAGAGCACACTCTGTTTCAATGAATCTGTTTATGAGTTAACCCTTAAAGTGCCAATTGCAACAAAAGTCGTCTGCTTTTCTCGTCTGCTGTAATGTTTAAGAAGCCTCTATGACAAACAGTGTGGATCCGGTTCAGACTGCTCCTATAGGAGCAGTCTGATCTGGTCAACCCTGTTTGCTTCTATACTTAAATTAGTCAGTTATATCAGGCAATTATTTGCAGCAGACGACTTCAGCAGACGTCATTTTTCAGATGCATTTTTTCTTGGCGCTTTTAGGGTTAATGAAGTTTTGTGACATCGGTATTTTGAATTCTGTGAGTTAACTTGATGAAATCATCTCTACAGATAATGTAAAAAAACAATGTTGAACTTCTCTGTTTTAATTAAGTTATATATTTAAAGATTCCTAGCTTATTTTTCACTGATCTGTTTTAGTTAGCCCAAACACGTGTTTGGGATCAGACTAAACCAAGTAAAGCACAATATTATATACCTAGCGTTAATTTCCTATTGTTTAGCAGCGAGATAATTTTAGTATCTTTGAGGAGTGAAATATTTCACTAGTGAAGATATCGCTTTTTGATATCATCACTCCTAGTGTTGATATTTTTTGTCGGAACTACTTTTTTCAATACACATTGCACAAAACATTTATGAGTAGAAAAACAGACTCACCATATTGATCCATCCTGTTCTAGTTTACAGAAATTTTGGGGTTTTGAAGATTTTACGACATTTTACATAAAAATTGAAAATGCTGATCCGATGTTATTATACCTAGTTCAGACACCAGCCAAAGATTTACATCTGAGCTGTATTTTTCTCCCTGTCATGGCGCTTGTGGCTTGCCTAATTCTCTGCTCTCCTCTCACATTCAAGTCCATACTTTGCTCCTCACACCACCATCCTCATTTTGTGTGACACACACATTTCAGTCAATTTCTAGGGCTAGTGCTGTCTGATCTGGCAAGCAACAGACTAGTGAATGGTTAAAAAAACAACTGAAAAGGATGTCAATGTACAAATGGTTTTTGTTTTTGTCAGCGGCAGGCTTTCAGAGTGCTTTCCCTTGGCTATAAGTTGCAGCATTACGTTGTAAAGGAAACAACCAAATATATAAATAGACAGTTACATTTCTTTTACTTCTACTGATATAAGGGAGACAATGAGAAAAAGCTGCTGTGGCATAGCTTAACATAGCTACGTGTGACATGTAGGCGGGGCCATGTAATTTTATATGTCAATGGATTACTACACACCGCTTGGGGGAATGGCGGGTTCGTTAAATATGAGTTTTTTGTGTGTTTTTTTTCTCCTTTTTTTCATTGAAAACGTCACCGAAAGGTTATCTGTTTTTGCGGTGATGTTACATAAAGTAAATTGCAAGCATGGAACCAGAGACAGAAACATGTTGACGTGGCTTCAAGATACGTAACGTTATGGCAAACGTTCCCGCAATGTTTCAGGATTAAATACCAAAACAAATTTTAAAATCAGAAAGAATGTCAGAAAAAAGGCATATAATAAATATATTATCATAATAGTAACTTGCTCTGGCGTACAGTATTATGTCTCGCGGATGATGCCATACCATTGGATCACCCTCGACACTACTCGTCTCGGGTGATCCGATGATATGACCTCATCCATTCGACTTGATACTGTGCGCCAGATCAAGTTACTATTATGATAATGTGTATTTATCAAGATTCGATGAGTGTTTTTCAAAGCAGACTTGTTTAAAAAATGTCAGTGATGGTTTAACAATTCTATGTATGGCTGCTAGTAAGTAGCCTTAAACCGCCACCTATAATTTGCAGCAGACGGCAATTTCAAATTTTGCCGCTTTTTAAAAAATAACAAATAAGGCATAGTATTTTATGAGATTCACATGTAATATCATACCTTATTTTTGTCGATAATTGGGAAAAAACGTCGCAAAATTTGTCGTCTGCTGCAGTCGTAATTGGCGCTTTAAGTGTTAAATACTAGCAATCATAGTGTGTATACATTACACATGTAAAATCATTTTGGAAGGTTGTCCATGCATAACACCTAAATGACCGAAAAGCGAAATTTTCAATTTTTCATGAAGTGTTATTATATTTTTCAGAGTTATACAGAATGTCAGTGCATTTCGTCCATGTCATCGAATGGTTCATCAGTTTCTGTGACTAATTGTAAACCAAATGGTTGCAATAGACAGCTCATTATTTTTCTTGTTGTCGTGTTTGTCGGAGCTGCTATTGGAGGAAGTAGTCTCACCCCAATCCTAATGGTTATCCTCAGGTATGTAAATTATATCACAAATTTAGGTAACCAAATTATTATGAGGGTCTGGATGGGGGGGGGTCTGGTATTCACTATTCATTAAAAATTTAGCCCATTTTTCATCTCATTAAAATTTTGGGTTATTCATTAAAATTAGACCAATTATTCATTAAAAGTAAAAAAAAAGTGGCAAAGAAATCTGATTATTCACTATTCATTATTTTTTTCTCCAATTCATTAAAAAATAGGATTATTCATTATTTTTAGGCCCTCATTATGCACTTTTCAAATATGTTTTGGCTCATTATTCACTATTCATTATGAAAAAGGGCCATTATTTACTAATCATTATACCCATTCCAGACCCTCTTTTATGCGTAATAGTGTGATTATTTTCTTATCCGTTCGTTAGAACATATGTTTTGGGTGTTCAAATGAACCGTCTCTTCAAGACGGTTCTTTTGAGCCACCCACAGCATATGTTTTGATTGAGATTGTACGAAAATAAATTTATAATTGCGCATTCTGATTTGGAGGTATTTACGAGGGCTGTTCAAATATGAATGCAAGTAGCTTCATAACTTTCTCCACATATATAATATGACAAAATGTCATACCTGTCTGGAAAGAACTATTTGTCGTCTTTAAAATGACACCAAACATAAAGAAACAATCACTATATTTCTCGAGTTACAGACCCTTATATAAAGGGCATTCCTGTATACTGATGTTTTCTGAAGCAAATTGCAATGCACGTTTTGGTACATGTGCGGATATAGTGTCATATCTTTGTAAGTTTTAGACAAAATTACACCAAATTTTAGATGCAAGTTTAAGTAACAATCCAAAAGTTTCTTGCAGGATAAAGTTTATAGAATCCCGTTTCAATCTCGAGTAAACAGGCACATTTGTGACGTCATTAATTTTATGATAAACGTCAATTTGAGTTATCTACTGATGATGTAAAAATGAACATCGCTGTGTCGTTTTCTTTGCGTTTTGCTGAAAACGTGTTAAACATGTCATAAGGGAGTTTTCAAAACGCGCCCTTCTCTATTTACAGAGTAATAACATTTTATATCATTTTTCAAGCATTTTTCATCCTCTTAATGACTTGTGTACATTTATCAAAATATGTTCAATCTTTCTAGTCCTCAAGGCCAGGTGAGTAATTTTATTGTAAATAATGCATATAGTGGTCAAACTTAACGTTTACGTTCAAATTTAGAGTAAAGCCGCAATGTTATGACACAAAAATTAAGTATAAATTCCACAACCCCCTCACTTAAGGCATTTTTGACTAAATAAAAATCCTTTTCAGCCTTTAAAAATACCCACTATCCATCAATAATTTGTAGCAACAACTCAGTTTGATTGATCAACATATTGTCTTTGAGTTAAAACTAGTTTAAATGTTGCTGCGTGCATTTTGTTAGAGATACGTTTAACTGAAAACTGAAAGGTGGTGTTTTGTTTTCCATTAATTTGCAAACATAAGGAGACTTTAGTAAAAACGTTTCGTTGTAATTTAACAAAAGCATGTCGGATTTTCACAACTTTCATAGAATTATTATATAAGAATATGGGGATACTTCCCTAAAAATTTCAAGAAATTTCACTTGTTTATCGAAGAATTATACGCTCGTCTATATCACTGGTATATGTTCGAAGCACTGGGTTTGATAGTATAATAACGTGACCCTCATTCAAAGGGCTATAGCTCGATAAGTACACTGTATTTTTCTTTAGGTCTGGTGCCAGTTTAAAGGTGGCATATAGTCCTTTATAGAAACGTTTACCTTTTTGTTGTAGCATATATGTGAAGAAAGTTATGAAGCTACTTGCATTCATATTTGATCAGCCCTCGTATATCGTAAAATGCATTGCTAGCTCACCTCAGCCATAGACTCAAGGTGACCAATCTTGACCGTTTGATTCCCTGCATCTGTCAGCGTCTGTCAGAGGTTGCAGTCTGTATGTCAATCACCAATTGCTTCAAATGACACCTTCTGCCCAGCCACTGATTATATTGTCACTAAACGTCATAGGAATGATTCTTTAGCGGTCCCCTTTTACAGTTGTTCAAAGAGTTTAACTTCATTTCATTACCTATTATAAACATATGCCACTTTTGATACCTTAACTAGATTTGCATAATTATTATTACATTATTATTATTTTTTTGCACGTGTTTATATGCTGCAGTACATATTATGTGTATGTTGGAATTATTAATATCAAATTTATTTTAAATATGATTTTCTATAATGAGAATTCCTTATATTTAAGGTGTACAGATGAAAACGACAGAACATTTGCTCTTGGTTTTATGAACTTTATTGGAAGAGCTTTGGGTAAGTTTAAGAAAATAGTAACCAGATCATGCGATTCGCAGAAAGTTAGTGTGAATGACCAGAAAATACCTGAATCACAACACAGATCAACCCACAGTGACTTCACCTTGAAGAAGAGCCACAGAACATTAGCAGTCACAAGGCATCAGGGAAACAATTCAAGTAAAGCAACCAGCGACCTCTTCCTCAGCAAGATGATTGTAAAGAATGTAGTTTGAGCCTTGACGTTGGATTTTCAACAATGAGGTATTTTGACAAGTGAAGTCTCAGACGAGTCTGTGCAGCCTCCTTTTAAGCTTAAACGCTCCCAATGCTTTGCCGTCAGTAGCTCAAGAGTCACATAATACTCAAGTGACTAGCAAATGCTCTGATCAGACTGCGCCTATGCGCAGGCTGGTCTGAGCCTTTGCTGGTCTCACATACTATATTGTTGGAAATTTCATTTCGTGACTCAATTATGGATGTAGATTAAAAAGAATATGCAGACCTCTGTTAATCTCGATATCATGCATATTAAATGGAGGCTTTTGCGCATATACAATAAGTACAAACATCTCATGAGCTGGCCCAAAGGTTGTAAACTACTTCTAACATTAATGTTCTAAAATTTCAAACACTTTTCCTTTTTCTGTCCTCAAACAAAATGAGGATTATCAGGGCTGGAACTCGCAAACGCTTGTCAGAATAGCAAACTGTGCAGATCCTGATCAGACTGCTTCTTCAGAAGCAGTCTGATCTGGGTCTGCACTGTTTGTCTAGTTGGCATTTTTGAAAGGCATCTAGTGTTCAAAAGTTTAGAACATTTACGGTATATTTTTATGTTACAGGTACCATACCAGGCCCTATCATATATGGTGCAGTTATTGATTCAACGTGTGGAATATGGGGACAAAATTGTGGCCATCGAACTTCATGTTGGATTTACAACACCTCAGATATGGGGAAATACATAGCCATATTAGGAATATCTTTTTCTACGCTTACACTTTTATTTGATTGTTTGGCCTACAAGTTGTACCGCCCACCTGGAGATAAGGATGCAACAATTTTTGTAGATAACTCTGCACCTTTGCCACAAGAGACATATGGTACAGATGATACAGATACAAAAATGTAGCAAGATTTGACAGTTGATGACGTAAATCGTGAATCTCGAAGTATACTGAGGGAAAATAGTTTTAAAAAATTAGCAATATACGTTGAGGAGTCACTGTTAAGAAGAAACAGGATTTTCAATTTCATAGTGTCAAAATTATATGTTGAAAAACGTTCACGAGTACGATAACATAAACAGGTTGACATTTCACATAATGTAAAGTCTGATTTTATGCCCCCTTGCTAAAACAGCTAATCTGGCAATAGTGCGAATAGTTTTCGACTAAAGGTTTCATTTTTCTATCCAATGTTTAGATTCAAAAACAAGAAAGTGAAAAACGGTTTAAAACTGAATGTTATATTCACCTTTTTCGTACAGTTTTTAGTTGAAAATCGTATTTTTCCAAATTACCCCCCTTTCAATTGATTAGCGTTTGAAATTAAAATGCTCAGCAGATCAAATCCTCACTATGAAGTCGGATTCTTTCTTTTGGCCACTTGGGGGTAGCAATTAGGTCATTTCCAAACAACTGACATGTTTGCGAACCTGCCAACTAAAAAGATCTAATGCTTCAAAGATCACCTATGGGAAACCCCATTATAAATAATTGCTAAATATTTTTCCCTCAGTATAGAATTTATAGTTCACTCCGCCCCCTTCCTGTGCTTCACAATCAATCTGTTTGCTCAGAAATTAAATTTGGCCAACTTAATCACATATTTTGTCATAATCTGTTATATCTATTAAGTTAAATTTTTAAGTTAATCCGTTAAGTGGTCAATACGACCATTTCCAAAGGAGCAGTAAGAAAAGGGGATGAGAAAACTATAAGTCGGTCATAGCTCACATATTACAATTATAAAGAAATTAAGTGGTCCACTCGCTGCGCTCGTTCACGCTTAATTTCTATTTTATAATTGTAATATATGATCTAAAACCTGTACTTAACGTTAATATATTAAATTAAGGCGCGCCTTGGTTGATCCGATGGTATGAGCATATCCATTATGTGATACAGTAAGCCAGATCAAGATAATAATAATGTGTATGCACCATACTCCAAACATTTCAACTAATCAGGATAACTATCAAATAAGTTGCAATTCATTTTATTTCAAAAACGGAAAAAGCAATATCTCACATCCCATTAACTTCAATGTTACGAGGAAGGACTAAACAAGCACAGTAGGTTGTGACATGGTATCCAGCAAAATGAACAAGTTGGCATGTAAACCAATGGAAGACTCGTATCAGCCTGCCCATACGTCTATTCTGATTAGAGTCTTAGATGGGCGCTCTATGGGTAGCCAAGGGTCCAATGTTTCTTTAGGTTGAAAACAAAGACTCTGATTAAACTGTGCGGGTGTGCAGACTGATTTGAATCTTTGCTATATGCACATGACATATTTAGCTATGCTGGATCCCGGCTCTTATAATTTTATCCACCACGTCTGACTTATCTGTTGTTAAACTCATAGGGCCAATTAAGCAATTTTTAACGTAAAATTGCGATAAATTTCTTACCCATCAGTTTAAACATGTGTTTTGGGTGCTCAAAAGAACCGTCTTATCGAGACGGTTCTTTTGAGTACCCAAAACATATGTTTTGGTAGAGAAATAAGAAAAAAACAATCTGTTACGCACTCTTATATAGGGGCATGAAACAGTTTTACATATATTAGCAGATTAAACATTATCGGTGCCCTTTAATAGAACTAGTATCTCACAAAAATCATGTATTCCTTCTTCCATTAGACTTTGGAACTCCCTTGAAGATGACTTAAAAAATCTATCAACATTACAAACCTTTAAAAAACATATTACTTCAAGATTCAATAACTCATGTGTTCCTTCTCACTTTACTATAGGAAATAGATATATTTCTATATTGCATGCACGACTTCGAAATAATTGCAGTAACCTTAATAATGACCTTTTTAGAAATCATCTCCGTGATAATCCTTTATGTGATTTATGTTGCATGACAGAGGACGCCATCCACTACTTCGTTCATTGTAGAAAGTTTACACTGGAACGGCAGGTTTTTAATGACACAGTTAGAGTTTTCCAACCATTAAGTATTGATATGATTCTATGTGGTAATTTTAATCTGAATATGGAAAACAATATAGTCCTGTTCAGAGCTGTCCACAGATATATACATGCTACTAAGCGTTTTAAAACCAGTTGACTCTTTGCTTGAAGTTTTCTTTGAAACATATTTTGTATATTAATAAGTATACTTATGACCAATTTGTTCTATTCCCAAGTTGAAGGGGTTCCTGGCAGTCGTACTATTATTTGTTTTTTTTGTTTTTTTGTTTTTTGTATGTTTTTCTTTCAATTATCCAATATTAATTACTTACTTATTTATTAATCTACTATTCTGATGTTCGATATTTTCTTCTTTCATATATATTAATCTTCATTTATTTATTTATTTCCTTATTTATTTATTTATTTATTTTATTTATTTATTTTTTTATTGATTTATTTATTTATTTATTATTTATTGATTATTTCTTTTATATTTATTTGCTTATTTATTTATTTATTTACTTATTTATTTATTCTGATATAATCTTGTTTATGTTACTATCTGTTTTGCTTTGATTACAACTTGTTAAGTTAACATATGCGTTTGTATATATAGCCATGTTTATAAGCTATTGTGTATATATAGAATGTAGGGGAAGGGTCGAAACTAATGTTGTGAGAACTTGTGACCCAACCCCATTGCTGTAAATATTTTGGCAATAAAATATGTTTAAACTAGATTAAACATTATTTGATAGTACATGGTGGTGATGATTTGTAAATTGAACAAACATTGTGTTTTTATTTATTGTATACTATAGCTGCGCAATATATGTAATAAAACTATTTACTGTTATAGTTTACTAGTAAATATAACACGTACTATGCTTCGTGCTCATTATGTTTAATTAATGCCATCATGTCACTGAAAGTAAGTAACGTATAAAACAGTAATTTCTGAGACCTTGATTTACTAGATGGTTAAATTATAATCATTGTGTCATTATATAACAATAAGGGATATTTGATCATGAAATGTTCAAAGTGAGATATTGGGATCAGTCAATGTCCGTCGTCCGTCGTCGTTGTGCATCGTCAACAATTTGCTTTAAATGACACCTCCTCCTATACCACTACGCAATTTTAACAAAACTTCACAAGAATGATTTTAGGTGACCCTCTACAAAATCAGCTTAAAGAAACTTAATCTGTTTAAAACATGGCCCCCAGGAGGCGTGGCTTATCGCGGTAAGGCACACTTAAAAGTCTTCTCCTCTGAACTGGTGGTCAGAATTCAAAATAATTTGGTTGAAGTAATTACTGGATGACCTTCGACAAAAACTGATGACACTAATTTGATCCTTTAAAAAAGTATGGCCACCAGGGGGCGCGGCGAGTTTCCCTTATGTAATTATGTAAGAAACTTTAGACATATTCTCCTCTGTAACCAGCGGTCAAAATTCAAAAGGTTATGCAGAAATGTTCTTTAGGTGACTCTCTACAAAAGATTGCACATGGAAAACACAGGAGGTAAGGAGTAGCAAAGGGGACTCTCGTTACAATATTAAGAAAAATATTGTTTAATAGCAAGGTGCACCAAAACGGGACATATTGTACCCTTGTCGACTGCAACCACCCAGCGATGACTGCGTGATCTCTAGCTTGGTCCAATTTTTCGAGGACGTAGTAAGAACGTGGACGAGAGTGAAGGGGGTAGGGTATTACAGAACGTAGTACGGTCTTCAAGGTCTTCGTCACTGTGAGGTCCCTGACGGTAGGAAAACCTGATTCCAGGAAAGGCGATTTACTTGAATGTGTACAATATTCTTTACGCACGTGCGTAACTATGGAATGGTAGCTAGGCCTATGAAAGATAAGAAGTTTTGATTATAGTGCATGTCTATTTTGTTTGATTATTGGGCAGTTTATCTGCCCCTCTAGAGAAACTTGAAAGAATTAACCAAATTAAATTGTCGCTGATAAAGCTAACCGATGCCAGAATATATACTTACGGTTTATTAAGTTTAAATAGTTAAATTCCTTTTGCCACACAGTTAATCTTCCACTGTACAATATGTTTGTTTAAATGTATATTGTAATCATAGCAATTAAATTCCTGTCCACTTCCGAATCGGTGGATGAATGTCAAAAGAGATTTTGGAAATACATTGAAAGACACAAAATACAATTTCTATTTCTATTCTAAGATGGATCCTATTATCAAGGGAGATAACAATGTGATTTTGAATTTCAAAAGGTTGTCTATCGTTTACGAGTCAGAAGTAACGGGATTCTGAATGGAATGCACTGGCATTTGAGTCCCAAACCTCAGTTTATAAGTTGACAGCCATTCTCGCGAGATCTGACGATACCTCATCTAGATCTCTCGCATTTCGCCCTTTGCATCATGGGTAACTAGCGATATTTGGCTAGTCACGTTCAATTCTCGCACTTCTGTAGTGACAGAATTTATTGTTAAAAATAGCAAAAAGTTAAATTTTTGACAGTTTATCAATTCTCTTTTAATCAATATTTTCTAAATGTAAAGCCCTGAGTCATGCAAGCAGTGATCGCATAAAATAATTTTAATAAAAATGGCGGTTCCATCCCAGTGTGCACAGAGCGAAAGGCGACAGGTTACTACGTGCTAGCGTGGTTCATGTTTGCGACAATGGTTGACAGCGCCATTGGCATATTAAAGAAGCTCGAAATGCATGAAAGCGTTGAAAAAATCACTTATTTAAAGTTAGTATTAAGAATTCGTTCATATAAGCATAAAGAAACAATTGAAAATTGGGTCATCTACCCCCACTCAAACGTATTTTTTTTTCTTCAACCCCACGATCGTTCGATAGAACAGTTCTTATTCTATCTTAGGATATAGTCCACGAGTTTGAAAAACTCACCTTTGCAGGAAAAAAAGTTGACGGTTTTGACTTCTTCACAAACGCATGCAAGCAGCATCCGCTTTGGGTTAGCATTCTTTCGTTGTCGTACGAATGATCTGATTGGCCGAGGTCTTATTGCGTTATTTTCCCACTTTCACCGTGAACTGTGGGATATGACAAAATAAGATCTCGACCAAACATCAAATCATCTGGCCAAGATTGTGTAAGTTTGATTTACACTTTAGGATTGTATCTCATTATGATTAGCACTTTAAATACTTATGCTTTAATTACATTTGAAATGGTATTGGGGGCTAATACATATTAAAGTAATCCATAGTCATGCATTTCGGCCAAATCATGAGAATGTGATACTAAAGCAAAAATCCAGCTAAGCAAAAATATGAGGTTTGGTTTATTATGACCCATGAATTCAAACATATGTTTAGGATGCTCAAAAGAACAGAATCACCAAAAGATGATTCTTTTGAGTACCCAAAACATTTCAATTGCGTTCTTTTATTTGGAGGCCTGCTCAAGTTATTCTTAAACCATGCATGTGTGGCTTTCTTGAGAGGCTCCTAACATTAGTCCGAGCCTTCAGGTAACTAACGTTTTTATCAGTGATGATTACAAAGGCTGTGGAAAGGCTTTGTCGATGACTTATTTATTAATCTATACAGCTTGATTTATGCTCATAACAAATCTCATAATAGGACAAAAGGCTAAACGCCCCGACGCAATGACTGCGTCGGGGAGTTTAGTATTTTGACCTAGTTCTGTAGTATAGTTCATTGTGTCCTTTCTAGATTTGCAATGGTCTCACTGAGGATGAGAAAGCTCATTGCTTAATAACCCATATAAGTATAGCGTCCTTTTTGTGGGATATCGGTAAATAGTGCAAAGCCAGATCAGACGCCGCAAAAGGTGGCGTTTGATTAGGTTCTCCACTGTTTGCTTAAAGAATTTTCTTTTAAAATTTGAATAAAAAATACCACCGAACAACCCTAAAATTGGAAATGAACTCGTCTATTTGATAAGGATGGGAAAATACATTCGGCATAAATGGGTTAACTTTAATTGTATCCCTGCTCTCATGTGAGTGTGTCTTTGTTTATCTGTGTTCTAATGTCTCTTCGTCATGGAAGCCTGGGTTGATATGTGATTGTAGCATGGTTACCAAAATAGAACGGTTACAACTTCCACCATTTATCAAATGAAATGAGTTTCCCCAAAAATGGGGTTTCAATAAGTACGACGTCTGTCATAATTAAACTAATAAAGCATATGAAGTAAAAAAATAGGTTAGCGTGAGGATTAAAAAGGAGGTATTACCTTTGAAATGAACAGACAGGAGTTAGTTTCAGTCTATCACAAACTGATAGCCCCCCTTTGATCATAGGCAGATTTTAACTTTAGCCTTAATATCATTACTGATACAAATAACCATAACTCTTGCCTGACTAAACACATTTTGCCTTATAACTACAAGGACCTCGGACAGTCTTAATGAAGGATTGCCCATAAAAATGACCAGAGAAAAGTTTCAAAGAAAATGATATTTTTTCTATGAAAAAGATAGTAGGTTCAACCCTCGACTTATCCACAAAAGCCATTTTCCCATTGGACAAGTACCAACTGAAAAATATGGGTTGAAAACTCCGTTTTTGCTATTCAACATATAGAAAATAGAAAAAGTTTTACTGAGGTGCTTTCCCCCCCGTGACCAAACTAATCCTTTTGCATACAGTTGTAGTTTTACATTTCACACATCATATAAAAAGGGCATGTTTGGTCACGGGGGGGAACGCTGTCAAAATGCTCAAAAACACTGTATTATAAAAACTTATTAGAAACTTATTTTGTAAAAACCTGTAGGTAAATATCAATTTGCAATGGCATATATCAGGGCTTTAGTTATGAGTGCTTACAAAGATATTAATTGTCTCTTTTCTCAAACAAAACATTATGTTGTGGGTACTCAAAAGAACCGTCGCAATGAGACGGTTCTTTTAAGCACCAAAATTATATGTTAAATCTGATGTGTAAGAAAATATTACGATTTTACGCTAAAAAACTGTGTTTATCTAGACTATGATTTATACAGTTTTCATATATGATACACCTCAGTGCACAATTCGAACTTGTTGAACTCGAAACATTACAGGTAATAGTCAAAAGTTATTGACAGCACAGTTCTTTAGACGAAACGATGAAATATTCTCAACCCGAAATTTATGCAAACGCATCACTTTTGTCTCAAGTTTTATGCCGCAAACATTATATTAACATGTATTTAGGTGAATACTCGACGAAACTTTGACTTTCTGTGAAATAAAATTTGGTCACAAAAAATACCCCCACCCCCTAAACCCTAAAGTCTTGGCATAAGTATGCAATATTTTCAAAATATTTTTATTTTGTTAGATGCACTAAATGTAAGGGTTTCATTTAAGCACAAAGCTATAGTTGTCAGTATTGCATTATGCTAGCCACAGGCTGTCAAAATTTGGGCAGATTGAATAGGAAACTGTCCGAGGTCCTTTGCAAGAATATCCTGAGGTAATTATAATAGGACTTAGTACGCCAGACGCAATTATAATGTGTTAACTCTCTACATATTTTACCCTTGTTTTGCACGGGAAAACTGACGCAAAATTAGGAAAAACTCAATACTTGAAAACTTATTTTCTAAATTAGGTTAAAGCTGTTCTGAACCCTTACTATGTCAATCTGTTGATGAAAAGTTTCTTCTGCCACATTTGAATTTTTTCAAACGCAAATTATTTCTCATTAATGTCTATATTTACATAGAAAATGGGTCGAAATCGATTTTTCTCCAACGACTTGCTTACGAAGCGTCAGATACCAGTAAACACAAAGAAAACATATTTGGTTTGATACATTTTTACATGTTTGCTTAAATATAAAATTTTACATCAAACATGAGTTAATGTCCTTGATTTTGCATTTTCAGGTGAAAGGAATGATAAAACAAGTTGGCTTCCTTCAAAACAGGAATCTAATACGTGGGCTGCAATGTTTTGAAAAGTATTCGCCTACTGCGTTAAAAAAGAAAACCCCATATTATGCTTCATTTCTAAAATAATTCTAGAACTAGTACAAAAATCTACAACCTACTAGTAAAGCAAACAGAACTTTATTAACTAAGACAATAGCCTGTGGCTATAGAGAGGTTGCAGATGACATCACACAGCTTGAGTTATCTTTCTTGCTGGAGACAACCAACAATGTTTTCTACTCTATCTTAATGTACTTTGAGCGTTTTGTCCCGTTATCCCTCGGTAAACTAAGATGAAACCTTAATTATTCAATTTCTAAGAGCCTCAAAATTAAACATTTTGAAGTTCCAAATCTCAGACTCTTTTTATCACTGCGTAATCATCTGATAAAAAATATTAAAATTGTGTACAAAACACTGTTTATTGTCTTCAATATGGTTGATCAAGGGAGAATAATCTTACAAAACTATGGCTTATGCAACCTCTCTATTCCACAAAACCTTTGGGCGAAGGAAGGTAGCAGACGAAGTGTCTCTCAATGAACTATTACTCGCCGACAAAACCCAATCTATTCCAAACAGAAACATTTTAATGAGCATTCACAGTACCAAGACATATATACCAGAGATTTTGTTACATATTGCATGCAGCTATAAGGGTCAGACGAGATTACACTGGATGACTATTCGCACAAGAACCTTTGCTGCTCGCATACGCACAGTATAGAAGTATATGAAGGCTCAACGAACAAAAAGACATGTAGCCTGTAAGGGGTTTGGTCTAACAGCTGTACTAAAGCAAAATTCGTCAAGTGGTGTTTAAATAGCTAAATCCATTTGTAGATCCAGATCATTTCTTGCAAATGTACTGACTAATATGAAAATCCTACATTTCAGCAACAGTAGCATTATTATTCACGTTTTCTTTAATGCGTTCCTGCTACAAAAATAATCCACATAGTTTGTAGGGTTTTGTGAAGCCAACGATTAGTGTAACGAAACCCTAAGATAAACAGAATTTGATTACGATTTTAACCAATATATGTGATCCATTGGTTTGTATAGCATATCGGCAAACAGAGGTTCATGTCAGGCTGCGCAGCTGCAACAATTGAGCTGGACTTTCTGCCACTTTCCCATGCGGTATCCTGGGTCAGGTGTGGTACTTGATTGTATCGATTCCTGATCTTTGCCACCTTTCTTACTGCCACTAAGCTGTTTTCATTGTGGAATTACTATCAGAACTTATGGATTAAAACACTGGAGACTCAGATCAGATTGAACATGCGCATGGCCTGATTGATATGAGCACTCACTGTTTGATTGTTGGATCAGTTACCCATGTCTATCAGTCCAGAGCCGTTTTTCGCTTTTGTTTTTCTGAGAGGAAAAAGGCAGACGTTATAAAAAGTTAGTCAGGCGCACACACAGATATATTTTCTCTTTGCTGATTTAAACAATGTGAGCCTTTTCATGAATTCTCGTTACCTATCGCATATGCGTAAAGTCAATCATAAAAATGCACGCGCAGCTATATGTTCCGTGCCTGATGGGGTTAGAGGGCTCAAAATAAGCCTGAACAGTCTGCCTCAAGACGGTGTAAGCGAGCATGTTTATACAATTGGCCTAGGCTCTATTGCACAGGCACGCCAGAGTGGTCGCTGCTCGTCGATGCAATACGTACCAACATTTCATGACTGACTAAACCTGTCAAACAACGATGGCTGAGATCAGACTCAGATCAAGCTGTTCATGTGTACTTTCTGCGTTGTGCCTTTACTGATTAATTTTTTCAGCATCTGCCCCATAGTTGATTTTATTGCTCGGTGAAAAAGAAGGGGAAAAATCGTTACAGAACGCTAATGATGCAAATTATTTTTCGCTTTCTGTTTTTGTCTCTCCCTTCGACATCAGACGAAGACGACCGTTTGGGTCTGATTTTATCCTCTCTTGCGCTCAAAAATCAGTACACCATAAAGTTCCATAAATAGGACAGCTAGATCTCTGGACTCGGACAGCATAAACAAATTAATTTATTTAAAGTTGGCTTTTAGGCCCTATTTTCATAAATTCACCATAAAGCCAAAGAAAGATTCTGATCAACATTTCAACCGTTGAAACGAATCCACTGATCCTGACTGCTCGCTTAAGAATAGTATTCTTGATAACAATCAAGAGTAGCTTTAAAAATGTATTTAAGTTGTAGGAGAAACTACGAATATCAGGCCATTCCTGAAATATAATGTATTACGAGGCCCCGAAGTGAGCTAGTGATTTATATTTTCACTAGTGATTGATATTAGCCTATATTTTCACGAGTGATTAATATCACTTCTTTGGATTACCTCTGACTTTTCCATTTATTTACTGGAGCTCACTTCGAAAGTTCAAACGCCTATAACTTTCTTATTTGTGAACAAAAACACAAGTGTGCAAGTTAGGCATTTTCAAAGTTGGAACACAAAGAAAAATTCGGTACCAAAATAATTCAGATTTGCTGAAATATTTCGATTTTGTATTTTCAGCACCTCTCGCTTCAGTGAGGCAATGCATGTCACCTATGTTACGTAATGTGATCAAACATTAATGACGAAGCTTATGACGTCACTTGTCTCGCACTTTGATACTGAATAAATTTCTTTTTATCTGTAAGTCCCGATGACTATAGACTGACACAAATACTCCTTTGTCTTCTTTGTATTATTGTGAGTCTGCTGGAAATATGGTTAATCAACAAGCCGTAAATCTTCTAAAAAGTATAAAAAAGAATATTTCCTTTTTTTAGTAAATACCAAATATATGTCATCTCGTGTGTTGAAAACATCGCAAGTTTCACTCGTGCTGCGCACTCGTGAAAATTCTGATGTTTTCAACACTCTATGAAATATATTTGGTATTCACCTCAAAAAAAAGTAAATATCCTCTATTTATTGCAGAATAGAGGGATATTTATTCACTTTTCCTGAACTGTTGAAAACATTCTTACTTAAAATATAAAAAATATTGAAATGTCTGTTATAATTTTATAATACATAGTGTATAGAACTGTAAATGCACATTGTTTTTCTATCAATTAGGGAATCCCTACATTCAATTTTTCATCAACAGAGATATATGACCAAATATATATGGATAGAAATTAAGTGTAAACTTGACGTGCAACGGAGCCATAAAACGTGATTTCTGACCCCATATTTGCCATATAACATTCTCCCATAAAATTATTTAATTCTAAGGTACTTGCTAAGTTTTCATTCAAATCTTCGAAGGAAATATACTATGATGATCCTAAATTTATTCAAACTTCATAAAGCTATAATAGATAATGCATTGCTGGCTTTGCGTGTTCCATACAACCACATGTATGTACATGTCTTTGTTTGTCTTTCTATATTCACTTTGGTACAAAAGCCACATGTTTAAACACTACCAAAATTCTAGTTGCAGTCCTGGTTTCAGATTTTAGTTAATGTGACCTTGACGTTAGATCCCAAACTCATATTAGTGATCTTAATAGTTTGTTGTAATCTATACGCCATAGGCAATCATTGTACCAAACATGATTATCCTCGGTCAAAAAACAAAGGAGTTTTTGTTATGAGCAAAACCGCTGATGGATGGACAAACAGATTTGAAGGAGAGATGGATGGATAAATAGATGGATGGGACCAATTAAAATATATTCAACTTTTTGTCAAAGCCTAAATTTATAATAAAAGTAAGATAGACAGCAAGGCTCAGGAATCGATACAATCAAGTGCCACATCTGTCCCAGGATACCAAGTGGGAAAGTAACAAAGTCACAATAAACATGACAAACAAAAGCCAAGAGGTCATCCCTTTCCTAGCAGGTGATCACAAGGCAGCAATAAACAGAATTGAAAGCATGTCACACACAAGACATAAATAACACAAATGATCCACAAAAGAAGTGGAACGGTCAGTAAAACTATGTAACTGGAGGGCTTAAACTGGTTTCAGATACAATAGTGTTTGCATTGATATAAGAAAGCCAAAGTCTTTTATATAAATACTCTTTAATAATTATACAACATTGACATTTGAACAAAATAATTAGCACTGAAATGCATCTATAACCAAATAACTGAGATGTTGGTATTTTTCGCATAGTCATTTTTTTAAAGCAATTATAATATTGTGATTCAGTAATCATACAAGTACTCATGCTAGCAACTATGTTTCAGATCAGCCTCTGCAAATGAACAGTTTCTTTATAACATTCCTGCTTCCACGATTAAATATGAAAAAAACATGTGGAGGTAAAAAATACTTGACATATAGCCCCACATAAGAGTTATGATAGCACATTTAAAGAATGCTTATTATGGTATTCATATAAGAAACTACCCTGAGTGTGAGGGTAGGATAGCAAAATCCATCCTGAGGATCACCGTTTGGTATCATGAGGCTTGCCGAGTGATGACAAACGGTGATCCAGAGGGATGGATTTTTCTAATTTACCCTCACACTCAGGATAGATTCTTTATCCTACTCACCACTGCATTTATGTATTTATTTATTCATTTTAAAATAAGCTTCCAGAAGTCCCTGAATACGCTAAGATGCAATTTCACATGATGACGTTACTTGACGTTCTGGGTAAGATAGCATGGGTAAGATAAGATTTTCTATCCCAAGGTAAAATCTCATATATCCAAGAATTTGTGATATTCAGCATTTACTCTTTGGCTTGTCCATTTTAAGCGAATAGAAAGTCCATTCATTATCAGTTACAAAAATCCATTACCAAGGTCAAGGTTGAAAGGTTTCATTTTTGTTCAAACTTTAATTGTACATTCTGTATGCAAAAAGTGGAGAACATCATCAGATGCATCGTTCTATGGCATCTCGTATGAGTCTGAAAAGTTTACTCATGTCAGATCTTTATTTAGGGTGCGTAACTGAAAAATAAATATATTATTTCTCAACCACAACATGTGCTAAAATTATGGGTGAAAATATTTACAATTTTGCGCTGAAAAACATTGTTTATTTAAATATGAAAGACAGCAAGGATCAGGAATCGATACAATCAAGTACCTCACCTGTCCCAGGATACCAAATGGGAAAGTAGCAAAATCATAATACACATCACAAACAAGAGCCAAGAGGTCAGCCCTTTCCCCTCAGGTGACAGCAGCAATAAACCAGTGTTACGTGCTTGTAAACGCCACGTCATGAGGAAATCTGTCATTTGGCTTTTCCTTCAAGCTGATTTGCTAAGTTACATGTTCAGTTGTCACCAGACACCAATGGTGCGTGTGTGACTGCTTTTTTGCTGAATGTCCATATGAGAAATACTATTTTCATATAAACTTGCTTTAGTTTTATATATACAGTGAAACGTGTCTTAAGGGCCACTCAAAAAAGATCAAAACTTGTTTTTCAAGACCAATTATCGCTTAATATAGGTCAAAAGTATTGCAGAATGCTCTCTTGGAGCATTCTACAATACTTTCGAACTTCATTAAGCTACCATTTGTCGTTAAGACATTTGTTTTGTCTATGTTTAAGTGGCTGTTTTAGACAGGTTTTACTGTAAACATTAATATGAAGCCCACCAAAACCATTAAGAAACATTTCTGTAAGTGCATTTAAAAGAACATTGTGCATGGCACAGAATATAACAATAAATATATTTGAGCCAATTCATGAGCTATATGTTTTTCACATATGCAGTCAGTGAAGGTTCAGACAAGCTTGCTTAAACTGTAGCCTCATCAATGCCTTCACTGTTTGCAAACAAAACTGTAGGGACATAAATAAAGGCTCAATCAAAAATGTACACCGCTTGTCCATCATATAGCTGCTCAAAAGTGTATAAATAATGACTGTTTGCAACTTTGATAAGTACCAATACACATGAATCTCAAAAATTGGCTCAATTAACCCTTTACATTCTGATAGATTATCCCAGACATACTGATACAATAAGTATGGGATATTCCATTTTGTATTTATTTGAAGATCCACGTGAAATGCCACATCTGGGTCTTTACTGCTTGCCAAAGTACTTGATTACCAATATCCAGAATGAAAAGGGCTGACAAGGTTAATATAGAGAAAAAGTTCTCTTCTTACAACCAATAAGATATAAAACCTAAACACTTATATACTACCTTATAGATGCATAAAATACACAAACATATAATTAGCACTTCAATAAAAACATATATAACAGTTTAAAATAAAATGAGACGATTTAAGATTCCTACTCCATAAAATTGATTGTGTAAATACATGTATAACAAAAATAGTATTTCAAAAGCCTTTTTAAAAGGCCTACATATAGTTGAGTTATGGTGTAAAAATATTTTTGCACAAAAAATATAAAAAATCTTAAACCACTTCTTGCCACCTTAGAATGTAGGCATGAGTATTAATCCATTTTTTGATATAAAAAGGAATATATAAAACAAATCTTGGCCAATATGAGCCAAACAGAGTTTATTGACACAAAGAATTGCATATGCTAGCAAGTGAACAGCAAATCGTTAAAGGGATATTTTCTTACTTACATTGGCCAGAATAGAAATTTAAGCAAGAAAATTAAAATAAAATCAAAGCAATACAACATATATTTTCTTTCAGCAACTTATATATTTTAGCTAACACATATGTCGGTTAAGAGATACAAAAAGAAAAAAAAATACAAAAGACAACTGGAAAGGTTTCAAAAACAAGAAAGTAAGCAAAATATAGGTGAATTAAATGATGTAAAACAGAATGAAAATTCAAAGAAAAAATGACATATTTGTTTCCCTTATGTTTTTTGCTTGTACTTATGCTTCATCATGCACGGATCCAGAAAGTTTGTTAGAGGAGGTCCAACAACTCAGACAAGTTTCTTTTAGTTGAAAAGGGAGAAGAGGATCTGAATACTACTAAAAGCGGGTCATCATTGGCACCCCAGTGAAACACCATTTAAATTGCGTTATGCTGACAGGCCGTTGATGATCCATCATTAAATACTGAGTTGGTAGCTTTAATATTTTTCAGGGAATCCGGACCAGTATTGCTTAGAAACCCAACAGCTTTGTGATTATTCAGAGGGGTGGGGTCCAGACCCCCTGCCCCCCCTCTGGATCCGTGCATGTTCATCAAATTTAAGTTATTGTTGTTGATATGGTTTCAGATAAAACAGTGTGCTATTTTATTTTCTTGAATGTGTTAGTTTCCATACTTGTTATATTATCTAAAAGATATAAAATGTTGTTTTTTTAAATCGATGTCATAAGTTACTTTTAAAAGAGATATGTGTTGTATTAATTTCTATTTGAATTTACATGTTTAAATTTCTTTTCTGATGAACAAAAGAATTACTTTTTGCGTCATGTAAGTAAGTTTCTGAAATGTGTATCATTATTTATACTACCCTTACCAACTTAAGTATGCCATATCTCCTAATGTGCAAAGTCTATACTGATCGGGTGGTACATGTCCACATGTACATGAGATGTACGGGCAGACAAACCATAGTATAACTATTACTCCAATAAATAATATAATAGGCAGTTATTGCAGAACTTCTTTTTTCATTGTACAAACTAGATGAGATATCCTTGAAATCTTTTCATACTCCCTTCAGCTATAACTTTAATTGAGATTACATTTCGTGAGGTAAAAAAAGTTCACTCCGTAGCAGCTTAGTGAATCACAGCGCCAGACGTTCTGTTTTCAATTTTTCTGGATGGCCATACTTGGGAATCAGTGCATCAAACATGACATCACACAATTCCTTGACATCATAATGATGTTTCCAGCCCCAGTCAGCACGTGCTCTTGAATCATCAAATTTCATAGGCCAGGTATCCGCTGAAAAAGAAGAGAATGTGTGACAATAGAAAAAAGTGGTAAAAAGCAAAGGAGCTAGAGACTTTAAATTCACTATTGTTCGTATTGCAAGGGAGATAAGGTTGAAAAATGAAAATTCGAATTTAAGTTTCAGCCATTATTCAGATTTTCTTTCTAAATGTCTAAAAAGAGATTTCTTTGAAAATATTGATTTTGATTAAGTGCCATAACATAATTTACAGATAACTTTTAAAATTATAACTGCTGGATTATGTAGCATATTTCGCACTTGATCTCCAAGTGTTCCTATTATATGACTTTTGGTTACTGTAAAGGCGGCACCTTATGACCGCGAAATTGGGACTGGTCTACCTTAGAAATAGGTAAAAGCTGAGAAATGAGGCCTGGTTTGATTCAAAAGTAACTGTATCATCTTGTGCACTATATCGGTATAGACACAAAAAACACATTATTTAGTCCTTAAAACGCCAGCAAAATAACTGCATCTGTAAATATCTATTTAACATAAGCATAGAGGCAAACATTGCAGACCCAGGTCAGACTGCCGATTTCTTCCACGTCATCTTTGAACATCATTTACAATATAGCCTGTCTATGCAAATGTTCAGTAACTTCAATTGATTGTGAATCTATAAATGAGCCGTGACATGTGATTTCCAACAATACGGCATTTTGACATGTGTAGACTCAGACGAGCCTCTGCAGCCTCCTTTAAGCTTAGAAACACCAAATGGTGTTGAGTCATTAGCTAAACATCCATAGAATATTCAAACACTTAGCATAGACTCTGATCAGACTGCGCGTATGTGCAGGTTGATCTGAGGCTTTGCTCGTTGCACATACCACATTGTTGGAAATCTTGTGTCACGACTCAATTATATCTATACATATATTCAGTCATTCTAATAATTGTGAATCTATAAATGCTCTGGGGTAACGCTTTGTCATGATCACATTACTTCACCAAAAACTACATCATGAATTGGCACAAATCGAAGCTAGGCGTCCTAAGAAATGCTTAGGGAGCAGATACCAAAAATTGCAAGTGAGTATGATCAAGAAATACCACAAGCACAAACTGCAGACAAACCCATCATATCGTAAGGAAGAGCCACACAACAATCATGAGACACCTTGAGGACAAGCAAAGCAAATCATCCAGCTCTCTCTTCCCCATTGAGATGATTGCAAAGCTAGATGGACACAAAAGTAATGCACAGCAAAACGTAGAACAATTATAGAATCCCACAATGGGAGTTACAATCAACAACAACAGAACCACCACATTTAGAACGGACATCAGCCAAAGCCAATTGGGGGGGGGGGGGGGGCATAACCCTTAAATCGCCAATCGCACCAAAAGTCGTCTGCTTTTCTCATCTGCTGAAATGAATAAGAAGCCTCTATTGCAAACAGTATGGACCCAGATCAGACTGCTCATATAGGAGCAGTCTGATCTGGGTCCTTACCTGTTTGCTTCTATACTTAAATTCGTCAGTAATGTTAGGCAATTATTTGCAGCAGAGGAATTCAGCAGACGTTTTGTTTTTCAGATGCATTTTTTCTTTGCGCTTTAAGGGTTAAATGCATTTGACTGGTACCACATCTTACTTGTTTTTTTTTTCACATTTTAATCATCATTTGAGATTCTATAATATAAAAGCTAAAATAGTACCCCCCCCCTTCCCTACATACCAATATTCTGTCTTCCATCTGGATTGTAAGTCATTTCAAAGCCAGGAACGTATTTCTGAACTGCTTCCGCTAGCTGATCTGGGTTAAAACTCATGGCATTGATGTTGTATGTTCTGAGCTTTAAGGCTTCATTGGGTAGCTCCATAAACTCTACAACTGATCTTAGACAGTCATTTATGTACATCATGGGTAGCATTGTGTCCGGTTTCAGGTAGCATTCATATCGTCCTGATTTGAGAGCTTCATGGAAAATAGCCACTGCATAATCTGAAATCACACGCAATGGTGAAACATAAGCACTGAGTTTACCATTTTCAGCAAACAGACTTCACTATCTTTATTAAATAGACGAATCTATTTTCAATTGAAGGGTATCCATCCAGCATACAATCTTGGACGACTATTGGCCCACCAGGGAAACGTTATTCGAATGACGTTTTACTGATGGATTGACAGTTGCCCCTGTTTATATACTTAGGACCTACTGTGTTGTTGGATGGTAGTCCTTAATATTAATACAAAAACTTTGTAAGCAGACAGTGAAGACACTGGCCAGATGCAGCACATAGTGTTGTTCGACCTAGTTCTGCACTGTTTTACCACGCCTCATTGCTTATATGGGTGTTTCTTTATCTAGTCTTATTCACTTTATTGTGAGAGAGAACAGCTTATGTTCGTTGGAGACTGTATGGCTCGCCAAGGCCATAACGGATTGTGCATCTGATTGACTGTGTTTTAAGCGCGTTATTTATTAAGCGCAGGTTGGTACCAGGCCCTGAGGTTATAAAACTTGAGTACATTCTCAAACTCAAAATAAAGCACAATGATTGGCTGCTTCGGACACGTGTCCGCAAGCAGCCAATCATTGCCTTTTATTTTGAGATTGAGAATGAACTCAAGTTTTATAACCTCGAGACCAGGTTTTGAAATCATCTTGACATGCTAAAGTACCGGTAATGTTGTTTTCTGTCCGTTCTGCTACAAGAGGTGTTTCATGTTTATTTGAACAAATTTGAAATTGCCGTTTCTCATTTATTTCTTTTTTATTAACTACTAATAAATTTACATTGGTTAATCAGATCTCCAGCAATGCGCAGTCTGCAAGAAAATATCTCTTAACTTTATTCGCTGAATTAAAACAGTCTCTGAAGATGAGAAGTCAAAGTTTAAGCGTTTATAATGGCTGTCTGTAACGAAATGTTCATAATCGTTCTCGAACGATTTCTCTTAAATGAGCGAAGCTTTTTTTCTTGGAAACTATTATAAATCAAACATAAATAATTAAAGTGGGATGTGCTAAGAAAAAAATCATTTCCGTTGGATATTTACTTTTTTGAAGCAACTTAAACATCAAATTTTGGGGTTTACAGTTTCATTGTAAGCAATATACATAAATGCAATATTTGGTGATCAGTTTTATCGTCGATATATTCTTGAACTATTTAAGAACTTGTGTCGGCTGTGAGTTTTGAGAATTTGTTTTTCACAATTCTTCCAGGTTATATTTTATACATGGGAAACCCATTTGGGCGCTCGTATGGTAAAAGTTATAAAGACCAGTTGTCAAGCACAGCAGCTGTTTTTTATTTGAATAATAGACTGAATGCTCCGCTAAACGTAAAATAAATTTGAACACTTTTATACGCATTTTCATAAGAAATACACCCGTTTTAGCTCTTAAAATCATTAAAAGGGAGTGGGTGTGTATTTTGGGACGCCGTGTTATGGTTATGCTTTATATTGCCTATTTGTCTATTCGGTCATACAAGGGACACGTTCGTTATTTAAGAGAAAGCAAAAGTTATTTATTTTATTTACATGCAACCTCGAAAAAAGAAATTCACATTTGCTCAAATAAACATGAAACAGGTCTTGTATGGTATCCATTTGTTAGTATGTATTAGAACTGTCTGTCGTGTACCACGTCTCTAACCTATTTTGTAAACCTGACCTGTGTAATTTTCAATTTTCATGCAATTGAACTATTGTGGTTGATCAAACATTTTGGAGATGACTACAATGTACTCATTGATATTCTATTGATTGATCAAATAAAATATCGTTTAAATCAAACATTGCCCACTTCCAGTCTACTTAGCATACAAGTCTTTTAACTCTTTGTATGCTAGGAACCTTTGCTCGTTTTGTCGACGGCTGATTTATTGTTCCAAATTTACATTTAATGTTGTAAGAACATTCAGGAATACCATCATGTGTGGCAAACAGTTTGTATTTAGATCAGGCCCGATCTGGGTACAAACTATTTGCAAAGGTTATCAGCAAACGACAGTTAAATACATGTATATCATCTTTGAGTGCAAGTTAACACCTTAACGCCAAGAGGTAAGTGAGTATGATCAGTAAATACCACAATCACAAACCGCAGACAAACCCATGGCACCGCGAGGAAGAGCCACACAACCATCACGAGACACCAGGAAGACAAACTAAGCAAAGCGATTAGCTCTCTCTTCCCCATCAAGATGATTGCAAAACTAGAATGGACATAGAGTAACGTACAACAAAACATAGAACAAATAATAATAAACAAAAAGTCAACAGCAACAAAACCGCCACCTTAGAACGAACAGCAGCCTAAGCTACCTGGGGGGGCTTAAATGCGTTTTACTGGTGCCAAATCTTCGCCCTAGATTTTGCTATTGTTGAAGTACAAGAAATGATCAGCTCGCATGGAAGCCTTCTAGCTATTGCAATGTATCATCATGGAGAAACACTCTAATCAAATCAACACACTATGATGAAACAAAGAAAAGGGCTTATGACTCACAGATAGTCAGAGCTAAAGAAAACCTCAAGTTAAGCCACGGTGGGTTCAGCTACTGATAAGCACCAGGCACTAACCCACCGGTCAAAGCTTTACGCCAGAGCCGTCATAGAGTCTTAGGCCTGACCCACCGTCGTGCAATTTAAGAGTAGACCATAGCTATAGACCGTGAATGGGGTTTAAAATCAGGCATGCAGACTGTCGCATGACATTCAAGTTATATCAAACCTTATTATAACGTTTGATAATCTTTTTGAATTGATCACTAAAATTACGGTGTCCAGCAATTCGTTTGAATTTATAAACTTAATCACCATAAAATATAGGTTCTTATATGCCTTGCTGCAGAAGAGTTTTGAACCCAATTTTGTATTTAACAAATAACTCTAGGTGTCTATGGTAGAATCTAGAAAAATTCTTTTTCGATTTTTATGATATCTATAACGTTGTTTAAATAACTAACCAGTGAAAAATAAGTTTCTGTTGTTGAAGTCATAGACATTAGACACACTCTTGCAAAACAAATAAGCTGAGAAATATATATACCATAGGAAGGGGAGCGCGGATCATCTATCAAGAAATTAAAATCATCCCGTTTATCATAAATTTTAGATGAAACAATGCTATTTGTTATGGACAATTTCAAGTCCAATAACGGAGCTTTAGTATCAGAATTTGCCTTTTAAAGCCGCATAGTCTGTAACTTTTAGAACTTATGTTTCTATTTTTCAAGAACACAGTAAAAAAAACTAAAATTCAGGTATGCATTTTACCTTTTTCGTAAATCTTAACAAATTATCAGTATCAAAACAACAGCATTTATGTTCAAATTAACTGTCTTTACTTATTGGAGGGACGCAATAAATTACCAAGACACCTGTTTTTATAAGATAATTCACTTTTCCGTGCCGTTTTTATCTATGGTGAACAGATTTATTGTGAAAACATAACTTAATTCTACTCTTACAAATGATTTAAAATGAAAATAAAGAAATTCGAAAAATGTTCATAGTTGCAGACTTAGTCTCTTTAACTGGAGTTCAGTAGGATATATCTAAAACTTACAATGCCTCCTTAAAGTTGAGTTCTCCCTATAGTTCATAAATTCTTAATTAGTTCATGTATTCTGTAGATCACAATGCCATCTTTGACAATAAGTACTGCACCGAGCCTGGCAACTTGGGTTGCACTTAACATTAGCCCATATAAGCCTAGCGTCCTTTTTGTTGGACATAGGCAAACAGTGCAGACCCAGATCAGACGCCGCAGAATGCGGCGTCTGATCAGGCTCTCCACTATTTGCTTACAGAGTGTTCTATTAAAATTTGAATAGAAATACAAACTAACACCCAAATACTCTTATCACGGAAATGTACTGGTCCAATTGATACATTCGGCAGATATGGGTTAAAATATCAGGTTGAAATATCAATACTTAACTTATATAAGGCAGTACTTAACAATAAGAGGCACTGTTATGTTGGGTTCTGATGATTTATCTTACCTGTTGTGCCACCTCCAGGGTTGGTGTCACTTGAAATTATACCTGGGAACCTCAAACTGCGGAAGTCTAGTCCAAATCTCTGATAATAATACTGAAAGAAAAAAATCGAAAGTAAGAAAGAGGGCCAAGATCAGGAATCGATATAATCAAGCAGCACACCTGACCCAGGACAACACTGGGAAAGTGACAACTTTACAGTTAGACATCACAAGCGAGAGCCAAGAGGTCAGCCCTTTCCCAGCAGGTGACCACAAGGTATCAATAAACAGACGCGCACGAAAGCATACCAAAAACAAGACAGAAATAACATAAATGATCCACAAAAGAAGCACCGCCTTGGAACGGCCAGTAACAATATTTTACTGGAGGGCTTAAACCGGTTTCACGGCACGCCAACGTCACCCTTAGTTCAGATGTGGATCAAGACACATAGAAGTTTGGTTTTGCATGAAAGACCCCTAACTTATCATCTCCTAGAACATATAAATCAAGATATAAAAAGGAGATAAAGCAAAGATAAGGACTCAACAGTAAATAAAACTGAATACCAGAGCAAAAGAAATGCAACAGGTAAACCCCGGTGGGCCTGACAACAGCTAAAGCAAAATCTCTGTCCTACTGAGCTCCCGTATGTTTTCTTAGGAAACAGTGTATGTCCATATCAGCTGGTTTCTGAAGAAACCAATTGGTTAATAGATAGTTATCTACCAAGGTACGAAATCCAGGAGGTTACTTCATGCTTCACAGTTCACACACCGTAGTTCCTACTTCATATTTTATAGTTTTATAGATCGTTAAAGATATTGACTGGACCTCAAAGGACACAGAGCATCAGACAATTCGTATTACATGGCTATTTGGTCACTGTATCACCACGTGGTATGCAATGATCAGGTCTCTTGTAAATCTAACAGAGATATGAACCAGTTGTGGGCGTGGCTAGACAGCGACCCATAAGCCGATTAATACATAAAGTTATTGTTAACTGTTCAGAAATTTGATTGTCTTGAAACACTTATTCAAATACTATTTGCACTGTTTATGATTCTATATCCTCTTATATTCATTTTTTTTAAATATTACAGTACCCTTAATTGTACTCAGTGCCACAGGACAACACATATAGATAAACAGATATATTTTGTAGAGGATGACTGTTTTAAGGACATATGCTACTAAATACTTCCCACATTGAAATATTTTAAATACTTTGCATACAGTTTGTTTTATGCATGGGCTATCCATTTATGAAATAAAAAGGATATGTCACCGTCCTTATTTTTTCAGAATCTCATATTGAAGTTTACAGCATTTGACCAATTTTCTAGAAATATAAAATAATAATACTAGTCCTAATTATCGAGCTAAAACGGTTGTAATCTTCACCCAGCTTCTTTCTTTTAACTTAAATTACTGCCCATGACCTCAAACTTTTAAGAAAATGTGCATGTTTACTTGTTACCCCATGCTGTGACAAGACACTGCATGATATATTTTGGCAATTCGTCGAAAAATGGAATTTGTTTTTAGAATAAATCATGTATTAAAAAATCTGACATTGAAAATCTTGAAAATTTATTTTTAATTTATGGACTATTATAATACCTTTCAGAAAAAAGAATAAAAATCTGGGGTCACAGAACTAATTCTCTTTCTAGAGGGCCAAATTTAACCCCACCCCCATAGGTTTCATGCGTAATTCAATATAAAAAGTTCGGGGATGACCATTTCGGTCGTTTTGATGATGCCATTTTACTAGTATATGAAGTAATTTAGCATAAAAATGTTAAAAAAGAAAGAAAAAACACACTGAAAATATGTGCGCATCTGGGAATCGATCCTGGTTCTCTGTCTTTGTAGCCAGGCGCGCTAACCACTAGGCCACGAGGTCAGGTCGTGCGCCGCTCTAAATATCCATACAAATAGTATAGACTCGGCCACTATCGTATTCGTAACCAGGGTTATTGTGTACGTCGTTTGATTTCGACTGAGCTACATTTATCTGTCTTTAGTGCTGAGACGATCAGTTCTGAAAAGATGTCAATAGATATTTCGAACACACTTTAATTAGTTATTTTGTGAAGAAAATGTCGGAACACCGATATGACATAAGAATATCGGAAGCTGTATTGATCCGAATCCGTTAAGGGTCGAAAGACAGGACCCAGACAACTTTCCCCGTTTGCAGACGCGGAAAAGGTGCGCATTGGAAATAGCCGCATATGTCTTTAATTCTGCTCTATATGCTTTCGTTCAAATCCTCACCATATTCCTTTATGTTGTATTATATATGTACAAACAAAGTTGAATAAATATGTTTAAAATAACCCTGTCTACTAGTGTTTTCCGCTGAAACCTTTGCAAACAGTTGGGACTTAGAGCAGGTCCGACATATTGTCAGGCCTGATCTGGATCCAAACTGTTTGAAAGGGGTACGTGCATTAAGAGGCTATTTTGGCCCCCCTATGAGACCAAAAAATGAAAATTGCTCTTCACAAGTTTCTTCTTATTAGTTTATAAGAACAATAGCCCAAGTGTAAAATTCTAGGATTGATTCTATTTTTACGGTTGCTATGGTAACAAAAATGG
This sequence comes from Loripinus fragilis, assembly GCA_964019695.1. Lineage (NCBI taxonomy): Eukaryota > Metazoa > Mollusca > Bivalvia > Lucinida > Lucinidae > Loripinus > Loripinus fragilis. The sequence continues at coordinate 22,014,051 of OZ026518.1, forward strand.
CTGCCAAATTAGGCTGAAAATAGGAAAGTGACCATTTTGGGGCAAATTTAAGACATTTGACAGAGAAATTAATATAGAGCACAAGCAAATACCAAAAAGATATTTTAACAGAGGGTGGGAATTATCACGGCACACAATATATTAAGAAGTTTTTTCGGTATTCGCTTGTGCTGATATATAATTCTAAAATACTCGGTCTGAAAAAGCCTTAAATTTGGCTCAAAATGACAATTTCTCTATTTTAAGTCTATTTTGTCGGCCATTTTTGTTACCATAGCAACGGAAAAAGTAAAATAAATGCCAGAGTTTTACACTTGGACCATTCTTCTAATAAACCAATTGGGTGAAATTGGTGAAAGCAACGTTCAGTTTTTGGCTCCAGAGGGGGCCAAATCTGCCCCTTAATGCACGTCCCCCTTCTGATGGTATGCCTGAAATAATTTCTCGAAATAGTAGATATTGAAAAAAATCAGCAGATGACGGAAAAGCATGAAAAATTGCCCAGTAGGCAAAGAGTTAAGTCTGAAAGTAAAATAAATTTACCTCTCCCAAGAGCTCAGCATGGACTTTAGCAACTCCATAAATCGTTCTTGGACGTTGTATAGTAATATCAGGTGTAGGATTTCGTGGGGAGTCGGGTCCAAACGCTCCTGAAACGCAATACAAATGTCATTTATTGTCACATACTGCCAGTGTAACATGCTGAAGTACAATATGGTTGTGAAGTCAATAGGACCAGGTTTAATGCACGGAGCTCAGTACCTCTCCTAAGAGCTCAGCCTCCATAAATTATTCGTGGCCGTGTATGGTGATATCAGGTGTAGGATTTCGTGGGGAGTCGCGCGTCCAAACGCTCCTAAAATGCAACACACTTAAAATATGTTTTTGAAGTCAATGGGACCAGGTACTAGCCCTGTTCATGCACTTTAGCAAACAGCGAAGACCCAGATAAAATTCCGCATAAGGTCTAGGGGTCTACACTGATTGCTAAGGTTAAACAATCTTCAGGGACAGAGAGATACACCATTTTAATGATTTTATGACCTGCAACCGAGCCTGATAGCGCATTCATATACAAGTGAGCATAAGTGTCAAGCAATATTCTGTCATATAGATTCAGTTTGATCTCCCTTATTTATGTTGATTCAAGTATGTACTGGAAAAAAGATGCACGCTCAGGTTAAACTTTAAACATAACAGACTGTTCGTTTGGGTTGATATATTAAGTCCCAGTCAAAACTTATTCAGTCATGTCGGGATGATTTCCTGTCTCGTACTAAGCAGAGAGGAAAAAAGTGAGCCGTGACATGTGATTTCCAACAATGTGACATTTTGATAAGTGTAGACTCAGACGAGCCTGTACAGCCTCCTTATAAGCATAGAAACTCCAAATCAAGTTCAGTCAGTAGCTTAATACTCCTGGAATATTCAAGCGACTAACAAAGGCTCTGATCAGACTGCATGTATGCACAGGCTGATTTGAGGCTTTGCTGGTCGCACATACCACATTGTTGGAAATCCCATGCCACGGCTAAAAGTGTCCTTCTCAGGGACACAACACAGTGCCTCTGGTGAGTCTCGAATTAGTGACTCTCCTATCCGTCTAACATATTAGCCTATTATCTGCAGCAAAATATACTTTTCACGACATGGCCATAGCTGTTTACTGGGGCTTATAACATCTAGTAACTGAAAACATCGCAATATGAATAATTTCACACGTACGCTTTCTAGTACTGCAATTACAAGTACATTAACCTTGGCCCTGACCTTACACCAATATTCAATAAACTCTTTGAAAAATTTTATTTTAAACATATGTCAAGTTAAGCAAAATAGTTTTAGCGTGAAATTGTAATCATTTTCTTACCCATTAGTTGTCACATATGCTATGGATGCTCAAAAGAACCGTCTCATTGAGACGGTTCTTTTCAGTACCCACAACTTATGTTTTGGTTGAGAAAAAAATAAATACATTTCAATGCCGCACTTTCATCTGGAGGCCTGCCTTCAGATTTTCACAGTTGAACCAGCTCATACGAGTCTGGAGCTTACCACAAGGCCCAGGCGCACCATGCTAGTCACGACAGGGCCTTTCCGGTTCACTAACATACAAGATAGAAGGACACGGAGATTCGAATGCAAGTACCTGAGTATCATATAACTTGGCCTTGCAATGCTGGACCAAGCCATGAAACATGATGGTTAGTCTTCGAACTGGTATTATTGCTTGAAATCCGTGCCGCACAATGTTTGAACTCATGTTTTAACAATGCAAGGCACGTGTTGTTAATGCATGGATTTGGTACTTTAAATGCACTCATTCCGAGCTACTATCCATTTATCGGTCTTATACTAATAACGGGCCGCGACATGAGATTACCAACAATGTGGTATGTGCAACCAGCAAAGGCTCAGACCAGCCTGCGCGTACGCGCAGTCTGATCAGAGACTTTGCTAGTCGCTTGAGTATTCTATGAGTGTTCAGCTACTGACCGAACAGCATTTGGAGTTTCTAAGCTTTATTTGAGGCTGCACAGGCTCGTCTGAGTCTACACTTGTCAAATGCCAAATTGTTTGAAATCACGTGTCGCGGCTCACTGGGAAACGTCCTTCCACCTGTTGACTTGAAACGGCGACGAAATATAATGCCACACTTTTCGTAAAAGGTGAATATTATTGTTGAATAAATTAATATAACAAAATGCTGCCCCTCTGCAGATGCTGAAAAAACATATTTTTTTTTGAAAAAATAAATTTTGAAAAATATCAACAGACGACAAAAAGCAAGCAAAATTGAGTTAAACACTTTTGAGATATGTTTGTGCCAAGGAAATAGTGGTGGAGCTATTTCTCATGCTTTTTTATCATCTGCTGATTTTTCAAAATCAATTTTTTGAAAAATTATTTCAGGATAACCATCGGATTGTCAAACAATTTAGACCCAGACCAGGCCCGACGTTTTGTCGGGCCTGATCTGGCATTGGTTATCAGCAGACGACAAAGAGTTAATAATTGCGGAGGGAGGTACCACCAACAGAAGGGGTCGGGTGCTATAAAAAGGCGTTTGTTCGTGGCCCGATACCACCTAAAGCTATCGAAGTGTGAATAGGTTAACATAAAAAACGTAATAGAAAAAGTCGGTTAAGGTTAAAGTTTTAATTTCCTTTGTGTTTTTTCTCTCTCACCTGGATAGAATAATTTTTAATTTGAAATTTTGTCAAGGTCGTGCGTCGCAAACAAAACTGTACATATGCACCTTACTGTACTCTTAGATGATGAAACATGTATTAAATGACCAAAAAACAGCCCAGACAGCATCCCATAACGGACCACTATCGACCCGTCAGCCATACGCTATCGGCCCGCCAGCAAAACTGGCAAACTGGCGTTTCGTTGGCGGGCTGATAGTGGCCCAAATTTGACGTGCTAATACCTTTTTTTAAAAATTTAAACCTGTGGCCCCACAATATATACACTTAACTTAGGGTGGACCAATGGGGCTATTCCATGCAGTGTATCGTCGTCAATTCAATCGTATATCCGACGATATACCTCGCCAAATAGACGTTTTGAATATGGCTATCATAGAATAAATGAAGCCTTTTAGGCTGGGGCTTTTTCTGTCATGAAGACTTACCTATTGTACTGGGTAAAACCAATTTCAGCCCATACTGATTGATATTATGGTCCTTCGATATTAAGCGGTACATTCTGCTCTCCAATGGCACGACCCACCTATTTTACTGGGTATAAACAGTTTCAGCCTCTACTGATTTATGAAATTAAGCGGTACATTCGGCTCCCAAATGGCAGGGCTTACCTATTGTACTGGGTACAGTTTCAGCCTATACTGATTGGACAATTCGAGGACCCTCGACATACAGTGATACATTTAGGACATTATGGAATCCCTCGACATTCATCCTCATAGTAAGTGGTACATTCTGCTCTCCAATAGCACGACTTACCTATTGTACTTGGTACAAACAATTTCAGCCTATACTGATTGGATAATTCGAGGATATTATGGAGTCCTTCAACATTGACCCTCATAGCAAGTGGAACATTCTGCTCCCCAATGGCACTTAACAACGCACTGAAGTGAACGATCCAGTCCACCCGGTAGTTTACCACTATCTCTTGAAGATTCTTGAAGTCCAGAATGTCCGCATAAATATATGGTCCTAAAATAAACGAACTAGGAATAAACTTAGTTATCACATGACACCGCGTCTGGGAATGGTATAACGCCATGCAATAAAATCGATAAACCACTAGTGGTTTGGTAACGTAACGTAATGACATCCATTGTAAAGTTGCGTAAAAGATGGCAAAAATCTTGACGTTTTCACGCCAAAATATGATTAAAAATATTTTTAACATCAAATAGATCTAACATTCGTGCTCCTGTTTTATTGAATTTATTAAGCTTGTTGCGAAAAAGCGATCAAATGCTCGGCAAGCCTCGCATTTTATCTTTTTTCCCCAACTCGTTTAATAAATTCAAGAAAACATGAGCACTCATGTAAGATGCTCTATGTATACCATGTGAGATTACGAATATAACTAGGACGGGGCCAACCGATGGTCAGGCCTTTCGCAAATGCCCCCACTTACATAAAAAATCACATAGGCAGTTTGTGGCCTTGACCTCTGTCTCCAAGGTCATTTCAGCAATACAAACGATTTGTTGTCATCTAAAAGCTATAGACAATCAGTGTCTCAAATATGAACCGCTAAAGACGTGTCAGCCTTGCAAACGAAACAGATATATTGTACGTATTTTGACCTCGACCTTTGAATCGAAGGTCATATCAGCGGTTGACATCAACACACATGAGGTAAGCAGTTTGCTAATTATAAACCACTTAAAACGGTGATGTAAAACCTACATGGTCATCTACATTTTATAAGTACGCATTGTGCTAAACATAAAGACCCACCGTCAAAATTGAAAGAGGAGTTCGTGTTACTAACCATAAAATAGATTTTAAGTATCTTTTAGTCCAAGGTCATATCACTTATATGAAACTTTCAATGTAATTCAAAACCATATCTGAACACATTTCATCGCAACTTCATATAGGAGTTCGCGTTCAACTGATTCTAAGTATATTTGACCTTGACCTTTGATTCCATGATCATATTGGTACTCCAAAAAATCCCTTGTCCACTACGCACAAAATGCAATTATTATCCTTAATATGACCACTCTTCATAGCAAATGAAAGAGGAGTTACGTAAAAAAAATTAAGTATCTATGACCTTGACTCTAAGGTTATATCAGCAATATGAAAAATAGTAAGTGAGTATGATCAGGAAATACCACAATCACAAACTGCAGGCAACCCCGTGGCACCGCGAGGAAGAGCCGCTCAACCATCACGAGACACAAGGAAGACAAATAAAGCAAAGCAATCAGCTCTCTCTTCCCCATCAAGATGGTTGCAATACTAGAATGGACATAAAGTAACGTACAACAAAACATAGAACAATTACAGACTCCCACATTGGGAGTTACAATAAACAAAAAGTCAACAACAACAGAACCATCGCCTTAGAACGGACATCAGCCTAAGCCACCGGGGGGTTTAAATGCATTTTACTGGTATGAAACCTTCGTTGTCATCTACGCACTATAAGCAACCATTGTGCCAACTATGAACACTATCCATGCAAATATATTAAGAGGAGTGACATTAAGAGCTGTAAGACTGATTTATGTATGTTTGACCTTGATGTTTGATTCCAAGATCACACTGGTGATCAGAGTCTGGAATTACAATGCCTCCTTAAAGTAAAGCAAGATTTAAGTTAAGTGTTAATATTTCAACATGCTATTTTAAATGCTTAATAAAATGCCTGGATCGATGTGGTATTTGTGGTCAAAGATATCATTGTGATCTTCAGAAAAAAAAATTATATTGATTTTAATCCGTTTTAAACGTTATTTCTCGCATCCTGAATAATCAATACTTAGCTTAAGTCTTCCTTAATTCTAAGGAGGCATTGTAATTCCAGGCCCTGAAACCTTTCTTGTCAGCTACGCACCATAAACAATCATTGGGCTAAATAACAATACCCTCCATTGATTAGAGGACGTGAAGGTCCTGAAGCGCTCACCTGATCTCTTTAATTATGTTAAATAGGCCATGGTCAACTACGGCTTATAATAAAACATATTTTTTACCATATGTGGGGTTGTAGCCATTTTGGTCAAGTGACCTAAAACAATCTAATGAATACTCGATCAAACAGCCCAGTGATTTCTGAGAAACCAATGTTTAGATAGGTATGAGGCAGTCCAAATGAATGACTTTGGATAAAAGGTCACAGGTCGGCTTGACATTTGGTACTTATATAAAACCATTGTCTCATAAGATTTAACATTTCTCTTAAGGCTTAAACAGTTATAGAAAAATAGACATTCAAGATTTTCCCATATAAATGCATTAAAATCAATTTGACCTTGCCATAAAGTAGGTCATGGTCAAGCAAGAGTCATAATTTGTGCAAACCTGGTTGGGCCTACATCCCAAATGCTACATACCAAGTCCCAAGGCCATTGGCCTTTTGGTTCCAGAGATTAAGATATTTAGAGGATTTTTACCATATATGGGTGTGGTGGCCATGTTGGTCATGTGACCAAAATATTTTGCATAACTTTGATTTAACTTATCATAAGGAGTCTTCACGTGAAATTTGAGTTCAATTGGGCCAATGGTTTGTGAGAACACTATGTTTTAATATATTGATGGGACTCCAATACGAGCGACCAAAGCTGAAAGGTCAAAGGTAAAGCTTGACCTTTGGAACTTATTTGTAGCCAATGTCTCATTAGGTTTAACATATCAAGTAAGATAAATGACTAAGGCTTCAACAGTTTTCAAAAAAACAACTTTTAATTTTTTTTTCTCATTAGCAAATTTGACCTTGACGTTAAGTAGTTCCAGGTCAACCTAGGATCATCATTTGAACAAACTTGGTAGACCTCACAACCTAAACGCTACATACCATGTCCAAATGTCATCGACCTTCTGGTTCTGGAGAAGGAGATTTTAAAGGGTTTTTACCATATATGGGCATGGCGGCCATTTTGGTCATGTGACCAGAACGATTTGAACAAACTTTCGTTCCCGCGTCCTAAGGAGTTTCCATATGAAATTTTAATTTAATTGGCCTAGTGGTTTCAGAGGAGACGATGTTTGAAAATGTGGACGGACGGACGGACGACGGAAGAGGGACGCCGGAGTGAATTGTATACTATTAGCATACCCATGAGCCTTCGGCTCACGTGAGCTAAAATAAAAGATGAGTTCACGCTACGAGCCGTATGACAGATTTTGAGTATACACTGAAGGACTTTAAAAACGCAAAAAATGAAAATTATTAGTTTTTGCATCCAGAACATTTTTGGCCTTCTTTAACAGATAAAAACGGGTGATGACACTACTCTGCTTCTATCTATACCCAATACCGGTGTTTTTAAAGACACTGTCTACAACCAGCTATGCATTGCTGGTTTACTCTATTTTGCACGTGGCGTCCCAACGCATCAATAAAGCCAAATATTTTATCATTTCACATGTAGCTTGTAAGTATACATGTTTAAAAAACACAGTAGTTTTAGTTTAATAGCTTTATTATTCATGCCACGTTTGTCTGAACATGAACGATCTGGCGCGACTGGAATGTTAAAAGCTGGCGTGCGTGTTTCTGACGTCGCCAGATTTCGTAACTGCCATCCGTCAACTATACAGCGCCTCAGAGATCGTTACCAGGATACTGGAACAGTTAAATATCGACGCAGGTCTGGTCAGCCAAGAATGGCAACCGGATTTAAAAGCCAAGTTACGTGGATTGTGTATTGACGATATTTACATCGACGATATCTGTTCCGGTGGGGTACTGTCAGTGCCAGACGAATAGTATCGCTCCAATGGTAATTTGTTTCTGATTTTTAATATCAATATTTTATCACAATAACTTAAAATCGTGTCCAATTTCTAGAAAAAAATCAAATTGCAACTTTAAAATCATAGGGTATTGCTATTTGATAGTCTGTTGCTCTAACATTATTTATTATTTTGACATATAATTTAAAACATGTTTTGCTGACATGGTGGTATTCATTTTCGCCAAATCTCAATAAAATTAAGACATTAAAAGAAAGTAAAAATTATGAATTTCGATTTTTGCTTTTTTTAAAGTCCTCCAGTATATTTGACCTTGACCATAACACCGCTGTGAAATTGTAGTCAAAGGTCAATGTCAAATATACTTAAAATCCACCTTAAGGATCGTAACGCGTATTTGATCAAGTTTTCTCACATCTAGTACAATGATTGCTCATGGCGTGGTGTGTAGATGTCAACAAAGGTTTCAGATCAATGTTATGACCTTGCAGTCAAAGGTCTAGGCCACATATATTAAAAATATGTCTTCTGGATTGCAAACTCCTCTTACATTTTTCGATGGAAGGTATTTATATTTAACACAATGGTTTTGGACGGCTGATATGACCTTTAACTGAAAGGTCAAGGTAAGTAAGGGTGCAAAGATCAGGAATCGATACAATCAAGTACATGTACCACACCTGACCAAGGATACCAATGGTAAAGTGACGAACTCACAGATAGACACCACAAACGAATGCCAAGAGGTTAGCCCTTTCCCAGCAGGTGACCACAAGGCATTTTTATACAGACGCACACAAAGGCATAGCAAACACAAGATAGAAAAAACCATAAAATATCCACAAAAGAATTACCGCCTTGGAACAGTCAGTAAAGTATTTTACTAGAGGGCTTAAACCAGTTTTATGGCGCCAACCTCGCCCATAATTCTGATGTGGACCTGGACACATTTGGGAAAGGGACAAAACACAACACACATGATAGTCAAGAGGTCAGCTCTTTCCAAGTAGGTGACCACAAGGCTACAAGGAACATACACCACAGCACAACACACACCAACATGAAGCATAACTAACAAAAACGATCCAAAAAAGAAGCACCGCCTTGGAACTGAATACCGAAGCAAAGGAAATCCAACAGGTAAACACCGATGGGCCCGACAAACAGCCAAAGCATCTGGCCCCTACCATCTCATCAATAGATAAGTCGTTTAGTGGGAACCGTCAGAGCGTCTGAAGTCCGACCCAGCGGCGTGCAATTTAAGAGGAAAGCAAAGTTGCCAACCGTGATTGGGCTGACCACCAAGCATGCAGTCTGTTGCAATACATTAATGTTATAATGGGAAATTATTTTAATGAACTGTGCTGAAAAATTATCAGAACCAACAATCTTCTTCAATTGGGACCTCTGACACTTTGATAGGGTATCTGCCTATTTTTCGGATGCTTCCAAAAAGTTCCCTATGCATTAGATATCACTGGTATCCTTTTGAATATAACATTTGATGTATTAGGAACGAATTAAGGTTATAATTTGACAGGCAGATCCCTACGTCAAAAAAGGAGAGTTTACCAAAGGGGGTAGAGGTTGCAAAATTAGACTTCACAAAAAACATTTAGAAATCAATTATTTTCACGCGTAAGGGCATTGTATCACCAATTCTTGATTACAAATCACAGTGAAAGTATTTTAAGGTCCGAAATCATGAGCATTTTAATGATTATTCGACGTGTTGTTGTTTTTTTCTACCTGATTTGTTAAGAAATATTTTGAAGTGCAACTGTAGTCTATATTCAACCTTGATGACAATGTATTTTACCTGGTGCAATACGGGGTCGCGTAGCGCAGTCGGTAACGTGTCTGGCTACAGATGCGTGTCTGACTGCAGATCCAGGGGGCGCGAGTTCGATCCCGGCCTGGTACCATACTTTCGTGGAGATTGATCATGAAATAATTTCTACGGTCATTCTCCTCCCCTCCCTTCCGCTGATTTATTTAAGAAGGCTTGTTGTCAGTTACAAGCGAAAGTATGTGCACAAATTACTGGTTAACCGCTTGCTCAAGCCTGCCCAGGAAAAAGTGTGGTTAAGTGAACTGACCGTCCCGCAATGACCATTGCTGTTGACATGGGACGTAAAGCAACAAAAACAAACAAACAAACAAACAGAACCTGGTGCAATATCATGCAGCAATGTACTATAACCATTCATCCATGCGTGAAGTACACCTAGTCGATGGCCATGTAGTTTATGTGTATTGAAAAGATACAGTATACAGTATGTGCAAAATAATCTACCAACTGAATTTAGTAAGTGGACAATTTTCATAATCTAAAGAAAAATTGCTAAAACGTTGTAAATTTCATGACTAAGGGGTTATGAAAAGGGAGCTTACTTATACTAATTATTTCATTATACTGGAAAAAAAGATTTTCAAGAGAGCACACCAAAAATCCAAATGCTTTTGTGAGGGCTGGCCCAGACGTCACATTTTGGGCCGTGGGATTTCATCCCCCCCCCCCCGAGTTCTAACTAGCTTTTCACATATATTATGTAAAATATGAGAACACACTTACGTGCAAAAGGATTAGTTGGAACTCGGGGGGGAGGGGGGGAATGATGTTTTAAAAATCATTTCTATTTCCTATATGTATAATACAAAAAGTAACCATTTTAGCCACAAAATTAAGCCATTCGTTTATGGAAATAGGAAATCAAATGCAAAATCATAAAATAGAGACCAACAGCGAGCTTATATATGAAGATAAAAGCATTTGATCGACTTTAATTTTTATCAAAATTATAGGCAGCGATACACTGTGATTCCCATAACCACCGTCAGAGGTCCTTTATACACCAATTCACCATAGAATTCAGGTTCCAAAAGTCCTTGGCGTAAGAGAGAATCAAAAATAGTAAGTGAGTATGATCAGGAAATACCACAGTCACAAACCGCAGACAACCCCGCGGCACCGCGAGGAAGAGCTGCTCAACCATCACGAGACACCAGGAAGACAAATTAAGCAAAGCAATCAGCTCTCTCTTCCCCATCAAGGTGATTGCAATACTAGAATGGGCATAAAGTAACGTACAACAAAACATAGAACAATTACAGACTCCCACAATGGGAGTAACAATAAACAAAAAGTCAACAACAACAGAACCACCGCCTTAAAACGGACAGCAGCCTAATTAAATGCATTTTACCGACACCAAATCTTCGCCCTAGACCAAACTTTGAAGTCCAACTTTCTCAAAGGATGTTTGTACGGCCTTATTGACTTAAGAAAAAAAAACGCTAACTTGACCCCTGACGAAATTTTATGAACCCACCATGATGCGAAGAGTGAGGTGACAACATTCACATTCGCCCAGTTTGATCATCATCTTTCGCTTTCTGCTTTCTCAATATTTGCTACAGTTCAAAGATTCAAGATGATATTGGATGATTTGAGACTTAACTGATTGGCAACCCCAATGTCTTTTTCTCGTTGCGTGGTCCAGTGATGTAGTAGTGACATTCACAACATTATTGTACTAAATTGACACATATTTCGTTTTAAAGGCTACCATGCATTTTTGGTATATCGCGATATCAATCAAATGCGATTTAGATGAAAAGGCCTAAGAAAATATAGGTCAGCATTTATTGCACTTGTTAACAGGCAATTAAGTAAAGCAAAAATATCTGTCTTCCCCAGCAAGATGATTGTAAAACTACAAAGAGCAACAAATCACTTACTTTCACAAGACATCAAACAGGCAATTAAAGTTATCTCTCTTCCCCATCAAGAAGACTGCAAAACTAGAATGAACTACAGAACACTAACAGTCAGAAGACACTAAACAGGCAATTAAAGAAGAGCAACCAGACCTCTTTTCACCATCAAGATGATTGCAAAACTAGAAAGAACTACAGAACACTAACAGTCACAAGACACCAAACAGGCAATTAAAGTAGAGCAACCACACCTCTCTTCCCCATCAAGATGATTGCAAAACTAGCAAGAGCAACGGAACACTAACAGTCACAAGACATCAAACAGACAGTTAAAGTAAAGTAACCAGAACTCTTTTCACCATCAAGATGATTGCAAAACTAGAAAAAGCCACAGAACACTAACAGTCACAAGACATCAAACAGTCAATTAAAGTAAAGCAACCAGACCACTTTTCATCATCAAAATGATTGCAAAACGAGCAAGAGCCACAGAACACTAACAGTCACATGATATCAAAAAGGCAATAAAAGTAAAGCAACAAGACCTCTTTTCACCATCAAGATAATTGTAAAACTAGCAACAGCCACAGAAGACTAACAGTCACAAGACATCAAACAGGCAAATAAAGTAAAACGACCAGACCTCTTTTCACCATCAAGATGATTGCAAAACTAGAAAAAAGCCACAAAATACTAACAGTCACAATACATTAAACAGGCAATTAAAGTAAAGCAACCAGATCTCTCTTCCCCAGCAAGATGATTGCGAAACTAGCAAGAGCCACAGAACAGTAACAGTCTCAAAACATCAAACAGGCAATTACAGGAAAGCAACCTGACCTCTCTTCCCCATAAAGATGATTGCTAAACCAGCAAGAGCCACATAACAGTAACAGTAAAGTGACCAGATCTCTCTTCCCCATCAAGATGATTGAAAAACTAGAAAGACCCATAGAACACTTACAGTCAAAAGAAACCAAACAGGCAATTAAAGTAAAGCAACCAGATCTCTCTTCCCCAGCAAGATAATTGCAAAACTAGCAAGAGCTACAGAACACTACCAGTCACAAGACATCAAACAGGCAATTACAGTAAAACAACCAGATCTCTCTTCCCCAGCAAGATAATTGCAAAACTAGCAAGAGCCACAGAACACTAACAGTCACAAGACACCAAACAGGCAATTTAAGTGAGGCAACTAGATCTCACTTACCCATCAAGATAAAAGTGAAACTATAAAGAACCACAGAACACTTACAGTCACACGGCATCCAACAGGCAATTTAAGTAAAACAACTAGATTTCTCTTCCCTATCAAGATTGTTGCAAAACTAGAAGGAGCCTTAGAACACTAGGAGTAACAAAACAATAAACAGACAATTAAAGTTAAGCCAAGATGATTTCAAAATTAGAAAAAAAACACAGAACACTAACATTCACAAGACACCAAACAGGCAATTAAAGTAAAGCAATCAGATCTCTCTTTCCCATCAAGATTATTTCAAAATAAGAAAGAATCACAGAACACTAACCGTCACAAAACACCAAACAGGCAATTAAAGTAAAGCAACTAGATCTCTCTTCCCCATCAAGATGATTTCAAAACTAGAATGAACTACAGAACACTAACCGTCACAAGACACCAAACAGGCAATTAAAGTAAAGCAACTAGATCTCTCTTCCCCATCAAGATGATTTCAAAACTAGAAAGACCCACAGAACACTAACAGTCACAAGACATCAAACAGGCAATTAAAGTAAAGTAACCAGATCTCTCTTCCTCGTCAAGATGATTGCAAAACTAGTAAAAGCCACAGAGCACTAACAGTCACAAGACATTAGACAGGCAATTCAAGTAAAACAACTAGATCCTTCTTACCCATCATGATTATTGCAAAACTAGAAAGAGTCACAGAACATAACAATCACAAGTCATTAGACCAGCAACTAAAACAAAAAAAACCCCACATCTATCTTCCTCGACAAGGTGATAAGAAAGCTAAAACAAGCCATAGAGCAATAACAGTCACAATACATTAGACAAGCAATTAGAGTCAAGCAGCCAGAGCTCTCTTCCTCAGCGAGGTGATAGTGAAACTAGAACGAGTCACAGAACAAAATCAGCCACAATACATTAGGCGAGAAATTAAAGTCAAGCAACCAGCCCCCTTTCCCCATCAAGATGGTTGCAAATTTAGAAAGAGCCACAGAACAATAACGATCACAAGACATCAGACATCAAACGGTAAATCAATATGATCTCTCTTCCTTGTCAAGATGATTGCAAAACTAGAAGAGCCACAGAACAATAAGTCACATGACATCAGACAGGTACTTAATTTAAAGCAACCAGGTCACAAGACATTATAAAAGTAATTTAAAATCAAGCAATCAGATCACTCTTCCTCATCAAGGTGATAGCGAAACAAGAACGAGACACAGAACAATAACAGCCACAAGACATCAGACATTAAATAAAATTAAAGCAACCAGCTCCCTCTTCCCCATCGAGATGATTGCAAAGTTAGGAAGAGCCCCAAATCAATAACAATCACAAGACGTCAGACAGGCAATTAAAATAAAGCAACCATGTCTCTCTTCCTTGTCAAAATGATTGCAAAAGTAGGAAGAGCCACAGAACGGTTAAAGTCACAAAACATCAGACAGGCAATTAAAGTAAAGCAAGCAGATCTCTCTTTCTGATCAAGATGATTGCAAAACTAGAAAGAGCCACAGAACAATACGTCACAAGACATCATACAGGTACTTTATGTAAAGCAAGCAGGTCACAAGACATTAGACAAGTACGGTGAAGGCCCCTAACATTGCGCACTTAAGCCTTTAAACCTCCATTGGATACAATAAGAAAGAAACAAAATATACAAAGTGTATACAGCCGAATAAAGTAATTATTTTATATTATTTACATAGAGTTCAAAATGAAAAATGTTTTCCTGATCTCTAGAAACTTTGATTTGAAGTACACAACCCCCTTGTTTTAGGATAACGAAAATAGTCTCCTAACATTGCGCACCTTCTGCAAAATTTCCATTTACTTCTCTTTAATGAATTGCTTTTACAAAATATACCAGGGAAAGTAACACCAGGTTGTTCTCAACAATTTACTTCAACAAAAACTTGATTCAAAATATATAATTTGAAGTCTAGGTCATTTGAAATTTAGGTTAGAAAATTTTTAACAACTTTTGCAAATTTTTGCCGAAACCCACCCCTGTTCAGCAGTGAAAGCCTAAAGTGAAAACCTTTTGGTGTTTTTCTCTTTCCACAAGCAGCCTGATACTAAATATCAAAAAAGATTTTATCTGATTAAATGTGGCATAGTCATTTGGGCTAGTGCGCAATGTTAGGGGCCGCACAATGTTAGGGGACATGACTGTTTGTAATTAAAATCAGGCAACCAAATCTCTCTTTCTGAGCAAGGTGATAGCGAAAATAGATCGAGACACAGAACAATAAAAGCCACAAGACATTAGAGAAGAAATTAAAGTAAAGAAACCAGCTCTCTCTTCCCCATCGAGATGATTGCAAAATTAAGAAGAACCACAAAACTATAACAATCATAAGACATCAGACAAGCAATTAAAGTAAAGCAGCCATGTCTCTCTTCCTCGTCAAGATGATTGCAAAACTAGAAAGAGCCACAGAACACTAACAGTCACAAGACATCAAACAGGCAATTACAGTAAAGCAATCGGATCTCTTTCTTGTCAAGATGATTGCGAACGTAGGATTAGCCACAGGACAGTAACAGTCACAAGACATCAAACAGGCAATTCAAGTAAAACAACCAGATCCCTCTTCCTGATCAAGATGATTGCAAAACTAGAAAGAGCCACAGAACAATGAGTCACAAGACATCAGACAGATTCTTAATGTAAAGCAACTAGGTCACAAGACATTAGACAAGTAATTAAAATCAGGCAACAGATCTCTGTCCTCAGCAAGGTGATAGCGAAAATAGAACGAGAAACAGAACAATAAAAGCCACAAGACATTAGAGAAGAAATTAAAGTAAAGCAAACAGCTCTCTCTTCCCCATCAAGATGATTGCAAAATTAGGAAGAACCACAGAAAACTAACAATCACAAGATATCAGACAGGCAATTAAAGTAAAGCAACCATGTCTCTCTTCCTCGTCAAAATGATTGCAAAACTAGAAAGAGCTACAGAACACTAACAGTCACAAGACATTAAACGGGCAATTACAGTAAAGCAATCGCCTCTCTCTTCCTTGTCAAGATGATTACAAAAGTAGGATTAGCCACAGAACAGTAACAGTCACAAGACATCAGACAGGAAATTAAAGTAAAGCAACCAGATATCTCTTCCTTATCAAGATGATTGCAAAAATAGAAAGAGCCACAGAACTATAAGTCACAAGACATCAGACAGGCAATTTAAGTAAAGCAACCAGATATCTTTTTCTTATCAAGATGATTGCAAAACTAGAAAGAGCCACAGAACGATAAGTCACAAGACCTCAGACAGGCCATTAAAGAAAAGCAATCCGGCCTCTCTTCCCAATCAAGATGATTGCAAAACTAGAAAGAGACAAAGAACACTGACAGTCACAAGACATCAAACAGGCAATTACAGTAAAGCAACCGGATCTCTGTTCCTTGCAAAGTTGATTGCAAAACTAGAAAGGGCCACAGAACAATAAGTCACAAGACATCAGACTGGTATGTAATGTAAAGCAAGCAGATCGCTCATCCTTCGCAACATGATAGCAAAACAAGAAAGAATCACAGATCAATAAGTCACAAGACATCAGACAGGCAATAACAGTAAAACAACCAGATTTCTCTTCCTCAGCAAGGTGATAGCGAAACTAGAATGAGCTACAGACCAATAACAGTCACAAGACAGTAGCATAATAAGACAAACTATTATAGTAGAGCATCCAGCTCCCTCTTCCCCATCAAGATGATTTCAAAATTAGAATGAGCCACTGAACAATAACAGTCACTAGGCATCAGACAGGCAATCAGAACTCTCTTCCTCGTCAAGATGATGGCAAAACTAGAAAGACCCACAGAAAACTAACAGTGACATAATATCAGACAGTCATTAAAGAAAAACAATCAGATATAATTTCCTCGTCAAGATGATTGCAAAACTAGAAAGGATATCAACTATTACAACACAAATACAAGGCCAAAACACGCCCCCCACAAACAATGGTAGCAACAATAAACATTTTTGTCAGCAAATAATGATAGTTCGCCAAGATCTAGTGGATATGTTTACATTTGCTTGTTTGTTAACATTGAAAACAAAACATTTGTGTGGCATATTCAGAAGTCATGTGTGGCTATTGTGAATACTATTAATTTTCAACATGGATAGCTCAGTAGGTAGAGTCACTGCCAGCATAAAATCATTTTTTTTTTCATTATTATATGCGCCGATTCGAATCCCATAAATGTCTATGTTTCTTTTTCATCATTTCTATTGTATAATAGTTTCATTTGTATCCTTTAATCATCTTGTACAGCAGTTTAAACATTTATACAATGCGCCCCTTAAATGGGTCATTAGCAAACACGGAAAAGCATATACGACATGCCACGAATGTGTCAACTCAATAGGGTATGGACTGTTTGCTGTCATTAAAGCGATCATGATTCAGCAACCGACATGATTTGGAATTGTTTAGAAATTATATTCAAACAATTGTATCAATAAATAAATACAGATATAAATAAAATAAAAAAAACAAAAAAGTTACAATGACGGGGTTCGAACTCGCAACCTCCCTGACAATGTACAAGCGATTCATCGAATATGTTTGAATATCTCTTTGTGATTGGTATTTGCATACAATAAAATACAGTGTGGGACTATAGTATACACAAAATACTACGTAATTAACAAGTATGTATACATGGGTGAAAGTTCAAGATTTATAAAATCCTGAACTTTTGAAATTTAAGTTTTAAAGCTTCTCGTATACCTTCAAAATAATAATATTTCAAGCTTAAATGGTTAATTGCCTTTAGATAAACTGTAAATACATCAGAAAAGCTGTTATATTATGCCTAATTCAGTATTTTGAGGCTAACTTTCAAAATCCTGAATTCAGGAATAATCCTGAAAACTTTCATCCATGTGTATATAAAATTAATAGTCCTCTCCAAACCCAATTTTAGGTCAATCTGACAGGCCGAGAAGATAGCAATGCTTCCTTATGTAAGCCTATGTAAAATATGTGATCCCTGAGGTTGAACCATTTTTGTCCTAAGGGATATAATTTATACAACTTTGTAGACCACCTATAGGTGATGCTTCATACCAAATATCAAGGATCTAGACATTATAGTTTATGGACAAAATATGGCCTGACAGTTGACCACAAATTGATGCTACATGTCTAATATCAAGGCTCCAGGCCTTGTGCTTTAAGACAATTTTTTTTAGATGCACATGTATTTCTCTGTATTAGCCAATGAAAGTTACGTGACCCTCTGGGCATGACCATTTTAGGCACTAGTGACATAATTTGAACGAACGTAGTTGACAGCTACTAGTTGATTCTACATTATAATTATAAACGTCACAGGCATTGTGGTATCAGGCATTCGTATTTTAAGTCTTCCCTACTAGTATATAAGCCTATGTAAAACATGTAAGCCCAGGTTTGGGCCCATTTCTGGCCCAATGGTCATTATTTGAACAAACGTTAATGACTCTACATACCAAACATCATATTGTCTTGTGCTTTTAGACAAGATGTGTCCATGTTTTCCCATTTCAAGACTATATGTGGAATATGTGAACAATAGAACCATTTGGGGGGCTTTTTTCGCTCCGGGGCCATAATCTGAATTTTATATTAGTTGACTTCAGCAGCAGTTCTAGTTTTACATTGTAAACAATAAGTGTAAGTTAACACCAAAGAGGTGTAAAGTTTTGGTGTAAACTTACACTCAATTTTCCTTCTAAAACATTCAGACCAACATTTTTTCGGTGAAGCAAAACGTAAACATTTTCTTCCTGTTAATGTTTGAGTCATTCTCTGTATCAATACAAGAAGATGCATAGCTTTTAAAGCAGATAATAGTTACACCAAAATCAGTGGCAGTTCAGCTGCCACCTAATCTGGTGTAAGGCTACACTTATTTTTACAGTTTACTGTTGACCAAAGGGTCTGTCATTCCCCTGAAAGGAAATTCGGTAAAAGTACACTTATACACATGCTTTATGTCTATAAAAGTACATACAAACATGCCACCCCATGATTTAAGGGGACTTTTCGCATAAATGGTTTGTTTCTCTTGAAAACGCACATGTGCAGCTAGCTTGTGAGGCTAGGTAATATGAGACCCCTCCATTTTCACATCTCGTGAAGGCAAGCAGTAAAGGCTCTGGCGAGACTGCGCAAACGCGCAGTCTCGCGAGAGCATTGACTGCTCGCCCCTGCAATAAATGGTTATATCTTATGCGCTGGCGCTCGTGGATATTTTTAGTTTCACATTTTCGATGATCGATCTATGACTGTTCAAGGCTTCTCTTCTCGGTCATAAAAACAACTAAATTATGATGCAAGAAACGTTTACCAATAAAATGAATTTTAATCTAAGTTTAACTTTAACCCATATAAACATAGCGTCCGTTTTGGGGAATATGTAAACAGCACTGACCAAGATCAGACGCCATCGAAAGCGGTGTCTGATCAGGGTCTCCACTATTTGCTTACTGGATGTTCTATTTAAATTTGAATAATGATAAAAATGCCACCCAACAAACCTTAAAACGGACTGGTCCAATTGATACGAAAGGGAAATTCCATTCGGCTTAAAAAAGTGTGTCATCCAAAAACGATTTTACAAAATACAGTATATCCTTGGTAATTCGAAATCTGATAGCTCGCGGTGCGCGTTTACTCGAATTTTATTCGTGATTAATTTGACCAATAGAATGGGGCGTATTTATTAAGCAGAACTACTTCCTTTATCAATTTCATTCAAAATATATGTTCTGTTTAAAGAACTATGTGAGTCGTTTCTTTTCATGCGAACCAATCATCTACTCGTATTTGTATTGATCCACATCTGAAAAAGGGTGAGGTTGGTACCAAAAAACTAGCTTAAGCCCTATAGTAAAATATTTCTTAAATATTTTTTGCTGACCGTTCCAAGGCGGTACTTAATTTGTGGATCATTTTTTTTTATTTATGTTTCGTGTTTGTCATGCTTTCTTGTCTGTACATTGCAGCCTTGTGGTTACCTGCTGGGAAAGTGCTAACCTCTTGGTTCTCTTGTCTGTGATGTTTCCTTGTGTTTTTGTTACTTTCCCATGTGGTGTTCTGGGACAGGTGTGGTACTTGATTGTATCGATTCCTGATCTTTACCTTCCTACTTACTTTGATAGGAAATATAAAAAATGAACATTGTTGGGTTATATTGAAAACGCATTTTATTTTATTTTAATCAGTCTCGCTACTGATCATGTTGGGTATGCCAGCATCCAGGGTAACAACGGTCCAAATATAAATGTTTTCTGAGATATACACTACTTGAGAAATATCAACTAAAACTTTATCACACTTTTTATAGGTGTCCTAGACTTTGACCTCCAGCCCCACACATGGACAGGGAACTTGGGGTCTGTATTCATAATTTAAATGCCGGCCCTCCATGGTAATTATGGTCCAAATATAAATGTTTTCTGTTAAGTGGTTATTGGGATATACACCACTTGAGATATCTTAATCAAAAAATTGTAACACTTTTAAAGGTGTCCTAGACTTTGACCTCCAGCCATACACAGGGGGCAGGGACCCTGAGATCTGTATTCATTATTCAAATTCTAACCCGCCAGGTTTAATGGCCCAGAATAAATGTTTTCTGTCCAGTGCTTACTGAGATATACAACACTTGAGAAATTCTAAACAAAACTTTGTCACACATTTTAAAAGTTATCCTAGTTTTTGACAACCAGCCCCACCCTAGGACAGGGACCCTGGGGTCTGGATTCATGATTTAGATGCGAACCATCGAGGGTAACTATGGTTCAAACATGAGTGCTTTCTGATAAGTGGTTACTGAGAAAAACGCCGCTGGAGAAACCTTAACCAAAACTTTGATGTAAGTTTTATGCGACGGAAGGAAGTACGAACGAACGAATAAATAGCGATCAGAGAGAAGACTCAGCATAATGCCAGAGATATAATTATACCATGACGGAGTATAAAAGGAACGGCGACCCATACAAACAGAAGAACGGATTATGACTATCTCCTTATGCGCCCCAAATTACCTATTTTAGGTTGGTTACCGATGACAACGTGAAAAATGGTGCATGTGGCGCACGTTTTATTTACCAGCAGCTATTTGCATATTCTGTTTACTCAGCATAAAAATGTACAGTTAAAAATAAAATGTGATCTCAGACATCTAATGACAGAGATTAGGATTTGAATCCTCTTGTACAGCCTCACATAACCATCAGAATCCAAAGATTTGGTTTACAATTTCTATACTCATTTTACAATCAACGCAGCTTTTGTTGTTCGTATATATCCGATGACACATTTCCGCATGGTGCATCCCATTTGTTAGTAGTGTCACGTCCCATTCATGGACAAAAGAAAAGAAAGGGTGCGTAAGAAATTAATTTCATCTGTGCTGGTCCCCACAAAGCCTTCCCATATTTGATTTTTCACAGTTTGTAACTATTGCGATAAAGGTTACATGCACCGTATGTTTTATTAAACTTCAAATCAAAGAAACGGCACTTTTTTCTAATCATAAGCTTAGAGAATGCACCTTAATTACAGTATATCTCGGTTGGATATCCACTAAATGTGGCGATGTTAAATATAAAATTGAAGGGATAAAGAGTAACAACATTTTCCTTACTCACATTATTAACCCTAAGTTATCGTGGTCGTGCATGTATGTAGCTGAAAGTGCGACTGGTGCGACATGATGATGGTCGCACCATTAATTTCTGTTGATGCGACATGTCGCACCAATATCTGAGCTGAAAATACAATTATGTTAGAATTTAAGGATTTTCACTTACCTGAGTCAATGATTGGTTTAGGTGCTTTAATGATATCTGACATAATAACATTGTTCCTGCCATACTTTTTCCTGAAAGAACATAGCATACACGTATAAGTCAGCTGTGACTTTCGTTGTGAGAAGTTCAAAGAACCGTCTCATTTACATGTTTTATTATTTCCTACATGTATATGTACAGTATACACATCTTTCACTGTTGAAGATGTTTTATTTCTTTTTTAAAATGTGTTTAATAATCAAACTTAGGTTTTAAGTCTGTATTCAGGATACAGTTCATGTCCATGGGATACAGTCTACATAATTTATAAAACCACGAGTATTACTATAAAGTTTGAACGATTTATGGGTCGGACGGTGATTTCAAGCTATTTTAGAGAATTGGAACGTTGTATTACGACTAGCTACTCAAATGTTTAAAGTAAGTAAGGGTGCAAATATCAGGAATCGATACAATCAAGTACCACACCTGACCCAGGATACCGATGGGAAAGTGACAAACTCACAGTTAGACACCAGAGGTCAGCCCTTTTCCAGCAGGTAACCACAAAGCACATATAAACAGACGCGCACAAAGGCATAGCAAGCACAAGACAGAAAAAAGCATAAAAGATCGATTTAGACATCTGTTTCAGTCATATAGCGACAATAATCATAGAAGGGTGGGTCACTATCGGCCCACTAGAGAAACGCCATTCTATCGGCCCACTAGAGAAACGCCATTTGAATGGCGTTTCTCTAGTGGGCCGATAGTGGCCCGAGTTAGTATGTTCCTGGATAGGCTTCCCCTAAAAGGTGTCTACCAGTTTAAATATATTCCTACTTTTGTCAGTAACTGACAACCATTCACTCTAAAAACAGGCCGTGCATTCCATTTTAAGAAAAACAATACGACACTATACATACTGTGCTACGCGGCCTTACACGTTTGTTTTGTTTAGTGCATACCTGAGAAGTTTTGCGAGTCCAGTACCAAGCTGTCCAAGACTCCCTGAAACGAAACCAATCAAAATTAGGAATAACAACAACAGAAACAAGAACAGCAGCAAAAGTATTAGTAGTTTTAGTTTAAAGTTTATTAAATTTTTCTCAGGTTTACAATAGCAAACAACATGGAATGCATGCACAATATTTCAAACATAACAGCATGGTGGTAACTTTACAGTTGGACTACTGACAGGGGTTTACCTTTGGTATGTAGATTACAACAAATGTTTCAGATTGTAGTCATAGGTCATTGTCAAATATACTTAAATATGTCTGTTCTGCTTATAACGAAAACTCCTGTTACATTTGTATGTATGTTGTTCACTTTTTCACAATGACTGCCTATGTCGTGTAAACGACAACGAATGTTTCAGATAGTCCATATGACCTTGAAGTCAAAAGGCAAGGTAAAACATACATAGAATCGGACTTTATGGCTCGTAATGCGAAATTCTGTTACAAATTTTGATGTAGGGTATCTTTATTTGAAGGGAATTTTTATTTGACAAAATGGCTACCTATGGCGTTTTGATAACAATGAAGCCTTTAAGATCTCAGGTATGACCTTGTTTTAGATAGTCCATATGACCTTGAAGTCAAAAGGCAAGGTCAAATATACATAAAATCGGAATTTTATGGGTCGTACTGCAAACTTCTGTTAATTTGTTTAGAGGGTATGTTTATTTGAAGGGTATTTTTATTTGACAAAACGGATGACTATGGCGTGTAGATGAAGATCAAGGTCAAAATATTTATTTTTTGTCTAAGTGAAATGTAACGCAGCAAATATTTCTTTCAACATATGGTGTATGTTATTCATATGTTTCACATCGCCTGTCTAAGTTGTGTATATGACCGTGAAGGTTTGGGAATACTGATACGACCTTGGAGTCAATTGGCAATATCAAATATATTTAAAATATGTCTGATTGGCTTGTAACCGGAAACACTACTCTCTTACATCTTTTGACGGATGGTACTTATACTCGGCACACTGGTTTCCTATGCTTTGTCGGTGTCAGCAAAGGTTACAGATCCTAAGTTTTACCTTGAATTTAATGTCAACTTCGATCCCATAACTATTGAATGCTAACCAAAAACTGCTATCCATTTGGCTAACACAGAATTGGATGGTACTCTTGCAATTAGATAAGTATATGTACCACCATCTAAAGCGTATTTTTCACAATGATTCCTGAAAATGATGGGAGGCACGGAAAAGGTCATTTAATGATATTTATTCATACTTTCCATGCTATACCTGTCAATTTAACGCTTCCCAGGTCCGGTGTGACTATTTTGCAACCAGTTGGCGCTACAGTTAAGTGTGATTAACAAATGTTGAAGCCATTTTGTCCTAATTCTTTAAAGAAATATTAGCAATTTAAAATTCAATATTTATTCTGTTTGGTGAACTCGGATGGAGCCCAGTAAGGTTATATGTATATCACTGTTATTGTTCCTTTAGAAGAATTGTTGTTTATTATACAAATTTAATGCACATATTCTTTCTTTGTAGGAATGAGTGTTAAATAAACTTTCTTTAAAGTCAACTCAAAGGTTTCGATTTTCCTTTAGTACATTTGTATTCTCGGGTCAATCTTTTATTCACTGTATGTGCCCAGTCAAAATGAGTCAATACGGTCGATTTGAACGTATGCAGCATATCAAAATAATCGTGTTAATATTCTCATTGACCTAAAATGACCATAGCGAATGACCATAACATATATAATCCCTCGAAGAATGACTTAGAAACGACACCGCGAACGTCAGAAGCTACAATTTTAAAGTATACTTTCTAGGTGTGCAAAGTTTTTTGCGCTTGCTGCCATCTCGATAAGAGTCTGGCAAATTTAATCTATATAAGCCTATTGTCCTTTTTGTGGGACAAATGAAAACAGTACAGAGCCAGATCAGACACCGCAGAACGCTGTGTCTGATCAGTGTCTCCAGAGTCTGCCCACAGAATATTCTATTGAAATCTGATAAAAATGAAAAGTACCACCCAGTAACCATTAAAACAAAACGGACTGATACAATTGATAAGAGTGGGAAATTCCATTCTAACTTAATGGGTAAATGAGCCTGAGTTCATATTTTATCTTAAGTTTGTACTTATCGCTCATAGGAGGGCCTGTACATCCGCTCCAGAACATTTGCGTTTTGGTTATAATACATGAGTGTCTCTTGATATCAAGTTTACCAGACAAGGCTTCTAGAACGCTTGTTGACATCGCGAGGCTTGTCGGGCGATTCAGCAATCTTTCTCGAAGCTGACCCTGAAAACTTGATATCAAAAGACACGAACCCGGTGTTCTATTAATCAGCTTACTCAGTTGATTCACTCTTCAAACTAGCGAATATGACGTAATGATCGATTCTTTTTTGTCGATTCAGCGTCAATGGCGTCGTCATTCAAAAAGTGCAACGTCATCATGACCTGAAAAAGCCACATGCCGTGAGATAGGCCTAGACAACGTTATAGGGCAACGTGCAACGCTGCAGTTACTGATAAATAGAGAATACTAGGTGAGTGTCTTTTGATATCAAGTTTACCAGACAAGGCTTTGAGAACGCATGTTGACATCGCGAGGCTTGTCGAGCGATTCAACATGCTTTCTCAAAGTTGAGCAATTTACATCCTATTTAACTGCTATTTACATGTACTTATGGGAAGAAAATAACACTACGTGCAGTGTATCAACACAAAAACAACATGTGATTCCCCTTTCTCTTTACTTTTACTTTGTTATTGTATCATATCACTCAAACAAAACAAATGTTGTGGGTACGAAAAGTTGAGAAGTTTGCATTGATCATGTTGATTATCAGCATTATGATATTACGTATGTTTTGGTTACGAAATAAAATATTTAATTCAGATAAACATAATTCGGTCAGGTGATTTACATGTAAAAGTGCATTTAACCGTTTTTTTTAAAAAATATATATTATTAAGTGTATTCATATATGTTACGGTAGATCCGTCACTAAGTAAAGATGATGAAATATTTCGTCACCCTGAACCCGATATATATATAAAACTCACTTTACACGCTATGATTTTTGTTTACAACATAATAAATTGTAAACGTCTTTTAAAGTTAATTAACGTTAAACCTGGGAATTATCTAAAGGATAAAGAGTTGACAATATCAAAAATCGTAAATGAAAACGTATCTATACTCAGAAAAAAAACAATTGTAGAATATTGCAGTTCTATTCCATGTCTATCATTAACTAATTTCAATATGCATGCGTTTTCTGCAATCCAAATGAATATTAAATTTAAGTCACGCTTCAATGATTAAAATACAGTACAGTTACAAATGATGTAACCCACTACACTAAAATTAAAATTGAAATGATTATTGCCCTTTTTTCGTTTGTATTATACTTTAACGACTGGATACAAAACCGTGGCTGACTCTCGTTCATAAGTTTGACACATAATTTCCAAGTCTTTGTCGATGTTTTACTGCCAATCTGATTTCATATTGGCTAGGGTATGCCTTATGTACGCACACTATTACACTGAGACGTGTTCGTGTTTAAAGATGTTATGAATGTTAAAGGGGTGTGACGAGACCCTTACTTATAGCTGCATACTACCGTCCCAAAGAAAACGACGCATATAGCGCAGATGAATTTAGAAGTGGTAAGTAAAGAAAACGGTGATATCTGGGTTCTTGTTGATCTTTATTATCCAAAGTTATATTTGGAAAAAGAGGATGCCCCTTATATCAAAGCAAGCCGTGCCCACACCAAGTTGTTTGATAGTTTCCTTGAGATTATGTCAGATTTCAGTTTTAGCCAGAGGGTACGTGAACCTACTAGACAGGATAATATCTTGGATTTGTTCTTAACCACCAATCACACTTTAGTGAATTCAGTCATTATTATACCAGGTTTGTCTGATCATGACATCGTTGAGGGTGTGGTAGTTACAAAACCTGCTTCTACAGAGAAAGCACCTAGAAAAGTACATCTCTATAGGAAAGCGGACTGAGAATCTCTTAAAACACATATGGAAGACTTTTGTAACGCCTTTGTACTGAGTTATGAAGGTAAGACAGTGGATACTCTGATGCTTGAGTTTAAAGAGGCTCTCTATGCAGGCATTCGTAAGTTTATACCTTCCAAATTTGTTGGACAAAAAAGCGTTGGCCCTAGATAACACAGCCTATCAGGCGAAAAATCAGACAGAGAGGCAGGTTGAACCAAAGATTTATGAGATCAAAAGCTCTAAAGGACAGAAAAGCATTCCTGAATAGCAAGCACAGTGTCAAAGCAAAAATTAAAATGGCCTATGACAAGAGCCTGTAGGACATTTTTGGATTGAATGATGAAACAGGTAATCAACCCTTTTGTAGGCAGACGCTAATCAGTTTCCCAAAGAGCTCAAGTGCAGATGCACAAGGTATAGCTGTCCTATAGAAAGGAGATTCAGCTTGTACAGGCTAACCTAATAAACTCACAATTTCAATCTGTCTTTTCAATCAGATCACCACTCAGACTCGCAAAATTATGTCATAGAAAATTTCTCATTGGCACTGCATCCCTGTTAGTAAGGGTGCAAAGATCAGGAATCGATACAATCAAGTACCACACCTGACCCAGGATACCAATTGGAAAGTGACAAACTCACAGTAGACACCACAAACGAGAGCCAAGAGGTCAGCCCTTTCCCAGCAGGTGACCACAAAGCACATATAAACAGACGTGCACAAAGACATAGCAAACACAAGACACAAGAATCTACTACCGGAAAGAGTAAACTGGCAGTACCCCTCTATGCCTGACATTGGGTGTGTTTCTTTAGCTTCGCCGGACATAAGCTGCTTGTAGTCTATAAACGGCGAGGCACTCGATTGATTGGATCACGTGGCGGCTCACCCGATAGGCGCACTACCGGCGTGCACCAGTCTCGCCAAATTTCAACCAAGGCGTGGAAGCGGCGAGGCCTGTTTTGCCTCAGTAAGTACTGTTGCGCCGTTTTTGCTCGATTTCAGCGACTTACTACCAATCCCCCGCGTAAGCCGAAGGCGCAGGCGAGACAGCGGCGTACGCCATTTTGGTGCCAAAGAAACACAGCCATTGATATATCTACTTCAGGCTTGGCTAAACTCATTTCAATGTGTCTAAGGCAGCTGGACCATATTCCCTCAGACTATATGATGGTTCTGACGTAAAGCTTTACTCAGTGGCTTGGTGCCTGATACTTGTTTAGCTGGGCCCACCGTGGCTCAACTTCAGGTTTTCTTTAGAGTGTTAATTTGTTTAGAAAGTTTCTTTATGATGATTTACTGAAATAGTTAGAAGGCTTCCATGCGAGCTGAACATGTCTTGTACTTCAACAACAGCAGAATCTAGGGCAAAGATTTGGTACCAGTAAAATGCACTTAACCCCCCTGGTGGCTTAGGCTGCTGTCCGTTCTAAGGCGGTGGTTCTGGCGTTGTTGACCTGTTGTTTATTGTTACTCCCATTGTGGGTGTCTGTAATAGTTCTGTTTTGTTGTACGTTACTGTATGCCCTTTATAGTTTTGCAATCATCTTGATGGAGAGAGAGAGAGAGAGAGAGAGAGAAAGAGAGAGAGAGAGAGAGAGAGAGAGAGAGAGAGAGAGCTGGTTGCTTTGCTTAGTTTGTCTTCCTGATGTCTCGTGATTGTGGTGTGGCTCTTCCTCGCGGTGCCATGGGTTTGTCTGCATTTTGTAAATGTGGTATTCTCTGATCATACTCACTTACTATTTATTCTATATTCTTGAAAGACCTCGACCAAGTTAATGCATTTGCCATTTCCATAATATTTCAAATTTCATTGGAGAGTGGCACTGTTCCCTCAGACTGGAAAAGGACCAAGTAGAGCCTCTTTCAAAAAAGGTAACAAGACAGATCCAGCGGACTAACGTCCAATATCCCTGACATGTATATTATGTAAAACAATGGAACACATAATTGCATCAAACTTATGCAAACACTTTAACCAAAACAACACACTTAATGACCTCCAACATGGCTTCCCTGAAAAAGGATCCTGTGAAACCCTACTAATCCAGCTTGTGGAAGATCTTGCTAGAGGCATGACTTTAGGTAAGCAGTCATACCTTATCTTACTGGATTCTAGCAAGACCTACGATAAGGTAAACCATCTTATATTTCTTTATAAACTTCAACTGCATGGGGTTCGTGGCAAGCCACTTGGTGGATTTAAGCCTTCTTAATTAGGAGAACACAGCGTGTAGTCCTTGATGGTAACAGTTCGACTGATCTTCCAGTCTCATCTGGACTTTCACAAGGATAAGTATTGGGCCAATAATTTTACTGCTTTATATTAATGACCTGTCTAACAATATACAATCTAATGTCCATCTATTTGCGGATGTCATGACAGTATATTTGACAGTTCAAGGGCAGGAAGATGCAGATATTCTCCAAGATGACATTAATGTTCTCTAAGAGTGGGAATACGCGTGGGATATGGCATTTAATCCATGTGTTAAGTCCTGCACATATCCGGGTCTCGCAAACCAATCAAACATTCTTACACTATGCACGAACGAGTCTTTGACTCTATAGACCATGTACGGTAGGCACCTTGATGTTCGCATCTCATCTGCGTAAAAATTTCAACCTTCACATCAACCGCGTCACGGCAAGCTCTTCGAAAAGTCTAGGTTTTCTTAAAAAAAAACAACATCCAGATATACGCGAGGCAGCCTATAAAACCACAGTAAGACCGCAGGTTGAATATGCTTTATTGGTTTGGAGTCCGTACATTATAAACAACATCCATAAGGTAGAGATGGTTCAGAGAAGAGCTACTTGCTGGATTCTCTACTCCTACTCTCCTTACCAAAGTGTTACGGAACTCATACAAAAATTAAATCTGAGAACACTAGAATGAACAGAGAAGAGGTGATGCTTAAGTTATTATGGGTTTAAAATTATACAGGGCCTGGTTGCCATACCTATGCTACCATACTTTGAACAACCAATGAGATCGACACGCTATAGCCACCCCCTTGCATAACATCAGATATATACAGCAGCAAATTAAAATTTCCCTCTTTCCCCTCGACTGTTGTATAAAAGTAAAGTGCTCGTTTATTATAGTGTCACCCCTATTGAAAGGGCCACCATTTTTTGTTTTATGAGACCACACATCCTGTCACATTTACTTCCCAATTCACACCCTTTTGCCAGGCACCATTTAGGCTAGGAATTGGTAACCATTTGTTTAACTAGCTGACGGTTCCCCAACCGGCCATATCAGAACAAACCCCACAGCTGCCGACACTGGGAATCCAACTTTCGACCTCCCGCTCCGGAAGCGGATGCCTTTACCACTAGGCTATTTGACCGGTTTATTAGAATCAACTTCCAGCTCAGATCGTACTTCTGCCCACTCTGGACCAGTTCAGTGTGGCAGTATGGCTGCATAATCATCACATCCCATAACTCAACATAAACTGTTTAATTCTGTTTATATTTTCCTCTCGTACATGTACTTAAAACAACTATCATCTACCTTTTTTCTTAAACTTGTGCTTCTCATGCCTTCGCGTCTGTTCATTGCTGCCTTGTGGTCACCTGCTAGGGAAGGGCTGACCTATTGGTTCTTGTTGGCGATGTTTATTGTATTTTTCTTACTTTCCCATGTGGTTTCCTGGGTCAAGTGCGGTACTTGAATGTATCGTTTCCTGATCTTTGCCGTCTTTCTTACTCTTAGTACCGTGACTGTAAGGCGCAATCAACCTGTACTTAATCCTCGTGAGGGGTGTTGCAGAACATAAAAAAAGGAAGTGTGAAAATAAGCAAGTGGTGTTAATAAAAGGTTAGGCTTAAAGCAAAGAGTTGAAAATTTATTTGATCAAAGAAGTTCTGGCGATAAGGCGTATATTTTCCTAAGTTGACATGATTACAAACATCAAATTTTCAAATTGCCCTAATGTTTTTAAAATATGTGTAGTTTGGCAGTAAAATATGCATAGCAGGCAACACAATATATTTCAAAGCGATCCACCAAATTACAATACCGTGAAAACGTGCACTTTCTACTCCCACCCCTCATTTTACGTCTTTATACTGGGTGCCTGTTAGGCCACACTTTGGGTAAATGCATTGCTAGTTTAAAAAAAGGAAAGGTGCTAAAATATTAAAGGATAGGAGTGCTCCTCATTTCAAAAACCTTACCGTATTCCTTCTGTGCATGCGTACGAAATACACATAAAATTGTGACGTTTGTCATTGGGAAGATGGAATTGGTGTCTTTCAGTTTATTTTTAGATGCTTTCCCACCTAGACCCAAGATGCCCTTTACATATGTTGAAAATGTTTACAGCGACATGTCATTGTTTGTAATCATGTCAACTAGGGAAAATATACGCCTTATTGCTAGAACTTCTTTT
Source organism: Loripinus fragilis (assembly GCA_964019695.1). Lineage (NCBI taxonomy): Eukaryota > Metazoa > Mollusca > Bivalvia > Lucinida > Lucinidae > Loripinus > Loripinus fragilis. The sequence continues at coordinate 22,045,139 of OZ026518.1, forward strand.
GCATACGTACATGTATACATGGCAACATTATCCAGCCACTGGCATACACAGCAGCCTTTTTTGATGAACGAGGCGTCCTGTCGGTCGTGGCCAGTTAGTGAAAATGCTCAGAACTCTTGAACCACATGGTATAATGGGCAGAAATTTTGCATACGTATTTATTTATTGTCCATTGGTACATTTGTATTAAACGATGACGAGGCTGCTGGGGGAATTTAAAACGTAGAAAACAGCAAAATATCACAAAATCTATCTAAAATTGAAAAATATGCAAGTCGAAATTATCAACAACAACAACAACATTTTAAAAAAACTTGGTATCGACATTTTGCAAGACCCACATATGTGCACTATAATCTCTGCTGAGCCCGTCTGTCCGTTCCACTTTGCTTTCCACACATTCCTTCTGGCACCTTTCGGATGAATCTATGTTCACCACGGGTCGTGCATATTACAGACAATTTATAAAATGTAAATTATTTGTGAATGCTGTATGAATATACATTAGGAAAGGCTAGTTCAGCTGCTACCACATTTTAGAGTACAATTCCGTATGAATTTCACAGTGCATCTTCATGCAGATGAAAAGTAAACATGCGCGGATCCAGAAAGTTTTTTAGAGGGGCCCAACTTTGAGCATTTTAGCTGATGAGGGAGAGGGGAGAGATGATTCATACGCCACTACCACTAAAAGCGGGCCATCATCATGTTTAAATTGTGTTTCGCTGGTGTGCCGATGATGGCTGGCTTAGCAGCTTTGTGATTTTTCAGGGGGTCCGGACCAGTATTGCTAAGAAATCTTATATTTTTGTGATTTTTCAGGGAGGGGGCGGGTCCAGACCCCCTGTCTCCCGTCTGGACCCGCGCATGGTAAGATAAACACATACCTGTTATTAAAACTGTAGGGCAGTTTTGATTAACATCAAGGGGGTGAAACTGCCTTGAAGAGAAACATAAGGGATGAATTCGCTGTTTCAGCAACTCCTGTGACTGTATCAGATTCTGATTTCTTGTAACCGTTTTTAGGATGTGTCTTAGGGCCATCGAATACAAACAGTTTAATCAGCTCTTCACTTTGCTACCTCAAACTGAAATGAAAATGTAAGCTCATTCAGTCTCTTTGTAAGAGGGTCTGGATGGGGGTCAGGTATTCACTATTCACTAAACTTTTACCCCATTATTCATCTCATTAAAATTTTGTGTTATTCATTAAAATAAGACCAATTATTCATTAAAAGTAAGAAAGGTGGCAATGAAATCTATTTATTCACTATTCATTCATTTTTTCTTCAATTCATTAAAAAATAGAATTATTCATTAATGTTTAGGCCCTCATTATTCACTATTCATTATTTTTTTGGCTCATTATTCACTATTCATTATAAAAAGGGCCATTATTCACTAATCATTATACCCCATCCAGACCCTCTTGTACGAAAATAATCTGTAGAAATTGGCGTATTTATGAACTTATATTGAACTGACAGTAAAACCTGTGTAAAACGGCCACTCTCATAAAGAGCAACAATTGGTTTTCAAGACCAATTATCGCTTAATGCAGGTCTAAAGTATTGCCGAATGCTCCAAGGGAGCCTTCTGCAATACTTTCGACCGTCATTAAGCTACCATTTGTTATTAAGATCTTTGTTTTGTTTATTTTTGAGTGGCCGCTTAAAACAGGTTTTACTGTATATGTTTTTAACTTTAAGGTGCTGAAAATAAAAATCTCATTAAAATTTTGCAGGTGCATACATGTCACATGGAAAAAAGATCAAACGTTCATTGTATATGCATTTCCTCCTGGAAACTTCAAACGTTGCAGGTGCATTGGTTAGATGATGTAGAAGGTACTGGGGAACGATACGTGAGACATTGAATCCAAGGTCAATTCAATGTCAAAATCAAAGGTCAATCATGTATTCTTTTTAAATGCTTCTCCTCCTAAACTGTTGGACGTAGCATCTGCAAACTTTGCTGGTTCACAGGTCACATGATGTAGAGGGCACTGAGAAACGTTTTGTGTGACCTAGTATCAAAGGTCGATTCAAGGTCAAATTCAAAGGTCAATCATGTATTTTCTTTCAATGCATCTCCCTCTAAACCGTTGGACGTAGCAACTTTAAACTTTGCAGGAGCATTGGTCACACGGTGTAGAGAACACCAAAAACGTTTCGTGTGATGGTCGAATAATGTATTTCTTGTAAATGCATCTCCTCCTAAACCGTTGGACGTAGCAACTTCTAACATACTTGTGCATAAGTCTCACATAATTTTATTTAATGTTGGGATTTACTGTTTGCAAACTTAATGAAGAGTACGATACAGGGGCGTTTCAATTAAACTATTTATCAAACTTTCAACTACTAGGCCAGATCTAACCTGTTGACACCGGATCAAAGATTAACATTTTACTGTCTGTATAAAGGAATATGATTGAGGAGTGTATTTATGTTAAAGTATATATAAACACCATACGGTCTACATGTTTGAAATCATAAAGCTGTCCCATTATACTCTTTGCATGCTGGGTAACTTTTTTGTCTGCAGGTTTTTTATTCAAAATAAATGAGGCCCTGGAAGGGTCTTAAGGGATACAGGAATACTGGCCAAAAACTTAAAGGACACAGGATATTTTTGTAAATATTTAAAGGGATACGGGATACTTGGATTAATTTTAGGGATATGGGGATACAATGCTCTCTGAATTTTGGGGATATTTGCCATAACTTATTGTAGGGATATGGTATATTTTTCAAAATAATTAAAGGGATATGGGATACTGGGACCCCCCATCCAGGGCCTAATAAATGCCTTTTTTTCATATAGGAATACAACCAGCGTGTCAAACAGTTTCGGATCTAATGCAAGTCCGACGTTTGGTCGGGACTGATCTTGGCCACTATCAACATGCATCTGCTTAGCACAATCGCTGATATTTACGACTTAAGTCGTCTGTTTGTCTCATCAAGAGCTGACACACTGTAAAATAAGTGTAAACTTATACCAACTTTGCGGCAGCTGAACTGCCGCTGATTTGGGTGTAATCGTTCGACAGCTATAAACATTATGTTCAGTTCTGTTCGAATGTATTGATTCAGAGAATAAGTACAACAATAACAGGTAGAAATGTGTTAACATTTATCACTGGTGAATATTAATGTTAGTAGAAAATTAAGTGTGATATGGTGGCAGCTGAGCTGCTACCACTTTTGGTGTTATTACTTACACGTTGATCACGTTATGTATGAGCCGCGACATGAGATTACCAACAATGTGGTATGTGCGACCAGCAAAGCCTCACATACGCGCAGTCTGATCAGAGCCTTTGCTAGGCGCTTGAATATTATATGAGTGTTAAGCTACTGCCAGAACATCATTTGGAGTTTCTAATCTTAAAAGGAAGCTGCATAGGCTTATCTGAGTATATACTTAACAAAATACCACATAGTTTGAAAACTTATGTCGCTGTTCAAAATTGTGTCTATTTTCTATTGACTCTTTTATTTGGCAGTCATAAAATTCGCTGATAGTAGAAGCGAAAAGTACATATTAAATGGCAAAAAGTTATATATAATAGAGAAATATTTTGAATCGAAATATATCTATTAGACTCACTGAGTTCAACTGTTCTTCACGCATCATTGGGATAGCTTCCATTACGCAGTATACACACGTGCGTAATAAAAATAGTAACACCTACTGTGGTAAAAGTGATTTTCCATACCATTGGGAACTGCTCTTAAAGGAAAGAATTCGCTCCCTCTGGGGGCAAATTCTTTCCTTGAAGAGAAGTTTCCATTTTGAAAAGGGACGTAATTGTAGATAACCATTGCTTGATACAATAGTCTCCTTTTGATGTGCGTAACTTTTCAGCCTTCTGGTTAGGCCATTGAGCACGGTTGAGCTGCACACCTGGGAGGTGGGGGGGGGGGGGGGGGGGTACGCTGATATTTTCATACATGCGTAGGCGCGGGTCATTTTTTGGTGTTCAAAAATTTGAATTTCAATATTTTTTGGGTTTTTTCAGAAAATGAATGAGTTTTGGGGTATGAAAATTTTGTGGATATTTTTTTGGGGTCATCAAAAAATTGGACTATATTTAGGGGTCATTTCTATGCATTTTAGGATTTTTTCTTCAGGGCAGGGTACAGATTGGGGGAATTTTTTTGGGGTTGCTAAAAATTCAAATATTTTTGGGGTGCTTGAAATTTCTGATATTTTTTTGGCTGAACGGTACATGCTGGGCCCGAGAATACGTTTGAAGCAAAAAAAAAAAAAAAAAAAAAAATGAGAGTACCCCCCCCCCACCCATGGGAGCTGCACCACCGTTATGTTTTCTTTGGGATCATACAGTGTGGGAGATTCTCATAAATATGTTACCACAGAGCAGATCATGGTCAGAAAGGTTGATATGACTGGGTGAACTGAGCCATTTCGCTATGAAACCTTCTTTTTGTGGTTCAAATGACACGTAGGTAGAAATTACAGCGAACTCAGAGAAAATACCAATGTAAGTTTGCCTATAACTTTATGCAGAGGATAACCATATGAGCCAGTGCATGAGATTTCCAACAATGTGGTATGTGCGACCAGCAAAGCCTCAGATCAGCCTGCGCGTACGCGCAGTCTGATCAGAGCCATTGCTAGTCGCTTGAATATTGTATAATTGTTAAGCTACTGACTTAACACCATTTGGAGTTTCTAAGCTTAAAAGGACGCTGCAGAGGCTCGACCGAGTCTACACATGTCAAAATGCCACATTGTTGAAAATCTCATGCCACGGCTCATATACCAAATAAAACGAAAATATGTAAAGAACTTAAGTATTGACATGATAGATTTAACGCTGGCAGAGCAGCTACTATTTGTTTTCGTGAATAATCAGGACATAGCGAAGCGGACAGATCGTTTTTTTTTCTTTCTGCCCTTTTCGAAGATATTTATACAAGTACAAACCTTCTTTCCCCTTTCGCCCTCTGTTTAATAAAATTCCTGAAAAAATATTTCCGTTTGTCCGTATGTCCTAGAAATTGACTAACCACGTGTATTGGAGGCTCGACCTGAAATCACCAATCGTCACACAGATTTTGGAGGTGTGTCTCGAGATATGTGTTTTGATTGGTACAATAATCAATATGGCTCAAATATGCCACCGCATGAAAAGGAGTCCAAATCACACTTGTGAACAAGGAGGCTTCTTTTAAACTAGGATTAAATTCCAAGATATTTAGGCCCAGAACAGGATCATCTCTACTAGAGTTTGTCAAAAATAAATGAAAAAAGAACAGCAAATAACATTGTTAAGTTAACCATGATTCTCCCTTTTCTCGTTAAATAACTAATGCACTACAGTAAAAGTATTAAAAAAAGTCTCTGAACTGTGACTTGTGTCCTGACGACCTTTAAAGCGCCATAAGCAGCGAAGGGTTTACGACTAAAACACCCTCACATACTGCGAAAGCTTCATTTATAAGCATATTTCTAAATGCACAGTGGAAAACAGTGTAGATCCTGATCAGCACAGGAGGAGAAGTGCAATGCTGAAGAGCCATAACTAAACATACTCACGGTATGTTTTAGTTTAATAAAGTATTGTCCTTGACCTTTTAACATATTGAAATAAAACTTAATTGACAGAAAGATCTTATTAATTAGAAGTGCAGCGCACAAGAGCCATAACTTAATTCGTTACATTGTTTGAGTGATTGCCTTTTGTTTATTTTATAATTATACTGAACAGACCGAAGACACACGTGTGTCTCTTAAGTTTAAACTCAAAATTACACAGAATCTTTTGCAGATATTTCACAAAACGTTCATGATAATAAAGTTTAATTGTTGATATTAATCATTTTGAGTAGTCTAGGGGCCCCTTACAGGCCACTGACGTCATGATGTCAGATCCAAGATGGCGGCCCCCTCGGCGTCATGGTCGCCCGATCAAAGATGGCGGCCCCCACGAAGTCAGATCCAAGATGGCCCCCCCCCCCCTGTGGCGGGTTTGGTTACACATCGACAGGTGAATCAACGCACAAGACCACGGGAAGGTAGCGTCACGTCCTAGAACGCGGTGTCGTTCTTCTTCTCTATGTACAAGGGGTATCTACAGGTCTGGCTTCTCGCCATGCATATGGCCTCCGGATAACCTGGGAGCATAGTGCGCAATTGCTTGCTGTTCATCCTTTAGTGTCTCAATGAATTCCAGTCCATAGTTGCTGTCTTACGCCCTCTGCCCGTTAAACTATCCTCTCGTTTTCGCTTAAGCTCCGATTTTGCCATTTCTAAAGCTTGGGCTACTGGAGTGACCAGGTTCACTACGGGTTTTTCCTTTTGTCTCATTTCTTTCATCTCTCTGTATTTACGTCCACTACCCACCATATAACGACCCTGACTGTCACGTTCTGGGTAGCCATCTCTAACATCCAGCAAGTGCTGATACCATTTGTCGGGATCTGAGGCGTAAGGAATCCACTTTTGTTGTTGACAGTCGTACACTTCTCTTGTGTCCATCCCTTTCAATTGATTTTCCTCCTTCGTGCTTGAGTTATTCTACGGTAACTGTTCCCAATTTTTGTTCTAAAGAATCAAACACCCATTTTGATACTTCCCAGTCATCACAATCTTTACACCTGCTTATATGATCAGCCCTTTCATTTAAAGACCTTGGGACCCAACCTACTGATACACTTATACAATTGTGATGACGAAAATCGTTCATTTCTGAAGCTATGCTTTGTAATCCTTCCTTGGTGCTTCCAACCTCTAAGACTGACTGAATATTTTTGTTGTCAGAGAAAACACTCACTCTCTTACCTCTCAACTTTTCAACACTACTCACCATGGCCCTTTTAACGGCCTCCGCTTCTCTCCAGGTTGAGGATTTGCTACTCTCAAGCATGGTCCAAGCCCAGTAAACCTCATGCTTTGAATGTTTACTTTCTCTCACTTAAGAGCAAACTGTATTACTAAATTTTACCACTTCCGGAATAACAGAGCTTACCAATTTATGTGTATCTGACCTTACCACTTTTGGGGTAACAGACATCACCACTTCTGGGGTAGCTGATCTCATTGCTTCCAGTACCACTTCCAGGGCAACTGACATTACCACTTCTGCGGTAACTGATCTTACCACTTCTGAGGTAACTGACCTTACCATTTCTGGGTCAACTGACCTTACCACTTCCGGGTAACTGAGCTTACCATTTCTGGGGTAACTGACCTTACCACTTCGGGGGTAACTGAACATACCACTTCCGGGGTTGATTGTTTTCATAAAAACATGTGTTGAATTCTTCCTACCATCTGTATCTACTATACCATGAGTAACTGATTTTACTACTACCAGGGCAACTGATTTTACCACCTCTGAGGTATCTAAAATAGCCATTTTGGGGGCAACCAAGCTTACCTTATCTAAATTTGAAATAGCTGCTTTAGTCAGACTAAAATCATGCTCATATACCTGTGACAAACCCTCAAACGTTTGCAAATTATCTGTATTTTGATTCTCTGTGTATTCTAGATAACCTCCGTAACCCACACTACTTGCATCACAAAATAGCACTGTTTCGAAATCAACACTTTCGGTAAAATCTCTACCCTTCAAGCTTAAAACTTTTACTAAGTCAGACCAAAATTTGACTTCCTGTTCTGCCTTTTCCGAAATATAAACAGGCGAACCCCAGCTCAGCCTACTGTCAATACATTTATAAAGTTCTCTGGTTCTTAGCCTTACAATCTTTCCCAACACCATTTGCATGGAAATAATTTGACATGTGAGCGATGTGCAAACCTGGCAGGTACAATTCTTAATTTTTTGCGTACCAAGTTGGTATATCATTGACTTACATGAACATTCTAGTCGTTTAATTCTTTAGTCCGTAATGTAAAATTTTCCACTACTCATACAAATGAAATAGCCCAACCAGGTGACCTGTAGCATGGGTAGCCATTTGCATTTTTCTTCTGCCAATAAGAAACCAAACCTCTGGATGCTATCCTTGACACAATTACTAGATTCCAGAGCACTTTGATAACTGCGATCGCCACCCAAACCATCATCTAAAATGTGATGTCTTTGTGACCTTTTGACCTCCAAAAAGCAACCATTACCCTAACGACCTTCGAAAATATGTGTCCCGCAGTCGCCAGACCAAAAAATAGGGAATTGTATACGTACATGCTTTCCTCGCCGTTTTCCTCGCGCCATGCAAAACCTAGATACATCATGTGACTATGAAAAATGTCGATGTGATTATAAGCTCTCCTTATATCAAAAGCATATCAAAATGTACATTTCTCAAACATTTGTCTAGCGGTGCTTATATATTCGTATTTAAACTTGAACGTATATAAGCATTTATTAAAGTTTCTACAGTCTAAAACTAATCTGGGTTTTCCTTTCTTGTTATAAGCTACAGTTAAAGGATTTATGACATAAGGGGTGTATTTGACCTTTGATATGCATCCCTTTACTAACAGAATCTTGATTATCTTACTTACAAACTCCGGATTGTCCCGGGCAGACCGGATATTTCTACACTTATCCTTCTTCAATAACGCTTATAAAGTATAACTGCTTGTACCCACTTTTCTCCATTCATGTACTGCACTTTTTAATCTGTTATAAGGTGAGGGCTCTCGCTTGTTATAATTTCGATGATCATGCAGAATCTCGACTTTATCTGAAGCATTTTCAGTGTAACAAATACTTAACAAACCAACCTTTTTTATTGCGTCCGCATCTGGCCTTGCAATGCTAAACAGACAGGTGATCTTTGACTTTGTTTTAAATGTATCATTAGAAGTAAAAGCCTCTGTTTTACTTAACTTAAAAATTCTCTTGTTTGTTGGACAGTCAGCCTTCCAATGCCCGACTTGACAACACAGTTAACAAACCCCAGGTTTTTGCTGATGCTGTTGCTGTGCCCTTAACTGATATGTCTGATTAGAAATCGTCTCTGTTGGCCTTTGTCTGTATGGCATGCAACGCTTGCTTCGCTTCCCACGCTCCAACTTTGCCTTGACTCGTGCCCTAGCTTGCGCCCTGTGTATTTTCTTCTGGTCCTCCTCATCACTCGCTATCTCTGACTGCATATACTCGTCTACCACTTTCCACCCAAGCTCTGACTTATCTGCCAATCTAATAACGTTTGTCTCAGCTTGATCATATTGGAGGCTAAAACATACAGAAAAATGTGTTAAAACGGACTTATAAAGCATTTATGATAAAAGCCTGAAAGACCAATGCATATGACTAAACTACAATCACCTGTGTATAAAATTATTTTCCTTTACAGAAATTACTAGCTCGTTGGACTGCATCTTTTGATGTGCAGATATATACCTGTCAACAGATGATTTTTTGTTGTTGTTATTGATGCTTTTTTATGTGTGAAGAACACCATTACCTGCTCCTTTATATTCTTTGCCTTTGTACATCTGAGTAACGTGATGTTATATCTCGTCATTTTGAATGAAAACTCACTTGAAATGCCTAAAGTTTTACCTTCTGTCAAGTTTTCTTTGCCCTTGTCCAGCTTGGAGCAACCCAAATTTCTCTCGCAATCGTCTAGCTTCCCCAGTACTTTCTTGTTTATCTTAAATTGTTCCTCAATTGAACGCCTTTTAAACTTGTAGTCAGACGACAAATCTGCCATTTTACTTATCTGCATATCCACTAAAGCTCTCTGGTTTTCTGTCACCTTCTTCATCTCAGATGAAATCAGAAGTTGTACCCCTGTTATAATCTCATTCTTGCTGTGTACTGTTATGCAGTGAAAAAACGACCAAAATAAATAATAAAATAATAAATTTTATAAAATAATAATTTTATGAAATGATAAAATAATAAATTAATAAAATGATAAATTATTCAAATTTCACAAAATAAAAGGAAATCACATAAAAGTTGAATATAGACAAAACATCAGAAAAGGGAAGTTAGAGCGAAAAAGGAAAAGTGTTTGGTATACACAAATAAGGTATTTTAGTTTGGGTACAGTCGCAGACAAAGGAACATTTAGCATTCAATCGTTTTATCTCTTAGCTTGTCGCAAGTTATGACAAGACGTTAATACCTTCCTGTCCCAGAGTCATATATTGCATAGTTTAGGAGCTTAATAGTTCTTCTAATCAATTTGAAACTCTTATCGCTTGTTTGTTGCGATAATTACCTACATGACACGTGTTAACGTAATGGTTCAATCTTGAGAGAAACCAAGTTTGAAAAAAAAGTAAATAAATAAATAAACTATACTGAAGTCAGTTTTAATGAACAAATCTTTGTTTAAAATCAGCGTTTTTCACTGATAAATTTGATACCAAACTTGATGTTGGTTGTTTGAGAAAGTATGAAAACATGATTTTGATGCGAGAAATTATGGTTTCATTATAGAAGTTCAATTTACCCTAAAGGCATTTTATAATAAGTTGAATTGGCTCAAAGTTAATATATTGCAGAATTCAGCAGAAGTCGCTACAATCAGTAAAAAAATGTACATTGTGAATCCAAAGTCTTATTTGCTATCCTAAGTGTTTGTGCTAAACAACAACAACAACAACAACAACAACAACAACAACAACAACAACAACAACAACAACAACAACAACAACAACAACGAGAAATACTGCTTTTCTTAAGAATATAACAGTAAATTATTGCTCATGCTAATTCAGTCTAAAAGAACTACAAATTCGTATTTGGTAAACGTTGTATTGTTAGTTTTGTTTACAACAACAACAACAACAACAACAACAACAACAACAACTGGTAAGAATAATGTTAATGATAATAATTATAAAAGTTTGCTTTTGAGTTTCAATATGATAAGGGTTTGTCAATGGTGATGATGGTGCATTTTAATATATTGGGATTTGAAATTTATTTGTAAATTAATTTTGAAAATAAGGATTTTAATAGATAAAATAAACTTGTTAAATTAATGGTATCTTCTGCGCATGTGCAGTATCAAGTAACGTGGTCACGCCCACATACTGGTTGCGCTTGGATAACTCAAAGTTGATTGGTTGTTACCACTTATGGCTAATCTTCGCGCCATGTCACGCTCGGACCCTTCCGTCGTTTTCTCAGTCACTTTTTATTTGACCTTAAAAGAATAAACACGGAAAAGGAGTCTGAAATATAGTTTTGTTGATTTAGGTAAGTGAACACGTTTAAGTCGAAATCTTCGCAACTTAAATTTGTAATTAATAAGTCTTAAACGAAATAATTTTAAGTTTTAGCATAAGCATTTAAATAGATTAAGGCGTAAAGTAATTTTGATTTACGCATGTACGTTGAATGTATTTTTCAATTTAAAGTATAGTAAATGTGTCTGAATTTTCGATTGTTTTGCTTAAGAAATTGTCCATCAGTTTAAGAACGCTAAGACAAATTTATTATTTAAGCAGTTTTTGACTATTGTTCATTTTTGCTGTAGACGCCAAATTAATTATGGTATTTTAAACTAAAATGCAAAACCTCTATAAACGGTAACCTCTTATAGGCGCACATATCAAATATAAGTAAAAAAAAAATGAACTGAGCTTTTTGAAAAGCATTTTCAAATAAACTTCAAAAAGCAATTGAAAGGAAAACTATTCGTTTGCACGTATGTTTGATTTATTCTATTTGTATCATGTATATATTTGCACTTTTTATTTGACCTTAAAAGAATAAACACGGAAAAGGAGTCTGAAATATAGTTTTGTTGTTTTAGGATCTACAGAGTCCATGCCATGGGGCATGCGACGTCTGCCCAGCAGAGCCTAGAGCATGCGACGGCTTCCCGCCAGAGCGCATCTCCAAGAACATCTGGAGATGGCGCACAGAAGTCCAGAACCCTCCAGTCCCAGCCTTTTACGGCACTACAGTACGATCGCTGAATTCACCGAATCTTGTACCGATTCCGCTACCTCTCGTTGATCCATCCTATTCAAAAGTTGACTATCTAAGCGCTCTCTCGGTTTGTACGATGTTTATGCTTTGAAAGTCGCATAGAAACTGATTCTTGTGAGTAAATATCGCTCTCAAAACCCCAGTTCATTCAATACTGAATGCACCGCATAGACAAATAATTCGATCTATTCTATGAAACGATTCTTATAGTAAATCTTTTTCTAACTGTTGGTAAACAAAGATTAAGCGATACCTTTGTGCAAAATTGGCACGAGAGATTAAACGAATCAAGTAGAGCTACATTTTATAGACATATATGAGCCGCGCCATGCGATAATGTGTCTTCGGGAGATTAGTTACGTCATGAGATATGACGTCCTAAAGTCTGACGTAATTATTTCGCGCCGGGCGTAATTAAAGAGAGCGTCATCAAAGACTACGACAATTTAGACAAGTCATGTTTAGAATAAAATGCGATTAAAATCAAGGAATTTTAGGCCGATTGTATTCTGTTGTAATTTTGTCATGGTCTGATCCAGCACGGGTTCCTGGTGAAAAGTAAACTGTCCAAAAAGATGCGGCTTGGTAAACGCTAATTGACCCTCAATCCTCAACGTCTTTGCACTCCAACATGGATCATAAATTATTATGCCCCGTGACCATTATTTGTTTGATTGATTTGGTTCTTTACGTCCCATCAACAATCTTTCAGTTATACAGGGACGGGTCTTCCTGGGTTGAACCAGTATTAAGCTAGGATAAATGTGTCTTGCTCAAGGACCACAACGCAGTGACGCCGGTGAATCTCGAACCCGCGGCCCTTCGGTCTCGAGTCAAGCACTCTACCACTGAGCCCGTGACCATTATTTTGGGAGTCTTAACAAAATTTTAAGGTTCGTGAAAAATACTCAGAGACACACAAAATGTCAGAATCTCTAAGATGACTTTGTCATCGTTTTGTACTTAACTTAGTTGCAAGTAAGTTGTCTACCGGAAATATTCACAGAACATTAAGTAGTAATTTCTTTAAGTGGGGGAGAGTAGTACTCCCTCACTCCAAGATTTTTAGCTTAATTGAACTAAATACTTGGAGAGGCAGTAACATTTTCCCCAAAGGTTCCCACTAGAAGTTGAAGTCCTCTTTCTCAGTAACACCTATAACCCACGCGCATGTGTTTTGTCAACAAAGACGGAGATCGGAATGAAACGCAGTGTAATCATGATAATGTTACTCTGTTTTCAAAATCAGCGTATCATTCAACAATTTAAGAGCGGCGAACTTTAACAAACTCAACCAATCTCCATTCTCAACCTAGTATCTGGAGATGCAGTGAAGGCAGTGTACATACGGAATTATCAAGACAAGACCTGCGCGATCGGGCCTGATTTAGAATTACACAATTCAAACTACATGTATTCAAATGCCCCACGTTTTTATACAGCCAGAAGCCCTTTCTTAAAGCCTACGTGGGTGCATAAAACTGGGGGCAATGTGCACACTCTATATATATATGCTAGAGGCAAGGGGCGCACTACGCCGACATAAAACTAAAAAATCAAATGGAATAGAAATTAGTACCCGCACTGCCATAGCAACCAGATTTCTTTACGTCTTGATTTTTCTTTTGGTGAGAAGGTTTGAATATGATTTTGTTGTTCGGTAGACTTAAATCCTTTTTCAGTGAGAAGCATATTCTGCAAATACGGTTAAGAAATGATGAGACATTTCGCTCCGGATAGCAAAGTCGGGTACAGTGAGGCAAATAAGCAATCCTGCTTCTGTAGGCTTAGATTGTGAGCTCGAGCCATTTTCTGATCAATCATTACACAAGATTATTACCCTTAATTTTTGCCCCGGTTCAAGTAGGGTAGTTGTCAGTTACTGGCGAAATATGCATACACTATGAACAGGTCGCCGTGATATGCCGACTGATAATATTTTTAAATTATGTTAACCAATTTATATTTTTGTTTGACATGGGAAACAGTGTAGAACCGGATCAGACCCCGCACTGTTTGTTTTGCGCATTGAGCGAAATTGTAAATTACTACCCAACAACCCTTGAATCAGAAATGGATCCGTCCTTTTGGCAGTCTTGTGAAATTCCATTGGGCATATAAGGGTTTAGCCTAAACAACAACAACAACAACAACAGTGAATAAAAGAAAATACAAATCGCCGAAACTTTAATTTAAACTAGTTATCAAGGTTGTGATACAACTATGCAAGAACGCATTTTTGTGATTTTATTTTTCGATCCAGTTTTGTGTTGAATCTTAATTATCAAGTCAACATTTTTGCATCATGTCGGACTAGAAAATTCACTGCTGCATTGGGTCGGACTTTAACGCGATGTTTGAAAAAAAATACCCTTAAACTAAGGAAATACGCTCGCGAACGCTTGTAATGTTTTGGGTCAGGTGTTGTACTTGATTGTATCGATTCCTGATCTTTGCTCTCTTTCTTATTTTGAGTGCTCCTCCTCAGTATATATTAACATAAGGCTAACTGACCCTGTAGTGCTTGTGTAACTGCAGAACATTTCATTTTGTAGAAACAGTTAGACTAATCCTCGATATGTAGTGTCACACTCCGTTGGTCAATAACTTCATTTCAATTGTTTAGGTACTCATCTAAATCGTCATTCGCGGCATTTCCAGTGAGCTGAAAGGCAATCACTTCTTTGAGAAGAAAATGCCATCTGTTTTAAGTCGCAACCTGTTTAATTTGATTTTAATCTACCTTTTCCACAGAACAATTACCATGCCGATCCTGGTGTTTGTTTGATTCTTTTCGTCCCATCAACAATCTGTCAGTTATGTGGGGACGGGTCGTCCTGGGTTGAACCAGTACTAAGCTAGGAGTAATGTGTCTTGCTCAAGGACACAACGCAGTGACGCTGGTGAAGCTCGAACCCGTGGCCCCTCCGTCTCGAGTCAAGCTCTCTACCACTGAGCCACTGCTCTCCCCCGATTCTGCTGTTACAATGCGAAGGACAGACCCTACCAAATGCCCGAGAGGGCGACCATAGTATACAAAGTATCAAAGTAAGGGTGCAAAACCTGTTCCAGGTCCCGAAGTTATAACATCTTTTAGTGCTCAGCTCAACTGAGTATGGAATTTATACTGTTCATAAAGGTAAAGAAATGTTGGCATTTAAACAGTATATTTAACATCGGAGAGTTTCTCCATGTAAACAAGAAAACATTTACGTTCAAGTTAACATTTTAGTTTTCATGGGCAGTTGAACATATAATGTCGCGGCCAGGCTTTTCCGAATTTCAAAAGCCAATGGGCAAATTTGTGCCCGATTTTATACGGAGATGTGCCCGTGATGATCCATAATTGTGCTGGCAAAATATTGGTGCAGGAAAATATAGCACCAGTCGACGGCTACGTCTATTTAGCGCACATTTTCAAACGAAGGCTGACCAAGGAATCATGGTAATCATTTATATGTCAACATTAAAGAATACGCAAGAAATAAAGTACGCTTGACTTGCGATTAAAATCAATTATTTTGATTTACCAGCACCAGTAGGGGTAAGCTACGTCGCGACCCAGTTTCATGTTAATAACAGCGATGGTCGGATGTCTAAATGCGTTAAAACTTCGCAACGTTGTGAATGACTCATCGTGACGTCACGCAACGTTAGTTCTAAAATCAACGTCAAGCCGTCCAAATTTCAAATTCCAATATCTTTTCTAATAATTTGAATATTTTGATCAAACAAAAATGAGCTTACTCTTCATATAATGACCTGTCTAAAAATCACATAATCTCGAAATGGCCAAATTTACCCCGAAGACACATTTTCCCATGGCGCGGCTCATATGCATTTTTCAATTCCAACCATACCTCGATACATTAACAATAAAACAATTCAGAGTATCAATGTCAAAACTAAGAGTATACCATGCCACAGGCTACTAATGAATCTAGAAGGTGAAATAAACCACACCCAGTACCTAGGAATGATCGATTGCGTCAAATTTGCTACAAATTGGAAGACAAATAATATTTTCTTTTGGGGTATTCCCTGTTTACTGATGAAATAAATAAATATATTGAACCTTATTGTGTACAAAGATAAAGCATGTACCAAACAGTTAAACTATTGGGGTCTGATAACAAAAATGAAATTAAAAGATTAGCAGTATATATTTTTTAATGTTTTGAACAACGTAATGAAACTCTGCTGCATAATTGATTTATTTATTGGTTAGCATTACATACTTGATTATATAATCAAGTCATTTTATTGGTTGTCATAACTTGTCATTTTCCTTCAGACCTTTATACTGTATGTTTGAATTTATAATACTCATGTTGTAATACAGGTTTAAAAAATATTCTGAGCACTCAACAGAGTTGTCTCTTTAAGGCGATTCTCTTGAGTACCCACACTATATGAGTTGGTTTATAGCTATACAAAATAATACATACATGTCAATTTCAAATTACCAAATCTTGAAATTCTCTAGTTTGATTGAGCCTGTTAGCATTATTTGTAGCTATAGTGTCCTGAAGCCAGTCTTTTCCTTCCCTGTTGGAAAGGCTGGTGATTGGAATTAAGGTATACGTGTTAAATGCTGTGTTTTGAGCAGTTTTCATGTTCTCTCTCAAAAATAAAGAAGTGAAAACTGTACAAAACTATACAATCACGCTTATTTTCTTCAAACTGCTTCATTGTGATCTTATACAGGGACACTTTATGCACACACACCTGTGTAAGCTTGCGTGTATCTGTCTTTGATATAAAATACCATATTGACTATATAACAGAGGTACTGCTTATCATTAATGACGATTATGTTTTCGTCGACCCACCGTATTCTACCTATCTATCTATCTATCTATCTATCTATCTATCTATCTATCTATCTATCTATCTATCTATCTATCTATCTATCTATCTATCTATCTATCTGTCCGTCCGTCCGTCCGTCCCTCTCTCCCTCCATCCCTCCCTCCATCCATCAATTTTCGTGTTCTCATTGTATGTATATTTTCTGAAGTTGGGTAGAAACATAATATTATGTCTAGAAACACAGTCTAGAAGCACTGTACAAAAATGAAAACGCTACACCTGAATTTTTTGCCATTTATATACAAAATGATGCAAGCAAGTAAAGCAAATGAAAGTGTATCTGAATGTTCAAAAACTGGTTTATGCATAACAGTAAAGTTTTACGGATGTTGTCACAAGGAAACACATGAAAGCCATTTAAATATGACACGGTCTAGCCATGTAATAACCAGAAATGTGGAAGGCTTATTAAAAGTGTGTTTGATCGTTTAGAAAAGCAATCTTAAAAAGCAGGTTTTACATCAAATTACAAAGCTTGAAATTGCATCACTAAAATCTCCATAGGAAAATCAATGTGTTGCTGCATTTTAGTCTGAGGACATTACTAGTCAAGAAATGGTAGGGAAAATGTGCTGATAGGACTACCTGATTTAGCAAAAGAAAGTTACCGAAAATTGTGATAAATCGAAGATCTTCAAACAGTTAATATTTCATTTTTGTTTTTGTCAAAGGGAGACAATTTAAAAATCTTTACAAATTTGATAAATTCTATAATTGGTTTCTGCCTTTGTTTCAAGTGATAAGTAAGTTTTCTTTTGTTTTAACGCAACACGAGTATGACCAATTCTGATAAGTATAACAATCTTTTCTTGCGCATGCGCAATTGCAAAATTCAGTGAATAAAGCTTAATCACTAAAAGGATATTACTCAGACACCAAAAGAGAAAACATTTGTGGAGTTTAGACGAATGGCTTGCTGGATGTCTGGGAAACGTTTTTTGTCAATACTTTATCACAAAATATAACATATTGTAGTGTAGCGTTTTCACTTTTGCTCTGTATATATAATCTTAAAGGATATTGACGAAAGTAATAGGGGCGACCGGGGCATTTTCGACATATGGCTTTATTTCATATTCAGATTAAGATATGGAGCTAGGAAACATATTTGGATTGAAGGGTACCGTGAACTAATCCTTTATCCCATAGACTTCAATAGTGAACCTCTAGTATTTGACAGTTTATTCTCATCTCACAATACATGTGGGTCATCACCATATGCCATAAATTCAAGCCAAACCATAAATAAGGGAAATAAAAAAAATGAGAAAACATACCTTCACCTGCTTTTTTCATCTGTTGCATGTTGATTAATGGCTGCAATATTTTTGGAAAAACGCGTCGCAGTTCCTATTAGAAATCACTATTTTTACTTTTTGGCCTAGTAAAACGCAATATAAATGCATCTGGTAGTAAACTATGTACCAATTTGAAGAAAATTAATTTTTGCATCTTCTAGAAATAAAATTTAGTTTTATTTTAGCCACATCATCCAATCATATGCATCCATTTGCCAGATAATAGCCTCAGAGTTCCTCTCAACTTTTGACTCATGGGATACGTTAATTAGTTCCTAAACCCCTTTACTGCACCTTTTTTAAGGAATCTTTCTTGTTTTGTGTTGCATATAATAAATTGGTGTTTTGTGATTAAAATGTATAGTTTTCAACTTACTTTTTGCTTCCTTTTGTCCCAAATGTGTTATTTTTAGTATCTACCAATTACTACTATTATTTGTTTTTTGTTTTTGTTTTGTTTTTTGTATGTTTTTCTTTCAATGATCCAATACTAATTACTTACTTATTTATTAATCTTCTATTCTGATGTTCGATTTTTTCTTCTTTCATATTTATTAATCTTCATTTATTTATTTCCTTATTTATTTATTTTTTTATTTATTTACTTATTTATTTACTTATTTATTTATTATTTATTATTTATTGATTATTTCTTTTATATTTATTTGCTTATTTATTTATTCATTTATTTATTTATTTATTTATTTATTTATTTACTTATTATCCTGATATAGTCTTGTTTATGCTACTATCTGTTTTGCTTTGTTTACAACTTGTTAAGTTAACATATGCGTTTGTATATATAGCCTTGTTTATAAGCTATTGTGTATATATAGAATGTAGGGGAAGGGTCGAAACTAATGTTGTGAGAACTTGTGACCCAACCCCATTGCTGTAAATATTTTGGCAATAAAATATGTTTAAACTAAACCAATTATGGAGCAATATAATGAACCATATAAAGCATTAACAAAGTAGGATAGTACTACTGGCAAAGTTAAATTCACATAGCTACAGAAAGAAATATTATTTTCATCTGAAACCATCAGAAAGTACTTAAAAGACATTAAGTTACTAGTTGATAGAATTATTTAAGCTGAAGCCATCATGAGCACCCTACACTGATGCACTTACCCCACCCACCCACATTTTGCTTATCATCTACCCCCATGCTAGGATTTAGTCTCTGTCACAGAAATTTCAGTCGTAAGTGGCAGTTTTTTTTATTTAAATAGAAGAAATGAGCTTAGTAAAGGTGCATATGAGAAGATCATTCAGAAATATTATTGTGTAAGACTATATTTATCATGATACTGATCTCAGATAAGCAGAGCCAAAAGTCCAAAAAAGTATTGCAGGACCTTTTATAATTTTTAACTCCCCCCACCTAAGGGTGGTTCAAGAATTAACCAAAGGGTAAGGTGGGTTCCAGCTGAATATGTTTTAAATGGGTGAGGGGGTATGTCAGTGTTTCTAGGCCTGTAGCGCTGTGATTATTGCAATTTTTAAGGGGGGGGGCGTTGATTGTAAAAAAGTGCCGTCTGTACCGTCCCTCTGATTAATTCTGGAACCTTCCTACCAATACCAAAATGCATCACACATCAATTTGGAGCATCAAATGATACACACTAAATATCATTTTGAACCACTGCATCTAAATCTGTATAAGGGACATAACACCAAACTATTGAAAGTTATCTACACAGTATTACGACGCCATCAATGTAATTTAGCTATAGCAATGACGTAAAATCTTTCAGAATGCATGAAGTGGCTTGAATGTTATGACTGATACTTATTTGATGCGATGACTGTACACTATTTCTCTCTAAAAAGATTTTCTTCCATTTTCTCTTGAACTTTATAACTGAAGACTGACATTTCTTACAAAAGACATTATGAAACGAAAAAAAAGGAAAGGACTGAAAACCTGCTTCAAGAAAGGGCTGCTACCTCATAATAAGGGTATCAAAAGGGAGTCAACAGACTTGAACTCTAGTAATGAGTTTCATTACATCAGATCAACAGCTAATGAAGCTATGATGGCAAAAGAGGACCCATTGAGATCATACTGTACTTCAAACCATGAAGATATGGACGGCGGGGCTTATTCTACAATGGTTCTACGGCGGAAGCCAGACGCACCGCTTGAAGTTGAAAGAAAGAATTCTGGTTTTGTCCATAAGTATGTTACATTGCATTTTCATTTTTCATTCAAAGTCTACAGAGGGAATAATTCTTTATGCAGTGTCTGAAAGTATTTCAAGTGACTCTTAGACGGAAAATGCCAGAAAGGGAGCAAAATTGTGAAAATTTCCTTCCCAGTTTTTAAAAATATGCACTGTAAATCACAATAAAGCATTAAAATCAAGTTGATGTTTTTTTTTTAAACAAAAAAAAGCTTTCATATTCTTTGAACAGTACAATCAAACCCAAATAGAAGATAAAAAATGACTGTCAGCCAAAACTTCTATAATGCAAGGGAAACAACTCGTCGCTAAAGTGAATCATACTATCATCATACAATATGGGCTGCAGGCCCCCCAGATAAAAGCGTATAACTAAAATTTATTTATCTTATTTCGCGACCCAAACCTATGTTGTGGGTACTCAAAAGAACCGTCTCAATGAGGCGGTTCTTTTGAGCACCCCAGATAAGAGCTTGTAACTGAAAATCATTTATCATATATCCCAACCAAAAAAATATATTGTGGGTTCTCAAAAGAACCGTCTCTATACGAAATGGAAAAGGAAACGGACATGCAAACTAGCGTAGACGCTAATAACCACTCTATCCCCATCACTGGGGATAACTTTATTGCTGGAGGAAGACAAATAAATCAATACCTCCAAGAGGTCAGAATAGAACGAAAAACAACTGTAACCTATTCCGTTAAGAATAATACTAAGGCAGAAAAACTAGTAGGATATATACGAGGGCTGTTCAAATATGAATGCAAGTAGCTTCATAACTTTTTTCACATATATGCTACGACAAGATGAAATACCTTTCTGGAAAGAACTATTTGTTGATTTTAAAATGGCATAAAACATAAGGAAACACTCACTATATTTCTCGAGTTACAGATGCTTATATAAAGGCCATTCTTGTATACTGAAGTTTTTCTAAAGCAAATTGCCATACACGTTTTGGTACATGTGAGGATATAGTGTCATTTCTTTGTAAGTTTGAGACAAAATGGCACCAAATTTTAGATGAAAGTTTAAGGTACATTGACAAAGTTGCTTGCAGAAAAAAAGTGTATATGATCCTGTTTCAATCATGAGTAAACAGGCACGTTTGTGACGTCATTAATTTCATGATACACGTCATTTTGAGTTATCTACTGGTGATGCAATAATGAACATCGCTGTGTCTTTTTCTTTGCATTCTGCTTAAAACATGCTTAATATGTCATTAGGAAGTTTTCAAAACGCTCCGTCCTCTATTTACAGACTTATCACATGTTATACAATTTTTAAGCATTTTTCTACTTCTTAATGGCGTGTTTACATTAATTAAAATATGTTCAATCTGTCTAGTCCTTAAGACCAGGTGAATAATTTTACTGTAAATAATACCTATTTTGGTAAAACTTAAAACTAACGTTCAAATATAGATTAAAAACGCAATATAATGGCAACAAAATTTAAGTTTAAGCTCTATAACCCCTTCACTTAAGGCAGTTTTGACTTAATAAAAATGTTCTTCAGCGTATAAAAATTACCCGTTATCCTTCAATGATCTGTAGCAACAACTCAGTATGAGCGATCAACATATTGTCTTTAAGTTAAAACTAGTTTAAATGTTGCTTCGTGAATTTTGTTAGAGAAAAGTTTGACTGAAAACTGAAAGGTGGTGTTTTGTTTATCATCTATTTGCAAACAAAATGATACTTTAGTGAAAACGATTCGATGTAAGTTAACAAAAACATTTCGGATTTTCACAACTTTCACAGAATCATTATATAAGTATATGGGGATACTTCCTTAAAAATTTCAAGAAATTTCGCCGATTTATCGGAGAGTTATACGCTCGTCTATATCACTAGTATGTTCGAAGCATTTAGTTTGTTAGTATACTAAAGTGACCCTGATTCAAAGGGCTATAACTCGATAAGTGCACTATATTTTTCTTTAGGTCAGATACCAGTTTAAAGGTGACATATAATCCTTTATAGAAACGAATACCATTTTGTCGTAGCATATATGTGACAGAAGTTATGAAGCTACTTGCATTCATATTTAAACAGCCCTCGTAACCACCCTGAAAATAGATCAGCATGTTGATACTATTTACAGCAAAAAATGAAGAAAACTTAAGTGTATTTGAAATAACTTTTTACTCGAAAACAGAAAGACAAACAGTGGAAGAAACGATATATCAGGCAAATATTCAATAAAGAGGAAGGCCGCTAGAAAAATATGAAAACAGATCTTTGAAAACATTAAAAATACCTTTGATAAAAGTAATGATTTTCGAAGCTCCTCGTGAACTGTCAAATATGCATATTCTACAAAAATTACAAGCATATGAAAAACTCCAGGACCAGAGCATTTTCATGCACCAGTATAGAGGTGTCGAAATTTATAATGGTATCAGATCAGTCAACTTTATCGAACTGTACAAACCTCTGCCTACCACATTATATGTCAGAGGGAATAAAATCAAGATAAATCACCAGGGGCAAGATCGCACACCAATCTGTGCGATCTGTAAACAGAAGGGCCATTTCAGGACGGAATGTCCAAGGTTACAGGTACCAGCAGATGCGACTGAAACACAAGAGGAAAGCGCTTGGATACCACCAGAGAGAAGGCTTGAAGGTAAATCGTTTGACGAACAGGACAAGATATGGAATGATAATGATAATTCAGATAGTGCAAAATCATGGAGTATGCAGGTAGAGATAGAAGAACAAATGAATCAGGACCACTTTGATAGCCCAAAGGACAGGGATAAAGAAAGACAGTTACAGAGCGAATGGACAAGAGTAACCAAAGGAGGCAAACACACATTTAAGAATGGAACCTGTCTTTCGCAGGACGAAGAACCAAATAAACCAATACGCCCATCCAAACCAAAACGGAAAGATATCATATCAACAAGCAACTCCTTTAATAATCTCCAAGATAGCCCAGATGATAAAGAAGAGCAGGAAAGAAACAAAAAAGAGGAAGAAAGACGTTTATAAAACCAAACAAGATGAAAACAGATATCTATTCTCACAAGAGGATACTGGAACTGGAACTTGGGACGGAAACGAATAGTGCAGAAGAAGATATCTCTTTCTTTGATGCAAGTGGTGAAGAAGAGCAAGGAAAGGCCCAGATCTGTACCCTTAAATTCTGATCATAATGGATCTACAAGTGTTACGGACGGTGTTTCACAAAACAGGTATAGAAAGTTTCAGGAACGAGTTTTTTCAGAAGGTTTTTAGATTGAATATGGACGGTGATTTAACAGGAAGCTGGAGTGAGATACAGAATGTTATTTGTTTTCAAAATTGTGTAGAAAGGGACCAAAGGGATACAGATGGGGCAGATGCCCTGCTTTTCCACCCAAATAATAAAAATAACAAAAATAAATTCAAAATTTTAATATAACTTGTTTTTCTAGTTTTCAGCTTCATTGCTATATTGGAGGTTGGGAGTGTGACATTGTGCCTCTCAATGGAGAGGTACAATGGGCACCCCCAACTAACCAACACATACAACAAATACAGAAAAATAACTTAAATTTCTTATTATTCAATGCATATTATATATACAATAATTTAGTTGGTAAAGGTGTAGCAGGGCTCCTCCCAATAGGGGAGAGCTGTAAAACTCTCACTTTACCGAAATATCAAAATTATAGATGTTTTGTATTGGGAATGTGGAGAATAATTTTTGATATCCTGGGTTTATTGAATTTTTGGAACGAGTCTTTTAAGAAAGTTTACAGTTTAGTTATGGACGGTGCAGTGTCACAACTTTGCAGTGAGCTAAGGAGTAACCATAATCCCAGGAATATCTTGGAGATTTTTGCTATCTGGGAGGGGAGCGGTGTGATATTACTTTTTCCTATGGGAAAATGTGATAGAGCACCTGTCTACTGGTCAGATGGGAAAATATAAAACAAAACGAAACCCAATAGCAAATATATATGTGACCCGTCACGCCAATAGGGACCTTCAGGGAAGTTACGTCATTACGTCAGAAATGACGTTCTAAAATTACGCTAATGGCGGCGTCACGAGTCAATTATGTAAACGTTGGTGTGTAATTGAACCAGTTTTCTCTGTCAATAAAATCAGTTCGCTGTCGATATATTAAAGAGCAATAAATAGAAATCTAGAATACTGCTTGCTATTATCGGTCCTTTTCGAGTTTTGCCCCATACTTGAGTCGAATGGCGGTGAAATTTTAAAAAATCATGTCACAACTTTCCTCATTTTCTGCGTCATCTGTGAGAGACTTACTGCCAGATATTTGTTGTTTAAATATCGAAGATGATGACGAAGGAACACTTTCGTTAGTCACAAGGTTCACAGACTCATATCTTTCACATTCAACAACTGAAAATGTAAACTTTCCGGACAGCGACCATTCAGACAGTGAGCGCTTTCTACTCAATCTACTGACTCCGAAGCCGAGGTCTCCTTTGATATACGGCCTGAAGATCAGATACTAGATGATGACATCAACACATTTAGAGACAAAGGATGTGGATGTCATCTCGATGACGGTTAGTTGCAGAACTGCAACTTTAGATTTTTTTTCGATCTGGCTGAATCTAAAGGCTATATGATAACATAAAATAAAAATCCATCATATCGCCCTGAATTCAGTGCTAGATGACGGCAAATATAAGCTTTTTTTGCAATGGACACAAGGCCAATGTCACGACCCCCTAGTCTAGGCCCATTGTAAACAATAGTCAACGTTTACCTATACCTACATGTTTCTGGTTTATTTTTCCGGGAAGGCCAGGAACGTGGATTGCAATAATGCTGGGGTTAATATATTTTCGGGGATGTGTAGATTTAATTGTTTGGGTATCCCTTTTTCAGACTTTATCAGTACCCCACCCACCTATTATCAAAAATCAATAATCCAGTATCTATTTTTACCGCAAGTTCTATAGTTTTGTTGATAAGTGCACAAACGAAAATTGCACTCCAATATGTACAATGGTGGTGTAGTGGCACATGCTTGAAGGAAGGAGATCGATTCTTGATGGAGCCCATATTTTTTTTCTTGTTTTGTTAAATTCTTACTGGAACTTGTTTATGCAGAAACTGTATGATCTTTTTTTTGTTAATTTATGTTTTCCAATGATTGCAATATAATATGAAGTGCAATATATTCTCGGGGAGGGGGGGAGGCTAACTATATATGACATATTACTGATGTGCGTGTTTCAGCGCTGCCAGGTATAGTGTATAATATGACTGACCCAGTGTTTCATCATTGTTATATGAATGGTCCCGTTTTCTGACATCCCTGTATGATAATACTCATATTTTTGCTCAGATATTCATCTCAGAAACCAAAATTGTAATATTTATGTGTAAATTTTGTTTACAGACAGCAAAGAGGGTATATTAAAATCAACGAACAGTATATGAATATGTAAACATTTTGTTCAATCAAGTATTATAAATAGGTCATTTTTTTCGAAGACCAGGTATATGATTGGGTCACGCCAATGAAGTGAAACCTGTTGCTTTACTTTTGTTATGCCTGAATGTTGTGTCGCTGATGGCGTTTTTTACTCTCCCTTGCGGTGCTATGCTATGTAGTATGTGATTGTGTCATTTCATGGTCATACTCACTATTTCTACTATTGCTTACATGCAACACCAATTGTTAGAATAGTTTGTGAGCAAAAAGCGGTGGCTCGGATGAGATTGCGTGAATGCGCATGAGCCTATTCAATGGTTACATGTGACACATTTACCCGTGTAAACCCTTGAGTGACCAATATATTGACAAACGAAGAAACACTTAGTTATCTTAAACAGGGATAAGAAAAATGTTTATATATATATATTTTTAAGAAGAAATCTCTTGAACACAATGAAGTCCTAGATGAGTAGCCTGGTTATATGGCATCTCATCAGGGTCTTCACTGTTTCAATTACCAATTTATGTTAAAACATAATAAATGTGTTCAAACAGCGAAGTTTCTCTAAGATGCACTATCTCTGACCTATTACCCGATTGATGATTCTTAACAGATAATAGGGCATGGTGGCAAGGGGCTTTCTTTGCAAGGACCTAGTTTGTGGGGGCGGAGTTGGTCATGGGCTAGGATATCAAGGATCCTCACCAATATATTCATTGTTTCAGGTAAACCATGTTTCCAAGCAGTTGGCATGCGAGCCCTAGAGGATATCCGACTGAATATGGCTGAGCTGACCAAGGAGAACGTAGACCTTATCATACTGGCAAACATGCAACAAAATAGAATTAATTCAAGCCAGACAAAACAGACAGCCACGCATACGGACAGAAAGGAGCGACGTCGTGCATCTGTTAAGTTCTTTCTTCTTGGCAGACAGGTTTGCAGATCAACTTACCTTTTTGCTCATGAAGTCGGTATAAAAAGGTACAAAACTTGTGTAAACACTATGATAAACATGGATTTGGGCCAAGGCGGCATGGTAATGTTGGAAAATTCTCGCACAATGCATTTTCAATATCTGATGAACAAAGCGTAGTCAGTTTCATTTCAAATTGTGCAGACTATAATGCTATGCCATTGCCAGGTAGAATGCCTAAAATGAAAGACCACACTGTTATGATGCTGCCTAGTGACGTTACTAAAAGTAATAAGGTTGCAAAGATCAGGAATCGATACAATCAAGTACCACACCTGACCCAGGATACCAATGGGAAAGTGACAAACTCACAGAAGACACCACAAACGAGAGCCAAGAGGTCAGCACTTTCCCAGCAGGTGACCACAAAGCACATATAAACAGACGCGCACAAAACATAGCAAACACAAGACAGAACAAAAACATAAAAGATCCACAAAAGAAGTACCGCCTTGGAACGGTCAGTAAAATATTTTACTGGAGGGCTTAAACCGGTTTAACGGCGCCAACCTCACCCTTAATTCAGATGTGGATCAAGACACATAAATATTTGGTTTGCATGAAAGACCCCTAACTTATCAATGCAAGTTAAGACTAACTTATGGAGAAAGTATTCCAAAGCCTGTGCTGAGGCATCTTGTAGGGCTGTTGGACTAACTAAGTTCAAAAATATTTGGAAGTTGTACTTACCACATATCGCCATAATGAAAATTGCTTCAGATTTGTGTGATACATGTCAACAAAATAGCAATTTAATCATGAAATCTGTCAACTGTTCTGAAGCTGGGAAAAGTGCTCAGCTTATAAAACAAGAGCAGCATTTAGCCCTTGCTAAAGAATGCAGGGACTACTACAAGCAGCAATGTGAGAATTCAAGCATTTATTGGAATTCTCTAACAGAAGAACAGAAAAAGTCACAAGACCTTCTGGATGGAACTTTACATATTTCATTTGATTACGCACAAAACGTATTGATTCCTCACAGTATTGGCAGCATTCTTTCTACAATACTGATGATGACTTTGATGCTTATTATAAGCTTTAAGCTATATGCTTCTTAACAACAAGGACTCAACAGTACCCTTATATTGAAAATTGTTTGTCACTTATACCATGGGGTAGTGACAACCCTTTTCTATCAACAATGATGTTTACATTATTGCTAATATTCAATAGTTCATTTCTCAAAGGTTTAATTTTTATTCTTATATCAATACTTATAGAGGATCCATTGTCTCCTATGCCTATGATATATGGAAATTGTGGAGCCTGCATACTAAGTGCATCATGGTGCAATCAGTATCAGGGCTCCAGAATTGCATACATGCATAAAATAAAGAAGTCTACCTTAAATTTCCATCATGAAGATAGCTACATAAAATATTAATAGGTTAGAGTGTAAGAAATAAATGATTGAAATATTTAAACAAAATGATTTGGATATTTTTTGTCTGCAGGAAAAACATAAAATTAATTCAGAAACCATTAATTTTATTAAAAAACAGACGAAGTCCTTTAGTTTTATACAAACAAATTCTACAAAAAAATGCAATAAGGAATGTTTGTGGAGTAGCTATCCTTGTGGGAAAGAGATTACATGGCTTTAAAATTAAAGAACACGATACAAACTTTAATTCTCTGAAATATAATGTAATGCATATATCTATTGAGGCAGAGGAGACAGTGGGTATTGTAAATGTTTATGCTCCAGTACAAGAAAATGCAACTGAAAAATTAGGATTTTTTCAGGACTTAGAAAATATTTATCTAAAATTGAAAAACAAAAATTAATAATTTTAGGGGAATTTTAACTTTGTAGAATTTAATGATGAATGAACATCAGGATTAAATTCTAAAATAAAAGATTCCTTTAATCTTCAAGATTTTGGATTAATAGACACTTTTAAATCTATTCATAACACAACAATTTTTACACACAAAAAAGTCGGATTGATAGAATCTATGTGCCTCAAATATTTCACCAAAATATTCTTGCAATTCAACATTTAGATGGCACATCAGACCATAAATTAGTCCTTTTGAACTTAAATTTAGACAAATTTAAATCATGGGGCAACTATTATTGGAAATTTAACAGTACTTTATTTGAAATTAACCCTCAACAAGAAGTAAGAATTTAATTAATGAATATAATATAATGAAATCACTGAGAACAAGAATTGGTCAAACTTCAAAACTAAAAAAAAAGATTTCAAAACAATTTATCTCTTTTTAAAAGTGCTCAGCTTATAAAACAAGAGCAGCATTTAGCCCTTGCTAAAGAATGCAGGGACTACTACAAGCAGCAATGTGAGAATTCAAGCATTTATTGGAATTCTCTAACAGAAGAACAGAAAAAGTCACAAGACCTTCTGGATGGAACTTTACATATTTCATTTGATTACGCACAAAACGTATTGATTCCTCACAGTCCCCAACAGGTCGGACCAATTTATTTCAAAACACCTCGAAAGTGTCACATATTTGGAATTTGTTCCGAATCAGCGCCAAAACAGATCAACTATTTAATTGATGAGGCTGTATTAACTGGGAAAGGTGCAAATGAGACAATAAGTTATCTCCATCATTATTTAACATCAGATCATTCGGTAAACTGCAAGAATCTACAATTCCACTGTGATAACTGTCGTGGACAAAATAAGAACAATGCTGTGATCCAGTATATGTGTTATAGATTATTCCAAGGCTTTAATTCAAATATAGAGGTTTCTTTCATGCTACCTTATCATACCAGGTTTGGTCCAGATTGGTGCTTTGGTCTGATCAAAATGAAATATAAGCATAGTTATATATCTTCAATTTCTGATTTAGCTGAAGTAGTTCTGTTATCGACAACTAAAGAAATCAACATTCCCCAGCTCATTACAGAATCAAGTTCGCCCAATACCCTTGTGCCTGTACGGAAGTGGAAGATCTTTCTCGAGTCCTACTTTAAAAAAATATCCAATTTGACAAGGTATCACCACTTTCGTATGACGTCATCGGAACCCGGTATAGTTTTTGTCAGAGAATTCCCGTCATCTCCAGACCCAACATTGTAAAGGATCAAGCTAAGATTCCCGAACTGCTCTCTAGTGACCCAGAACTCATCTCACCACCAGGACTGAGTCCGGAGAGAGCCTGGTACTTGTATGAAAATGTTCGTCAGCACTGTGAGGGTGACAACAATAAAGACAGTACTTGTCCAAAACCAAGTGTTCCCAAGCCACGCTCCATGAAAGCACATCCATCCCAGGACCCTTGTCCATGTACAAATGGCTAATATAAACTTCACTTTATATGTTAGGGGGCTCAAAAGAACCGCTTCATTGAGAGAGTTCTTTTGAGTACCCACAAAATATGTTTTGGTCGAGAAATATGAAAAATAAATTTCATTTACGCACTGTATGTTTATGGTGCTCAAAAGAAAGTCTCATTGAGACGTTTCTTTTGAGTATCCACAGCATATGTATTAGTAAAGAACTAAGAAACACTATTTGAGCCCTGATATGTGATTTCCAACAATGTGGCATTTTGACAAGTGTAGACTCAGACGGGTCTGTGCAGCTCCCTCTCCAAATGATGTTCGGTTAGTAGCTTAAGGGTCATAGAATATTTAAGCGACTAACAAAGGCTCTGATCAGTCTGTGCATATGCGCAGGCTAGTATGAGCCTTTGCTGGTCGCACATACCACATTGTTGGAAAACCCATGTCACGGCGCATTTTTTCAATTGCGCACTATTGTCTGGATGACATGCTGTAGATCTATGCTTCATTATTATATGATGTCGCGTCTGGGGGTGAAATGGTGCCATAAAATAAAACTGATAAACCACTAGTGGTTTACGGTTGTTCGGGAAACGTTATGACGTCCATAACAACGTTGCGTACATATTGACAAACTTATAACGTGTTTTTCCCAGAAATTACCATACGTTATATGATGAATAGAAATTAACGTCCGTGCTCTTGTATTATTGAATTTAGTATACTCGTTATGCAAAAGAGATAAAATGCCCGGCAAGCCTCACATTTTATCTCTATTCCCCAACTCGTTTAATACATTCAATAAAACATGAGTACTCATGTAAGATCCTCTATATACTGAGTTTCCTTTCATTTTCTAACTGTTAAATGTTGTGAATGCTGAAATAATACCACAATACTAAATAGGGAAATACGTGAAAGTTTTTTTTATATTTATTGAGTCCTGAATATTTTGGAATGAATTTCTGGTTTCAGCACGAAGACCGCTTCATTGACATGCAACCATGATAATAGTGTTGATTAAAGCTGCTAATTTCGCTGATTAAGCAAACCAACTATGCTGATCAGCCTTTGCGAAGATAATTTGATAAAATATAGTATTAAAGAATGTGTTGTTAAAACTTGATATGTTTCAAGTTTGCAAATGATGCTTCGTCTAGTCATAAGTATTTCATAAGTGGATGTTCTTTGGTCTTCGCATGTGATATATTATTTAAAATGTTTAATAAGGAAATTCAATTCATCAAGCATGTCACTATTTTTTGAAATGTATTAAAAAAACAACACACTTGGTTTTCTCGACCAAATATTTAACAGATTTTCATTACGGTTTTGACGTCATCTATGACGTTGTGGAGAAATTTTGCGATATTGAAGCTGTAACGGTATTGATATTCAAACATACATAACTAAAAAACTTTTTGGAATATTTTACTAATTTAAACGGAAATCACTTCTTAAATATCATATATTATCAAGATATTCATAACTCAATTTCGCAAATTTTCCCAGAAGGTCCCTATTGGCGTGACGGGTCACAATTATATTAATCTAGTCGTTTTCTGACTTACCTTTGAGCTTCCCATATGATAACAGGCCTCTTGAATGGAATTGTGTGCCGTATGCTCTGGGGAGATGCGGCACACTTTATCACTTAATAAAGATTCCTATTATAGATTTTTGTATGTTGTCTACTCTAAGGAGCAGGAGCAGACATCTCCTATGAGCATTGATGCTTGCATCAATGCTACCATTTACTACTTTTATGCATTATATACTGATTCAAAATAATCATGATAACTGTTTTACATCATTTTCGACGGAAGGATGCATTTCATGCACTCTTAAGAGTATTGGCAGCATTCTTTCTACAATACTGATGATGACTTTGATGCTTATTATAAGCTTT
The DNA here is from genome assembly GCA_964019695.1 of Loripinus fragilis. Classification (NCBI taxonomy): domain Eukaryota; kingdom Metazoa; phylum Mollusca; class Bivalvia; order Lucinida; family Lucinidae; genus Loripinus; species Loripinus fragilis. Next base: position 22,076,976 of record OZ026518.1, read on the forward strand.
AAGCTATATGCTTCTTAACAACAAGGACTCAACAGTACCCTTATATTGAAAATTGTTTGTCACTTATACCATGGGGTAGTGACAACCCTTTTCTATCAACAATGATGTTTACATTATTGCTAATATTCAATAGTTCATTTCTCAAAGGTTTAATTTTTATTCTTATATCAATACTTATAGAGGATCCATTGTCTCCTATGCCTATGATATATGGAAATTGTGGAGCCTGCATACTAAGTGCATCATGGTGCAATCAGTATCAGGGCTCCAGAATTGCATACATGCATAAAATAAAGAAGTCTACCTTAAATTTCCATCATGAAGATAGCTACATAAAATATTAATAGGTTAGAGTGTAAGAAATAAATGATTGAAATATTTAAACAAAATGATTTGGATATTTTTTGTCTGCAGGAAAAACATAAAATTAATTCAGAAACCATTAATTTTATTAAAAAACAGACGAAGTCCTTTAGTTTTATACAAACAAATTCTACAAAAAAATGCAATAAGGAATGTTTGTGGAGTAGCTATCCTTGTGGGAAAGAGATTACATGGCTTTAAAATTAAAGAACACGATACAAACTTTAATTCTCTGAAATATAATGTAATGCATATATCTATTGAGGCAGAGGAGACAGTGGGTATTGTAAATGTTTATGCTCCAGTACAAGAAAATGCAACTGAAAAATTAGGATTTTTTCAGGACTTAGAAAATATTTATCTAAAATTGAAAAACAAAAATTAATAATTTTAGGGGAATTTTAACTTTGTAGAATTTAATGATGAATGAACATCAGGATTAAATTCTAAAATAAAAGATTCCTTTAATCTTCAAGATTTTGGATTAATAGACACTTTTAAATCTATTCATAACACAACAATTTTTACACACAAAAAAGTCGGATTGATAGAATCTATGTGCCTCAAATATTTCACCAAAATATTCTTGCAATTCAACATTTAGATGGCACATCAGACCATAAATTAGTCCTTTTGAACTTAAATTTAGACAAATTTAAATCATGGGGCAACTATTATTGGAAATTTAACAGTACTTTATTTGAAATTAACCCTCAACAAGAAGTAAGAATTTAATTAATGAATATAATATAATGAAATCACTGAGAACAAGAATTGGTCAAACTTCAAAACTAAAAAAAAAGATTTCAAAACAATTTGTCTCTTTTTATCAAAATTGCGAAAAAAGTGAAGCTGTAGCTGTAGAGCTTTTAAAGAATTCAAATATTTTGGAAGAATTAATAGAAAATGTTAATCAAAAAGAAATAATTTAAAGGAATACTAAATTTCTGGAAACTTAACTAGGGTTAAAAATAAAACTTTAAATAATATTAATGCTAAAAGTAAGGATTTAGACAGGAAAGAAGAATTTAATAAAGGCACATCAAAATTTATTATTCTGATTAAAACAAACAATACAAATTTTACTGTAAAATAAGACTTTTTAAATGAAATTCAACAATTTTACCAAAATCTCTATTCTTCTTAAAATATCCCTGACAATAGCATTCATAAATATTTGGAAAATTTCGAGTTCCTAACATTACAAAATATTAAAAAAGAAAATATAGGACACTATATTACAGAAAAAGAAGTTGACACAGTTATAAAACTATTAAACAAAGATAAATTCCCTGGAAATGATGGTATAACTGCAAAATTTTATCAAGCTTTTAGGCCACAACTAGTACCAGTTCTCACAGAACTTTATTATAACAGTTTTCTTCAAATAATTTACCTAAAGAATTCAAACAAGGCATTAGTACCCTAAATTTCAAAACTAAGGGAAGTCCAGATGAGATAAAGAATCAGAGACCCATATCTTTACTCAATTTGGATTATTAAACTTTAACAAAAGTCTTAACAATGAGACTTAAAAATAACATTTCAACTATTTTGAACAATTTTCAAAGTTGTAGTCCCAATAAATCTATAATTAACAATGCCTTAAACCTAAAATCTATAATTTCTTATATTAGACAAAATGATCAAAAATATGCAATACTAGCCTTAGATCAGGAAAAAGCCTTTGATAGAATTGAGCATAATTTTCTTAAAATAGTTTTTTAAAAAATTTGACTCCCCCCCCCCTCCCAATTTTATAAAATGGTTCGAAATGTTATATACAAATATTGAGTCCAAAATACTAATAAATGGCACTTTTACACATATTTTTAAAATTTTAAGATCTGTTAGACAAGGATGTCCCCTATCTATGTTCTTATATACTTTAGGCCTTGAACCAATGATTTTTAAAATAAACTCCAATCCTTATATTCTAGGAATAGACCTCCCCATTTGTGAAAATAATACAAAATCGGATGACACAATACTTATTATAAAAGACAAAAAAAAACATAAAAATACCTAAATAAAGAAACACATTTATTTGGAAAAAATTCTGGTTCAAAAATTAATAAGATAAGACAGAAATTTTAACCTTTGGGAATTGGGAAGATTTAAAAGAAACTACCTCTGCAAATCTTTTTAAAGACAAAATTAAGGTCTATGGAATTATATTTGGTAAAAATGAAATCAAAGAAAATGATGATCCCAAAATTCAAAAAATCAAACAAGTTATTAATAAATGGAACAAATGATATTTTAATCGTTTTGAAAAGGTAATAATAATCAAAACTTACATATACAGTTTACTTCAATATACCATGATATTAACTGATTTACCAACAGATTACATGAAGCAAATTAACACTTTATTATTTCAATTTCTTTGGTCCGGTCATGACAAAATATCAAGGAACACAATATTTCAGGATATGTTGCATGGAGGGTTGAGGTTGCCTTCGGTCCTGCACAAAAGAGAAAGTATAGTTATATAAACCTTACGCAGGATAGAACTCAATCCCAATCAGTCATGGGCAAATCTATATATTTATTGGTTTGGTCTGAATTTACAATTTTATCATGTACCATATGCTGCAAACAAATATCTACATAACATTGAAAATTTTCAAGAAAATCAACACATTTGGTCAACAATACTAAAATACAGAATTTATGATACCATTTGGAAAATGTCAAATTTAAGGCTAATATATACCTAAAAATTAACAATATCAATAACACTCCAACCATAACTCTAAAATATCCATCAACAATCTGGGACTTAATTTGGAACAATTATCCTAAAATTCGAAACACAAATGAGAAACTTATAATTTTTAAATATTGGCATAACATTTTGCCAACAGGCGAATACTACCACAAAATAGGTCGATTTCGCAGTATTCCAAGATGTTCAGACTGTTGGCTTGGCCCCAATACGCTTCAACATATATTTGAATAATGCTGAACGTACCGCCCTTCTTTTGGAACTTCAAAACATTAACCTAATATCACTCTAAATTCAAACTTATTTCAAACTGGAAATAATGACAAAAATTTTGATCTCCGCACTCAAAATCAAATATGTACAGCTATCTTCAAATATATACTCCTCAAAATAATTAAAGGACCAAGATTTTAGAATACGAGTGTAACTAGCTCAAACATTTAGATTCTGTAAAACTTGACCCAAAGCTTTCTGTTCTTTATGCCCACAAGTCAAGAATCATTATCACTAATTTCCATGCCTAATTCAGCCATAAATAAGTCTCAAATGAACATCCCCTCAAAAACACACTTTCAAAAGGCAGTGGGAGGGGTAAGAAAATTCTTCTGTGGTCATTTGAGTAGATTGAAAGTGAAATCAAATTTAACTTTGTTTTAAACAGTTCAGCTTTCATGCAAAAAAAAAATCTTCAAACAGATTCAATATACTGGGAAGCAAGCATTTTCATCTCTGACAATTGAGTTTTGACATTGTTTCGTTTTCTGAAAACAATGTGTGTACTTGGCCATCAAGAATCAGATTTTCAATCGTCATTCTATGCCTTTGAGTGTTAGAAAGATGTCCCGACGAATTGTTTAAGATTGTTACAGACAAACGCCAAAATCAATTGTCTGAACCCATAGTCTGGCCATTACGCTGCAGCCAAAGGGGGCAATTTTCTCTCACATGAAGATATGGTGGTATCGACGGGATTAAAACACCATACAATCATGTGAAAAACAGATATTTTAGCATCTAATAGCAATTTTCATTCATTTCAAGCAGTTCTGTGGTCCATGGATGACATACAAAAATTGACATTCCAATGCATTTAGGTCCAGTTTTAGAATGACAAAAAATCCTTGTTAGTAGCATTTTCTACCAATTTCGTTTTGCCGTTTCACTTGGCAATTAGGCGTCAAAGATATCCGAAAAATTAAGGCAAGATCATAAAATTGGTTTTCAAAATACGTTCTACACAAAATGCATCAATTTTATAATTGATAGCATTGGTCCTTCAATTATTTTGCGGAGTATATAATAACAATCTGGAAACAATGCATTAAACTAAAGCCCCCTTAAACATCAACAGGTAGAAATGTCAAAAGAAAATACCAAAAATGGAATTATTTAAATAATATTTAAATATGTTTTTTAGCATGGAAACCTTCAATAAGTCAAAAACCTAATAAGAATCTATTTCCGACAATTATTTCAATAAAAATTAATTTAATTTACTTAAAACAGGTTTTTTTTACTTTTGTAGTCAGCAGATGACAAAGTTTCAAACTTTTCCCATTTTAAGGAAGATACCTTTTAAGCAACTATATACGGGAATGCTCTCTATTACGTCCGCTTGAGGTCAAGGTCGAGTTTTTGGAGACAAAAAGAGTCACTAACTAGAAAGCGATTTTGACCTTTCTATTTCAAACATTCAGAAACTGAAAATCTTTGTGGAAATATATTCTATTTAAATTATAATACCCATTTTTTTACGCTTTTACTGATGGATAAAACATTAATCGCAATTTTTACGCTGCTGGGCTATAATGGCACATGTCAGATCATGTGTTTGGGTTTTTTTGCGCCTAAAATGAGCATGTCTTTCCTTATGGTTTCAGTGGAGACTCTGATTGCTACAGACTCCTTCATTCCACAAGGCTACGGGACATGTTGAATGAGGTTTTCACCAACACAAGCGAACACGCCCTTTCTATGTTGGACGGTTAGATTTCGATTATGCAAGTGAACAACAGAGAATGCTATGTTGGAGAGAAAAAGTAATCTGTGATCGCTGTCAGTACGTATCGCAGATGTATAACCTGTATGAAAAGATAAAAACAGGAAAGCCAGTAAGAAAACCTGCCACGGCCAATGTCGGACTAACGTTTGGACTTAGTAATACGCCCATTGGTCCCAGCAATGTCAGAAAGATATTTCTAAGTACGAATATACCTGCACCTTCTAAAGGCTGTCTGCAAAATTGTGCAAATACAGTTTGCAAACTTATTGAAAATGTCAACAAGAGTGACATAAAAGCAAGGAGAAAGTCTCTGAAGACCATAAATTTATTTAGAGGACAGCCAGAAACAGATATAGCCATTCAGTTTGATGGAATGTTTAACAACCCTCTATATTCAGGGAAAGGGAAAGACTCCATTCCAGCCTGCAACACGGTGCAGCTATTCGGTTGTTGAAAATGTGACGAGAAGGTATCAAGGTATCGCAAAAGAGAATGTAAGCAAATTGTGCAGCAAACATGGTTACGACTCTTCAGCAGATGAGAGATGCTCAGAAGAATCAGCCCAAAAAGTGAAGGCTAGTCACATGCATGCTACACGTGTAGCAGTGGCAGTTCAGCTGCCACCACATTGGATGTAAAATTACACTTTAACATTGTATGTAGTCATTACCTATTTTTGATCCCCTGCCGAAAACATCAGATGATTTATTGGCTGTGACTAGCCTGAACTTTTTGGGCTGAATCTTCTGAGCCTTCGCTGCCTACAGCAATACCCTAAGTACCAAATTCTCACGAGTAGAGTTGTCCAGATTTCAAATAATTTCATGTGATGCCAGGATTTGAGATTCAAAGGTTTGTGTGTTTTGGGTCAAAAAATAAATTTACCCCTTAAGTGTCAATTACAACAAATGTCGTCTGCTCTTGTTGTCAGTTGAAATGTTTTAATATTATTTTGATCAAACAGGTTAGACTATCATCAGACTGCATCTACAACTTGCATTAGTCAATAATGTTAGTACAAGTAGATATTATACTGTGCAGCAGACATTTTAAGATGCATTTTTGCAGGCGCTCTAAGAGTTAGCATAGCAATGCTGAATGGCAGTTAGATCTGACAGTCTTGGTAATTAACCAATAATTGAACAATGAAATCGGTGGAAATATATAAGTTTTCAATGATACAATATTTATAAATGTTTGTACAAACAATATTCTAAATATAATCTAATAATAAAGCAAAGCAAGGGTTGCAACATGTTAAACATTTCTACATGTCATTGTTGTAGGTATCTCTGGACCAAAACAATTAAACAGAACATATATTTTAAAGCAGTGTAAAAGTTACACAATAGCAGTGGCAGTTCAGCTTCCACCACATTGGGTGTTAAGTTTATCTATTTTTACAGTGTATGTAGTTATTTCCCATATTTTGATTCGTTGCTGAAAAATTGGATGATATTTGGGCTTTTGTCCTATGTACGTCTGCCCCATCTGCAACTGCATCTCTTTAAACTGTTGCTTAGAATTTCATGAAACTTTATGAGATTCTTTGCGAAGATAATGGAAAGTTGGTGGTTTAAATATTTTTTTCTCAAATCGCTTTTGTCTGTCTTGGAATTTTTGTGAAGTGCCACATTCCTGTCCTTTTTTATATTGAGTCCCCTAGCCCCACTCCATCACATGGAGTACAATACTCAATATTAATACACTTATATAACATATATTATGTAGTAACATATGTTATGGAGTCCCCCTCTACAAAGTACTTGTCAAGCTTTCAGCTTAAAGGTAGACCAAGCAGCGTCCATTTTGAAGTTATTTTGATAAGTTTACAAGGAAATATAATTTCAAGCAGTTTTAAGACTGTCTTAAATAAACCGTGAAAGTTCCAACAGAATCTTTTTCAAAACCGTGACATTGTCTCATCCTGATAGTGACATCATTTTTTTTGTTTTGCTAGTTTACAAATACGTAACCATGATTATTTTGACCTTATGAGTGTCCTTACATTTTTCCCTTAAAATCTGTGACGTTCTATTAAACGTTTCGTCACAGTTGTAAGTGAAAATTCGTGATGTATTAGTGAAAATCCAAAGATCGTTGTGATTGGGTTGGGCACCAGTCCGTTTAATGTGTATACAATACATGTCTAGTCTAAAAGGTTTGCAAGTTCTAATTGGTAGTTGATAAGCATTTCTATGCTTGCTTTTGCCGTGAAAGGGTTTTTGGTTGACTGGGTTGACTTTGGAATTCGTAAGTATATATTTGAAGTGAACATGTTATTGGTAGGTGATTGGAGGCTAATGCTGTGTCTGTACCGTCTCTATCACTCTACAGTATTTAACGGAGTTTACAGTTTGTGGAGCTACAAAGACATGTCTAGTGTGGCTTTTGTAGGTTCAAATGTGTACCAGCCACCAGAACAAATGTCTGCCTTATTTATTGCAATTATTGCATTATTTGTAATAAAGGATAGTAGATAATCTGCTTTTTGTATTTGAGTATACCCATTTACAGGTTCTAGGTAACAAGCATTAAAGTCACCTACAAATCCACACGTCCATAGTTGCTGTAGTACGTAGATACAGCATTCAAATCGTCATAGCACTTTCCATATGGCCTTATGTCGATTTTTTAGGTATATACACAGCAAATAGGAATAGCGGTGGCGTGGTCTTATTCTGCATTATTCTAATTCTGCATTGTTCTGATACCAACCCTGCGGTCATTTTCAATGTCTGAGATCTGTGATATAGCATAGGCCAGAGGCTCTCTTACTATAAAGGCTACCTGTATTTTGTCCTTTTCAGGTGTTAGTTCTGAATTAAAATCTGGCAGGGCATAGTATTGGCTCTGCAGGGTGTTTAAGAATTTGAAGTAACGGTTATGCTTTAGTTTAAATTCACTGAATGCTGCCACGTCACAGTTATACATATCGTATATGTTGTGCATGCACAGGGAAGATGCTATTGCCCCTCTGAAATTCTAGGTTATAATTTTTAGATTTGTTTTCATTACTTTACCAGAAAAGGTGAGTACAACTACTATAGTCAGGCGTATGTATCTAATATCCGTAGTCGCACTGATTTCTGTCTGATGTATTTACTTCGACAAGCGTCTTTATTAGTCACACTTTCATTCCAATAGTTGTAAGTTGGTGCATCTTCTTCGTTGGTTTCATTGTCATCTCTCCTGTATACAACGTAATCGCTGTCTTTATTATGATATCTGTTATTGCGTTGGTCTGTTTGGAATCTATATTTGTGGTAGTTTGGTTTTAGATTTTTTAGATGGGGTTTACCTTTAAACACATTATATCGGCCATAAGCATTTTGTGATAATGCTCACTAACACGTTAACCACATTGTATATCTTGATCACATTTTGCATACATATGCATGCCAACATTCCCTAACCACTGGCATGCAATGTAAAAAGGTGGCAAAGATCAGGAATATATTCATTCAAGTACTTCACCTGACCCAGGATACGACATGACATAGAGGATATCCAGGGAAAGGAATAATAGAAGGTGATTCTACACGCAATGCCTGAGGATTGGAATCATTAGCGCATTAAATGAAAGTGCGGGGAGACTTTTTTGAGCCGCCTCACAGCGCAGACAAAAAAAAACTCTGATAGTCAGAGTAGCAAATGTGGCAAAGATCAGGAATCGATACAATCAAGTACCACACCTGACCCAGGATACCATATGACGTAGAGGATATCAAGGGAAAGGATAAATGGAAGGTGAAAATCCTCACACCTCTTGAACCTTATTGGATATTTGATTCAAATTTTGCATACTTATTTATTTCAATAGTGTCCAGGCACTGTTATGTAATGAGTTGACGAGGGTTTGCCGAGCATCATTTTGGTCGGTTGATGTCTTTTAGTGAAAATGCTCAAACCTCTCGACCCCATGCTATATTTTAATAAAATTTTGCAAATTAATACATTTTAACATTATCGAGACACAGGTATGCAAAATGGTAACTAGGCTTCAACAAGATCTTTTTCATAAATACCAAGACCCTAGCATTAGTCGTACAACGTTAGTGAATTAGTTCCTTTGTTGCAAGGATACATGCTACTTTGTTGTGTAGTAGTCCCAGGTAATGATCAATAGATAGATCTGGTCCTACTTGGTCATAAGTTATGCAGAAATCTGTAAATTTTGGCTTTGTATGACAGAAAACTTACAAGTATTTTAGCGTGAAGTTTCGTTTTTAAAAAGTTATTCTTGTGTCATGGTTTTCCGCCTACCTTGATAAATATATTGAAATACCTGAAAGTAAATGAGAAGGCAAAGATAAGGAATCGATACAATCAAGTACCATACCTGACCCAGGACACCACATGAGAAAGTGACAAAAACACAATGACACATAACATACAAGAGAGTAAAGAGGCCAACCCTTTCCCAGCAGGTGACCAACAGACTAGAAAGCATGACGAACACGAAGCATAAATAACAAAAATGATCCACAGAAGAAGCACCGCCTTGGAACGGTCAGTATTTTTTTTTACTGGAGGTCCAAAACTAGTTTCACGGTACAAACCTCACCCTTAGTTCTGATGTGAATCAGACACATTGATGTTTGGTCTTTGTAAACTTTTGTTCAATGGTTTTGGTCAAGACTCAATATGGAAGCTACTGGCAAAATAACCAACCCAGCTGAGACTGATACCTTTAATTGAAGCGTGACCAACTGAGGCAGCATGACATATTTAAGCAAATGTGCAGAGGTTCAGTAAATCCATCCGAACCAAGCAGCAGATGGTGGGTCCTAGTCATGTACCGCGTGCAATAAAGTCACTGACGGACTTGAGTGTTTCTGCGATGTTCAGCAAACCCACACAAGCCAGACAGAATATGGTGGGTCTAAATGATGGACCAACGTGCCATTGCCCTGCTGACTGATCCAGGTGCATGACTGATCCGGGTATTGACATACCAGGTGGAATATGGTGGGCCTCAGTAATGTGCCATCGTGCCATCGCCACTGACTGATATGAGTTTAGTCAGTGCTGTGTCATATCCAAATCGGAAGTCCTGAGGCAGTATGGTGGGTTCAGTAGATGAACCTAGTGCCATAGAAGCCTCGAAGACTGTATGATCCAGACTGGTTCGCCATGTTAAAGGTAGACAAAGGATTTTGCTGATGACTTCTTTGGGTGAACAAGTATATTGATTTGTATGAAATTAAATGAATCCTTGAAATTATATAATGTGAATTGAATGTGAAATATTCACATTAGGTTGATTTTCCCCAAAGAAGAATAGGTAGGTATATGTTTAATTTTGTTCAGCACAGTCGGATGAAAGAATTATGAAACTAAGAACAAGTTTCTGAAGGGTAGGTAGAATAAATTTGTTATTCCTGAGTTTGAACGCAGAATCTACGACAAACACAACATGTATATGACTATATGCAGTGAGAGTCCAACTTTCAAATCTATCTATAAGTTATCATGTCAAGGAAAGTTCACAAAGTGTCTGGAATCTATACATTTGTCTGTGCCAGTAAAACATGATGATTAGAGCAGTATGATTAACATGTTTAATCATAACATTCATTGCTGCCACTGCCAGCCTTGATTGACATGCAAAATTGATTTACACTTTTAGGTTGTTTGAAGAGTAAGAAATTAGGGTGCTTGGTACAGATCATTGTCAATTAAAATGATGCTCTAGTTTAGAATTGACAGATTAACTCTAGAAAACAATACACACATATTTTACAGTGAAAGAAAATAAATGACAAATAATCTATGTTTTGATGAAATTTTGCAAACTAATAATTACAACTGTCATAACATTTATTGAGATGCGCTAATCTGATTAGTCAAGAACGGTCATCTGATCGCATTGACCTGTGTTTCATTTTTCAATGAACCCGGTCCGTATTCATGAGGGGCGGGGCCATTCACGACAGAACTACTTTTGCGGGACTGTGCAATGCTTCTATAAGAGAAATGGACAGCCTGCAACTACTGACACTTTACCTTGCACTTACACCTATATTTTCAGGTAGAAAAGCAAAGATTAACTTACATACGACGCCTAAATTAACAGTGGCCATACCGATCAGCTGTCTGCTGCCATGCGCGGATCCAGGAATTTTCGTTGGGGGGGGGGGGGCGTCAATATTACAAAAAAAGCTCTGACAGCGTTGTTTGTTTGTTTTTTGCTTTTTTCTTAGTCCTCAGCTCATTTTACAGAAGTCAAATGGTTAATTTCAAAGAAAAATATCATTTTTCAAGGTTCCGGAGGGGGTCAAAAAAATTCCAGGGGAATACCAACTTTTTCCAGGGGGGGGGGGGTCCAATTGCTTATTCCCTACAGAAACCCAAATTACTTGTGATTTTCCATGGGGGGTCCGGACCCCCTGTCCCCCTCTTGATCCGCACTTGGCTGTGATCTATTTAGTTTCCCAGTCCGAAAAATGATGCGATCGCCTCTTGCACCTGTGCTTGTTTTCCTGCAATTTCGTTGTATGTTTTCAGTCGAGCCCCGCAATAAAATCGTTTCTTGAACTTACTGCATGACTGTTGCCTGGTTTATCCAACATCTTTTGCAATTCGTCTTTGCTTTCTTCAATCACTCAATAAAGATAGCTCAATTTCTTTTTGCTAGGGGTCATTTCTTTTCCTTTCCAAGCCATTTTGACAGATGATGCTTTTCGTCATCAATGTAAATGAATGACGTCATATCCGATGACGTAGCTATCGTACACATTCTAATGAACACCCATGTTAAGTTTTTTCGGTTGTCACTATGTAAAAACGAGATTCTAGTCTCTAAAATGTAGTTGTTTATTTTCAATTGGAGAACGGCCGCCATTTTGATTTTTTGAACGTCGCGATCGTAACGTCTACATACGCACGTCATAGTCTAAATGCGCAAAACGAACTATTAGCTGGAAACGTATTTTTAAGGAAAATATAATTATAATTACTGAATAAGAATGAATAAAGAAGAAGCTGTAATTATAAGAATTGAAAGTTATTTTTCTGCGTTTCACTGAGGTATGAAATGTCGTTTTAATTACATCTAATTTTAGCATGAAAACCTTCGGTTTTCATGCAAATTAGATATTATTTTCCCGACATTTCATACCTCAGTGAAACACAGAAAAATAACTTTCAATTCTTAAATGAAATAACATGTGAAAGCAAATAAAACCATGTATATACATAATAAGCAGATTACCAAGGAGGCCTCATCTGGAATAAATCAAATAACTTATTCCAATAAGTTACTTCTGAGCCTAATGTGGGTAGGAAAATGACCTGTAAAGGTTTAAATTCTACACATCTTTGTCAATGAATTAATTATTTATTTCTTATAAATTAGGAGGGTTGCTGCACTGCATGTACTGTATTTTGAAATAGGAGGCAATAAACTGTTAAGGCAGTGAGGTCATAAGTGCATATGGGTGAAAGGTTATCCATGGCATTGAGATAAAACTAATATGCAGGAGGGGAATGCTAGAATGGCAGATAGGTCAAATATGATATTGCAGAAACATTAATGATGCTATGACCCTGGTTCCAGATAAGGCCTCCCTTTGGCAAATTAGACTTATTAAAAACACAAATTTATTGCCCATATGATAACCCATAAAAAGTACATCAGTATCATCAAGCATACAGTTTCAAAGCACAGATCACTCAAAATTCCCACAATCAGACAGTGGTGGGTCTATTTTTCAATATAAGCTTATATGTGCAAACAATAAAAGAAATACTGGGGAAGAAAACAGTGCAGACCCCGATCAGATGGTTCCATGACACTCTCTGTTTGTTATTATCTTATCTGCTTAATCATTGCTATCCCAACACTGGAGAGAGAGGCTGTACGCCAATGTCACTGGGAGTGCAAAGTACAGCCACCCCAGGCAGACAACTAATTCCAAATTATTGAAAGGGAGTGTTTCCCTAGTTAAGAATCAATTCTACAGACCCTAACCTGGTTAACTGGGCATCTGTCAAACTGTGATAAATGTATCTTTTAATCTCTCTATCTAAACCCTTGACTGCCAGTTGCAAAATTTGTTGTCTGTGAAAACAGCCCCGCTCCAGACCAGGACCGATGGCGATCAGCCCCCATCCCGCTCCCAACCGTTTTACACTCCACTGATAAGCTTGCAAACAGCCAAAACCCAGACGAGGACCGACCAACACCGCCCCTGATCCGAATTCACACCATATTATACTCTGTTGATAAGCCTGCAGACAGCCAGATCCCAGATCAGGGTTCCAACTGTTTACACTCCATAAAGTCAGCAGAGGACAAAAGCATGAAAAAGTTCTCAGATAACAAGATGACAGTACTTTATACAGACACCATTAACCCCTTCTGGTCTAAGGGAATCTTTCATCAGACAAAACAATGATATCAATACAAATTTAGTCGCATAGCCAGAAGATGAGCCAACACCATCAGTGTTAGCTCACCTTAGTCTACACCGTTTATCAATATTAACCTATTGCAGACTTCCAACACAAAAGGGGTCAATGCTGCATAAAAACACCAGTCTATCCATGATAACCCTTTTTATTCTAATGGATTTTTTCAGGCATGGTGGAAGAGTATAGAATGAGACATCTAGGTCAGCCATGTTTAAAAGGCAGTTGTGCTGGGTAGTCCAGGTCACGGACATAGCGGATAGTCAAGAGGAGCTAAGAACCACCAAAGTCTGGCAGGGGACTCCAGAATGATCAATCAAGTGGTTAGAAAAGATGTCATGTTTGGGGAAATTCATATTCAATCTCATAAGAAATGTAATTAAATCCCCAGAGGATTAGATTTGACCTCATAATAAATGAAATGACCCAACATATTAAATTTATAAGAAATGAAAAGAAAATTTCGTTGATGGTGTACCTGTCCCTGAAGATTGTTTCATCTTAGCAAACAGTACATGCCCTTATGAAATGCCACCTTGGATATCACCTCAACTGGGTCCCAATCATTAGCAAAAAACACATTTTCTGGTATCCAGAAAGAAAATGGTTAGATTTTCAATAATAATTTAGCAATATCAATGATACAAGACTTGCGAGACCAAACAGTTCACAGACAGTCTAACCTTGATCACCTGTACATTATGATATAGACATAGTAAAATGGGAAACAAATTAATTTATGATAGTTGCACCAAATTCTTTTGAATTGCTACACATTTGTCTGAATATTAAGGCTATAAATTCCATTGTAAATAGATTCAGATATATAGTAAGAGATCCTTTAGATTTAATCACTAAAGTAAATCTGGTTTGGAATTGCTGAGTTATTATCCTTGACTAATTATAAGGCTTTCACAACCGGTTCAGCATAGGCGTTCAATCCATGCACTGTAGATGGCATGCATTAAAGTAAGTATCACTAAAATGTATCATTAGACTCATGAAGTCTACACTTTGACATTTTCCAAAAATAGGCTTTCCACAATATCTTTGAAAACAGTGACAAACTGTAGTGCGATTAAACGTCGTTAATGCAGTTTAATCCTTGCACAGACAATTAAAGAAAAATCTGGCAATACAAAGGGCAACATAATGCCTGCCACCAAGTCAACAAAACCGTCTGGAATGTAAGTCCTTGCACATGCATACTATCTTTGAGCATAAGGGATGATGATCAAACTATAATACTCCATACAGTAATCTATGAGACACAGTGATGTTCTGGGTTGTTGTTGTTGTTCACATAAATTTTGCCTGTTTCGGCACGTCACCTCAAATAGTAAGTTACAGTTCTATAAAATAGATGAATAGTTTACATTCCATCACTAGTTACGTAACATCACTGCCAGTCTATTTTCGGTATATTTAGTTCCTTTGTGACCGAGCGCATGGCCAAGAGCACATAAAATCTGCGCAAATCAGTATTTCCGCTAGCTTGTGACACTGCAGTACTGTAGTATCTGCGCAGACCCCAAGAAACATGAACCATTTAAACCATGAAGTTCTGGAATTTTAGTCCATGGAAACATTGAACATTCTAAAATTGTTTTTCTTGCCATCACAGCTGACCCTCATAAGTTACCTGTAAATAAAGCCCAAAACCCCAATGCAGACAAATCTTGGGGGAAGTAGATAGCCTATGGGATGAATTTACCAAATTTTGGGCAGTTATACCATTAATGAAAGTGCTAACTCACTATGATATGATTGTGTCAGCAAATAATTCCATGATAAGGCATCTAAGAACAGAATGTATGACAAGGACTGAGGGATGCCACACTACCTTCAAGCAGACTCAATTCGCTCTCTGTCTGTAATTAATCTGCTTAAATGTGAATCAGAAGTTAGGGCATAAAAGCAATCTGAACAAGATAACTGAATCTCAAGTTGCCACATTCAGCAAAGAATACTCATTCCAAGAGCATGAGGGCAAACAAGACAATTGGTGACAAGTCTAATCCCAACTTAGTTGAAAGTTACCTAAGCTTGGGTAAATATTGCTAATTCAAATCAGGGTAAATTGATAGGAAAGAAACTTATACTAAATGGCAGGCGGCAATAGAACAACTAAAAGATACAACTTAAATAACCCAAGATTAGAAATGATCAGACAATCCGCGCGCGTGAGAAAGGAAAGTGCACTATCTAATTAAAATGATAAACAATTAGCATTAGTATTAAAAGATCCAAAATTTGCCTGCAAAGGGTACACTTAGGAGCTTAGTGCCTTCAAACACCAAGCCACTATAACAGTATCCATTTCTTTGCTCTATTAATTCCACAGTCGGTTCTAAAGTTCCATATGTCTTGAATGAATTATCACAGAGCATATGCATAAATAGCTTTCTGTTGGAGTAAACATTGATGATCAACAAAATCATAGTTGAAGGAAATGTTTTAGTAATAGGCAAGAACTGATCTCTGTGAAAGCAGAAAACAAACTGAATGGGCGGCCTCCAATCAACTGACCTTTCCATGACCAAAGCATTGGTGACCTTAAAGAACCTTTCCCTAGAGTTCAATGCCTTCAGACAACATTCTTGGAAAGAAGCTACTAACCTAAACATGAAATATTCTGGTGTTGGTTGCCAGTTGATAATTATGCAAAGTGTGTCAGACAAATTGTGACAGAGTATGGTGTAGTAGAAATTAAAGCCTCATATAAACCCTATTTAAACTTATAAATAACCTTTAATGTAAGCAATCCGTTTTGAACCAGTTAGATGATACAGATTCGATTAAATGTTTATTCTCCAGCATTATTTTGGTTGAAATATTATAATAGTCATATTCAACATTAACATATCTCTATATAGGAACATCGTTGCATATAAATTATATATATGTTAATATTTGAGCTGACGTGAACAAGAAATTACGGGAGAGCCACGCTTAAGAAGAAAGAGACTTTATTCTCGCTAGTGGTATTATATGACTTTTGGTTACTGTAAAGGCAGCACCTCATGAATGCGTAATTAGGACTGGTCTACCTAAGACATAGGTAAAAGCTGAAAATGAGGCCGGGTTTTATTCAAAAGTAACTGTATCATCTTGCGCCAATTCCTCAGTATAGACGCAAAACACATTATTTAGTCCTTAAAACGCAAGCAAAATAACTGCATCGGAAAACGTCTAGCATAGAGGCAAACATGGCAGACCCAGATAAGACTGCTCCTCTGATCTGGGTCCATTCTGTTTGTCTATGAGGCTTCAAATATTTTAGTGGACAACAAAAAACATACATTTTGATATTATTCGCTTTAAGGGTTAATAAATGTGAGTTCAGTGTGTATACAGTTATGCACATACGTTTGCGCGGCCCTAACAACTTATTAATTCTTCACCAACCTGATTTCCCTTGTTTAGCAGATGAAATAGCCGAACCATGCCCAGATATGAATATTAAAGTTACCGCCTTTACACTGAGCAAAAAGTTCTATTATAGTGACGTCGACGATGGCTACGGATAGATTTTAACCCATTTATGTCTAATCGTATTTCCCACTCTTATCATTTGGACGAATCCATTTCCGTTTTAAGGATTATTGGCCATGTTTTGTTCATTTTTATTCAAATTTGAATAGGACATTTTGTCAGCAATCATTGGATTGGACGTTCTGCGGTGTTTGATTGGGTCTGTATGGTTTACCTATGCCCCACAAAAAGGAAGCTAGACTTACGTGGGAAAT
This sequence comes from Loripinus fragilis, assembly GCA_964019695.1. Lineage (NCBI taxonomy): Eukaryota > Metazoa > Mollusca > Bivalvia > Lucinida > Lucinidae > Loripinus > Loripinus fragilis. The sequence continues at coordinate 22,094,236 of OZ026518.1, forward strand.
AGAAGCGGAAGAAGAAACAACCATAAAAAGTATGTGATATCTCTTTGAGATATATTTGAAGACTCAATTCTGTTTTTAAGGGGCGGATAAAAAATCTGTCATGAGTATCACCGTTTTGCATCACAAGGTCTGCCGAGTTATGACAAACGTTCATACCTGGAGATTGATTTTTCTATCTGACGTCACACAAATAGCTCATCATACATGAGCATATCATATAAGGATATGTCATGAGTGTGAGGATGGGATTGAAATAACCGTTAAGAGTTTCATGGTCAAGAGTTTCAGGTGTGGTACTTGATTGTATCGATTCCTGATCTTGGCCTCCTTCCTTACTTAGGTATCACGAGGCTTGTCGAGTATTGATAAGGTCTGAATCAATAATCCGCCCCTCTATGACATTCTATACTCAAAAAGTATACACTTTTAACTAGATCTACCGAATATAACTTAACTGGTTGTTTTTGTATTATTTTACGGAGTGGCTGCTGCCAGTTAACTGGTAGCAGCGATTTTACGTTAAAATGGCTGCTGCCAGTTGACTGGTAGCAGCGATTTTAACGTAAAATCGCTGCTGCCAGTTAACTGGTTATAGCCAGTTTAACGTGAAATCGCTGCTGCCAGTTCGCTTCGTGTAGTGTGTATAGAAAGTTATTTTGCATCGACTGAAGTAGCAAAATGTTAGTGAATGCCTTACTTAATGAGTTGTTTAACGTGTTTCCGAATTTGTTTCATGTTAAAGTGTGAGTATGGGCTATTTTGAGCTTCAAAAACGTAAAAGAGTGACTCCATAACAAACAAACAAACAAATATGTTGTTGTAAATGCGTTTAATAATCGAAGGCTTGTTACTTGGGGGAGTTCTTATCCTCGTAGATGTTGAGAACTGGCTTGATAATGTTCGAATGTACAATGAAAAATAAATAAAAAGAAAAAATGAGTCTGATAGTACGCTAAACTTTCACTACTAGCCGCCTAAACGCATCAGAGATTACCTGTACAAAGTGAAAATAGAGGAAAATAGGGGTTGGTATTAAAGTGATAAAACGTGATAATTTTCAGAATTTCTCCATAAAATCATATGTTGCGGATAGGTATTAGAATCTCCTCACCGCGGCGATTCTGGTATATATCCAACATATGATTTGATGGAGAACTTATTGATAACTTAGCTGTACAAAGTGAAAATAGAGGAAAATTGGGGTTGGTATTAAAGTGATAAAACGTGATAATTTTCAGAATTTCTCCATAAAATCATATGTTGCGGATAGGTATTAGAATCTCCTCACCGCGGCGATTCTGGTACATACATGTAACCACAACATATGATTTTATGGAGAACTTATTGATAACTTAACTGTACAAAGTGAAAATAGAGGAAAATTGGGGTTGGTATTTTAGTGATAAAACGTGATAATTTTCAGAATTTCTCCATAAAATCATATGTTGTGGATAGGTATTAGAATCTCCTCACCGCGGCAATTCTGGTATATATCCACAACATATGAGTCTCGTCGTGAGAAAACCGGTCTTCGGGATTTCCGACCAGACTCCACACAAACCAGGCTGTACAACCATACAAGATGGCTACATGCTTGAAATTTCGTATATAGGAAGTAGAGGGATTGTACCATCCGTGTAGCAAAAACAAAGGCGCAGATCAGCTTCGCGGTTACCGTGAAGCTGATCTGCGTCTTTGTTTTCCCATACGACTATTACCCACAATATTACCTCGTGCCGTGTGCTTTGCAACGTCACGTCCAGCAAGTCATGCAATATGTAGTTTTATTGACTCGAGTGGATATGCATCTGGGCCAATCAGAAGATGTTTATTTATAGATTATATAATAAAGAGTAATGTCTACCTCAACATAAGTCGATAATTGTTTATTATCATATGACGTCGCGTCTGGGAGTGAAATAACGCAATGCAATAAAATCTGTAATCCACTAGTGGTTTATCGATTTTCGGGAAACGTTATGACGTCCATAACAACGTTGAGTACATAATGACAAAATTATAACGTTTTTACGCCAGAAATGAGATTTCAAAGTATTTGTCATATGATAAATAGAATCTAACATTCGTGCTCCTGTATTATTGAATTTATCAAACTCGTTGCAAAAAAAGATAAAATGCTCGGCAAGCCTCGCATTTAATCTCTTTTCCCCAACTCGCTGAATAAATTCAATAATACATGAGCACTCGTGTAAGATCCTCTATTTACACTCCTGTTAATCGCATAGGGTAATTCTTGTAACGGCTGGTGGTACTAGATATATATTGCTTGGCACAAGCCTTTTTCTAATTCCATACTTGATTGGTGCAAACTAACAGCCTCTTCTGAGTCTCCATTTTTTGCCTGTGTTACATGTAGCAGAATATCATCTGCGTGTCTGTTTTGTTTAACCCTTTAAACGCCAATCACGACTGCAGCAGAAGACAAATTTTGCAACACCTTTTCCAATTTTCGACAGCAATAAGGTATGATATTGCATGAGAATCGTCTGCCAGCAGACGATTCTCATGAAATATCATGCATTATTTGTTATTTTTGAAAAAGCAGCAAAATTTGCAGTTGTCGTCTGCTGCAAATTATAGGAGGCGCTTTAAAAGTTAAAAGTTAAATTTTGCAGTAAGACTTTTGTTTCATGAAACGCTTTACGCAACATGTTTGGCTGACGCTATTGGTCACAGATGTGACATATCCCTTAACCGGTGATATGAAAGGGGGAAAGCGTCATCTCTGAACAGTTGTTCTAATAACAAGATGACCGAAACAAAGTCGAATAATTAAAGCCACCACTCTTCTGTGTGTAATTGTTTCAATATATAACATGAAAATGTTCTAAATTGTTGGACAATGAACATGGCTTCTGATCAGTGCGTTCGTGGGCTCATAGTTATTAAGGCGGTTTTCATAAAGGTTTCAAAGATCCACATTTAATAGCGTGGCTCGTATTAATTCATATGCATCGCTTATAGAGACAAGTCAAGATGAAGCTTAAATTAGTAAGTAAAAGTTAAATCGCAAAACATTGATCTCCATTTTTTAAATACCCGCTTATTCGAATCTGATTTGGGGAAAACTTGATGCAGATAAGAGAACCTATCTATGAACCATTTTTAATAACAGTTACTGTCTATAATAAACATATAACTATATGCTTTGGGTCCGTTAAAGAAACGACTTATCGAGACGTTTCTTCTACACACACAAAACATGTTTGATAGGGCGAAATAATAATTATCATTTTTGTGGGCTATATATGTTTATGTGTATATCCCTATAATTCAAACTACTGATAGTTTAAAACACAGCCTTAAATATTTAAGATTTCGAAATTTACGAGATTCTATTATATATCATGCACAATAAGTTTAGCAATTCCTTATGCCTCGCATCTTTTTTGTGCTCATCTGTGTGCAATATCGAACAATTTCAATTGCAACGACGAGAACAGGATCTTAGGCAAACGAAACCACGGAATTTCAGCCGCCATCCTTTAAATAGGCATTTGGGGAGATCAAAAGTTGCAGAAGGGGTCAGTAAGCAAAAATCACACTCGTTGTAAGTAATGTTAAAATGATAAGCATGTAAGTTTGAGTTTGGTGGTTTTTCATCTTCCTCATGCATCATACGCCTATAAAAAATTTGGTTATGTGACAGATGTGATAAAGATTTCATGCTGAAAAAAATCAGCTGCCATCAATGACGTCAAAACGTAGCCATCATTTGATTTAGCTTCTAATGTTAATTGGCATTTCAATTCAACAGAGTATCAGTTTAGAAAGATATCATAGGCCTCTTATGATTGGTTAAAACCTAAAGTTACAGAAAAATGGTGCGACGTATTTGCGAGATAACGGCGACGTTATATTTTATCTTTCGGCTCGTGCACTGTAGTAGTAAAGGTGTTTCATTCAACAGTATTTGTCAGAATGTGTTGGAAGGCATCAAACAGTTTTACTTGTTAAAATGGTTCAAGAAAATCCGACTAGAAACATCGTTTAAAGGCGATAACGTAAAAGCATTAGTAAAAACGTCAAATTGTGAAAACTTGGTCCTTTATTTCTCTGAGAAAGTGCAGAAAATTGCAGCATTTGCTATGATTTTTGGTTTTCAGTGACCAAACAATCGTGTTGAAAATGGTTTCGGCTTCCCCCAATAATCAGAAATACCAACGTACCCCCTAGTCTTAAAATTAAACGTCACTTTAGCACGGCCGCGGCGCTTGGTAATTCAATATTTTTTAAATGGAAATTCTTGTCAGATGATCGGCACTTGTATCTTCATGACAGCGAACGAAACTTGAGAACTGATGTGGCTGGGCTCACCCATACAAAACATTTGATAAATTTATTGTGCATAGTATATGTTATTCAAACATAATAATAATTATAATAATAATAATAATAATAATAATAATAATAATAATAATAATAATAATAATAATAATAATAAATAGAGGATTTTACATGAGTGCTCATGTTTTATTGAATTTATTAAGCGAGTTGGGGAAAAGAGATAAAATGAGAGGCTTGCCGAGCATTTTATCTCTTTTGCGCAATGAGTTTAATAAATTCAATAACACAAGAGCACGAATGTTAGATTCTATTTGTCATATGACAAATACTTCGAAATCTCATTTCTGGCGCAAAAACGTTATAATTTTGTCACTATGTACGCAACGTTGTTATGGACGTCATAACATTTCCCGTAAATCGATAAACCACTAGTGGTTTACAGATTTTATTGCATAGCGTTATATCACTCCCAGACGCGACGTCATGTTATAATATATGTTATTCAAACAAAATAATAATAATAATAATAATAATAATAATAATAATAATAATAATTACATGAAGTTCAAAAAAGCTGAGGTCATATTGAGACGGGCCACGTTTTACAATCTGATTCGAAAGGCTGGAGTGGCCGTGGATCGAGCCTTGTATGTCTTGTATGACAGACACGATGCGAAACGTTAGAAAATATCACTGGTTTGTAAGAAATGCATTTATATCATAATTTTTTGGTTACTGTAAAGGCGGCACCTCATGATTGCGTAATTAGGACTGGTCAACTAAAAGCCGAAAATGAGGTGTGGTTTTATTCAAATCAGCTTGTGCCATTACCTCAGTATAGACGCAAAACACATTATTCAGTCCTTAAAACGCTAGCAAAATAACTGCATCTGAAAATGTCTATTTAACATAAGCATAGAGGCAAACATTGTGGACCCAGATAAGACTGCTCCTACAGGAGCAGTCTGATCTGGGTCCACACTGTTTGTCTATGAGGCTTCAGATATTTTAGTGGTTGACGAAAAACATACATTTTGTGATTTTGCGCTTTAAGGGTTAATAAATGTGAGTTAAGCGTGTATACATTTAGGATTTTCATGAAATGTACGCACGTTTGCGCGGCCCTTCTTCACCAAATTATAAATAGAACCTGATTTCCCTGGTTTAGCACATGAAATAGCCGGACCACGCTCAGATATGAATATTAAAGCTTCCGCCTTTACAAAGAGCAAAATGTTCTATTATGCCATCATTTCTTTTTAATAATTTGAAATTCTATGATTAACTACGGAACGAACTTTCTTAACGCCCCTTAATTTCAATAGAAGAAAATAAAATCCAAACAGAGTCAAAATAAATAGCAGGAAATTGTAACTGTGTTTATGCATATTTAATTAGGGTTGTGTGACGTCACACTGCCTAATTATTGCTGCTCTCCAAAAACTTTCCAAATTCTACATTACAATTGTTTTAATTCTCTTATTTTCCCTTTGATTTTGGTCGGGTTTGTGGCAGATTGCATAATTGGATAAAGGTCACGACGCCCCCTTTAAAAACAGAACCCCGAACTGGAGGTAAATCTATCAATTCTGTGAGCTGACGTTAATGTACTACCATTCGCACAAACTATACTATTACTCTAATAATTGCCATAATTTCTTTTTTATTTCCTATTTTTTATTCTTTCCTTCAATGTTTTTCTTTCATTGCGTTGTGTATGATTTTTCTTTTGTTGTTTTCCTTTCTTTGTAGTGAAAAGTCGGATTACTGTATCAAAACGTAAACGAGAGAAAATAGGTAAAATTAGAAATGCATATGAAATACAGAATTAAGTTATAGATTACATTTTTACAGAAGTTAACTCTTTGGGTATTTATGATATTAATCTTAAAACATAGAAACATTTGCACACGCTATTCTAATATGAATTGTGTGTTCCTTTTGTCTTGTGCCAGTTTAGAGGAGACAAATAGTTGTATCCAGAAATGCTGACTGTTTTTCAAAATCAACTTAAAAAAAAATGGATTATCATTATAGCGTCAAACGGTTTGGATCCGGATCAGGACCGACGTTTTGTCGGTCCTGATCTGGGTCCAAACTGTTTGCAAAGATTAATAGCAGACATGCATAGATGGCAAGGAGTTAAGTACGTATTTGGTCACATTTGTTAGTTACATTTGCAAAATCACTGATGTTAATGTTGAATGTGATTTTCATTCAGGCTACCACTGTACTGCTACTCTGTTGTTGTCATGGCCTTATCCAGGCAAGTTCGTCGAGTGCATGTGACAACTATCCATACTTCAAAAATGAAACACGCTGCTTAGAGGTTAGTGTCATGTTACCCACGCTACTTCTATTCCGCACTTTCTTAACTGCTTGCTGGAAATTTAGGATGCATTTTATTGTCTGTTGATATTTTCAAATGTAACGTTTTCAAAATATAATCAGAGTGTTATTCGTTTTGGATTTGCAGAATCGCCCGAGCCCTCTTTGTTCGATAAAACAATAAGTACCCAAATCTCGTATACTGGCCCAAGTACTCATCGCATCGACATGCAGCCGAGGCTCATACGAGCCTATGCACCCATACACTCTCAACAGAGCACTCACTTTTCTAATACACAATGACAGAAAGTAAGTAAAGGTGCAAAGATCAGGAATCGATACAATCAAGTACCACACCTGACCCAGGATACCAATGGGAAAGTGACAAACTCACAGAAGACACCACAAACGAGAGCCAAGAGGTCAGCCCTTTCCCAGCAGGTGACCACAAAGCACATATAAACAGACGCGCACAGACATAGCAAAAACAAGACAGAACAAAACCATAATAGATCCACAAAAGAAGTACCGCCTTGGAACGGTCAGTAAAATATTTTACTGGAGGGCTTAAACCGGTTTAACGGCGCCAACCTCACCCTTAATTCAGATGTGGATCAAGACACATAGATATTTGGTTTGCATGAAAGACCCCTAACTTATCAATGCATCATCTCCTAAAACATATAAATCAAGATTTAACAAGGACATAAAGCAAGGATAAGGACTCAACAGTAAATTAAACTGAATACCGGAGCAAAAGAAATCCAACAGGTAAACCCCGGTGGGCCCGACAAACAGCCAAAGCATCAGGCCCCTACCATCTCATCAATAGATAAGTCTTTAAGTCGGAACCATCATAGAGTCTGAAGTCCGACCCACCGGCGTGCAATTAAAGAGGAAAGCAAAGTTGCCAACCGTGATTGGGTTGACTACCAAGCATGCAGTCTGTTGCAAAGTCTCAACTGAGCATTCGCTATTCTAATGCACAATGACAAAAAGTCTCAACAGAGCACTCGCTATTCTGACACACAATGATGAAAAGTCTCAACAGAACACTCGCCGTTCTAATATTCAATGACAATAAGTCTCAAATGAGCACTCGCTATTCTAATACACAAGGACAAAAAGTCTCAACAGAGCACTCGCTATTCTAATACACAAGGACAAAAAGTCTCAACAGAGCACTCGCTATTTTAATACAGAATGACAAAAAGTCTCAACAGAGCACTCGCTATTCTAATACACAAGGACAAAAAGTCTCAACAGAACACTCGCTATTCTAATACACAAGGACAAAAAGTCTCAACAGAGCACTCGCTATTCTAATACACAAGAACAAAAAGTCTCAACAGAGCACTCGCTATTTTAATACAGAATGACAAAAAGTCTCAACAGAGCACTCGCTATTTTAATACAGAATGACAAAAAGTCTCAACAGAGCACTCGCTATTCTAATACACAAGGACAAAAAGTCTCAACAGAACACTCGCTATTCTAATACACAAGGACAAAAAGTCTCAACAGAGCACTCGCTATTCTAATACACAAGAACAAAAAGTCTCAACAGAGCACTCGCTATTTTAATACAGAATGACAAAAAGTCTCAACAGAGCACTCGCTATTTTAATACAGAATGACAAAAAGTCTCAACAGAGCACTCGCTATTCTAATACACAAGGACAAAAAGTCTCAACAGAACACTCGCTATTCTAATACACAAGGACAAAAAGTCTCAACAGAGCACTCGCTATTCTAATACACAAGAACAAAAAGTCTCAACAGAGCACTCGCTATTTTAATACAGAATGACAAAAAGTCTCAACAGAGCACTCGCTATTCTAATACACAATGACAAAAAGTCTCAACAGAGCACTCGCTATTCTAATACACAAGGACAAAAAGTCTCAACAGAGCACTCGCTATTCTAATACACAAGGACAAAAAGTCTCAACAGAGCACTCGCTATTCTAATACACAAGGACAAAAAGTCTCAACAGAGCACTCGCTATTCTAATACACAAGAACAAAAAGTCTCAACAGAGCACTCGCTATTTTAATACAGAATGACAAAAAGTCTCAACAGAGCACTCGCTATTCTAATACACAATGACAAAAAGTCTCAACAGAACACTCGCTGTTCTAAAAGTCTCAACACAGCACTCGCTTTTCTAATACACAATGAAAAAAGTAGACGGAGACACAGCCGAAGATTTAGATTTCTAATACCACTGGGTAGCTGTGCATGTGCATATTTTGCCTTTTTTAATACAAATGTGATGCTTATTACTATTACACACCTTTTTATATATTCCAATGTTTAACATAAGATCAATTAACTCGCAAAACACAAAGTGCAAATGCATGCTGGTGCAATAAGCAAGTTATTGTATGATTTTGCGTCTGTACGGCCAACACCCTAAAAGCTCGTAAATTATCTTCCTGTACAGACGCACAAACCATACAATAACTTCTGCTTTACAAATGAATAAAGCTAACACAGATCAACACAGCACACTAATTCACAGACTTGCAACTTTTCAGCACTAAGGGCGAGGTTGGCGCCTCGAAACTGGTTTAAGCGCTCCAGTAAAATACTTTACTGACCGTTCCAAGGCGGTACTTCTTTTGTGGACCTTTTATGCTGTTTCTGTCTTGTGTTTGCTATGCCTTTGTGTGCGTCTTTTTATTTGTGCCTTGTGGTCACCAGCTGGGAAAGGGCTGACCTCTTGGCTCTCGTTTGTGGTGTCTGCTGTGAGTTTGTCACTTTCCCATTGGTATCCTGGGTCAGGTGTGGTACTTGATTGTATCGATTCCTGATTTTGCACCCTTACTTACTTTCATGTTATCCTGTGTATGGCAAAACCAACCAAATAACCTATGTTACAAGTGAAGAGTTAGATCAGCCCGTTCCTCTGTTCAGGCATATAATTAAGCTCATTTTCCACACGAAGACACAATTTGTCCTATGCTACCAAGATGACCACACAGCAAAGACTCTGATCTGGCCATCAGGTTATAAGATTTTTCGTGTCCTCTCAACTGAGCATGAAATTCAACTGATGTGGCATATAAACTAAAAGGCTGAAAAATAAAGAATTCCCTGGCTTTCAAACTCTATTCGTTCGATTATTTATCATGCTAATAAATGTTAAAATGCCAACAATCGTTGGCATTTTAAGATTTATGAGCATGATAAATTCCATGTTTTGTTGAATTGAGTATGAGAAAAAGTTGTATAACCTCGGGGCCTAATTGCATTCATGTTTAGGCTGATTGACGTCTTCGCTGCACGCGAAGATCATTTTGTTGGTTACGATGTACATGTACACCGGCGCCGGGCCGCGTAGCGCAGTCGGTAACGTGTCTGGCTACAGATGCGTCTCTGACTGCAGATCCAGGGGTCGCGAGTTCGATCACAGTCCGGTCCCATACTTTCGTGGAGATTGATCATGAAATTATTTCTACGGTCATTCTCCTCCATTTCGCTGATTCATTCAAGAAGGGTTGTTGTCAGTTACAAGCGTAAGTATGTGCACGAATTACTGGTTAACCGCTTGTTCAAGCCTGCCCAGGAAAAAGTGTGGTTAGGTGAACTGACCGTCCCGCAATGACCGTAGCTGTTGACTTGGGACGTAAAGCAACAAAACAAACAAACAAACAAAACATGTACACCGGCGGCGTCACTACGTTGTGTCCGTGAGCCTAGCTTAGTACTGTTTCAATCCAGGAAGACGCGTCCCTGCATAACTGAAAGAGTGTTGATGGGACGTAAAGAATCAAATCAAACAAACAAACATGTACACCGTAACATTTTGTTATTGTCTTAGAACTGTGACGATATGTATGACTGCCACTCCTGTCAACGTGTGTTTGGACTGGACCCCTGCTTGTGGGAATGTCAAATTGGTGAGTTTATAATATCCATGATGCGTGTAGTATAGTCACTCATAATATGGGTCTTACAGTTTAAGACAGGAATCCTGGACCCCCGTCCCCGGCAGAGAAGTGGCTTCAATATGTGACAGTAAGTGGGCGGAGCTTAGCTACTTGCGGATTAAATTAGACAAATGACCGGGTTAGGCTAGTAAGCAGCATGGTCACTGAGCTGATAAGACCTGTCAACTATAATCCAGGTATTTGCCAGAACCTTATTAAATTTAAGAGTAAGCATCATGATCTATTGTAGATGTTATCAGCTTGATGGCTATTGAGAAATTGACAAAACAGAAGCTATTTTTGACTTTTATTGTTCACTCCTGCCCTTATGGCTAAATCTGAACGATCTGCTTTTATCTTTTGTTATATGTAGTAGAGGAGCCAGGGTTCAAAAATGTCAAAAATAAGCATTTAGGTATGCCCCCTTTTTAGCAGAATTTTCACTTGTTTTATCCTTTAGTACATAGTATAGGCAGTATGAAACCAGATATTGCACTCAATTTAAGTCTTGCAAACATACCTGTTACAGTGTGTTTTATACGTTACCCCTCATTTTCTTAAGAACAAAAATATGTAATTAAGTCTATTTAGGTAGAAGTTGAAATGTTTAAATGAACAAAACATTTATGCAATCTGTAAGAACATGCTATTCTCTACACATATTAATGTTTTTAAAAGTTGTTTGGGTCCATTATAATGTCATTTACGTTACATTTTCAACTATACCCTTAAAATTATTGATATTTTGTTAAAAAGTTTCATTTGACGAAATTTTCAATATGTGTTTAACTTCAGAATAACATGTATTTAACAGAGCATTAACTGGCCATTTCAAAACTGCAAACAGATACGTTCTAACATAGATACTTTGTCATTTATAAGCTGTTTAATTAGATGACCATAGATAAAACTTTGTATAAATTTAGAACCTCTTAAGTTTGAAAATAAGCATGCAATTTTTTCTGTTAGCTTTTAAACACCTTATGATAACAGTTTTGATACCACCGACTTCAGAGTAATACTTTACAACATTTCTGAGGTAAAATATCATTTTGCTGTTCGATTTTTAATATGTAACGTATATAACAAAGTTGAAGATAAACAAATATTGCTTAATAGCTTAAATTGTACATCACTGGAAAGTTAATTTCATTAAAAAAGGGGGGGCTGTGTTTGATAGGCAAAAAAGAGCATATGTTCCAAAAAAGAAGTTATCAGTACTCATTAGGAGACTGTGTATATGGCTGTAAATGTTTCATTTAAGAAATGGTATACTTCTTGACTTAAAATAAAATACTTTGTTTGCTAATTTTTCTATGTTATGCAATTTATAAACTTATAAAATGATAAGTCTGATGCAACATCTCAACAAGGATACATTCCTTAAGCTTGTTTAGTCAAATTTGCTAAAGTAACATATATAACTATGAATAAACGAAATATATATCATGATTATATATTTGTCTCAACCGTTTTCCATATACAAATGAGCCTGAAAACCTAAAACAAATTTAGATATTTGCTCATGTTTTTCTGTTAATTGAACAAAACAATCTAATAAGCTAGTCAGAAGCAGTCAAAGCTTTGTGTCGAACCTCTTCACACTCATCACAATATATAAAATATTCTAACACACCTCGCCTATAGAGCCAACGGTAACAAACTGTGATATATCGGACAATAATTCACTGCTAAAGTGTGTGATAGCTGACGTCAGTGGAAAATGACGTCATTCATGGCATTAGACGGTGTAACGTCGTTTTTTACGCTTGAAAGCCGTTACAATTACATGTAAACGTATGCGACGTAGTCTAAATATTGGCGGGAGTTCTTCTGTGCAATGGCGGAAAATTGGAAGAAGCTGAAGACTTCGAATGTGTTTTCGTCGTTTATTGTGTGTTAGAATCGAAATAGATCAGCTCCATTGCGTGAATTGTTGAGTAATAATTCACTGTTTGTCGGTCAGTTGTGCGAAGATAAATCACTCGCGCTGGGCGCTCGTGATTTGATCTTCTTAACAACTGACCTCCAATCAGTGAATTATTACTCAATAATTCACTGCTGGAGCTGATCTATTTTTTAAGTAAATAACCTATCAGTTCTATCAATTCAGATTCATTAATGATAAAATATCTAAGAATTTCTGAAATGATGTGTGGATGTTGGAAACTTTGTTGTTGTTCCTATTGGTTGTTGGAGTTTTGTATCGAGCCTTTGCTTTCTAATTTGTTTCTAGTTCAGCAATAATGTTGACAAGGAAGAGAGCCGGTTGGTTCACTTTAATTATATTGTATATATCTGTGTTCCATGTCGCTTTCTCAAGTGAAGTGGATCAGTCAGGAGTCTGTGATTGTGACATTTCCTAGTCATGTTCACTTATAGAAAGAAGACGTTTGTTGGCAATCTAGACAGCATCACTCCTTTATGAATATATAGAATAAAACGTTGTTTACGTTACATTAAATTTAAGGAAACATAAGTGTTTGTTTTCATTTATTCTTTAAGAGAGTGGCTCTGTTATGCAAATTGTTTAAGCCACATCTATTCATGCATATATCAAAACTCAGAAGGTGACTTTTGAATTTATTCTAGCTATGAACTTTAATTTCAGCTCATTTTTAACATAGCTTTCATTGTTTGATTTATGAAACTGATAGTCCTTTTAACTTAACACTACTATTCATGTGTCAAAGCAATGCAAACTTTAAAACTGAATGGGTTATTCAAAATGATTATTGCTGCTGAAATTGGAGAAATCACTCATAAGGATGGGTTTTACATGGCAAAGCAGTGATCATATCCAAGAAATCTAGATTTCTTCAGTTGTAACTTATGATACCAAATTTACTTTATAAATCAACAGAGAGAAAATGTTTAAGCCAAATTTAACTAGGACACATTGAAATTACCGTTTAAAAGATTTTTTTACGTTAATCAGAATGTTGATAGGAATAGCAATATCTTCGAGTAAAAACAGCAGTCATAAGATCAAACTTAGTTTTAGCAATTAGCTGATGTTAAGTTCTATCATAATACCATAGCAGTCATTGGACCCCATTTTAAACAAACTGTTGCAGGAATCCATTCAGTTGATTCCTTTAATGTGCGTTGAATGATAGATGAGTTGTAAACACATCAGGGTATAGAGACAAAAAGGCATACATTAAATTATTTACTGTGCTTATAAAATAACAATTATATGGACAATAGAGAAGGTACAATAGTTAGTATCATTACTTACACAAATAATAGATTTACATGTTATGCTAAGAAAGTATGCGTAAACTTAACAAATAGTATGTATGCATTTTTAATTTATCTGTCGCTCTTTTTTAATCAATCATCTGCATGAGAAATTGTAGTTCTTTCGATTCTTAAAAGTATCATGATACATCTCAGATAGTGATAACATTGTCTCTATTACCAATTGCACTATATGTAAGTATGATACAGCATAGCATTTTTTGAGTATACTATCTGAAAGTATTATTCGAAAGTAGCATAAGTATGGATTTTGTTTCTATTTGATGAACTATCAATAAACCATAAACATAGCATCGTTTAACAAGTTGGTACATGTTTTTTGGGTATTAATTAGTTAGTTTTAAGGACTGAATAACGGTTGTTATGATAACTTATTATGAGTGTAAAATATAAACAGTGTCCTGCTGAATAAAACAAACATTTAAGCAGATTCTATCACGTATGCTGATAAGCTATACAGCTAAAAAGCAAACGTCTGCAAACATTCTGGAATATATGATCAATCAAGTCCTATTCTAGAAAGTTGTTTGCTCAAGGTCCTGATAATCGAAGTCTAATCATTTAGAAATAACTACAATATTAACAATGCAGGGGAGCTTTTTCCAGTTTATTAACAGACATGTGTCTGTTTCTAAAGTATCAAAATGGTAATTTAGAATAAATACGGTCCTGTTTCATTGCTTCACATACATGTAGAACCAGGCAACACAATGATTAAAGTAATGATCTTTATATTTTTGTTATATATGTTACCAACATAAATAATACTCTTTTTCCAAGCGGACACGCTGTAGATACTAAAATATTATAACCCCAAGGATAGCTAAGGCGGGTGCTGAATCAGAGACAGAAACCATCACGATTTCAACAAACTTCAGTTTTGTTGCATATGACACCGATGAAGGTATCTTTAATGTTTCACTTCTTGATTTGGACTTCTGCTTGGAATATCTTACATTTTTTAGAGTTTTCAGGTATATTTTGTGCCTAATTGTTTTAAATATAGCTGCTGTAACGAATAACTGTTTATAAATGCATTTATTTGGCTGCTTTTACAATGTCTAATGGATCTGACTATATTACTGCGTGCTTTTTATTAATTCGTTGTGCTGTAGGGGACGAAGAAAATGTCTTGTATATGTCATTTAACGCCATTTAATGCATAAAAAAAAGCAAATACATGGTAATGGCACAGATTTTAAAGAATCATTTAAGCTTTTTGAAATAATTTAGTTATTAATAATAAATAGGTATCAATTATCCTATTTACATTATTCCTAAAACATATACTTAATGGCATTTATGTGCTTTATTTTCAAGTATTTCCCTTTAAACCAAACACGATTTTGTTGATGTTGCATCTCATTCATATAAAATGTTTAAGATTACAATATTTCCAGTCTTATTTTGAGCATTAAGATGGTAGTCAATTTCATTTTCACCTACTAGCTGTTTGAACGCATATACACATAACATTGCACAAAAATATTGTTTTAAAAGAATGAAAACGAGTATAACAGAACTTCCAGGTGCCTAAACTAATATTATTATTCTGCTATTAAACTGCATCTAATTAAAATATCAACCATAACAATATGTAAGAAAACGATGCAAATGATAATAACACTATACTAGGAGTTTCCTTATTATCTAATGGTAACGTATTATACTTGGCTATTTCATGGTAAATGCACATGTTCAACAAAAGCTAACACACATTTTATAATATATAAATTAGCTAAGAAAATCTTAATGTACAAAAATCTCCCTCTACAAGTCTTTTGGCAGCCCATGGCCAAGTAAACAATAGTATTATATTTGAATGTAAGTAACGTATATAACAATTACGCAAGCGTAAGTAATTTAAAAATTATTGTCAGTTTGGTGCTTTTATCTAAATTACTGTAAAGAAATATGCAGATTGTAGGAAATGTGACCTATCTGGTCTAAATAGCTTTTCTTTTCAGTAATGTAGCAAATAGCCTACTACATAAAATCTGCATGAGGGTTGCTATGGTTACCCCATAAATAAACATCTTTTGCAAGACTTAAAATTTGTGCAATTCTGTTTTCACACTTCTGAAACATCATACTAACACAGGATATAGTCTAAAATTCTGCTACTTTACGGCCACTTTTTTCGAATTTTTGAATCTCTGGCTCCCCTACTAATAATTGGAGAAAATCCTGTCTCCTGATTGGCCCAATTTGTCTTTATAAATCTCTATATCTACCTGGAAACTGGTCTAAACCGGCCCAAAAGTTAATCTTGCACGAAAACCAGCTCGGACTAGTTTCCAAAGTTAATGTTTTTGACACTTCTGCAATATAACCATCTAGAAAGCTAAAAATAGCATTGTAAGTGTGAACTAGCATGTGCAGCATGAAATTGACATGATTTGCTGTTTCACCTCCCAACAGGTAAATCAAAGACTTTCATGAGTTTTTACAACAGTTTTGTATTGTTTTGTTTGCTTATTTATATTTGTTTTGAATCAACAAACTGTAAAAACAGTTTTATAGTAGTTTCAAAGATACATAGTAATAGGGCAATTCTATTTTTCTAATAAACAGGTAAAGTATGACTATTCACTGCTACGCGCACATGCAGTAAGCTGTGGTAATTTCAATAAAACTGTAAATAGAGACTATCTGCACGCCCAAAATCAAGGTAAACTCGCCAGTGTCTGTTTACGACAATTCTCATCTATCTTTGAATCTACTATATGATAAATTTTTTTGTTATATGCCTGCAGAGAATCCTGTCTCCTGATTGGCTTAATTTGTCTTCATAAATCTCTATGTCTACCTGGAAACTGGTCTCATCCGGTTCACAAGTTAATATTGCATGAAAACCAGCCCGAACTAGTTTCCAGAAGTTAATATTTTTGACACTTCTGCAATATTACCCTCTAGAGGGCTTAAAATAGCATGATGAGTGTGAAACTAGCATGTGCTGCATGAAATTGACATGATTTGCTGTTTCACCTCCCAACAGGTGAATTAAAGACTTTCATGAATTTTTACAGCAGTCTTGTTTTGTTTTGCTTGTTTATTTATCTTTGTTTGTATAAATGAACTGTAAAAACAGTTTTATGATAACATTTTATATTCCCCATTAAGAGAATTAATATACATTTGAAAAAGCAAAATACTAAATTATAATATTTCAATAAAAGTTGCTAAAACTTTTGAGAAAGTTCTTAGATGTCTTATATAGAAGGTTGAACATGTCTTTAACAACAAAAGTGAAAGTAGCAAAATTTTCATTCTTAAATGAAAAGTCATATAACAAAGCAGTCATTGACTTCAATTTCGGTAGACATAAGGATTTAGGCCTAGCGGTCTTGGTGAATTATCACTTTTTCGGGTAGATAAATCCTTATGTCTACCTCATTAAAGTCAATAATTGTATAATATTCCCCATAAAGAGAATTAATATACATTTGAAAATGCAAAATACTACATTAAAATATTTTAATAACAGTTGCTAAAACTTGTGAGAAAGTCCTTAGATGTCTTAGATTGAATCTTGAACACGTTTTTAACAATAAAAGCGAAAGTAGCAAAATTTCATTGTTAAATGAAAAGTCATATAACAAAACATTATTGACTCCAATTTCGGTAGACATTAGGAATTATCTACCCTTAAAAGTGATATTCAACTCGGCCTAGCGGCCTCGGTGAATTATCACTTTTTTGGGGTAGATAAATCCTAATGTCTACCTCATTGAAGTTAATAATTGCATTGTAGCTTATGGCGGAAAGATAAGGCGGTGACAATTCTACAGAGAAGACATTTACTGCCCACACGTATATAAATAAGTTCACCACAGAATGTTGCTCGAAAATATATACATTTAAGGAACTGGCTTTGTTTATGAAGCCAAGCATTTCCAGATGAATTCATGATTGATAAAAAAAAGTCACAGCCGTCAAAGTTTTGAAAATTATACACGGCGTCAAAAGTTAAGCACCATCTATATTTTTGCTGAAACCACTTTCATTCTACCGTGAAGAAATTTTATTGAAAATGGAAAATTTTTATCTGTTGTGAAACTGTG
Source organism: Loripinus fragilis (assembly GCA_964019695.1). Classification (NCBI taxonomy): domain Eukaryota; kingdom Metazoa; phylum Mollusca; class Bivalvia; order Lucinida; family Lucinidae; genus Loripinus; species Loripinus fragilis. The sequence goes on from OZ026518.1 coordinate 22,112,136, forward strand.
CGTAAATATTTAAATGTATACTAAACTCAAGCTGTTAAGTTTTTAGAACTATTTTTTCGCAATTACTTTTTACTGCGTCATATATCGAAAAGCTTATCGCAGTGAAAATTTTTCAGGAACATCTCCGCCAACTTCTCCAAACAGTTCCAACACTCAAGATACTACAGGTTCCTCTGTGCTTAGTTGCACTCTTTGGAAATTTTAAGCAAAGCGCAAATAAACCAAGTAGATGTCAATCAAAAAGTAACATTGCACCGCTCTTATTCAATTACTAAAACAATGGATGGCTTGTTCAAATATAATAGAAATCGCGCCTGATTCACTCGTGCGTTAAGCTAGTGGGGCCATCTCAAAACCGTTCATTTCACAGCAAGTACATAAAAAAATGGCACGCCATGCGAAAACCTAACATTTGTTCCTACAAATGAGCCTGCTCAAAGTTGATTCTGCATATACGTGGTAAATTCTGAGTATGCAAACGGCATTTTTACGTTATCTACAACCTTTGAATAACGGGATATGCACCGCTTACGAATACATTTTGAGACTACCCCATTCTATCACGTCTATACGAATTTTATCTGTCAATAAAAGATTTAAAATTTTTATCATCAGAGACAATGCGTCTGTATCGTTTTGAATAGACTTAGAAATTTAGGAATAATTCAATTTATTGCAAAATTTTCATCTATATACAGAAAAATCTATTGGCGCCACAAAGACCAGTAAGTAAGGTTGCAAAGATCAGGAATCGATACAATAAATTACCACACCTGACCCAGGATACCAATGGGAAAGTGACAAACTCACAGTAGACACCACAAACGAGAGCCAAAAGGTCAGCCCTTTCCCAGCAGGTGACCACAAAGCACATATAAACAGACGCGCACAAAGACATAGCAACACAAGACAGAACAAAAACATAAAATATCCACAAAAGAAGTACCGCCTTGGAACAGTCAGTAAAATATTTTTCTGGAGGGCTTAAACCGGTTTAACGGCGCCAACCTCACCCTTAATTCAGATGTGGATCAAGACATATAGATATTTGGCTTGCATAAAAGACCCTAACTTATCAATGCATCATCTCCTAAAACATATAAATCAAGATATAACAAGGAGATAAAGCAATGATAAGGACTCAACAGTAAATTAAACTGAATACCGGAGCAAAAGAAATCCAACAGGTAAACCCCGGTGGGCCCGACAAACAGCCAAAGCATCAGGCCCCTACCATCTCATCAATAGATAAGTCTTTAAGTCGGAACCATCATAGAGTCTGAAGTCCGACCCATCGGCGTGCAATTAAAGAGGAAAGCAAAGTTGCCAACCGTGATTGGGTTGACTACCAAGCATGCAGTCTGCTGCAATACATTAATGTTATAGCCAATCTTTTTATAATGGGAAATTATTTTAATGAACTGCGCTGAAAAATTATTAGTGCCAACAATCTTCTTCCATTTATACACCAAAAGTAAGTAATGGTGCAAAGATCAGGAATCGATACAATCAAGTACCACACCTGACCCAGGATACCAATGGGAAAGTGACAAACTCACAGAAGACACCACAAACGAGAGCCAAGAGGTCAGCCCTTTCCCAGCAGGTGACCACAAAGCACATATAAACAGACGTTCACAAAACATAGCAAACACAAGACAGAACAAAAACATAAAAGATCCACAAAAGAAGTACCGCCTTGGAACGGTCAGTAAAATATTTTACTGGAGGGCTTAAACCGGTTTAACGGCGCCAACCTCACCCTTAATTCAGATGTGGATCAAGACACATAGATATTTGGTTTGCATGAAAGACCCCTAACTTATCAATGCATCATCTCCTAAAACATATAAATCAAGATATAACAAGGAGATAAAGCAAGGATAAGGACTCAACAGTAAATTAAACTGAATACCGGAGCAAAAGAAATCCAACAGGTAAACCCCGGTGGGCCCGACAAACAGCCAAAGCATCAGGCCCCTACCATCTCATCAATAGATAAGTCTTTAAGTCGGAACCATCATAGAGTCTGAAGTCCGACCCACCGGCGTGCAATTAAAGAGGAAAACAAAGTTGCCAACCGTGATTGGGTTGACTACCAAGCATGCAGTCTGCTGCAATACATTAATGTTATAGCCAATCTTTTTAAAATGGGAAATTATTTTAATGAACTGCGCTGAAAAATTATTAGAGCCAACAATCTTCTTCAACTTATACACCAAGTCACCATAGAAATCAGGTTCCGCAAGTCCTTGGCGCAAGAGAGATTTAAGTCCAACTTGGAATTTAGAAATCAAATCATAGTATCGTCTATAAAATTTTGAAAATGTTTTGCGAAGTTTATGATACCGATAGCCTTGTTTAAGAAGTTTCTGAGTTAACAATTTATTGCGAGTGTTGAAGTCAGCAACATAGCTAGATGCTCTAGCAAAGCGAATGAGTTGAGAGATATAGACTCCATAGGATGTAGAACGAGGAACATCACCATCTAAAAATGGGAAATTGACAATATCAAAATCAAAGTCGTCACGTTTATCATAAATTTTGGTAGGAACAATATCATTTGGCCTTTTGGAGCAGTTGGCGGAAAGTTTCCTCTACAACTTTCATCACAAACACATTTGCTAAAATTGAAGATTAAAAAAGTTATTGCGAAACATTAGCTCTTAAAACTTATCAGCTGAAGTTTTTTTATCGTATTTAAAAATACATGTGATATTCGAATTTGTTACAAAGTCATGAGTTTTCGTGACTTATCAAAACTTCTCGTCCTGAAATCTTCAAGAAGTACCCCCAACATGTTGAAACACATTTTGTGCCTTTTTACACACAATTTTCAACATTCATTCACGTACACGAAGTTGCAATGAAAAAAAGTTGACCCCTATGTGCTTTTTGCTGAACTCACCATCACATACTTTGGCAAAATAACATGATTGTTTTGCTATCTTATCCCCATATGATGCAGTAATCTTTATTTAAGTTTTATTTACATCACCTAACTTTGCTCTGAAAAATTAAGCTACAAAATAAGTGGAGCTTAACTTTTGACGCTGTGTATATGTTGGTCACCGCCATTTTGATTATTTCAAATCTGATAAAATATGGGCCTTATTGCTGTTAAGCTGATCCAATGCGCAAGCTACTTTTTGTGTTCAAGCCGTATGTTCAGTGCTTATGAGCCGCAACATGTGTTTTCCAATAATTTGACATTGTGACGAGTGTAGACTCAAACGAACTTGTACAACCTCTTTTTAACCTTAGAAAATACAAATGTTGTTCGGTCAGTAGCTTAATACTAATAGAATATTCAAGCGACAAGCAAAGGCTCTGATCAGACTGTGCGTATGTGCAGGCTGGTCTGAGCCTTTGCTGGTCGTACATACCACATTGTTGGAAATTTCATGTCGCGGCTCTTATGTGTTCGCTCTCAAATAAGTATAATAGCTGAACGTGTTGCATGTCCAATTGCTATATTCTATTTTTTAATCATCGTGTGCAATAAGCATTTTTTTTTCAAATGTTTACCGTATGTTCCAGGGCATTTTTCTAACATCTGCAGATGTTAAAGCATCGAATAATTTTTAAAAATTTTAAATTTAAAATTTGTAAGAATGCTAAAGTTCAGGGGGCCGGATTGGGATGAAGGGGAAGGGGGTCTTGTTTTTCCCTACTGACCCCAGCAATCGGAACTGTCTCGGCCATTTCCGTGAAATTCCGTGGAATCAGACCTCGGATATACATCGAGGATCTACTTTTATAACGTGACGCTGACGTTTCATATCGTGACCCTGACGTCACAGAACCATACCAACCCAATACTTTAAACGTTTGTAAATGATGTGTTTATGTTTTTTCAAGGGCAATAGCGATATTTTTATTGAAAAATCATAACCTTCATTTATTATGTTGATAAAACGTTTTGGGTAATCAAAATAATGGATTTGTAAAAGGACTGGACCCAGATGCTTCAGTACTATTTTTCCTTACGCCGATTTCGGCTTATAAAATGGAGCTTTTTCATACATAGTACTACGCCTTACATACATCCGAGTATTGATTCACGAATTGAGCCGACTTTTCCGATTGTGTGGAGTTATCCCGTGCCATATCTGTATAACTCTTTGCATGCGAAATAATTTTGCATGTTTTTTGGACATTTGATATTTTTTTCAAAATTAAATGTTTCGAAAACACTTTCAGAAAAATCATCAGAATGCCAGATCAGACCCAACCAGAGGTGTATGATATTGAGAATCATTGTCCTCTGACCCAACAAATTGTATAATTTTTTGTAAAAGTCGCCACAGGCGAGAAAAGAGTTAAGAGAAAATCAGGCCACAAGGTTGTAAAACTTTTTTCATGCTCAACTCAACTGAGCACGAAATTTCAACTGCTCATGAAAACTAAATGCTTTTTTATTTGTGGCCGTGTTCCTTGGCTATAACCAGTACTGTCCGGATGGGTTTATGGTTTTCGTGTTTTTTATGTCCAGGAGCACCCGAATGCTCACCGGCAGAGGTTCTGGTTTTAAAGCGTCTCAGAATGCGGGACCACAGCTGAACGCTCATTCGACAGACTGGGAGAAGTCGGTAATCGAACCTGCGACCCCTGGTTTACAAGGCATAGCGCTTATCCCCTACACCACGGCGGCTTCCAAAAAATGAAGACTTTTATTTCTTTTAAACTCTCAGATGTTGATTTTATCATGGTAATAAATGTTAAATGCCAACAGTTGTTGGCATTTTAACATTTATGAGCGGGATAATTTCGTGCTCAGCTGAGTTGAGCATGGAAACAGTTTTATAACCCTCAGGACCAGATTTCATAATAAATGTTTTTTTAAGAATAAGAAAAGTAAAAGGGATACGGGATTTACATTAAAAGTTCTCGTATTTTATTTGATGTTTATTCAATTTCGCAGTTTACTGTGGTAACTTAAGCATACCATTGCAAGGGACACTCTCAACCAGCGAAAACACGTGCGGTTCTCACGTGCATTACAACTGCAACCCTGGTTTCAAGCTCATCGGATCTGCTAGTAGGGACTGCCATGGTAATGGTTCTTGGGACGGGGTCGAACCTATTTGTGTTGGTAAGTGAGCGCCATCCTCATCTTTTTTTCTCGAAATAATGATTTAAGCACTCGAGAGAAACATGATTTTGATATATGCGTTAATAAAGAGAGAACATTAAGCCCAGTTGCGAACTCCATGCAAAATACCTTACCAATGTAAGATAGAGCAATGCTAACATTATTTGTAGCCTTTATAAATAATCTCTATCTCACCACTGATCTCCAAACCCCTAATTTTCACTGTCACCTTTCTGGGCATTGCCCAGCTATTTTTTATCATATGTCGTTGCGTCTTGGAGTGATACTACCATTTTTGATAAAATCGATAAACTACTATAGTTGTTTACATAAAATATATCAATGACGCTTTCCCCCAATTTTCGAGAATTATCGTGAATGGTACGCACATATATCTAAGTGCATGAATTATCCATTCCTTGATAGCCTTATGGATAGCAGACTGTCGTTTGTTTTTCAAAAGATATGGGTTTGAACCCAAACCATTTTTAAAATCTATGTTTTTATCATTTATGTTATTACACATGACAATTATGTGTTGTTTTTCTTGATTTCTTGCATAAATGGACATTTTAATATAAATCTGGCATAAGTTTATGCATACAATACACACGCTAGCACAAAATTAGTAATGAGTCTTGGGAGAGAAAACCTGGAAATAATGAGCAGATAATCAACTAAATACAAATGTTATGCACGAGATGATGTAAAATATAAGAACACTCTCTATTTAAAATATAAAGAATACATTTCAGAACTATTAAAATGATAATGTTTTCCTAGATTCGACCCAGGTATGTGTGATCTCGTACCAAGTGGAATAACCACAAGGCCATCAAAATATTTGCATTTATGAATGGATGTTATCTTTATATTCTCGGTTAAAACACCAGTCAGGTCGGAGAATTCTACAAAAATGCACAAAACTCTCGGGCCATTGTTGCCAGGCTATAATCATACGATTTATACATATTTATGGTATATTTCGCAGCGGAATGTGCACCTCTGTGTCCCCCTAGAGATGGAAATATGAATATTACGTATTCTCTTGATGGACTTCTAGCTGGAGCCCAGGTATTTTACAACTGCTTTGATGATTTCCAACTAATTGGGTCTGCGGTCAGGACATGCACTGAACATGGCAATTGGACTGGGGAGGAGCCTGCTTGTGAGCCAGTTGGTATGTTCTTCATGTGCGGATCCAGAGGGGGGGGGGGCAGGGGGTCCGGACCCCCTCCCCCTGAAAAATCACAAAAATAAAGGGTTTTCTAGCAATACAGGTCCGTATCCCGTATCCCCGGTAATATCTCAGCTACCAACTAAACATTAAATGTTGGGTCATCATCGGCACGCCAGCGAAACGTCATTTAATGGCGTTTCGCTGGTGGTCCGATGATGGCCCTCTTATAGTGGTATTACTTGACTTTTCGCTTTCTGTTAGGGCGGCGCCTCATAAATGCGTTATAAGGACTGGTCTACATTAGACAAAGAAAAAGCTAAAAATAAGGCGTGGCTTTATTCAAAAGTAACTGAATGATCTTGCGCCATTACCTCAGTATAGACGCAAAACACATAATTTAGTTCTTAAAACGCCAGCAAAATAACTGCATCTGAAAAAGTTTATTTAATATAAACATAGAGGCAAACATTGTGGACCCAGATCAGACTGGTCATACAGCAGCCGTCTGATCTGGGCCCACACTGTTTGTCTATGAGGCTTCAAATATTTTAGTGGACGACAAAACATACATTTTGTGATTATGCGCTTTAAGGGTTAATAACTGTGAGTTCAGTGTGTATACGGTTAGGATTTTCATGAAATGCACGCCGCACGTTTGCGCAGCCCAAACAACTTATTAATTCTTCACCAAATTATAAGTAGAATCTGATTTCCCTTGTTAAGCAAATGAAATTGCCGAACCACGCCCAGATATGAATATTAAAGTTACCGCCATTACAGTAAGCGAAAAGTATATCAACTGACTTATACAATGGTATAATTCAAATAGGACTGAGATAATGGTTTATCAACCTTATTCGTGATATTAACCTGAAACCCTGACTTTTAGGGGTTGATAAATCCTTATAGCAGCTGGAACCGCCCCAACCTTCACCCCAGCTCACCCTAGCTATATATTTTATTTTTGGTATAATCAAAATTGATTTATTCCCATTGGTCTCCTGAGTAAGGACTTAGGTGTGATACTTGGTTGTATCGATTCCTGATCTTTGCACCCTTACTTAAATATGTATTCTGAAGATCACAACGGCATCTTTGACCATATGTACTGTACCGAGCCTGGTAATTTATTACACATTTAAAAAATCATGTTGACTTTTCAATACTTAGCTAAGGTAGTACTGTAGTGCCAACCAAACGTGACAGTGATGTATATGTTGTTTACAATTGCTCTTTTAACTTTATCGTGTACGCTTCACTTGAGCTAACGCGAATCGAAAGATCGCTTGTTTATTAATCCTATCCTGCGGATAGGATTATTAAACAAGTAATCTGTCGATTCTAAGTCCTTGATAACGATGTAAACAAAGTATTACGTCACTGTCACTCTTGGTTGGCCCGACATTACGAATCTTACTTAAGGGGACGCTGCTTTCAAAACATCTTACAGTAGTACCACGACCTCAAAGTAATGACCCTCGATTCACTCAATGCATTTACCGTTACAGTCGCGCTTCGGAGCGTTTTGTGGAAGTATATTTGTATGCAATTTTTCCTGTATAAACAAAAATGGCTATTTTATTAAGGAGACTGATAACTTTGGCAATATTGTTGTATAAACAATTTAAAATCTCATCCAGATCACTTTAAGCCCTAATAACATACAGCTTTTGAGCATTCAGCAGCATGCTTATCAGTCGTTGTTGCGGTACTTCTCTCTCTCTCTCTCTCTCTCTCTCTCTCTCTCTCTCTGACTTATTCATTGTTATAATTATAAAAACAATAGTAGCAAATACTACTACCTCTAATGTAGGTCGACTTGCCTCCTACACTGCGACTGATAAGTTTTGCAAACAGTTTGGATCCAGACCGTCGGACGTGATCTGGATCTAATCTCTTTGACTTTCAGATGGTATTCCTGAATGATTTCTTGAAACGTTGATTTAAAACAAATCAGAAGACGACAAAAAAGTGAAAAAAACTAGGAGACAAAGAGTAAAGAAACTAGTCTGGTACATGTATATTGAGGGAACGCAGTAGCTCAGTTGCAGAGTGCTTGAATCGAGACCGAGGGGCCGCGGGTTCTAGCCTCACCGACGTCACTGCGTTGTGTCCTTGAGCAAGACACATTCATCCTAGCTTAGTACTAGTTCAACTCAGGAAGACCCGTCCCTTTATAACTGAAAGATTGTTGATGGGACGTAAAGATTCAAATCAAACAAACATATATATTGAAGGTTGTAGTCCCCTATCAGAGCCGTTGAATGGAGATGTAGATATTACTGGAGGCCTGCTTGGTATACTTGGAGGTTATCTATACACGGTCGGGTCATATGCATTATACGAATGCGATAGAGGGTATGAGCTCTCTAATGAGACGGCTAGAGAATGTATGCCTATCGGCTCGTCGTACGATTGGTCTGGTACTGCTTCCACGTGCGACCCTGTTTGTAAGTATGACTTATATGATTTTATCATATGACGTCGCGTCTTGGAGTGAAATAACGCCATGCAATAAAATCGATAAACCACTAGTGGTTTATAGATTTACGGGAAACGTTATGACGTCCATAACAACGTTGCGTATATAAATGACAAAGTTATAACGTTTTTACAGCAGAAATGAGATTTCAAAGTAATCTTAATGTCATATGATAAATAGAATCTAACATTCGAGCTCTTGTATTATTGAATTTATTAAACTCGTTGCGAAAAAGGATAAAATGCTCGGCAAACCTCGCATTTTATCTTTTTCCCAAACTCGTTTAATTAATTCAATAAAACATGAGCACTCATGTAAGATCCTCTATGTTAATTATCTATTATGCCAAAACGACTCAAATAACAAGTTTACCGTTTTACCAACCTACCCAGAGATTGAAAAAATGGAAAAAGTGGCTGGAAATTAGCAAATTTTAGACTATATCCTGGGTAAATATGATGTCTCAGAAGTTTGAAAACGGATATTGCACACATTTTAAGTCTTGCAAAAGATGTTTATTCATGGGATAACCACAGCTACCCTCATGCAGGCTTCGTATCGTAGGCTATTCGCTACATTACTGGAAAGAAAAGTTATTTAGATCAGATGCGTTACATTTCCTACTATCTGCATATTGCCTTACAATAACTTAATTGAGTGCAACAAACTGTCAATAAGGTTAAATGATTTACGCTTACGTAATTGTTATATACGTTACTTACTTTCAAATATATTACTATTGTTTACTTGACCACGACCTTTCAAAAGACTTGTTGAGAGAGAGTTAGCTTTTTATAACATGTGCATTTACCATGCAACAACCAAGTCTAATACGTTACCTTTAGATAATATGTACACTCCATTATAGTGTTATTATCATTTGTATCGTTTTATTACATATCATTATGACTGATCTTTTTAATTAAATGCAGCTTACCAGCATAATAATAATAATAATGATAATAATAATAATAATAATAATAATAATAATAATGATAATAATAATAATTAGTTTAGGCACCTGGTAGTTTTATTATATACGTTACTTTCTTTTAAAACAATATTTTGTGCACTATTATTTGTATATGAGTTCAAACAGCTAATGGGTGAAAACGAAATTGACAACAATCTAAGTGCTCAAAAGTAGATTGGAAGTATTGTTCTTTAAACATTTAATATGAGTGAGATACAGCATCAACCCAATCATGTTTGCTTTAAAGGGAAAAAAACTTGAACACAAAGCACATAAAATGCCTTTTAATATATGTTTTGGGAATCATGTAAATATGATATTTGATACTTATGAATTATTCATAGTTAAATTATGCTTCAAAAAGCTGAATTGATTTAGAATCTTTAATCTCTGTGCTACTACCATGTATTTGCTTCTTTTTATGCATTAAACGACATAAACAAGACATTTTCTTTTACCGTCAACAGCTCAATAAATAAATAAAAAGCACACGGTAACATAGTCAGATCCATCAAGCATTGTATACGCCATCAACTATATGCATCAATAAACAGCTATTGATTGCAACTGCTATGTTTAAAAAATAAGGCACAAAATCTAACTTAAAACTCTAAAAACTGTAAGATATTCCAAGCAGAAGTCCAAATCAAGAAGTGAAACATTAAGAATGCCTTCATAGTTGTCATATGAAACAAAATGGACGTTTGTGGAAATCATAATGACTTCTGTCTCAGATTTAGCACCCATCTTACCTTTCCTTGTGGTTATAATATTTTAGTATCCACACTGTGTCCGCTTTTGTGAAAAAGTATTTATGTTGGTAACATATATAACAAACATATAAATAATACCAATTTTATCATTGTGTTGCCTGGTTCTACAATTTTGTGAAGCAATGAAACAGGGAAGCATTTGCTTAAAGGATCATTGACACTTGCTATGGGTAAATGCCTATAATTTTCAGTAAAAATAAAAGTTTGTCAATCGTCCCTTTCTTCACCCTGAAGCTACCCTCACCTGAGTACTTTATGGCTGTGAAATCCGTTTTTGAAATTAAATGCCTCAAAGATGTAAAATTTTGGGTAGAACAATCAGTTTTACATTAAAATATATAGAAATCCGAAAACATTTTTTAAAATATCATTCCCCCCCCCCGTGTGCCAGCAAAAGCTTTTGCATGTATATGTGTTACCATATTTACACATTGTATGGAAGTGGCATGCTGGCACAAGGGGGGGAAAGATGTCCAGCAGCCCAAAAACCCAGGGCCTAAGCCCATAAAATGCCTTTACTAACAAATAAGAAATTAATGACAGTAATGAAGTTCTCTGGAACCAACCTCCTAAATTGCTTTGTATTCTGTGCTAGTTTAATATAAAGTACTTTAAGATTAAAAGTAGAATTAGCAAGGTTTTATGCATTTTTTCATAAGAAAAAATCTCACTGTCATTAAATGACACATTCTTTTGCAAACGTCCTGTACTTATCTTTTTGCATGCTAGGGAATTGTTCATGTTTTTATTTTCGCCTGTTGACTTTCTTCAAAATTAAGTTTTTAAAAATAAAACACCTAGGACCACCATCGGAGTGTCAAACAGTTTGGATCCAGATCAAGACCGACATTCTGTTGGTCTTCATCTGGGTTCAAACTGTTTGCAAAAGACTATTGGCAGACGACAAATTATACACTGGCATGCAAAGAGTTATAGCAGGTAAATACTTTAGTGTTCAATATATTGTCTCATATAGGGATATACATGTATATGTATACCATAAATATTCGGACACTTTAAATACATTTAACATGCCATGCCCTTTAAACAAAGCAAAAGTAATATTCAAAGGATCTAGTTAGAATCAGTTTTACTTTCCAATGCTAAATGGGACACTTTCATTCCTTCAAAAATATTTATTTCTTTTGTTAAGCTTTCAGTTTTGTATTTTTTACGGTACGTGTTGTCAAAAATGTACAGGTAAATTCTAAATTATCTCCCCAAAATCATTTTATTACAAAACATATTTTGTTTATAAAACAATTTCATCAATTATCGTGGTTCGTTAATACTCTGCATATGGTATGTTCAATAGATATCACCATGCCTACAAGATAAATCAAGAAAATGTGCAGAAATCACTTTTTAAAGCACTTTTTATTTTCATGAAATTTCAGACCCCCTCCCCTTTCTACCCGCCATAACTCTCGAGTGAGTAGGAGTTTTGAAAATATTTTGCTAGCTAGCTCTTACCATTAGATTCACCTATTGCACTGATACTACATGCACCACACTAGAAGCTCACAAGCAGCGTTATGGGAATCAGAAAAATAGGCGTATAAGGCCTAAACCGTCAATGATCCTTTCTATTTTAATTATTAGAAACAGATACATGTATGTTTGAAAAGCACTCCTTTATTGTTAGTATTGTAGACATTTCTAAATGATTTTACTCCAATAATCAGGGCCTCGAGCAAACCACTTTCTAGAATAGGAATTATTGATCAGATATGCCAGACTGGAATTGGAGTGTTTGCAGACGTTTTCTGTTTAGCGATAGAGCTTATCAGCATACGCGAAAGAATCTGCTTTAATGTTTGTTTTATTCAGCATGACGCTAATAAATGTTTATACTAACAATAAGAAATCCTGGCAACTGCCATTCAGTCCTTAAAACCAACTAATACCCATTAAACATGTACCAACTTGTTAAATGATGCTTTAACATTTCTTGTACTTAAACAACAGCGGAATCTGGGGCGAAGATTTGGGTGCCAGTGGAATGCGTTTAACCCCCCGGTGGCTTGGGCTGCTGTACGTTCTAAGGCGGTGGCTTTGTTGTTGTTGACTTTTTGTTTATTGTTACTCCCATTGTGGGCGCCTGCAATTGTTCTATGTTTGTTGTACGTTACTTTATGTCCATTCTAGTATTGCAATCATCTTGACGGGGAAGAGAGAGCTGGTTGCTTTGCTTAATTTGTCTTCCTGGTGTCTCTAGATGGGTGAGTGGCTCTTCCTCGCGGTGCCATGGGGTTGTCTGCAGTTTGTGATTGTGGTACTTCCTGATCATACTCACTTACTATTTTTTATTTACGTTATAATGATAGTTCAAGCAATAGAAACAAAAGCCATACTTTTGTTACAGTCAAAGAATGCTTTAGATAGTATATTCAACAAATGCTATGTAATATCATACTTGCATATAGTGCAATTGAGAATAGAGACAATGTTTCACTGTTGAGATGTATCATGATATTTTTACAAATCAAAAGAAATATGATTTCTTATGCAGACGATTGCTTACAAATTAAACATGCATACTTACTATCAGACAAATTAAACATGCATACTTACTATTCGTTAATTGTATGCATACTTTCTTAGCATAACATGTAAGTCTATCATTTGTGTTCGTATTGATACTAAATAGAATGCCTGCTCTATTGTGCTTCCATATAATTATTATTTTATTAGAAAAGTTGATATCTTAATGTATTCCTTTTGTCTCTATAGCCAGATATGTTTACAACTCATCTATTATTTAATGCACATTTTAGGAATCAATTGACAAGATTCCTGCAACAATTCATTTAAAATGAGGTAGAGCAAAACACTGGCATAAAGTCGCTTATTTAAGTCGGAACCCCTCCCCATCTGTAAAATGGAAAACGATCGCATGAATGATATGGCAAGATGTTGAATTTTCTTGGATCCCCGGAATTACTTTTTCAAAGAGGGGCAATGGTGTTAAAATTTGGCAAAAACTTCATTTCTAGAAGTGAAATTGCAAATTTCTGAAATAAATTTGCAGCAACAGATACACGACACCGGTGAAGAAAGACTGACAATGATCATTGTGTTTTATATAATCCTGACCTGACTTTATTATGAAGTCAAAGTCAGAAATGAAATGTCTTTATTTTGGGGTGAAAATCAGTATTTTTATAAAAAATAATCCAATTTTTTGTAATCGGACAGGTAAAGTTTTTAAAATTTATAGTTTTTATTTATTTTGTTTTAAATTTGATGCTGCCTTATTCAACGTACATATATCCTGTCCTGTTTACTTATAAAACCTGCAAAAATATTTTCTTTTTTTGCCTCGAAAACTGACATTTTTATATTCAGGTATATTTTGGGAAATGCGTGTTTTGCTGTTTCATAGCTATCAGGGCATTGTCATATTATGAAAATGACGTACATATAGTAAAAATATCAAATGGAAACAGCATTTATCATGTTCTGTGATATCATATCAAGCATTGACACACACTAAAAGAGGACCAAGTGACCCTGGATCGCTCACCTGAGTTTTTGTTTAAAACACTTAATCTATATGTATCTATTAAAAACTGACCATGCTCTGGTGAACCCTTGGTGGGGCCATTTTTGTCCCGAGAGCTCTATTTGGAGCAAATTTAAATATGGTCCATCCACTGGGGTCATATTAGGGATCTAGACTTATTCGTTTCAAACCAGGAGATTTTGTATGTTTCAATTTATAAGTCAATGTAAACTCTGTGACATCCAGGATGAGGCCATTTTGACCACATAACTACAATTTGAGCAAACTCGGTAGAGTACCAGCAATTGATGTTAAATACCAAATATCAAAACTTTGGGCCATTTTTTCTGGCAAGTATATTTTTTAATTTTTTCTCTAAATAACCAATTCATCGAGGGAAAATCTGGCACATTATAAGTCGCTCAGTTGAAGTGGGACCTCTCCCTACTTGTAAAACAGGATTGTGATATATCAATGGAAAGTTTTATAACTGTACATTATAAAACCATTGAAATTACTTTTCAAAACAGGGGCAGTGGCTCTTTATTAGGCTTCGAAGAAGAGCACCCTCACTTAGCATCTAAAATAAGCAAAAGTTGGCTGGGTGAAAAGAAATGCAAAAATGCAAATAGTTTCAAAATTCTAAAGTATTAGGGGTGTATTATTTAACCATATAAGCTATGCATAAAACAGATAGGCCTATTTTAATGTAATGCATAAGAATACGGATCTGACAAAAGGGACCTTAAGGAATCCAAGTAATTATTACTTAAGAGACATTTGAAAACTTCTTAAAATGACATAAAATTACATACCTTTATATTTCCATGAAAATGCTTTTTAATCTTTGATACCATCAAAATTATCAAAGTTTCTGATTATACTTTTTTTTAAAGTTTTCTATAAGGGTTGTTGCCATGTGAACACTCAGATCACAACACCTACAAGTGGGTCATTTTGAATGCCTATAATACGATCTAGAAGATATAAACTCATGTAACGTCATCTGCATTTCCATTATCACATGTTTAAGACACGAGCAAACTTATATTTGCTAGATTCTTATGCTGAGCATGCAATAATTAACAAATATAGACCAACACTCTGACGTCATCATACGGTTAAGGCCATTATTGACGTCACATTCCAAATCTGATTACATTTGTTGTTTCTAACATCCGTATAATTATCTTTTTCGAAAATTTTTTCAGGAAATGCTCTTAACATGTAATACTTTGCAGATAAAACATCAGCCTGATTTTGATTATCGCGATCATAGGACACCTTTCCCTATATCCTGGCCCATATATATGCAGAATGGAAGTACCTGATTTATCATTTTGACATCATTATTTAGTACCATGGTTTCATTTATTTTAATCTTTTGTCTTTATTTTACACATATTGTCAGTGTATACGATTTTAACGCATTCCAAATCAAGTATGCTCTTATATACGTCATATAATTAACAATATAGGTTTTGCCTTTGGGTATTAGTAGCAGCATGGAGTTTGTGCCTCACCAATTGTCCTCCTAAATCTGTTTTAAAGAGTAACTATGTAAGTGTTATATTAGAAGTTGCCATTTATCTTTATGCCTCAATGTTCATATTTGGTGTTTATTTCAAATTATAAATTCAATCTTGAAGTTAAAGGTCAAGGTCAAATTAAGACAAAATCTGTAATACGACTCATAACATGAACTCCTCTTTCATTTCTACGACCGAGGGTGTTCATATATGGCACTGATTGTCTATCGGGTGTAGAATACAAGAAAGGTTTCTTATCACAGCTTTGTCATTGGTGTCAAAAGACAGGGTCACATAATTACAATCAGTTTATGGCTTGTTACACCAACTTATCCTTCATTGTTTGACCAAGGGTGTTCATACTTAGCACAACTATTGCTTATGGTGTGTAAATTACAAAGTACGTTACATATTACCGCTATGGCCCTGAAAACAAAGGTTAATTAGAATCGGTTCTACAGAGGCATGTTTTTGACAGAGATGCTTCATATTTTGTAGAATAATTGCCAATATTACATTTGAGACTTAATTTTCTAAATAATTTGAAGCCAGTTGTATGGATTGTAAAGCAATATCTCTGACATGTTTTGTTTTAGATTGTTCATATTTTGCACACTGATTGTCTTAAGTGTTTTTGTCAATAATAGTTTCTGACTGCTGATATGACCTTTGTATCAAAGTTCAAGGTCAAACTGCTTAAAAACCTACATTTTGAACCCTCAAAGTGGTACTAATCATAAATGTGTTTATGACTCTCCTAGGTTCTATGCGAGGCAGACTAAATAGTGGATTATAAATTCACTGCATGGGGTAATAAAGAAGTTCTCAAAGGGTTTAGCTATTTTCTGATAAAACATTTATATTAATAAACCTATATAGGCGGTAAGTCCCCTCTTGGAGCCCCTTTGTCCGGTGAAACATGAAATACACTTAGACATGAAATAATCTTTCCCTTAGCAGTTAATCTGCGGATGACCACTCATAAACCAAAATGTAGACCTTTAAACTCTGCATAAACGGCATGTAATACATTCTGTTTTGGAAGAGATGTATAAATGATCATGCTTGGGACACTGGCTGTCTATGGTTTTATGATGGCACAGTCTCCTCTTAAATTACTAGCTAGATTTTAACTAAACTTTGCAGGAATGATTCTTATATGACCCTCTTAAATAATTGTTCAAATAGTTAAGTCCATTGCATATCTAGGTCACATGGGCTAAAATAGATTTTCAAAATGAAAATCTTCTTGTTTGAAACCACAATGCCTAGAGTCTTAATATTTGGTATGTAGCATAACCTAGTAGACCTCCACCAAGTTTGTTCCAATTATAGCCCTGTGGTTTAAATGTCACATTCCTGGAGGTGGCATATTTTTACATAGGCATGTGATCACCTGCTGGGAAAGGGCTGATCTCTTGGCTCTCTTGTGTGTGGTGTTTTCTTGTATTTTGTCACTTTCCCATATGGTGTCTCGGGTCAGTTGTGGTACTTGACTGTATCGATTTCTGTTTTTTGTCCTCTGCTTTGAATTTTATATCGGGAAAACAAACCAAATCTTCTTGTCTGAAAAGACAATGCCAGGTACCTTGATATTTGGTATGCAACATCACCTAGTACGCCTCTACCCATTTTATTCAATTTGGGGCACAGGGACTATTAAGTGGACCCGTCTGCGAGCTCACACATTCACTATAGGAATCAGTTGGGAAAATCTTCTTGTCTGACACCACAAGGCATGGAACATTGCTATTTGTTATGTAGTATCACCTAGTATACATCTACTAAGTTTGTTCACATAATGGCCCTTGTGCCAAACTGGCCCCATCCTGGGGTCACATGTTTTACATAGGCTTATATATGGAACACTTAAAATAGTCTAGTCTGAAACCACAGAATCTAGAGTCTATATTTGGCATGTAGCAACATCTAGTAGAATTACTAAGTTTGTTGAAAATTATGGACCTGTGGCGGAATGTGAGGCCGCCTCGGGGATCAAGGTTTTATATTTAGCTTATATAGAGAACATATTACAACACATTCTTGTCAGATACTAGAAGGCTTGATATTTGATATGTAGCATCACCAAGTGGTACTCTGCCAAGTTTGTTCAAATTATGGTTCTGTGGTCAAAATGGCATCGTCCTGGAGGTCACAGAGTTATGAGGCTGTTATTGTTCTTTGACTCTTCCTCTCGGTGCCGTGGGTTTGTATCCAGTCTGTGAGTGTGGCATTCCCTGGTCATACATTCTTTCTTTAATTGACTTACATATGGTGAGAACATAAAAACATATTTTTGTCTGAAACCACCAGGCCTAGAGCCTGGTATTTGGTATGTAGCATCAGCTGGCAGACAAAATTTAAATATGTTCCAATTATGACTCTGGGACCGAACATGGACCACAACGCAGGTCATCAAGAGCGTGGCCAGTTTCCAATAGATACGTATGGATAAGACGTTTAAAACAAAACTCAGGTGAGCGATCCAGGGTCACTGGGTCCTCTTTTTATTATGTCATTACTTGATATGATATCATAGAACATCATAAATGCTGTTTCCATTTGAGATGTTAACTATATGTACGTCATTTTCTTAATATGGCAATGTCCAGATATACAAGTAACAGCAATACATGAATTTCACAAAATATACCTGAATATCAAAATGCCAGATTTTGAGGTCAAAATGAAAATATTTTAGTGGGTTTTTTAAGTATACACGACAGAGATATATGTAAGTTGAATAATTCAGCATCAAATTTGAAAAAAGCTAAATAACAGCCCTAAATTTTAAAACTTTATCAGCCAGATTACAAGATTTGTGTTTAAATTTACAAAAAACACCGATTTTCACCCAAAATCCAAGACATTAAAATTCCGGTTTTGACACCATAATAAAATCAGAGTGGACTTATATAAGACTCAATAATCATTTTTCAGTCACTCTTTACGGGTGTCATGTATCTGTTGCTGCAAATGGATTTCAGAAATTCGCAATTTCACTTCTATAAATGAAGTTTTTGCCAATTTTTAACACCACTGCCCCTCTTTGCAAAAGTAATTCCTGCGATCCAAGAAACTTCAACATCTTGTCACATCATTCATACAATCATTTTCCATTTTACTGATGGGGAGGGGTTATCGGTCAATTTTCGCTTGTTTTTGCTCTACCATTATGGTAGAAAGTTACATCAGCTTTATTAGCACTAATTGCTAAAACTAAGTTTGATCTTATGACTGCACGTTTTACTCTAGGAGATTGCTATCTCCATCAACATTCTGATTAAACTTGTAAAATCTTTTTAACGGTAATTTGAATGTGTCTATGTCAAATTTGGACTAAGCATTTTCTGTCTGATGAAGTTTTATAAGTAAAATTGACATCATAAATTACAACTGAAGAAATCTAGATTCCTTGTATATGATCACTGCCTTGATTTGAAATACCAATCATTATGAATTATTTCCCCAATATCAATTTAGCTTTCTATATCAGATAAAAGTACTAGGTCATTTTGCCAAAAACTGGTTTGGCGAAATATTCCGGTGGCAGTTAAGTCCATTTTCACAATTTTCGCTTTCCCAATACCCCTGAAAACGACTAAATTTGAAGGTAAGCATTAGACGAATGGCTGAGAATGCTTTTTCTCCCCCGCTAGGGAATTTTGCAGGCATTTCTTATCTTAAAGAGAATTTCAAGCAGCGTTTTTAAGAGATGTTTGCACTCTTAGGTCCAGGGCGTTAGTCTCTGACAGCCTGTTACATATGTTACCATACCAATTTAGAAAAAGAAAAGTTTAAGCTACATAAAGAAGGCATTAAACTATCTATTTATTCAAACTACTTATACAGTCCGCGTGCTGGCTACCATAGCTACACATAAAAGCTTTTGGAACAAAATTATGGCTTCCTAAGGTGTTATGTGTGTTACTTTTATTAATTTACCCTTTGAAATGATACTTGTGACCAATACCATTTATTTCTACAGCTGATCTGTGCAATTTTCAAAATGGTTTTGGTTTTATTGTACAAACATAATAATTTGGCTTATAGAAAAATCAAGCTTTGCCTTTCTATCTTAAATGCTGCTAAATATCTGACATATTTGGGATTGCCTTGCTCATATTATAAGGAATTAAAGATTTTGCAGGTGTAACAACAAGATCTGAGCACTTGTTAAAAGAATACTAAATGAACAAGTACATTTACTTGATGTAAGGGATATTATTTCAGAAAAATGAATATTTTCGCATGTGTTCCTATAAGTCTCTTTTCTCTGAAGCCAAAATCTTGTGTTTTAATTCGTTGGTGATTATCAAGTCCATGTTTCTTTGTTACAGAGGTTATAAATAAACTTTTTATTCAATATTTCCAATATGTGTAATAATAAAATATAGATAGAGCCAGGGGGGACATAGAAGATAATAGTTTCGCGTTTAAACAAGACAAATTAATAAATGTTCCTATCAGATGTAAACATTCTAAACTAATGGGGGTCATACTTCAGACTCTATGACAGTTCCGACTTAAAGACTTATCTATTGATGAGATGGTAGGGACCTGATGCTTTGGCTGTTTGTCGGGCCCGACGGGGGTTACATATTGGATTCTTTTTGCTCTGGTATTCAGTTTTATTTACTGTTGAGTCCTTTTCTTTGCTTTATCTCCTTGCTATATCTTGATTTATATGCTCTAGGAGATGATGCACTGATAAGTTAGGGGTCTTTCATGCAAACCAAATATCTATTTGTATTGATCCACATCTGATTTATGGGTGAGGTTGGCGCTCCATAAAACCAGTTTAAGCCCTCCAGTAAAATATTTTACTGACCGCTCCAAGGAGGAATTCTTCTGTGGATCTTTTATGTTTTTCTGATTTGTGTTTGCTATGCCTTTGTACGCGTCTGTTTATTTGTGCCTTGTGGTCACCTGCTGGGAAAGGGCTGACCTCTTGGCTCTTGTTTGTGGTGTCTAACTCTGAGTTTGTCACTTTCCCATTGGTATCCTGGGTTAGGTGTGGTACTTGATTGTATCCATTCCTGATCTTTGCACCCTTACTTCACTTTAATCCTTATGCAAGTCATAAACAATAACCATTATTTCTTGATCTCTGGCAAAATAAATGCCCACCTCATCTCACCAAAACCAGTAGATTCATCAAACACTGTATTCTCTATTTTTACAATCATATTCTGTCATATATTTCATAACTAGCATGTGGACCACTGAATGATCCCACCAACGGAACTGTGTCTTATGCTAATGATACTTTTGAGAGTGAAGCCACATACAGCTGTGACCTCGGGTTTGTCCTCTTTGGTGATATCCGTGTGACATGTACGAGTTGTAGCGTGTGGAATGCACCACCTCCAGTCTGTGTCCCCATAGGTAAGTTGCACATACACACATTGGTTACATTTGAGCCACGACATGCTATTTTCAACTATGTGGCATTTTTACAAGTGTAGTCTCAGACGAGCCTATGCAGCCTCCTGTTAAGGTTTGAAACTTCACATGATGTTTGATCAGTAGCTTAACATTAGTAGAATATTTAAGCGACTAGCAAAGGCTCTGATCAGACTGCGTGTATGCGCAGGCTGATCTGAGGCTTTGTTGGTTGCACATACCACATTGTTGGAAATCTCATGTCGCGGATCATTTGTGTCATTTCTAGCTTTGCGAGTATCTCGCAGAGGAAGAGATAGCTGGTCGTTTTGCATAATATTTTATTATTACTGTCATATAAAGGATCTAACATGAGTGTACATGTTTTATTGAATCTAATAAATGAGTTGAGGAAAAGAGATAAATGAGTTGAGGAAAAGAGATAAAATGCGAGGCTTGCCAAGTATTTTATCTTCTTTTTTGCAACGTGTTTTAATAAATTCAATAATACAGGTGCACGGATGTTAGATTCTATTTATCTCATGACATTAAAATTACTTTCAGATCACATCATTTGGCTTAAAAACGCAAGATTTTGCCATCTTTAACGCAACGTTAAAATAGATGGCATTACCTAACGTCACTAAATCTGCAAACCACTAGTGGTTTATCGATTTAATTGCATGGCGTAATTTCACTCCTAGATGCAACGTCATATGTATGTATGTATGTATGTATGTATGTATGTATGTATGTATGTATTATCTTCTTAGTACGAGGGTTAGTCAAAAATAACTGAGCCTTACCTCAGTATATCTTAGCCTCACATTGTAGACAAGAAATGTGATTATCTTTTTTAAGTTTAACATGTCATAGACGTTTTGACCCAAAATAATTACCCCGGTGTAAATTCTGTTATGGTTGCTAGGCAACTAAAGATTGTCAGTCAGAGCGATGCGTTTATAATCTCCGCCACCAGGAATATACAGTATGTCTTAAAAAAGCTTGTGAGCTTGATAGTTTTTGATAAAAAAACATATTTGACATTTATTTGAAATACATATGTCTTATAGTCTTTTCATTACACTTGGTTCGTAAATGTATAGTTGAACACTGATTGCATGCGTTGCCTAAGTCAAAATTTCACTAATTTCAAATACGTGAGAATTGTGTTGCCATGGAAAGAGAATCATTTATTCCAAACAAGGAATTTAATATTTCTGAGGGTTTGTTTGTGTATGCAGTACTGCAAAAGCATTGTTAGGCTATTATTTATGTTTTCTATTAAAATTGCGTTAATATAAATGTGAGTGGGGTAAATTATAGGACTAGAGGCACGTAAAAAATTACTAAATTCTGAGATCAAACTACCACAGCATCTATAATTTGGGGTCAGTTGTTTTATTTTCTGT
The DNA here is from genome assembly GCA_964019695.1 of Loripinus fragilis. NCBI lineage: Eukaryota > Metazoa > Mollusca > Bivalvia > Lucinida > Lucinidae > Loripinus > Loripinus fragilis. Next base: position 22,134,470 of record OZ026518.1, read on the forward strand.
GGCTCTGAGTAGGTACATGTAATAGGTATCAAACGACAGTGGATGCAGCATTACATTGGCATTATCGTTTCCATGGCAACGCCTATTGATGTATTACAGCGTTAACACACCCGTTCGACAGGTCATGTTCGGTTGCCTAGTAACCAGTATATAAGGCCTACCAACAGATATAAATTAGGTTATTGAATAGATGACAAATAACTGAGATAAAATATTATTGGAATATGCGTCCATTTTACTCGAATTTAATGTTATAAGGTAGGGCTCAGTTATTTTTTACTAACCCTCGTATCATTGATTGATCTGAGATGTGTTAGTGTACCATTTCATGTTTCTATTCACTTGTTCCAGACATAACAATTACATTAAAATACATGCATTTAACCAATTTATGTCCAATTAAATTTCCCACTCGACCCCTCGATCTCAAGTCTAGCATTCTAATGCATTTGCTTTTGTAACGAGACGTCTGATTGGATAACGTCATAAATTTGCGACAGTATATAGCATGTATACTGTCGGAAATAGTTTGAGTCATTAATTACGTCATATATCGTTGGATGACATGCGGCTTTATGCGGCTTACAACGCTCTAATTTGGGACGAAACTGCAGAAGTGCATTAGAATGGGGATGACCATATTCAAATATTTCATTTGGAGATATATACCAAATGAAAATGAAAAAAATTGAATACACTTATCCTCTAATTCTACCACCTGGTCACTGTGCTCAAGGGTCGGAAGCAAACAACTACATAACTGTATCAGTATAATCAGATAAATAGTATCCAGATAGATTTCTCTAGGGGGTGAGGGTAAGGAGGCGGGGTCTATGTCTTTTTTTTACCAATCCACTTATTTTACAGAAGGGAGAGGGGGTCAGTACCAGTTCAAAGAAAACGTACACCCAGTAAGGAATGTGGGCTAACAATTTTCACTCCTTTTTACCAGAAGCCAGCGTTGAAATCGTTTACTCTGTATAAGAAAAAAGACATTTTCTGTACATAAACATGTGTTAATAATATATTGCTAATATGCAATTACTCATACATTTATGTTAATAGACTTTTCGCTTACTGTAAATGCGGCAACTTTAATATTCATATCTGGGCATGGTTCGGCTATTTCAACTCCTAGGGAAGGGAAATCAGGTCTTATTTATAATTGGGTGAAGAGCTAATATGTTGCTTGGGCCGCACAAACGTGCGTGCATTTCATGAAAATCCTTACCGTATACACACTGAACTTACATTTATTGCATAATGACAAAATGTATGCTTTTGTCGCCCACTAAAATATTTGAAGCCTCATAGACAAGCAGTGTGGACCCAGATCAGACTGTTCCTGTAGGGGCAGTCTGATCTGGGTCCGCAATGTTTTGCCCCTATGCTTATGTTAAATAGACATTGTCTGATGCAGTTATTTTGCTGGCTTTTTAAGGACTAAATAATGTATTTTGCGTCTATACTGAGGTAAAGATGCAGGATGATACAGTTACTTTTGAATACGCCTCATTTTAAGCTTTTACCTATGTCTAAGGTAGACCTGTCCTAATTACGCATTCATGAGATGCCGCCTTTACAGTAACCAAAAAGTCATATAATATCATGTGTTTGACTTGAGAAAAATAAAAAAGTTTATTAAAAATATTAATGAAAATAATTGATACTTCAAAAAAACCGCCATATTATCTCATTCCGTTATATTACATAGCTTCTGTTTTATTTAATGACGTCGCTCCTAGGTGTTGCCATATATGCGCGATTTTGTTATGGGCGCCTTTACATAAATTAACTAAATGTCTTAGTTTTAGGAATTTTAATACATACAAATACTCCTCAAAATTGCGATCTCAAAGTAATTTTAGTGATATATGATGCATAGATACTACATTGTGTTTCTGCATTATTGAAGTCATTAAACTAATTGCGAGAAAGCAATAAAATGCTTGGCTAAGCATAACATTTATAACTTGTTTCCTCAACTCCATTAACAACTTCAATATTGCAAAAACACTCATATTAGAGCCTCTATTATAATGATATATATGAGCTTACCATAAATTTGACTGCACCCGTGTATTTTCCCTGTATTTTTTTGCATTAGATTGTGGCATACTTTGTAATCCATTAAATGGTTTTGTGAACATAACGGAAACCACCCTTGGCAGTACAGCATTATATGGGTGTGAAGATGGATACCAACTAAATGGAACAAACACAACTGTCTGCCTTCCGAGCGGCTTGTGGAGTGGTGTTATGCCGTTTTGCCAAACAGGTATAATTTCAACGGGTATTTATGCTTTTGGCGATGTCTGCTGCGTTTTTTCTTTTCAAAATGAACCCTTTTCAAACATGATCAAAGTGTCAAACGGGTACGATTCAGATTAGGACATACGTTTCTTGCACACCGGATAAGGACATCTGAGATTTTACCCTGGGATAGAAAATCTTATCTTACTCACGCTATCTTACCCAGGCTGTCATGTGAGGGCTAAATACATTGGTTGTATTGGAACTCACGCACATGGTCGTCAAGTGACGTCATTGATACGTTTTAAAGTGACGTCATAATGTGAAATTGCATCTTAGGTATTCAGGGACTTCTGGAGATCAAGAAAAAAAAAATCATTCTTCGTATGAGGGTAGGATAGAAAAATCCGTCCCTCGGGATCACCGTTTGTCATCACTCAGCAAGTCTTGTGATGCCAAACGGTGATCCTCGGGACGGATTTTTCTATCCTACCCTCACACTCATGATGGATTATAGGGATCATACATGAATTTTCATGCATTAACAGTTACCTGGTCCCGAGGAAGCTGTTTGAACACGAGGCCGTTAGGCCAACTGTTCAAACATCGTCCGAGGGACCCAGCAAGTGTTAATGCAATGAAACAAACATGTGTGATCGTTATTCTTGCATATTTTACCTGAATTCAGCATACACCGCGCTGAAAACGTCGCTTAAACATTAAATATCCCTTTTCTTACACTTGATTTCTCAAAACAAAATGGCGTCAGCGTCACTTACGAAAGTCATTGCGTCGCCACAACGTCATACGTACGCGTGTAACGTTTTCGCGAACGAAAGCGTCGGCGAAATGACCAGTCACGGCCGCAACGCTTTCCCGTGTAACGTTATGCATACAAATCAAGGCCCAGTTTAGGCCTGTTCAAGTAAAAGCCATGTTCAAACAGCACGAGAATCTCATGATTTGAACATGGGTTTTGCGGCTTTAAACAGCTTCGCGTAACGAATTCCCATGCAAGAATCTTATATTCTTGCACACCGAATAAGGATAATGGAGACTGCCCATGGATAGACTGCTTATCTACTCATGCCAGGACGTCAAGTAACATAATCATGTGAAATGGCATCTTAGCGTATTCAGGGACTTCATGAAGCTAATTTTAAAATAAATTAATAAATAAATAATAAATGAATTAATTAATAAAAACAATGGTGAGCAAGAATCCATTATTCGTGTGAAGATAGGATAGAAACTCTGTCCCTCGCGATCACCGATTCTCATCGCTCGGCGAGCCTCGTAATGCCAATCGGTGATTCTCAGGACGGATTTTTTATCCCACCCTTACTATTTATGCCTAATGGAATTTCCCACCTTCATCAATTGGAAGAATCCATTTTGTATCTGAGGGTTGTTAGGTAGTAATTTCTAATTTCATTCAAGTTTTTATACAGTAATTCTATAAGCAAGCAGGAAGAACCTGATCAGACGGCACGTTCTGTGGCGTCTGATCTGGTTCTGCACTGTTTGCCCATATCCCATATTAGGAACGCCAGTCTTAAATGGGTTAGTGTTCATTTTATGCTTTGAATCAAATCAAATCAAATCACAGAAACAACGGCGTAGGCAGAGCGCTGAAAAAGTTACGCACATCAAATGGAGACTACTGGATCAAGCAATGATTCTCTACAATTAGGTCCTATTTCAAACGGGAACTTCTCTAAAATGAAAGAATTTGCTCACAGAGCGAGCGAATTCTTTCCTATATGAGCAGTTCCATATAGTATAGAAAATCGTTTTTATCACATAAAGTGACCTCCCTTGAATGTCACTATTTTATTACGCACGTGCGTAGCCTGTGTAATGGGTGCTACGCAAATGAGAAATATTTCTAGGAAATAATAAGACGATATCTCGCGGCACATGCTGTCTGTAACCTTCTACAAAAACAGCTGAAGTGAATGTGATCTTTCAAAACATCGCCACCAGTGGGAGTGGCTTGTTAAAGCTTATGAAAACTTTAAGAATCTTCTTCTCTGAAACCGTTGATTAGAATTCAAAATAATTGGGCAGAAATTACCATTTGGAACCTTCTATAAAAATGGCAAAAACAAATTTGATCCGTCAAAACACATGACAGCCAGGGGACGTGTCCATTTTCTCTTATGTACTTATGAAAGAAAAGTTAAACATTTCCTGTGAATCCAGTGGTCAGAATTCAAAACAACTTGGCGGAAATGATCACAAGATGACCTTTAGCAAAAAAACTGTAATTATAAATTTAAAATGTCGAAAAGCATGGCCACCAGAGGACATGGCCACTAGGGGCCACTAGGGGACATAGCTTGTTGTCCTCATATACCTTTATGAGAGTTGTTTTTATAAACATCTTCCCGTCTGAAAACCTATAGATTGAATAAAATGAAATCTGGCAGAGATGTTCACTAGATGACCATCTACAAAAAACTAAAGCAAAACTTATCCGTCAAAACAATGGCCGCCAGGGTACGTGGATTATTTTGCCTATGGAAGCTTTTATCATCTTCTTTAAAACCACTGACCAGGATCCAAAATAATTTGGTTAAAAAAAAGTCAGTGGGTTACATTAAAAAAAAAGGCTAAAGCGAATATGATCTGTCGAAAAACCATCTTAGCCTCTGAAACAATAATCTGCATACATAAACAGGCATGGTCACAATATATACATCTACAAAACAAAATAAATTCGTAAATTAAATGGCGGCCAGGGGGCATAGCTTTCCATGGTCATAAAAACTTTTTTAAAAAAATCCTTCAAAACTACTGGTCATTCGCGGAAATAGACACTGTGTGACATTCAATAAAAGAAAACTAAAACACTGATCTTTTAAAACTCATTATTATTCTAAAATATGTTTTCCAGTACAAGTCGAAATAGAAAGTATCACCTGTGAGCACTCTTCAGCGACACTCAGTTGTACCGGCGGAACTACCCTTCACATCCAATATGCCAACTATGGTCGTACGGTGGGAGCAGAAATCTGTCCTCATGATTCTATTAACGATCTCAACTGTATGGCTGCGAATTCACTGTCTGTAGTTACGACCGCATGTGAGGGTGAGACAACATGTACGGTGGCAGCATCAAACAGTGTCTTTGGAGATCCCTGTGTCAGCACATATAAGTACCTAGAAATCCATTATTCGTGTGAGTGATGGTATCAGAGTTACCCTTAACCCATATAAGTCTAGCGTCCTTTCTGAGGGACATATGCATTACTTGACTTTTCGCTTACTGTAAAGGCGGTGCCTCATGAATGCGTAATTAGGACTAGTCAACCTTAGACATATGTAAAAGCTGAAAAAGAGGCGTGGTTTTATTCAAAAGTAACTGTATCATCTTATGCCACAACCTCCGTCATTATTTAGTCCTTAAAACGCCAGCAAAATAACTGCATCTGAAAGTGTCTATTTAATATAAGCAGGGAGGCAAACATTGTGGACCTAGATCAGACTGCTCCTACAGGAGCAGTCTAATCTGGGTCCACACTGTTTATCTATGAGGCTTCAAATAGTTTAGTGGACGCCAAAAACATACATTTCGTGATTATGCGCTTTAAGGGTTAATAACTGTGAGTTCATTGTGTATACGGTTAGGATTTTCATGAAATGCACACACGTTTGCGCGGCTCAAAAAGCTTATTAACTCTTTACCAAATTATAAATAAAACCTGATTTCCCTTCCTTAGCAGATGGAATAGCCGAACCACACCCAGATATGAATATTAAAGTTGCCGCCCTTACAGTAAGCAAAAAGTCAAGTAATACACATTGTCCGAGTTTTCTCTGACGTTTTACTGGCTTTTCTTTATTTTGATATAAGTGGCAAATATCAAAATATGGAAAAGCCACTTAAACAACAGAGAAGGCTCGGATCAGGGTACACGGTGTAGATCCAGATCAGACGCCGCAGAAAGCGGCGTCTGATCAGGGTCTCCACTGTTTGCTCACAGAGTGTTCGATCAAAATTTGAATCAAAATAAAAATACCTCCCAACACCCCTTAAAATAGAAACGGTCTGTCCAAATTGATAATGGCGGTAAATTCAATTGGGCTTAAATGAGTTAAAATCATAATATTGACCTCGACACAAGAAAGCCTATTAACTGTTATTTTGAGTGCAATTCTGCTTTTTATGGTTATTTTGTTGTTTTAATTTGTCTTAATTTTTAAATGACTGTTTTAAAGTCACGTTTTAGTGGGACATGATGTTTCTTAGAAATACATATATCTGAACCATTAACCCTTTTCAAATTTGGATACTGATCAACAGTCACTTTGGCAAACAGTGAAGATCCAGATGAAATTCAACAAAACGTGGCATTTCATCAGGGTCAGCACTGTTTGCTAATGTAAAAACAACCTTCAATGACATTAACACATCACTTATAACATTTTTGCCTGCAGCCCCTTAAAATGCAAAATTGACTCTTTCAAACTGTTGTATCAATTAGTATGGGATAATCCATCAGAATAAAAAGGGTAAATGTATGTATAAGTACACGACCTGCTTCATGGTTTTAACAAATTCGAAGTGACTGTCATTCATCTAAGGGCCTCGGACAGTTTCCTATTCAATCTGCCCAAATTTTGACAGCCTGTGGCTAGGATAATGCATAACTGACAACTATAGTTTTGTGCTTAAATCAAACCCTTACATTAAGTGCACCAAGCAAAATGAAAATATTTTGAAAATTCTGCATAATTATGCCAGGACTCTAGGGTTTAGGGGGTGGGGTATTTTTTGTGACAAAATTTTATTTCACAGAAAGTTAAAGTTTCGTCAAATATTCACCTAAATACATGTAAATATTATGTTTGCGGCATAAAACTTGAGACGAAAGTGATGCGTTTCCATAAAATTCGGGTTGAGAAGATTTCTTTGTTTCATCTAAAGAAGTGTGCTGTCAATTACTTTTGAATATCACCTGTAATGTTCCAAGTCAACCGGTTTGACTTGTGCACTGAGGTGTATCATATCTGCATACTGTATAAATCATAGTCTAGATTAACACAGTTTTTGCGCGTAAAATCGTTAATATTTTCTTACACATCAGATTTAACCTATAATTTGGTGCGTAAAAGAACCGTCTCATTGAGGCAGTGCATTTGAGTACCCAAAACATATGTTTTGTGTTGAGAAAATGAGACAATTAATTACTTTGTAAGCACTCATAACTAAAGCCCTGATACATGCCATTGCAAATTGATATTTACCTACAGGTTTTTACACAATAAGTTTCGAATAAGTTTTTATAATTAGTGTTTTTGAGCATTTCGACAACGTTTCCCTGTGACCAATCATGCCGTTTTTATATGATGTGTGAAATGTAAAGCTACAACTGTATGCAAAAGGATTAGTTTGGTCCTATATGTTGGATAGCAAAAACAGAGTTTTCAACCCATATTTTTCAATTGCTACTTGTCCAATAAGAAAACTGCTTTTGTGGATAAGTCGAGTGTTGAACCTACTATCTTTTTCATAGAAAAATATCGTTTTCTTTGAAACTTTTCTCTGGTCATTTTTATGGGCAATCCTTCATTAAGACTGGCCGAGGTCCTTTTAATAGTTTTGTTAATTTCATTTTTTCTCTCTCTTCATTATGTTGGTGCAATCCGTATAAAGTGGTAACTTTACAGGCCTAAAAGTTAAGAGTGTGAAACAGATAAATCTTAGTTCTCAACCAAAATGTATGTTGAGGGTATTCAAATGAACCGTCTCGATGAGACGGTTCTTTTGAGCACCCAAAACATTTGCTAAAAAATATTGGTAAGAAAATATTTACAATTTCATGCTGAATTTTTTTTTTCAATAAACCTATGAAATTAACAAGAGTGCTGTGATGCCCTGAATCACCATCTGAGCCTGGGCTCATGAGTAAATAATGCTTATAACAAATCTATTTTAGCTTTAGCAGCAACACTTTACATCTTAACTGATTGTGAAATTTTGTTAGAGGGAGGTATGACAAACATTCAGTTTGGGCACGTGACTCATGAACAAATGTCGTTTGATTCAGTTATAAGTCCCAGTCAACACTATTTCAGGCATGTTGGGACTCCTCTCAGAGAGATGGAGAGAATAGAAGAATGTGATAGACTGTAAGGCCCAAACACCCACCCAAATTTCATCCTGCCAACAAACAACGGTAACTAAAGTTGGCAAACAGTGAAGTCCCAGATGAAATGCTGCATATTGCGGCATTTCATCTGAGGATTCACTGTTTGCTAAGACAAAATCAATCTTCAGAGAAGGAATTTAAGAGTTCAATATATTTTTGGAAACTATATATAATCTGTGACCCACCAATAAATACATCCTGACTTTATTTAAGTAGCTTTATTGAAAATTTCATAGGTCTGAAAAGGATCGTTTGAGCACCAGACGTACGGTTAATTTTATATTAAAAAAAGCTACATACATTAAAGGGCTATTTTGGCCAGATGGCGTTGAGGGCAACCTCTTAAGCCAAAATATGAAAGTTGCTGTTCACCAATGTACACGGGTGGTAAACCTAGGAACTACCACGAAATTGTGTTAACATAATTTTGTTCCCAAGCCATATCCGAAACACGTAGTAAAATAGGGCAAAATGGTTCTATGTAAATATGTCTCAGAGTCCGCTCTTGCCCAAAAGTTTGGATGAAGTTACATGTAATTTCTTTCTTTAGATTTTTGTTTCCCCACTGAGTATCGGCCCAATTTTCCCCAAAGTATAGTGCCAGTTTGAAGGATTTTAACCCAAATCTGTCCTATTAAATGGAATTTGACGATGAAAATAATTAAAAGACCCTCAATAAACGTTCCTACGCAGAAAAAAATCTGGGCATTTACTCGTAAACGACTTATGCCCTTCGTCCTGTGTGGTAGTTTCCAGCGCATTGTGGTAGTTAAAATGCTACTGTGGTAGTTGCCAAGACCATGTAGCAGTTCCCATCAACAGACTTCCGCTCTTTTAAGTATCGCCAATACTAGTGCACCGATACGAGTTTGTGTATGCCAGCTGCGAAGGCTCTGACGAGTCTGCCTATTTGCATAGACTCGGCTGAGTCTTCGTTGCTCCACAATATGATAGGTTCAAAAATATCATGTGTTGGCTAAATTATAACTTTTAGTGTTGTTAAAAAATGGAGCATGTCTTGTACTTGCTTATGATGGTTCTCCATTATAAGAAGGGTTTTATCCTTTATATTACTTTCGTTTTGTTTTGCCAATAATTATGATGATTATTGTTCTTACATAACTGTGGTGAAGGGACATGTTTATTTGTAGAAGAAAAATGCTAGTAAAGCTTATTCCAAAAAAAATATAAAAAATAAATTGTGTGCGTATAGTATTGCTTGTGTTTTTTTTTGTTACTTTGTGTCGTATATAGGGTTTATAATGGTGGGAAATTAAATAATCACTTATTAATAAACAAGGAGATTCCAACAGTGAGGTCATTATATGTTTGTACTAAATTTCAGCTATCAGCAGATCGTATACAGTTATTTAAAGGTATAACAGGTTTGGAATTTACCTTACGTCACTGGCATAAACTGTTTGTGGAAGTTTCTTTATACCTGTAAGGGTAATGTTTAACTGTCGTTTTGTTGACCTGCAAGGTGCCAAAGGAATTACGTGAGATGACGTATTGATCACCTGATTAATCTGACTAAGATATGCATTGAAACATTGGTAACCTCAATTAGTGAGATGCCCAATAATTTGGGGAGGGCATGTGGTCTCTTGGACACCTTGCACGTCGCGAAAATGACAGTTAAAAATCACCCTTACAGGTAAGTGACCATACACTTTCCCTTTTTCGCAAGAAAAGTGCTGAAAAAAACAAGGATTTTAGACTCAATGTGTCAAGGCTTAAATGAACAAAAGGTACAATACCTTGAACGCTTGACAAAGGTCAAATATTGCCTGTAAATATACAGGTTATGCCAAAAATTTACCCTTGAATAATATTTTTGAATGACCTGTACTGCGGTTAGCAACAAACATACTTTCAAAAGCCTTCACCAATAGTAGATGTTAGACTTGATAGCTTTTGAAAACCGTTTATCACGGCTGACAATCTGACGAATGCGAAACCGGCGGTTCAGCAAAGACATCCGGGCGATTAATTTCCGGTTCCGCAAAAGGTAGACAAAGTGTACCTGTTCCAATTTTAATGATGGATATTTACTTATACAGAAAGTAAATCAAAAATCTTAGAATGCTATTTTGTCAGTTAATAATTAGTGTTTTGACACGCCAAAGTAATTTATTTGATTTCGGCAAGGCTTTCAAAGAATTTATTCCCTTCTCCGAAACTCCTGTTTCAACACGGTCAATGTCGCCAAAAATACAAAGGAAAATAAAGCATTTTGCCATTATCAGTGAGTCTCGATGAAAAAATTCACTGTCTAATTGTTTGAATTACATTTTCGTAAGTAGGCGATTGCGCCCCAACTAACACAGCGTTTAGCATATTTTAGAATATTGATTGAAAGGGAAGATTGTTCCTGGTTCAGCATGTAATCATTAAAAGATGAAGGAATTATTTCAACCCTTATGGAACATTTACATGCGAAACCAAAAACTTGAGACCGAATTAGCCTACAAATCTGCAAAATGCAATACCCCACGCCAATACGGCGTCATTACAGACCCCCGCATTATATACACACTCAGCATGGCGTCTTTTTTGTAGCCCACAAGGCAATAATTGTCAGAACTAGCAAAATATCGTCGTGTTTATCCCATATTTTCCTCATCTTAACAGGTGTTTCACGGGACAGAAGAAAAATCACAACAACGAGGAAACGCCTAACCATATCCTTTGGTGCACGAAGAAACCGATATAAAACTGACAAAATAGCATTCTTTAATTTCAAAAATATTCATTTTAGTTCAAGTTAACGGCTTTTAAACGCGAGCATTCGTTGTTTGTTTACCTTTTGCGGATCCTCGTTGCGAAACCGGAAATTAATCGCCCGTATGTCTTTGCTGAACCGCCGGTTTCGCATTCGACAGATTATCAGCCGTGTTTATCCATAGTTGGCTTCTTGTAAAACTTTCTGAATGCGCACTCAGTCTGCCAGCTACCCGCCATTAACCCTTAAAGCGCCAAGAAAAACATGCATCTTATAATGTCGTCTTCTTAAGTCGTCTACTGAAAATATTTGCCTAACATTACTGACAAATTAAGAACAGAAGCAAACAGCGTGGACCCAGAACAGACGACTCCTATAGGAGCAGTCTGATCTGGGTCCACACTGTTTGCCGTAGAGGCTTCTTAAACATTTCTGCAGAGGAAACAAGCAGACGACTTTTTTGATTGGCGCGTTAAGGGTTAAAATAGTATTTACAGGAATGTATTCTTCACAGCTGAAGTTGCAGGAGATCTAGTACGGTGTGGAGGAAAAATGCATAAATCAATTCATGTTTTTGAATTGCACGTGTCTTACTCATCATGAAGTATCCCTAGATATTGACTGATGCGACTTTCAGATGTAATAAACAATCTCATCACAGAAACTTTTTCCCTTTTACGGTGTAGAGGGAAAATGGATAAGTCAATTCATGCGTTTAATTGCACGTGTCTTACTCACCATGAAGTAGCCCTAGATATTGACTGATGCGATTTTCAGATGTAATAAACATCTCATCACAGGAACCTTTAACAGCTTTGTATGTTCCACGTAAATGTTTTAAGCATTCAAAATGCACATATCAATATCCTTAGTATATTCTTTCAACACTAATTCTCCAGAATGAATAGCGCCAAATAAAATAAAATAAGTGTGTTTCAGGTAACAGGTCTGAAAATTTTAGGTAGGCTAGGCACACACATTTTTTTTATTATTTTTGTTTTCTGGGAAAAATCTAATTTCATGCATTTTGAAAGACATTTCGCCTTTCAAAATGCATTAAATTATATTTTTTCCAGAAAACCTGAAAAAATCTAGGTTTCTCTAGTAAATTTAGGTAGGGTCGTGTACCATAAACACAGGTATTTTTTATTTGGCCTTGTTGGACTAGATGTTTCCAATACTTTCTTATTTTAACAATTACCGTATTATCTCTTAACTCTATATTTCTAATATCAATTAAATAATGAGTCTGGCCTCTTTGATCTTCTAACGAAGCAAGTAACGTAGCCAAACTGTATGACACGAATAGTGATGATACATGCTCAGTTGGTGATTATAAGAATCTATCATGAATGTGAAGGTGGAATATAAAAATCCGTCCTGAAGATCACCGTTGGCATCATGAGGCTTGCAGAGTGATGTCAAACGGTGATCACGAGAAGGGATTTGTCTATCCCATCCTCACACAAATAATGAAAAGGGCTTCCAGAAAATACTGAATACGCTGAGATGCGACATGCATCTGACATGATGACATCATTTTAACATTACAATGACGTCACGGATCGACGTGCGGCTGTTCATTTTTATCTTTCCCATCGGTTGGTAAGGAGATGTGAGATGGAGTTTTCTCATATGGGCAAAAACAGCGGAAGCCCTGATCTGGTGTGCGGGAAAGTCTTATACCCTGCCACTTATAAATTGTTGGGTATTATGTTGTACCCTCCCTTCAAAATTTACCTTTGAAAGTCCATAAATACATGCATCCATCTGTCTGTTCGTCCATTTATCTGCTTTGTCAATCTCTATCCTGAGCATGTTTGGTCGCTTTCTTCAAACTTTGTATATAAATTGATATGGGAAGGGGTGGTTTGGGATTGTAGATGGGAAATTTGTTGAAAAAACACAGAGAAATGGTTCTGATGTTGTTGATTCATTGTTTATTGTTACTCCCATGTCCATGGGAGTTCTGTATTTAGTCATTGTTTTGGTGTGCAGTACGTAGTGTCATTTCTAGTTTTGTAATCATCTTGATGAGGAACAGAGAGCCTCTTGATTTGCTTTATGGTCTTCTTTATGTCTTGTTCTATGACTCTTCCTTGTGATGCACTGGGTTGGTCTGCAGTGTATGATTGTGGTATTTCCCGGTCATACTGACTTACTTTTTCTGTTAATAATCAAAGTATAACGTTTATGGATAGGTTAAATGCATTAGTTTGCCTAGCATTTGAAAACTGCAACCACTTCTTGATAAAGCTCCTATGATACTTAGCTGTAAATGGATTCCATGAATGGTGGATATTATTGGCTGTTTTTCCACGTGTGCTTGAACTTGAAAGGCCATCTGTGATAAGTAGAATGGCTCCAGAAGCGTTTTTTCTCAAATGATGCTGCTGATCTGTTTCCTGAGTACATTTGATGCAGAATATATGAATCTTCTACAATTCTTATCAGTAATAGAAGAAACCATTACTAATTGGCCCATATAGGACATATTACCCTACCTCCCCTTGGTCCTCATGCAGTTTCTTCAATGATTGGCCCATTAAACTGAAAGGAACAAACATGTCACACAAATTAAAACTCTATGATATTGTAAAAACATCAATTACCACAGTTTGAGAATCTGGGTAATAAGATACAAATGTGGCCATGGGGTTCTTAATTCTTGATGTAAACAAGCCAATACTGGGTACACCAATTATATGTCAGAAATCTGCCTCAAATTATCTGTGTTAAATTGCCATCCTTTATCAATACTCCTATCTCTTGACATCCTATCCGCCAGCAAATTCTCTGATCCTGTTATATGAGCACTGCTCAATGTTATGCTTACAAATGCTTACAAATCCTCTTCTGACAGAAGGTCGGATTCGACCTGTTGGGTCAGCTTTAATTCTCTTTTCTTAGGTATTTTTGGGTCTTGTCCGGTGGGTATTATTGCCTCTCTGTAACTGTAGTATATAGGCTGGTGCTTCCAATGTAGGTCTAATCTCCGTTCAAATGCACTACCTGTCTCTGCTTCAACAACACTAGGTGGTAACTGATTCCAAGAATCCACTACTCTCATACAAAAAGAATATTTCCTGACATCTAACCTAGATCTATTTTTGAATATTTTACATGTATGCTCTCTTGTACATGAGTCCTCTCTATTATGTTAGGATCAATACACCTTAACCATATCTTCTAAATAAGATTTTGAACTACCTTTTCCAGCCACCCATATTGTTCAGCTAGGACACAGATACTAATGAATTGTCCATACTAAACCTAATGTGAACATTTGAAATAGGAACGTTCAACGCTTTCTAAGTTAAAAAATTGCAAAGAGTTCCGAATAATTAATTTTCTCGTTCTACTCTTCTATTAGCAATGTTTGTTTTTGACTATTTCACGAAATCCATTGCAATGTTTCAATTTTAGAATGATGATATTCTATCTCTTTGCAAAATGATTTCAGATTCAAAATTAAACCTAAACTATTTTCTTATTCAGTATGTGATAACCCGAGTGATCAATATGTTTTCTCGCACATCAGATCGCGATTTCCACTGTTTTTACGCATTTGAGATAATTCTATCTCACACACCCCGTGCAAAACCATGGTAAAGATAAAAATCAAACAGCCGTCGAAAGACGTGACGTCATCGGCACATTGAAATAACGTCATTGTGTTATATGTCGCATCCCAGCGTATTCAAGAGCTTCTGCGAGCCGTTTTAATATAAAAATGCCATATTTAATGGTGTGCAAGAAAAATAATTCATTATTTGTATGAGGATTGAATAGAAAAGCCGTCCCTCGTGTTCACCATTTGTCTTTACTTGGCAAGACTCGTGATGCCAATTGATGAACCTCGGCCGCGGGATGGATTTTTCTATATGAGCCATGGCATGAGATTTCCTACAATGTGGTATGTGCGACCAGCAAAGACTTAGACCAGCCTGCGCATTTGCGCAGTCTGACCAGAGCCTTTGCTAGTCGCTTGAATATTCTGTGACTGTTAAGCTACTGACCAAACAAAATTTGGAGTTTCTAAGCTTAATAACAGGCTGCACACTCAGGCTCGTCTGAGTATACACTTGTCAAAATGCCACATCGTTGGATATCACATGTCACGGCTCATATAGATTCTTATTATCTCATCAGATCCTTCAAGCACTTCTCTTGCTTGGCGATAAAATACATAATGAACTGGAACAGAATTGTCATAGCATATAAAATCAAGTTATGATATGGATGCAAGTTCGTGTTTGTTTTGTGTGATATATATATTGATGTTTCTTATTAAGAACACATTGGTGCATTTTGTTTATGTAATAAGAATGAATAGTTTGCATTCATTACAGAGTTAACGCATTCATTACAGAGTTAACAAAGCAGTTCCAATATAGATCAATTATATTAGACCTAAATGAAAAAAGTTTTATCTTATGTCTTTATCCAAACATTATGCCGGAAATAATACAGCTCTTAATGTTAATAGTCAAATACTATATATACATGTGCAGAAATAATAAATGTGCAATGAATTTTAAAGTTTATAAATCATATGTTAAGACATTCTATCAGGCTCAAAGAGAGATTGCTTTAAGTAATAATGATATTGAAAACTTTAAAAAAAAATGGTACCGATACCAATGGTTACTAGTGTAATCCTGTTAAGCAAGAATTTTATACATAATTATCGGTATCAAATAATAAAAAATTGAGAATAACAGTCCACCCCACATAATGATTATTTATAGCACAAGCCAATGAAGGCAACCCTGCAAGGCTGATCACAATAAATATATATAATTTTTTTTTTTCGTTTATTGTAAGTATACCATAATTACCATTGTATGATTATCATCAGTATATACATATATTTCATGTCATTGTGTCATTGTATGAAAGGAAGAAAGAATAAGCTAGTTGCATGATCAAAAATCTTGGTATGCTACCCTGGGCTACCAAGGTTTAATTGTTACAGGGCAATACTGAATAAATTAACAGACGAAAAAAAAAAAAAAAAAAAAAAAAAAAAAAAAAAAAAGAATGAATAGTTGACTTCGTATTTCTTTCACAAATTTCTTTCTTTTTTTATCTTTTTTTCATAGTTTTGACATCACTATTGTAAATGAGCCGCGACATGAGATTCCCAACAATGTGGTATGTGCGACCAGCAAAGCCACAGATCAGCCTGCGCATACGCGCAGCTTGATCAGAGCCTTTGCTAGTCGCTTGAATATTCTATGAATGTTAAGCTAATGGATGAAAAGTATTTGGAGTTCGTAAGCTTAATATAAGGCTGCACAGGCTCATCTGAGTCTTCATTTGTCAAAATGACACATTTTTGGAAATCACATGTCGCTGCTCAATTAATGATCACATTATTAATATAAAAGCTTATTTTGGTCTTACGATGAGATAATGGTACTTATTGTTTATGCATAAATTACTCTTTTAACCCTTTCCTTCTTGAATATTCATGCTAGGATCCACCCACTATGAATAATTATATAAATAAATGTTCATGTTGGTACATAGAACAAAGCAATTACTTGTCAGGTCCACCAGTGTAGGATCATATCTAATCATGTTTCCATAAGCAAACAGAGTAGACTTCTATCAGGTAGCTCATACAAGAGTTGCCTAATCTGGGTCTGTTCTGTTTCCAAAAATGTTAAAAGGTGTCTCTATGAGGTAAAAGGTTGATGTACTTTCAATCCAGATGCTCAGGCTCTAACATTAGCCTTCGCTGATCGCCTGTACACTAAGTACCATAATCTCATGTATACACAGAGCCATAAATAAGGGATCTCTTGTCTTTCATGGAGTCCAAATCAGTATCAGGTGTGATCTCCATGTACAATAACACATATAAGACACCTATCGGGCATACTGGATATGAAACGTGGAGGTCACCCCCAAAATTGACTTGAATTCCATATCTTTTATGTGTAAAATAAAAAAAACACCTCATAATGAAAGGTTCCCGTATATTTGGTACTGCGTATTTATTTATATTATACAAATGATGCATTCTTTTGAGGTTAACATCTGGATTTGTCAAACCGAGAAAGTGATGTCCACCATGGCAACGCCTAGGTGAACATCACCTTCGAGGGTTCGCCTTGGTGGACAACATTGTATTGGGTTGAAATATCCTGATGTTAGCCGAAAAAAGAATACAACAGTTGTTTTGTTATATGACTTTTTAGCCTGTAATTGTAGGCACTTGAATTAGCTGTTGACAGGTGGACATAACTTTTGTCAAGGCTGGCTGACAGATAAAATATTTTTTAGATTTTTGACATCAGATCTAAAAATAGCTGTGGAAAGATAGACATGGCTTTTTTCAAGGCTGCCTAACAGCTAAAATATTTTTGGGGGGATTCCTGAAGTCAGAATTTTCACATACCAGAGAGCTAGGTTTAACAATCACAAAAAATGTTGAACTAAATTTAGCTGTACATAGGTAGACATGACTTTGGTCCAGGCTGTCTGACAGCTAAAATAGTTTTGGGTTTTCTGACATCAGAGTTTTCTTATATCAGAAGGCAATCTTTAGCAAGCACGATCAAGCATGTCATTGAGCTTTTGTATAAAATTAGTGTTGCCAATTTCAACCAATGAGAAAAGGAATTTGCTGGCAGATATATAACAAGCTCATTTGATTACTCATGTCCTCGTTGATACAAAAACGCCTGGTTTTAAACGCATTGATGCCTTTAATCATTCTATGGCGCTATCTAAACAGAGTTAAATTCATATGAGCCGTGGCATGTAATTTCCAACAATGTGGCATTTTGACAAGTGTAGATTCAGACGAGCCTGTGTAGCCTACTAATAAGCTTCGAAACTCCAAATGATGTTCAGCCAGTAGCTTACCAGTCATAGAATATTCAAGCGACCAGCAAAGGCTCTGAGGCTTTGCTGGTCGCACATACCACATTATTGGGAATCTCATTTCGCGGCTCATATCAAAAGTTGCTAGATTTGTTACATACTCGTGTAAAAATGTGAATGAATTTGGGATAATAATAAAATAGAAATGGTAACTGATGTGTTCACTTTTTCTGTTCACGATTTTGTTGGGTGAATATTTAGGCTGGGTCTGGCATGGACTGATTTTATGTTACCATCTTTACACATACGCCTAATTTAAGCTCTTGCAAATCCACGGGTGGTAAACCTAGGAACTACCACGAAATTGTGTTAACGCAATTTTGTTCCCAAGCCACATCCGGGACACGTCGTGGTAGTTTCCAGGCCGAAAATTGGTTAAGAAAGGTTGGTGTCACTTTCATTTTTGTTTTATTTTACAACTAAAAACGAACAATGGTGAAATCCGACAATGTGGTTCCGTGTAAATATGTCTCAGCGTCCCCTCTTGCCCAAAATTTTGTATGAAAAATTATTTTCTGTCTTTAGATGTGTATTTCCCCACTGAGCATCAGACCAACTTTCCCCAATGTTCGAAGGATTTTAGCCTATATCTGTCAAATTAAATGGAATTTGATATCATTTGACGATGAAAATGATAAAAAGACCCTCAATAAAAGTTCATACACAGAACAAAAATCTGAGCATTTACTCGTAAACGATTTATGCCCCGTTCGTCCTGTGTGGTAGTTTCCAGCTCATCGTGGCAGTTTAAATGCTATCGTAGTAGTTTCCAAGACTTTGTAGGATACGTTTCTGAAGTGGTACAAACATTTTACTGGTAGTTTGTTTCGCACTCGTCAATGAATTACCACGTTAAACAAATTAATCACATTTCAACACCATGAAGAAGCAAAGCTGAGGACTCAACAGATTCAATGTGATTCGTGACAGGTGGAGATCATGCCCTTGACCGCCAAACAACACCTCTGGAAATCTAAAGCAAAAGAAGGTCATCCCTTGAGCCGGTGGACCAAGCAACAGACAAAAAATGATAATAAAAAATTGCGTCACTCGCTACGTTGTTCCATGTTCAGTCAACTTTAAGATAAAATAGCAGACTAAGACTACTGGCCATAAGTATCGTTAGTACTTGCGCTTCAGAAAAAAGGGGAATATCCTCGGGTTGGATCACTTTTTATATACATGTGAGTGCGACGATGAACGGGCATGCTATTTGATAATTTAAAAGCATGTTTATTCAAAAACATAATATGTGAATATCCCTTCTTTTCAATCTTCTCATCATTTCCATAGCCCACGAAATTTAAAATTCAGACAGTCGACGTTTGTTATCTGACAAAAGGATATTTGAAAAAATCTTCGTATGAATAAGATGGGTATTCAAGGTTCGGCCCGCACACCCTGTCTTTAAAAAATGAAGTAGCCCCTAAATAGTAAACATCTGCTGATGCGAACTACTACTAAATTCCTACAAAGTATTGGAAACTACCACGATAGCGTTTTAACTACCACGATGAGCTGGAAACTACCACACAGGACGAACGGGGAAAATAATCGTTTACGAGTAAATGCTCAGATTTTTGTTCTGTGTATGAACTTTTATTGAGGGTCTTTTTATCATTTTCATCGTCAAATGATATCAAATTCCATTTAATTTGACAGATATTGGCTAAAATCCTTCGAAATTTGGGGAAAGTTGGTCCAATGCTAAGTGGGGAAACACACATCTAAAGACAGAAAATAACTTTTCATACAACATTTTGGGCTAGAGGGGACGCTGAGACATATTTACACGGAACCACATTGTCGGATTTCACCATTGGTCGTTCTTAGTTGTAAAATAAAACAAAAATGAAAGTAAAACCAGCCTTTCTTCGTCCAATTTTCGGCCTGGAAACTACCACGAAGTGTCCCGGATGTGGCTTGGGAACAAAATTACGTTAACACAATTTCGTGGTAGTTCCTAGGTTTACCAACCGTGAAATCCCTTCATAGCATTCGTAGAAAAGTTATCCTAAGTTTGCTCCTCGACATTGAAAGCAAGTGCAGCTGAAATGCAAGTCTATATTAAACCATGCAATCTGTTGTAAAATGGGGCTCGGCGCTAGAAAACCTGTCTTCGGGATTTGAGAACATCAAAGGCGCAGACCAGCCTGCGCATCCGCGCAGTCTGCTCAGCGCCTATGTTATTTCATTTTCGAAAAATATAATATCTAAGCTTGCTACAGATAAAATTATAATTTTCAAGCTAGTCTCTGTAGCTAAGGAGACTGCTCGCTTTATCGGAAACCATGAAGACAGGCTTTGTCGCGACGAGGCCCAAACGGGAAGTTATAGCGGTTCAAAAGTCTAATTTCTTTTTTTCTTCTGTGATCATTCGAGCGAAATGAAAGTGGCATCAAATTAAACTTTGTTTTAAACAGGTCAGCTTACATGCAAAATATTGCTTCTCTTGGCTCTCGTTTGTGGTGTCTTCTGTGAGTTTGTCACTTTCCCATTGGTATCCTGGGTCAGGTGTGGTACTTGATTGTATCGATTCCTGATCTTTGCAACCTTAATTACTTTCAAACGTTTTCTTTATACTGGGAGCAAACATCTTACCTCTGAAAATGGAATTTTTTTGTAGTGTTTTGTTTTCTGAAAACACTGTTTGTACTGTGCAATCAAAAATCAGATTTTCAATCGTCATTCTATGCTCTGTTGCAGCAACAATTGTTATGCTCGTTAGTGTTAGACATATGCCCCGTCTAATTATACAAAAATTGTCACAGACAAACGCCAAAACAAGCTGTCTGAACCATAGGCTGGTCATTACTTCACAGCTAAAACGAGCAATTTTCTCACAGAGGAAGAGGTTGGCGATATCCACGGGATTAAAACACCATGAAAAAAAAGCAAAAACAGAGAAATTTTCGCGAGGGTTTATTTTCGCGAAACACCTCGCGAAATGACGAAATCGCTCTGTCGTTTACTGATCTAGGTAAATCATGTCCTAGTCGCGAATTCTTAACGTCGCAAATATGTATTTTAACGATATTCGCGAAAATAAAATTCTCGCGAAAATTTCTGGATTGACAGTAAGCATCTAATAGCATTATTCATTCATTTCCTGCAGCTCTATGGCCCATGCCTCAAACACAAAAAATGTCATTCCAATACAGTTAGGTTAAGTTTTAAAATGACACAAAATTCATGGCAGTAACATTTTCTACTGCTTCACTTGGCAGTAGTGCCTTAAAGATGTCTGCAAAAATTAGACGAGATCGTAAAATTTATTTTCAAAATACGTCCTACAACAAACGCATTAATATTATTGGTTAGGTGCATGAGCACCTAACCACAATATATAAGGTGAGAATTAGAGCTGGAACATCGAGGAGCATGTGACCAAATGTAACCAATCATGGGACCTCTGTCTAAAATTTAACTGATGTCATTTGTAGATGTGTCATTTGTAAATATGGATTTCTGGTTTCCCAGTCTATAGGTGAAATTCTGATTGCATCATGTTCTACAAAGATTGACCTAGGCTGACCTGGTATGACATTTAGCCACTATTCTGCTGAAGAGAATAATACTCAGAGCAAATTAGCAATGATGATGACTTTGCCAAGTGCCACCTCCCCTAAAAACAAAGACTTTTTTCAGTGGAATGCTATTGATTGTAAATTGCTATTCACACTAAAATATTTTTGATACTTAGTTATTGTCACTACTACACGTGCACTTCATGTCATATAAACGGACCCAATATACATATATAAATCCATTTAAGCAGGCCTATCAGAAGGATAAACATATTTCCAATTTTAGGGGTGGTTGTATTTTTTATTAATAGACCATTCTGTCCAGCAAACAGTGGAGACCCTGATCAGATGCAGCATTATGCGGCATCTCATCTAGGTCTGTGCTGTTTGCCTATATCGTCTCACAAAAGGACGCTTAGTCTCTCAGTTAGTCAGTCAGAAATCCAAAGTAAAAAGGGAGCTCATTTAAACACAGATTACATGAAATTATACAAGTTACACAATGCATGGATTTTGAAGAGGCAAATGGTAAAGTAAATTCTTTATGTGGTGCCTTACCCAGAGATGATTTGCGAATGCATTAATGCATAAAGTCTAACATCTCCTTTGATTTAGAGAAAAGATCAGTTTACTAAGGTCATGTACCAAATGAAATGTATAAATCCTTTGCATGCTAGTCTTACTGATAACCTTTCAGACCCTAATCAGACTGGCAAAATGTCAGTTGTCATCCAAATCCAAACTGTTCGACATACTGATGGTATTGGATGGTACTTTAAGTCTAGACTGGCCTCAGTCCCGAAAAAAAATTGATACACCAGATAAAATAAGAGTATCTTTTATTTTCAGTTGGAGGTATTAGACTGGCTCCAGTCAAGACAGAAAAATCAAAATTTTCCATTCAAGCACTCTTACTAAATGACTGCAAACTTTTGAGTGTGCAAATAGATACAATTATAATGACTAATTTGTTCAGTGGAATGGAACATTTTGTATAATTTTGGTAACCAGCATTATGAGGATCATAATATATTTTGTGAAGTTTATTTAAAACTAAAGATAATCCTCTTTTAGCTAACCTTAGCGCTAGGTTAGGACTTTCGTTATGCGTCTGTTAATCATCAGTGTCATCAATATATACTGACTGACAAAAGAAACGCTACATTAAAATTCAAAGCCATATCACATCAATGTTTATACATTTGGTAATAAATTTAAATTTGGATTATTTTTACTTTTAAAGGCATGTTAATGTTGTACCTAAAATGTACCGGCCCCGAAAATTCAATGGGTAAAATTAAAACATGGAACATTGATGTCTTTTTTTCTTAGTTTTGTTAAGAATTTAAAACGACATATATGTTTTATGATATTCCTGAATAGAGCAATAATGATTTTGCATTGCCTTCATTTTGATTCCAAGGTAGCAAATATTTATAAATTTAAGCACCTGTTTGGTAACCTGTTACATGTATGTGGTGTGGCTGTAAAGCCTCTTTATAGCTAAAGTCATCATTACGTCAAACGTCAGGCATAAACTGTAATAACAATGCTAAACGATACCTGAAGTCTAGACTTCAAACTTCACTTATGTAGCATGTTTCTGGCTTTTCATAAGTGCTTCAAAATCAGAATTATGAAGCATTTCTTTTGTCAGTCAGTTTACATATCCTCCGAATTTCACCATACTTTACAGTGGATATCCTAGTGTGGTCTCTTAAGTTCTTCAAAGATTTCTATTCCCACCATGATGCTGGTTGCCATGACAATAAAAAAGAAAAAAACAACTTTTGATATCTCCTTGACAAAAGCATATCAATAATTGACTAATTTCACGAAATTGACCTCAGTGCGTGTCCTGCATATCCTTCATGGCGAGGGGCCATACTGTGCCCTCATCAAAACTGAACATAGTAGTAAGCTATACTGGGCCGATCTAAAAATAATCTGGCATTATATAATATTATAATATATTTTATTTGATGATCCTTGGCCAAGATTCTTCAAACCATATTAGTCCAGTGAAAACTTTTCCGCCAGAGTATTTGGTCTGTATTTAATGGGGGAACTTAACAAAATTCTCTTCGGAAACGTATGAATGGACCGTTTTGAAAATAAGTTTGATCTGCACTGTGCCAAATGCGCATATTTCATTATAACTTTGTAAAATGTGTCAAACGGTAGCTACATTTTTCTTCGTTAAGTTTTCACCCAAACTGCAAGAAACACATATTGAAACAGAACTGCCCAGTGCTGGTTGGAAACAAGCACGAATCCTAATTTATTCCATTTTTGTCTGTTTGTTTTTGTTTGTTTTGATGTTTTACGTCCCAAGTCAACAGCTATGGCCATTGCGGGACGGTCAGTTCACCTAACCACACTTTTTTTCCTGGGCAAGCTTGAACAAGCAGTTAACCAGTACTTTGTGCACATACTTTTGCTTGTAACTGACAACAACCCTTCTTGAATGAATCAGCGGAAGGGAATGACCGTAGAAATTATTTCATGATCAATCTCCATGAAAGTATGGGACCGGGCCGGGATCGAACTCGCGACCCCTGGATCTGCAATCAGGGGTCGCGAGTTCGATCCCGGCCCGCTCCCATACTTTGAAATAAGAGATAGATTATAAGTCTTTTGCTAATGTGAGCGGCCGAGTCTTCTCTACCATAGGCAAGTCAGTCCGTTGTGTGGTTTATTGAAAAAAAACATCAATATATTTAGATAGCACACCAAATTTCGGTACTTTATTGTTGGTAAAACCCTATAAAGACCTACCCAGCGTCTTAAAGGTCTAGATTTTGGTCAGACATTTTATCTAGTAACGGAGGTTCATTCGCAAAAGCTCATGCTCGATAATGCAATCTGACCAAATATCAAATAATCTTTTCAAACACCTATTCTGCTGACTCTAAGTTTTGTTAAACAAGACCTATTATAATGATGATAAAAGTAAAGGAATGCTGTCATAAAACCACCTATTTGCCGAACCTAACCTATTGGCAGCTTTTTAAAAGCAGCCAACTTGTAACTGATAGTATTGGTCCTTCATTTGTATTAAGGAGTATAATTGCTTTAAAGCTATTTACACCTGTTACCTGTTGATTATTTGATATAATAATGAAAAATATGAAATATGCTCGCTAATTAATCATGAAAACACGACAGCATCATAGAAGCGCGTGTGTGTATGTGAAATATGTAAAACTTTTTAAACCTTTAAACGGGTACTATGGCAAACAATGAAGACACATATCAACGGTCGCATAAGGCGGCATTTAATTACGGCATGCATTATTTGCTAAGGCAAAATTGATTAAAATATTACTGCAGCAAAAAGTGGTCAAGTTAGCAGCAATATTACTGCAGCAAAAAGTGGTCAAGTTGGCAGCAATATTACTGCAGCAAAAAGTGGTCAGGTTAAGAGCAATTGCAGCAAAAATGAACAAGTTAGCAGCAATAGTACTGTAGCAAAGGGTGGTCAAACTAACATCAATATTACTGCAGCAAAAATGGTCAAAAAAGCTTCAATATTACTGCAACAAAATGAGGTCAAGTTAGCAGCAATATTACTCTAGCAGAAATGGTCAAGTTAGCAGCATTATAACTGGACAAAAAAGTGATCAAAAAATTAGCAGCAAAATTACTGCAGCAAAAATGGTTAAGTTAGCAGCATTATTACTGATGCAAAAAGTGATCAAGCTAGCAGCAATATTTCTGCAGCAGAAACGGTCAAGTAAGCAGCAATATTACTGCAGTTAAAGAGGTCAAGTTAACAGCAATATTACTGCAGTAAAAAAGTGATCAGGTAAGCAGCAATAGTCTTTAGCAAAGAGCGGTCAATTTAGCATTATATTACTGTAGCAAAAGTTGTCAAGTTTGCAGAAAAAAGATCAAGCTAGCATCAATATGACTGCAGCAAAAATGCTCAGGTTAGCATCAATATTACTACAGCAAAAATAGGATCAAGTTTGCAACAATATTACCGTAGAAAAAAGTCAAGTTAGCAGCAATATAACTGCCGCAAAAAATTGTCAAGTTAGCAGCAATATTACTGCAGCAAAAAAAAATCAAACTAGCATCAATATTACTACAGCAAAATGTTTAAGTTAGCATCAATATCACTGCAGCAAAAACAGGATCAAGTTTGCAGCAATATTGCCGTAGCATAATCGTCAAGTTGGCGGCAATATAACTGCCGCAAAAACTTGTCAAGTCAGCAGCAAA
This sequence comes from Loripinus fragilis, assembly GCA_964019695.1. Classification (NCBI taxonomy): domain Eukaryota; kingdom Metazoa; phylum Mollusca; class Bivalvia; order Lucinida; family Lucinidae; genus Loripinus; species Loripinus fragilis. Next base: position 22,160,257 of record OZ026518.1, read on the forward strand.
TCGTGGTCAAATTAACGGCAATGTAACTGCAGCAAAAATCGGCCGTCAAGTTAGCAGCAATACTACTGCAGCGAAAATGTTCAAGTTAACAGCAATACCACTGCAGCTAATATGGTCAAGTTAGCAGCAATATTACTGCGGCAAATATGGTCAAGTTAGCAGCAATACTACTACAGCAAAAATGGTCCAGTTTGCAGTAATAGAACTGCAGCAAAATTTGTCAAAGTAGCAACGATGTTGCTGCAGCAAAATTGGTGAAAGTAGCAAAAATGTTGCTGCAGCAAAATTGGTCAAAGTAGCAAAAATACCACTGCAGCACAAAGTGGTCAAACTAGCATCAATATTACTGCAGCAAATATGGTCACGTTAGCAGCAATATTAATGCAGCAAAAAGTGGTCAGATTAGCAGTAATATTTCTGCAGCAAAAAGTGATCAAGTTAGCAGTAATGTTACTGCAGGAAAAATGGTCTAGTTCCTCTGTAGTGCTTATATGGACACACCCTCTGGAAGATCACAAAGCTACCCAGCCAGTATTGAGTGTCGGATCATCATTAGCCCGGTATATATTTTCGTAAGAATACTGGTACCACACTGGGTAGGCGGCAATCGAAAACACCAATACTATCGAGGAACGTAGATCAAAAATCTTTAGAAACAGTGTTTTCGATTGCCCTTTGTCGCAACATTGGTGACAAATGGCAATAGAAAACACTGTTTCTATCGTTTATTGTTCTGCGTTCGTCAATTGTTGATAGCGTTTTCGAATGCCGACTACCCGTAGTGGGTACGGACCGCTTCACCCCTCTGTAAATTAATTTGATGACTAAAAAATTCATTTTTCACCTGGATCCCACCTGACGAAACTCAATGTAGCATCGAATGTGCGTGCGTGAATGCGTGCGTGTGTGTGCTTTTGTGCGTGCGCGCGTGCGTGTGTGCATGTGTGTGTGTGTTTTTGGTGTGTGTGTGTTTTTGGAGTGTGTGTGTGTGTACAACGAAGATTCTGGCGGGTTTGTGAAGATGTTAGGGATATATCGAGTCTCTGCTGGTCGCCTTAACAATAATGTTAATTTATTGATTCTTTAATTGCTTCGAGGAACAGGTGTGAGGTTTTTCAATTATAACATTTTGATTGTTTGCCTTCGTAAGGTAAGAATATTTATCATGTATTAAAATCAGTCCCCAAACTGTGAAACCAATACTGTTAGCACCTAAAGAGGTGGCAGCTTAGCTGCCACCAATTTTGGTGTAAGCTTAAGACTTATTTTATCACCGAAACTATTGAGGTCAATGCTTCTCCTGTAACAAATGTTAAAACAGTTCTACCTGTTATTGATGTAATACAATCTAGTAATAATAATAATAATGATTATAATAATAAATATAGCAAGAAGTGAGCAAAGCTCACATACCCCCGGCGGTAGCCATCAGAGGTTGTAACACTCTAAGAGAAAAGACAAAATTGTCAAAGATTTCATAATCCTAAATAAAGAAGTTGCTGAGAAAACTTTGATAAAGAATGTCCATATGTATTATATGGGAGTGACAGAAGGAAAATTGAAAATTTGAAAAAAAAGATGGCAAAATTAGGATTAGCATCTCAATTTTCTTTTACATAATACACTTTGCCTACTTGAAGGTGTACTCAAAATTTCATACTCCTAAATCAAGTAGTTGCTAGGACAACAAAGATGCCGACCGGCCTGCGTATTCACGCAATCCGTTCAGCACGTTTGTTGTAACGCTCTCGACCATGAAAACGTTAAAACTATAATAATAGGGTATGTAGCCTACATTCAGACCTTGAGTTTCGATTTCGGCAAAGCTTTCTTCGGGCTGCATGAACTGATATCTCTATTCAGGTGTGCATGTGTGACTCTGTTCGGTAACAGGGCCTCTGTTACACCTGAAGAATAAATAATGATATCTGTATACTTGTCTATGCAATATATTATGTAACGTGAGATATTCCTTTCTTGACAACATTTGCCAAAAAATAACTTTCAAGGATAAATTCCCCCAAAATGACTCTTGAGGATACTCTAGGGAGAAATCTCTAAACGGAGGTAACCCCCAATAGTAACCTCAATAATATCATTATTGGGAGAAAAGCATAGAAATCAAAGTGCTCAATTACTGAACCATTTTTAACCTAGTTAATGTGATAACCTCACCTGCCCAAATTTATCAGCCAAATACTGCCTAAATTACTATTAACAATCAATATTTTCCCAAATCTCAAAATTGTATTTGAACATAGAAAGTTGACTCTCCACGCTTTACAGCGAGAAAAAGAAAGTGCGAGAGAGCAAATACGTCAATAATGGGGCGTTTGCTCTCTCTCTCTCTCTCTCTCTCTATCCCTCTCTTATTATTATACCTATTGGTCTCCAAACACATTCACTACTCACATCGTAAACAATGCTCCATTATAAAGGGGGAGTTCCACACTATAAGGAATTTACATAGGGTTCTGCCCACGCACAGAATTTTATAAAATTTTGTAGAAAGATTGTCTGACACATGTGTGTTCTATTTGTGAGGTATTTACCCATTTATCTATTTCAGTTGTTAAATTTAAATAATTCTATTTTTTTTTTAATTTAAAAAAATGGACATCCTAATTAAAAGTGGCCCTAGGCGACAAGATTTTTAATTTTTCAACCTAATTTATTCTCAACATGATGCTTAGTAATTTGTAATTATGTAAGTACCATACATGTATTTCAATGTATAAAATAAACAAGTCCACATCAAATTTCGTTTGAAGGTACCCCTTAATTTAACATTTTGAAAATATTTTCAACAAATTAAATTGTCAATTTTGCCTAGTTGCTGTTCTTGTCAACCTATGAAATTTATATCAATTTTGTCCACACATGTGTTTGTTATAATCATAAAATCTCAAGAAAAAATAAAGCAGGTAAAATGGAGTTTTCTGAATCTTAATGATCAAACTTTTGCAGAATGTTAAAATCAAGATTTCATGTAAACTTCCAGCAGTATGCTAAATTTACATAGAGTTCTGTTCTGCACAGGCATAGATCTTGATGATATTATGCAAATTGACTGTTTGGCTTATAAGTATTTTGTTTTCTATCGCTTTTTATTGGTTGGCTACAACATTTGGTATTGTGTAGTATGTAATTATAAGAATACCCCCCCCCCAAATCAGCCCAATTTACATCTATCAGAAATCAGAATTTCTAAAATTGATAATTTTTAGAATAATCTGTGAGTTCTAGCTTATGTGTGCGGTACACACATTACCATATCTATCACTTTAATGGTTAAATAATGTTTCTTTTAGAATATTTACTCAAATTTAGCTGTACAAATTATACCAACAATGTTTGGGTTTTAATTATGGTGTGTTACAGTTTTTGTCAATCTTTCCCATCTATATATAATTTGATTATATGTATAAGGATAGTATTAACAAGATTTGAAGACCGGAAATAGATATTTTGTTTGAATGGTGAGTCAGACGTTTGTTAAATGAATAAATATTATTGAATTCATTTTAAATATTTATGCCCAGTTTTACAGAATTGTTTAGTATGTCAGCATTATGATTATGAGGTCATTTGAGAATCAAATTCGTGATTCTATAACCATGATGAAAACAACATTACAAAGACAGATGTTCAATATGTATACATTCAATAATTCGCTAAGTGCTTCTTAATATTTGAAAAGCCATTTATAATCTTAAAAAGTATTAGTTTTATTTTCAGCAACACCATTTCTATTTAATAGAGCAGTTTTAAAGTTTTTGTTGGAATATTGATGTTTTTAAATGGGGTTTATGATAAGTATTTTTGGATACTCTTTTGAAATGTTTTTGCGGATAGAACTTAATGCAGGAGAAATAACCACAATCAATACCAATTAAGATAGAATGCAATTCAAGTAAGATTCTGTAAACCATTCGTTAAAATGTACACATTGGGTGACTAAGGGACTGCAAAATAAGGATACTATATAAATAATGTGGGAAAACGGATAATTTCATAATAGAAATAAACTATAAAGTTTTAAAACTTAAGACTCAGTTTCACTCAGTCTCTGCATGACACTATATGGAAAGTTCTGCAGCTCTCATGCCTCCTAGCACTGGCTTCAATGGTCTTCTACTTTCTGCTGAAACTAAATATTCGAGAAGGGCCAGAATATGGGAAAAAAAACACTTTGCTTAATTTGTCTTCCTGGTGTCTCGTGATGGGTGAGTGGCTCTTCCTCGCGGTGCCACGGGGTTGTCTGCGGTTTGTGATTGTGGTATTTCCTGATCATACTCACTTACTATTTTTTATCAATGTACGGGGGAAAGTTTAATCCATTACAAAAACAGCTGGTATGAAATCCAAGTTCTCTGAAAAAGAACCTACCAAAATAGTGAGAACGTACACAATTACTTAAACACTTGACCTGATTTCACTTAGTTTATGAGAGTTTATGAGAAATATGCACATACTCCTGAACCAATTTACCCTCAATATTTGATAGTGAGCGACATAAGATGGAGGAAATTCTAGGTGCAACAGGAACATAGAATGTAGATTGAGACGATGAATTACCAAAGCTAAATCCTAATCCGTTTGAATTTTTTCAATGGCTGAAAGACATTAAGAACATAAATACCTGTTGGCTTCAATCCAAAAATAATTTGGAAACCAGTGGAAGATCAATTCACTAATGATACCTGCTGGATATCCACCCGTACAACTAAGTTCTAGACCGAGTGCTACTTATCAAGTGCTTCTTACAAAAATGCCAGTTAAAACTTCTGACACCAAAAAATCTTGGACCTAATGAAGATACTAAATAGTGATAGTCAATGCGTATTTAGAATAATACTGGTGGAAAAAAAAACTGTGGTTTGTAAGACCTAACTGGAATATTTTATTTGAAATTACTTATGAATCAAAACTGGCTTTACTCATTTCATGCAAATTATAATACTGTTACCGGTGTCCAAATTTTATGAAAATTTACATGTATAAAGAGGATGTATTGACCTACTTTTTTGAAAATATTATGGGTTGACAAAAACTGCAACATGGTAAATATAAGGACAGAATCCCCTATAGACACTAACTTTAGTGTTTGATATGGGGATAATTCAAATTTTGATGGGTCAGAAAAAAAATATCTAGATGTATTCATATACATTAATGGAAGTAAGGTATAGCCTAGGGAGTCTTCTCTCATATTCCATTCAAAGCATGTAGCAGTCAATAATGGTAATGATTTGAGACTGATATTTAATAGGTCATATTTTAGTACAAAGAGGGTGTACATCAAGGTGCCCCCTGTGGCCTAACAGCCTTCCAGGAATAAAATAATTCTATGTTTGTAGTTGTTATAACGTAGGTATTCAACATACAAAATATTATCGAAATCCATGCGTGGGCAGATTTGGAACTCCCCCTTTATAAGACGCCATTAAATGTAAGAGTATTACTTTATGTATGCAATAAAGTTTGTATTCATGTTATTTCATTTATGCCTCATCTATTGTAACCATTATTTTTATTGTACCTCATGTTGCCAATGTACTTGGACTGAGGGAAAATAAAAAATGATTTGAATATGAGAAAACTCTGACGAAAAATGTCCATATGTGTCATATAGGAGTGACAGAGGAAAAAATGAAAATATGAAAAAAGAAGACAAAATGAGGATTGGCATCTTTATTTTCATTTATATAATACACTTACCCTACCTTAAGGTGTACATAAAATTTGAAAACACTGGCTCCAATACGAGCTGAGAAATCTGCAACAAAAATTATCATTGGAGAGAAATAAAAATGAACAAGTAAAGGGACTGATATGCAATATGTGGATGTTTTATTGTTATAAAATACAACTCATCACTATCAAGCTTTGTACCAAATTTCAAAATCCTAAGTCAAGCAGTTGCTGAGAAATCTTTGACAGAAAAAAAAAGTTTACAGACAAACAAACAAACATAATTACAGAAAAGGCAAAACTATATTCCCCCTATATACTTCGTACCGGGTATAATAGTGATAATAATAATAATAATAATAATAATATAGTAATAATAATAATAATTATAATAATAATAATAATAATAAAAATAATAATAATAATAATAATAATAATAATAATAATGATAATAATTTTAAAATAAATATTTTTATCATTATTATTATTATTATTATTATTATTATTATTATTTATGCTTATGAGGCATTGACTATCTGACGATCGGTTAAATTCACTATTTTAGACAATCATGTGACATTCCCGTCCCAGTGGTCACCTGCTGGGAAAGGGCTTGGCTCATGTTTGTGGTGTCTAACTGTGAGTTTGTCACTTTCCCATTGGTATCCTGGGTCAGGGGTGGTACTTGATTGTATCGATTCCTGATCTTTGCACCCTTACATATTTGTGGCAATCATGTGATCTAACGATCACTAAACTCCGTTCAGAAATTGTGTGGCACCGGTTTTTCGCAGTTCCAGCTTTTATTTGTCATTTAAGGTCCTGCATCGCTGTGAGAAAAGTACTCTTGTAGCCCCCCCCCCTAATTTCTCCAGCAGGTTTTGTGCAGGTGCGAGCTTCTGGCAAAGCCCTGATATCTTGGACTTAATCATGAAATTAAAAAATACGCCAGCAGACTAAGACAATTTGACACGTTTTAAACGCCCTCCATGAACGTAAATGGAAATGACAATATTTTCATTACAATATTTGGGAGTGGTTATTCCGACTGGCGAGAAATTCGTGGGAAATTATAAAGCGTGACTACACACCGTATATCTAAAAAATTAAACACTGATCTAGCGCTTTACGCGCCAACGTAAGTGTAAAATAATATTTCCTACTATTAAAATGTGTTTGCTTGTGTTTACCGTCCCACCAACAGCTAAGGTCATATGGAGACGGGGCCAGGGCTTAAAGTCTCACCCGACAGACTGGTGAAGCCTGGGATCGAGCCTGTGACCCCTGGGTTACAAGGCAAGTGGATTTTCCACTGCACAACGACGGCTCCTGTTACAACTTGAGGCTAACACTTCTTTAGCATGAAACTTAAACGTTTCAACTTGTTATTGTTGTAAATTTTCTGCGGGTCAACAGCATTGAACTGAGTATAGCTTAAAAGAAGTTAAAAGGCACACAAAGATCAATGGCATTTCAGTTGCTATTTTTGATGTAAAAAATAAACTTATTTTCACGGTGTACATATTCGAAAACATAATTGTTGTCCGACATCGTTAGACATTGCATTCATGCTTTATACACGGGTGTGGCATCATAAACCACAAATCAAGTCGTAGTGTCGATTAAACCAAGCAATTATTAATGGTGGTAGAAATGCCCCATTTCAGCTATAATGATAATAACATGCTAATAATAGTCCGGCAGTATTCAGGCGAATTTTAGGGGGACCTGGAACTTGATTTTAAACTTTTTTTCTTTGTTGATTCTGGTAGTGCATACATTGTCTTTGAAAAATCCGAGTGATGCCACTCTGGCATCATTGAGCATTTCGATATATCCAAGATGGCGTCCAAGATGGAGGACAGTTATAAGAGAAAAACTGTTTGATACGGAAAATAATGTCTCAAACCCATTTTTTTCTTAAATTGTTGCTATGATGTTGGAATCTAACTGAACATACTAGCTTGTAACCAAATAAAATAAGAATGCGGACAAGATGGCCGCCAAGATGGCAGTTTATCACAAAAAGTATAAGAAAATCTTCCCTGAGACCGACAAAATCCAGGGATTTGCATGCAAAACGCTTATTTTACTGATTGTTGAATTACAAACATCATCCTTGTGATCCCAGTGATGCTATCTCTCAGCATTTGACATATTCAAGATGGCGTCCAAGATTGTAGCCAACAAATTTTTCATACCTGTGGGAGCGGCACCCTACATGTAGGCATAATGATGGATTGGTAACAGACCAGATGCCTTTACAAACACACATATCTGAATAAACAAACCTGGTATGCGTGTATAATAGAGTTGCACTGTAAATGCAGGCATATCTGAGAATGGCACCAGGGCCCAAAATTACAATGCTTCCTTAAAGTTAAGAAAGACTTAAGTTAAGCATTGATTAAAATAACGTTTCCAACTTATTAAAATCAAAATAGTTGCGTTTTATTCTGTAGATCACAATGGTGTCGCTGACCATACCTACTGCATCGATCCTGGCAATTTATTAAACATTTAATGTAACATTTTGAAATATCAATACTTCGCTTAAGTCGTCCTTAACTTTAAGGAAGCATTGTAATTTTGGGCCCAGTTCAGCAAACATGTCTGATGTGATGACACCTCTGTACAAGTAGCACCATATTTGTAGCCATCCTTCTATCTGCACTCAACTTGTAAAAATGTCGGTTGCAGTGGCAACTGATCAGCAGACATGGCCTACGGTGAGGCACCACACCAATGGGCATGGTTGATAATGAGGGACCACACCAGAAGGCGTGGCCTATGGTTAGACAACACACCAGAAGGCATGGCTGATAATGAGGCATCACTCCAGAAGGCATGGACTATAGTGAGGCTCCACACCAGCAGGCACGGCTGATAGTGAGACACCATAAACGCAGGTACGGCAAATAGATATACACAACACCAGCAAGCATACAGGAATGAGTGGTAAAAGATCGGCAGGCATATTGATTGAGTGGTAAAAGATCGGCAGGCATATTGATTGAGTGGCAACGATCCAGCAAGCACCCATCTTGCACATCACACAACCAGTAGGCATGTTTGAACAGCAGTGGTGTTTGTGGAAGCTACACTAGGCCAGGATACATATTTGTTGCAGCTGCAGCGACATAGCAATGGAGTCTAACTGGACCAGCAGGCATGTATCTTGTATTGACAACGTAGCAATAGTCTTGCCTACTAAAGTTTCACAGTTTAAGTTGGCATGTCTGGTGGAGGGGCATCGATTGAGTAGCTTTTCTCTTTGATTTTCAAAGGAGACATGTCTGATTGAATGGTACCAAGTTCTCAGGCATATATGTTGAAGTTTCATCGAACGGCATCCATGTATTGCCACCAGGCCACCACATCAGACTTTCTTACCAGCACGCATGCAAATTATGTGGTACTGAAACAGCACACATATGCCTGTTGCTGAGACGCAGGATCTGCAGGCATGTGTGTTTTTTACATAACACCAGCAATAATGTATGTCACAATTGCACCCCACTAACAGGAATGCTGGGTACTCATGCGTTAGATCAGTGTGCATGTCTGTTATACTTGTACCAGACCAGCAACCCAGCCATTATTGCCACAGGGTCAGTAGACATCTTTACCTTTTCCATGTTTGATTAAGCACACATGTCTGAAACCAAGACTCCAGGCCAGCAGTTATATATGTAACAGCTTCACGAGACTATCAGGCCTGTTGCAGTACCCATGTCTTTAAACTTTGCTCTGAAACATCAGGCATGTTTGTAACATTTGCACCCGGCCATTTGGCACATCGAATACAAGCATGCATTTCTGTAAGATTTGCAAACACATTTGTAGTTGTGGGGCTGTGCCAGCAGATATGTCTGTTACACTTGCCTCAGACCCGCAGTTATGTCTTTTGTGCTTGTACCCGACCAATGGGCTGTTAAGCACAATTGCACCAGACCATCAGGCATGTATGTTGCAGTAGCACCTGACCAGCAGTCATGTCTTTATATGTTGCATACAATCAGCATGCAAGTCTCTTACAGTTTCATCTTATCAGCATCCATGAATGTTATATTTGCACCCAGCCATCAGCCATGTTTGTAACAATTGCATCCGACCATTTGTCATGTCTTTAACAGTTGCACCTACACGCATGCATGTCTGAAAAACTTGCACCGGACCAGTACTAGTATTCATATTTGTTATAGAAATATCCAACCATCTGTGCTGTCTGTTGCACTTGCACCAGACTAGTTGTAACAACTGCACCGGACCAACAGGCCTGTATTTAACAGTTTCTCCTAAGCAGCAGGAATGTGTTAATGGTTACACCCAACCAGCAGTCATGATGGTAATTAACATCTGCAGCATGCAGATATATCTCTTACTCGTTGGTTTGTTGATACACTGCACTCCATAAGTAAATAGTATTTTCCCTCTTTTTTGGTAGTTTTATTTTTTAGCAATCCATCCATAAACTACTTTCAAGCTGATTTTCCCGCATATTGATTAAAAAAAGGTGTGTACTTTGAGTAAGCAAGCTGTCACAGAGAATTCGGTGATATCGTTCGTTCAGCATACCCTCGCATTTATCACTTCATTACTTCTTGAAAGACTGTTTACCAAAAGTAGGAACTTTTATGAGAATAATATGATATTAAGGTTTGTATTATCAGTTCCAGCCAAAAGTAGTCTTGAAAGTAGTGCGTGGATTGATGGATACGATTATCAGAGCAATGACACACAAAAAACATTACCTTTATGAAAAAATAAGTCCGTTATTTTTTTCAGTGCAGTGTATAATAAAAACCCATGTGCCACAATATACATCCTGCTATTTCTGCCATTTTGGACGACATCTTGGATTTTTTACAATGCTGAAACACAACAACATCATGCCAGTCAAATTCGCCGAATACAACTACTGTTGAAAACTATCAGAAAAAAAGGGTATTAACTGTGATTCTGATTTTAAAATGGCGGCCATCTTGGACACCATCGTAAATAGTTCAACCTTCTGAATCAAACAATGTTCCATTTTAATCATTTGTATCATTTAGACTCTAAATAGCCATATAAAGTCAACATTAAAATGCTTTTTTTTGCGTTTTTTTGGTCAGATAGGTCTTAGGGGACTAAATGACTGCCATCTTGGGCGCCATCTTTAATATTTCAACCTTCGGAATCGAATCAATGTTCCATTTTAATTGTCTGTATCATTTAGCCTCTAAACATCCCTAAAAAGTCAAAATTAGAGCTCTTTTTATCGAACCTGTGGGTCAGATAGGTGTAAGGAGCATAACTGACGGCCATCTTGGACGCCATCTTTATTTTTTCAAAACGCTCAATGATGCCAGAGTGGCATCATTTGGATTCATCATGTACAATGTTTGAACAACAAGAATCCCTGAAGAAAAAAACTTTAAAATCAAGTTCCAGGTCATTCTTGTTTTCTACCGGACTATAATGTTCTGTTATCAAGGTATTACCTTCATTGTGTCTGTTTGTGACATAGCCCTTTTTCGTGAAAATTGCTAAATTTGTAATGGATGGCCAATGAGGTTAAGGGCATCCCTGTCGAAATGGCACAATTTACGTCGTGCTTGCCACATGCAAGCAATGTATGTCAACGTGAGTTTTTGAGTTTGCTTGACCAATGCATATGAACTAATAACTAATTGCCACCATTGCAACACCCAGCCCCCTGATCCTTACTTTCACGTGTACTAGGACCGGTAAAACTTTAGGATGTTTTTTTGTAGAATAAAGAATCGTTTTTTATTCTAACTTGTTATCAAAACATTTAATATTCGAGTAAAGGGTGTGTTGCATTTGAGCAATTTAAAAATAGACTCAAGAGACGTGAAGCATATCGATGAATATTGATGTGTTTTATGTGGCAATCATCGTCAACTGGACTTAGTTTGTGGGCGCATATCTGAATTTTCAGATTTTCCCCAAGATATCAGGGCTTTGCTAGAAGCAAGCACAGCCTCGGAACCTGCTAGAGAAACTAGGGGAGGTCTTCAAGAATAACTTTCTCACAGCAATGTAGGACCTAAAACGACATATAAAAGCGGGAACTGCGAAAAACCGGTGCCACACAATTTCTGAACCGAGTTTAGTTGCATCAAATGAACCGACAGTAATATTTGAAAGATGGTTCTTTCGATTTTGACCAAACTTGTATTGTATTCAAACTGATTTCTGTGATAAGCTTTACCAGGTTTACTGCCCCGAATTGGTCACTACTACGGACCCTATATAGGATCCGTGTCAGTGCAAAGAAAGTAGGTAGGGAATTCGGACGACACGGGTAGCTCACTAGGGTATCTCAGGCGGCTATATTGCTTGACCACTGTTCTGAGAGCCGCGAGGCCGAGCAGCAAAATCTGCCTATTTGTCTTTCTGTCTGTCTGTCTGTCACAAACCAATATTGCCCTTTGTTTAAAACATGATTTGTTCAGAAATATCGTATATATATGCTTAGAGTAGACCAAGCTTTTTGTCAATACTTATACTTTGTTATTTTCACTAGGGGTGACGGTAGGGTGACGGTACCTATTACATCACCAGTTTCTGTGTACACTAACTTTGAATAGTAATATAAAACAAGCTCTTCTTATTGGCTAATAATGACAGAGATGCAATAAAGAAATTAAATTCATATAAGTTAAATGCTTAAGTTAGTTGAAAAAATAGTTGAAATGATTTATTGCAACCAGGTAAATTTCTGCATTTTTTTTAATGTTGTTATTTTTCATGAAAATAGAATGAAATAAGTGGTCCACAGACGGGGACATGTTTTGGAATTCCCTGTTTGCACAAAATGCCACAGAAGTTGTTCTTTTTTGTGCTGTACTGAAGGACTGTATGGAAGACAGTTGTTGGAATGCGCTGTAAATATATGATTTCTTTCAAAAGTTTTTATTATAAGATGTCACGTCTGGAAGTGATATAAAGAGGACCTTACACGAGTGATTATTTCATATGGAATTTATTAAGCGAGCCTTTGGCGAGTTCAATAAATTTCATATGAAAATGATCACGAGTGTAAGATTTTGTTTATCATATGACCCTTTAAATGCTATTTAATCGCCTTCAAAGTTTGCTTATTTCAATGAAAATTTGCTTTGTTGTGACGGACGTCGTCACTTGTTTCCGCCGAAAGTGTTATGTAACGTGTGGTCATAACATTATTTATGACATGAAGTCATGTAACAGAGCGTAAATATACTCGTCGGGTATTCTCTGGGTTCTATGTACCAATGACAACAATAAGCAGATGGAATTTATATGATTTGATGGTCCGTCTAGTGACTGAAAAGACACAATGAAAAAGTATCTTTTATAGGAATCTATGTCAAGTATTGTAAACGATATACGTTGACAACAACACAAATATGGCGAATGCCTTGGAGCGTTGCAATGGAGGCAGATCACAATTGGCGAGCTGCAGTTATGCAATCGCTGATCTTCATAATAGAAGCATTGTTTACATTATGCCTAAGTACACAGCTACTTACAACTGGCTAACACGCCTGAGTACATGCATATCTAGCAGAATAGGGCGACATTTAACATCGTATAAAATGACTATTTTCCAACATGTAACATATGCCTAGGGTACATTTTCTAAGAGATAACATATTAAACTTTTATATACCTGAAAAGACACAATGAAAAAGTATCATTTAAAAGGAATCTATGTCAAGTATTGTCAACGATATGTTGACAACAACACATATATGGCGAATGCATTGAAGCGTTGCAGTGGGCGCAACAAGTATAAAATTATCACTCCCAGGAATATCTTTATGCAGATCTATGGGGTATAGGCTCCAATGTCAAATTACCATATTGGATAAAGGCATTCCACTATGAAGGTAAATGTAAAACATTTATGGTAAAAGCCACCCCTGTTACACATTTCCCCTCACCGTGAAATGGCGTCCCGGCATTTCCAATATAACAAAAATGGTATGGAAAGAAGGTAAATATTTCTGTGAAAGCAATGTAAGAAAACAAATAAACAAGTCACACTCTAGCAACCGTACAAATGATCAAAAGATGAAGATGAAATGGCTATAAAATAATTGGATATAGAAATAGGCCTATTTTTTATATGTGAGGGTCAGACCACCTAGGGAGATTGTAAACGACCAATAGCCTAATTCTATTTAAGTAATGGGTAACTGCTGATACCCTATCCACCAATTACGCGATAACTTGATGAAATTCTAAGATTACTTCTCTATTCTGTCAATATGTCATATATTACCCCAATCTTTCAGTCATAATTCATTTTCATTTGTGGATATAGTATTCAATTCTTCCTACCTTCAAATCTTGTCTATGAAAACATCATAAAATGGTCTGTGCCATGCAATTTACTTCTCAACTTGCTCATACTTAATCTTTGAGACTATATGTTCTTCCTGTCAATATTTCTGACTATCAGTAAATGTATGTATCACTTACCTTTTAATGCTCTTCTGTTTATCTGTTCATTGAATTGTCTACATATCAATTCTACTATCATAACTTACCTTTTTATAGGGTTATTATGACACATATAGTTCTTTGACTCCTTCAAAGATAAACTACCTTGTGGGCTGGAACTGTGAAGGTGTGCTGGCTTCTTACCCAAGCATCGCCTCTATACCGATCTGGAGGTCTTCTGTTTCTAGCAGCCCTTGGTAGACTTGACTCTGCTGTTGCTTTCTTTGCTCTAGAAGGGGGCAGTGCACCTTTTTGCCCAGGGGCTCGGCGGCATAAAGGAACATAAGGTACCAGTTGAGGTGGATCATCCTTACTCTCCTCCTCATCAGCTGAAGACTTGCTACTGCTGAGTATTCGCTGTCTTTGGATGGTACCATAATTTCTTCTACTTTCTCCTTCTCTCTCCTCTTTTGTGTAGGTTTGTGTGCTCGTGGGCAGGGTAGTCCTGTAAACAGTAGTAGCATATTTCTGTGAAGTGTTCGCTTTTTGGAATTTCTTGCATTCTCCTCCACAACATCATATACAGGTATATCAGGGGCAGGTTTTCCTGTAACAACATAGGGACAGCGTATCCAAATGTCTTCAATTTTGTGTTTCCCCTTATGTCCTTTCTTCTCCACTAAAACACGATCTCTCACCTCAAGATTGAAATGTCTTACTTTTGCATCATAATACCCATTCTGTCTAGTGGCATTCCTTGCTGACTCTTCAAATGCTATGAGATAAGCAGCATCAAGACGTTGTTTGAGTCTGTCAACATAGTCCTCTTGACTCCTGGTAGTCTCAGTATCCTGGTGTATTCCAAGGAAGGCATCTATAGCTAAGCGAGGATGACGCCCAAACATTGGAAAAAATGGTGGAAACCCTGTACTGTCATGTACCGCAGCATAATATGCATGGATCATGGTCGAGATATGGGACTTCTAGTCCATTTTTTGACTCTCTTCAAGAGTCCCCAACACGTTCAGCAGTGTTCTGTTGAACCTCTTCGACCATGCGATTCCCCATTGGGTGATAAGGGTTTGTAGGGGTTTTCCTCATCCCAGTCAGACTACAAAGACTCTGAATCATCTTTGACTTGAAGTTAGCTCCCTGATCACTATGATACCTGGCTTGGAATCCATAGTGAACAAAGAAATTCTTGTAAAAAGCCTTAGCAGTAGTCTGAGCAGTCCAATTCTGGGTAGGAATAGCCTGGGCATATCTCATATAATGGTCTGTGAGAACAAGGATGTTCTCAAACCCTCCCTTGGAGCGCTCAAGACTAAGATAGTCTATACAGACAACTTCCATGGTAGCAGTACTAACTATGCTTGCCAAATCGGATGCTCTTGCTGGTAAAATCTTCCTATGTATGCATCCTCTACATTCTTTGATCTTTTGGCAGACAAAAGCGTCCATACCAGGCCAAAAACAATCGTCTTTTCATAAGACTCAGGGTACGAGCACGTCCCTGGTGCCCTAAGTCATCATGATATGCCCTAAACATATCAGTCTGAATCTTTTCAGGCACAATAAGCTGTGATGCTTTCTGACCCTGTTGAACAGATTCCCTCAGAAGCACACCATCCTCTATCACATATTTCTCACAGTCCCTGAAAATATCTCTTGTCTATTTTAGACTCTTTAATCATCCGATTTAATGGACGATGTCCCAAGGATTTGAGAGATATTCCTATCCGCAAGTTGTGCCCGCTTCCAATCTGTTGTCTTTTAAGCTGTTGTTTCTAGCAGCTCCAAAGGGACATCCTGTTCAACCATGTCATCCGGCACAGCTGATATAGCCATGGTCTGAACATATGGAGCACTTTGACTGGAAGCAATGACTAATGTTGAAATGGCCTTGAGGACCTCTGGGTACTTGGTTACTTCAATGACTTTCCTTGACAAGCCATCAGCATCTGGATTGTTTATTCCACTCCTATATGTTAGGCTATAGTCATAGGCTGACAGTGCAGCAACCCATCATTGGCCTGTCACATGGAGCTTTGCTGAAGTCAGTATGTGGGTTGTTATCTGTTACTGCCTCAAACTTTGAACCATAGAAATAGTCGTGGAATTTGTCTGTGACTGCCCATTTTAATGCCAAGAATTCCAGCTTATGTGCTGAATAATTCTTTTCAGCAGGCTTTAAGCTTCGACTGGCATATGCCACCACTCTGTCTATTCCTTCCTGGTTCTAGTAAAGTACAGCTCCAGTGGAGGATGCATCAGTATGCAATTTAAATGGAAGCTTATAGTCAACATAAGCTAAGACAGGTGGATGGGTCAGTCGGTCAATAATGGTCTGAAAAGCTGTCTTTTGATTTTCTCCCCAGACATATATAGATGGTTTTGGTTTAGGTTTCTTTTCCTTTTTCACATTCTTGTTGGTAGGATGGCCAATAAGTAGATCATTCAATGGGCATACTATAGAGGCATATCCTTTCACAAATCTCCTATAGTAGCCCTTGAATCCTAAAAACATTCTAATTTCTTTCACATTTCTGGGTACTGGCCTGTTGCGTACAGTCTCTATCTTAGAAGGATCAGTAGGGGCTCCTTGTTCAGAGACAACATGTCCCAGGTATGTGCACTCCCGTTTAAAGAACTCACATTTAGATGCCTTAAGTTTCAGATTATTTATCTGAAGCCTCTGAAATACAGCCTTCAGCCTTTCAAGATGTTCCTCAAATGTTGAGGAGAAGACAACAATGTCGTCTAGATATATGAGACAATCCCTTAAATCCATGTCTCCCATAGACCTTTCCATTAATTTTTGGAAGGTGGCTGGTGCATTACAGAGACCAAAAGGCATTCGGTTAAAATCATAGAAACCAAGAGTGCCAACCTGGAATGCTGTCTTGCATTAATCCTCCTCTGCAACCTCAACCTGCCAGTAGCCAGAACGGGGGTCCAATTTAGAGAAATATATAGAACCAGCTAGCAGATTTAAAGAGTCCTCGATGCGTGTAATAGCATATGCATCCTTGATAGTGTGGTTTTTGAGTTATCTGAAATCTACACAGAAACTTATTGATCCATCTTTCTTCCGCACTATCACCACATTGGATGAATATGGACTCTAACTATCCCTTATTGCCCCTGCATCCATCATCTCCTGAAGATGTTCTCTAACTTCCTCTATTAACCCTGGTGGTATCCTACGATGAGGCTCTTTAAAAGGTTGATCATCACTAAGTTTGATATGATGTTCAACTAGCTTAGTGTGTCAATATCAAGCAAATTCTTTGAGAAGACGCTTTCCCATTTTGCAAAAAGTTTCATTGCTTCATGTTTCTGTTCTTCATTTAAATAATGTCCATCCAAATTTATTCCTTCAGGGAGTGATATATTACTTTCCTTAATGTTTGTGCATTGCCAGTTTTGCAGTGTCTTCAGTTTCAACTTTGTACCGGTGTAAATTTCTTAGCACTTTTATTTCTTGAAGTTGACATAGTGTGGTATTGGGGGACACAGTTATAGCATTTGCCGACATATTGAAGACACACACATGAATAAGCTGGTTTTGACCTGCTTTATCAAGAGCCACCACCCACAGACACACACCTAATCTCCTAGAGGCCTTTCTGATTTTTCTGTTACGGCTGTTTCCACTTCTCTCTCTTTTCTAACTAACCCAGAAAATGTAACAGTATGAAGTGGCTCTTTATTCACACTCCTTTTATTTGTGGATTTTACAAATCATACAAATCCATTGTGAACGGATAAAAATGCATCCTGCCATTGACTTGGTATCTGTGACATTTTATCAGTAGGACAATATTCCTTGGCTTTACTGATAACATTGGTGCCAATCAAAACAGGTACTTGTGAATTATACCTGGTAGTTGGAACAACCAATGCAAGTACAGTTATGGGATTGGGACAAAAAGGTACCACTATAGTGGCTACAGTACAGGCTGCATAAGGCAATTTTCTGCCATCCGGTATCTCCAAATTGAGCTTAAGCTCTTCAAAAGGAATAATTGTAGGTGAATGAGTCATTGCATTAAAATACTCCTCAAAAATGGTGGTCATTGGTGAGCCACTATCAATTACAGCATTTTCTTCTGCTCCACAAAATGAAACAACAGTTTCATTGGCATGCACAATTAGGCTTTCCATACTGTACTTTTGGGGGTCATTTCCCAAACAGTCTTCAGCTGACCCCTCGTTGAAGACCCCTACTAGTTCAAAGGTCTGCATTCTGTTTTGGTGCTTCTTCCTTTTTGTCATACTTTGTATTCTTATTTTTCCCATAGTAGAGTTGTTAGTTATTCTGTCTCTTTTGGGTCTGGTTGGCATTCCAACCCCCTTTTTTCTTCCTTTCTCCTCTATTCTTTTCATTATCAGGTCTAACTTTGCCTCTTTTGGCTCTTCTCCCTTCTTTTTGTTTTAATTGCTGCTGTTGCAGATTTGTTGCAACCTTCATCTCATTCTCTTCAGCCCTAACAGCTCTCCTTAATAATTCAAAACTTTTAATCGATTCAAATTTGACTCTGGTTGCATTTTTAAGTCTTTCATTTCTTAAAGACTTCCAAAATTGCTCCTTCAGAGTGTTATCTCCATCTTCTTCCCTAGCTTTGCCTTTTTGCATTTTAAGTTAAGTCATATGATAAAACGCCATGCAATAAAATCGATAAACCACGGTGGTTTACAGATTTTCGGGAAACTTTATGACGTCCATACCAACGTTGCATACATAAATGACAAAATTGTTACACTTTTTTATGGCAGAAATGAGATTTCAAAGTAATCTTAATGTCATATGATAAATAGAATCTATCATTCATGCTCCCGTATTATTTAATTTATTAAACTTGCTCATTGCGAAAAAGAAATAAAATGCTCGACAGGCTTCGCATTTTATTTCTTTTCCCAAACTCGTTAATTAATTCAATAAAAAATGAGCACTCATGTAAGATCCTCTATGTATTATGGCCTATTGAAAACCATTTGGTACCGTCACCCCATTATAAGCCAGCTAGGCTATTTTGGAACAGTTCGCTTAGGCGAGCATGCACATGCATAAGTTAAACATAAAGCCTCATTATCTCATTGACTGTTCCATTTGTTGTTACCACCCTCCCCACATAGACTGGTCTCCTCTCGTTTATTAGCTCCCCTTCAGGAGACCTGTCTACCTTCCGACCATCAAACAGAATAATCATGCAACGTGGACATAGTTTATGTGGTTTGTCCGCATGTACGTGGAGATAATTCACAAGCTTTAGCGAGTACCAGTGAATATTAATGGTATATGTACTTTTCAGGCAGAATAAGAAGATCATTAACAGTGCTAAGAGGTCAAAACTTGCTAAGACGTTGATTGCCGAATACCATTTATAAAAGACAGGATGAGGCGTATTATTGAATTGCCAAAGGTACACGAATTATGAGTCACTCTATACTTAAGGTTATAAATAAATCAGAATATTTTAGAGCGTGCAACCGCTTGAAATAAATTTACACAATAATAAAAATATAGTGAGTATCACCAGGAAATACGACAATCACAGACTGCCGACCAACCCATGGTACCATGAGGAAGAGGCACAGAACACAGACACCCACAACACAGTTAAAATAAAGCAACCAGCTCTTTTTCATCAGCAAGGGTTTCCATGGTTTCTAGCATCTAGGGTGTCTACATATACTTTTTCTTGTCATTTTACTACATTGCCTCATAATCTAATCAAAGAAAAACTTGACTTGTAGTCTTACTTGTAGTCTTCGGGAAACTTATTAAGCCCCATAGGCTTGTTTTCCCCCTCTGTTCTCTATTTTTCTTGTCGTCGCTTCCGGTTATTGTGATACATTAATAAATTGATAAATTTCAGATAAGTCATATCTTGAGTTCTTCCATAATTTGTCTAGTTTAGTTTTGAATTCCAACATGGTTTATGAATTTACTATTTCTGATGGTAAATTGTTCTACACTGGGATAGTTCTAATTGCATATGAATTCAATCTGGTAGATTCATTAACTCTAGGTTTGTTCAGATTTAAATTGTGTCCTGTTGACTGGCTGTTGTCCGTAAATGTAAAAAACTTGCTCATGTCAATGTCATCTATTTAGTAAATTATCTTAAACACTTGAATGATATCATATCTTTTTCTTCTATAGTCCAAAGTTGATAAATTCAATTCCATTAGACGCTCTCTGTAGGACATTCCGCGTAACTCAGGTACCAGAGGGGTAGCCCTCCTCTGGGCATTTTCCGGGATCTGATTACACTTTTTAGTTGTTGGATAATATATCAGGTTCCTACAAACGAGATGAGATCTCACCAATGATTTATATAATGCCAAAAATGTGCGTTATTGATATTTGTAAATTTTCTTCTAATAAACCACTTTTTCTATTCACCTTATTCACAACCTTGTCAATGTGCTCATTAAAGGGGCTCTTACATGGTGTGAGAAATTAACGTGGGAGTCTCCCCACGCTTGGAATTTGATAATATTATGTTTATTTATTGTCTTGGGTATGACTTTTATATTTATGGTGTATTTGAGTTTTTATGCAATTCCATTGCTAATTTATGACGTCATGTATGATATCACTACAATACCTTAGGGTACCCAGTTATAATCATTTCTTAAGTAATTGACATATCATGTAACTGGCGCAGAAATGTTTTATTAAATAACTATACCATTGATTAGTTCGTTGATATTATAAATGGCTTTGTATGTATTAGGATAGTGGATGGGCATTCATTTTTATGACATGGTACCCCAATTTTCAACTATGTATTTTGTGTTCAGTCAAACTTGGAATTAAGATTTTTACATGTTGCGGTTTTTGTCAAGATGCCATTTCAACATATAAACTTTTTATATATGTTAAGAATATCTAGACCAAATTTCATGAAATTCAAGGACAGGTAACATACTTTTTCAACATGATGTAAACACATGGCCCTGATTCATCGAAATGTAAAAAATACAATAATTAATTTCAGTGTAGAACATACTTGAATCTTTGCTTAGTTTGTATCACCATCCTAGTAAGTTTATTTGTAGAAGTTGATATGTTCCGTGTTTTCCCTATTATATATTGAACAAAGAAAAAAATTAATATTCTTTGATATTAAGTGCCACGATTCTTATTTAATGAAGTGCTTACACAATAATATTAAACAAAATGATACAATATGGTGACGCGTGTGCTAACCACATCTAGTTTCTAACGTTAAAACTACATCTTACCAATGTTACATTTAATATGTAACATTATTTAGAATTTTAATTCATACAGGAGAGAAACCTTATGACAAGTCAGTTCATACAGGAGAAAAACCTCACATCTGCACAAAGGACTGAAACTATAGTGTGCATATTTCCTGGGCCAGACTAGCTAGTCTCTGCCAATTAGGCTTCATCAGTGACCCTCTAATAGTTTCAAAGTTCCACAATGAAACCCATGATCCCAAAGGACACGAAAATAAAATCTATACTATAGTAAAGGGCAGGGAGACGTTCTACCGCCGCCACACAGTCCCAGTCACCAGCTGTAGAAAAGGCAAATATGTTCTTAAAAGGGTATCCTTTGGAAGCAAAGACGGCACCAAAGAACTGAAACTAGAGTGTGCATATTTCCTGGCCCAGACTAGCTAGTTTCTGCCAATTAGGCTTCATCAGTGACCCTCTAATAGTTTCAAAGTTCCTGGTTCACAAGCATAACCCTTGTCAAACCTATTGGTTAAAATTAACCATTTTAGTCACAGAGAACTCTTGGCCTCAAAGGTATTGCTAATTTAATGCTTAAATCTTCTCTGTTCATTCTGTTTTGTAAAACTGATGCTTATTTCCCTCAAATAGCAACAGTTATACTTTAGCTGACTGTATATTCCAGGCATACAGTTTTATTTCTGGAACTCACTTATTCATGTAGAACACTGTTCTATGATACCTTTGATAAGACTCTGTTACACTTTATCCTGGTCACGGCACCAAAATGTGGTTGCTCAAGTTCAGTTGGGATGTAAAGGAAATATTTGGTCTTCCTTTTTTCACAGGTATATTGTTAGGACATTATGTTTTTTAATCTATATCATGCAGGACTTGAGGAAGTGATACACATTGTGTTGGCCCCATAGTACCATGACATGGGGCCATGACCTTTGGCATTTCCGGCCATTGAAACATTTGAAATTGTCTAAACATGTCTTTCTTTAAGAATAGAGGAAGTAGATTTAAAAACAACCTACTTTCGCAAGTAATACATTCATTTCAACTTAACAATTATATCTTGACAAAGACTAGAACATATCTACTATCTTTGGGATTGAATGTTGAATGTTTTGTACTGTTTTGAAAAAATATTGAAATTTTATAATCACTTCTTCAGGTAACTTAAACCATAATTCATCCAAATGGTTTCCTGGTATAAATATAATGCCTATGGTATTTTGGATTCAATCTAGATGGCAAATCATAGAAATAAACAAAACTATAGATTTAGGACATGGAAATTTAGAGACAGGTACAACCTCAAAGGTGGAGCATGTCAGGGTTGCTTCCTAAGCCTTATTCGTAAATAATTTGATAAATACATTTTCATAGTTTGTATATAATGAGTTATTAATATGCAAAATTTAAAGAAAATCCATGCTTGGGCACAGATGTAAGTACCCCTTTGAGATTTTTCTTCAGAAATATGCCTAGATCACATTCAGAGTCTTCTAACGATAATGTATGAGAGTTATTTTCACAGTCAGTCAAACTATGTTTAATTTCAAAATGTAAATTACCTAATGAGATCACTTTACTAAATCCTAAAAGCCAGTCTCTACTCCATTTACACAGTCTTTCAATGTCTTCTTGCAGCTCCTTCATGTCAGCTTCAGACTCAATATTGCGATAAAGTTTGCAGTCATCTGCAAATAGTTTACAGACACTTCCTACCACTCCAGGCAAAACATTTATATAAATTAAGATCAATAATGGACCAAGTATAGACCCTTTGGGGATTCTGGATAAAACATCACTCCATTTGGAAGACATTCCATTGATGACAACTCTCTGCTTTCTTTCATTTAAAAAGTTGTTCAACCATTTCAACAAGTTTCCAGTTGATCCATACCATTCTAATTTCTTGATGAGACGTTTATGAGGAACGCTGAACAAACGTTTAATAGAAAGTGCTATTATCTAGTTGATTTGTAATGAAAAACGCACTCTTTTCACTTCTGAACTAACAAAAAGATATTCGTGTAATTTGTGATCATGTCAGAAAGTTTGTGACGCTCTCCATCTAAGAAATGAATTCGATTTTTAAGGTTATGTGATCATGAATACTTCGGGTCTCTTGCAAGTAAGTGAAGACCCGTTAACTTTGCAAGAGATCTGAAGTATACAGGATTCCATGAACCTTCCAAAAATCGAATTCATTGCTTATATTTACATTTTATTATAACTTTGCAAGAGACCCAAAGAATTCATGATACCACGAACCTTCAAAAAATCGAATTCATTTCTTAAGTGTTTGCACAATATAATTTGCAATGGAAGCTATTATAGGGTACCATAAGTAACGTGGTAACGCCCCAACTGTCAGAGGGTTCACATTTGTCATTTTGTAGCTAATAAAATGTCATTTTAGAAACTTATAGTACACATAATTTATTCTGTAGAGGTCTATTAGCAGTCCATGATCTAGCTAGTTAGATAAAAGCAATCAGCATTCAATGTCTCCTGTCGAGTTTTAGTATGCTGTGACATACATGTGACAAATAAAACACAGTTCTTGCATGAGTGCTCAAGTATTATTGAATTTCTTAAACAAGTTGAGGAAAAGCTATCAGGTTTTTCACAGCGAGTTTAGTAAATTAAGTAATACACGAGCAGGAATGTAGGATTCTATTCATCATATAACACAGTTTTGGCGTGAAATGCTACGATGTTTACCATATGTACGCAACGTTGTTATGGGGGCATTATTTTATCGATTTTAATACAGGGCATTATTTCATGCCTTCTAAAATTTACATAGTAAAATTGCCGTTAGCACTCGGTGATATTTTTCATTTGACTGAATCAATATTGACACATGATGATGCAAAAATCCATATTGAGGCATCAATATGGATATTTGGCACTGCCTCATAGTGATGACGTGTAGATGGCGTGCACTGTTTCGATTCGACTCGTTTCAACATGGCTGAGTAGATTTTAGAATCGTTATGAGACCTTGTTTACCTATGTTTTTTACGCTTGATTGTGGCCATAAATAGCAAAATGGCAGAAGAATAAATGATGGAAAATAAGAACATGGTACAGTTAGGAATTTCGCCAGTCTTGATAAACAAACAGAATAACTAGAGCTTTGGTGCTGGTAAAGTCTGAGGGTAAAGTACATTGTCATGCTGATCGATCGTTACCCAACGATCTTAAAGTTCCTTTCAGCTCTCCAAATAAAATACTTTTCAGGAAAATGGATTTTCTATGAAAAACAGCGAAAGAAGAAAGGTATACCACGTATCTAGATATGCATGAATGCTAATCTTGAGGCTTTTTACGTGTTTTATTGACAAAAGTCTGTTGAAATGTCTCGTCGTCAATGAGAATTTAAACAACGTTTGTCTTATGACGTCATTATCTATGTCACGCTCTTTGTTGTTGCAATTTTCATCCCGCCAGTTATTTTGGTCTCACATGCGCTACTGGTATAAAAAGCCAACAGAGACTATAGAAACGTTAAAGGAATTTACGCGGACGTAATAAAAAGGTTATAATATGGCCGAGGTGTGCCTCTAGGACATATTGGCACTGTATAGTCATATAGGCCCTCGGGCCAATCCAGCGCCAATATGACCTAGAGGCACACCTCGACCATATAATAACCTGTATTTATATCACTCCCAGGTGCGACGTCATGTGATAAACTAAATCATTATGAATCATCAAATGAAAATTTGATATATATCGCATGTCAAGCAAAAAAGGCGAATCTGCGGAAATGAGCAAACTCGTCTAGCATTCACTACATGAATATACATACAATGTATACTCTACAAAAACAGAAACGCAACTGTAAGATTTTCCCATTAAGTTCTCCCTTTATTGCGTAAATATAAATTGTTATAAAATTCTTAACTCTGATCAAATTTTTCTAAACTTTTACCCTTAAAGCGCCAATTACGACTGCAGCAGACGACAACTTTTGTGAAATCTTTCCTTGATTTCGACAAAAATAAGGTATGCTGGCAGACGATTCTCATGAAATACCATTCCTTATTTGTTATTTTTGAAAAAGCGGCAAAATTTTAATTTGTCGTCTGCTGCAAATTGTAGGTGGCGCTTTAAGGGCTAAGTATGGCACAGATGAACATCTCTTTTACTTCTTGGTTAAATAAAAGACGTATTACAAGCTGTGAACATCTCTTGGAGGCGTTTATTCAAAGGTACTGTCCGCATGGAATTACGAGTATTTTGTGCAACTGCAAACTGCAAAAAATGATTATTTTTCTCCGAAGTTTACTTATGCTTTTGTCTTTTCAAAATCCATTTTCATAGTACAGGGTCGTAAAATTGAGTACAAGTATGTTTAAACATGTACAAGATGTGTAAAGTTTATCTATTGTATGCAGTCGTTCACCAAATGGTTGCCAAAACAACGAGGGCTTCCAAGTGGTAAATAACTGAGTGTGATCAAATATTGGATAGAAGGCGCAAAGAAGAAAGGCTTGAGTATCTTTAGATATACTGAGACGATTCAAATTGCATAAACTAAACTTTCGAGGGAACATAATAAAGAGACAAAACTTATGTGACTTTACAATTGGAATCCCGTCTGCTTTATGGACGGTTTCTTGGACACAATTTTGACCCCTGGTTGCCAAAGATATGCAATGCAGAAGTGAGTCACTAACATGCATTTGAACCGATGTAAATGAAATTGTCTTACAACTTGTGAACTTTCTGAAAGGATCATTGACACTTGCTATGGGTAAATGCCTATGGTTTTCAGTAAAAATAAAAGTTTGTCAATCGTCCCGTTCTTCACCTCGAAGCTACCCTGACCTGAGTACTTTATGGCTGTGAAATCCATTTTCCGATATTAAATGCTTCAAGATCTAAAATTTTGGGTAGAACAATCAGTTTCACATTAAAATATAAAGAAATTCGAAAACATTTCTTAAAATATCATTCCCCCCCCCCCCGTGTGCCAGCAAAAGCTTTTGCATGTATATGTGTTACCATATTTTACATATTGTATGGAAGTGGCTTGCTGGCACACGGGGGGGAAGATATTAATCAGCAGCCCAAAAACCCAGGCCCTAAGTCCATAAAATGCCTTTTCCACCGAATAAGAAATTAAAGACAGTAATGAAGTTCGCTAGAACCAACCTCCTAAACTGCTTTGTATTCTGTGCTAGTTTAATATAAAGTAAATAAAGGTTAAAAGTAGAATTAGCAAGGTTTATGCATTTTTTATAAGAAAATCTCACTGTTATTAAATGACACATTCTTTTGCAAATGTCATGTACTTATCTACTTGCATGCTAGGGAATTGTTCATGGGTTTTTTTTCGTCTGCTGACTTTCTTCAAAATTAAGTTTAAAAAAAAACACACTCAGGACCACCATCAGGGTGTCAAACAGTTTGGATCCAGATCAAGACTGACATTCTGATGGTCTTCATCTGGGTTCAAACTGTTTGCATAAGGCTATTGGCAGACGACAAAATTATCCACTGGCATGCAAAGAGTTATAACAGGTAATTACTTTAGTGTTCAATATACTGTCTCATATAAGTAGCTTTCAACTGGGATATACATGTATATGTATACCATAAATATTCGGACACTTTAAATACATTTAACACGCTTTGCCCTTTAAACAAAGCAAAATTAATATTCAAAGGATCTAGTTAGAATCAGTTTTACTTTCCAATGCTAAATGGGACACTTTCATTCCTTCAAAAATATTTATTTCTTTTGTTGAGTTTTCAGTTTTGTATTATTTACGGTACATGTAGTCAAAAATGTACAGGTAACTTCTAAATTATCTCCCCAAAATCATTTTATTACAAAACATATTTTGTTTTTAAAACAGTTTCATCAATTACTGTGATTCGTTAATACTCTGCATATGATATGTTCAATAGATATCACCATACCTACCAAATAAATCAATAAAACGTGCAGAAATCACTTTTTAAAGCACTTTTTATTGTCATGAAATTTCAGACCCCTCCCCTTTCTACCCGCCATAACTCTCGAGTGTGTAGAAATTTTTAAAATATTTTGCTAGCTGGCTCTTGCCATTAGATTCAACTATTACACTGGTACTGCATGCATCACACCAGAAGCTCGAACGCAGCGTTCTTGGAATCAGAAAAATAGGCGTATAAGGCCCAAACCGTCAATGATCCTTTGATAAACTTGTACTGTTGCGTTTCTTTTTTGTTTGGTATCAGACCAACATTTGGACCTCCTGCCCTGCTACTTACAATGTATGTCAGAATTGGCATTTAAGGACACATTGCATTTGTCATTTAGCAGCATGTAACTGACCACTTTTGTTATTTTAGAGAGCCATTCTTGCTATCATCGCCTTACTGTGTATATTCTATGCCTTCTACTATACATCGTGGTATATGACTAAACCGCAAGGAAAGGGGACATCCCTTGGCATCACAGTACCAGTCTTCAAAAACTTGAAATATGAATCACTCAATAAAAATGATTTTTACAAAAATTATAACACTGGAGATGTTCAAACCGATAAAGACAGACCACAAATATCATCTACGACAGCAACTTTGAGTGCATCAAAATCAACAAGTGCGTCAACTACAGATTCAACAAGTACGTCAACTACAGATTCAACAAGGTCGTCAACTACATATTCAACAAGTACGTCAGCTACAGAGTCTAGTGCTTCTGACGTCGATGTATAGAGAATACTAGGTTCACGTGTTTTGATATCATGTTTACCAGGCAAGGCTTTAGGAAGATAGTTGAATCGCGAGGCTGTGCAGAGCGATTCATCATGCATTCTCGAAGCCTTATATCAAAAGATGCGAACCTAATATTTTATTCATCAGTGTACCCATTGGTTCACTCATTAAATTGGCTATCATGACAAAATTATCGAGTTTCGCACACACTTAACGTCATCGACGTCATTTTTTGTTTAAAATGTACAATGTAACGTTGACCTCATAAGGATAGCCACAGAAGATTGAAGTTTGGTCCTTATGTCATTTCCTTTGCCTCAAAACCAAAAGCTCATTACATCATTACGTAATGACATTGTGAGTTTCGGTTTAAGGTTACATGTACATGTATATAAACCCTCGGACCCAGTATGAACGGACTGGTCACTGACGGAAATACAGAATAATGTTTTCGAGGTTTTATTTTATTTTAGCGCTATTTTCAAGTACTACAGCCAATACAATTGATTCTGAATATACCCAAAATTGTAAGAAGTTACATGTACTACCGGTATAAAAAGTTGAAATATTCCAAGTTACAGTAAATACAATTGAATTTTCCTCATCTTATTAGCTTGATTTCTGACGATTTTCGGCTAAAAGTGCCGAAAAAAAGCTAAAAAAGGGTTCCTAGGTGTAGGCGGATAAATTTTCAAAAAATATACCAATACAGTCGTAAAGATAGTAAATTGAACCATAGCTTTTTGATGAAAAATCACGGATATGTTGAGAATAACGGAGATACAGGTGGAAATACGTTAATCTTAAGCTTAGACACGACAACGTATTTCCACCTGTATGTCAGTGACCAGTCCGTGTATATTTAGTCCTAGATAGACCGAACTTCAAACTGACGTGAGATAGACAACGCTTATCAGGTCAATGCGCAAGAATGCAATTAATATGAGAGGTTTTTGATAAACTAATATAAGCAAGTCCTTCAATTATAGGTGCTTCTGACGTGGAAATAGAGAATCACATTGAACACAGTTATAGCACAAGTGGATTGGCAAATATCGATGATGATGCATGCGCAAGGAAAAACTATATAGTATACTTGTGTCGAAAGGGAGATTACTGTTATGGTTGGGGAAACAGACAGAGAGGAATGGTATCATCCTACTTGCTTGCACTGCTTACAAACAGATATTTTGTGATCGTACATGATAAACCGTGTCCCTTGACTAATTTTCTAATACCAAATTTGCATAACTGGTCATTATGTGTAGACTATATATTTAACATTCCAGCCTCTAAGACACAAACACTTGTTTATTATTTCAAAGATCTTTCATTTCGAGACACAATATCATCGACAGACTTCGATGCAAGTCTTAAGAAGCAAGTAGTTTTTATCAAGACCAATCAAGTGTGGACAAATGTTATCCTTGCTAACAAGAAGGCAGCAATGACAATCCCTTGGGCAGTTGGCAAAAGTGAAATGAAAATCAACAGGATTGTTTTAAAACGGTTGTTTTATCCTACCATAGCACTACAACGAGAAATTATGAAATATATGGATAACATCCATCAAGAGCAAAAGCTTGTTTGCAGCCATATCCGTATGCGACAAAATCCTTCAATGCCACAGGATTCAGTAAGGCACAACGATCCACACGTTGTGCATACTATATTTCAGTTTCTGAAAAAGTATGATAATCCTTCACGATATATAGTATATCTTGCCACCGACTCTGATGATGTCAAGAAACAATTTAAAGGGGCTTTCAATAGCTGCTTTACTGTTGATACGCCTGTTCTACATGTAGCCAAGTACAGAGAAGGTGATAACGCATGCGAAGGATTTAAAACGGCGTTACTTGAGCAACACTTGCTGTCGAAATGTCATATTTTGGTTAACACAGGAAGTAGTTTTAGTAAATTCGCTAGTTACATGAATGATGTCGTGCAAGGTCTTTACTATTATGATCCAACTAAGCAAACAATTATTAATCAGACTCATTATTTGTCATTGTAACTCATTAATGAGCCAGCAGATTCTTGATAATTATCACATTGTCAAGTAGCGATGGCTTTGGTGTTTATAAAACAGTAAATCTTTTGAGGAAAGTTACAGATGCACTTGTAGGTACCGCATCGGCTCCTTCTTCGTTCACTTAAATGAGCCGCGATATGTGATTTCCAACAATGTGGCATTTTGATAAGTGCAGACTCATACGAACCTGTGCAGCCTCCTTTTAAGCTTAGAAACTCCAAATGATGTTCAGTCAGTAGCCTAAGAGTCATAGAATATTCAAGCGACTAGTAAATGCTCTGATCAGACTGCGCGTATGCGCAGGCTGGTCTGAGCATTTGCTGGTCGCACATACCTCATTGTTAGAAATCTGATATTACGGCTCAATTGATAATGGAAGCATCTATTTACATTTGACTGTCAATAGCAAAAAACCTACGTTAAAAATAGCTATAATATGCAGTCAAAGTTCTGTCAATAGCCAAAAAACGTGATAATGGTTATTGGTATTGCGAGTTTGACAGTTTCCGCCTAGTTATAGATATATCAGATTTTTTCTTCATTTAGGGTGACTCAAAATAATATTCTTTGAACACTATACAGGTATTGACTTATGTTGAGGTGGATATGGAGTGATATTGAATATGATTTGCACACCAGTTTATATTTCAAATAATTATATAATCTAGAAATAAACATCATATGATTGGCTCAGATGCCTATCCACTGCCGCTGATATAACTACGTGTTGAATGGTTTTCCGGGAATGACGTTGCACACACGATATAGGTAATATTGCATGATTTACATGAAATATCGTCAGAACGTCATGTAATCCGTAATGGCAATGGTTTAATGGTCCAAAATGGCAGGAAATGCATAACATGCATTTATTATATAATAAAACAAACAAGAGGGCCAAGTTGGTCTGAAGCACTCACCTGCATTGTGTTTAAAGCTTATGTATTGATGTATCTGTTGAATGCTGGACACTTCCCTTGTAACACCTGCACTGGTGATTTTGCAACAGGACGAAAAAGCTTAAAAAATTTGGTAGAAGTCCAGTAGATGATGCTACATACCAAATGGCAATGCTCTAGTCCTTGCGGTTTCAGATAAGAAGATTTTTCATGTTTTTGAACAAACTTGGTAGAGATTGATTAGGCGAGGTTACATACCAAACATCAACCCTCAGGGCCGTGTACCAAATATGAAGGCTCTAGGGCTTATGTAAAACATGTGACCCCCGGCCAGGGCCATTTATACCCCAGAGGTATAATTTAAACCAATTTGGCAGCGGTCTAATAAGTAATGCTACATGGTTTCAGACAAGAATATTTTTAAAGTTTTCATCTCGAAAATCTATTTTAGCCTGTGTGACCTAGATATACAATGGACCGGAACCATTTGAACATTTATTAAAGAGGACCATATAAGGATCATTCCAGCCACGTTTGGTCCAAATCCAGCCAGTAGTTAAGGAGGAAATGTCCTTTGAAGCAATTGTTGACGACGCAGGACTGACGACGCAGGACGTAGGACAGACATTCAATGACCATAATAGCTCAACATGAGCCAATGGCTCAGGTGAGCTAAAATAATTGTTAACTTATGTTTCGGTAGACACAAAGTGTTACTGAACAGTAAACTTAAATCATATTGACCTCCATCCCGCGTCTGTCAATATGAAGTCTACTGTTCAAGAACACTCTATATCCACCTAAACATATGTCAATAATTTTATGACCTTGTATAATGTAAACTGGTGTGCGAATCGTAAATATGCATTTGCATAACCTTGTGTGCATGTTGTTGACAGTAAATGAGCCAGACACGCGAGCTATTTGGTACTTCTTGCATGCGAATCGCAAAGTAAATGCAGATATACGAGGGGCGTTCATTTTATTGTTGCACTGAGGTTCTGCAAGGCGCATTATGGGACGTATCTATATTGCATTCAGTTCAACCTCTGGATGTGTTCAAAGCTGCATAGTCTGTAACTTTTGATCTTCTAATTTTAAAATAATGTTTTTATTTTTCAAGAACTCAGTAAAATTACTCAAATTCAGGTAAATATTTTACCATTTTCGTAAATCTTAACAAGGTATCACTATCAAAACAACTGCATTTATGTTAAAATTCAACGGTCTAGAATTATTGGAGGGACGCAAATAATTACCAACAAGAGAAAAACACACCTATTTGATGAGATAATTCACTTTTCCATGCAGCTTTCAGCTGTACTGAACATTTTTATTGTGAAAACATAGCTTAATTCTACTTTTACAAATGATTTAAAAAGAAAAAAAAATCGAAAAATGTTCATAGTTACAGAGTATGCAGCTTTCAACCTTGACAAATGCAACTTTTAGTCTAAAGATTCAGGCTCTTAATACAGATAAGTATACCTTTTGGGGCAACCATGTACACACTGAACAATGACCCTGCTAAGAGCACTTTGATGCTCATATAGACATCTGGAGAAATTGTTTTCAGTAAAGTTAACAGGAAAAAGTCACAGGGACACAAGTCTGGTAAATAAGGTGGATTGGGGAACTATCCACAGTTTCCGTTTTCAGAAAATCCTAAACCAGCTTACACTTGTGGGTGAATAAGGCACACGTCTCTAAGATCGGCTGCATGTTTGCTTTTCTCGTGTGTGTGTTTTTTTTTCATTTTTGAAAGCACGTTGTCCTTATAGAACTTACCTGTAATGTTTCGAGCTTTGGCACTTAAAATTGAACAATGTGCCAATCAGAATTCAAAAATAAGGCATATAAAACTTTCTCCCGCGCTTTTTGTTCTTTTACGAAGACATGCCTTGCTTGGTCTTTGTACAGCCACTGCTTATTACTGACGTGTCTCTGGGGCTCAAATTGATATATCCAGATTCCATCAACTGTAAGTAGTACTGATGTTCTAGATGTGTCAAAATTTTGGCACCTTTTAAGAAAATAATTGGGCATTTACAAACGAGTAGTTATTTAACTAAGCGATGCGGCCACATCGAGCACAAATCTTTCTTAGTTTTAACTGCTGACTCAAACCTTATGAGCTGACCCCGATGATATGCCAACACTTCGAGCAATACTTTTCACTGTAAGTCTGGCGTCTCGTTTAATCAAGCATGTCACAGTAGCAATATTATCATTGAGGAAGGGTCGTACCTAATGTTGTGAGAACTTGCGACCAAACCCCATTGATGTATCATATTTGGCAATAAAACATGTTTAAACTATAATCATTGGTTACAACAGGTTTGGGCTGACCAGGACGGGAACCATCTTTGGGGTTAATGAAACCATCTTGAAATGTCTGGTGCCACCTGAAAAACTGCAGATGTTCTATGTTTCGGACACAATTTATTGTATGTCTATGAACCTGAAATGTTCAGATTAACGCGAGCTTAAATATAGGCCATAATTTCAAAACTTGCTTGAGATTTCATTAAACACACTGTTTTAGCCAGTATATCAGTTTCAGCCAGTGTATTTTGAACTATCAATAACTTTTTAAAGAGTGATTGGATTTAAACAAATTTTCGTTCCATCATTTAAAACCTCTACCCCGTGAAATTACCGCAATTGCTACTAGTTTCCCTTAAACCTCCACATTTCCATCAGAAAATAACAACAACTGTTAACAAAAATTATACTGATATAATTCGGTATAAGCACTTGGGATGCCGACTGTATGCCAACGTTGTCTTTTAATTTTCAAAAACTGGCGATGTCGCCATTCCAGTCCAGTTGCCTTTTAAATTTCAAATAACTGGCGAAGCCGCCATACCAGGCAAAGTTGCCTTTTTAATTTCAAATAACTGGCGAAGCCGCCATTCCAGGCAAAGTTGCCTTTTAAATTTCAAATAACTGGCGAAGTCGGTTTTTTTTCGTTTTTTTTTTTACTGAAAATCAATCTTTAGGGCTAACATCCTGAACTTAAGATCTGAATTACCATCCCATTCTCACCTCGTGTGTAATCATTTCTGCTGGTCGGCAAGACTAGCCAATCGATTACGATGGGCCAGAATGCTGCTGATTTCCAAAGGGGGATAACAAGTACACCTTTAGCTTGGTCAACCAGCATTTTCCTTAAAACCCTCATAACCACGGAAATAGGTGTACAAAAAGCCCATATTCAAAGGACCAACTTACTGCAAATGCATCTACACCAAGCGAGGCTGTGTTCCAGCACCGAGAGAAAAAAACGCTCAACTTTGGCGTTGTGTACTAAAGCAAACCAATCAATGCTAAAGGGGCCAAACGGGCTTATAATCATGTCAAACAGTCTTAAAGACAAACCCCAGTCATCCAAATCTTCCACTATTTTAGAATAATAACCTGCTTTGATTTAGAAATACAAATAGAAAAAAAATCTCAAGAGCAATTTCTTAAAGTTCTTTTTTCATTTAACCTTTATGGACAATAGAAGTGACCCATTTATTGTCCGAAAACCACTTAACCATTTGATAGGCTAAAACATTGCTCAATGATCCAAGACAACGACAAACCGCCATCATTTCCCGCCAAGTTGAAGATTTAGCACTTTCCTCAGAGGTCAAGACCCCATGTGAAATACCGTTAACAGTGTTAATTTCGTAACCTGCGAATCATGTGGAACTCGCATCAAAGTACACATCTTGGAACCCTTATGCGACTCAAAAATGTCTTTAATGTTCAATTTACCTAAATGAGCCTTCCAAAAGCTCAATTGCTCTATGCTTTCCTGTGACAATGAGATACACGCACCCCATGAAAAAGTCCTTAAAATATCCATGCTCAAATTACTAGTCATTATTTGACTTGTGTGACCCATTGCAATAGACATTGAAATGATCTGACCGACTATACTCGCCACTTTCCTAACTGGTACCCGTCTGTGCAGTGTATGGCCATTCACACTGGTAAATGCATACGTCGCTTTGGTGGTATTTACGCGTATTGCCGGTACTTCATAGACCAGAAGTGGTAGATAATGGTGTTAATACTATATAGAAAAACATGCCATATGCCTAAAGGACTATAGAATTAGATCATTTTTAAGTATTATGTACGTGCATGGCGATTTATGTAAGCATTTAGGAATAGATTCGAGTACCGATCTGGATGATCGGTACTCGAATATATTCCTAAATGCTTACATAAATCGCCATCTGCATGCGGAATACTTAAAAATGATCTAATTCTATAGTCCTTAAGGCATATGGCATATTTTTCTACCTAGTATTAACACCAATATCTACCACTTCTGGTCTATGAAGTACCGGCAAAACGCGTAAATACCACCAAATCGACGTATACATTTACCAGTGTGCCATTAAGCAAATCGGATATGGTATTTTAAGCCTTGATAAGCCTGCGTTCAGGAATAGAAAGAATTCCTTCCGCTGAGTTCAGATTACAACCGTAATATTCCTCTCTGGACAGGTACCCACTATAATATATACACTTTTCTGCTTAAGGGACAGCCCCGATTTTATTAAATCAGATTTTGCCTCACAACCTTACTGAAGTGCACGACTGAAACTTTGTGCACAGCCAAACCAATCGCCAAGGTAAATTAATATTAATTTACCCTCACCCCGCCTTTAAAATCGAGCATATCAATAAGCCTATAAAATGCTAAACAATAGGATCCGGATCCGTAACTTTTTACATAGCTCACGTGCATATTATTACAGTTGCCTCTCTACCTACAGAGCCACCGAGGATGTTTTGAAACCTTCAGAGGATTTACAACGGGGGCGGCTGCTCACACTCTACATTCAAAGATCGGCCAAGTAAATTTTTGATGACTTCTGATACAAATTCATATTCAGATAATGCAGACCGATTATTATGACTGAAAGATTGTTGTGGAATAGAAAAGAAAGGTATTTTATACCCATGTTACTAACTCACTAGCACATATAGGGCGTGGTTCTCTGCTTTATATATCTTTGATTCATCATCACTATCACTGGCTATTGGGTTTGCCTCGTATAAACGTACAGTGTCTCAACCGCCTGCCGAAGAATCGGCTATTCTGATAAGCGTTTTCTGAGCGTCAAGCAGCTCCTTAGAATAGTCTACCTTGGCGTGTTGTACCGCCCACAGCGCCTCCTTAGCAATCTCTCAACTTCGTTATTAAAGTCAAATTGGATCTTGTTACCTTGGTATTTCCAAGCCAAATCTTTTCCACACTTCAATGTTTTGACCTCCGCTGCGACGTTTAGCGTGCTACCTTGAATGTCTTCTTTCAAGGACTGTACTTCTACTAATTGGTTTCTAAGCTCAGAAAAAACTTCTCTCAACTGCTGTCTAACGTCTATTTGTAAATGGTCATCGTCACCCTGCGCCACGTGTTCACTATCTGCCATGAAACACAGTAGAATAAAGATTGACTTGTGCTGTGTACGGCTTCCCAAAGCTGAATGGGAATTATACTATTACCGCCTTTACGCCCCGTGCTTTTCATGCTATCTAGGTACGAATCAAGGGAAATAAACTCTCTTCTTATTCATACTTCAAACTAAGAGAATTATATTTCTTACAACCATGTGATATGGAGGCGCATTAGTACAAGAATTGGTATTTGACCACAAATATATATACTTTGATAAAATGAACGCCCCTCATTAATTCTATATTTAGATTGATCTTGACTTGAACCCAGACTTGAAATAACAGTACTTCACATTGTACAGGGTAAACATGACCTATAACCTCAAAAATCAACAATTCAATGGGAGTCTGTATGTATCTGTATTTGTTTACATCCTCGCCGTGGAAGTTTATCTGCACATAATGCGGTAGTGGCAACAAACAAAGGTAGGTACTCTCGCTTGTTTTGATCTTTTGTAAAAGAATGAGCTAACTATGTAAAAATCCGGCAATGGTATTCCATGTAGATATAATTTACCATGCTAAACGGGATTTCTTCAGTTTTTATGTCAATACGAAGAAAGTTTGCAGATGTTTTGCCAGTTTTATCTCAGAACAAGAGCATTTTACAAATGGCATGTACATAACCGCCCTTATTCGTCCTTCGGACGTAAAAAATCGAACCGATCATGTTCTATGAAGGAATAAATGCCAAAGTTTTCAGGCGCAGTATCGCCTTCGCCATCGCGGTGGTTGTAACGTCACGCTCTAGTTCCTTCGAGTATAACAAATTAGTACATGCAAGTGCATGCAGGCGCGGAGAGAAATATGTGTAATATTGTAATATCTATTGAAATATACCCAAACTTCCTTCAATCCATCTCAAACGCTGCTCCCTGTGTACAAACTAGCACACTTACCCCTGCCCCACCCCAAGTCCTCACCTCCTAGAGCCCCCACTACCTTTAGCTCAGCCTTTTATGCAGATGCTCTACAGATGTAAGTATCAGGTCTCGTCTACTGGCCCAAATATACTTAAAGTGCATATCATGTATCTACATGTAATTGTGTGTCAGTACATGAAAGTTCTGGTGAAACTTTAGAAATGCGCAAGCTAATCTGAGTCGTGACACATGCGATAAGTGGCAAAATCTCATGTACTGACCCATATATAAATGTAGATAAATAATATACACTTCAAGTATATTTGAGCCGGTGGAATAGACATTATACTTTCGCGGCAGTTCCGCTAATGCCCACCCGTATACTACGGTAAGATCGTTTGGCCGTGCGATTTACCGCAAGCCTCTGGACGTGCGGTAGATCGCAGACACATTGCAAACCTCAAGTTGATTTTCACGAAATGCAAAGCAGCCGTACGATGCTCGCACATTTGTCCTGCGTTCATGCGCCGGGCTGTCTTCCTATGTGTTTGCAAAGTTGCAAGACTGTCGCAAGTGCGACCACGCGACAGTCGTGCGACCTACATGACCTGTCGTACGATTCGTGGCATTCTTGCGGCAGCCGTGCAACAAAATGCAAGTTCATAGCACGGTAATAGCGCGGCAGTCTTGCGGCATTTGCAGGCGAAATGCGTGAGTGCGAGCTCCTGCTATTAGTCGCACGAAAGTCTTGCGTGTCTAACAACAACAGCCTTGCTTGTCTTTCGGCAGTCGGGCGTCCTCATAAGATCGCTAGAGAATCGCAAGGAACATGAACATGTTGAAAATTTAGTATTTGTCGTTGCGGCAGCCGTGCGACCCTAAGCTTCGCAAGGCAGTCTTGTGGTTTTGCGCACAACACCGTAGGACTGTCGCTATAAACCCAGAAATTTGTCGGTGTAGACAGGCGTACGGCTGTCGTACGATTGATGTGTCACAGGCTTAGAAAAAAGATTTGCTTCTACGACTTCTGGTCTGCGCTGTGGGATAGACTGGTCTATATAGTACTGCACTATTGTATATAGTCCGAGACCCGTAAAAGGTTAAGTCAAGTCGTTAAGGCTAAGGTTTGAATGTGTGCTCTTATGTAGAGAAGTGTGCTGTTTTTAAAAAACAAAACTCTTAAAAAATGTGCTGGTACACAAAAGTGCTATGCGCAACGGAATACCCCTGGTGTATGCAATATCTCAAAGGGGGTACCCTTGCAGGTTTATACTTTAAACCATGTTATATCAGTAGTAAAATGCCAATTTGGCAGCAAACAATATATAACGGTCAATGTTCAATATAAAACAGAATAAGGCATGCCAATAAAGCTTTCTAACACTAAAATATTGCAAATTATATAGCCCACGAAAACTAATGACTTTTGTCCATGGCTGGTTATCGGGCGAATTTTAATTTGTTTAACCTAGAGCAGATTTATAATTCAATTTTATGTAATACAATGGTGTTGTCATCAACAATTATTATAGTTTCAAAAAAGGGTAGAGTATGGCAACGAAAGGCCACAATCACAGACTGCAGGCCAACCCGACAAGGCACCGTGGGGAAGGGACACAAAGTAGGCTCAATCCAAGCTGTTACATTCCAATATAGGTATGTTTTATGTTTCTTTTCCTTTCAAGGTGAATAAATTATGCTCAGATAACACTAAGATTTGCCTGGATACTGGCCAAGCCCTATTGGTTTCTAAGCTGTGAACTATATGTTTAGCTAGCACCACATGGCCAACCACGACTGATCAGACTGTTCTGGTCAATTTTCCACATGACTTATATTCTATGTTCTAGGAATTGCAAAATAACCCCCACCACAACCGATAACCCCTATCCCACTCTTTTGATGAATCTTTATTAAAAATATCGATGAGTATGGAGAAAGTAAGTAGAAAGTTAGTGAGTATGGTCAGGAAATACCACAATCACACACTGAAGATCAACCCACAACTCCGTGAGGAAGAGCGACAAAACACCAAAGGTCACAAGACATCTATGGAGAGGAATGTGGATTGCACAGCTCTTCCTGGGCCAGGAAACACGATACAAAAAGCAGCCTTCTGGATTATGTTCATGGATATTGTAGAGATCTATCTTCTTTTCAACATACCCTGCACCATAAATGGTTTCAACCCTCGGGGGATGGGGGGATACCCTATATATGACATAGTACGGATGTGCGTGCCGAATAGCCCACTTTTCAGCGCCCCCAGGTATATGATAAACCCCCCTTTTTTTTTAAAAAAAAAGAAGTATATGAATACCCTGATTTTTGGAATTGTAATGGCCCAAATTTTCTGACACCCATGTATATGCACATATTTTTCGCTCAGATACCCGTCAAGCCTTTGATTTCACATTTACATAAAGCAGGTTTTCTCGTGATGAGGCTCAAGAAGTAAAACCATTGAATGCAGTGCTTTGTCAGGAAACTCCAGACACGAGACAAGTGAATTATAAATCTGCTCTATCTTAAATAAATTAAAAATCATCCAATAACCAGAGACAAAAGTCATTAGTTTTCATGCGCTTTATAATTTGCTATATTTTAGTGTTCTGTCGGGGACGTATGGGCCCTGGTACCTCCAAGGAAGGCAGTTTTGCCTCTGCCTGGTAAGGTCAAAGGCCACTGGGAAAATTGTCTTTCTCTACTATTTTTATGCTTTATCCCTGTGCTTATAGATTTGATACATTTTTTCTTCTGTTTTTCTCCTCTAATATTAATTTTATATCTTGTGTCTTATTATACCTTTCTTCTGCCTGTCTTTATTCTCTTTTATTTCATCTATTCTCTTTTATTTCATCTATTCTCTTTTATTTCATCTTTTATGTGTAACCACTAGAAGTCAAACCGTTGAATAATAGTCAAACTGTAATGGAGCAACGTACCAATATAGATGCAGATGTAGATGTAGATTCCTAAAATCAGCGTTATTCAATCACTGAATTTTGTCACGTAAGTATATACATGCCATTTATACACAAGGGCGATTTTGACTTTGAATTTTGAAGCCCACAAATACTATTTCAACTACAGTCATCAAATCTTGTCAAACGCATTTCTCGTGTTGTGGGCACGACAGGTTTTAAGTATATGTGACCTTGACCTTTGACTCAAAGTACAGATCAGTAATCTGAAACCTTTGCTGTAATTTTAACACCATAAGCAATCGTTGAGGTAAATATGCACACCCTCAATCAAAATATGATAGAGGAGTTCACGTTACGAGCCACAAAACAGATTTTGAAAGATTTGACCTTTGTATACAAGGTCATTTCATTATTGCGTTGTGAGTTCGTGTTACAAGCCGTAAAATAGACTCCAGTGTCAAATCGGTGATATTGTTGTTGTGTTTAACGTCCCACCAACAGCTAAGGTCATATGGAGACGGGGCCACGGCTTAATGTCTCATCCGACAGACTGGTGAAGCCGGGAATCGAACCTGCGACCTCTGGTTTACAAGGCAAGCGGTTTATCCACTACACCACAGCGGCTTCTATATCGGTGATCTGAATAGCGGCAATCATTGCGAAAAGATATTGAACATTCTTGGTAAAAAACTGAAGGAGGAGTTTGCATTACGAACAGTATATTATACCTTGACCTTTGACCCCAGGTCATATCCGTATTCCAAAACATTTGGTGTAATCTAATATCTGCACACGATGGTAAATTATTATGCCTCATATGAACACTCTCCATAAAAAATGAAAGAGGAATTGGCGTCACGAGCCGTTGACAGGTTTTAAGTATATGTGACTTAAATTTAACCTTTGACTCCAAGGTGATATCAGTAATCTAAAGCCTTCGTTTAATTTGAACACCATAAGCAATCATTGTGCTAAAAAGTCACACCCTCATGTGTACGTGTTACAAGCCGCAAGACAGATAGGGGTCACAGCAACAAGGTACTTTAGTTCACTTTTGGATAAAATTGAGTTAGCCTCTTTTACATGTTTTTAAAAACATTTACTCACCGTATTAACTCCCTTTGACCATCAGTTTCAATAAATAGGATTATATCATTTCCACAAAGGTAATAAGTCCACAATTGGATGTTTATGCATACAAAAGCCTAGCTCTATTTTTTTTCAGATTTATTTCAAAGTTTTATTGCCTTATAATCGTTATTATCCCACATTGAGCCTCAAATAGCAACATTTCGCTTGCTAGACATTATTTCCCGTCAAATGGAATCGCTAAACTAATTTTATACAACATAAAACCCAGACTATGGACTTAGGACCTTTGTGTCATTGAAATCTGTTCATAATTTTGGAATTTACGTAAATCAACTGTTTTATCCAGGTTTTCGCTGTTATACTCGTAAGAAATAAGCTTTCCACACACTATCATGCATTTGTTTAGTATTGATGGACTATCATAAACTTTCTGTATGCAATTCT
This sequence comes from Loripinus fragilis, assembly GCA_964019695.1. Lineage (NCBI taxonomy): Eukaryota > Metazoa > Mollusca > Bivalvia > Lucinida > Lucinidae > Loripinus > Loripinus fragilis. The sequence continues at coordinate 22,202,066 of OZ026518.1, forward strand.
AAGTTTTATGAAATTTGGACTTAGGTCCCTTGTTGCAGAAACAAAATCGCTAAAATCAAGTTTTTTCTAACTTTAATCAGTAAAATCATTGCAAAATCTCCTGAATTCACTATTTTCGAACATATCTTGTTCATTTTTGCAAGAAAAATCTACATATTTTGAGAATTGCCAAAAATTATGTTTTTCACGTTTTTTTCGAAATAATGAAAAATAGACTAAAGTACCTTGTTGCTGTGACCCCTTCGATTTTGACAGTTGACCTAGACATTCGAATCCAGGGTCATATCCGTATTGCATCTACAAACCATAGGCAATCATTGTGCCGAATATGAACACCCTTGGTCAAAAATGAATGAGGGGTTTGCGTTACAAGTCAAACACGCCCCTCAGGGGGCAACATTAAACAACGAATCAACAGCAGTATAACCATCGCCATACAGCAAGATGCCATTTGAATAAAGTTTGACCAGACTGTGGACATATAGTGTGACCTATTGCTGACGGAAGTCGACATTGCACACGACTTTACTCCAAAATTATGTTCGAGTATTTTATCCAAAGCACATTATCTGGCCAGGATGCGGAGTTTCCCTTATCTAACTGTGTATTGAAATTAGCATTTATATGAGGATAATATCCTCTCTTATACATAAAGTCTATTATCTCAGGGCCATCTCCGTGCTCACGATGATAACTCCACTCCATCAATACATAAGCTACATCAACTGTTTTAAAGAACTTTTCTCCTCCTTGTAACGCTTTCCACTCAAACGTTTCTATATCCATTTTTACAAACACCGATGAATCTTGAAAAAAAGGTATCAGATCATCCAGTAGTATTGTTCTAACAGTTGGCTCTTGATCTGATTTAGAACCTACAGCAGACTCAACATACGAACCTCCTACATTTCCAACTATGTCATTCAAAGTCACATGTTCATGAATATTAGAGACAGCGTTCCACAACATTGTCACTTTATTTCTTATACTACCCAAGCTTAGTGCTTTTGTCAACAGACGGAGGTTTTGTTTAATTGGTTCAACAGCGATCACATTTATTCCAAGTTTGGCAGCAACTATTGTATACACGCCCAGATTACAACCAAGATCGAGAAACTTCAGGTCTCTATTGTTTGTGAGAATTCTACCCGTGACGTAGAGAAGGTTGGGTTCCCATGTCTGTTCCTTTATCAATGTAGCGGATATAACCTCATCCTCGAGGGGATCATGAATACAGATCGGAGACTCCACGAAATAACTATGTAATAGAACACACTTACTGTCTTTCACAGAATGTCTTTCTTGTTTACTTTCTCGCATTACTTCAAAAATAAAGATTTCCTTCGTCAAGTTTTGTGGATTACGTTTGATAGAGTTTACTAAATTTGTGTGACGAATGCCTTGTAACTCTATATGGTTGATCTTGTCGTCCTTAATCTCTTCTGGTCTAGGTATTTTCTGGTTCATTATTCTGGGTTCAGCTACGTAAGCCTTATTTGATATATTATGCTGCTTTCTATTCAGGTTGTTTTTATATTCAAGAGGAATATTAATGAGATATGGGGTTTTTAGCCATGGATCAACGCCTTCATTGGTTCTGTATCTTTCTGCTGGTTGATGATAAAGGGTCTGTCTTGCAGTCTGCTGCTTACTTTGATTAATATGTATTGGTTTTTGCAAGTAAGGTTTATTCTGTCGTTTATTATTTGGGGTAATGCCTGTTACAGGTACGCCTGGCTTTGTCTTGTCGATGCGTGTAAAATCTATATCATTTCTACGAATTGGTTTTGACACACGTTGTTTTATTAGAAGATCCGCCTGCTTATGGTTTGTATTCGTCTTGCTAGTTCTCATCCCTGTTGGAGGAGGAGGACCCCAAGACCCCTCTATCATTTTCTGATCTTTTCCTTTTGAATGGCTATATTCAGGATTTGTGTTTTTATGGTTAACATTAATACTTATGTTGTTTGTATTAATGTGTTTAATTTCCAGCTGCCTTGCAACAATTCCATATTTAGACGTTGTACTTTCTCTAGTCTTTATGTCCATTCTAATCGATGGTGCTTTTTCTGTCAATCTATCTGTAAACATTGGCCCGATTCTAATTTCATTCTCTTTTACTTGTGCTGTAGTGTACTGGTGTAATCTTAAACTTGATCCCGTTTTGATCTTCGTGTCATAGATATAAAAACAGAAAATCAAAAGCACGACAAATGTAATGATAGCAATAACAAGTTGCCGAATTTGCCATCCATTTAATATGCGCCCAGCTGCCATGACTGCACGGTCATCCAGATTCGATTACATATTCTCATGGTACTTCTGTACACTGAAAATCAGAAAAAAGTAACATGAGCCGCTACATGAGAATACAGTAAAACCTGTGTAAAACGACCACTCTCAAAAAGACCACAAACTGGGTTTCCAGACCAATAATTGTTTAATGCAGGTCATAAGAATTGCAGAATACGTAATGACGTCAATAACAACGTTGCGTACATAATGACAAAATTAAACGTTTTTTACGCCAGAAATGAGATTTCAAAGTAAACTTAACGTCATATGATAAATAGAATCTAACATTCGTGCTCTTGTATTATTGAATTTATTAAACTCGCTGCGAAAAAGAGATAAAATGCTTGGCAAGCCTCGCATTTTATCTCTTTTCTCAAACTCGTTTGATAAATTCAATAAAACATGAACACTCATGTAAGATCCTCTATGAAATTCACAGTGGGTCATGCTTCATACTGAATGACGACCCTGGCATAAAACTTTCATCGGTGGAATTAGTGCCTGGTGGTTGTCCTTGGCTGGGTCCACCATGGCTCAACTGGGAGTTTTTCTTTATGTCTGACTGTCTGTGTGTTGAGAGCACCTTTCTTTGTTTCATCACAATATATTTATAAATTAGATTGTTTCCCAGTGATGATACATGTAAGGTTGGATTACAGCAGAATCTAGGGCGAATATTTGGAAGTAACATTAATTTAAACCCCAGTGACTTCGTCTGAACGTTATAAGGCGGTACTTTTGTTGTTGTTGATGCATTGTTTATTGTGCCCCCTCCTATTGTTTTGTGAGGGTTTTATGTTTTGGTTCTTGTTTTGTTGTGCATTGCTTAGTGTCGTTTCTAGTTTTGTAATCATCTCGCTGGGTAAGAGAGAGCTGGTTGCTCTACTTTAACTGCCTTTTTATGTCATTTGATGGTTAGTGTTCTGTGTCCCTTCCTCACGGTGCCTTTGGTTGATCTATAGTGTGTGATTGTGGCATGTCCTGGTCATACTCACCTTTTCCTGTGATTTTGCTCAGTTCAGTTTTATAATTCCCCTTTGGGTACCGTCTGCAGGGCTCGGCTTAATTTTTTTACCATGAACATTCTGTAACATGTACCCTGATCGAAACCCCCATCGAGCACATATGTAATGTGATCGTCAGGGATTATTTTACTTGTATGTGTATTGTCCGTACAATTTAATAGATGCAAAAGATAGAACTTGGGTGATTTTTCTTTCTTTATGAATAACAGAATACAGACTGCAGACTTAAACTTTGACAATAATTCATATGTCATAAATAAGGGAATGCATTGACAAATTGCTATTTTGTTTTCCGTAACGATTTGGTTTTTAAAATGGTAAATTTGCGACTTTCGTATTTTGAAGTTTTCATTTCTAACTTCAATATTTTAAATATTCTAGGTCAGTTCTCTCTGAAAATAGCCAGGCATTACCGGGAAACATTGTTCTGATGTATTCGAACGTATGTTTTAATTCGAAATGCAAGATTTTAAGAAAATGCCAAAACAAAAGTGTATGCGTTAGAAGATTCCTTAGGTGTATATGTTTTGACAACATTTTGGATAACGACGGGGCCTTATAATATTTTTTATACGCTTATATATTATGTTATTTAACAAATTTGACAGAAAATGGAAATGTATCCTTTTAAGAAATTTGACATGAGAACTATCATTTTCTGTGCTTATGAGTTTTAAAATCTTTACTTTTAGTGTAGGGGCCAAACTGAAATATTTGGGCTATTTTGCGAGTTTGTTGCACCCCCCAGGAAGAAAATGTGGTTACTATTTTCAGTCATGGACATGTCTGGTGGCCTTAAAAACCCATGTTTTACTAAGTTATCTGTGGTCGATTTTCTGTAAATGGCCTGTAATCAACGTTACCCCACAAACATTGAAAATAGCAGTACACAAAATACAAGACTAATAATATATTTTATAATAGCATCAATGAATAATCATATTTGAGGTTTAAATGTTTGATCTAGTCATAAACATTAATTGCATGACATCTGTGAGATGTTTTACCGCTCATCAGCGTTACGTATGATATATTTTATTCGAAATTGCAGATAATGACTTTATAGATTGCATATAAGAATGAACCATGTTCCCCAGCAACAGGAAGAGCAACTTGGTTACTATTTTTAGTCTGGGACATGTCTTGGGGCTATAGAAACCCATGTTTTAGTAAGTTTTCTATGGTTAGTTTTCTGTAAGTGAACTGTAATCAATGTTACCCTAATTTTGAAAATAGCAGTTCACAGAATACAAGACTACTAGGATAGTTTACAATAGTATTAATGGAATTATTTGAGTTTTTCATGTTTTAGCTATATATAAACATCAATTGCAGAAATCTTTATTATGTATTTCTGCTCGTTAGAGTTACTTACGTTACATTGTTTTACGAAATTGTAGATAATAACTGTATAGATTGCATATTATAATAAACCATGTTCCCAACCTTAAATGTGCGATAAAGATCCATATTCTAATGATGAGTATCCATTGTTCCATATTTGAATCCATTTATAATTTGTGATTGGAGATAATTTGTAGTAAAATAAAGTTTAAATATGCTTATAAGCATATAATTTCTACTTGCATACAGATTTTCTATTTCAACAATATACATTGTATTGGAATTGACAGTGTCTTCTTTCATCTCGCAGAGTCTACAGTCAACATATTTTTATAACTTCATTAATAGACAAATTATTTAAAATAAACATTAATCTAAGAGAGTTTTGTAATTTTGTTTAATCCTGTTACTTTGATACATGTATGGTAATTTGCAGATTTGTTAATCAATAGTTCATAGCAATAAACATGATATTTACTTTATGATTCAAATATTGGACTGAAAATACTGTACCTCAATAAATAAATTTAAATAGAAAAGCAATATTTCCTGTATCTGGTGGCAAGGCATGAAGATAATGTTGGTGTCTTTCAGAGCAGGGGCTTTATGTCAACTTTACACAGAGGACATATCTTAAAACTAGTAAAGTTCTAACTGAGCCTTCTTTGAATGGATAACAAATTGGTCAAATTTGACAATTCACTGTTTTACAAGATATTTTTAAACCCTTTACACAATATGCATATATTCGTCAAGCCCATAACATATGTAACAGCACAATGACATTGTTTTTAGTTTAAATATGTTTTCCTGCGACAATTAGCTCCTTTTTGTCAGTAGAAGTATTTTTACGTACCTGAAAAAACAGATATTTAAAAATTGGAAAAAAGTGGCCGGAAAGTAGCAGAATTTTAGACTATATCCTCAGTTAGTATGGTGTTTCAGAAGTGTGAAAATATATATTGCACAAATTTTTAAGTCTTGCGAAAGATGTTTATTTATGGGGTAACCATAGCTACCCTCATGCAGGCTTCATTTAGTAGGCTATTACTGACGCTACAAATTTACTGAAAAGAAAAGTTATTTTAGAGCAGATAGGTCACATTTCTTACTATCTGCATATTGCTTTACAGTAAATTAATTAAAAGCACCAAACTGACAATAAGTTTAAATGTTTTATATATGTTGTTTTATATTTTACTTACATTCAAATATATTACTATTGTTTACTTGGCCATGGGCTGCCAAAAGACTTGTGGAGGGAGATTGTGTATAGTCTGCCAAAATTGACCTTAGACTGATTAATTTTCGCCAAAATCTTCGTGATATTCGTGCGTTTTCGTGGGGTACTCCTACATTGGTCACGCTTTTACAGAGAATATGAAGATAATGTCAATTCGTTAAATGCAAGCAAATGGTCTGATAGTCTAGTGGTTAGTTAACTACTTACAAATCAAGCATACCTGGATCGAAACTTGGAAGGAACCTTTTTTTTGCTTTCTTTTATAAGTTAATATTGTTCGCTTATTTTACATTATCTTGTGATGAGCTTAAAATCTTTCATTTAGCCGCTTTTGTAATCATTATTCCCTAAGTTCCCCACTCTTTCCGTGTCAGCTGATAACATTTGCAAATAGTTTGGACCCAGTTCAGTACCAACAGAACGTCGGTTCTGATCTGGATATACAGACCATTTGACACTCTGATAGTGTTCCTGTAAGATTTTTAAAAAGGTTAATTTTGATTAAAAGTCAGCAGATGATAAAAGTCTCAAAAAATATTCAGCGTGCAAAGAGTTAATCACATGTAGGCTTATTGAAATTATTCACGGTGCTGTATTTGTTACATAAACACATGCCAAATTCAAATAAATGTATCCAGTTGTGTACAAAATCAAGACTTAAGACAAAGAAACTTGCAAATCGAAAAAAAGAAACTGGAAAAAAAAATACTTAAACTCTACTGAACTCGAACCCAGATCTTTTGAGTGCTAAAACACTCGACTATCCGGGAATTGTGATTAATTTCATTCAGATTAGTAATTGTACAACAATCTATAGCGCCTTTTTTACGAAGATTCACAAAGACTGAGTTAAAGGTCATTAAATATTCATATGTCTAGGGTCAATTTTGACAAACAATACATTAAGATTTTCTTAGCTACTTTATATATTAAAAAAAATGTCTGTTAGCTTTTGATGAACATGTGCATTTACCATGCAATAGCCAAGTCCAATACGTTACCATTAGATAATAAGGAAACTCCTAGTATAGTGTCATTATCATTTGCATAGTTTTCTTACATATCGTTATGATTGATATTTTAATTAGATGCAGTTTTTTAAATAGCACCTGGAAATCTGTTATATACGTTACTTTTTTTAAACAATATTTTTGTGCAATGTTACGTTACTTTTTTTAAACAATATTTTTGTGCAATGTTATGTGTATATGCGTACAAACAGCTAGTAGGAGAAAATGAAATTGACTACCATCTTAGTGCTCAAAATTAGATTGGAAATATTGTATTTTTAAACATTTAATATGAATGAGATGCAACATCAACAAAACCATATTTGGTTTAAAGGGAAACACTTGAAAATAAAGCAAATAAATGCCATTAAGTATATGTTTTAGGAATCATGTAAATAGGATAATTGATACATATATGTTATTCATAACTAAATTGTTTTAAAAAGCTTAAATGATTCTTAAAAATCTGTGCCACTACCATGTATTTGCTTCTTTTTATGCATTAAATGGCGTTAAATGATATATACAAGACAGTTTCTTTCACCGTCAACAGCTAAATGAATAAATAAAAAGCATGCAGTAACATAGTCAGATCTATCACACATTGTAAAAGCCATCAAATCTATGTATTTATAAACAGTTGTTCGTTACAGCAGCTTTATTTAAAACAATACGGCACAAAATATACCTTAAAACTCTAAAAAAAATTAAAATACTCCAAGCAGAAGTCCAAACCAAGCAGTGAAACATTAAAGATACCTTCATCGGTGTCATATGAAACAAAACTGAAGTTTGTGGAAATTGTGAAGATCTCTGTCTCTGATTGAGCACCTGCCTTAGAGATCCTTGGGGTTATAATATTTTAGTATCTACAGCGTGTCTGCTTTGGAAAAAGAGTATTATTTATGTTGGTAACGTATATAACAAAAATATAAAGATCATTACTTTAATCATTGTGTTGGCTGGTTCTACACGTTTGTGAAGCAATAAAACAGGACAGCATTTTTTTTCTAAATTACCATTTTAACACTTTATAAACAGACACATGTCTGTTAATAAGTTGGAAAAGCTCCCCTGCATTGTTAGTATTGTAGACATTTCTAAATGATTAGATATTGATAATCAGGACCTTGAGCAAACAACTGTCTAGAATAGGACTTGATTGATCATATATTCCAGAATGTTTGCAGACGTTTGCTTTTTAGCTATATAGCTTATCAGCATACGTGATAGAATCTGCTTTAATCTTTGTTTAATTCAGCAGGACGCTATTTATTTTTTACACTCACAATAAGTAATCATAACAACCGCCATTCTGTTCTTAAAACTAACTATTTAATACCCATAAAGCATGTACCAACTTGTTAAACGACGCTATATTTATGGTATATTTATAGTTCATGTAATAGAAACAAATTCATACTTATATGCGACTTTCAAAGAATACTTTCAGATAGTATACTCAACAAATGCTATGCTGTATCATACTTACATATAGTGCAATTGGCAATAGAGACAATGTTATGACTATCTGAAATGTATCATGGTACTTTTACAAATCGAATGAAATACAATTGCTTATGCAGACGATTGATAAAAAGAGCGACAGACAAATTAAACATGCATATATACCATTCGTTTTGTGTATGCATACTTTCTTAGAATAACATGTAAATCTGTTATTTGTTTAAGTAATGATACTAACTATTGTGCCTTCTCTATTGTCCATATAATTATTATTTTATTAGCACAGGCGATAGTTTAATGTATGCATTTTTGTCTCTATACCCTGATGCGTTTACAACGCATCTATTATTTAGCGCACATAAAAGGAATCAATTGACAGGATTCCTGCAACAGTTTGTTTAAAATAGGGTCCAATGACTGCTATGGTATTATGAGAGAACTTAACATCAGCTATATTAGCACTAATTGCTAAAACTAAGTTTGATCTTATGACTGCTATTTTAAATACTCTAAGATATTGCAATTCCTATCAACATTCTGATTAACTTAAATACTCTTTTAAACGGTAATTTTAATGCGTCCTAGTTAAATTTGGCTTAAACATTTTCTCTGTGTTGAAATTTTATAAATTAAATTTGGTATCGTAAATTACAACTGAAGAAATCTAGATTTCCTGGATATGATCACTGCCTTGCCATGTAAAACCCATCCTTATGGATGATTTCCCCAATTTCAACGGCAATAATTCATTTTAAATAACCCATTCAGTTTTAAAGTTTGCATTGCTTTGACAAATTATTAATAGTGTTAAGTTAAAAGGACTATCAGTTTCATTAATCAATCAATGAAAGCCATGTTAAAAATGAGCTGAAATTAAAGTTCATAGCTAGAATAAGTTCAAAAGTCACCTTCTGAGTTTTGATATATGCATAAATAGATGTGATTTACACAATTTGCATAACAGAGCAACTCTCTTAAAGAATAAATGAAGCAAACTCTTATGTTTCCTTAAATTTAATGCAGCGTAAACAAGATTTTATTTTTTATTTATATATTAGTGAAGATTGCCAGCAAACGTCTTCTTTCTATAAGTGAACATGACTAGGAAATGTCACAATCACAGACTCCTGACTGACCCACTGCACCTTAAGGAAGGGACTCGGAGCACAGATATCTACAATATAATTAGAGTGAAGCAACCAGCTCAATTCCTTGTCAAGATGATTGCTGAACTAGAAACAAATTAAAAAACAAAGGCCCGATACAAAACTCCCACAACCAATAGGAACAACAACAAACAAAGTTTCCAACATCCACGCATCATTTCAGAAATTCTTAAATATTCTATCATAAATGAATCTGATTTGATAGAACAGATATGTTATTTACTATTTTATATATTGTGATGAGTGTGAACAGGTTTGACACAAAGCTTTGGCTGCTTCTGAATAGCTTATTAGATTGTTTTGTTCAATTAAAAGGGGAAAAATGTGCAAATATCTAACTTGTTTTAGGTTTTCAGGCTCAGCTGTATATGGTAAGCGGTTGAGACAAATATATAATCATGATATATATTTCGTTTTTTATAGTTATATATGTTACTTTAGAAAATTTGACTGAACAAGCTTAAGGGAATGTATCCAAGTTGAGATGTTGCATCAGACTTATCATTTTATAAGATTATAAATTGTATAACATAACATAGAAAAATTAGCAAACAATGTGTTTTGTTTTTAAGTCAAAAAGTATACCATTTCTTAAAAGAAAAATTTACAACCATGTACACAGTCTCCTTATTAGTACTGATAACTTCTTCTTCTGGAACAAATGATCTTTGTATGCCTATTAAAACACAGCCCCCCCCTTTAATGAAATAAACTTTCAAGTGATGTATAATTGAAGCTTTTAAGCAATATTTGTTTGTCTTCTACTTTGTTTTATACGTTACATATTGAAAATTGAACAACAAAATGATATTTTACCTCAGAAATGTTGTTAAGTATTAATCTAAAGTCTGTGATATCAAAACAATTATCGTAAGGTGTTTAAAAGCTAACAGAAAAATGCATGCTTATTTTCAAACTTAAGAGGTTCTAAACTTATATAAAGTTCTATCTATGGTCATCTATTTAAACAGCTTATAACTAACAAAGTATGTATGTTAGAACGTATCTGTTTGCAATTTTAAAATGGTCAGTTAATGCATTTTTAAAAACATGTTATCCTGAAGTTAAACACATATTGAAAATTTTGTCAAGTTAAACTTTTTAACAAAATATCAATAATTTTAAGGGTAAAGTTGAAAATGTAACGTAAATAACATTATAATGGATCCAAACAACTTTTAAAAACATCAATATGTGTTACAGTTGAGAATAGCATATTCTTACAGATTGCAAAAATGGTTTGTTCATTTAAACATTTCAACTTCTACCAAAATAGACTTATTACATATTTCTGTTTTTTAAGAAAATGAGGGGTAACATATTAAACACACTGTTACAGGTATGTTTGCAAGACTTAAATTGATTGCAATATCTGGTTTCATACTGCCTATACTATGTACTAAAGGATAAAACAAGTGAAAATTCTGCTAAAAAAGGGGCATACCTAAATGCTTATTTTTGACATTTTTGAACCCTGGCTCCTCTACTAATGCAAACCAATCAATAGTTGTGAGGAATACTGCAAACAACAGCTCGTTAACATAATTTTAGTCATAAGCTGACTCATTCTTGCACCCATGTCCATGTATATATTTGTTAATTCTAACATTGTATGAGGGCTGTTTCTGGTTAAAGGAAAGTATTTCAGTTTTATTTTAAGTGTAATGCCATATTAAGATTACAAATTATGAGTATGTTACAAATTACAAATGTAAGGTAATCTCGTATATTGCACTGGTTTATACAAGTAGTAGATAAATTTAATGTAAAGACCAACCTTATATGCAACGAATCTGATTATTACTGTTTCAGTAAACGAATATGGTTAAAACACAGATGCATATTTATATGTAAGGGCAGGCGAGTTTCCCACCTTACGGATTTTTTTTCTACATCAAGCAAATCAGACATTAAACCAATTAATTAAGTTCGTATTTTTGTATTCGGTGAAACATCTCGTGATGTAATTTCCCCAAACAATAGACATGGCCTCAGATAAACTGATGATAGACTGGGTGTAAATTCTAGCTATTAGCTGCTGCAATATGGTTAAAGACAGATTCTTGCATAGCATGTGTCAAATCATTGAATAACCTTGTTAAGAGCCTTAGTCAACAAAAGGCCAACCAAGACACACTAACCTAATAGAATATTTTTCAATAGTATCATTGAACGTATTTTAGCTTTACTTGTTTCAGCTAGTCATAACATCAATTTCAGGCAACTGTGAGATATGTTTCTGCTCGTCAGTGTTAAATATGTTGCGTTGTATACTAAATTGCAACTAATGACTTTATATATTGTATCTTAGAACAAAACATGTTCCCAAACTAAATGCATAATGTAGATATCTATTTTAATTGTCAATTTCCATTTTTACATATTTGAAGCTGTTAATTACTTGTAACTGTAGCGAACATATTTCATAAATATGCTTATTAGCATGTAATTTGTACTGGCTTACAAATGTTCTATCCTCATTTAGTTGGTAACGTAGTTTACAGGCCTATTATGAAACTTTGACAATAGGAAACGTAGTAAAAGAGACCACAGGAAACGTAATTAAACATTCAGTCCAATATTTTAATTATGAAGTTGATATTATACATGAAATACTGCAAACAACAGCTAGTTAACATAATTTTAGTCATAAGCTGACTCATTCTTGCACCCATATCCATTTATATATTTGTTAATTCTAACATTGTATGAGGGCTGTTTCTGGTTAAAGAAAGTATTTCAGTTTTATTTTAAGTGTTATGCCATATTAAGATTTCAAATTATGAGTATGTTAAAAATTACAAGTGTAAGCTAATCTCGTATATTGCACTGGTTTATACAAGTAGTAGATAACTTTAATGTAAAGACCAACCTTATATACAACGAATCTGATTATCACTGTTTCAGTAAACAAATATGGTTAAAACACAGATGCATTTTTATATGTAAGGACAGACGAGTTTCCCACCTTACGGATTTTTTCTACATCAAGCAAATCAGACATTAAACCAATTGATTAAGTTAGTATTTTTGTATTCCGTGCAACATTTTGTGATGTAATTTCTCCAAACATTAGACATGGCCTCAGATAAACTGATGATAGACTGGGTGTACACTCAAGCTATTAGCTGCTGCAATATGGTGAATGACAGATTCTTGCATAGCATGTGTATATATCATTGAATAACCTTGTAAAGAGCCTTAGTCAGCAAAAGGCCAGCCAAGACACACTTACCTAATGGAATATTTTTTCAATAGTATCATTGAACTTATTTTAGCTTTATTTGTTTCAGCTGGACTTAACATCAATTTCAGGCGACTGTGAGATATGTTTCTGCTCGTCAGCGTTACTTATGTTGCGTTGTATACTAAATTGCAACTAATGACTTAATATATTGCATTTTAGAACAAAACATGTTCCCCAACCTTAAATGTATAATGTAGATATCTATTTTAATTGTCAGTTTCCATTTTTACATATTTGAAGCTGTTAATTACTTGTAACTGTAGTGAACTTATTTCATAAATATGCTTTTTAGCATGTAATTTGTACTGGCTTGCAAATTTTCTATCCTCATTTAGTAGGTAACGTAGTTTACAGGCCTATTATGAAACTTTGACAATAGGAAACGTAGTAAAACAGACCACAGGAAACGTTATTAAATATTCAGTCCAATATTTTAATTATGAAGTTGATATTATACATAATGACATGAATCATTGATTAAAACCCGTACACTGTCACATCAAAGTAAAATAATCAATCAAAATTACAAAACTCTCTTAAATAAGTGTTTATTTAGAATAATGTGTCCATAATTGAAAATATTTAAATAATGCGTGGAGAGGAGACTCAAATATATTCTGAGCCTGGCTTGTTGTCAGGCTCAGGTAAAATTTGAGTCTACTTTCCACACTTTTTAAGTTAGTATTGTTATCCATTTATGCAAGGGACAGTGTTGTTACCTACGTTACGTGATATATATATTAACAGCAACAAACTATCCATCGTAGTTGAATTTGTTTATAGTTATTATTTCGTTTCATTATGAAAGTGGTGAAGAAGATAGTGTACATTCCAATGCAATGTGAATTGTCAGATAGAAAATCTATACGCCAATATTAGAAGTGACATGCTCATAAGCATATTTAAATTTAAATATTTTTTTCAACCTCTATTGCCAGTTACAAGTTAAAATATGTGAAAATTGAAATTCATCATTACAATAGAGATCTTTGATACACATTTAAGGTTGGGGGAAATGGTTTATTATAATATGCAATATATAAAGTAATTTTCTGCAATTTCGTAAAAATGTAACATAAGTAACTCTGACAAGCAGAAATACAACTCACACAATTATGCAATAAATGTTTATGACTAGCTTAAACATGTAAAGTTCAAATAATTTCATTTACACTTTTAAAAATATCATATTAGTCTTGTATTTTGTGTACTGCTATTTTCAATGTTAGTAGGGTAACATTAATTACCAGCCATTTACAGAAAAATGACCAAAGAAAACATAGTAAAACATGGCTTTCGAATACCCCAAGACATGACCCAGACTGAAAATAGTAATCAAGTTTCTTTTCCTGATGCTGGAGAACATGGTTCATTCTTATATTCAATCAATAAAGTCATTGTCTACAATTTCGTATAAAAAGTAACATATGTTACGCCAAAGAGCTGCCATACATCTCACAGATGTCTGCAATAGATGTTTATAACTATAACTATGTCAAACATTTTAACCGCAATTTAATTCAATCATACTATATAAAATATATTATAAGTCTTGTATTTTGTGTATTGCTATTTTCAATGTTTGTGGGGTAACGTTGGTTACAGGCCATTTACAGAAAAATGATCACAGAAAACTTAGTAAAACATGGGTTTCTGAGGCCGCCAGACATGTTCTTGACTGAAAATGGTAACCAACTTTTTCTTCCTTGGGGTGCAACAGAAGTAAGTAATGGTGCAAAGATCAGGAATCGATACATTCAAGTACCACACCTGACCCAGGATACCAATGGGAAAGTGACAAACTCACAGAAGACACCACAAACGAGAGCCAAGAGGTCAGCCCTTTCCCAGCAGGTGACCACAAAGCACATATAAACAGACGCGCACAAAACATAGCAAACACAAACATAAAAGATCCACAAAAGAAGTACCGCCTTGGAACGGTCAGTAAAATATTTTACTGGAGGGCTTAAACCGGTTTAACGGCGCCAACCTCACCCTTAATTCAGATGTGGATCAAGACACATAGATATTTGGTTTGCATGAAAGACCCCTAACTTATCAATGCATCATCTCCTAAAACATATAAATCAAGATATAACAAGGAGATAATACAAGGATAAGGACTCAACAGTAAATTAAACTGAATACCGGAGCAAAAGAAATCCAACAGGTAAACCCTGGTGGGCCCGACAAACAGCCAAAGCATCAGGCCCCTACCATCTCATCAATAGATAAGTCTTTAAGTCGGAACCATCATAGAGTCTGAAGTCCGACCCACCGGCGTGCAATTAAAGAGGAAAGCAAAGTTGCCAACCGTGATTGGGTTGACTACCAAGCATGCAGTCTGTTGCAATACATTAATGTTATAGCCAATCTTTTTATAATGGGAAATTATTTTAATGAACTGCGCTGAAAAATTATTAGAGCCAACAATCCTCTTCAACTTATACACCAAGTCACCATAGAAATCAGGTTCCGAAAGTCCTTGGCGCAAGAGAGATTTAAGTCCAACTTGGAATTTAGAAATCAAATCATAGTATCGTCTATGAAATTTTGAAAATGTTTTGCGAAGTTTATGATACCGATAGCCTTGTTTAAGAAGTTTCTGAGTTAACAATTTATTGCGAGTGTTGAAGTCAGCAACATAGCTAGATGCTCTAGCAAAACGAATGAGTTGAGAGATATAGACTCCATAGGATGTAGAACGAGGAACATCACCATCTAAAAATGGGAAATTGACAATTTCAAAATCAAAGTCGTCACGTTTGTCATAAATTTTGGTAGAAACAATATCATTAGAAATCGACAAATGCAAGTCTAAAAATGCGGCTTCGGTATCAGAGGCATTGGCTTTATTAAGTTGGAGCTCTGAAGGGTATATTTGACTAACCATATTGTCAAAATAAACATTATTAATATTTAAAATATCGTCCAAATATCTGGAAGTAGTGTTAAACGCATCAATAGCATCAGCCTGCTTATCATCAGAAAGAGACATCATAAAGTCCCTTTCATAACAAAACAGGAATAAATCTGCAACCAGGGGAGCACAATTAGTGCCCATAGGAATCCCAACAACTTGTCTATAGAGCTTGGTGCCAAATCGAATAAAAATGTTGTCCAACAAAAAGGTCAGCGCATCGCATACATTTTGACACGACCATGCATGATATTTTTTAGGTTTTTCTGAAGTAAAAAATGCATTTCTGTCACTACATGCAAGGTAAGGAGAGCCTTCTCTCTGGAAGGTACTTTCAATAAGATCAATAAGTTTATCTTTAATTAAATTATGAGGTAAAGTAGTGTAAAGAGTAGAAAAATCATAAGTAGACAAACTGGTCGCATTGAAATCTCTAGCTTTAAGTTTATCTAAAATTTCACCTGAATTTTTAATCAACCAAAATAGGTTTTTACCAGATCTCTCATATACCTTTTCACAATATTTGATAACATGTTTTTTAACAGCTGTAAGACACAAGGTTAACAATTTAGAAAGTTCTGTTGTTGTACAAGAACTAGAATTTGCAATAAATCTTGCTTTATAGGTTTTTTTATGGAGTTTAGGTAACCAGTACAGCGTAGGAACTTTGTCTTGATTTTCTTTAGCTTTGACACCAAAATGTAGGGCTGTATGACAACCATGCCCATCAACAATCACCCTTTCACTTAAAGAAGGCTGCAGTTTATAGGCATTAGTGTCAACAAGCTCACGCTTAAGAGTATTAATATAATACAATCGTCAAACAACTACAACATTGTTAGCAGCTTTATCTGCTGGAACCAAAACATAGTTCATATGAAAATCCTGGATACCTCGTTTAAGATGACTAAAAGGAGATTTAGGTTTAGGGGGCAAAAGATGAGTATTACGAGAGTAAAATGAAATACGAGTATCAATAATTTTAAAAATGTTAATCTTCCATTCCTTCAAAGCATCAGGTTCAACATTTTCCCGTTTGCACCAACGATTACTGAAGTCATTTAAAGAAGCAGCGATCTCTCTACGACATTTAGAGAAATCAATATTAGAGGGAAATCTATATTTAGGACCTTTAGAAATTACATTGCGAACTCTAGCGTCAGGAATGACATTTAGATTACTTGTAATAACATGCCCTGCAGAGGGATATAAATAATTTGAATTTTTACAATCTCAGGAGGCAGGAGTATATGAATCTATATCTAAATCATTTACAATTTTATTAAAGTTAAATATCGTAGACCTTATTGGTTTGTTATATTTATAACAAATGATAGGAGTTTCAGAATTATTAAAGTAATTTGGAATAGATGAAATCACTGAATTATCCTTGAAGATACTATGTAAATCAATAAACTCAATACCTTTGTTAATGAATGGAATTTTGATAAAATGTCGTTTATGGTTGACCTCAGAATCAATATAAGGACTAAGGAAATGTTGAACATAACACCTTGTAAGGATTGCTGCTTTATATAATTTGTTTGCTCTATCATAAAGTTTATTAGCCTCTAACTCTAAATTGCGTAAAACTGAGATAGGCAAGGAACTTAAAAATGAAAATAAGCCATGTCGACCATGATTAGTTAAAGCCAAAGAAAGATCCTTTAGAGAAGTATTTAAGCGTTTTTCAGTACAAATTTTGCGCTTAATGTTGCCATTTTTACGTTTACCATGAGATCTACTTTTACGTTTTTTACATTCCAAAACAGAAAAAACATCAAAATCTGGCATTTTAGAAATGTTGCCTTCATGGTATATATTATCATTAAAGCCTAAAGGAAAAGGTGATTGCAAAAATTTAATCCATTTAAGTTCAGTTTCATGTCTCTTAATATTTTTTAATCTAGTTGATGAATTTGGATCATAAATAATTTTTTCAACCGGCTGAATTACAATTTTACTAGGTGGATGACCATTATTTTTGAAATGGCGATAAAGAAGTGTGTCAAATTTTTTAGGCTTTTTCATTTTACGAAAGTGCTCACGAAACCTAGTCTTGAGGGATCGGCCAGTTTGTCCAACATATTGCATTCCACAGTTAGTTTCAGTTCAAGTTATAACATAAATCAGATCCGATGAAGTTCAGTCCAAATCATAATTATTAATTATGGAAAATTTTCTACCATTTACACATGATGTAATGGTAGTTTTAGTACATAACTGTGTGCAACAGACACACCTCTTGGCATTGCACTTAGAAACATTAGGATACATTCCTCGTCTTTTGAATGCATTAAATGGTTTAGTATACTTCCTGATAATAGGTGACCCAAGAGGAGATAACCTAATGGTAGGAAGCATATCCCGAAAATTGTTAACTGAACTAGGAATACGAACAGAGGATGCCGAATGTAAACTAATGGGAGATAAATGTAATTTTGTTATTTTCGTTCTTATCATTAAATGTTGTGTGGGTAAGTACCATCCCAAGACAAGCAATCAACACACCGGTTATTAAAATGACAAGCCAGTATAATATGAGTCCTTAAAAGCAAAGGAAGGTATAACAAATGCAAGCGATAATCCAAATGGCTAATACAAGTCCACAGGTATATAGAAAGCAGAAGTTATACAACGGGGTATGAAAATCGGTCATCTAGTGATCTTAAATGCGGTACAAGACATTGAGGATATCCAGGGACAGGAATAATGGTAGGAGATTGTACACACAATCCTGAGGATTGGAAAAATAAGAGCATTAAATGAAAGTGCGGGGAGACTTTTTAGGGCCGCCACGCAGCACAGACAAAACAACTCTGATAATAAAAGTAAGTAATGGTGCAAAGATCAGGAATCGATACAATCAAGTACCACACCTGACCCAGGATACCAATGGGAAAGTGACAAACTCACAGAAGACACCACAAACGAGAGCCAAGAGGTCAGCCCTTTCCCAGCAGGTGACCACAAAGCACATATTAACAGACGCGCACAAAACGTAGCAAACACAAGACAGAACAAAAACATAAAAGATCCACAAAAGAAGTACCGCCTTGGAACGGTCAGTAAAATATTTTACTGGAGGGCTTAAACCGGTTTAACGGCGCCAAACTCACCCTTAATTCAGATGTGGATCAAGACACATAGATATTTGGTTTGCATGAAAGACCCCTAACTTATCAATGCATCATCTCCTAAAACATATAAATCAAGATATAACAAGGAGATAAAGCAAGGATAAGGACTCAACAGTAAATTAAACTGAATACCGGAGCAAAAGAAATCCAACAGGTAAACCCTGGTGGGCCCGACAAACAGCCAAAGCATCAGGCCTCTACCATCTCATCAATAGATAAGTCTTTAAGTCGGAACCATCATAGAGTCTGAAGTCCGACCCACCGGCGTGCAATTAAAGAGGAAAGCAAAGTTGCCAACCGTGATTGGGTTGACTACCAAGCATGCAGTCTGTTGCAATACATTAATGTTATAGCCAATCTTTTTATAATGGGAAATTATTTTAATGAACTGCGCTGAAAAATTATTAGAGCCAACAATCCTCTTCAACTTATACACCAAGTCACCATAGAAATCAGGTTCAGAAAGTCCTTGGCGCAAGAGAGATTTAAGTCCAACTTGGAATTTAGAAATCAAATCATAGTATCGTCTATAGTATAAGTCAAAATTTGAGATTTGGCCCCTACACTATTTTTGACAAATCATTTTTGCATATATAAAAAGTTTAAAGATATACTATTTTGCAAATGGTAATGTGCATGGATAATTAATACGAACTTAATACGAACTTGGCTGATAAATCCTTTTTCAGACAAACTGGTCTCTTGATATCTATAAAATACTTTATGACGTATAGTATAAGGAATTAAGCAATGCATGGGTACAGTATTGGAAAGCTGTAATATACGTTACATATTGCCAAACAAATAATAAAATAAAGGGATCACACATGTTTTCTCATGCATTAACATTTGCCGTGTTCCGAGGAAGCTGTTTGAACACCAGGCTGTTAGGCCGAGTGTTCAAATATCGTCAGAGGGACCCAACAAGTGTTAATGCAATGAAACAAACATGTGTGATCGTTATTCTTGCATATTTTACCTGATTTCAGCATAAACAGCGCTGAAAACGTCGCTTTAACATTAAATATCCATTTTCTTATACTTGATTTCTCAAAACAAAATGGCGTCAGCGTCAAACTTTCGAACGTCATTACATCGCCACAACGTCATATATACGCGTGCAACGTTTTCGCGAACGAAAGCATCGTCGAAATGATCAGTCACGGCCGCAACGCTTTCCATTGTAACGTCATGCATGCAGATCAGGGCCCAGTTTAGGCCTTTTCAAGTAAAAGCCATGTCCCAAACAGCACATGAATCTCATGATTTGAAAATGGATTTTGCGGCTTCAAACAGCTTCGAGTAACGAATTCCCATGCAAGAATGATAGTTTACACCAGAAACGATCTTGACTGTACGTAGCCTTTTACTCTTTCCAGAATTATATATTTGTATGTAATATGTTTTTTCCTGCATACTGACATAAAATCGACGTCAATTTGCCGTAATTTCGAATCAACATTTATTCGAATTTTCATTTTGGTCCTCCTAAAGACGTTTAGCCACTATAACGCAATAAAAACACAAAAATGTGATTATTTTAGGTGTATACAACACTAGCAGATTAAATCTCTTTGAATGATGTAAAAAAAAGATGGTACATCATTTTGTGACGTCATCGTGACGTTAATGAATTAACAAAGTAGGCTTCAAGGAAAATTTGAAACATCTTTTTTCTTAGATGAAATACATTTTTTTCTACCCGAAAATCAATAGGAATCACTTTTACCAATAACTGCACATGGAAATTTTCGACACAGAGGTCTACACTATTACATCAAAAGGGGTGGCAACACAGCTGCCATCGCTTTTGGTGTAAACATACACTAATCTTTTACAGTGATGATGTAAAAACGAAGTAGGCTTTCTACAGCCTTTTATTGACAAACATTACCAAAACTCTTTGTCTTCTAATGTCTTCTAGACATTACCGACATTGGCGTTGCTCCTATTACACAAATTACGCACGTGCGTAATAAAAATAGTAACATTCAAGGGAGGTCACCTAATGTGGTAAACGTGATTTCCATAAAAAAAGAAAAGAATTTTCTCCCTGTGAAGTTCCCATAATGAAAAGGGACGCAATTAAGAGGAACACTGCTTGCTCCAGTTGTCTCCATTCGATGTGTGTAACGTTTACGCCATTGATCGATATCAGACAAACTCATTGTCTCCACCGGGAAGCATTTTCCAAATACTAACGTCGATTCTTTAGTATCGCGCCTGCGTAGACAATACAGACAAACTCGATCAATGTTGCTCGACATGAATGAAAAGGAGGGCTGCGACCGGACTTCAAAATTTCGAGTTGTCAATCGCCCGAGAAGTGATCGGGTGGGGATCATCGGGTTGAGTAGTGATCGTGAAACGATCCTGTATGGTAGTTCAGTGTGATCGATGGGCAGACGGAATTCTTGGACATTCATATAAGACGTCTGGGTCTTCACTTCTTGCTAGTGTCAAGTTTAACGACTTGTGTGCATGAGTCGTCTGATGGTAGTCTTTGCAAACTGTTGGGACGCAAATCAGACACGACAAAAAATCGGACCTGATCTGGATCCAAACTGTTTGACACTGATGTTTTCCTAAAATAATTTGAAAGGCGTTAATTTTTTGGGTACAAAATAGAACTTTGACGAAAAGCATTTGAAATCACCCAACATGCAAATATATTGACACGGTTGTTTTCTCGACGTATAAAAGAAACCTAGCAAACACATTACGTGGAAAAAACGTCGTATCGAGTCGACGTCAATAAGACGCTGTTTTAACGCTGTGTGCCAGGGTACTGGAAAACGTCTACATTGCGATGACAAGAGCATACGATATAATTTGAGTAAAAGTACATACCTCATATTATTTCCTCAATGCATGTTGACATAAATGCTATATTTGTGTAAATGAGAACCTGGTAGGTGTCATAATTTGACAGGTAACATATTGTTTTCTTACCATCAACACGACTGTCATACGTCGACTTGAATCGGCAATGTTCGTGCTGTCACGCTGTATCCATGGTATCAGGACACGATTTTATTATATCATGTGTTTTATCCAGTTGTTATCTTATATACTTACCGCACATGCAATGGATTGCCATGCGCGAATGCAGCATTTTTTGTCTTGGACTTCACTGCCCATGAACACTTTATATTCTGCGTTCAGTTCTATAGTGCTCTATCTTTTTCTGCAGCTTAGTATTCTGTTTATGGGGTCAATTTGTATAATATTCTGAACTAAACTGATTAGTTGTACCTAAAAGTAGCAGATTTAGTCATGTGTTTGGCATTACAGCAACATACCGCACGAATTTAGCCGTTGAAATTTGGGTAAGGAGGGTAATCTGTTTCATTATTCTGTCCATGGAGTCAATTTGTATAATGCTTTAGACTGAACTGATACTTTAGATCTAGAATACTATAGCACTGAACGACATTGACTTTTTTGTAGATATAACAGAAAATCACAGCGAATGGAAGCTTATTGGGAGGAGATAAGCAAATGAAATCTTTACCAGTAGATATATCATTTGATTCCCTTTCTAACGATATTCATAACTCAGCTTTGACCAAAATGTCACTTAGACCACTATAGCACTGAAGCGACGATTGGGATTTTGTTTGTCTGTGGCTAAGCTGAGACAAATATATGAACACCTATGGAACATCGAGGAGGTAAATATGATATCACGACATCAAATACGATGGCGATCTTGAATATACTGACCCACACTTCCAACGCAAAATGTTTCAGCAATATAACTTTAATTATGTTCTAATTCGACTCTTCTCATACGAACATAAATCATTTATATTTTATTGCAGCGTCATTTTACATTTCCTCTTTACAACATAAAGAAGCATCATTCACCTGTCAGTTTCAGACTATTTAGCCTATCTATACTGCGCATGCTCAGAAGCTTCTTATTTGCAATCAAATAAAACTAACAAGAATATAGTATGTGCCAACAGCCAGCTGATCGACAATAAAGAACGGGCAACTAAAATGCTATTAACAACCTTGAATTTATTCTTTTATCACATTTGTAACCAACATTTTCTGAGATAAAGCCTCATGTATATACCTGTTTTTGGAGCTCTCTGACTTCCATCGGCCATGTTTTTGAATCAGTCTCTCAAGAACTCCTGCGTTCCCTGCTGTTGTAGCCCCACCTGATCTGAGGCTATGCAATCCGAAACTGCCCTTAGGCAAACCAACTTTTTCTAAATTTACAAGCAAAATCTCTCTTGCTCTGGTGTAGGACAACTTCCTACTTTTATGGAGCTTATAACCAGACTTAGTTTTAACGACAGACCGAAAAATATAATTACTTGAATTATCATTAATTTTAGCTAATTTCATATATGCCAAAAGATGAATTTTAGGACATACTGTGTTTCCTGTAGCGGATATGACTATCCACGCGCCTTCCTTAAACTTATCAGTTTTGCTTTGCTTGATAAATAATTCCAACCTATCTTGGAAAATCCTAATATCTGATCGTCTTAAATTTGCTAATTCAGAATATCTCAGGAATCCAAAATATCCTAACAAGCACATTAAAACGAACCTCAAATCTATAAGATTTTTATCATCTTTACCAAACATTAGTACAATTTTTTGCAACATATGTGGAGTGATAGGTTCTTTTTTGATAACTGGCTGAGACAAAATTCTTTTAGCTCCTTCTTTCATCCTTATAACAGTGCTAGTTTTACAAGGATCATCATAGTCACAAATTTGATGAACCCAGCTAATAGAATACAAAACATTGTTCAGAACAGCCATTGAAACTTGTTTATCAATCAAGTCAGAAATAAATAGCATCAGATGGTTCTTGCTAACCGGAAAAACAGTTAATTTGAATTTTTGGCACCACTTGGTCCATCTTTTAAAACCCACTGTTACATGATTTAAGAGTGTTCTCCGAAATAGAAGATTTAAGCACCTCTGGGATCTTTTTAGCTAGATTGTTTAATTCTGCATTGCCGAAAGATTTCGCCATGTCCATAAATTCTGTGACCATTTGAGTTAAATCTGTAAAATTTATATAAGAAAACGAAAATCAGTATTTATTATACTTGTTTCGCATGAATTCATAAATCTAAATTTTTGTAATCACTAAACTGAGAATGCTAAAACAACAAAGAAGCATCAAATCCATTGGAAATCTCACCGAAGACTAACTATAAGACACATCTCGCCAGACATGAATCGCTAATTATGAATTTTTAGTAATCTCAAATCTGAAAATACTAAAACAACCAAGAAGCGTCGCATCCATTCTTGGTAAATCACTTTTAGAATCTAACCAAATACGTCTCGGCAAACAAGAAGCGCCAAGCCAATTCTTATTTTGCATAAAATCATAAAAGTTTTTTTTTTTTTTTTTTTTTTTTTTTTTATAGTTATCCTAAATTTCATAATACTGAAACAACCAAGAAGCGGCACACCCATTCTTGGTTAAATCACTTATGTAGTCTACCAAATACGTCTCGCCAAACAAGAAGCGCCAAGCCCATTCTTGTTACGTATAAGTTCATAAAAGTTTATTTTAGTAATCTCAAATCTCATAATACTGAAACTACCAAGAAGCGTCACACCCATTCTTGGTATTCAATTTAGAATCTGACCAAATCCATCTCGCCACACAAGGAGCGCCAAGCCCATTCTTGTTTAGTATAAGCTTTATGTTTCGATAAGTTCATTTTAATAATCTCAAATCTCATAATACTGAAAAAACCAAGAAGCGTCACACCCATTCTTGATTAATCACTTTGGATCCTGACCAAAGACATCTCGCCAGACAAGAAGCGCCAAGCCCATTCTTGTTTAGTATAAGCTTTAGTAATTTCAAATACTGACACAACCAAGAAGCGTCATACCCATTCTTGGTTTATCATTTTGGATTCTGACCAAAGACATCTCGCCAGACAAGAAGCGCCAAGTCCATTCTTGTTTCGTATAAACTTTAGTAAAACAACCAAAAAGCGTCATATCCATTCTTGGTTAATCACTTTGAATTCTGCTAAATGACAATCTACATTATATAAACCACATCTCACGAAACAAGAAGCGCCAAGCCCATTCTTGTTTTATGTTAACTCATGAAATTTATTATCGTAATCTCAAAACCGCGATTGCTTAAACAAGTAAGAAACTTCTCTTTCTTGGTTTATCATTTAATGAATCACTAAGGCAATCTATGAACACAAAAAGCGCCAAGCCCATTCTTGTTTCTTATGAATTCATAAGTTTATTTTACTAATCTCAAACTGAGAATACTCAAACTTCCGAGAAACGTCTCACCTTTTCTTTTTATATGATATTGGGACTCTCACCAAAAACTAAATCCAAACAAGAAGCGCTTAATCCCGTTCTTGTTTAGTATAATTTCATTAAGTTTTTGAAATTAATCTCAATTTTGAAATAAAAAATAGTCTCAACCTTCTCTTATGTTCACTTCGTGATCAGACTATATAAATGATCTCCCTCCGGACATAAAACTTCAAGCCCATACTTTTAAGCAGGTTCATACTTTCTAAAACGAACTCATTCATGTGACAAGTACAACTAAATATCTTTGGTCAATTTAGAAGCTAGTCTCCCTCTCTTGGGAAATAGCGAAATTCAACAAGCCGTTGATTCGCACGAACCAAAGCTAAAGTGTGTGCCGTTATACATGTTAGTATTAAAACTACATATATGAAAAAATAAGCGCCAAAGATGCAAAATACTCTTATTGCGTCTCTTTTTTTTTTTTTTTTTTTTTAAATTGCTTATTATGATAACTATTCCTGCTTTACAACACGGTAATCAAACCCAAAACAATATATATGCTTGTTTAAAAAACATAAAAGTATCGTTTATTTCACATCTACTCACAAAAAGCATCGTTTGTTTTAAGTAACTAGATTATCGTTTATTCGCAAATTACTTAAGAGCTCTATACATCCAAGAAGCTCACTATTTTAGTAAAAAAATGATGTTCGTCATAATGGAACACAAACCAAAAACAATATATATCTCACCGGACAGTAAGCGCCACGCCATCTGTGAAGCATGCAAACTCAGAAAAACAATTTTAGCTATTTATTCTTACTATCTCCAAAGTATGACCCTTCATCAGTCAGGGGCATAACCTGTAAAAGTTACAATAAATATCACTTGAAAAAGTTAAAATTGTGTCTTTTCAACAATGATTTCAAAGTGAGGCTATCGAAAGTAACTTATTTAGGTTACATCTGAAATTATTTATGCCAAGGTCAAATTTTAGGTCGTCAAAAATATAACTTATCCAAGTTAATAAATAGTTTATTTTTCTGATCTTCAATGACCTCGCGTACAAATTTCTAGACGATGCGTACACAATTTTATTGCATAATCGTAAAGCTATGTAGTAGGTCTTTCAGATAAAATTACTCACATGGCCGTGAACATTGCGGTAACTCCGGAATATGCAGATGAAAAAAGACAGTTTCACTTAAACAGGTTACTTTTGATTTTGTTGCTAAAAAAAAAAAAAAAAAAATTAACTACTTTAAGTTATATATTTTTTAACTTTTGGAAGTTATGCACCTGGCTGTTCATATAATATATATGTTTAAGTTCAATAACCCACCAAGATGAGCCTCCGCTTATCGTAGAGAAATGAATTAACAATTATTGCAACAATAACATATATATTCTAATTGCATGTACATCTTAATAGTAAAAGAGAAATTCGAAAAAATGTCTGTCTCGGATGCTCCACTCTTTGCTTTAATGCAAGTACAGTTCAAATAGCAACTTAATTCCAGCTAAAACAAAACTGGTCGTCCTGTTGAACCAATAATAATGAATCTGGTTCAATAACTTATTGCAATAAAGCTCAAACCGCTACCGCTTGTCCACTAAACTCAAATATGACTGATAATATATAAACATTCCCTTACTATATTAGGGAGGTAACCTTTTATTTCATATGCGTAAAATAAATACTAAGAGTAGCGTCCCTTATACCAAAAATAATAATTTCGGACCTTAAATGCGCTAACAATACAAGTAACACTTAACATGTTTTTACGCATAACTACCGCTGCAAAACCAGTCAAAGCTTCTATGCATTTCTGAACTCAAATCGGACTGCGAGTACTTTACTATTGAAAGAACTTGAACCAAAAAGAGCTTTTTTATTGCGGCCTTGAATAAAAATGTTTTGACCTGGCTGAAACTCTAAAATATCTGCTATATAACTGAAGCAAAAAGACTCTTTTTCAAATAAGAAGGGCCAGAACTGGGAACTTTCCCAGCTAGGTACAATTAAAGTTCCTTCAGCTCTACAGAATACTAAATGCCTTATAGTCCTGATAACGAGATAAATAGGCGGAACCAACCAATTATTTACGCCTGCCCAATTCTGTGTAAAAGCGTCTACTTGCTCAGTACCTGGGTTCCATACCATGGAATTAAATCTCTTTAATTTTGCGTTCTCGTGATTCGCAAATCGATCTACTTCATGTGGGCCCCACATATTATCTATAAATTGAAAAAATTCTTCAGAAACTCCCCAGTCATCATAATCAATTGATTTACTGATTCCGTCAGCCAAAACATTTTTATTTCTACTTATCCACTGAATGTCCAACAAAATACTATTGTGGACACAAAGGGGTACTTGCATCTGTGCCCACGCATGGATTTTCTTTAAACTTTGCATAATAATTACTCATTATATACAAACTATGAAAATGTATTTATTGAATTAGATAAATAAGAATAAAGCTTGGGAAGCAACCCTGACGTGCTCCACCTTTGAGGTGGCACCTGTCTCTAAATTTCCATGTCCTAAATCTATAGTTTTGTTTATTTCTATGATTTGTCATCCAGATTGAATCCAAAATACCATAGGCATTATATAAATACCAGGAAACCATTTGGATACATTATGGTTCACGTTTTCTGAACAAGTGATTATTGAATTTCAATGGGTTTTTTTCAAAAATTTACAAAACATTCAACATTAAATTCCAAAGATAGATATGTTCTAGTCTTTGTCAAGATATCATTTTATCACAAAAACATGGCATGTATATCCTGCTGATCTGAGCCAAATTTCACGAAAATCCAAAACCGGGAAGTTTGTCATTTCCTACCTATTATGGGTATAGGTCAGTTTTAGCAAAATTAATTATTTAGATGAAATGAATCAATAACTCAACAGAAGGAGGTTGTTTTTAAATCTACTTCCACTTTTCTGAAAGAAAGACATGTTTAGACAATTTCAAATGATTCAATGGCCGGAAATGCCAAAGGTCATGACCCCATGTCATAGCACTATGGGGCCAAGACAATGTGTATCACTTCCTCAAGTCCTGCATGATATCTTTTAAGAAACATAATACCCTATCAATAAACGTGTGAAAAACAAGAAGACTAAATATTTCCCTTTCAATCCCAACTGAACTAGAGTAACCACATTTTGGTGCCGTGACCAGGATTAAGTGTAACAGAGTCATATCAAAGGTAACATAGAACAGTGTTCTACATGAATAAGTGAGGTCCAGAAACGAAACTGTATGCCTGGAATATACAGCCCGTTAAAAAATAAATGTTGCCATTTGATGGAAATCAGCATCAGTTATACAAAACAGAATAAACAGAGAAAATTTAAGCATTTTTTAGCAATACATTTGAAGCCAAGAGTTCTCTGTGACCAAAATGGTTAATTTTAACCAATAGGTTTGACAGGGGGTTATTCTTGTCAACCAGGTTCATTAATGAGGCTTACAATTATAAAACCATAGATGTAAGGTTCTTTTCCTGTATGAACTGACTTGTCATAAGGTTTCTCTTCTGTATGAATTAAAATTCTTAATAATGTTACATATTAAGTGTAACATTGGTTAGATGTAGTTTTAACGTTCGAAACTAGATGAGGTAAGTCCGGTGTCACCATATTGTATCGTTTTGGGTAATATTATTGTGCAAGCACTTCATTAAATAAGAATCAAGGCACTTAATATCAAAGAATATTGTTTATTTTCTTTTCCAATCAGTAACAGGGAAAAACACTGAACATATCAACTTCTATCAATAAACGTACTAGCATGGTGATTCAAACTAAGCAAGTATTCAAGTATGTTTTACACTGAAACATAATTATCGCATTTTTTACATTTCAATGAATTAGGGCCAAGTGTTTACATCAAGTTGAAAAAATATGTTACCGGACCTTGAATTTCATGAAATTTGGTCTGTATATTCTCAACATATATGGAAAGTTTATATGTTGAAATGGTATCTTGACAAAGACCGCAACGTGTAAAAATTTTAATTCTAAATTTGACTGAATACAAAATATACAGTTGAAAATTGGGGTACCATCTCATAAAAATGACTGCCCACCTGTTATCCTAATACATACAAAGCCATTTATAGTATCATCGAACTTATCTATGATATAGTTATTTAATAAAACATTTCTGCGCCCGTTACATGATATGTCAATTACTTTAGAAATGATTATAACTGGATACCCTAAGGTATTGTAGTGATATCATACATGACGTCATAAATTAGCAATGGAATTGCATAAAAACTCAAATGCGCCATAAATATAAAAGTCATACCCCAGACAATTAATAAACATAATATCAACAAGTTCCAAGCGTGGGCAGACTCCCATGTTAATTTCCCATACCATGCAAGAGCCCCTTTGATATATTTGAAAAGCCAATTCTTGCAACTCAGTATTGAAACTACCCGTGTTAACAATGGTGACGCAATTTTGTGAATCGGTAAACCATTTGACCTTTTTACACATGAAGTCTTGCTTAAAGTTTTCGAGAGCAAACAGCACTGCTTTGATTTCCCTGTAAGTAGAACTTTTCTTAGATTCTTCATCAGACCAGAATGCTTGAAAAACTGCATCTTTAACGTTAACGACATACGCTCCTGCGGCTGAGTTACTAGCGTCACTGTATGTTAAAACTTTTGTCATACTGTTCTCCAACATAAACCTCTTGTTTAAATTGTCAACTGAATTTTTCCAAAAGAAAATCTCATCTATAGCCTTTTGCTCATCTTTGATATTAATTAAAGAGTCCCAAGATTTTCTGCTTTGGATGATTAAATATAAAAATATTGTCATAAGTCTAGATACATTCCCTACTACAGGCATTAAAGAGATAATTTTCCCCACAAGTCTAGCTAGAGACCTAGCCGAAACAAAAGGCAAAAAATCAGAAATATGGTCCATTTCTTCTTTTAAACTGTTAATCCTTCTATCAGGAATGCAAATTAAGAAATCCTTGCCATTCCACCAAAGGCCGGTCCATTCTAACGCGAATTGAGGGTCCCAAATGGATTTTTCCTCGTTTATAACGAATCCAGCTTTCAGTAAAGATTGTTTAACAAAATTTGAGTCCTTAATAGTTTTTGATAACTCGGAATTCATCCCTAAGCCGTCATCCAAAAATACAACAATTTTAATGCAATTTTTTCTCCAAAATTTAATCATACTCCTCAAGCACTTTGTGAAGATATAGGGTGCCGATGATAAGCCGAAGGGTAGAACTGTATAGGTATAAAATTTTTCTTCAAATTGGAAACCCAAAAATGTTTGAAATTCTGAGGAAATGTCTATATGAAAGTAACCGCTACACAAATCAAATTTATATAGAAAAGATCCTTTTTCAAAGTAATCTAAAGCAGTTTTCCAGTCTTCAAATTTAATCCTTTCTTTCCAAATACACTTATTGGGAATCCTAAGATCCAAAATGAGTCTCTTTTTCCCTTGATTATTGATTGAAACTGATAAAGGATTAACAACGTGAGGCTGGAAAGGAACGCAAATGACACATCCTTGATTAACAAGCTCTGAGACTGTCTCCTTAACGAAACGCGCGTTCTGAATGGCTGACATATTGTTCTTATGGAAAGACCTATCTGGCGTCTCATAAAAAGGGATCTTGTAACCGTTTTTGATCACGTCAATAATATATACTGAAGAACCTATCTCTTCCCAGAAGGAAATGTTTCGTTTGAGATTCCCTTTGACAGTAGCTAAACCTTTATTAAAAAATTCTTCTTCCTTAATATCAAAATATCTAGCTTGACTTATTAGTTCTTCATCATGATAAACGGATTCCCCTAGATCTGGATTGTATGGGAAATAAAATGAATACTTATCATTTCGATTCTTCTTTTGGTCCAAGTGGCCCTTGCTGCCTATGGAAGGACCTCCAATTTCCTGGCTCTCCACATTGAAAACACCTGTCGGTTGGCTGTGGGGTCCTGGATTTCCGAAAGTCACGAAAAACATTCCTCTCACTGTTCTGCTGCCCACTCTGCTGCGAGATCTGTCTAGGTCCCTGGTAGTTAGAATCTGAAATTTGTCTGATAGGAGCCCCAAAATTAGCAGAGGACACAGTAGCAGTTGGATGAAAACGCTTAGATGCAGCTTTTGATTTAGCCATTTTCTTGATGGCCCTGTTCTCAGCGTATCTGATTTTCCTTTGGTCATCTGAATCCGATGCGATATCATCGTTGTCATATTCTTCAACCGTCACCCACCCCCGGGGGACTTATCCCCAATTCTTATCAACTTGTTTCGACGTGCTATCAGGTCTTTAACTTCTTTCAAATGTTTATTTTCCTTTTTAGTGGCCTTTTCTGCCTTATCTATTAAATCCAAAATTTCACAATTGAAATTAAATTGAATTCTGTTTGACTTGGATTTAAAGTTAATTTCCTCAAACTTTCGTTTTTTCACAGTCTCTGACGCTTGAGATTCTGAAATTATTTCATGCTTAAGGTGTTCTAACTTAGAGTCAAAATATGCCCTGAATAAACTGAACTGTTCCTCTGCTTGTTCACCCCCGGGAGGCTTACCGGATATCTGTACTCCAATGCCCGAAAAAGTAGCAGTTTCTGAGTCACTCATCTTATGCAAGCACGTTTCGACAATCTGCTGGCTAAGGCTTCGATAATTCAAAATTACCATATCTTCTCTTTATACACCTGTCGTCACGTGCTATTAAAGTTTCACGTGGAAATTCAATTTCTAATGAATATAACTCACGTGAAACTCAACTATTTAATGCTTTTTTCAACTTAAATAAATGTACACTTGTTGTACCATAAAACACATTACAAGCGCCCATTCTCATCTTTACCTTAAAACTCCGTGCAAACAAATATAAATTTCATTAATATAAAGAGGTCTTGCCGTATCATTGTACCGCTCAGGGGCTATTGCAGACTTGATCCCAATCGGTTATGATTAAAAGGGAGTGCTTTTTTCCTGATGAAGTTCTTCTTTCATTTTTATAAATTAGTGCTTTAAGTTTTGATAAAACTGCATTACAATGGATGAACCAATATATAATGTAATATTCAAGGTTCAGTTTGATTTTGCGTTAGGAATGTGGTTCAGTATATATTGTCGACTTCTTCTCCCACATTGTAAAGGAACCCAAAGAATTGTGCGATTCTGTCTGAACATTGGACTTTGAGAAGGTTCGAATTTGTTCTAATGGTGAGGTCACGACGTCCAATATGGCAGCTATGGTGGCCATCTTGAACTAGATTTTCTAAGTATGGCTATATAGAATTGAAATTTTGTGTCGTACATCTGGGTATTATGTAAGTTCAGTTTTGTTTAAATAGTGATGTCACAATAATTAATATGCATGTCATAATAGAGACCATCAAGAAAATTGATTTTTTTTAAATTATTTTCTGGAACAATTTGTCAGATTGAGCTCAAAGTTTGTGTGGAACATCGGGGCATTTGTTTATATACTGATGTCACAATAATCGATAGCGACCATCTCGATTTTCTAAATCATTTATTTTGGAACGGTTGATTAGATCGAGCTCAAAAATCTTGTATGGAATATTGGGGCATATTGTAAGTTCAGATTTGTTTAAATAGTGATGTCACAATAATCAATAGGCCTGCCATAGCGGCCATCTTGAAATTTTATGTTTTAATTAATTTCCTGAATTGTTTGTCAGATCGAGCTCAAATTCTGTGAGGAATATCCGTCAGTCAATTATGACTACTATGGTGGTCATCTTGAAAATATTTTGCAATACGTTCCACTAAACCACTTCTGAAGTCCAGATTTGTTCAAACGGTGACGTGACAACAACCTCATCTTGAAAATAGATTTCAAGTTTTATTTCACCTCCAAAACCGTTTGTTTGATCAAGCAGAATTTTGTATATGACACCTGGTCATTTGGTAGGTTCATATTAAATCAAATTGTGACGAGGCGACATAAGCTAGACTACAGAAATGGCGACAATCTTGAAAATGGATTTTGACTTCTATCTAACAACTTGTTGTATTAAGCTGAAATTTTGGGTGGGGCATCTGGTCATCGTGGCAGTTCATTTTGTGACGTCGCAAAAACCAATATTGCTACCACGACATTGTCTGCGCATGTCATATTCTTCAAAGATTGACCTGTCCATGACGCATCAGTACCCTGTACACAATACTATTAGTAGGCCGTGCATATTCAATCTTCAAAACTCCACTCTGCCAAACATAGAAATAAATGTTAGAAATTTAATGCCATGAATGTGAGTTAAGTTTAAAAATTGTAACATGCATGGTGCTTATCTGTTTAATATGTTGTTAACTTAGTTTCAGTTGACCCAGATATTGGAGATATTGATGATAAACAAGTTGTTGTAAACAATATGTTTATTAAATCATAAGATGTTTCTAGAAGGATGATTAATCATCTAGAAATTATAAATGTATTGTCATGGAAGTTTACGGGAAAGTCTGGAATTTTCTAGAATTTTCTTTGCCATGCTACTAGAAGCTTTGAGCAAGTTCTGGAAGTAAGTAGAATCATCCAGGAGAATAGAGAAACCTGCAGAAATTTCTAGAACCAATATTTTGATTTATATTTAGCATAGGATATCATAGTTGTTACCTGATTGTTCTGGAACTTTCTTAAACAGTTTTTATAAGAGTAAATTTTCATAAGGACATCTTTGAAATAATTTCACCATTTAAAAGTCTAAACCTTTTGTGCTGGAATTCTAGCCTGGAATATTTTGTGTTTAATTTATTCATTCTGGAATACTTTGGATTATTCAGTTTTGGATACAGACTTAGTGTCCATTTGGATTTAACTTCGAAATCTGGGGATCAGAAATTGCTGCAGAACTTGTGTTGATAAATATTCTGAGGGACAGTTTGGACTCATAAGGTACTGTAAGTCAGACTTTCTTTGATTGTATAAATATTTTCCATTGCTTTTGTAAGTGGTTATTTTGTTATTTTTACTAAGTTTTGTCACATTTTAAAAGTGCTTTTTGCTGACATTCCAAACGCCAAATTTTGGTTTCCTGAGTTATTTTCTAGTTAGGCTTGGCACGTAACTAAATCAATAAAGATAGATGTGAATGCATGGCTATTAAAAGTGTATCAATGTTACAACTTAGCATACGATTTGCACTCCGTAGGCAAAATCAATAGCGATAACGATAGCAGCAAGTAATTGTATGACTATAATCACTATGTGAGTCTGTTTATCCGTCCGTTAGCAGTGAAAATGCCCAAAACTCGTAAACAACAAGGTATATTTCGATCAGGATTTGCATACAAATGCATGTTGACATTATCTAACCACTGGCTGATGTAACAGCTTTTTTGGTGGACGAGGGTTTGCTGAGCATCATTTCAGCTGGTTGTGGCCAGTTAATAAAAATGCTTATAACTCTTGAACCGCATGATATATTTTGATCAAATTTTGCATACTGATTATTTTAACATTGTCCAGTAACTGGTATGCAAAACGGTGATGAGGCTTTGCCTAGCATCATTTTGGTCAGTCAAGGTCTTTTAGTGAAAATGCTCATCTATAACTCTTGAACTGCACCATACATTTTGATCAAATTTTGAAAACTTATAAATTTTTTTTAATTGGCAGGAAAGAAAAAAATATAAAGAAAAAAATATTGGTCACACCTGGATTCGAACCACTGTGCGTCTGGCTGGGGTAGGATAACAAGATAGCCCCCGATACCACTCGGCAACCACATATGGTATACTAAGCTAGAGTTATTTACACATATATCCTTAACCTGTGCTCGTCAGATTAAAATGCACGACCCTTGGGTCCGCATTATATTGTCACGACCCTATTGAATTGCATGACCCTTGGGTCTGCACTATATTGCACGACCCTTGTGTCTGCACTATAATCACTATGTGAGTCTGGCACGTTGCTTGGGTCTGCTCTATAACCTTGCACGGCCCTTGGGTCTGCACTATAATCACTATGTGAGTCCATCCTTCTGTCCATCTGTGGTCAGTAAGTGAAAATGCTCATAACTCTTGAACCACATAGTATATTAAGATCAAATTTTGCATATTTATTTATTTTTACATTGTCCAGCCACTGGTATGCCAAACGATGGCGAGGCTTTGCCGAGCTTCATTACTGCCTGCCAGGGTATTTTAGTGAAAATGCTCATAATTCTGTAAACGTATGGTATATTTTGATCAAATTGTGCAGCCTTATACATTGTTATATGACTCCTATAAAAGACCTCCTCTGATTGGCTGAAACTAGCTTGCACTGGTTGTGACAGATCATGATGTCAAACAATGATGAGCTGAAGACAGCTTAACAAGCGTTGTCAGTCTTGACAGAGAGCTAAAAATAGATTGAACTAAATATAGCCCAGGTAACATTGCTTTTTGTCAGTCCTAACAGAGAGCTAAAAAAAACATTGAAACACTGACTGGTTTCTTATGTATATTTCACAGGTAAAACGCTTGTTCATTTTATGAGAACAGCATTTAACCCATTTATGCCGAATGGAATTTCCCATTGTTATCAATTGGAACAGTCCATTTCTGTTTTAAGGGAGGTTAGGTGGTATTTTTCTTTTTTATTCAAGTTTTAATAGAAAATTATGCAAGCATACAGTGGAGACCCTGATCAGACGCCGCATTCTGTGGCATCTGATCTGGGTCTGCGCTATTTGCCTATGTCCCACATAAAGGACGCTAGGCATGTATGGGTTAAAAATGCATTTTTTTGCCTATCTCATAAGAGTTGCAGAAATTTGGGAAGTAGATTGTTGAAATAATCTTCCTGGTGAAAGTGCACAAGGAACATCTGACTATGGTAAATTTATAAATATTAAAACACTTTAAATAAAACTAGGAAAATAGAGACAGTGTCATATAACAAAACAATTGGTGCATTCTTTTGAGCTTAACATCAGGCTTTGTCAACCCGAGAACAGTGATGTTCACCTCGGCTTCGCCTCGGTAAACATCACTGTTCTCGGGTTGACAAAGCCTGATGTTAAGCTCAAAAGAATGCATCAGTTGTATATTGTTACATTGTCTATACACTGGTATGTAAAACGTTTTCTGATCTTTACAAACTGGCATTATTTGGCACCGTATAGCATCGTACACCGGATATAGCGATTGTCGAAGCGAGGAAATCCTCACACGTTGATGTACGAGGTGAGTTTTTATCCCCTTTTCTCATTGATACATATGAAATATCATTGCAGACACATTTTTCTGACGTTGCTGATACATCGATGTATATTCCTTACTACAACAAATGGTCAGCCAAATTCTATAGCAGTTACGAATTACAGAAATGTTCCGCTAATCACTGATGATTTTCTATTGTTTGCCACGAAAATATGTGTTATAAAGGCTGTTTAAGTACATTATCAATACGAAATACATAAAGAACTATGGCAAATACCCCAGAAAATCATAGGAACCAACTAAAAAACCCTTAGCGTACTTTTGAAGCTGCATTTGACGATTGAATCTTCTTTTTAGTCGTTTAGTGTACGGTCTATGGGAGGGAAGTGTCCGTTTTATAGCAAAAACTCCTGCTCATAGTATACGGTCGATAGCCAGACAAAATACTGTGAAAATCTTGTCTAGTGCTATAATTCTAAGAGTTCTATATATATAGACAAATTACTATCTGTCAAACGGAGCACAGAGCCAGCCTACTAATGGTATAAGTCATCGTGATGTCTTCTTTGTTACCTTTAATGTATTGCAGCTGTAAAAGTAAATCAAAGTTTGAATCATACACAACACATTGCCATATACTAAATACAACGAAATATATGCACAAAAAGGCCGGATCCAGAGGGGTTTTTACGAGGGGGGGGGGGGCACTGAAAGCCAAAAGCTTGTACCGACGGCACGAGCAGCGACGTGGGGACAGTATGAGAGGGGGATTAAACCCCTCTTCAATAAAATCTTTGTCTCTGAGAATGCATTTCAAGGCATTGAGAAACCCATTTTTCCATATTCAATAACCTCAATTTTAAGTAAGGTTGTACACTCAAACACCTTGTTCCTAACTATTAGTTATGCATTTCCTTGTCGTCCTCTTGGTGCACTGGTAAGGTTCCCATGTGGGGGGGGGCATATCTATTGCAATGCAAGTCTGAGTCGGCCCAATGTTTAGAAAAACAGAAGAGCCCATGTAAGGGGGAGGGGGGCTTTAAAGTTGAAGAAAAATGCTTAAAAAACAATCAAGCCCACACCTAAGGAAAAAAAATGGGCATAGTTTCCCTTGCATTTTGTACTTTTTCATTCACCTCAATAACATAGGCCCAGCACAGCAGCTGCCTAAAACTCTCTTTATACTTTCTCTAAGTCTGGTCGAGGGAGGGTAGGGGTACAGCTATGCCATAATAGCTTTGCGACTTCTAGACTTCATTGGATTTGCAATGGAAGCGAAAACGGAACGGAAGATGGGGGGCAAACACTCCAGCCTTTGGACTGGGGATAAGTGCCCCCCCCCCCCCCACCAACCCCAAATATCCGAGTTTGGTTTGGTACTGGGAGGGGGCGCAACATTGTTTTATCCTCCTCGACCAGACTACAGGAGATTTAAAATCCCATCATTTACAAGCCGGGGCCACACTATCAGACATGCCTGTGCCCCCACGATCACCTTTTCTCTCTGCAGAATTGTGGGTAATATCATCTTTATTATGCATTACCGTATATACTCGCAATATCTTATAATTCGCAAAAAAGTTTTAGGGCACTGACGGCCTCTTCGGGGGAGGGGGCACGTGCCCCCAATGCCCCCTCCTTTTGGACGGCACTGACAAAGTGTGTCAATTAATTATTAATGCTTTGACAACCGTTTGCCCAATGCCATTGGACTTTAGGTAGAACAGTGGGTTAAAATATACTGCGTGCTATGTCCGAAATTTAAAAACA
Source organism: Loripinus fragilis (assembly GCA_964019695.1). Taxonomy (NCBI): domain Eukaryota; kingdom Metazoa; phylum Mollusca; class Bivalvia; order Lucinida; family Lucinidae; genus Loripinus; species Loripinus fragilis. The sequence goes on from OZ026518.1 coordinate 22,240,166, forward strand.
GCACTCTAGTTTAAATAAAAAATTTTGCACCACGACCTGGGATTTCCAACGATTAGGCATTTTGACAAGTTTAGAAACTCCAAATGATGGTCAGTCAGCAGCTTATGAGTCATAGAATATTCCAGCGACCAGCTAAGGCTCCGATCAGACTGCGCATATGCACATATCACATTGTTGAAAATCTCAAGTCGAGGCTCATATTTTATTGATTATTACAATGTCAAACAACTAAGGAATATGTAAGCTTGCCCATATGCCAGCCATGCACCTATCTGTCTGTATGTCTGTCTGTCTGTCCGTCTGTCTGTCATTTAGACTAACTCTCTCAAAATTTGTGTACACAATAAGCAAAGACCCAGCTCCGCCGTCATATACAGAAAGGTCTGACCGACCCATAATCGCATAATCTTGGGTCGTAATCTATAGTAATTTTGGATATTTGAACAGGCTAGCCCTAATCCCAGGGGGGAGGGGGTACTCTAATTCTTTTCTCATACGTAGGCTCGGGCCCAGCATCTACATCCCCCCCCCCAAAAAAAAAAAAAAAATCAGGAATTTCAAGTACTCCAAAAAAAATATTTGAAATTTTAGCAGCCCAAAAATATCCCCATTCTGTACCTTGACCGACCTTAAGAAAAGACCCTAAAATAGATAGAAATGACACCTAAATATAGGCCAGTTTTGTGATGACCACAAAAAATATCCACAAAATCTTCATACCCCAAAAAATATTCATTTTCCTGAAAAACCCCCCAAAAAGTGAGATTCAAAATTTTGAACCCCAAAAAATGACCCCAGCCTATGTATGTATGAAAATATCAGAGTACCCCCCCACCCCAAACACACACCATTAAATATAAGTGTTCTATCGCAGACCGCAAATTGTGATTTTTCGGGTGTTCAAGCAGGCTGGTCCGAATACAGTGTCGTACAGAAAAGGTTTGAACTTGCCACAGGCTGGGCTGTACCTTGTAGCACTGCAAATATGTAATTGTGATATTGATATATGATTGAACAAGCTCCAGGAACACCACCCATATGCAAAAGGGTATGGATCTTTGAGCAAGCTGGCTCGAAGTTCATCAATTAGTGAAAGGGGGGGGTCTTGTTAATATATAAATTTATATAAAAAAATTGCCTATTAGTAAGTTAACAAATTACGTAAGGTGCATCATAATTGAAAATGAAGTAGAATCAGAGGAATGCCTTTGTTTTTTTTGATAGTTAGAATGATTTTTAAATAGCTAAGTGACGGGTATAGTGCGAATCATGTCTACTGTCGTCGCCCTGGGCCCGGTCACCTGTTAAACTAACGGTACCGAGAGCCAGCTCACGACAGTAAACAAGAAACGAATTATACCCTCTTTGTTCACCACCAATAATTAAATATATACCCGACAAAAAATGAAACGCACCACTACGACTTTCCCCATTAAGATCTCCTTTTAATACGAAAATGTTAATTGTCATGAAATATCCATTCCTGATCAAATCTTACTAAAACTTGAATGTGATGTAGATGAGTATCTGTGCTTTCTCTGTGTAGGCACAAAACACATCAAGGCGAAAGATAAAGGAGTTTTGGAAGCGTTAATTCAACACTACTGTCTACGTGAAAGTCCGAGAATGTTTTACATTAGCAAAGTATGAAAACGATATGTTGTCGTTATATGAGACAACCAATGTGTATATTGATGCTGTTTTAATATTCCAAAATCCATTTTCATCAGTTAGGATCATTTAAATTGATTAAAAGAATGTTGAAATCTTTAAATGTTTGTAAGGTTTATCTCTAGTGTGGAATCGTTATCCAAAGGGTAGTCACAAAACATGGGCTACCTAGCGTTCAATTATCGGGAATGATGAATTGAAAGATAACATTTGCAAAGAATAATTGTCTCGGTACACTTTGGTCTACTGAGATGACTCCAATTGCTTGAACTTATCCAGCAAGAGAGCATTATAAAAACGCTTATTTCCTGTGACTACAATTTGACCCCCACTTGGTTCTTGACCAATTATTAACACAATTTCGACGCCTGATTGCAAAAGACGTGTGACGCAGCAGTACCTGACATACCTTTGCACTGATATAAACTAAATTGGCCTACCACTTGTGATCTTCCTGAGAGTTGAACAGTTCTAAGTGGTGCGTTTCTTTTTTTGTCGTGTATATTAACCTATACTAAGTAACCAAAGCCCGCCAGCGAAACGTCATTTAAATGGCGCATAGCTAGCGGTCCGATGATGACCCGACATCGGTAGCTTTAAGCTTTTCCAAAGGTTCCAAACCAGTATTCCTGAGGAAATTTACAGCTTTGTGCTTTTCCATGCGGGAGAGGTCGTCCGGACCCCCAAGTACCCACTCCTCTGGATCCGCGCATGAATAAACGTCCTAGGGTTATAAAAACAATGTAGAGTTAGCTGCTAGAGGCGCGTTCTAATCAGGAACTGCACTGTCTTCTGTTGGACACTGCGATTTATGGTACAGACATTTAGTGTGGCATTCACCTTTTCAGATTTTTTTAGTGCTTTTTTAGTGTTTTTTTTAGTGTTTTTTTTTGCCACATTTTTTTTATTCGAACCACTGTGCGTCTGGCTGGGGCAGGATAACACTGGCCGATAGCAGGGCCACTGCAGATGTTTGGATGGTTATAATGTATTTATTGCCACCCTCCCCCCCCCACACACACACACATACACATACCAACTCCATAGTACGGGCTAAATGCCAGGGCAAGAATTACAATGCCTCCTCAAGATGCGAAAAATAACGTTTCAATCACATTAAAATCAAAATAGTTTCTTTTTTTTCTGTAAGATAACAATGCTATCTTTGACCACAAGTACTGCATCGATACAGACAGTTTATTTAGTATTAAATATAACGTGTTGAAATATCAATACTTAACTTACGTCTGCCTTAATTTTAAGCAGGGATTATAATTCCGGGCCCTGATTTTTTAGCATTTAAATCTGAAGACAGCATTACGAAGATATACATGAAATATAGATTAGAAATACGATCAACAAAAGCTGGAACTGTCAGTAACAGAAATACTGGAAAGCTTCAACATGTTTAACGGTACGAATCCAACAGCCGATCGGCTACTTGGCCAACCTCATTCTTAATTGGGCCCGGAATTACAATGCCACCTTAAAGTTAAGGAAGACAGCGGATGCTAGAGACTCTCTATCAGACAGCAGATGCAGCCGACACTCTATCTTCAGCGGATGCAGGAGACTCCTATCAGACAGCGGATGCAGGAGACTCTCTATCAGACAGCGGACGCAGGAGACTCTCTATCAGACAGCGGATGCAGGAGACACACTATCAGACAGCGGTTGCAGGCGTCTCTCTATCAGACAGCGGATGCAGGAGACACTTTATCAAACAGCGTATGCAGGAGTCTCGCAGGAGTCTCTCTATTAGACAGCGAATGCAGGAGACTCTCTATCAGACAGCGGATGCAAGAGACTCTCTATCATACAGCGGATGCAGGAGTTTCTCTTTAAGACAGTGGATGCAGGAGATTCTATATCAGACAGCGGATGCAGGAGTCTCTCCATCAGAGAGCGGATGCAGGAGACTCTCTATCAGACAGCGGATGCAAGAGACTCTCTATCAGACAGTGGATGCAGGAGTCTCTCTATCGGACAGCGGATGCAGGAGACTCTCTATCAGACAGCGGGTTCAGGAGACACTCTATCAGACAGTGGATGCAGGTGTCTCTCTATCAGACAGCGGATGCAGGAGACACTTTATCAGACAGCGTATGCAGAAGTCTCTCTATCAGACAGCGGATGCAGGTGTCTCTCTATCAGACAGCGGGTGCAGAAGTATCTCCCTCAGACAGTGGATGCAGAAGTTTCTATATCAGACAGCGGATGCAGGAGACACTCTATCATACAGCGGATGCAGGAGTATCTCCATCAGACAGCGGATGCAGGAGTATCTCCATCAGACATCCGATGCAAGAGACACTCTATCAGACAGCGGATGCAGGAGACTCTCTATCAGACAGCGGATGCAGGAGACTCTCTATCAGACATCGGTAGCAGGAGTTTCTCTTTCAGACAGCGGATGCAGGAGACTCTCTATCAGACAGCGGATGCAGAAGACTCTTTATCAGACAGCGGATGCAGGAGACTCTCTATCAGACAGCGGATGCAGGAGACTCTCTATCAGACGGCGGATGCAGGTGTCTCTCTATCAGACAGCGGATACAGGAGACACTTTATCAGACAGCGTATGCAGGAGTCTCTCTATAAGACAGCGGATGCAGGTGTCTGTCTATCAGACAGCGGGTGCAGAAGTATCTCCATCAGACAGCGGATGCAGAAGTTTCTCTATCAGACAGCAGATGCAGGAGACACTCTATCAAACAGCGGATGCAGGAGACACTCTATCAGACAGCGGATGCAGGAGACTCTCTATCAGACAGCGGATGCAGGAGACTCTCTATCAGACAGCGGATGCGGCGTATCTCCACCAGACAGTGGATGCAGGAGACTCTCTATCAGACAGCGGATGCAGAGACTCTCTATCAGACAGCGGATGCTGGAGTCTCAATATCAGACAGCGGATGCAGGAGACGCTCTATCAGACAGCGGATGCAGGAGACACTCTATCAGACAGCGGATGCAGGAGTCTCACTATCAGACAGCGGATGCAGAAGACACTCTATCAGACAGCGGATGCGGCGTATCTCCACCAGACAGTGGATGCAGGAGACTCTCTATCAGACAGCGGATGCAGAGACTCTCTATCAGACAGCGGATGCTGGAGTCTCAATATCAGACAGCGGATGCAGGAGACGCTCTATCAGACAGCGGATGCAGGAGACACTCTATCAGACAGCGGATGCAGGAGTCTCACTATCAGACAGCGGATGCAGGAGACGCTCTATCAGACAGCGGATGCAGGAGACACTCTATCAGACAGTGGATGCAGCAGACTCTCTATCAGACAGCAGAAGCAGGAGACTCTCTATCAGACATCCGATGCAGGAAAAACTCTAACAGACAGCTGATGCAGGAGTATCTCTATCAGACAGCGGATGAAGGGGTCTCTCTATCAAACAGCGGATGCAGGAGTATCTCCATCAGACAGCGGAAGCAGGAGTATCTCCATTAGACAGCGGATGCAGGAGTATCTCCATCAGACAGCGGATGCAGGAGTCTCTTTATCAGACAGTGGATGCAGGTGTCTCTCTATCAGACAGCGGATGCAGGAGTATCATCATCAGACAGCGGATGCAGGAGACACTCTATCAGACAGCGGATGCAGGAGACTCTCTATCAGACAGCGGATGCAGGATACTCTCTATCAGACATCAGTTGCAAGAGTATCTCTTTCAGACAGTTGATGCAGGAGACCCTCTATCTGACAGCGGATGCAGGTGTCTCTCTATCAGACAGCGGATGCAGTAGTATCTCCATCAGACAGCGGATGCAGGAGTAGCTCCATCAGACAGCGGATGCAGGAGACTCTCTATCGGACAGCAGATGCAGGAGTCTTACATCAGACAGCGGATGCAGGAGTCTCTATTTCAGACATCGAATGCAGGAGACACTCTATCAGACAGCGGATGCAGGAGACTCTCTATCAGACATCGGTTGCAGGAGTATATCTTTAAGACAGCGGATGCAGGAGACTCTCTATCAGACAGCGGATGCAGAAGACTCTCTATCAGACAGCGGATGTAGGCGTCTCTCTATCAGACAGCGGATGCAGGTGTCTCTCTATCAGACAGCGGATGCAGGAGTATCTCCATTAGACAGCGGATGCAGAAGTATTTCCATCAGACAGCGGATGCAGGAGTCTATCAGACAGCGGATGCAGGAGTATCTCCATCAGACAGCGGATGCAGGAGTATCTCCATCAGACAGCGGATGCAGGAGACACTTTATCGGACAGCGGATGCAGGAGTCTTTCCATCAGAAAGCGAATGCAGGAGTCTCTCTTTCAGACATCGAATGCAGGACACATTCTATCAGACAGCGAATGCTGGAGACTCTCTATCAGACAACGGTTGCAGGAGTATCTCTTTCAGACAGCGGATGCAGGAGACTCTATCAGACAGCGGATGCAGGAGACTCTCTATTAGACAGCGGATGCAGGAGACTCTCTATCAGACATCGGATGCAGAATACTCTCTATCGGACAGCGGATGCAGGTGTCTCTCTATCAGACAGCGGATGCAGGAGACTTTTTATCAGACAGCAGATGCAGGTTTCTCCCTATCAGACAGCGGATGCAGGAGACTCTCTATCAGACAGCGGATGCAGGAGACTCTCCATCATACAGCGGATGCAGGAGTCTCTCCATCAGACAGCGGATGCAGGAGTCTCTCTTTCAGACATCGAATGCAGGACACATTCTATCAGACAGCGAATGCTGGAGACTCTCTATCAGACATCGGTTGCAGGAGTATCACTTTTAGACGGCGGTTGCAGGAGACTCTCTATTAGACAGCGGATGCAGGAGACTCTCTATCAGACATCGGATGCAGAATACTCTCTATCGGACAGGGAATGCAGGTGTCTCTCTATCAGACAGCGTATGCAGGAGACTCTCTATCAGACAGCAGATGCAAGTTTCCCTCTATCAGACAGCGGATGCAGTAGACTCTCTATCAGACAGCGGATGCAGGAGACTCTCTATCAGACAGCGGATGCAGCAGACACTCTATCAGACAGCGGATGCAGGAGAAACTCTATCAGACAGCGGATGCAGGAGACACTCATCAGTCAGCGAATGCAGGAGTCTCTCCATCAAACAGCGGGTGCAGGAGACTCTCTATCAGACAGCGGATGCAGGAGACTCTCTATCAGACAGTGGATGCAGGAAACTCTCTATCAGACAGCCGATGCAGGAGACTCTCTATCAGACAGCGGATGCAGGAGTATCTCCATCAGACAGCGGATGCAGGAAACTATCAGACAGCGGATGCAGGAGTATCTCCATCAGACAGCGGATGCAGGAGACACTCTATCAGACAGCGGATGCAGAAGACACTCTTTCAGACAACGGATGCAGGAGTCTCCTATCAGACAGCGGATGCAGGAGACTCTCTATTACACAGCAGATGCAGGAGACTCTCTATCAGACAGCGGATGCAGGAGACACTATCAGACAGCGGATGCAGAAGTCTCTCTGTCAGACAGCGGATGCAGGTGTCTCTCTATCAGACAGTGGATGCAGGAGACTCTCTATCAGACAACGGATGCAGGAGTTTCTCAATTTGACAGCGAATGCAGCTGTATCTCCATCAGACAGCGGATGCATGAGTCTCTCTATCATACAGCGGATGCAGGAGTATCTCCATCAGACAGCGGATGCAGGAGTATCTCCATCAGACAGCGGATGCAAGAGACACCCTATCAGACAGCGGATGCAGGAGACTCTCTATCAGACAGCGGATGCAGAAGATTCTCTATCAGACATCGGTAGCAGGAGTATCTCTTTCTGACAGCGGATGCAGGAGACTCTCTATCAGACAGTGGATGCAGAAGACACTTTATCAGACAGCGGATGCAGGAGACTCTCTATCAGAAAGCGGATGCAGGAGACTCTCTATCAGACGGCGGGTGTAGGTGTCTATCTATTAGACAGCGGGATGCAAAAGCCTCTCAATCAGACAGCGGATGCAGGAGTCTATCAGACAGCAGATGCAGGAGGCACTATATCAAACATCGGTTGCAGGAGCATCTCTTTCAGACAGCGGATGCAGGAGACTCTCTATAAGACAGCGGATGCAGGAGACTCTCTATTAGACAGCAGATGCAGGAGGCTCTCTATCCGACATCGGATGCAGAATACTCTCCTTCGGACAGCGGATGCAGGTGTCTCTCTTTCAGACAGAGGATGCAGGAGACTCTATCATACAGCAGATGCAGGTTTCTCTCTATCAGACAGCGGATGCAGGAGACTCTCTATCAGACAGAAGATGCAGGAAACTCTCTATCAGACAGCTGATGCAGGAGACACTCTATAAGACAGCGGAGGCAGGAGAAACTCTATCAGACAGCGGATGCAGGAGACACTCATCAGACAGCGGATGCAGGCGTTTTTCCATCAGACAGTGGATGCAGGAGACCCTCTATCAGACAGCAGATGCAGGAGACTCTCTATCAGACAGCGGATGCAGGAGTATCTCAGTCAGACAGCGGATGCAGGAGTATCTCCATCAGACAGCGGATGCAGGAGACACTCTATCAGACAGCGGATGCAGGAGACACTCTATCAGACAGCGGATGCAGGAGACTCTCTATCAGACAGCGGATGCAGGAGACTCTCTATCAGACAGCGGATGCAGGAGACACTCTATCAAACAGCAGATGCGGCGTATCTCCACCAGACAGCGGATGCAGGAGACTCTCTATCAGACAGCGGATGCAGAGACTCTCTTTCAGACAGTGGATGCAGGTGTCTCTCTATCAGACAGCGGATGCAGGAGACGCTCTATCAGACAGCGGATGCAGGAGACACTCTATCAGACAGCGGATGCAGTAGACTTTCTATCAGACAGCGGATGCAGGAGACTGTCTATCAGACAGCGGATGCAGGAGACTCTCTATCAGACATCGGATGCAGGAGAAACTCTAACAGACAGCTGATGCAGGAGTCTCTCTATCAGACAGCGGATGCAGGAGTATCTCTATCAGACAGCGGATGCAGGAGTATCTCCATTAGACAGCTGATGCAGGAGTATCTCCATCAGACAGCGGATGCAGGAGACTCTCTATCTGACAGCGGATGCAAGAGACTCTCTATCAGACAGCGGATGCAGGAGACTCTCTATCAGACAGCGGATGCAGTAGACTCTCTATCACACGGCGGATGCAGGTGTCTCTCTATCAGACAGCGGATGCAGTAGTATCTCCATCAGACAGCGGATGCAGGAGTATCTCCATTAGACAGCGGATGCAGAAGTTTCTATATCAGACAGCGGATGCAGGAGACACTCTATCATACAGCGGATGCAGGAGTATCTCCATCAGACAGCGGATGCAGGAGACTCTCTATCGGACAGCGGATGCAGGAGTCTTACATCAGACAGCGGATGCAGGAGTCTCAATTTCAGACATCGAATGCAGGAGACACTCTATCAGACAGCGGATGCAGGAGACTCTCTATCAGACATCGTTTGCAGGAGTATATCTTTCAGACAGCGGATGCAAGAGACTCTATCAGACAGCGGATGCAGTAGACTCTCTATCAGACAGCGGATGTAGGCGTCTCTCTATCAGACAGCGGATGCAGGTGTCTCTCTATCAGACAGCGGATGCAGGAGTATCTCCATTAGACAGCGGATGCAGGAGTATTTCCATCAGACAGCGGATGCAGGAGTCTATCAGACAGCGGATGCAGGAGTATCTCCATCAGACAGCGGATGCAGGAGTATCTCCATCAGACAGCGGATGCAGGAGACACTTTATCAGACAGCGGATGCAGGAGTCTCTCCATCAGAAAGCGAATACAGGAGTCTCTCTTTCAGACATCGAATGCAGGACACATTCTATCAGACAGCGAATGCTGGAGACTCTCTATCAGACAACGGTTGCAGGAGTATCTCCATCAGACAGCGGATGCAGAAGTTTCTCTATCAGATAGCAGATGCAGGAGACACTCTATCAAACAGCGGATGCAGGAGACACTCTATCAGACAGCGGATGCAGGAGACTCTCTATCAGACAGCGGATGCAGGAGACTCTCTATCAGACAGCGGATGCAGAAGACACTCTATCAGACAGCGGATGCGGCGTATCTCCACCAGACAGTGGATGCAGGAGACTCTCTATCAGACAGCGGATGCAGAGACTCTCTATCAGACAGCGGATGCTGGAGTCTCAATATCAGACAGCGGATGCAGGAGACGCTCTATCAGACAGCGGATGCAGGAGACACTCTATCAGACAGCGGATGCAGGAGTCTCACTATCAGACAGCGGATGCAGGAGACGCTCTATCAGACAGCGGATGCAGGAGACACTCTATCAGACAGCGGATGCAGCAGACTCTCTATCAGACAGCAGAAGCAGGAGACTCTCTATCAGACATCCGATGCAGGAAAAACGCCAACAGACAGCTGATGCAGGAGTATCTCTATCAGACAGCGGATGAAGGGGTCTCTCTATCAGACAGCGGATACAGGAGTATCTCCATCAGACAGCGGAAGCAGGAGTATCTCCATTAGACAGCTGATGCAGGAGTATCTCCATCAGACAGCGGATGCAGGAGTCCCTTTATCAGACAGTGGATGCAGGTGTCTCTCTATCAGACAACGGTTGCAGGAGTATCATCATCAGACAGCGGATGCAGGAGACACTCTATCAGACAGCGGATGCAGGAGACTCTCTATCAGACAGCGGATGCAGGATACTCTCTATCAGACATCATTTGCAAGAGTATCTCTTTCAGACAGTTGATGCAGGAGACCCTCTATCTGACAGCGGATACAGGTGTCTCTCTATCAGACAGCGGATGCAGTAGTATCTCCATCAGACAGCGGATGCAGGAGTAGCTCCATCAGACAGCGGATGCAGGAGACTCTCTATCGGACAGCGGATGCAGCAGTCTTACATCAGACAGCGGATGCAGGAGTCTCTATTTCAGACATCGAATGCAGGAGACACTCTATCAGACAGCGGATGCAGGAGACTCTCTATCAGACATCGGTTGCAGGAGTATATCTTTAAGACAGCGGATGCAGGAGACTCTCTATCAGACAGCGGATGCAGTAGACTCTCTATCAGACAGCGGATGAAGGCGTTTCTCTATCAGACAGCGGATGCAGGTGTCTCTCTATCAGACAGCGGATGCAGGAGTATCTCCATTAGACAGCGGATGCAGGAGTATTTCCATCAGACAGCGGATGCAGGAGTCTATCAGACAGCGGATGCAGGAGTATCTCCATCAGACAGCGGATGCAGGAGTATCTCCATCAGACAGCGGATGCAGGAGACACTTTATCGGACAGCGGATGCAGGAGTCTTTCCATCAGAAAGCGAATGCAGGAGTCTCTCTTTCAGACATCGAATGCAGGACACATTCTATCAGACAGCGAATGCTGGAGACTCTCTATCAGACAACGGTTGCAGGATTATCTCTTTCAGACAGCGGATGCAGGAGACTCTATCAGACAGCGGATGCAGGAGACTCTCTATTAGACAGCGGATGCAGGAGACTCTCTATCAGACATCGGATGCAGAATACTCTCTATCGGACAGCGGATGCAGGTGTCTCTCTATCAGACAGCGGATGCAGGAGACTTTTTATCAGACAGCAGATGCAGGTTTCTCCCTATCAGACAGCGGATGCAGGAGACTCTCTATCAGACAGCGGATGCAGGAGACTCTCTATCAGACAGCGGATGCAGGAGTCTCTCTTTCAGACATCGAATGCAGGACACATTCTATCAGACAGCGAATGCTGGAGACTCTCTATCAGACATCGGTTGCAGGAGTATCACTTTGAGACGGCGGTTGCAGGAGACTCTCTTTTAGACAGCGGATGCAGGAGACTCTCTATCAGACATCGGATGCAGAATTCTCTCTATCGGACAGGGAATGCAGGTGTCTCTCTATCAGACAGCGTATGCAGGAGACTCTCTATCAGACAGCAGATGCAAGTTTCCCTCTATCAGACAGCGGATGCAGTAGACTCTTTATCAGACAGCGGATGCAGGAGACTCTCTATCAGACAGCGGATGCAGCAGACACTCTATCAGACAGCGGATGCAGGAGAAACTCTATCAGAAAGCGGATGCAGGAGACACTCATCAGTCAGCGAATGCAGGAGTCTCTCCATCAAACAGCGGGTGCAGGAGACTCTCTATCAGACAGCGGATGCAGGAGACTCTCTATCAGACAGCGGATGCAGGAGACACTATATCAGACAGCTGATGCAGGCGTTTCTCCATCAGACAGTGGATGCAGGAGACTCTCTATCAGACAGCCGATGCAGGAGACTCTCTATCAGACAGCGGATGCAGGAGTATCTCCATCAGACAGCGGATGCAGGAAACTATCAGACAGCGGATGCAGGAGTATCTCCATCAGACAGCGGATGCAGGAGACACTCTGTCAGACAGCGGATGCAGAAGACACTCTATCAGACAACGGATGCAGGAGTCTCCTATCAGACAGCGGATGCAGGAGACTCTCTATTACACAGCAGATGCAGGAGACTCTCTATCAGACAGCGGATGCAGGAGACACTATCAGACAGCGGATGCAGAAGTCTCTCTGTCAGACAGCGGATGCAGGTGTCTCTCTATCAGACAGTGGATGCAGGAGACTCTCTATCAGACAACGGATGCAGGAGTTCCTCAATTTGAACGCGGATGCAGCTGTATCTCCATCAGACAGCGGATGCATGAGTGTCTCTATCATACAGCGGATGCAGGAGTATCTCCATCAGACAGCGGATGCAGGAGTATCTCCATCAGACAGCGGATGCAAGAGACACCCTATCAGACAGCGGATGCAGGAGACTCTCTATCAGACAGCGGATGCAGAAGATTCTCTATCAGACATCGGTAGCAGGAGACTCTCTTTCTGACAGCGGATGCAGGAGACTCTCTATCAGACAGTGGATGCAGGAGACACTTTATCAGACAGCGGATGCAGGAGACTCTCTATCAGAAAGCGGATGCAGGAGACTCTCTATCAGACGGCGGGTGTAGGTGTCTATCTATCAGACAGCGGATGCAAGAGCCTCTCAATCAGACAGCGGATGCAGGAGTCTATCAGACAGCAGATGCAGGAGGCACTATATCAAACATCGGTTGCAGGAGCATCTCTTTCAGACAGCGGATGCAGGAGACTCTCTATAAGACAGCGGATGCAGGAGACTCTCTATTAGACAGCAGATGCAGGAGGCTCTCTATCCGACATCGGATGCAGAATACTCTCCTTCGGACAGCGGATGCAGGTGTCTCTCTTTCAGACAGCGGATGCAGGAGACTCTATCAGACAGCAGATGCAGGTTTCTCTCTATCAGACAGCGGATGCAGGAGACTCTCTATCAGAAAGAAGATACAGGAAACTCTCTATCAGAAAGCTGATGCAGGAGACACTCTATAAGACAGCGGAGGCAGGAGAAACTCTATCAGACAGCGGATGCAGGAGACACTCATCAGACAGCGGATGCAGGCGTTTCTCCATCAGACAGTGGATGCAGGAGACTCTCTATCAGACAGCAGATGCAGGAGACTCTCTATCAGACAGCGGATGCAGGAGTATCTCCATCAGACAGCGGATGCAGGAGTATCTCCATCAGACAGCGGATGCAAGAGACTCTCTATCAGACAGCGGATGCAGGAGACACTCTATCAGACAGCGGATGCAGGAGTCTCTCTATCAGACAGCTGATGCAGGAGTATCTCCATCAGACAGCGGATGCAAGAGACACTCTATCAGACAGCGGATGCAGGAGACACTCTATCAGACAGCGGATGCAGGAGTCTCCTACCAGACAGCAGATGCAGGAGACTCTCTATCAGACAGCGGATGCAGGAGACTCTCTATCAGACAGCGGATGCAGGAGACACTATCAGACAGCCGATGCAGAAGTCTCTATCAGACAGCGGATGCAGGTGTCTCTCTATCAGACAGCGGATGCAGGAGTCTCTCCATCAGACAGCGGATGCAGGAGTTTTCTCAATTTGACAGCGGATGCAGCTGTATATCCATCAGACAGCGGATGCATGAGTCTCTCTATCATACGACGGATGCAGGAGTATCTCAATCAGACAGCGGATGCAGGAGTATCTCCATCAGACAGCGGATGCAAGAGACACTCTATCAGACAGCGGATGCAGGAGACTCTCTATCAGACAGTGGATGAAGGAGACTCTCTATCAGACATCGGTAGCAGGAGTATCTTTTTCAGACAGCGGATGCAGGAGACTCTCTATCAGACAGCGGATGCAGAAGACTCTTTATCAGACGGCGGTTGCAGGTGTCTCTCTATCAAACAGCGGATGCAAGAGCCTCTCAATCAGACCGCGGATGCAGGAGTCTATCAGACAGTAGATGCAGGAGACACTCTATCAAACAGCGGATGCAGGAGACACTCTATCAGACAGCGGATGCAGGAGACTCTCTATCAGACAGCGGATGCAGGAGACTCTCTATCAGACAGCGGATGCAGGAGACACTCTATCAAACAGCAGATGCGGCGTATCTCCACCAGACAGCGGATGCAGGAGACTCTCTATCAGACAGCGGATGCAGAGACTCTCTTTCAGACAGTGGATGCAGGTGTCTCTCTATCAGACAGCGGATGCAGGAGACGCTCTATCAGACAGCGGATGCAGGAGACACTCTATCAGACAGCGGATGCAGCAGACTTTCTATCAGACAGCGGATGCAGGAGACTGTCTATCAGACAGCGGATGCAGGAGACTCTCTATCAGACATCGGATGCAGGAGAAACTCTAACAGACAGCTGATGCAGGAGTCTCTCTATCAGACAGCGGATGCAGGTGTCTCTCTTTCAGACAGCGGATGCAGGAGTATCTCTATCAGACAGCGGATGCAGGAGTATCTCCATTAGACAGCTGATGCAGGAGTATCTCCATCAGACAGCGGATGCAGGAGACTCTCTATCTGACAGCGGATGCAAGAGACTCTCTATCAGACAGCGGATGCAGGAGACTCTCTATCAGACAGCGGATGCAGTAGACTCTCTATCACACAGCGGATGCAGGTGTCTCTCTATCAGACAGCGGATGCAGTAGTATCTCCATCAGACAACGGATGCAGGAGTATCTCCATCAGACAGCGGATGCAGAAGTTTCTATATCAGACAGCGGATGCAGGAGACACTCTATCATACAGCGGATGCAGGAGTATCTCCATCAGACAGCGGATGCAGGAGACTCTCTATCGGACAGCGGATGCAGGAGTCTTACATCAGACAGCGGATGCAGGAGTCTCTATTTCAGACATCGAATGCAGGAGACACTCTATCAGACAGCGGATGCAGGAGACTCTCTATCAGACATCGTTTGCAGGAGTATATCTTTCAAACAGCGGATGCAAGAGACTCTATCAGACAGCGGATGCAGTAGACTCTCTATCAGACAGCGGATGAAGGCGTCTCTCTATTAGACAGCGGATGCAGGTGTCTCTCTATCAGACAGCGGATGCAGGAGTATCTCCATTAGACAGCGGATGCAGGAGTATTTCCATCAGACAGCGGATGCAGGAGTCTATCAGACAGCGGATGCAGGAGTATCTCCATCAGACAGCGGATGCAGGAGTATCTCCATCAGACAGCGGATGCAGGAGACACTTTATTAGACAGCGGATGCAGGAGTCTCTCCATCAGAAAGCGAATACAGGAGTCTCTCTTTCAGACATCGAATGCAGGACACATTCTATCAGACAGCGAATGCTGGAGACTCTCTATCAGACAACGGTTGCAGGAGTATCTCTTTCAGACAGCGGATGCAGGAGACTATCAGACAGCGGATGCAGGAGACTCTCTATTAGACAGCGGATGCAGGAGACTCTCTATCAGACATCGGATGCAGAATACTCTCTATCGGAAAGCGGATGCAGGTGTCTCTCTATCAGATAGCGGATGCAGGAGACTCTCTATCAGACAGCGGATGCAGAGACTCTCTTTCAGACAGTGGATGCAGGTGTCTCTCTATCAGACAGCGGATGCAGGAGACGCTCTATCAGACAGCGGATGCAGGAGACACTCTATCAGACAGCGGATGCAGCAGACTTTCTATCAGACAGCGGATGCAGGAGACTGTCTATCAGACAGCGGATGCAGGAGACTCTCTATCAGACATCGGATGCAGGAGAAACTCTAACAGACAGCTGATGCAGGAGTCTCTCTATCAGACAGCGGATGCAGGTGTCTCTCTTTCAGACAGCGGATGCAGGAGTATCTCTATCAGACAGCGGATGCAGGAGTATCTCCATTAGACAGCTGATGCAGGAGTATCTCCATCAGACAGCGGATGCAGGAGACTCTCTATCTGACAGCGGATGCAAGAGACTCTCTATCAGACAGCGGATGCAGGAGACTCTCTATCAGACAGCGGATGCAGTAGACTCTCTATCACACAGCGGATGCAGGTGTCTCTCTATCAGACAGCGGATGCAGTAGTATCTCCATCAGACAACGGATGCAGGAGTATCTCCATCAGACAGCGGATGCAGAAGTTTCTATATCTGACAGCGGATGCAGGAGACACTCTATCATACAGCGGATGCAGGAGTATCTCCATCAGACAGCGGATGCAGGAGACTCTCTATCGGACAGCGGATGCAGGAGTCTTACATCAGACAGCGGTTGCAGGAGTCTCTATTTCAGACATCGAATGCAGGAGACACTCTATCAGACAGCGGATGCAAGAGACTCTCTATCAGACATCGTTTGCAGGAGTATATCTTTCAGACAGCGGATGCAAGAGACTCTATCAGACAGCGGATGCAGTAGACTCTCTATCAGACAGCGGATGTAGGCGTCTCTCTATTAGACAGCGGATGCAGGTGTCTCTCTATCAGACAGCGGATGCAGGAGTATCTCCATTAGACAGCGGATGCAGGAATATTTCCATCAGACAGCGGATGCAGGAGTCTATCAGACAGCGGATGCAGGAGTATCTCCATCAGACAGCGGATGCAGGAGTATCTCCATCAGACAGCGGATGCAGGAGACACTTTATTAGACAGCGGATGCAGGAGTCTCTCCATCAGAAAGCGAATACAGGAGTCTCTCTTTCAGACATCGAATGCAGGACACATTCTATCAGACAGCGAATGCTGGAGACTCTCTATCAGACAACGGTTGCAGGAGTATCTCTTTCAGACAGCGGATGCAGGAGACTATCAGACAGCGGATGCAGGAGACTCTCTATTAGACAGCGGATGCAGGAGACTCTCTATCAGACATCGGATGCAGAATACTCTCTATCGGAAAGCGGATGCAGGTGTCTCTATCAGATAGCGGATGCAGGAGACTCTTTATCAGACAGCAGATGCATGTTTCCCCCTATCAGACAGCGGATGCAGGAGACTCTCTATCAGACAGCGGATGCAGACGACTCTCCATTATACAGCGGATGCAGGAGTCTCTCCATCAGATAGCGGATGCAGGAGTCTCTCTTTCAGACATCGAATGCAGGACACATTCTATCAGACAGCGAATGCTGGAGACTCTCTATCAGACATCGGTTGCAGGAGTATCACTTTTAGACAGCGGATGCAGGAGACTCTCTATCAGACAGCGGATGCAGGAGACTCTCTATTAGACAGCGGATGCAGGAGACTCTCTATCAGACATCGGATGCAGAATACTCTCTATCTGACAGGGGATGCAGGTGTCTCTCTATCAGACAGCGTATGCAGGAGACTCTCTATCAGACAGCAGATGCAAGTTTCTCTCTATCAGACAGCGGATGCAGTAGACTCTCTATCAGACAGCGGATGCAGGAGACTCTCTATCAGACAGCGGATGCAGCTGACACTCTATCAGACAGCAGATGCAGGAGAAACTCTAACAGACAGCGGATGCAGGAGACACTCATCAGTCAGCGAATGCAGGAATCTCTCCATCAAACAGCGGGTGCAGGAGACTCTCTATCAGACAGCGGATGCAGGAGACTCTTTATCAGACAGCGGATGCAGGAGACACTCTATCAGACAGCTGATGCAGGCGTTTCTCCATCAGACAGTGGATGCAGGATACTCTCTATCAGACAGCCGATGCAGGAGACTCTCTATCAGACAGCGGATGCAGGAGTATCTCCATCAGACAGCGGATGCAGGAAACTCTCTATCAGACAGCGGATGCAGGAGACACTCTATCAGACAGCGGATGCAGAAGACACTCTATCAGACAACGGATGCAGGAGTCTTCTATCAGACAGCGGATGCAGGAGACTCTCTATCAGACAGCGGATGCAGGAGCCACTATCAGACAGCGGATGCAGAAGTCTCTCTATCAGACAGCGGATGCAGGTGTCTCTCTATCAGACAGCGGATGCAGGAGACTCCCTATCAGACAACGGATGCAGGAGTTTCTCAATTTGACAGCGGATGCAGCTGTATCTCCATCAGACAGCGGATGCATGAGTCCCTCTATCATACAGCGGATGCAGGAGTATCTCCATCAGACAGCGGATGCAGGATTATCTCCATCAGACAGCGGATGCAAGAGACACCCTATCAGACAGCGGATGCAGGAGACTCTCTATCAGACAGCGGATGCAGAAGATTCTCTATCAGACATCGCTAGCACGAGTATCTCTTTCTGACAGCGGATGCAGAAGACTCTCTATCAGACAGTGGATGCAGAAGACTCTTTATCAGACAGCGGATGCAGGACACTCTCTATCAGAAAGCGGATGCAGGAGACTCTCTATCAGACGGCGGGTGCAGGTGTCTATCTATCAGACAGCGGATGCAAGAGCCTCTCAATCAGACAGCGGATGCAGGAGTCTATCAGACAGCAGATGCAGGAAGCACTCTATTAAACATCGGTTGCAGGAGCATCTCTTTCAGACAGCGGATGCAGGAGACTCTCTATCAGACAGCGGATGCAGGAGACTCTCTATTAGACAGCAGATGCAGGAGGCTCTCTATCAGACATCGGATGCAGAATACTCTCCTTCTGACAGCGGATGCAGGTGTCTCTCCATCAGACAGCGGATGCAGGAGACTCTTTCAGACAGCAGATGCAGGTTTCTCTCTATCAGACAGCGGATGCAGGAGACTCTCTATCAGACAGCAGATGCAGGAAACTCTCTAACAGACAGCTGATGCAGGAGACACTCTATAAGACAGCGGATGCAGGAGAAACTCTATCAGACAGCGGATGCAGGAGACACTCATCAGACAGCGGATGCAGTCGTTTCTCTATCAGACAGTGGATGCAGGAGACTCTCTATCAGACAACAGATGCAGGAGACTCTCTATCAGACAGCGGATGCAGGAGTATCTCCATCAGACAGCGGATGCAGGAGTATCTCTATCAGACAGCGGATGCAGGAGACACTCTATCAGACAGCGGATGCAGGAGACACTCTATCAGACAGCGGATGCAGGAGTCTCTCTATCAGACAGCTGATGCAGGAGTATCTCCATCAGACAGCGGATGCAGGAGACACTCTATCAGACAGCGGATGCAGGAGACACTCTATCAGACAGCCGATGCAGGAGTCTCCTACCAGACAGCAGATGCAGGAGACTCTCTATCAGACAGCGGATGCAGGAGACTCTCTATCAGACAGCGGATGCAGGAGAAACTATCGGACAGCCGATGCAGAAGTCTCTATTAGACAGCGGATGCAGGTGTCTCTCTATCAGACAGCGGATGCAGGAGTACATCAGACAGCGGATGCAAGAGACACTCTATCAGACAGCGGATGCAGGAGACTCTCTATCAGACAGCGGATGAAGGAGACTCTCTATGAGACATCAGTAGCAGGAGTATCTCTTTCAGACAGCGGATGCAGGAGACTCTCTACCAGACAGCGGATGCAGAAGACTCTTTATCAGACGGCGGTTGCAGTTGTCTCTCTATCAGACAGCGGATGCAAGAGCCTCTCAATCAGACAGCGGATGCAGGAGTCTATCAGACAGCAGATGCAGGAGACACTCTATCAAACAGCGGATGCAGGAGACACTCTATCAGACAGCGGATACAGGAGACTCTCTATCAGACAGCGGATGCAGGAGACACTCTATCAAACAGCGGATGCGGCGTATCTCCACCAGACAGCGGATGCAGAAGCCTCTCTATCAGACAGCGGATGCAGAGACACTCTATCAGACAGTGGATGCAGGAGTCTCTCTATCAGACAGCGGATGCAGGAGATGCTCTATCAGACAGCGGATGCAGGAGACACTCTATCAGACATTGGATGCAGGAGACTGTCTATCAGAAAGCGAATGCAGGAGACTCTCTATCAGACATCGGATGCAGGAGAAACTCTAACAGACAGCTGATGCAGGAGTCTCTCTATCAGACAGCGGATGCAGGTGTCTCTCTATCAGACAGCGGATGCAGGAGTATCTCTATCAGACAGCGGATGCAGGAGTATCTCCATTAGACAGCTGATGCAGGAGTATCTCCATCAGACAGCAGATGCAGGAGACTCTCTATCTGACAGCGGATGCAGGAGACTCTCTATCAGACAGCGGATGCAGGAGACTCTCTATCAGACAGCGGATGCAGTAGACTCTCTATCAGACAGCGGATGCAGGTGTCTCTCTATCAGACAGCGGATGCAGTAGTATCTCCATCAGACAGCGGATGCAGGAGTATCTCCATCAGACAGCGGATGCAGGAGACACTCTATCTGACAGCGGATGCAGGAGTATCTCCATCAGACATCGGATGCAGGAGAAACTCTAACAGACAGCTGATGCAGGAGTATCTCTATCAGACAGCGGATGCAGGTGTCTCTCTATCAGACAGCGGATGCAGGAGTATCTCCATCAGACAGCGGTTGCAGGAGTATCTCCATTAGACAGCGGATGCAGGAGTATCTCCATCAGACAGCGGATGCAGGAGTCTCTCTATTAGACAGCGGATGCAGGTGTCTCTCTATCAGACAGCGGATGCAGGAAAATCATCATCAGACAGCGGATGCAGGAGACATTCTATCAGACAGCGGATGCAGGAGACTCTCTATCAGACAGCGGATGCAAGAGACTCTCTATCAGACATCGGTTGCAAGAGTATCTCTTTCAGACAGCGGATGCAGGAGACTCTCTATCTGACAGCAGATGCAAGAAACTCTCTATCAGACAGCGGATGCAGAAGACTCTCTATCAGACAGCGAATAGAGGAAACTCTCTATCAGACAGCGGATGCAGGAGTCTCTCTATCAGACAGCGGATGCAGGAGTATTTTCATCAGACAGCGAATGCAGGAGTATCTCCATCAGACAGCGGATAAAAGAGACACTCTATTAGACAGCGGATGCAAGAGACTCTCTATCAGACAGCAGATGCAGGAGACTCTCTATCAGACATCGGATGCAGGAGAAACTCTAACAGACAGCTGATGCAGGAGTCTCTCTATCAGACAGCGGATGCAGGTGTCTCTCTATCAGACAGCGGATGCAGGAGTATCTCTATCAGACAGCGGATGCAGGAGTATCTCCATTAGACAGCTGATGCAGGAGTATCTCCATCAGACAGCGGATGCAGGAGACTCTCTATCTGACAGCGGATGCAAGAGACTCTCTATCAGACAGCGGATGCAGGAGACTCTCTATCAGACAGCGGATGCAGTAGACTCTCAATCAGACAGCGGATGCAGGTGTCTCTCTATCAGACAGCGGATGCAGTAGTATCTCCATCAGACAGCGGATGCAGGAGTATCTCCATCAGACAGCGGATGCAGGAGAAACTCTAACAGACAGCTGATGCAGGAGTATCTCTATCAGACAGCGGATGCAGGTGTCTCTCTATCAGACAGCGGATGCAGGAGTATCTCCATCAGACAGCGGTTGCAGGAGTATCTCCATTAGACAGCGGATGCAGGAGTATCTCCATCAGACAGCGGATGCAGGAGTCTCTCTATTAGACAGCGGATGCAGGTGTCTCTCTATCAGACAGCGGATGCAGGAGTATCATCATCAGACAGCGGATGCAGGAGACATTCTATCAGACAGCGGATGCAGGAGACTCTCTATCAGACAGCGGATGCAAGAGACTCTCTATCAGACATCGGTTGCAAGAGTATCTCTTTCAGACAGCGGATGCAGGAGACTCTCTATCTGACAGCGGATGGAAGAAACTCTCTATCAGACAGCGGATGCAGAAGACTCTCTATCAGACAGCGAATAGAGGAAACTCTCTATCAGACAGCGGATGCAGGAGTCTCTCTATCAGACAGCGGATGCAGGAGTATTTTCATCAGACAGCGAATGCAGGAGTATCTCCATCAGACAGCGGATAAAAGAGACACTCTATTAGACAGCGGATGCAAGAGACTCTCTATCAGACAGCAGATGCAGGAGACTCTCTATCAGATAACGGATGGAGGAGTATCTCCATCAGACAGCGGATGCAGGTTTCTCTCTATCAGACAGCGAATGCAGGAGTATCTCCATCAGACAGCGGATGCAGGAGACACTCTATCAGACAGCGGATGCAGGTGACACTCTATCAGACCACGGATGCAGGAGTCTCCTATCAGACAGCGGATGCAAGAGACTCTCTATCAGACAGGGGATGCAGGAGTATCTCCATCAGACAGCGGATGCAGGAGTATCTCCATCAGACAGCGGATGTCGGAGACACTCTATCAGACCGCGGATGCAGGAGACACTCTATCAGACAGCGGATGCAGGATTCTCTCTATCAGACAGCTGATGCAGGAGTATCTCCATCAGACAGCGGATGCAGGAGACACTCTATCAGACAGCGGATGCAGGAGACACACTATCAGACAGCGGACACAGGAGTCTCCTACCAGACAGCAAATGCAGGAGACTCTCTATCAGACAGCGGATGCAGGAGACTCTCTATCAGACAGCGGATGCAGGAGACACTATCAGACAGCCGATGCAGAAGTCTCTATCAGACAGCGGATGCAGGTGTCTCTCTATCAGACAGCGGATGCAGGAGACACTCTATCAGACAGCGGATGCAGGATTCTCTCTATCAGACAGCTGATGCAGGAGTATCTCCATCAGACAGCGGATGCAGGAGACACTCTATCAGACAGCGGATGCAGGAGACACACTATCAGACAGCGGATGCAGGAGTCTCCTACCAGACAGCAGATGCAGGAGACTCTCTATCAGACAGCGGATGCAGGAGACTCTCTATCAGACAGCGGATGCAGGAGACACTATCAGACAGCCGATGCAGAAGTCTCTATCAGACAGCGGATGCAGGTGTCTCTCTATCAGACAGCGGATGCAGGAGTCTCTCCATCAGACAGCGGATGCAGGAGTTTCTCTTTTAGACAGTGGATGCAGGAGACTCTCTATCATACAGCGGATGCAGGAGTTTCTCCATCAGACAGCGGATGCAGGAGACACTCTATCAGACAGCAGATGCAAAAGACACTCTATCAGACAGAGGATGCAGGAGACTCTCTATCAGACATCGGATGCAGGAGTATCTCCATCAGACAGCGGATGCAGGAGTATCTCCATCAGACAGCGGATGCAAGAGACACTCTATCAGACAGCGGATGAAGGAGACTCTCTATCAGACATCGGTAGCAGGAGTATCTCTTTCAGACAGCGGATGCAGGAGACTCTCTATCAGACAGCGGATGCAGAAGACTCTTTATCAGACAGCGGTTGCAGGTGTCTCTCTATCAGACAGCGGCTGTAAGAGCCTCTCAATCAGACAGCGGATGCAGGAGTCTATCCGACAGCAGATGCAGGAGACACTCTATCAAACATCGGATGCAGGAGACACTCTATCAGACAGCGGATGCAGGAGACTCTCTATCAGACAGCGGATGCAGAGACTCTCTATCAGACAGTGGATGCAGGAGTCTCTCTATCAGATAGCGGATGCAGGAGACGCTCTATCAGACAGTGGATGCAGTAGACACTCTATCAGACAGCGGATGCAGCAGACTCTCTATCAGACAGTGGATGCAAGAGACTGTCTTTCAGACAAGGGATGCAGGAGACTCTCTATCAGACATCGGATGCAGGAGAAACTCTAACAGA
This sequence comes from Loripinus fragilis, assembly GCA_964019695.1. Taxonomy (NCBI): domain Eukaryota; kingdom Metazoa; phylum Mollusca; class Bivalvia; order Lucinida; family Lucinidae; genus Loripinus; species Loripinus fragilis. The sequence continues at coordinate 22,263,849 of OZ026518.1, forward strand.
CAGCTGATGCAGGAGTCTCTCTATCAGACGGTGGATGCAGGTGTCTCTCTATCAGACAGCGGATACAGGAGTATCTCTATCAGACAGCGGATGCAGGAGTATCTCCATTAGACAGCTGATGCAGGAGTATCTCGATCAGACAGCGGATGCAGGAGACTCTCTATCTGACAGCGGATGCAAGCGACTCTCTATCAGACAGCGGATGCAGGAGACTCTCTATAAGACAGCGGATGCAGTAGAATCTCTATCAGACAGCGGATGCAGGTGTCTCTCTATCAGACAGCGGATGCAGTAGTATCTCCATCAGACAGCGGATGCAGGAGTATCTCCATCAGACAGCGGATGCAGGAGACACTCTATCTGACAGCGGATGCAGGAGTATCTCCATCAGACATCGGATGCAATAGAAACTCTAACAGACAGCTGATGCAGGAGTATCTCTATCAGACAGCGGATGCAGGTGTCTCTCAATCAGACAGCGGATGCAGGAGTATCTCTATCAGACAGCGGATGCAGGAGTATCTCCATCAGACAGCGGATGCAGGAGTCTCTCTATTAGACAGCGGATGCAGGTGTCTCTCTATCAGACAGCGGATGCAGGAGTATCATCATCAGACAGCGGATGCAGGAGACATTCTATCAGACAGCAGATGCAGGAGACTCTCTATCAGACAGCGGATGCAGGAGACTCTCTATCAGACATCGGTTGCAAGAGTATCTCTTTCAGACAGCGGATGCAGGAGACTCTCTATCTGACAGCGGATGCAAGAAACTCTCTTTCAGACAGCGGATGCAGAAGACTCTCTATCAGACGTCGGATGCAGTAGACTCTCAATCAGACAGCGGATGCAGGTGTCTCTCTATCAGACATCGGATGCAGTAGTATCTCTATCAGACAGCGGATGCAGGAGACACTCTATCGGAGAGCGGAGGCAGGAGTCTCTCCATCAGAAAGCGGATGCAGGAGTTTCTCTTTCAGTCATCGAATGCAGGAGCCACTCTATACGATAGCGGATGCAGGAGACTCTCTATCAGACGTCGGTTGCAGGAGTATCTCTTTCAGACAGCGGATGCAGGAGACACTCTTTCAGACAGCAGATGCAGAAGTCTCAAACTCAGAAAGCGGTTGCAGGAGTATCTCCCTCAGACAGGGGATGCAGGAGTATCTCCATCAGACTGATGCAGGAGAAACTCTATCAGACAGCTGATACAGGAGACTCTCTATCAAACAGCGGATGCAGGAGACTATCAGACAGCGGATGCAGAAGTCTCTCTATCAGACAGCGGATGCAGGTGTCTCTCTATCCGAAAGCGGATGCAGGAGACACTCTATCAGACAGCGGGTGCAGGAGACTCTCAATCAGACAGCGGATGCATTAGTCTCTCTATAAGACAGCGGATGCAGGAGTCCCTCCATCACACATCGGATGCAGGAGTCTCTCTATCAGATAGCGGATGCAGGAGTCGCTCTATTAGACAGACAATGCAGGAGACTTTGTATCAGACAGCGGATGCAGGAGACTCTCTATAAGACAGCGGATGCAGGAGTTTCTCTTTTAGACAGTGGATGCAGGAGACTCTCTATCATACAGCGGATGCAGGAGTCTCTCCATCAGACAGCGGATGCAGGAGACACTCTATCAGACAGCAGATGCAAAAGACACTCTATCAGACAGAGGATGCAGGAGACTCTCTATCAGACATCGGATGCAAGAGTCTCTCTATCAGACAGCGGATGCAGGAGACTCTCTATCAGACAGCGGATGCAGTAGACTCTCTATCAGACAGCGGATGCAGGAGACACTCTATCAAACAGCGGATGCAGGCGTCTCCTCATCAGACAGGGGATGCAGGTGACTCTCTATCAGACAGTGGATGCAGGAGTCTCTCTATCAGACAGCGGATGAAGGAGACTCTCTATCAGACAGCTGATGCAGGAGACTCTCTATCAGACAACATATGCAGGAGACACTCTATCACACAGCGGATGCAGCAGACTCTCTATCAGACAGTGGATGCAAGAGACTGTCTATCAGACAAGGGATGCAGGAGACTCTCTATCAGACATCGGATGCAGGAGAAACTCTAACAGACAGCTGATGCAGGAGTCTCTCTATCAGACAGCGGATGCAGGTGTCTCTCTATCAGACAGCGGATGCAGGAGTATCTCTATCAGACAGCGGATGCAGGAGTATCTCCATTAGACAGCTGATGCAGGAGTATCTCCATCAGACAGCGGATGCAGGAGACTCTCTATTAGACAGTGGATGCAGGAGTCTCTCTATCAGATAGCGGAAGCTGGAGACGCTCTATCAGACAGCGGATGCAGGAGACACTCTATCAGACAGCGGATGCAGCAGACTCTCTATCAGACAGTGGATGCAAGAGACTGTCTATCAGACAAGGGATGCAGGAGACTCTCTATCAGACATCGGATGCAGGAGAAACTCTAACAGACAGCTGATGCAGGAGTCTCTCTATCAGACAGCGGATGCAGGTGTCTCTCTATCAGACAGCGGATGCAGGAGTATCTCTATCAGACAGCGGATGCAGGAGTATCTCCATTAGACAGCTGATGCAGGAGTATCTCGATCAGACAGCGGATGCAGGAGACTCTCTATCTGACAGCGGATGCAAGAGACTCTCTATCAGACAGCGGATGCAGGAGACTCTCTATCAGACAGCGGATGCAGTAGAATCTCTATCAGACAGCGGATGCAGGTGTCTCTCTATCAGACAGCGGATGCAGTAGTATCTCCATCAGACAGCGGATGCAGGAGTATCTCCATCAGACAGCGGATGCAGGAGACACTCTATCTGACAGCGGATGCAGGAGTATCTCCATCAGACATCGGATGCAGGAGAAACTCTAACAGACAGCTGATGCAGGAGTATCTCTATCAGACAGCGGATGCAGGTGTCTCTCCATCAGACAGCGGATGCAGGAGTATCTCTATCAGACAGCGGATGCAGGAGTATCTCCATCAGACAGCGGATGCAGGAGTCTCTCTATTAGACAGCGGATGCAGGTGTCTCTCTATCAGACAGCGGATGCAGGAGTATCATCATCAGACAGCGGATGCAGGAGACATTCTATCAGACAGCGGATGCAGGAGACTCTCTATCAGACAGCGGATGCAGGAGACTCTCTATCAGACATCGGTTGCAAGAGTATCTCTTTCAGACAGCGGATGCAGGAGACTCTCTATCTGACAGCGGATGCAAGAAACTCTCTTTCAGACAGCGGATGCAGAAGACTCTCTATCAGACGTCGGATGCAGTAGACTCTCAATTAGACAGCGGATGCAGGTGTCTCTCTATCAGACATCGGATGCAGTAGTATCTCTATCAGACAGCGGATGCAGGAGACACTCTATCGGAGAGCGGAGGCAGGAGTCTCTCCATCAGAAAGCGGATGCAGGAGTTTCTCTTTCAGTCATCGAATGCAGGAGCCACTCTATACGATAGCGGATGCAGGAGACTCTCTATCAGACGTCGGTTGCAGGAGTATCTCTTTCAGACAGCGGATGCAGGAGACACTCTTTCAGACAGCAGATGCAGAAGTCTCAAACTCAGAAAGCGGTTGCAGGAGTATCTCCCTTAGACAGGGGATGCAGGAGTATCTCCATCAGACTGATGCAGGAGAAACTCTATCAGACAGCTGATACAGGAGACTCTCTATCAAACAGCGGATGCAGGAGACTATCAGACAGCGGATGCAGAAGTCTCTCTATCAGACAGCGGATGCAGGTGTCTCTCTATCCGAAAGCGGATGCAGGAGACACTCTATCAGACAGCGGGTGCAGGAGACTCTCTATCAGACAGCGGATGCAGGATACACTCTAACAGACAGCGGATGCAGGAGACTCTCTATCAGACAGCAGATGCAGGAGACTCTCTATCAGACAGGGGATGCAGGAGACACCCTATCAGACAGCGGATGCGGCGTATCTCCACCAGAAAGCGGATGCAGGAGACTCTCTATCAGACAGCGGATGCATAGACACTCTATCAGACAGCGGATGTGGCGTATCTCCACCAGAAAGCTGATGCAGGAGAAATTCTATCTGACAGCGGATGCAGGAGTATCTCCATCAGACATCGGATGCAGGAGAAACTCTAACAGACAGCTGATGCAGGAGTATCTCTATCAGACAGCGGATGCAGGTGTCTCTCTATCAGACAGCGGATGCAGGAGTATCTCCATCAGACAGCGAATGCAGGAGTATCTCCATTAGACAGCGGATGCAGGAGTATCTCCATCAGACAGCGGATGCAGGAGTCTCTCTATTAGACAGCGGATGCAGGTGTCTCTCTATCAGACAGCGGATGCAGGAGTATCATCATCAGACAGCGGATGCAGGAGACATTCTTTCAGACAGCGGATGCAGGAGACTCTCTATCAGACAGCGGATGCAGGAGACTCTCTATCAGACATCGGTTGCAAGAGTATCTTTTTCAGACAGCGGATGCAGAAGACTCTCTATCTGACAGCGGATGCAAGAAACTCTCTATCAGACAGCGGATGCAGAAGACTCTCTATCAGACAGCGGATGCAGGTGTCTCTCTATCAGACAGCGGATGCAGGAGACACTCTATCGGACAGCGGAGGCAGGAGTCTCTCCATCAGAAAGCGGATGCAGGAGTTTCTCTTTCAGACATCGAATGCAGGAGACACTCTATCAGATAGCGGATGCGGGAGACTCTCAATCAGACGTGGGTTGCAGGAGTATCTCTTTCAGACAGCGGATGCAGGAGACTCTCTATCAGACAGCCGATGCAGTAGACTCTCTATCAGACAGCGGATGTAGGTGTCTCTCCATCAGACAGCGGATGCAGGTGTCTCTCTATCAGACAGCGGATGCAGGAGTATCTCCATTAGACAGCGGATGCAGGAGTATCGCCATCAGCTAGCAGATGCAGGAGACTATCAGACAGCGGATGCAGGAGAATCTCCATCATACAGCGGATGCAGGAGTATCTCCATCAGACAACAGATGCAGGAGAAACTTTATCGGACAACGGATGCAGGAGTCTCTCCGTCAGAAAGCGGACGCAGGAGTCTCTGTTTCAGACATCGAATGCAGGACACACTCTATCAGACAGCGAATGCTGGAGACTCTCTATCAGACATCGGTTGCAGGAGTATCTCTTTCAGACAGCGGATGCAGGATACTCTCTATAAGACAGCGGATGCAGGAGACTCTCTATAAGACAGCGGATGCAGGAGACTCTCTATCAGACATCGGATGCAGAATACTCTCTATCAGACAGCGGATGCAGGTGTCTCTCTATCAGACAGCGGATGCAGGAGACTCACTTTCAGACAGCAGATGCAGGAGACACTCTATCAGACAGCGGATGCAGAAGTCTCTCTATCAGCGACGGATGCAGGTGTTTCTCTATCAGACAGCGGATGCAGGAGTATCTCCATCAGACAGCGGATGCAGGAGTATCTCCATCAGACAGCGGATGCAGGAGACACTCTATCAGACAAAGATTGCAGGAGACACTCTATCTGACAGCGGATGCAGGAGACACTCTTTCAGACAGCAGATGCAGAAGTCTCAAATTCAGAAAGCGGTTGCAGGAGTATCTCCCTCAGACATGGGATGCAGGAGTATCTCCATCAGACTGATGCAGGAGAAACTCCATCAGACAGCGGATGCAAGAGACACTCTATCAGACAGCTCTATCAGACAGCGGAAACAGTAGTATCTCTATCACACAGCGGATGCAGGAGACACTCTATCGGACAGCGTAGGCAGGAGTCTCTCCATCAGAAAGCGGATACAGGAGTTTCTCTTTCAGACATCGAATGCAGGAGACACTCTATCAGATAGCGGATGCAGGAGACTCTCTATCAGACGTCGGTTGCAGGAGTATCTCTTTCAGACAGCGGATGCAGAAGACTCTCTATCAGACAGCCGATGCAGTAGACTCTCTATCAGACAGCGGATGTAGGTGTCTCTCCATCAGACAGCGGATGCAGGTGTCTCTCTATCAGACAGCGGATGCAGGAGTATCTCCATTAGACAGCGGATGCAGGAGTATCTCCATCAGCAAGCAGATGAAGGAGTCTATCAGACAGCGGATGCAGAAGAATCTCTTTCATACAGCGGATGCAGGAGTATCTCCTTAAGACAACAGATGCAGGAGACACTTTATCGGACAATGGATGCAGGAGTCCCTCCGTCAGAAAGCGGATACAGGAGTCTTTCTTTCAGACATCGAATGCAGGACACACTCTATCAGACAGCGAATGCTGGAGACTCTCTATCAGACATCGGTTGCAGAGTATCTCTTTCAGACAGCAGATGCAGGATACTCTCTATAAGACAGCGGATGCAGGAGACTCTCTATTAGACAGCGGATGCAGCAGACTCTCTATCAGACATCGGATGCAGAATACTCTCAATCAGACAGCGGATGCAGGTGTCTCTCTATCAGACAGCGGATGCAGGAGACTCTCTTTCAGACAGCAGATGCAGGAGACACTCTATCAGACAGCGGATGCAGAAGTCTCTCTATCAGCGACGGATGCAGGTGTTTCTCTATCAGACAGCGGATGCAGGAGTTTCTCCATCAGACAGCGGATGCAGAGGTATCTCCATCAGACAGCGGATTCAGGAGACACTCTATCAGACAAAGATTGCAGGAGACACTCTTTCAGACAGCGGATGCAGGAGACACTCTTTCAGACAGCAGATGCAGAAGTTTCAAAATCAGTAAGCGGTTGCAGGAGTTTCTCCCTCAGACAGGGGATGCAGGAGTATCTCCATCAGACTGATGCAGGAGAAACTCTATCAGACAGCTGATACAGGAGACTCTCTATCAAACAGCGGATGCAGGAGACTATCAGACAGCGGATGCAGAAGTCTCTCTATCAGACAGCGGATGCAGGTGTCTCTCTATCCGAAAGCGGATGCAGGAGACACTCTATCAGACAGCGGATGCAGGAGACTCTCAATCAGACAGCGGATGCATTAGTCTCTCTATAAGACAGCGGATGCAGGAGTCCCTCCATCACACATCGGATGCAGGAGTCTCTCTATCAGATAGCCTATGCAGGAGTCGCTCTATTAGACAGACAATGCAGGAGACTCTGTATCAGACAGCGGATGCAGGAGACTCTCTATAAGACAGCGGATGCAGGAGTTTCTCTTATAGACAGTGGATGCAGGAGACTCTCTATCATACAGCGGATGCAGGAGTCTCTCCATCAGACAGCGGATGCAGGAGACACTCTATCAGACAGTGGATGCAAAAGACACTCTATCAGACAGAGGATGCAGGAGACTCTCTATCAGACATCGGATGCAAGAGTCTCTCTATCAGACAGCGGATGCAGGAGACTCTCTATCAGACAGCGGATGCAGTAGACTCTCTATCAGACAGCGGATGCAGGTGTCTCTCTATCAGACAGCGGATGCAGGAGTCTCTCCATCAGACAGCGGATGCAGGAGTTTCTCAATTTGACAAAGAATGCAGCTGTATCTCCATCAGACAACGGATGCATGAGTCTCTCTATCTTACGACGGATGCAGGAGTATCTCTATCAGACAGCGGATGCAGGAGTATCTCCATCAGACAGCGGATGCAAGAGACACTCTATCAGACAGCGGATGCAGGAGACTCTCTATCAGACAGCGGATGAAGGCGACTCTCTATCAGACATCGGTAGCAGGAGTATCTCTTTCAGACAGCGGATGCAGGAGACTCTCTATCAGACAGCGGATGCAGAAGACTCTTTATCAGACGGCGGTTGCAGGTGTCTCTCTATCAGACAGCGGATGCAAGAGCCTCTCAATCAGACAGCGGATGCAGAAGTCTATCAGACAGCAGATGCAGGAGACACTCTTTCAAACAGCGGATGCAGGAGACACTCTATCAGACAGCGGATGCAGGAGACTCTCTATCAGACAGCGGATGCAGGAGACTCTCTATCAGACAGCGGATGCAGGAGACACTCTATCAAACAGCGGATGCGGCGTATCTCCACCAGACAGCGGATGCAGGAGACTCTCTATCAGACAGCGGATGCAGAGACTCTCTATCAGACAGTGGATGCAGGAGTCTCTCTATCAGACAGCGGATGCAGGAGACGCTCTATCAGACAGCGGATGCAGGAGACACTCTATCAGACAGCGTATGCAGGAGACTCTCTATCAGACAGCGGATGCAGGAGACTGTCTATCAGACAGCGGATGCAGGAGACTCTCTATCAGACATCGGATGCAGGAGAAACTCTAACAGACAGCTGATGCAGGAGTCTATCAGACTGCGGATGCAGGTGTCTCTCTATCAGACAGTGGATGCAGGAGTATCTCTATCAGACAGCGTGTGCAGGAGTATCTCCATTAGACAGCTGATGCAGGAGTATCTCCATCAGACAGCGGATGCAGGAGACTCTCTATCTGACAGCGGATGCAAGAGACTCTCTATCAGACAGCGGATGCAGGAGACTCTCTATCAGACAGCGGATGCAGTAGACTCTCTATCAGACAGTGGATGCAGGTGTCTCTCTATCAGACAGCGGATGCAGTAGTATCTCCATCAGACAGCGGATGCAGGAGTATCTCCATCAGACAGCGGATGCAGGAGATACTCTATCTGACAGCGGATGCAGGAGTATCTCCAACAGACATCGGATGCAGGAGAAACTCTAACAGACAGCTGATGCAGGAGTACCTCTATCAGACAGCGGATGCAGGTGTCTCTCTATCAGACAGCGGATGCAGGAGTATCTCCATCAGACAGCGGATGCAGGAGTATCTCCATTAGACAGCGGATGCAGGAGTATCTCCATCAGACAGCGGATGCAGGAGTCTCTCTATTAGACAGCGGATGCAGGTGTCTCTCTATCAGACAGCCGATGCAGGAGTATCATCATCAGACAGCGGATGCAGGAGTATCATCATCAGACAGCGGATGCAGGAGACATTCTATCAGAGAGCGGATGCAGGAGACTCTCTATCAGACAGCGGATGCAAGAGACTCTCTATCAGACATCGGTTGCAAGAGTATCTCTTTCAGACAGCGGATGCAGGAGTCTCTCTATCAGAGAGCGGATGCAGGAGACTTTTTATCAGACAGCGGATGCAGGAGACTCTCTATCAGACAGTGGATGCAGGTGTCTCTCTATCAGACAGCGGATGCAGTAGTATCTCCATCAGACAGCGGATGCAGGAGTATCTCCATCAGACAGCGGATGCAGGAGATACTCTATCTGACAGCGGATGCAGGAGTATCTCCAACAGACATCGGATGCAGGAGAAACTCTAACAGACAGCTGATGCAGGAGTACCTCTATCAGACAGCGGATGCAGGTGTCTCTCTATCAGACAGCGGATGCAGGAGTATCTCCATCAGACAGCGGATGCAGGAGTATCTCCATTAGACAGCGGATGCAGGAGTATCTCCATCAGACAGCGGATGCATGAGTCTCTCTATTAGACAGCGGATGCAGGTGTCTCTCTATCAGACAGCGGATGCAGGAGTATCATCATCAGACAGCGGATGCAGGAGTATCATCATCAGACAGCGGATGCAGGAGACATTCTATCAGAGAGCGGATGCAGGAGACTCTCTATCAGACAGCGGATGCAAGAGACTCTCTATCAGACATCGGTTGCAAGAGTATCTCTTTCAGACAGCGGATGCAGGAGTCTCTCTATCAGAGAGCGGATGCAGGAGACTTTTTATCAGACAGCGGATGCAGGAGACTCTCTATCATACATGGATGCTAGAGACACTCTATCAGACAGCGGATGCAGGAGACACCATATCTGCAAGCGGATGCAATAGACACTCTATCAGACAGCGGATGCAGGAGACTCTCTATCAGACAGCGGATGCAGAAGACTCTCTATCAAACAGCGGATGCAGGAAGCTCTCTATCAGACAGTGGATGCAGGTGTCTCTCTATCAGACAGCGGATGCAATAGCCTCTCAATCAGACAGCGGATGCAGGAGTCTATCAAACAGCAGATGCAGGAGACACTCTTTCAGACAGCGGATGCAGGATACACTCTATCAGACAGCGAATGCAGGAGACTCTCTATCAGACAGCAGATGCAGGAGACTCTCTATCAGACAGGGGATGCAGGAGACACTCTATCAGACAGCGGATGCGGCGTATCTCCACCAGAAAGCGGATGCAGGAGACTCTCTATCAGACAGCGGATGCATAGACAAACTATCAGACAGCGGATGTGGCGTATCTCCACCAGAAAGCGGATGCAGGAGACACTCTATCTGACAGCGGATGCAGGAGTATCTCCATCAGACATCGGATGCAGGAGAAACTCTAACAGACAGCTGATGCAGGAATATCTCTATCAGACAGCGGATGCAGGTGTCTCTCTAACAGACAGCGGATGCAGGAGTATCTCCATAATACAGCGAATGCAGGGGTATCTCCATTAGACAGCGGATGCAGTAGTATCTCCATCAGACAGCGGATGCAGGAGTCTCTCTATTAGACAGCGGATGCAGGTGTCTCTCTATCAGACAGCGGATGCAGGAGTTTCTCCATTAGACAGCGGATGCAGTAGTATCTCCATCAGACAGCGGATGCAGGAGTCTCTCTATTAGACAGCGGATGCAGGAGTCTCTCTATCAGACAGCGGATGCAGGAGTATCATCATCAGACAGCGGATGCAGGAGACATTCTATCAGACAGCGGATGCAGGAGACTCTCTATCAGACAGCGGATGCAGGAGACTCTCTATCAGACATCGGTTGCAAGAGTATCTTTTTCAGACAGCGGATGCAGGGGACTCTCTATCTGACAGTGGATGCAAGAAACTCTCTATCAGACAGCGGATGCAGAAGACTCTCTATCAGACAGCGGATGCAGTAGACTCTCAATCAGACAGCGGATGCAGGTGTCTCTCTATCAGACAGCGGATGCAGGAGACACTCTATCAGACAGCGGAGGCAGGAGTCTCTCCATCAGAAAGCGGATGCAGGAGTTTCTCTTTCAGACATCGAATGCAGGAGACACTCTATCAGATAGCGGATGCAGGAGACTCTCTATCAGACGTCGGTTGCAGGAGTATCTCTTTCAGACAGCGGATGCAGGAGACTCTCTATCAGACAGCCGATGCAGTAGACTCTCTATCAGACAGCGGATGTAGGTGTCTCTCCATCAGACAGCGGATGCATGTGTCTCTCTATCAGACAGCGGATGCAGGAGTATCTCCATTAGACAGCGGATGCAGGAGTATCTCCATCAGCTAGCAGATGCAGGAGTCTATCAGACAGCGGATGCAGGAGAATGTCCATCATACAGCGGATGCAGGAGTATCTCCATCAGACAACAGATGCAGGAGACACTTTATCGGACAACGGATGCAGGAGTCTCTCCGTCAGAAAGCGGACGCAGGAGTCTCTCTTTCAGACATCGAATGCAGGACACACTCTATCAGACAGCGAATGCTGGAGACTTTCTATCAGACATCGGTTGCAGGAGTATCTCTTTCAGACAGCGGATGCAGGATACTCTCTGTAAGACAGCGTATGCAGGAGACTCTCTATTAGACAGCGGATGCAGGAGACTCTCTATCAGACATCGGATGCAGAATACTCTCAATCAGACAGCGGATGCAGGTGTCTCTCTATCAGACAGCGGATGCAGGAGACTCTCTTTCAGACAGCAGATGCAGGAGACACTCTATCAGACAGCGGATGCAGAAGTCTCTCTATCAGCGACGGATGCAGGTGTTTCTCTATCAGACAGCGGATGCAGGAGTATCTCCATCAGACAGCGTATGCAGGAGTATCTCCATCAGACAGCGGATGCAGGAGACACTCTATCAAACAAAGATTGCAGGAGACACTCTATCAGACAGCCGATGCAGGAGACACTCTTTCAGACAGCAGATGCAGAAGTTTCAAACTCAGAAAGCGGTTGCAGGAGTATCTCCCTCAGACATGGGATGCAGGAGTATCACCATAAGACTGATGCAGGAGAAACTCCATCAGACAGCGGATGCAAGAGACACTCTATCAGACAGCGGATGCAGGAGACACTCTATCAGACAGTCGATGCAGAAGTCTCTATCAGACAGCGGATGCAGGTGTCTCTCTATCAGACAGCGGATGCAGGAGTCTCTCCATCAGACAGCGGATGCAGGAGTTTCTCAATTTGACAGCGGATGCAGCTGTATCTCCATCAGACAGCGGATGCATGAGTCTCTCTATCATACGACGGATGCAGGAGTATCTCCATCAGACAGCGGATGCAGGAATATCTCCATCAGACAGCGGATGCAAGAGACACTCTATCAGACAGCGGATGCAGGAGACTCTCTATCAGACAGCGGATGAAGAACACTCTCTATCAGACATCGGTAGCAGGAGTATCTCTTTCAGACAGCGGATGCAGGAGACTCTCTATCAGACAGCGGATGCAGAAGACTCTTTATCAGACGGCGGTTGCAGGTGTCTCTCTATCAGACAGCGGATGCAAGAGCCTCTCAATCAGACAGCGGATGCAGGAGTCTATCAGACAGCAGATGCAGTAGACACTCTATCAAACAGCGGATGCAGGAGACACTCTATCAGACAGCGGATGCAGGAGACTCTCTATCAGACAGCGGATGCAGGAGACTCTCTATCAGACAGCGGATGCAGGAGACACTCTATCAAACAGCGGATGCGGCGTATCTCCACCAGACAGCGGATGCAGGAGACTCTCTATCAGACAGCGGATGCAGAGACTCTCTATCAGACAGTTGATGCAGGAGTCTCTCTATCAGATAGCGGATGCAGGAGACGCTCTATCAGACAGCGGATGCAGGAGACACTCTATCAGACAGCGGATGCAGCAGTCTCTCTATCAGACAGTGGATGCAGGAGACTGTCTATCAGACAGCGTATGCAGGAGACTCTCTATCAGACATCGGATGCAGGAGAAACTCTAACAGACAGCTGATGCAGGAGTCTCTCTATCAGACAGCGGATGCAGGAGTATCTCTATCAGACAGCGGATGCAGGAGTATCTCCATTAGACAGCTGATGCAGGAGTATCTCCATCAGACAGCGGATGCAGGAGACTCTCTATCTGACAGCGGATGCAAGAGACTCTCTATCAGACAGCGGATGCAGGAGACTCTCTATCAGACAGCGGATGCAGGTGTCTTTCTATCAGACAGCGGATGCAGTAGTATCTCCATCAGACAGCGGATGCAGGAGTATCTCCATCAGACAGCGGATGCAGGAGACACTCTATCTGACAGCGGATGCGGGAGTATCTCCATCAGACATCGGATGCAGGAGAAACTCTAACAGACAGCTGATGCAGGAGTATCTCTATCAGACAGCGGATGCAGGTGTCTCTCTATCAGACAGCGGATGCAGGAATATCTCCATTAGACAGCGGATGCAGGAGTATCTCCATCAGACAGTGGATGCAGGAGTCTCTCTATTAGACAGCGGATGCAGGTGTCTCTCTATCAGACAGCGGATGCAGGAGTATCATCATCAGACAGCGGATGCAGGAGACATTCTATCAAACAGCGGATGCAGGAGACTCTCTATCAGACAGCGGATGCAGGAGACTCTCTATCAGACATCGGTTGCAAGAGTATCTCTTTCAGACAGCGGATGCAGGAGACTCTCTATCTGACAGCGGACTCAAGAAACTCTCTTTCAGACAGCGGATGCAGAAGATTCTCTATCAGACAGCGGATGCAGTAGTATCTCTATCAGACAGCGGATGCAGGAGACACTCTATCGGACAGCGGAGGCAGGAGTCTCTCCATCAGAAAGCGGATGCAGGAGTTTCTCTTTCAGACATCGAATGCAGGAGACACTCTATCAGATAGCGGATGCAGGAGACTCTCTATCAGACGTCGGTTGCAGGAGTATCTCTTTCAGACAGCGGATGCAGGAGACTCTCTATCAGACAGCCGATGCAGTAGACTCTCTATCAGACAGCGGATGTAGGTGTCTCTCCATCAGACATTGGATGCAGGTGTCTCTCTATCAGACGGCGGATGCAGGAGTATCTCCATTAGACAGCGGATGCAGGAGTTTCTCCATCAGCTAGCAGATGCAGGAGTCTATCAGACAGCGGATGCAGAAGAATCTCTTTCATACAGCGGATGCAGGAGTATCTCCTTCAGACAACAGATGCAGGAGACACTTTATCGGACAATGGATGCAGGAGACACTCTTTCAGACATCGAATGCAGGACACACTCTATCAGACAGCGACTGCTGGAGACTCTCTATCAGACATCGGTTGCAGAGTATCTCTTTCAGACAGCAGATGCAGGATACTCTCTATACGACAGCGGATGCAGGAGACTCTCTATTAGAGAGCGGATGCAGGAGACTCTCTATCAGACATTGGATGCAGAATACTCTCAATCAGACAGCGGATGCAGGTGTCTCTCTATCAGACAGCGGATGCAGGAGACTCTCTTTCAGACAGCAGATGCAGGAGACACTCTATCAGACAGCGGATGCAGAAGTCTCTCTATCAGCGACGGATGCAGGTGTTTCTCTATCAGACAGCGGATGCAGGAGTATCTCCATCAGACAGCGGATGCAGTAGTATCTCAATCAGACAGCGGATTCAGGAGACACTCTATCAGACAAAGATTGCAGGAGACACTCTTTCAGACAGCGGATGCAGGAGACACTCTTTCAGACAGCAGATGCAGAAGTCTCAAAATCAGTAAGCGGTTGCAGGAGTTTCTCCCTCAGACAGGGGATGCAGGAGTATCTCCATCAGACTGATGCAGGAGAAACTCTATCAGACAGCTGATAAAGGAGACTCTCTATCAAACAGCGGATGCAGAAGACAATCAGACAGCGGATGCAGAAGTCTCTCTATCAGACAGCGGATGCAGGTTTCTCTCTATCCGAAAGCGGATGCAGGAGACACTCTATCAGACAGCGGATGCAGGAGACTCTCAATCAGACAGTGGATGCATTAGTCTCTCTATAAGACAGCGGATGCAGGAGTCCCTCCGTCACACATCGGATGCAGGAGTCTCTCTATCAGATAGCGGATGCAGGAGTCGCTCTATTAGACAGACAATGCAGGAGTATCTCCATCAGACATCGGATGCAGGAGAAACTCTAACAGACAGCTGATGCAGGAATATCTCTATCAGACAGCGGATGCAGGTGTCTCTCTAACAGACAGCGGATGCAGGAGTATCTCCATAATACAGCGAATGCAGGGGTATCTCCATTAGACAGCGGATGCAGTAGTATCTCCATCAGACAGCGGATGCAGGAGTCTCTCTATTAGACAGCGGATGCAGGTGTCTCTCTATCAGACAGCGGATGCAGGAGTTTCTCCATTAGACAGCGGATGCAGTAGTATCTCCATCAGACAGCGGATGCAGGAGTCTCTCTATTAGACAGCGGATGCAGGAGTCTCTCTATCAGACAGCGGATGCAGGAGTATCATCATCAGACAGCGGATGCAGGAGACATTCTATCAGACAGCGGATGCAGGAGACTCTCTATCAGACAGCGGATGCAGGAGACTCTCTATCAGACATCGGTTGCAAGAGTATCTTTTTCAGACAGCGGATGCAGGGGACTCTCTATCTGACAGTGGATGCAAGAAACTCTCTATCAGACAGCGGATGCAGAAGACTCTCTATCAGACAGCGGATGCAGTAGACTCTCAATCAGACAGCGGATGCAGGTGTCTCTCTATCAGACAGCGGATGCAGGAGACACTCTATCAGACAGCGGAGGCAGGAGTCTCTCCATCAGAAAGCGGATGCAGGAGTTTCTCTTTCAGACATCGAATGCAGGAGACACTCTATCAGATAGCGGATGCAGGAGACTCTCTATCAGACGTCGGTTGCAGGAGTATCTCTTTCAGACAGCGGATGCAGGAGACTCTCTATCAGACAGCCGATGCAGTAGACTCTCTATCAGACAGCGGATGTAGGTGTCTCTCCATCAGACAGCGGATGCATGTGTCTCTCTATCAGACAGCGGATGCAGGAGTATCTCCATTAGACAGCGGATGCAGGAGTATCTCCATCAGCTAGCAGATGCAGGAGTCTATCAGACAGCGGATGCAGGAGAATGTCCATCATACAGCGGATGCAGGAGTATCTCCATCAGACAACAGATGCAGGAGACACTTTATCGGACAACGGATGCAGGAGTCTCTCCGTCAGAAAGCGGACGCAGGAGTCTCTCTTTCAGACATCGAATGCAGGACACACTCTATCAGACAGCGAATGCTGGAGACTTTCTATCAGACATCGGTTGCAGGAGTATCTCTTTCAGACAGCGGATGCAGGATACTCTCTGTAAGACAGCGTATGCAGGAGACTCTCTATTAGACAGCGGATGCAGGAGACTCTCTATCAGACATCGGATGCAGAATACTCTCAATCAGACAGCGGATGCAGGTGTCTCTCTATCAGACAGCGGATGCAGGAGACTCTCTTTCAGACAGCAGATGCAGGAGACACTCTATCAGACAGCGGATGCAGAAGTCTCTCTATCAGCGACGGATGCAGGTGTTTCTCTATCAGACAGCGGATGCAGGAGTATCTCCATCAGACAGCGTATGCAGGAGTATCTCCATCAGACAGCGGATGCAGGAGACACTCTATCAAACAAAGATTGCAGGAGACACTCTATCAGACAGCCGATGCAGGAGACACTCTTTCAGACAGCAGATGCAGAAGTTTCAAACTCAGAAAGCGGTTGCAGGAGTATCTCCCTCAGACATGGGATGCAGGAGTATCACCATAAGACTGATGCAGGAGAAACTCCATCAGACAGCGGATGCAAGAGACACTCTATCAGACAGCGGATGCAGGAGACACTCTATCAGACAGTCGATGCAGAAGTCTCTATCAGACAGCGGATGCAGGTGTCTCTCTATCAGACAGCGGATGCAGGAGTCTCTCCATCAGACAGCGGATGCAGGAGTTTCTCAATTTGACAGCGGATGCAGCTGTATCTCCATCAGACAGCGGATGCATGAGTCTCTCTATCATACGACGGATGCAGGAGTATCTCCATCAGACAGCGGATGCAGGAATATCTCCATCAGACAGCGGATGCAAGAGACACTCTATCAGACAGCGGATGCAGGAGACTCTCTATCAGACAGCGGATGAAGAACACTCTCTATCAGACATCGGTAGCAGGAGTATCTCTTTCAGACAGCGGATGCAGGAGACTCTCTATCAGACAGCGGATGCAGAAGACTCTTTATCAGACGGCGGTTGCAGGTGTCTCTCTATCAGACAGCGGATGCAAGAGCCTCTCAATCAGACAGCGGATGCAGGAGTCTATCAGACAGCAGATGCAGTAGACACTCTATCAAACAGCGGATGCAGGAGACACTCTATCAGACAGCGGATGCAGGAGACTCTCTATCAGACAGCGGATGCAGGAGACTCTCTATCAGACAGCGGATGCAGGAGACACTCTATCAAACAGCGGATGCGGCGTATCTCCACCAGACAGCGGATGCAGGAGACTCTCTATCAGACAGCGGATGCAGAGACTCTCTATCAGACAGTTGATGCAGGAGTCTCTCTATCAGATAGCGGATGCAGGAGACGCTCTATCAGACAGCGGATGCAGGAGACACTCTATCAGACAGCGGATGCAGCAGTCTCTCTATCAGACAGTGGATGCAGGAGACTGTCTATCAGACAGCGTATGCAGGAGACTCTCTATCAGACATCGGATGCAGGAGAAACTCTAACAGACAGCTGATGCAGGAGTCTCTCTATCAGACAGCGGATGCAGGAGTATCTCTATCAGACAGCGGATGCAGGAGTATCTCCATTAGACAGCTGATGCAGGAGTATCTCCATCAGACAGCGGATGCAGGAGACTCTCTATCTGACAGCGGATGCAAGAGACTCTCTATCAGACAGCGGATGCAGGAGACTCTCTATCAGACAGCGGATGCAGGTGTCTTTCTATCAGACAGCGGATGCAGTAGTATCTCCATCAGACAGCGGATGCAGGAGTATCTCCATCAGACAGCGGATGCAGGAGACACTCTATCTGACAGCGGATGCGGGAGTATCTCCATCAGACATCGGATGCAGGAGAAACTCTAACAGACAGCTGATGCAGGAGTATCTCTATCAGACAGCGGATGCAGGTGTCTCTCTATCAGACAGCGGATGCAGGAATATCTCCATTAGACAGCGGATGCAGGAGTATCTCCATCAGACAGTGGATGCAGGAGTCTCTCTATTAGACAGCGGATGCAGGTGTCTCTCTATCAGACAGCGGATGCAGGAGTATCATCATCAGACAGCGGATGCAGGAGACATTCTATCAAACAGCGGATGCAGGAGACTCTCTATCAGACAGCGGATGCAGGAGACTCTCTATCAGACATCGGTTGCAAGAGTATCTCTTTCAGACAGCGGATGCAGGAGACTCTCTATCTGACAGCGGACTCAAGAAACTCTCTTTCAGACAGCGGATGCAGAAGATTCTCTATCAGACAGCGGATGCAGTAGTATCTCTATCAGACAGCGGATGCAGGAGACACTCTATCGGACAGCGGAGGCAGGAGTCTCTCCATCAGAAAGCGGATGCAGGAGTTTCTCTTTCAGACATCGAATGCAGGAGACACTCTATCAGATAGCGGATGCAGGAGACTCTCTATCAGACGTCGGTTGCAGGAGTATCTCTTTCAGACAGCGGATGCAGGAGACTCTCTATCAGACAGCCGATGCAGTAGACTCTCTATCAGACAGCGGATGTAGGTGTCTCTCCATCAGACATTGGATGCAGGTGTCTCTCTATCAGACGGCGGATGCAGGAGTATCTCCATTAGACAGCGGATGCAGGAGTTTCTCCATCAGCTAGCAGATGCAGGAGTCTATCAGACAGCGGATGCAGAAGAATCTCTTTCATACAGCGGATGCAGGAGTATCTCCTTCAGACAACAGATGCAGGAGACACTTTATCGGACAATGGATGCAGGAGACACTCTTTCAGACATCGAATGCAGGACACACTCTATCAGACAGCGACTGCTGGAGACTCTCTATCAGACATCGGTTGCAGAGTATCTCTTTCAGACAGCAGATGCAGGATACTCTCTATACGACAGCGGATGCAGGAGACTCTCTATTAGAGAGCGGATGCAGGAGACTCTCTATCAGACATTGGATGCAGAATACTCTCAATCAGACAGCGGATGCAGGTGTCTCTCTATCAGACAGCGGATGCAGGAGACTCTCTTTCAGACAGCAGATGCAGGAGACACTCTATCAGACAGCGGATGCAGAAGTCTCTCTATCAGCGACGGATGCAGGTGTTTCTCTATCAGACAGCGGATGCAGGAGTATCTCCATCAGACAGCGGATGCAGTAGTATCTCAATCAGACAGCGGATTCAGGAGACACTCTATCAGACAAAGATTGCAGGAGACACTCTTTCAGACAGCGGATGCAGGAGACACTCTTTCAGACAGCAGATGCAGAAGTCTCAAAATCAGTAAGCGGTTGCAGGAGTTTCTCCCTCAGACAGGGGATGCAGGAGTATCTCCATCAGACTGATGCAGGAGAAACTCTATCAGACAGCTGATAAAGGAGACTCTCTATCAAACAGCGGATGCAGAAGACAATCAGACAGCGGATGCAGAAGTCTCTCTATCAGACAGCGGATGCAGGTTTCTCTCTATCCGAAAGCGGATGCAGGAGACACTCTATCAGACAGCGGATGCAGGAGACTCTCAATCAGACAGTGGATGCATTAGTCTCTCTATAAGACAGCGGATGCAGGAGTCCCTCCGTCACACATCGGATGCAGGAGTCTCTCTATCAGATAGCGGATGCAGGAGTCGCTCTATTAGACAGACAATGCAGGAGACTCTGTATCAGACAGCGGATGCAGGAGACTCTCTATAAGACAGCGGATGCAGGAGTTTCTCTTATAGACAGTGGATGCAGGAGACTCTCTATCATACAGCGGATGCAGGAGTCTCTCCATCGGAGAGCGGATGCAGGAGACACTCTATCAGACAGCGGATGCAAAAGACACTCTATCAGACAGAGGATGCAGGAGACTCTCTATCAGACATGGGATGCAAGAGTCTCTCTATCAGACAGCGGATGCAGGAGACTCTCTATCAGACAGCGGATGCAGTTGACTCTCTATCAGACAGCGGATGCAGGAGACACTCTATCAAACAGCGGATGCAGGCGTCTCTCCATCAGACAGGGGATGCAGGAGACTCTCTATCAGACAGTGGATGCAGGAGTCTCTCTATCAGACAGCGGATGAAGGAGACTCTCTATCAGACAACATATGCAGGAGACACTCTATCACACAGTGGATGCAGGAGACACTCTATCACACAGCAGATGCAGGCGTTTCTCCATTAGACAGCGGATGCAGGAGTATCTCAATCAGACAGCGGATGCAGGAGTCTTTCAATCAGACAGCGAATGCAGGAGTATCTCAATCAGACAGCGGATGCAGGAGTATCTCCACCAGACAGCGGATGCAGGAGACACTCTATCAGACAGCGGATGCAGGAGACTCTTTATCAGACAGCGGATGCAGGAGACAATCTATCAGACAGCGGATGTAGGAGTCTCTCCATCAGACAGCGGATGCAGGAGACTCTCCATCAATCAGTGGATGCAGCAGACTCTCTTTCAGGCAGCCGATGCAAGAGACTCTCTATCAGACTGCGGATGCAGGAAACTCTCTATCAGACAGCGGATGCAGGAGTCTCTCTATCAGAGAGCGGATGCAGGAGACTTTTTATCAGACAGCGGATGCAGGAGACTCTCTATCAGACATGGATGCATGAGACACTCTATCAGACAGCGGATGCGGGAGACACCATATCTGCAAGCGGATGCAATAGACACTCTATCAGACAGCGGATGATGGAGACTCTCTATCAAACAGCGGATGCAGGAAGCTCTCTATCAGACAGCGGATGCAGGAGTCTATCAAACAGCAGATTCAGGAGACACTCTATCAGACAGCGGATGCAGGATACACTCTAACAGACAGCGGATGCAGGAGACTCTCTATCAGACAGCAGATGCAGGAGACTCTCTATCGGACAGGGGATGCAGGAGACACTCTATCAGACAGCGGATGCGGCGTATCTCCACCAGAAAGCGGATGCAGGAGACACTCTATCAGACAGCGGATGCATAGACTCTCTATCAGACAGCGGATGCAAGAGTTTATCAAACAGCGGATACAGGAGTCTCTCTATCAGACAGCAGATGCAGAAGACACTCTATCAGACAGCGGATGCAGGAGTCTCTCTATCAGACTGCGGATGCAGGAGACTCTATATCAGACAGCAGATGCAGGAGACACTCTATCAGACAGCGGATGCAGGCGCCTCTCGATCAGACAGCAGATGCAGGAGACTCTGTATCAGACAGCGGATGCAGGAGACTCTCTATCAGACAGCGGAAGGAGGAGTATCTCCATCAGACAGCAAATGCAGGAGTCTCTCTATCAGACAGCGGATGCAGGAGTATCTCCATCAGACAGCGGATGCAAAAGACACTCTATCAGACAGCCGATGCAGGAGACACTCTATCAGACAGCGGATGCAGGAATCTCCTATCAGACAGCGGATGCAGGAGACTCTCCATCAGACAGCGGATGTAGAAGTTTCTCAATTTGACAGCGGATGCAGCTGTATCTCCATCAGACAGCGGATGCAGGAGTCTCTCTATTAGACAGCGGATGCAGGAGTATTTTCATCAGACAGCGAATGCAGGAGTATATCAGACAGCATATGCATGAGACACTCTATCAGTCAGCGGATGCAGGAGACACTCTATCAGACAGCGGATGCAGGAGACTCTCTATCAGACAGCGGATGCAGGAGACTCTCTATAAGACAGCGGATGCAGGAAACTCTCTATCAGACAGCGGATGCAGGAGTCTCTCTATCAGAGAGCGGATGCAGGAGACTTTTTATCAGACAGCGGATGCAGGAGACTCTCTATCAGACATGGATGCATTAGACACTCTATCAGACAGCGGATGCAGGAGACACCATATCTGCAAGCGGATGCAATAGACACTTTATCAGACAGCGGATGCAGGAGACTCTCTATCAGACAGCGGATGCAGGAGACTCTATATCAAACAGCGGATGCAAGAAGCTCTCTATCAGACAGCGGATGCAGGAGTCTATCAAACAGCAGATGCAAGAGACACTCTATCAGACAGCGGATGCAGGATACACTCTATCAGACAGCGAATGCAGGAGACTCTCTATCAGACAGCAGATGCAGGAGACTCTCTATCAGACAGGGGATGCAGGAGACACTCTATCAGACAGCGGATGCGGCGTATCTCCACCAGAAAGCGGATGCAGGAGACACTCTATCAGACAGCGGATGCATAGACTCTCTATCAGACAGTGGATGCAAGAGTTTATCAGACAGCGGATACAGGAGACTCTCTATCAGACAGCAGATGCAGAAGACACTCTATCAGACAGCGGATGCAGGAATCTCTCTATCAGACTATGGATGCAGGAGACTCTATATCAGACAGCAGATGCAGGAGACACTCTATCAGACAGCGGATGATGGAGACTCTCTATCAAACAGCGGATGCAGGAAGCTCTCTATCAGACAGCGGATGCAGGAGTCTATCAAACAGCAGATTCAGGAGACACTCTATCAGACAGCGGATGCAGGATACACTCTAACAGACAGCGGATGCAGGAGACACTCTTTCAGACAGCAGATGCAGAAGTCTCAAAATCAGTAAGCGGTTGCAGGAGTTTCTCCCTCAGACAGGGGATGCAGGAGTATCTCCATCAGACTGATGCAGGAGAAACTCTATCAGACAGCTGATAAAGGAGACTCTCTATCAAACAGCGGATGCAGAAGACAATCAGACAGCGGATGCAGAAGTCTCTCTATCAGACAGCGGATGCAGGTGTCTCTCTATCCGAAAGCGGATGCAGGAGACACTCTATCAGACAGCGGATGCAGGAGACTCTCAATCAGACAGTGGATGCATTAGTCTCTCTATAAGACAGCGGATGCAGGAGTCCCTCCATCACACATCGGATGCAGGAGTCTCTCTATCAGATAGCGGATGCAGGAGTCGCTCTATTAGACAGACAATGCAGGAGACTCTGTATCAGACAGCGGATGCAGGAGACTCTCTATAAGACAGCGGATGCAGGAGTTTCTCTTATAGACAGTGGATGCAGGAGACTCTCTATCATACAGCGGATGCAGGAGTCTCTCCATCGGAGAGCGGATGCAGGAGACACTCTATCAGACAGCGGATGCAAAAGACACTCTATCAGACAGAGGATGCAGGAGACTCTCTATCAGACATGGGATGCAAGAGTCTCTCTATCAGACAGCGGATGCAGGAGACTCTCTATCAGACAGCGGATGCAGTTGACTCTCTATCAGACAGCGGATGCAGGAGACACTCTATCAAACAGCGGATGCAGGCGTCTCTCCATCAGACAGGGGATGCAGGAGACTCTCTATCAGACAGTGGATGCAGGAGTCTCTCTATCAGACAGCGGATGAAGGAGACTCTCTATCAGACAACATATGCAGGAGACACTCTATCACACAGTGGATGCAGGAGACACTCTATCACACAGCAGATGCAGGCGTTTCTCCATTAGACAGCGGATGCAGGAGTATCTCAATCAGACAGCGGATGCAGGAGTCTTTCAATCAGACAGCGAATGCAGGAGTATCTCAATCAGACAGCGGATGCAGGAGTATCTCCACCAGACAGCGGATGCAGGAGACACTCTATCAGACAGCGGATGCAGGAGACTCTTTATCAGACAGCGGATGCAGGAGACAATCTATCAGACAGCGGATGTAGGAGTCTCTCCATCAGACAGCGGATGCAGGAGACTCTCCATCAATCAGTGGATGCAGCAGACTCTCTTTCAGGCAGCCGATGCAAGAGACTCTCTATCAGACTGCGGATGCAGGAAACTCTCTATCAGACAGCGGATGCAGGAGTCTCTCTATCAGAGAGCGGATGCAGGAGACTTTTTATCAGACAGCGGATGCAGGAGACTCTCTATCAGACATGGATGCATGAGACACTCTATCAGACAGCGGATGCGGGAGACACCATATCTGCAAGCGGATGCAATAGACACTCTATTAGACAGCGGATGATGGAGACTCTCTATCAAACAGCGGATGCAGGAAGCTCTCTATCAGACAGCGGATGCAGGAGTCTATCAAACAGCAGATTCAGGAGACACTCTATCAGACAGCGGATGCAGGATACACTCTAACAGACAGCGGATGCAGGAGACTCTCTATCAGACAGCAGATGCAGGAGACTCTCTATCGGACAGGGGATGCAGGAGACACTCTATCAGACAGCGGATGCGGCGTATCTCCACCAGAAAGCGGATGCAGGAGACACTCTATCAGACAGCGGATGCATAGACTCTCTATCAGACAGCGGATGCAAGAGTTTATCAAACAGCGGATACAGGAGTCTCTCTATCAGACAGCAGATGCAGAAGACACTCTATCAGACAGCGGATGCAGGAGTCTCTCTATCAGACTGCGGATGCAGGAGACTCTATATCAGACAGCAGATGCAGGAGACACTCTATCAGACAGCGGATGCAGGCGCCTCTCGATCAGACAGCAGATGCAGGAGACTCTGTATCAGACAGCGGATGCAGGAGACTCTCTATCAGACAGCGGAAGGAGGAGTATCTCCATCAGACAGCAAATGCAGGAGTCTCTCTATCAGACAGCGGATGCAGGAGTATCTCCATCAGACAGCGGATGCAAAAGACACTCTATCAGACAGCCGATGCAGGAGACACTCTATCAGACAGCGGATGCAGGAATCTCCTATCAGACAGCGGATGCAGGAGACTCTCCATCAGACAGCGGATGTAGAAGTTTCTCAATTTGACAGCGGATGCAGCTGTATCTCCATCAGACAGCGGATGCAGGAGTCTCTCTATTAGACAGCGGATGCAGGAGTATTTTCATCAGACAGCGAATGCAGGAGTATATCAGACAGCATATGCATGAGACACTCTATCAGTCAGCGGATGCAGGAGACACTCTATCAGACAGCGGATGCAGGAGACTCTCTATCAGACAGCGGATGCAGGAGACTCTCTATAAGACAGCAGATGCAGGAAACTCTCTATCAGACAGCGGATGCAGGAGTCTCTCTATCAGAGAGCGGATGCAGGAGACTTTTTATCAGACAGCGGATGCAGGAGACTCTCTATCAGACATGGATGCATTAGACACTCTATCAGACAGCGGATGCAGGAGACACCATATCTGCAAGCGGATGCAATAGACACTCTATCAGACAGCGGATGCAGGAGACTCTCTATCAGACAGCGGATGCAGGAGACTCTATATCAAACAGCGGATGCAAGAAGCTCTCTATCAGACAGCGGATGCAGGAGTCTATCAAACAGCAGATGCAAGAGACACTCTATCAGACAGCGGATGCAGGATACACTCTATCAGACAGCGAATGCAGGAGACTCTCTATCAGACAGCAGATGCAGGAGACTCTCTATCAGACAGGGGATGCAGGAGACACTCTATCAGACAGCGGATGCGGCGTATCTCCACCAGAAAGCGGATGCAGGAGACACTCTATCAGACAGCGGATGCATAGACTCTCTATCAGACAGTGGATGCAAGAGTTTATCAGACAGCGGATACAGGAGACTCTCTATCAGACAGCAGATGCAGAAGACACTCTATCAGACAGCGGATGCAGGAATCTCTCTATCAGACTATGGATGCAGGAGACTCTATATCAGACAGCAGATGCAGGAGACACTCTATCAGACAGCGGATGATGGAGACTCTCTATCAAACAGCGGATGCAGGAAGCTCTCTATCAGACAGCGGATGCAGGAGTCTATCAAACAGCAGATTCAGGAGACACTCTATCAGACAGCGGATGCAGGATACACTCTAACAGACAGCGGATGCAGGAGACTCTCTATCAGACAGCAGATGCAGGAGACTCTCTATCAGACAGGGGATGCAGGAGACACTCTATCAGACAGCGGATGCGGCGTATCTCCACCAGAAAGCGGATGCAGGAGACACTCTATCAGACAGCGGATGCATAGACTCTCTATCAGACAGCGGATGCAAGAGTTTATCAAACAGCGGATACAGGAGTCTCTCTATCAGACAGCAGATGCAGAAGACACTCTATCAGACAGCGGATGCAGGAGTCTCTCTATCAAACTGCGGATGCAGGAGACTCTATATCAGACAGCAGATGCAGGAGACACTCTATCAGACAGCGGATGCAGGCGCCTCTCGATCAGACAGCAGATGCAGGAGACTGTATCAGACAGCGGATGCAGGAGACTCTCTATCAGACAGCGGAAGGAGGAGTATCTCCATCAGACAGCGAATGCAGGAGTCTCTCTATCAGACAGCGGATGCAGGAGTATCTCCATCAGACAGCGGATGCAAAAGACACTCTATCAGACAGCCGATGCAGGAGACACTCTATCAGACAGCGGATGCAGGAATCTCCTATCAGACAGCGGATGCAGGAGACTCTCCATCAGACAGCGGATGTAGAAGTTTCTCAATTTGACAGCGGATGAAGCTGTATCTCCATCAGACAGCGGATGCAGGAGTCTCTCTATTAGACAGCGGATGCAGGAGTATTTTCATCAGACAGCGAATGCAGGAGTATATCAGACAGCATATGCATGAGACACTCTATCAGTCAGCGGATGCAGGAGACACTCTATCAGACAGCGGATGCAGGAGACTCTCTATCAGACAGCGGATGCAGGAGACTCTCTATAAGACAGCGGATGCAGGAAACCATCTATCAGACAGCGGATGCAGGAGTCTCTCTATCAGAGAGCGGATGCAGGAGACTTTTTATCAGACAGCGGATGCAGGAGACTCTCTATCAGACATGGATGCATTAGACACTCTATCAGACAGCGGATGCAGGAGACACCATATCTGCAAGCGGATGCAATAGACACTCTATCAGACAGCGGATGCAGGAGACTCTCTATCAGACAGCGGATGCAGGAGACTCTATATCAAACAGCGGATGCAAGAAGCTCTCTATCAGACAGCGGATGCAGGAGTCTATCAAACAGCAGATGCAAGAGACACTCTATCAGACAGCGGATGCAGGATACACTCTATCAGACAGCGGATGCAGGAGACTCTCTATCAGACAGCAGATGCAGGAGACTCTCTATCAGACAGGGGATGCAGGAGACACTCTATCAGACAGCGGATGCGGCGTATCTCCACCAGAAAGCGGATGCAGGAGACACTCTATCAGACAGCGGATGCATAGACTCTCTATCAGACAGTGGATGCAAGAGTTTATCAGACAGCGGATACAGGAGACTCTCTATCAGACAGCAGATGCAGAAGACACTCTATCAGACAGCGGATGCAGGAATCTCTCTATCAGACTATGGATGCAGGAGACTCTATATCAGACAGCAGATGCAGGAGACACTCTATCAGACAGCGGATGCAGGCGTCTCTCGATCAGACAGCAGATGCAGGAGACTCTGTATCAGACAGCGGATGCAGGAGACTCTCTATCAGACAGCGGAAGGAGGAGTATCTCCATCAGACAGCGAATGCAGGAGTCTCTCTATCAGACAGCGGATGCAGGAGTATCTCCATCAGACAGCGGATGCAAAAGTTACTCTATCAGACAGCCGATGCAGGAGACACTTCATCAGACAGCGGGTGCAGGAATCTCCTATCAGACAGCGGATGCAGGAGACTCTCCATCAGACAGCGGATGCAGAAGTTTCTCAATTTGACAGCGGATGCAGCTGTATCTCCATCAGACAGCGGATGCAGGAGTCTCTCTATTAGACAGCGGATGCAGGAGTATTTTCATCAGACAGCGAATGCAGGAGTATATCAGACAGCATATGCATGAGACACTCTATCAGACAGCGGATGCAGGAGACACTCTATCAGACAGCGGATGCAGGAGACTCTCTATCAGACAGCGGATGCAGGAGACTCTCTATCAGACAGCGGATGCAGGTTTCTCTCTTTCAGACAGCGGATGCAGAAGACTCTCTCTCAGACGGCGGATGCAGGAAACTCTCTATCAGACAGCGGATGCAGGAGTCTCTCTATCAGACAGCGGATGCAGGAGTATTTTCATCAGACAGCGGATAAAAGAGACACTCTATCAGACAGCGGATGCAAGAGACTCTCTATCAGACAGCAGATGCAGGAGACTATCAGATAGCGGATGGATTAGTATCTCCATCAGACAGCGGATGCAGGAGTCTCTCTATCAGACAGCGGATGCCAGAGTATCTCCATCAGACAGCGGATGCAGGTGTCTCTCTATCAGACAGCGGATGCAGGAGACACTCTATCAGACAGCGGATGCAGGAGACACTCTATCAGACAGCGGATGCAGGAGACTCTCTATCAGACAGCGGATGCAGGAGACTCTCTATCAGACAGCGGATGCAGGTTTCTCTCTTTCAAACAGCGGATGCAGAAGACTCTCTCTCAGACGGCGGATGCAGGAAACTCTCTATCAGACAGTGGATGCAGGAGTCTCTCTATCAGACAGCGGATGCAGGAGTATTTTCATCAGACAGCGGATAAAAGAGACACTCTATCAGACAGCGGATGCAAGAGACTCTCTATCAGACAGCAGATGCAGGAGACTCTCTTTCAGATAGCGGATGGATTAGTATCTCCATCAGACAGCGGATGCAGGAGTCTCTTTATCAGACAGCGGATGCCAGAGTATCTCCATCAGACAGCGGATGCAGGTGTCTCTCTATCAGACAGCGGATGCAGGAGACACTCTATCAAACCACGGATGAAGGAGTCTCCTATCAGACAGCGGATGCAGGAGACTCTCTATCAGACAGCGGATGCAGGAGACTCCCTATCAGACAGCGGATGAAGGAGACACTCTATCAGACAGCGGATGCAAGAGTCTCTCTTTCAGACAGCGGATGTAGGTGTCTCTCTATGAGAGAGCGGATGCAAGAGTATCTTCATCAGACAGCGGATGCAGGAGTATCTCCATCAGACAGCGGATGCAGGAGTCTCTCTATCAGACAGCGGATGCAGGAGTCTCTTTATTTGACAGCGAATGCAGGAGACTCTCTATCAGACAGCGGATGCAGGAGACAATCTATCAGACAGCGGATGCAGGAGTCTCTCTATCAGACAGCGGATGCAGGAGTATCTCCATCAGACAGCGGATGCAGGAGACACTCTATCAGACAGCGGATGCAGGAGACACTCTATCAGACAACGGATGCAGGAGTCTCCTATCAGACAGCGGATGTAGGAGACTCTCCATCAGACAGCGGATGCAGGAGTTTCTCAATTTGACAGCGGATGCAGCTGTATCTCCATCAGACAGCGGATGCAGGAGACACTCTATCAGACAGCGGATGCAGGAGTATTTTCATCAGACAGCGAATGCAGGAGTATATCAGACAGCAGATGCATGAGACACTCTATCAGACAGCGGATGCAGGAGACATTCTATCAGACAGCGGATGCAGGAGACTCTCTATTCGACAGCGGATGCAGGAGACTCTCTATCAGACAGCGGATGCAGGTTTCTCTCTATCAGACAGCGGATGCAGAAGACTCTCTATCAGACGGCGGATGCAGGAAACTCTCTATCAGACAGCGGATGTAGGAGTCTCTCTATCAGACAGCGGATGCAGGAGTATTTTCATCAGACAGCGAATGCAGGAGTATCTCCATCAGACAGCGGATAAAAGAGACACTCTATCAGACAGCGGATGCAAGAGACTCTCTATCAGACAGCAGATGCAGGAGACTCTCTATCAGATAGCGGATGGAGGAGTATCTCCATCAGACAGCGGATGCAGGAGTCTCTCTATCAGACAGCGGATGCAGGAGTATCTCCATCAGACAGCGGATGCAGGTGTCTCTCTATCAGACAGCGGATGCAGGAGACACTCTATCAGACCGAGGATGCGGGAGGCACCTATCAGACAGCGGATGCAGGAGACTCTCTATCAGACAGCGGATGCAGGAGACTCCCTATCAGACAGCGGATGCACGAGACAGTCTATCAGATAGCGGATGCAAGAGTCTCTCTATCAGACAGCGGATGTAGGTGTCTCTCTATCAGACAGCGGATGCAGGAGTATCTTCATCAGACAGCGGATGCAGGAGTATCTCCATCAGACAGCGGATGCAGGAGTCTCTCTATCAGACAGCGGATGCAGGAGTCTCTCTATTTGACAGCGAATGCAGGAGACTCTCTATCAGACAGCGGATGCAGAAACTATCTATCAGACAGCGGATGCAGGAGTTTCTCTTTAAGACAGTGGATGCAGGAGACTCTCTATCAGACAGCGGATGCAGGAGTCTCTCCATCAGAAAGCGGATGCAGGAGACACTCTATCTGAAAGATAATGCAAAAGACACTCTATCAGACAGCGGATGCAGGAGACTCTCTATCAGTCAGCGGATGCAGGAGACTCTCTATTAGACAGCGGATGCAGGAGACCCTCTATCAGACAGCGGAAGCAGGAGACACTCTATCTGAAAGCGGATGCAAAAGACACTCTATCAGACAGCGGACGCAGGAGTCTCCTATCAGACAGCGGATGCAGGTGACTCTCCATCAGACAGCGGATGCAGGAGTTTCTCAATTTGACAGCGGATGCAGCTGTATCTCCATAAGACAGCGGATGCAGGAATCTCTCTATCAGACAGCGGATGCAGGAGTATTTTCATCAGACAGCGAATGCAGGAGTCTATCAGACAGCAGATGCATGAGACACTCTATCAGACAGCGGATGCAGGAGACACTCTATCAGACAGCGGATGCAGGAGACTCTCTATCAGACACAGATGCAGTAGACTCTCTATCAGACAGCGGGTGCAGGTTTCTCTCTCTCAGACAGCGGATGCAGAAGACTCTCTATCAGACAGCGGATGCAGGAAACTCTCTATCAGACAGCGGATGCAGGAGTCTCTCTATCAGACAGAGGATGCAGGAGTATTTTCATCAGACAGCGAATGCAGGAGTATTTCCATCAGACAGCGGAAAAAAGAGAAATTCTATTAGACAGTGGATGCAAGAGACTCTCTATCAGACAGCAGATGCAGTTGACTCTCTTTCAGATAACGGATGGAGGAGTATCTCCATCAGACAGCGGATGCAGGTTTCTCTCTATCAGACAGCGGATGCAGAAGTATCTCCATCAGACAGCGGACGCAGGAGACACTCTATTAGACAGCGGATGCAGGAGACACTCTATCAGACCACGGTTGCAGGAGTCTCCTATCAGACAGCCGATGCAGGAGACACTCTATCAGACAGCGGATGCAAGAGTCTCTCTATCAGACAGCGGATGCAGGTTTCTCTCTATCAGACAGCGGATGCAGGAGTATCTTCATCAGACAGCGGATGCAGGAGTCTCTCCATCAGACAGCGGATGCAGGAGTCTCTCTATCAGACAGCGGATGCAGGAGTCTCTCTATTAGACAGCGAATGCAGGAGACTCTCTATCAGACAGCGGATGCAGGAGACTATCTATCAGACAGCGGATGCAGGAGATTCTCTTTAAGACAGTGGCTGCAGGAGACTCTCTATCAGACAGCGGATGCAGGAGTCTCTCCATCAGAGAGCGGATGCAGGAGACACTCTATCTGAAAGATAATGCAAAAGACACTCTATCAGACAGCGGATGCAGGAGACTCTCTATCAGACAGCGGATGCAGGAGACTC
Source organism: Loripinus fragilis (assembly GCA_964019695.1). Taxonomy (NCBI): domain Eukaryota; kingdom Metazoa; phylum Mollusca; class Bivalvia; order Lucinida; family Lucinidae; genus Loripinus; species Loripinus fragilis. Next base: position 22,295,598 of record OZ026518.1, read on the forward strand.
TCTATCAGACAGCGGATGCAGGAGACACTCTATCAGACAGCGGAAGCAGGAGACACTCTATCTGAAAGCGGATGCAAAAGACACTCTTTTAGACAGCACATGAAGGAGACTCTCTATCAAACAGCGGATGGAGGAGTATCTCCATCAGACAGCAGATGCAGGAGACTCTCTATCAGACAGCGGATTCAGGCGACACTCTATCAAACAGCGGATGCAGGCGTCTCTCCATCAGACAGCGGATGCAGGGGACTCTCTATCAGGCAGCGGATGGAGGAGTATCTCCATCAGACAGCGGATGCAGGAGTCTCTATCAGACAGCGAATGCAGAAGTATCTCCATCAGACAGCGGATGCAGGAGACACTCTATCAGAGAGTGGATGCAGGAGACACTCTATCAGACAGCGGATGCAGGAGTCTCCTATCAGACAGCGGATGCAGGAGACTCTCCATCAGACAGCGGATGCAGGAGTTTCTCAATTTGACAGCGGATGCAGCTGTATCTCCATCAGACAGCGGATGCAGAAGTCTCTCTATCAGACAGCCGATGCAGGAGTATTTTCATCAGACAGCGAATGCAGGAGTATCTCCATCAGACAGCGGATGCAAGAGACACTCTATCAGACAGCGGATGCAGGAGACTCTCTCTCAGACAGCGGATGCAGGAGACACTCTATCAGACAGCGGATGCAGGAGTCTCCTATCAGACAGCGGTTGCAGGAGACTCTCCATCAGACAGCGGATGCAGGAGTTTCTTAATTTTAACAGCGGATGCAGCTGTATTTCAATCAGACAGCGGATGCAGGAGTCTCTCTATCAGACAGCGGATGCAGGAGTATTTTCATCAGACAGCGAATGCAGGAGTATATCAGACAGCAGATGCATGAGACACTCTATCGGACAGCGGAAGCAGGAGACACTCTATCAGACAGCGGATGCAGGAGACTCTATCAGACAGCGGATGCAGGAGACTCTCTATCAGACAGCGGATGCAGGTTTCTCTCTATCAGACAGCGGATGCAGAAGACTCTCTATCAGACAGCGGATGCAGGAAACTTTCTATCAGACAGCGGATGCAGGAGTCTCTCTATCAGACAGCGGATACAGGAGTATTTTCATCAGACAGCGAATGCAGGAGTATCTCCACCAGACAGCGGATAAAAGAGACACTCTATCAGACAGCGGATGCAAGAGACTCTCTATCAGACAGCAGATGCAGGAGACTCTCTATCAGATAGCGGATGGAGGAGTATCTCCATCAGACTGCGGATGCAGGAGTCTCTCTATCAGACAGCGGATGCAGGAGTATCTCCATCAGACAGCGGATGCAGGAGACACTCTATCAGACAGCGGATGCAGGAGACTCTCTATCAGACCACGGATGCAGGAGTCTCCTATCAGTCAGCGGAAGCAGGAACTCTCTATCAGACAGCGGATGCAGGAGACACCCTATCAGACAGCGGATGCATGAGACACTCTATCAGACAGCGGATGCAAGAGTCTCTCTATCAGACAGCGGATGTAGGTGTCTCTCTATCAGACAGCGGATGCAGGAGTATCTTCATCAGACAGCGGATGCAGGGGTCTCTCCATCAGACAGCGGATGCAGGAGTATCTCTATCAGACAGCGGATGCAGGAGTCTCTCTATTTGACAGCGAATGCAGGAGACTCTCTATCAGACAGCAGATGCAGGAGACTATCTATCAGACAGCGGATGCAGGAGTTTCTCTTTAAGAAAGTGGATGCAGGAGACTCTCTATCAGACAGCGGATGCAGGAGTCTCTCCATCAGAGAGCGGATGCAAGAGACTCTCTATCAGACAGTCTATCTGAAAGCTAATGCAAAAGACACTCTATCAGACAGCGGATGCAGGAGACTCTCTATCAGATAGCGGATGCAGGAGACTCTCTATCAGACAGCGGATGCAGGAGACACTCTATCAGACAGCGGAAGCAGGAGACACTCTATCTGAAAGCGGATGCAAAAGACACTCAGCGGAAGCAGGAACTCTCTATCAGACAGCGGATGCAGGAGACTCCCTATCAGACAGCGGATGCATGAGTCACTCTATCAGACAGCGGATGCAAGAGTCTCTCTATCAGACAGCGGATGTAGGTGTCTCTCTATCAGACAGCGGATGCAGGAGTATCTTCATCAGACAACGGATGCAGGGGTCTCTCCGTCAGACAGCGGATGCAGGAGTCTCCTATCAGACAGCGGATGCAGGAGACTCTCCATCAGACAGCAGATGCAGGAGTTTCTCAATTTGACAGCGGATGCAGCTGTATCTCCATAAGACAGCGGATGCAGGAGTCTCTCTATCAGACAGCCGATGCAGGAGTATTTTCATCAGACAGCGAATGCAGGAGTATATCAGACAGCAGATGCATGAATGCAGGAGTATATCAGACAGCAGATGCATGAGACACTCTATCAGACAGCGGATGCAGGAGACACTCTATCAGACAGCGGATGCAGGAGACTCTCTATCAGACACAGATGCAGGAGACTATCTATCAGACAGCGGATGCAGGTTTCTCTCTATCAGACAGCGGATGCAGAAGACTCTCTATCAGACAGCGGATGCAGGAAACTCTCTATCAGACAGCGGATGCAGGAGTCTCTCTATCAGACAGCGGATGCAGGAGTATTTTCATCAGACAGCGAATGCAGGAGTATCTCCATCAGACAGCGGATAAAAGAGACACTCTATCAGACAGCGGATGCAGGAGACACTCTATCAGAGAGCGGATGCAGGAGACTCCCTATCAGACAGCGGATGCAGGTGTCTCCTATCAGACAGCGGATGCAGGAGACTCTCTATCAGAGAGCGGATGCAGGAGACTCCCTATCAGACAGCGGATGCAGGTGTCTCTCTATCAGACAGCGGATGCAGGAATATCTTCATCAGACAGCGGATGCAGGAGTCTCTCCATCAGACAGCGGATGCAGGAGTCTCTCTATCAGACAGCGAATGCAGGAGTCTCTCTATTAGACAGCGAATGCAGGAGACTCTCTGTCAGACAGCGGATGCAGAAGACTATCTATCAGACAGTGGATGCAGGAGTTTCTCTTTAAGACAGTGGATGCAGGAGACTCTATATCAGACAGCGGATGCAGGAGTTTCTCCATCAGAGAGCGGATACAGAAGACACTCTATCTGAAAGATAATGCAAAAGACACTCTATCAGACAGCGGATGCAGGAGACTCTCTATCAGACAGCGGATGCAGGAGACTCTCTATCAGACAGTGGATGCAGGAGACACTCTATCAGACAGCGGATGCAGGGGACTCTCTCTCAGACAGCGGATGCAGGAGACTCTCTATCAGACATCGGTTGCAGGAGTATCTCTTTAAGACAGTGGATGCAGGAGACTCTCTATCAGACAGCGGATGCAGGAGTCTCTCCATCAGAGAGCGGATGCAAGAGACTCGCTATCAGACAGTTTATCTGAAAGCTAATGCAAAAGACACTCTATCAGACAGCGGATGCAGGAGACTCTCTATCAGATAGCGGATGCAGGAGACTCTCTATCAGACAGCGGATGCAGGAGACACTCTATCAGACAGCGGAAGCAGGAGACACTCTATCTGAAAGCGGATGCAAAAGACACTCAGCGGAAGCAGGAACTCTCTATCAGACAGCGGATGCAGGAGACTCCCTATCAGACAGCGGATGCATGAGACACTCTATCAGACAGCGGATGCAAGAGTCTCTCTATCAGACAGCGGATGTAGGTGTCTCTCTATCAGACAGCGGATGCAGGAGTATCTTCATCAGACAGCGGATGCAGGGGTCTCTCCATCAGACAGCGGATGCAGGAGTCTCCTATCAGACAGCGGATGCAGGAGACTCTCAATCAGACAGCAGATGCAGGAGTTTCTCAATTTGACAGCGGATGCAGCTGTATCTCCATAAGACAGCGGATGCAGGAGTCTCTCTATCAGACAGCCGATGCAGGAGTATTTTCATCAGACAGCGAATGCAGGAGTATATCAGACAGCAGATGCATGAATGCAGGAGTATATCAGACAGCAGATGCATGAGACACTCTATCAGACAGCGGATGCAGGAGACACTCTATCAGACCACGGATGCAGGAGACTCTCTATCAGACACAGATGCAGGAGACTTTCTATCAGACAGCGGATGCAGGTTTCTCTCTATCAGACAGCGGATGCAGAAGACTCTCTATCAGACAGCGGATGCAGGAAACTCTCTATCAGACAGCGGATGCAGGAGTCTCTCTATCAGACAGCGGATGCAGGAGTATTTTCATCAGACAGCGAATGCAGGAGTATCTCCATCAGACAGCGGATAAAAGAGACACTCTATCAGACAGCGGATGCAGGAGACACTCTATCAGACCACGGATGCAGGAGTCTCCTATCAGACAGCGGATACAGGAGACTCTCTATCAGAGAGCGGATGCAGGAGATTCCCTATCAGACAGCGGATGCAGGTGTCTCTCTATCAGACAGCGGATGCAGGAATATCTTCATCAGACAGCGGATGCAGGAGTCTCTCCATCAGACAGCGGATGCAGGAGTCTCTCTATCAGACAGCGAATGCAGGAGTCTCTCTATTTGACAGCGAATGCAGGAGACTCTCTGTCAGACAGCGGATGCAGAAGACCATCTATCAGACAGCGGATGCAGGAGTTTCTCTTTAAGACAGTGGATGCAGGAGACTCTCTATCAGACAGCGGATGCAGGAGTCTCTCCATCAGAGAGCGGATACAGAAGACAATCTATCTGAAAGATAATGCAAAAGACACTCTATCAGACAGCGGATGCAGGAGACTCTCTATCAGACAGCGGATGCAGGAGACTCTCTATCAGACAGTGGATGCAGGAGACACTCTATCAGACAGCGGATGCAGGGGACTCTCTCTCAGACAGCGGATGCAGGAGACTCTCTATCAGACATCGGTTGCAGGAGTATCTCTTTCAGACAGCGGATGCAGGAGACTCTATCAGACAGCGGAAGCAGGAGACACTCTATCTGAAAGCGGATGAAAAAGACACTCTATCAGACAGCACATACAGGAGTCTCTCTTTCAGACATCGGATGCAGCAGACTCTCTATCAGACAGCGGATACAGGATACTCTCTATCAGACAGCGGGTGCAGGTGTCTCTCTATCAGACAGCGGATGCAAGAGCCTCTCAATCAGACAGCCGATGCAGGAGTATATCAGACAGCAGATGCATGAGACACTCTATCACACAGCGGATGCATGAGACACTCTATCAGACATCGGATGCAGGAGACTCTCTATCAGACAGCGGATGCAGGAGACTCTCTATCAGACAGCGGATGCAGGTTTCTCTCTATAAGACAGCGGATGCAGGAGTCTCTCCATCAGACAGCGGATGCAGGAGTCTCTCCATCAGACAGCGGATGCAGGAGTCTCTCTCTTTCAGACAGTGAATGCAGAAGTCTCTCTATCAGACAGTGAATGCAGGAGTCTCTCTATTTGACAGCGAATGCAGGAGACTCTCTATCAGACAGCGGATGCAGAAGACTATCTATCAGACAGCGGATGCAGGAGTTTCTCTTTAAGACAGTGGATGCAGGAGACTCTCTATCAGACAGCGGATGCAGGATTCTCTCCATCAGAGAGCGGATACAGAAGACACTCTATCTGAAAAATAATGCAAAAGACACTCTATCAGACAGCGGATGCAGGAGACTCTCTATCAGACAGCGGATGCAGGAGACTCTCTATCAGACAGTGGATGCAGGAGACACTCTATCAGACAGCGGAAGCAGGAGACACTCTATCTGAAAGCGGATGCAAAATACACTCTTTTAGACAGCACATGCAGGAGACTCTCTATCAAACAGCGGATGGAGGAGTATCTCCATCAGACAGCAGATGCAGGAGACTCTCTATCAGACAGCGGATTCAGGAGACATTCTATCAAACAGCGGATGCAGGCGTCTCTCCATCAGACAGCGGATGCAGGGGACTCTCTATCAGACAGCGGATGCAGGAGACTCTCTATCAGGCAGCGGATGGAGGAGTATCTCCATCAGACAGCGGATGCAGGAGTCTCTCTATCACACAGCGGATGCAGGAGTATCTCCATCAGACAGCGGATGCAGGAGACACTCTATCAGACAGCGGATGCAGGAGACACTCTATCAGACAGCGGATGCAGGAGTCTCCTATCAGACAGCGGATGCAGGAGACTCTCCATCAGACAGCGGATGCAGGAGTTTCTCAATTCGACAGCGGATGCAGCTGTATCTCCATCAGACAGCGGATGCAGAAGTCTCTCTATCAGACAGCCGATGCAGGAGTATTTTCAACAGACAGCGAATGCAGGAGTATCTCCATCAGACAGCGGATGCATGAGACACTCTATCAGACAGCGGATGCAGGGGACTCTCTCTCAGACAGCGGATGCAGGAGACTCTCTATCAGACATCGGTTGCAGGAGTATCTCTTTCAGACAGCGGATGCAGGGGACTCTATCAGACAGTGGAAGCAGGAGACACTCTATTTGAAAGCGGATGAAAAAGACACTCTATCAGACAGCACATGCAGGAGTCTCTCTTTCAGACATCGGATGCAGCAGACTCTCTATCAGACAGCGGATACAGGATACTCTCTATCAGACAGCGGGTGCAGGTGTCTCTCTATCAGACAGCGGATGCAAGAGCCTCTCAATCAGACAGCGGATGCAGGAGTATATCAGACAGCAGATGCATGAGACACTCTATCAGACAGCGGATGCAGGAGACACTCTATCAGACAGCGGATGCAGGAGACTCTCTATCAGACAGCGGATGCAGGAGACTCTCTATCAGACAGCGGATGCAGGTTTCTCTCTATAAGACAGCGGATGCAGAAGACTCTCTATCAGACAGCGGATGCATGAGACACTATATCAGACAGCGTATGCAGATGACACTCTATCTGAAATATGATGCAAAACACTGTCTATCAGACCGCGGATGCAGGAGACTCTCTATCAGACAGCGGATGCAGGAGTCCCTAACTCAGAAAGCGGTTGCAGGAGTATCTCCATCCGACAGCGGATGCAGGAGTATCTCCATTAGACAGTGGATGCAGTATTCTCTTTATCAAACAGCGGATTCAGGAGAAACTCTATCAGACAGCTGATGCAAGTGTCTCTCTATCAGACAGCGGATGCAGGAGTATCTTCATCAGACAGCGGATGCAGGAGACTCTCTATCAGACAGCGGATGCAGGAGTATTTTCATCAGACAGCGAATGCAGAAGTATATCAGACAGCAGATGCGTGAGACACTCTATCAGACAGCTGATGCAGGAGACACTCTATCAGACAGCGGATGCAGGAGTCTCTCTATCAGACAGCGGATGCAGGAGTCTCTCTATTAGACAGCGAATGCAGTAGCCTCTCTATCAGACAGCGGATGCAGGAGACTATCTATCAGACAGCGGAAGCAGGAGTTTCTCTTTAAGACAGTGGATGCAGGAGACTCTCTATCAGACAGCGGATACAGGATTTTCTCCATCAGAGAGCGGATGCAGGAGACACTCTATCAGACAGCGGATGCAAAAGACACTCTATCAGACATCGGACGCATGAGTCTCTCTATAAGACAGTGGATGCAGGAGACTCTCTTTCAGACAGCGGATGCAGGAGACACTCTATCAGACAGCGGATGCAGGAGCCTCTCTATCAGAGGGCAGATGCAGGAGACTCTCTATCAGAGAGCGGATGCAGGAGACTCTCTATCAGATAGCGGATGCAGGAGTCTCTCCATCAGACAGCGGATGCAGGAGTCTCTCTATCAGACAGCGGATGCAGGAGTATCTCCATCAGACAGCCAATGCAGGAGACTCTCTATCAGACAGCGGATGCAGGAGACTATCTATCAGACAGCGGATGCAGAAGTTTCTCTTTAAGACAGTGGATGCAGGAGACTCTCTATCAGACAGCGGATGCAGGAGTCTCTCCATCAGAGAGCTGATGCAGGAGACACTCTATCTGAAAGATAATGCAAAAGACACTCTATCAGACAGCGGATGCAGGAGACTCTCTCTCAGACAGCGGATGCAGGAGACACTCTATCAGACAGCAGAAGCAGGAGACACTCTATCTGAAAGGGGATGCAAAAGACACTCTATCAGACAGCGGATGCAGGAGTCTCCTATCAGACAGCGGATGGAGGAGTATCTCCATCAGACAGCAGATGCAGGAGACTCTCTATCAGACAGCGGATTCAGGAGACACTCTATCAAACAGCGGATGCAGGCGTCTCTCCATCAGACAGCGGATGCAGGGGACTCTCTATCAGACAGCGGATGCAGGAGACTCTCTATTAGGCAGTGGATGGAGGAGTATCTCCATCAGACAGCGGATGCAGGAGTTTCTCAATTTGACAGCGGATGCAGCTGTATCTCTATCAGACAGCGGATGCAGGTGTCTCTCTATCAGACAGCGGATGCAGGAGTATCTTCATCAGACAGCGGATGCAGGAGACTCTCCATCAGACAGCGGATGCAGAAGTCTCTCTATCAGACAGCGGATGCAGGAGTCTCTCTATTAGACAGCGAATGCAGGAGACTTTCTATCAGACAGCGGATGCAGGAGACTATCTATCAGACAGCGGATGCAGGAATTTCTCTTTAAGACAGTGTATGCAGGAAACTCTCTATCAGACAGCGGATGCAGGAGTCTCTCCATCAGAGAGCGGATGCAGGAGACACTCTATCTGAAAGATAATGCAAAAGACACTCTATCAGACAGCGGATGAAGTAGACTCTCTATCAGACAGCGGATGCAGGAGACTCTCTATCAGACAGCGGATGCAGGAGTTTCTCAATTTGACAGCGGATGCAGCTGTATCTCCATCAGACAGCGGATGCAGGAGTCTCTCTATCAGACAGCGGATGCAGGAGTATATTCATCAGACAGCGAATGCAGGAGTACATCAGACAGCAGATGCATGAGACACTCTATCAGACAGCGGATGCAGGAGACACTCTATCAGACAGCGGATGCAGGAGACTCTCTATCAGACAGCGGATGCAGGAGACTCTCTATCAGACAGCTGATGCAGGTTTTTCTCTATCAGACAGCGGATGCAGAAGACTCTCTATCAGACAGCGGATGCAGGAAACTCTCTATCAGACAGCGGATGCAGGAGTCTCTCTATCAGACAGCGGATGCAGGAGTATTTTCATCAGACAGCGAATGCAGGAGTTTCTCCATCAGACAGCGGATAAAAGAGACACTCTATCAGACAGCGGATGCAGGAGACTCTCTATCAGATAGCGGATGGAGGAGTATCTCCATCAGACAGCGGATGCAGGAGTCTCTCTATCAGACAGCGGATGCAGGAGTATCTCCATCAGACGGCGGATGCAGGAGACACTCTATCAGACAGCGGATGCAGGAGACACTCTATCAGACCACGGATGCAGGAGTCTCCTATCAGACAGCGGATGCAGGAGACTCTCTATCAGACAGCGGATGCAGGAGACTCCCTATCAGACAGCGGATGCAGGAGACACTCTATCAGACAGCGGATGCAAGAGTCTCTCTATCAGACAGCGGATGCAGGTGTCTCTCTATCAGACAGCGGATGCAGGAGTATCTTCATCAGACAGCGGATGCGGGAGTCTCTCCATCAGACAGCGGATGCAGAAGTATCATATCAGACAGCGGATGCAGGAGTCTCTCTTTTAGACAGCGAAAGCAGGAGACTTTCTATCAGACAGCACATGCAGGAGACTCTCTATCAAACAGCGGATGGAGGAGTATCTCCATCAGACAGCAGATGCAGGAGACTCTCTATCAAACAGCGGATTCAGGAGAAACTCTATCAGACAGCTGATGCAAGTGTCTCTCTATCAGACAGCGGATGCAGGAGTATCTCCATCAGACAGCGAATGCAGGAGACTCTATCAGACAGCGGATGCAGGAGACACTCTATCAGACAGCGGATGCAGGAGACTCTCTATCAGACAGCGGATGCAGGAGTCTCTCCATCAGACAGCGGATGCAGGAGTCTCTCTTTCAGACAGCGGATGCAGGAGTCTCTCTATTAGACAGCGAATGCAGTAGCCTCTCTATCAGACAGCGGATGCAGGAGACTATCTATCAGACAGCGGAAGCAGGAGTTTTTTTTAAGACAGTGGATGCAGGAGACTCTCTATCAGACAGCGGATGCAGGAGTCTCTCCATCAGAGAGCGGATGCAGGAGACACTCTATCAGACAGCGGATGCAAAAGACACTCTATCAGACATCGGAAGCAGGAGACACTCTATCTGAAAGCGGATGCAAAAGACACTCTATCAGACAGCACATGCAGGAGACTTTCTATCAAACAGCGGATTGAGGAGTATCTCCATCAGACAGCAGATGCAGGAGACTCTCTATCAGACAGCGGATTCAGGAGACACTCTATCAAACAGCGGATTCAGGCGTCTCTCCATCAGACAGCGGATGCAGGGGACTCTCTATCAGACAGCGGATGCAGGATACTCTCTATCAGGCAGCGGATGGAGGAGTATCTCCATCAGACAGCGGATGCAGGAGTCTCTCTATCAGACAGCGGATGCAGGAGAATGTCCATCAGACAGCAGATGCAGGAGACACTCTATCAGACAGCGGATGCAGGAGACACTCTAGCAAACAGCGGATGCAGGAGTCTCCTATCAGACAGCGGATGCAGGAGACTCTCCATCAGACAGCGGATGCAGGAGTTTCTCAATTTGACAGCGGATGCAGCTGTATCTCTATCTGACAGCGGATGCAGGTGTCTCTCTATCAGACAGCGGATGCAGGAGTATCTTCATCAGACAGCGGATGCAGGAGTCTCTCCATCAGACAGCGGATGCAGGAGTCTCTCTATTAGACAGCGAATGCAGGAGACTTTCTATCAGACAGCGGATGCAGGAGACTATCTATCAGACAGCGGATGCAGGAATTTCTCTTTAAGACAGTGTATGCAGGAGACTCTCAATCAGACAGCGGATGCAGGAATCTCTCCATCAGAGAGCGGATGCAGGAGACACTCTATCTGAAAGATAATGCAAAAGACACTCTATCAGACAGCGGATGAAGTAGAGTCTCTATCAGACAGCGGATGCAGGAGACTCTCTATCAGACAGCAGTGCAGGAAACACACTATCAGACAGCGGAAGCAGGAGACACTCTATCTGAAAGCGGATGCAAAAGACACTCTATCAGACAGCACATGCAGGAGACTCTCTATCAAACAGCGGATGGAGGAGTATCTCCATCAGACAGCAGATGCAGGAGACTCTCTATAAAACAGCGGATTCAGGAGAAACTCTATCAGACAGCTGATGCAAGTGTCTCTCTATCAGACAGCGGATGCAGAAGTCTCTCTATCAGACAGCCGATGCAGGAGTATTTTCATCAGACAGCGAATGCAGGAGTATCTCCATCAGACAGCGGATGCAAGAGACACTCTATCAGACAGCGGATGCAGGAGACTCTCTCTCAGACAGCGGATGCAGGAGACTCTCTATCAGACATCGGTTGCAGGAGTATCTCTTTCAGACAGCGGATGCAGGAAACTCTCTATCAGACAGCGGATGCAGGAGTCTCTCTTTCAGACATCGGATGCAGCAGACTCTCTATCAGACAGCGGATGTAGGAGACTCTCTATCAGACAGCGGGTGCAGGTGTCTCTCTATCAGACAGCGGATCCAAGAGCCTCTCATTCAGACAGCGGATGCAGGAGTATATCAGACAGCAGATGCATGAGACACTCTATCAGACAGCGGATGCAGGAGACACTCTATCAGACAGCGGATGCAGGAGACTCTCTATCAGACAGCGGATGCAGGAGACTCTCTATCAGACAGCGGATGCAGGTTTCTCTCTATCTGACAGCGGATGCAGAAGACTCTCTATCAGACAGCGGATGCAGAAGACTCTCTATCAGACAGTGGATGCAGGAGACTCTCTTTCAGACAGCGGATGCAGGAGACACTCTATCAGAGGGCAGATGCAGGAGACTCTCTATCAGAGAGCGGATGCAGGAGACTCTCTATCAGACAGCGGAAGGAGGAGTATCTCCATCAGACAGCGGATGCAGGAGTCTCTCTATCAGACAGCGGATGCAGGAGTATCTCCATCAGACAGCGAATGCAGGAGACTCTCTATCAGACAGCGGATGCAGGAGACTATCTATCAGACAGCGGATGCAGGAGTTTCTCTTTAAGACAGTGGATGCAGGAGACTCTCCTCCAGACAGCGGATGCAGGAGTCTCTCCATCAGAGAGCGCATGCAGGAGACACTCTATCTGAAAGATAATGCAAAAGACACTCTATCAGACAGCGGATGCAGGAGACTCTCTCTCAGACAGCGGATGCAGGAGACACTCTATCAGACAGCGGAAGCAGGAGACACTCTATCTGAAAGGGGATGCAAAAGACACTCTATCAGACAGCGGATGCAGGAGTCTTCTATCAGACAGCGGATGCAGGAGACTCTCCATAAGACAGCGGATGCAGGAGTTTCTCAATTTGACAGCGGATGCAGCTGTATCTCCATCAGACAGCGGATGCAGGAGTCTCTCTATCAGACAGCGGATGCAGGAGTATTTTCATCAGACAGCGAATGCAGGAGTATATCAGACAGCAGATGCATGAGACACTCTATCAGACAGCGGATGCAGGAGACACTCTATCAGACAGCGGATGCAGGAGACTCTCTATCAGACAGCGGATGCAGGAGACTCTCTATCAGACAGCGGATGCAGGTTTCTCTCTATCAGACAGCGGATGCAGAAGACTCTCTATCAGACAGCAGATGCAGGAAACTCTCTATCAGACAGCGGATGCAGGAGTCTCTCTATCAGACAGCGGATGCAGGAGTATTTTCATCAGACAGCGAATGCAGGAGTTTCTCCATCAGACAGCGGATAAAAGAGACACTCTATCAGACAGCGAATGCAAGAGACTCTCTATGTGACAGCAGATGCAGGAGACTCTCTATCAGATAGCGGATGGAGGAGTATCTCCATCAGACAGCGGATGCAGGAGTCTCTCTATCAGACAGCGGATGCAGGAGTATCTCCATCAGACGGCGGATGAAGGAGACACTCTATCAGACAGCAGATGCAGGAGACACTCTATCAGACCAAGGATGCAGGAGTCTCCTATCAGACAGCGGATGCAGGAGACTCTCTATCAGACAGCGGATGCAGGAGACTCCCTATCAGACAGCGAATGCAGGAGACACTCTATCAGACAGCGGATGCAAGAATCTCTCTATCAGACAGCGGATGCAGGTGTCTCTCTATCAGACAGCGGATGCAGGAGTATCTTCATCAGACAGCGGATGCAGGAGTCTCTCCATCAGAGAGCGGATGCAGGAGTCTCTCTATTAGACAGCGAATGCAGGAGACTCTCTATCAGACAGCGGATGCAGGAGACTATCTATCAGACAGCGGATGCCGGAGTTTCTCTTTAAGACAGTGTATGCAGGAGACTCTCTATCAGACAGCGGATGCAGGAGTCTCTCCATCAGAGAGCGGATGCAGGAGACACTCTATCTGAAAGATAATGCAAAAGACACTCTATCAGACAGCGGATGTAGTAGACTCTCTATCAGACAGCAGTTGCAGGAGACAGACTATCAGACAGCGGAAGCAGGAGACACTCTATCTGAAAGCGGATGCAAAAGACACTCTATCAGACAGCACATGCAGGAGACTCTCTATCAAACAGCGGATGGAGGAGTATCTCCATCAGAGGGCAGATGCAGGAGACTCTCTATCAGACAGCGGATTCAGGAGACACTCTATCAAACAGCGGATGCAGGCGTCTCTCCATAAGACAGCGGATGCAGGGGACTCTCTATCAGACAGCGGATGCAGGAGACTCTCTATCAGGCAGCGGATGGAGGAGTATCTCCATCAGACAGCGGATGCAGGAGTCTCTCTATCAGACAGCGGATGCAGGAGTATCTCCATCAGACAGCGGATGCAGGAGACACTCTATCAGACAGCGGATGCAGGAGACACTCTAGCAGACAGCGGATCCAAGAGCCTCTCATTCAGACAGCGGATGCAGGAGATTCTCCATCAGACAGCGGATGCAGGAGTTTCTCAATTTGACTGCGGATGCAGCTGTATCTCTATCAGACAGCGGATGCAGAAGTCTCTCTATCAGACAGCCGATGCAGGAGTATCTCCATCAGACAGCGGATGCAAGAGACACTCTATCAGACAGCGGATGCAGGAGACTCTCTCTCAGACAGCGGATGCAGGAGACTCTCTATCAGAAATCGGTTGCAGGAGTATCTCTTTCAGACAGCGGATGCAGGAGACTCTCTATCAGAAAGCGGATGCAGGAGTCTCTCTTTCAGACATCGGATGCAGCAGACTCTCTATCAGACAGCGGATGTAGGAGACTCTCTATTAGACAGCGGGTGCAGGTGTCTCTCTATCAGACAGCGGATGCAAGAGCCTCTCAATCAGACAGCGGATGCAGGAGTATATCAGACAGCAGATGCATGAGACACTCTATCAGACAGCGGATGCAGGAGACACTCTATCAGACAGCGGATGCAGGAGACTCTCTATCAGACAGCGGATGCAGGAGACTCTCTATCAGACAGCGGATGCAGGTTTCTCTCTATCAGACAGCGGATGCAGGTGACTCTCTATCAGACAGCGGATGCAGGAGACTCTCTATCTGACAGCGGATGCATGAGACACTATATCAGACAGCGGATGCAGATGACACTCTATCTGAAAGATGATGCAAAATACACTCTATCAGACAGCGGATGCAGGAGACTCTCAATCAGACCGCGGATGCAGGATACTCTCTATCAGACAGCGGATGCAGGAGTCCCTCACTCAGAAAGCGGTTGCAGGAGTATCTCCATCAAACAGCGGATGCAGGAGTATCTCCATCAGACAGTGGATGCAGTATTCTCTTTATCAATTTGCGGATTCAGGAGAAACTCTATCAGACAGCTGATGCAAGTGTCTCTCTATCAGACAGCGGATGCAGGAGTATCTTCATCAGACAGCGGATGCAGGAGACTCCCTATCAGACAGCGGATGCAGGAGACACTCTATCAGACAGCGGATGCAGGAGACTCTCTATCAGACAGCGGATGCAGGAGTCTCTCCATCAGACAGCGGATGCAGGAGTCTCTCTATCAGACAGCGGATGCAGGAGTCTCTCTATTAGACAGCGAATGCAGGAGACTGCCTATCAGACAGCGGATGCAGGAGACTATCTATCAGACAGCGGATGCAGGAGTTTCTCTTTAAGACAGTGGATGCAGGAGACTCTCTATCAGACAGCGGATGCAGGAGTCTCTCCATCAGAGAGCGGATGCAGGAGACACTCTATCAGACAGCGGATGCAAAAGACACTCTATCAGACAGAGGATGCAGGAGACGCTCCATCAGACATCGGATGCATGAGTCTCTCTATAAGACAGCGGATGCAGGAGACTCTCTTTCAGACAGCGGATGCAGGAGACACTCTATCAGACAGCGGATGCAGGAGCCTCTCTATCAGAGAGCGGATGCAGGAGACTCTCTATCAGACAGCGGATGCAGGAGACTCTCTATCAGACAGCAGATGCAGTAGACTCTCTATCAGACAGTGGATGCAGGAGACTCTATCAGACAGCAGTAGCAGGACACATTCTGTCAGACAGCGGATGCAGGAGACTCTTTATCAGACATCGGATGCAGGAGTCTCTCTTTCAGACAGCGGATGCAGGAGACTCTCTATAAGACAGCGGATGCAGGAGACACTCTATCGAACAGCGGATGTAGGACTCTCTCCATCAGACAGCAGATACAGGAGACTCTCCATCAAACAGCGGATGCAGCAGACTCTCTTTCAGGCAGCGGATGCAGGAGACTCTCTATCAGAGAGCTGATGCAGGAGACTCTCTATCAGACAGCGGATGCAGGTTTCTCTCTATCAGACAGCGGATGCAGGAGGCTCTCTATCAGACAGCGGATGCAGGAGACTCTCTATCAGACAGCGGATGCATGAGACACTCTATCAGACAAAGGATGCAGGTGACACTCTATCTGAAAGATAATGCAAAGATACTCTATCAGACAGCGGATGCAGGAGACTCTCTATCAGACAGCGGATGCAGGAGACTCTCTATCAGACAGCGGATGCAGAAGACACTCTGTCAGACAGCGGATGCAGGTGACTCTCTATCTGAAAGCGGATTCAGGAGAAACTCTATCAGACAGCTGATGCAAGTGTCTCTCTATCAGACAGCGGATGCAGGAGTATCTTCATCAGACAGCGGATGCAGGAGACTCCCTATCAGACAGCGGATGCAGGAGACACTCTATGAGACAGCGGATGCAGGAGACTCTCTATCAGACAGCGGATGCAGGAGTCTCTCCATCAGACAGCGGATGCAGGAGTCTCTCTATCAGACAGCGGATGCAGGAGTCTCTCTATTAGACAGCGAATGCAGGAGACTGCCTATCAGACAGCGGATGCAGGAGACTATCTATCAGACAGCGGATGCAGGAGTTTCTCTTTAAGACAGTGGATGCAGGAGACTCTCTATCAGACAGCGGATGCAGGAGTCTCTCCATCAGAGAGCGGATGCAGGAGACACTCTATCAGACAGCGGATGCAAAAGACACTCTATCAGACAGAGGATGCAGGAGACGCTCTATCAGACATCGGATGCATGAGTCTCTCTATAAGACAGCGGATGCAGGAGACTCTCTTTCAGACAGCGGATGCAGGAGACACTCTATCAGACAGCGGATGCAGGAGCCTCTCTATCAGAGAGCGGATGCAGGAGACTCTCTATCAGACAGCGGATGCAGGAGACTCTCTATTAGACAGCAGATGCAGTAGACTCTCTATCGGACAGTGGATGCAGGAGACTCTATCAGACAGCAGTAGCAGGACACATTCTGTCAGACAGCGGATGCAGGAGACTCTTTATCAGACATCGGATGCAGGAGTCTCTCTTTCAGACAGCGGATGCAGGAGACACTCTATAAGACAGCGGATGCAGGAGACACTCTATCGAACAGCGGATGTAGGACTCTCTCCATCAGACATCAGATACAGGAGACTCTCCATCAAACAGCGGATGCAGCAGACTCTCTTTCAGGCAGCGGATGCAGGAGACTCTCTATCAGAGAGCTGATGCAGGAGACTCTCTATCAGACAGCGGATGCAGGTTTCTCTCTATCAGACAGCGGATGCAGGAGGCTCTCTATCAGACAGCGGATGCAGGAGACTCTCTATCAGACAGCGGATGCATGAGACACTTTATCAGACAAAGGATGCAGGTGACACTCTATCTGAAAGATAATGCAAAGACACTCTATCAGACAGCGGATGCAGGAGACTCTCTATCAGACAGCGGATGCAGGAGACTCTCTATCAGACAGCGGATGCAGGAGACACTCTGTCAGACAGCGGAAGCAGGAGACACTCTATCTGAAAGCGTATGCAAAAGACACTCCATCAGACAGCACATGCAGGAGACTCTCTATCAGACAGCGGATGGAGGAGTATCTCCATCAGACAGCGGATACAGTAGTCTCTCTATCAGACAGCGGATGCAGGTTTCTCTCTATCAGACAGCGGATGCAGGAGGCTCTCTATCAGACAGTGGATGCAGGAGACTCTCTATCAGACAGCGGATGCATGAGACACTCTATCAGACAAAGGATGCAGGTGACACTCTATCTGAAAGATAATGCAAAGAGCCTCTCAATCAGACAGCGGATGCAGGAGTATATCAGACAGCAGATGCATGAGACACTCTATCAGACAGCGGATGCAGGAGACACTCTATCAGACAGCGGATGCAGGAGACTCTCTATCAGACAGCGGATGCAGGTTTCTCTCTATCAGACAGCGGATGCAGAAGACTATCAGACAGCGGATGCAGGAGACTCTCTATCAGATAGCGGATGCATGAAACACTATATCAGACAGCGGATGCAGATGACACTCTATCTGAAAGATGATGCAAAATACACTCTATCAGACAGCTGATGCAGGAGACTCTCTATCAGACCACGGATGCAGGGGACTCTCTATCAGATAGCGGATGCAAGAGTCCCTCACTCAGAAAGCGGTTGCAGGAGAATCTCCATCAAACAGCGGATGCAGGAGTATCTCCATCAGACAGCGGATGCAGTATTCTCTCTATCAAACAGCGGATTCAGGAGAAACTCTATCAGACAGATAATGCAAGTGTCTCTCTATCAGACAGCGGATGCAGGAGTATCTTCATCAGACAGCGGATGCAGAAGACTCTCTATCAGACAGCGGATGCAGGAGACACTCTATCAGACAGCGGATGCAGGAGACTCTCTATCAGACAGCGGATGCAGGAGTCTCTCCATCAGACAGCGTATGCAGGAGTCTTTCTATCAGATAGCGGATGCAGGAGTCTCTGTATTAGACAGCGAATGCAGTAGACTGTCTATCAGACAGCGGATGCAGGAGACTATCTATCAGACAGCGGATGCATGAGTTTCTCTTTAAGATAGTGGATGCAGGAGACTCTCTATCTGACAGCGGATGCAGGAGTCTCCTATCAGACAGCGGATGCAGGAGACTCTCTAACAGACAGCGGATGCAGGAGACTCTCTATCAGACAGCGGATGCAGGAGACACTCTATCAGTCAGCGGATGCAGGAGTCTCTCTATCAGACAGCGGATGCAGGTGTCTCTCCATCAGACAGCGGATGCAGGAGTCTCTCTATCAGACAGCGGATGCAGGAGTATCTTCATCAGACGGCAGATGCAGGAGACTCTCTATCAGACAGCGGATGCAGGAGACACTCTATCAGATAGCGGATGCAGGAGAATCTCTATCAGACAGCGGATGCAGGAGTCTCTCCATCAGACAGCGGATGCAGGAGTCTCTCTATCAGACAGCGGATGCAGGAGTCTCTCTATTAGACAGCGAATGCAGGAGACTCTCTATCAGACAGCGGATGCAGGAGTTTCTCTTTAATACAGTGGATGCAGGAGACTCTCTATCAGACAGCGGATGCAGGAGTCTCTCCATTAGAGAGCGGATGCAGGAGACACTCTATCAGACAGCGGATGCAAAAGACACTCTATCAGACAGAGGATGCAGGAGACTCTCTATCAGACATCGGATGCATGAGTCTCTCTATAAGACAGCGGATGCAGGAGACTCTCTATCAGACAGCGGATGCAGTAGACTCTCTATCAGACAGCGGATGCAGGAGACTCTATCAGACAGCGGATGCAGGAGACACTCTATCAGACAGCGGATGCAGGAGACTCTTTATCAGACATTTGATGCAGGAGTCTCTCTATCAGACAGCGGAAGTATGAGACTCTCTATAAGACAGCAGATGCAGGAGACACTCTATCTGACAGCTGATGTAGGAGTCTCTCCATCAGACAGCGGATGCAGGAGACTCTCCATCAAACAGCGTAAAGCAGACTCTCTTTCAGGCAGCGGATGCAGGAGACTCTCTATCAGAGAGCGGATGCAGGAGACTCTCTATCAGACAGCGGATGCAGGTTTCTCTCTATCAGACAGCGGAAGCAGGAGGCTCTCTATCAGACAGCGGATGCAGGAGACTCTCTATCAGACAGCGGATGCACAGACACTCTATCACACAGCGGATGCAGGTGACACTCTATCTGAATGATAATGCAAAAGACACTCTATCAGACAGCGGATGCAGGAGACTATCTATCAGACAGCGGATGCAGGAGACTCTCTATCAGACAGCGGATGCAGGAGACACTCTATCAGACAGCGGAAGCAGGAGACACTCTATCTTAAAGCGGATGAAAAAGACACTCTATCAGACAGCACATGCAGGAGACTCTCTATCAGACAGCGGATGGAGGAGTATCTCAATCAGACAGCGGATGCAGGAGTCTCTCTATCAGACAGCGTATGCAGGAGACACTCTATCAGACAGCTGATGCAGGAGACACTCTATCAGACAGCGGATGCAGGAGTCTCCTATCAGACAGCGGATGCAGGAGACTCTCTATCAGACAGCGGATGCAGGAGACTCTCTATCAGACAGCGGATGCAGGAGACACACTATCAGACAGCGGATGCAGGAGTCTCTCTATCAGACAGCGGATGCAGGTGTCTCTCTATCAGACAGCGGACGCAGGAGTCTCTCCATCAGACAGCGGATGCAGGAGTTTTTCAATTTGACAGCGGATGCAGCTGTATCTACATCAGACAGCGGATGCAGGAGTCTCTCTATCAGACAGCGGATGCAGGAGTATTTTCATCAGACAGCGGATGCAGGAGTATCTCAATCAGACAGCGGATGCAGGAGACTCTCTATCAGACAGCGGATGCAGGAGACTCTCTATCAGACATCGGTTGCAGGAGTATCTCTTTCAGACAGCGGATGCAGGAGACTCTTTCAGACAGCGGATGCAGGAGACTATCAGACATCGGATGCAGGAGACTCTCTATCAGACAGCCGATGCAGGAGACTCTCTATCAGACAGCGGGTGCAGGTGTCTCTCTATCAGACAGCGGATGCATGAGCCTCTCAATCAGACAGCGGATGCAGGAGTATATCAGACAGCAGATGCATGAGACACTCTATCAGACAGCGGATGCAGGAGACACTCTATCAGACAGCCGATGCAAAAGACTCTCTATCAGACAGCGGATGCAGGAGACTCTCTCTCAGACAGCGGATGCAGGTTTCTCTCTATCAGACAGCGGATGCAGGAGACTCTCTATCAGACAGCGGATGCAGGAGACTCTCTTTCAGACAGCGGATGCATGAGACACTCTATCAGACATGGGATGCAGGTGACACTCTATCTGAAAGATGATGCAAAAGACACTCTACCAGACAGCGGATGCAGG
Organism: Loripinus fragilis; assembly: GCA_964019695.1. Taxonomy (NCBI): domain Eukaryota; kingdom Metazoa; phylum Mollusca; class Bivalvia; order Lucinida; family Lucinidae; genus Loripinus; species Loripinus fragilis. The sequence continues at coordinate 22,316,454 of OZ026518.1, forward strand.
AGACCCTCTATCAGACAGCGGATGCAGGAGACTCTCTATCAGACAGCGGATGCAGGAGACACTCTATCAGACAGTGGAAGCAGGAGACACTCTATCAGACTGCGGAGGGAGGAGTATCTTCATCAGACAGTGGATGCAGGAGTCTCTCTATCAGACAGCGGATGCAGGAGACTCTCTATCAGACAGCGAATGCAGGAGACTCTCTATCAGACAGCGGATGCAGGAGTCTCTCTATCAGACAGCGGATGCAGTTGTCTCTCTATCAGACAGCGGATGCAGGAGTCTCTCCTTCAGACAGCGGATGCAGTAGTTTCTCAATTTGACAGCGAATGCAGCTGCATCTCCATCAGACAGCGGATGCAGGAGTCTCTCTATCAGACAGCGGATGCAGGATTATTTCCATCAGACAGCGGATGCAGGATTTTCTCCATCAGACAGCGGATGCAAGAGACACTCTATCAGACAGCGGATGCAGGAGACTCTCTATCAGACATCGGTTGCAGGAGTATCTCTTTCAGACAGCAGATGCAGGAGAATCTCTGTCAGACAGCCGATGCAGGAGACTCTCTATCAGACATCGGATGCAGGAGAATCTCTATCAGACAGCGGATGCAGGAGACTCTATATCAGACAGCGGGTGCAGGTGTCCCTCTATCAGACAGCAGATGCAAGAGCCTCTCAATCAGACAGCGGATGCACGCATATATCAGACTGCAGATGCATGAGATACTTTATCAGACAGCGGATGCAGGAGACACTCTATCAGACAGCGCATGCAGGAGACTCTCTATCAAACAAGCGGATGTAGGAGACTCTCTATCAGACAGCGGATGCAGGAGACACTCTATCAGACAGCGGATGCAGGAGACTGTCTATCATACAGCGGATGCAGGAGTTTCTCTTTAAGACAGTGGATGCAGGAGACTCTCTATCAGACAGCAGATGCAGAGTCTCTCCATCAGAGAGCGGATGCAGGAGACTCTCTATCAGACAGCGGATGCATTAGTCTCTCTATCAGAGAGCGGATGCAGGAGACACTCTATCGACAGCGGATGCATTAGTCTCTCTATCAGAGAGCGGATGCAGGTGTCTCTCTATCAGACAGCGGATGCAGGAGTATCTCCATCAGGCAGCGGATGCAGGAGACTCTCTATCAGACAGCGGATTCAGGAGACACTCTATCAGACAACGGATGCAGGAGACTCTCTATCAGACAGCGGATGCAGGAGTCTCTCCATCAGAGAGCGGAAGCAGGAGTCTCTCTATCAGACAGCGGATGCAGGAGTCTCTCTATTAGACAGCGAATGCAGGAGACTCTCTATCAGACAGCGGATGCAGGAGACTATCTATCAGACAGCGGACGCAGGAGTTTCTCTTTAAGACAGTGGATGCAGGAGACTCTCTATCAGACAGCGGATGCAGGAGTCTCTCCATCAGAGAGCAGATGCAGGAGACACTCTATCAGACAGCGGATGCAAAAGACACTCTATCAGACAGAGGATGCAGGAGACTCTCTATCAGACATCGGATGCATGAGTCTCTCTATAAGACAGCGGATGCAGGAGACTCTCTTTCAAATAGCGGATGCAGGAGACACTCTATCAGACAGCGGCTGCAGGAGCCTCTCTATTAGAGAGCGGATGCAGGAGACTCTCTATCAGACAGCGGATCCAGGAGACTCTTTATCAGACAGCAGATGCAGTAGACTCTCTATCAGACAGTGGATGCCGAAGACTCTATCAGACAGCGGATGCAGGAGACACTCTATCAGACAGCGGATTAAGGAGACTCTTTAACAGACATCGGATGCAGGAGTCTCTCTATCAGACAGCGGATACAGGAGACTCTCTATAAGACAGCGGATGCAGGAGACACTCTATCGGACAGCGGATGTAGGAGTCTCTCCATCAGACAGCGGATGCAGGAGACTCTCCATCAAACAGCGGATGCAGCAGACTCTCTTTCAGGCAGCGGATGCATGAGACTCTCTATCAGAGAGCGGATGCAGGAGACTCTCTATCAGAGAGCGGATGCAGGTTTCTTTCATTCAGACAGCGGATGCAGGAGTTTCTCAATTTGACAGCGGATGCAGGAGACTCTCTATCAGACAGCGGATGCAGGAGACTCTCTATCAGACAGCGGATGCAGGAGTATTTTCATCAGACAGCGGATGCAGGAGTATCTCCATCAGACAGCGGATGCAGGAGACACTCTATCAGACAGCGGATGCAGGAGACACTCTATCAGACAGAGGATGCAGGACTCTCCTATCAGACAGCGGATGCAGGAGACTCTCTATCAGACAGCGGATGCAGGAGACACTCTATCAGACAGCGGATGCAGTAGTCTTTTTATCAGACAGCGGATGCAGGTGTCTCTCTATCAGACAGCGGATGCAGGAGTCTCTCCATCAGACAGTGGATGCAGGAGTTTCTCAATTTGACAGCGGATGCAGCTGTATCTACATCAGACAGCGGATGCAGGACTCTCTCTATCAGACAGCGGATGCAGGAGTATTTTCATCAGTCAGCGGATGCAGGAGTATCTCCATCAGAAAGCGGATGCAAGAGACACTCTATCAGACAGCGGATGCAGGAGACTCTCTAGCAGACAGCGGATGCAGGAGACTCTCTATCAGACATCAGTTGCAGGAGTATCTCTTTCAGACAGCGGATGCAGGAGACTCTCTATCAGACAGCGGATGCAGGAGACTCTCTATCAGACATCGGATGCAGGAGACTCTCTATCAGACAGCCGGTGCAGGAGACTCTCTATCAGACAGCGGGTGCAGGTGTCTCTCTATCAAACAGCGGATGCAAGAGCCTTTCAATCAGACAGCGGATGCAGGAGTATATCAGACAGCAGATGCATGAGACACTCTATCAGACAGCGGATGCAGGAGACACTCTATCAGACAGTGGATGGAGGAGACTCTCTCTCAGAAGCGGATGCAGGTTTCTCTCTATCAGACAGCGGATGCAGGAGACTCTCTATCAGAGAGCGGATGCAGGAGACTCTTTTTCAGACAGCGGATGCATGAGACACTCTATCAGACATGGGATGCAGGTGACACTCTATCTGAAAGATGATGCAAAAGACACTCTATTAGACAGCGGATGCAGGAGACTCTCTATCAGACTGCGGATGCAGGAGACTCTGTATCAGACAGCGGATACAAGAGACACTCTATCAGACAGCGGCAGCAGGAGAAACTCTATCAGACAGCGGAGGGAGGAGTATCTCCATCAGAAAGTGGATGCAGGAGTCTCTCTATCAGACAACGGATGCAGGAGACTCTCTATCAGACAGCAGATGCAGAAGTCTCTCCATCAGACAGCGGATGCTGGAGTTTCTCAATTTGACAGCAGATGCAGCTGCATCTCCATCAGACAGCGGATGCAGGAGTCTCTCTATCAGACAGCGGATGCAGGAGTATTTCCATCAGACAGCGTATGCAGAAGACTCTCTATCAGACAGCGGATGCAAGAGACACTCTATCAGACAGCGGATGCAGGAGACTCTCTATCAGACATCGGTTGCAGGAGTATCTCTTTCAGACAGCGGATGCAGGAGAATCTCTATCAGACAGCGGATGCAGGAGACTCTCTTTCAGACATCTGATGCAGGAGACTCTCTATCAGACAGCGGATGCAGGTGTCTCTCTATCAGACAGCAGATGCAAGAGCCTCTCAATCAGACAGCGGATGCAGGAGTATATCAGACTGCATATACATGAGACACTCTATCAGACAGCGGATGCAGGAGTCTTTTTATCAGACAGCGGATGCAGGTGTCTCTCTATCAGACAGCGGATGCAGGAGTCTCTCCATCAGACAGTGGATGCAGGAGTTTCTCAATTTGACAGCGGATGCAGCTGTATCTACATCAGACAGCGGATGCAGGACTCTCTCTATCAGACAACGGATGCAGGAGTATTTTCATCAGACAGCGGATGCAGGAGTATCTCCATCAGACAGCGGATACAAGAGACACTCTATCAGACAGCGGATGCAGGAGACTCTCTAGCAGACAGCGGATGCAGGAGACTCTCTATCAGACATCAGTTGCAGGAGTATCTCTTTCAGACAGCGGATGCAGGAGACTCTCTATCAGACAGCGGATGCAGGAGACTCTCTATCAGACATCGGATGCAGGAGACTCTCTATCAGACAGCCGGTGCAGGAGACTCTCTATCAGACAGCGGGTGCAGGTCTCTCTCTATCAGACAGCGGATGCAAGAGCCTCTCAATCAGACAGCGGATGCAGGAGTATATCAGACAGCAGATGCATGAGACACTCTATCAGACAGCGGATGCAGGAGACACTCTATCAGACAGTGGATGGAGGAGACTCTCTCTCAGAAGCGGATGCAGGTTTCTCTCTATCAGACAGCGGATGCAGGAGACTCTCTATCAGAGAGCGGATGCAGGAGACTCTTTTTCAGACAGCGGATGCATGAGACACTCTATCAGACATGGGATGCAGGTGACACTCTATCTGAAAGATGATGTAAAAGACACTCTATTAGACAGCGGATGCAGGAGACTCTCTATCAGACTGCGGATGCAGGAGACTCTGTATCAGACAGCGGATACAAGAGACACTCTATCAGACAGCGGCAGCAGGAGAAACTCTATCAGACAGCGGAGGGAGGAGTATCTCCATCAGAAAGTGGATGCAGGAGTCTCTCTATCAGACAACGGATGCAGGAGACTCTCTATCAGACAGCGGATGCAGGAGACTGTCTATCAGACAGCGGATGCAGGAGACACTCTATCAGACAGCGGATGCAGGAGTCTCTCCATCAGACAGCGGATGCTGGAGTTTCTCAATTTGACAGCAGATGCAGCTGTATCTCCATCAAACAGCGGATGCAGGAGTCTCTCTATCAGACAGCGGATGCAGGAGTATTTCCATCAGACAGCGTATGCAGAAGATTCTCTATCAGACAGCGGATGCAAGAGACACTCTATCAGACAGCGGATGCAGGAGACTCTCTATCAGACATCGGTTGCAGGAGTATCTCTTTCAGACAGCGGATGCAGGAGAATCTCTATCAGACAGCGGATGCAGGAGACTCTCTTTCAGACATCTGATGCAGGAGACTCTCTATCAGACAGCGGATGCAGGAGACTCTCTATCAGACAGCAGGTGCAGGTGTCTCTCTATCAGACAGCAGATGCAAGAGCCTCTCAATCAGACAGCGGATGCAGGAGTATATCAGACTGCATATACATGAGACACTCTATCAGACAGCGGATGCAGGAGACTCTCTATCAGACAGCGCATGCAGGAGACTCTCTATCAGACAAGCGGATGCAGGAGACTCTCTATCAAACAGCGGATGCTGGAGTCTCTCTATCAGACATCGGTTGCAGGAGTATCTCCTTCAGACATCGGATGCAGGAGACTCTCTATCAGACAGCGGATGCAGGAGTCTCTCTTTCAGACATCGGATGCAGGAGACTCTCTATCAGACAGCGGATGCAGGAGACTCTCTATCAGACAGTGGGTGCAGGTGTCTCTCTATCAGACAGTGGATGCAAGAGCCTCTCAATCAGACAGCGGATGCAGGAGTATATCAGACAGCAGATGCATGAGACACTCTATCAGACAGCGGATGCAGGAGACAATCTATCAGACAGCGGATGCAGGAGACTCTCTATCAGACAGCGGATGCAGGTTTCTCTCTATCAGACAGCGGATGCAGAAGACTATCAGACAGTGGATGCAGGAGACTCTCTATAAGATAGCGGATGCATGAAACACTATATCAGACAGCGGATGCAGATGACACTCTATCTGAAAGATGATGCAAAATACACTCTATCAGACAGCTGATGCAGGAGACTCTCTATCAGACCACGGATGCAGGGGACTCTCTATCAGACAGCGGATGCAGGAGTCTCTCCATCAGACAGCGTATGCAGGAGTCTTTCTATCAGATAGCGGATGCAGGAGTCTCTGTATTAGACAGCGAATGCAGTAGACTGTCTATCAGACAGCGGATGCAGGAGACTATCTATCAGACAGCGGATGCAGGAGTTTCTCTTTAAGACAGTGGATGCAGGAGACTCTCTATCTGACAGCGGATGCAGGAGTCTCCTATCAGACAGCGGATGCAGGAGACTCTCTAACAGACAGCGGATGCAGGAGACTCTCTATCAGACATCTGATGCAGGAGACATTCTATCAGAAAGCGGATGCAGGAGTCTCTCTTTCAGACAGCGGATGCAGGTGTCTCTCTATCAGACAGCGGATGCAGGAGTATCTTCATCAGACAGCGGATGCAGTATTCTCTCTATCAAACAGCGGATTCAGGAGAAACTCTATCAGACAGATAATGCAAGTGTCTCTCTATCAGACAGCGGATGCAGGAGTATCTTTATCAGACAGCGGATGCAGGAGACTCTCTATCAGACAGCGGATGCAGGAGACACTCTATCAGACAGCGGATGCAGGTGACTCTCTATCAGACAGCGGATGCAGGAGTCTCTCCATCAGACAGCGTATGCAGGAGTCTTTCTATCAGATAGCGGATGCAGGAGTCTCTGTATTAGACAGCGAATGCAGTAGACTGTCTATCAGACAGCGGATGCAGGAGACTATCTATCAGACAGCGGATGCAGGAGTTTCTCTTTAAGACAGTGGATGCAGGAGACTCTCTATCTGACAGCGGATGCAGGAGTCTCCTATCAGACAGCGGATGCAGGCGACTCTCTAACAGACAGCGGATGCAGGAGACTCTCTATCAGACATCTGATGCAGGAGACATTCTATCAGAAAGCGGATGCAGGAGTCTCTCTATCAGACAGCGGATGCAGGTGTCTCTCTATCAGACAGCGGATGCAGGAGTATCTTCATCAGACAGCGGATGCAGGAGACTCTCTATCAGACAGCGGATGCAGGAGACACTCTATCAGACAGCGGATGCAGGAGAATCTCTATCAGACAGCGGATGCAGGAGTCTCTCCATCAGACAGCGGATGCAGGAGTCTCTCTATCAGACAGCGGATGCAGGAGTCTCTCTATTAGACAGCGAATGCAGGAGACTCTCTATCAGACAACGGATGCAGGATTTTCTCCATTAGAGAGCGGATGCAGGAGACACTCTATCAGACAGCGGATGCAAAAGACACTCTATCAGACAGAGGATGCAGGAGACTCTCTATCAGACAGCGGATGCAGGAGTCTCTCTATAAGACAGCGGATGCAGGAGACTCTCTATCAGACAGCGGATGCAGTAGACTCTCTATCAGATAGCGGATGCAGGAGACTCTATCAGACAGCGGATGCAGGAGACACTCTATCAGACAGCGGATGCAGGAGACACTTTATCAGACATTTGATGCAGGAGTCTCTCTATCAGACAGCGGAAGTATGAGACTCTCTATAAGACAGCAGATGCAGGAGACACTCTATCTGACAGCTGATGTAGGAGTCTCTCCATCAGACATCGGATGCAGGAGACTCTCCATCAAACAGCGTAAAGCAGACTCTCTTTCATGCAGCGGATGCAGGAGACTCTCTATCAGAGAGCGGATGCAGGAGACTCTCTATCAGACAGCGGATGCAGGTTTCTCTCTATCAGACAGCGGAAGCAGGAGGCTCTCTATCAGACAGCGGATGCAGGAGACTCTCTATCAGACAGCGGATGCACAGACACTCTATCAGACAGCGGATGCAGGTGACACTCTATCTGAATGATAATGCAAAAGACACTCTATCAGACAGCGGATGCAGGAGACTATCTATCAGACAGCGGATGCAGGAGACTCTCTATCAGACAGCGGATGCAGGAGACACTCTATCAGACAGCGGAAGCAGGAGACACTCTATCTTAAAGCGGATGAAAAAGACACTCTATCAGACAGCACATGCAGGAGACTCTCTATCAGACAGCGGATGGAGGAGTATCTCAATCAGACAGCGGATGCAAGAGTCTCTCTATCAGACAGCGTATGCAGGAGACGCTCTATCAGACAGCGGATGCAGGAGACACTCTATCAGACAGCGGATGCAGGAGTCTCCTATCAGACAGCGGATGCAGGAGACTCTCTATCAGACAGCGGATGCAGGAGACACTCTATCAGACAGCGGATGCAGGAGACTCTTTATCAGACATTTGATGCAGGAGTCTCTCTATCAGACAGCGGAAGTATGAGACTCTCTATAAGACAGCGGATGCAGGAGACACTCTATCAGACAGCGGAAGCAGGAGACACTCTATCTTAAAGCGGATGAAAAAGACACTCTATCAGACAGCACATGCAGGAGACTCTCCATCAGACAGCGGATGGAGGAGTATCTCAATCAGACAGCGGATGCAGGAGTCTCTCTATCAGACAGCGTATGCAGGAGACACTCTATCAGACAGCGGATGCAGGAGTCTCCTATCAGACAGCGGATGCAGGAGACTCTCTATCAGACAGAGGATGCAGGAGACTCTCTATCAGACAGCGGATGCAGAAGACACACTATCAGACAGCGGATGCAGGAGTCTCTCTATCAGACAGCGGATGCAGGTGTCTCTCTATCAGACAGCGGACGCAGGAGTCTCTCCATCAGACAGCAGATGCAGGAGTTTTTCAATTTGACAGCGGATGCAGCTGTATCTACATCAGACAGCGGATGCAGGATTCTCTCTATCAGACAGCGGATGCAGGAGTATTTTCATCAGACAGCGGATGCAGGAGTATCTCAATCATCCAGCGGATGCAAGAGACACTCTATCAGACAGCGGATGCAGGAGACTCTCTATCAGACAGCGGATGCAGGAGACTCTCTATCAGACATCGGTTGCAGGAGTATCTCTTTCAGACAGCGGATGCAGGAGACTCTCTTTCAGACAGCGGATGCAGGAGACTCTCTATCAGACATCGGATGCAGGAGACTCTCTATCAGACAGCCGATGCAGGAGACAATCTATCAGACAGCGGGTGCAGGTGTCTCTCTATCAGACAGCGGATGCATGAGCCTCTCAATCAGACAGCGGATGCAGGAGTATATCAGACAGCAGATGCATGAGACACTCTATCAGACAGCCGATGCAGGAGACACTCTATCAGACAGCCGATGAAAAAGACTCTCTATCAGACAGCGGATGCAGAAGACTCTCTCTCAGAAGCGGATACAGGTAATTCTCTATCAGACAGCGGACGCAGGAGACTCTCTATCAGACAGCGGATGCAGGAGACTCTCTTTCAGACAGCGGATGCATGAGACACTCTATCAGACATGGGATGCAGGTGACACTCTATCTGAAAGATGATACAAAAGACACTCTACCAGACAGCGGATGCAGGAGACTCTCTATCAGACAGCGGATGCAGGAGACTCTCTATCAGACAGCGGATGCAGGAGACACTCTATCAGACAATGGAAGCAGGAGCCACTCCATCAGACTGCGGAGGGAGGAGTATCTTCATCAGACAGTGGATGCAGGAGTCTCTCTATCAGACAGCGGATGCAGGAGACTCTCTATCAGACAGCGAATGCAGGAGACACTCTATCAGACAGCGGATGCAGGAGTCTCTCTATCAGACAGCGGATGCAGTTGTCTCTCTATCAGACAGCGGATGCAGGAGTCTCTCCATCAGACATCGGATGCAGGAGTTTCTCAATTTGACAGCGGATGCAGCTGTATCTCCATCAGACAGCGGATGCAGGAGTCTCTCTACCAGACAGCGGATGCAGGAGTATTTCCATCAGACAGCGGATGCAGGATTTTCTCCATCAGACAGCGGATGCAAGAGACACTCTATCAGACATCGGTTGCAGGAGTATCTCTTTCAGACAGCAGATGCAGGAGAATCTCTGTCAGACAGCGGATGCAGGAGACTCTCTATCAGAAATCGGATGCAGGAGACTCTCTATCAGACAGCGGATGCAGGAGACTCTATATCAGACAGCGGGTGCAGGTGTTTCTCTATCAGACAGCAGATGCAAGAGCCTCTCAATCAGACAGCGGATGCACGCATATATCAGACTGCAGATGCATGAGATACTCTATCAGACAGCGCATGCAGGAGACTCTCTATCAGACAAGCGGATGCAGGAGACTCTCTATCAGACAGCGGATGCAGGAGACACTCTATCAGACAGCGGATGCAGGAGACTCTCTATCATACAGCGGATGCAGGAGTTTCTCTTTAAGACAGTGGGTGCAGGAGACTCTCTATCAGACAGCAGATGCAGAGTCTCTCCATCAGAGAGTGGATGCAGGAGACTCTCTATCAGACAGCGGATGCAAGAGACTCTCTATCAGACAGCGGATGCAGGAGTCTCTTCACGAGAAAGCGGATGCAGGAGACTTTATCAGACAGCGGATGCAGAGACTCTCTATCAGACAGCGGATGCAGGAATCTCTCTATCAGACAGCTTATGCAGCAGACACTCTATCAGACAGCGGATGCAGCAGACTCTCTATCAGACAGCGGATGCAGGAGACTGTCTATTAGACAGCTGATGCAATTGTCTCTCTATCGGACAGCGGATGCAGGAGTATCTTCATCAGACAGCGGATGCAGGAGACTCTCTATCAGACAGCGGATGCAGGAGACACTCTATCAGACAACGGATGCAGGAGACTCTCTATCGGACAGCGGATGCAGGGGTCACTCCATCAGACAGCGGATGCAGGAGTCTTTCTATCAGACAGCGGATGCAGGAGTCATTTCTTAAGACAGCGGATGCAGGAGACTCTCTTTCAGACAGCGGATGCAGGAGACACCCTATCAGACAGCGGATGCAAGAGCGTCTCTATCAGAGAGCGGATGCAGGAGGCTCTCTATCAGACAGAGGATGCAGGAGACTCTCTATCAGACAGCAGATGCAGTAGACTCTCTATCAGACAGCAGATGCAGGAGACTCTATCACACAGCGGTAGCAGGAGACACTCTATCAGACAGCGGATGCAGGAGACTCTTTATCAGACATCGGATGCAGGAGTCTCTCTATCAGACAGCGGATGCAGGAGACTCTCTATAAGACAGCGGATGCAGGAGACACTCTATCGGACAGCGGATGTAGGAGTCTCTCCATCAGACAGCGGATACAGGAGACTCTCCATCAAACAGCGGATGCAGCAGACTCTCCTTTAGGCATCGGATGCAGGAGTCTCTCTATTAGAGAGCTGATGCAGGAGACTCTCTATCAGACAGCGGATGCAAGAGACACTCTATCAGACAGAGGATGCAGGAGACTCTCTATCAGACATCGGATGCATGAGTCTCTCTACAAGACAGTGGATGCAGGTGACACTCTTTCTGAAAGATAATGCAAAAGACACTCTATCAGACAGCGGATGCAGGAGACTCTCTATCAGACAGCGGATGCAGGAGACTCTCTATCTGACAGCGGATGCAGGAGACACTCTGTCAGACAGCGGAAGCAGGAGACACTTTAACTGAAAGAGGATGTAAAAGACACTCTATCAGACAGCACATGCAGGAGACTCTCTATCAGACAGCAGATGGAGGAGTATATCCATCAGACAGCGGATGCAGGAGTCTCTCTATCAGACAGCGGAAGCAGGAGTATCTCCATCAGACAGCGGATGCAGGAGACACTCTATCAGACAGCGGATGCAGGAGACACTCTATCAGACAGCGGATGCAGAAGTCTCCTATCAGACAGCGGATGCAGGAGACTCTCTATCAGACAGCGGATGCAGGAGACACTCTATCAGACAGCGGATGCAGGAGTCTCTCTATCAGACAGCGGATGCAGGTGTCTCTCTATCAGACAGCGGATGCAGGAGTATCTTCATCAGACAGCGGATGCAGGAGATTCTCTATCAGACAGCGGATGCAGGAGACACTCTATCAGACAGCGGATGCAGGAGACTCTCTATCACACAACGGATGCAGGAGTCTCTCCATCAGACAGCGGATGCAGGAGTGTCTCTATCAGACAGCGGATGCAGGAGTCTCTCTATTAGACAGCGAATGCAGGAGACTCTCTATCAGACAGCGGATGCAGGAGACTATCTATCAGACAGCGGATGCAGGAGTTCCTTTTGAAGACAGTGGATGCAGGAGACTCTCTATCAGACAACGGATGCAGGAGTCTTTCCATCAGAGAGCGGATGCAGGAGACACTCTATCAGACAGCGGATGCAAAAGACACTCTATCAGACAGAGGATGCAGGAGACTCTCTATTAGACATCGGATGCATGAGTCTCTCTACAAGACAGTGGATGCAGGAGACTTTCTTTCAGATAGCGGATGCAGGAGACTATCTATCAGACAGCGGATGCAGGAGCCTCTCTATCAGAGAGCGGATGCAGGATACTCTCTATCAGACAGCGGATGCAGTAGTCTCTCTATCAGACAGCAGATGCAGTAGACTCTCTATCAGACAGCGGATGGAGGAGACTCTATCAGACAGCGGATGCAGGAGACACTCTATCAGACAGCGGATGCAGGAGACTCTTTATCAGACATCGGATGCAAGAGTCTCTCTATCAGACAGCGGATGCATGAGACTCTCTATAAGACAGCGGATGCAGGAGAGACTCTATCGGACAGCGGATGTAGGAGTCTCTCCATCAGACAGCCGATGCAGGAGACTCTCCATCAAACAGCGGATGCAGCAGACTGTCTTTCAGACAGCGGATGCAGGAGACTCTCTATCAGAGAGCGGATGCAGGAGACTCTCTATCAGACAGCGGATGCAGGTTTCTCTCTATCAGACAGCGGAAGCAGGAGGCTCTCTATCAGACAGCGGATGCAGAAGACTCTCTATCAGACAGCGGATGCATGAGACACTATTTCAGACAGCGGATGCAGGTGACACTCTATCTGAATGATAATGCAAAAGACACTCTATCTGACAGCGGATGCAGGAGACTCTCTATAAGACAGCGGATGCAGGAGACTCTCTATCAGACAGCGGATGCAGGACACACTCTATCAGACAGCGGAAGCAGGAGACACTCTATCAGACAGCGGATGCAAAAGACACTCTATCAGATAGCACATGCAGGAGACTCTCTATCAGACAGCGGATGCAGGAGTCTCCTATCAGACAGCGGATGCAGGAGTATTTTCATCAGACAGCGGATGCAGGAGTATCTCCATCAGACAGCGGATGCAAGAGACACTCTATCAGACAGCGGATGCAGGAGACTCTCTATCAGACAGTGGATGCAGGAGACTCTCTATCAGACATCGGTTGCAGGAGTATCTCTTTCAGACAGCGGATGCAGGAGACTCTCAATCAGACAGCGGATGCAGGAGACTCTCTATCAGACATTGGATGCAGGAGACTCTCTATCAGACAGCCGATGCAGGAGACTCTCTATTAGACAGCGGATGCAGGTGTCTTTCTATCAGACAGCGGATTCAAGAGCCTCTCAATCAGACAGCGGATGCAGGAGTATATAAGACAGCAGATGCATGAGACACTCTATCAGACAGCGGATGCAGGAGACACTCTATCAGACAGCGGATGCAAAAGACTCTCTATCAGACAGCGGATGCAGGAGACTCTCTGTCAGACAGCGGATGCAGGTTTCTCTCTATCAGACAGCAAATGCAGGAGACTCTCTATCAGACAGCGGATGCAGGAGACTCTCTTTCAGAGAGCGGATGCATGAGACACTCTATCAGACAGCGGATGCAGGTGACACTCTATCTGAAAGATGATGCAAAAGACACTCTATCAGACAGTGGATGCAGGAGACTCTCTATCAGACAGCGAATGCAGGAGACTCTCTATCAGACAGCGGATGCAGGAGACACTCTATCAGACAGCGGAAGCAGGAGAAACTCTATCAGACAGCGGAGGGAGGAGTATCTCCATCAGACAGTGGATGTAGGAGTCTCTCTATCAGACAGCGGATGCAGGACACTCTCTATCAGACAGCGGATGCAGGAGACTCTCTATCAGACAGCGGATGCAGGAGACACTCTATCAGACAGCGGATGCAGGGGTCTCTCTTTCAGACAGCGGATGCAGCTGTATCGCCATCAGACAGCGGATGCAGGAGTCTCTCTATCAGACAGCGGATGCAGCAGTATTTCCATCAGACAGCGGATGCAGGATTATCTCCATCAGACAGCGGATGCAAGAGACACTCTATCAGACATCGGTTGTAGGAGTATCTCTTTCAGATAGCGGATGCAGGAGAATCTCTATCAGACAGAGGATGCAGGAGACTCTCTATCAGACATCTGATGCAGGAGACTCTCTATCAGACAGCGGATGCAGGAGACTCTCTATCAGACAGCGAGTGCAGGTGTCTCTCTATCAGACAGCAGATGAAAGAGCCTCTCAATAAGACAGCAGATGCAGGAGTATATCAGACTGCAGATGCATGAGACACTCTATCAGACAGCGGATGCAGGAAACACTCTATCAGACAGCGCATGCAGGAGACTCTCTATCAGACAAGCGGATGCAGGAGACTCTCTATCAGACAGCGGATGCAGGAGACACTCTATAAGACAGCGGATGCAGGAGACTCTCTATCATACAGCGGATGCAGGAGTTTCTCTTTAAGACAGTTTATACAGGAGACTCTCTATCAGACAGCGGATGGAAGAGACTCTCTATCAGACAGCGGATGCAGGAGACTCTATCAGACAGCGGATGCAGAGACTCTCTATCAGACAGCGGATGCAGGAATCTCTCTATCAGACAGCTTATGCAGCAGACACTCTATCAGACAGGGGATGCAGCAGACTCTCTATCAGACAGCGGATGCAGCAGACTCTCTATCAGACAGCGGATGCAGGAATCTGTCTATCAGAGAGAGGATGCAGGAGACACTCTATCAGACAGCGGATTTATGAGTCTCTCCATCAGACAGCGGATGCAGCAGACTCTCTTTATGGCAGCGGATGCAGGTTTCTCTCTATCAGACAGCGGATGCGGGAGATTCTCTATCAGACAGTGGATGCAGGAGTCTCTCCATCAGACAGCGGATGCAGGAGACACTATTTGAGAAAGCGGATGCAGGAGTCTCTCTATCAGACAGCGGATGCAAGAGCCTATCAATCAGACAGCGGATGCAGGAGTATACATGAGACACTTTATCAGACAGCGGATGCAGGAGACACTCTATCAGACAGCGGATGCAGGAGACTCTCTATCAGACAGCGGATGCAGGAGACTCTCTATCAGACAGCGGATGCAGGAGACACTCTATCAGACAGCCGATGCGGCGTATCTCCACCAGACATCGGATGTAGGAGACTCTCTATCAGAGAGTGGATGCAGAGACTCTCTATCAGACAGCGGATGCAGGAATCTCTCTATCAGACAGCTTATGCAGGAGACGCTCTATCAGACAGCGGATGCAGCAGACACTCTATCAGACAGTGGATGCAGCAGACTCTCCATCAGACAGCGGATGCAGGAGACACTCTATCAGACAGCGGATGCAGGAGACTCTCTATCAGACAACGGATGCAGGAGACACTCTATCAGACAGCGGATGCTGGCGTCTCTCCATCAGACAGCGGATGCAGGAGACTTTCTATCAGACAGCGGATACAGGAGACTCTTTATCAGACAGCGGATAGAGGAGTATCTCCATCAGACAGCGGATGCAGGATTCTCTCTATCAGACAGCGGATGCAAGAGTATCTCCGTCAGACAGCGGATGCATGAGTATCTTTACCAGAAAGCGGATGCAGGAGACACTATCAGACAGTGGATGCAGGAGACAACCTTTCAGACAGCGGATGCAGGAGACACTCTATCAGACAGCGGATGAAGGAGACTCTCTGTCAGACAGCGGATGCAGGAGACTCTCTATCAGACAGCGGATGCAGGAGACACTCTATCAGACAGCAGATGCAGAAGTCTCTCTTTCAGACAGCGGATGCAGGTGTCTCTCTATCAGACAGCGGATGCAGGAGACTGTCTTTTAGACAGCTGATGCAATTGTCTCTCTATCAGACAGCGGATGCAGGAGTATCTTCATCAGACAGCGGAAGCAGTAGTTTCTCAATTTGACAGCGGATGCAGATGTATCTCCATCAGACAGCGGATGCAGGAGTCTCTCTATCAGACAGAGGATGCAGGAGTATTTCCATCAGACAGCGGATGCAGGATTTTCTCCATCAGACAGCGGATGCAAGAGACACTCTATCAGACAGCGGATGCAGGAGACTCTCTATCAGATATCGGTTGCAGGAGTATCTTTTTCAGACAGCAGATGCAGGAGAATCTCTGTCAGACAGCGGATGCAGGAGACTCTCTATCAGACATCGGATGCAGGAGACTCTCTATCAGACAGCGGATGCAGGAGGCTCTCTATCAGACAGCGGGTGCAGGTGTCTCTCTATCAGACAACAGATGCAAGAGCCTCTCAATCAGACAGCGGATGCACGCATATATCAGACTGCAGATGCATGAGACACTCTATCAGACAGCGGATGCCGGAGACACTCTATCAGACAGCTCATGCAGGAGCCTCTCTATCAGACAAGCGGATGCAGGAGACTCTCTATCAGACAGCGGATGCAGGAGACACTCTATCAGATAGTGGATGCAGGAGACTCTCTATCATACAGCGGATGCAGGAGTTTCTCTTTAAGACAGTGGATGCAGGAGACTCTCTATCAGACAGCGGATGCAAGAGACTCCCTATCAGACAGCGGATGCAGGAGTCTCTTCACCAGACAGCGGATGCAGGAGACTTTATCAGACAGCGGATGCAGAGACTCTCTATCAGACAGCGGATGCAGGAATCTATCAGACAGCGGATGCAGCAGACACTCTATCAGACAGCGGATGCAGCAGACTCTCTATCAGACAGCGGATGCAGGAGACTGTCTTTCAGACAGATGATACAATTGTCTCTCTATCAGACAGCGGATGCAGGAGTATCTTCATCAGACAGCGGATGCAGGAGACTCTCTATCAGACAGCGGATGCAGGAGACACTCTATCAGACAGCGGATGCAGGAGACTCTCTATCAAACAGCGGATGCAGGGGTCACTCCATCAGACAGCGGATGCAGGAGTCTTTCTATCAGACAGCGGATGCAGGAGTCTCTCTATAAGACAGCGGATGCAGGAGACTCTCTTTCAGACAGCGGATGCAGGAGACACCCTATCAGACAGCGGATGCAGGAGCCTCTCTATCAGAGAGCGGATGCAGGAGACTCTCTATCAGACAGAGGATGCAGGAGACTCTTTATCAGACAGCAGATGCAGTAGACTCTCTATCAGACAGCGGATGCAGGAGACTCTATCAGACAGCGGTAGCAGGAGACACTCTATCAGACACCGGATGCAGGAGACTCTTTATCAGACATCGGATGCAGGAGTCTCTCTATCAGACAGCGGATGCAGGAGACTCTCTATAAGACAGCGGATGCAGGAGACACTCTATCGGACTGCGGTTGTAGGAGTCTCTCCATCAGACAGCGGATACAGGAGACTCTCCATCAAACAGCGGATGCAGCCGACTCTCTTTTAGGCAGCGGATGCAGGAGTCACTCTATTAGAGAGCTGATGCAGGAGACTCTCTATCAGACAGCGGATGCAAAAGACACTCTATCAGACAGAGGATGCAGGAGACTCTCTATCAGACATCGGATGCATGAGTCTTTCTACAAGACAGTGGATGCAGGTGACACTCTTTCTGAAAGATAATGCAAAAGACACTCTATCAGACAGCGGATGCAGGAGACTCTCTATCAGACAGCCGATGCAGGAGACTCTCTATCTGACAGCGGATGCAGGAGACACTCTGTCAGACAGCGGAAGCAGACGACACTCTAACTGAAAGAGGATGCAAAAGACACTCTTTCAGACAGCACATGCAGGAGACACTCTATCAGAAAGCGGATGCAGGAGACACTCTATCAGACAGCGGATGCAGGAGTCTCCTATCAGACAGCGGATGCAGGAGACTCTCTATCAGACAGCGGATGCAGGAGACTCTCTATCAGACAGCGGATGCAGGAGACACTCTATCAGACAGCGGATGCAGGAGTCTCTCTATCAGACAGCGGATGCAGGTGTCTCTCTATCAGACAGCGGATGCAGGAGTATCTTCATCAGACAGCGGATGCCGGAGATTCTCTATCAGACAGCGGATGCAGGAGACACTCTATCAGACAGCGGATGCAGGAGACTCTCTATCACACAGCGGATGCAGGAGTCTCTCCATCAGACAGCGGATGCAGGAGTCTCTCTATCAGACAGCGGATGCAGGAGTCTCTCTATTAGATAGCGAATGCAAGAGACTCTCTATCAGACAGCGGATGCAGGAGACTATCTATCAGACAGCGGATGCAGGAGTTTCTCTTGAAGACAGTGGATGCAGGAGACTCTCTATCAGACAACGGATGCAGGAGACACTCTATCAGAAAGCGGATGCAGGAGACACTCTATCAGACAGCGGATGCAGGAGTCTCCTATCAGACAGCGGATGCAGGAGACTCTCTATCAGACAGCGGATGCAGGAGACTCTCTATCAGACAGCGGATGCAGGAGACACTCTATCATAAAGCGGATGCAGGAGACACTCTATCAGACAGCGGATGCAGGAGTCTCCTATCAGACAGCGGATGCAAGAGACTCTCTATCAGACAGCGGATGCAGGAGACTCTCTATCAGACAGCGGATGCAGGAGACACTCTATCAGACAGCGGATGCAGGAGTCTCTCTATCAGACAGCGGATGCAGGTGTCTCTCTATCAGACAGCGGATGCAGGAGTATCTTCATCAGACAGCGGATGCAGGAGTCTCTCTATCAGACAGCGGATGCAGGAGTCTCTCTATTAGACAGCGAATGCAAGAGACTCTCTATCAGACAGCGGATGCAGGAGACTATCTATCAGACAGCGGATGCAGGAGTTTCTCTTGAAGACAGTGGATGCAGGAGACTCTCTATCAGACAACGGATGCAGGAGTCTTTCCATCAGAGAGCGGATGCAGGAGACACTCTATCAGACAGCGGATGCAAAAGACACTCTATCAGACAGAGGATGCAGGAGACTCTCTATCAGACATCGGATGCATGAGTCTATCTACAAGAGAGTGGATGCAGGAGCTTTTCTTTCAGATAGCGGATGCAGGAGACTATCTATCAGACAGCGGATGCAGGAGCCTCTCTATCAGAGAGCGGATGCAGGAGACTCTCTATCAGACAGCGGATGCAGTAGTCTCTCTATCAGACAGCAGATGCAGTAGACTCTTTATCAGACAGCGGATGGAGGAGACTCTATCAGACAGCGGATGCAGGAGACACTCTATCAGACAGCGGATGCAGGAGACTCTTTAACAGACATCGGATGCAGGAGTCTCTCTATCAGACAGCGGATGCTGAGACTCTCTATAAGACAGCGGATGCAGGAGACACTCTATCAGACAGCGGATGCAGGAGACTCTTTATCAGACATCGGATGCAGGAGTCTCTCTATCAGACAGCGGATGCATGAGACTCTCTATCAGACAGCGGATGCAGAGACTCTCTTTCAGACAGCGAATGCAGGAATCTCTCTATCAGACAGCTTATGCAGCAGACACTCTATCAGACAGCTGATGCAAGTTATTCTCTATCAGACAGCGGATGCAGGAGACTCTCTATCAGACAGCGGATGCAGGAGACTCTCTATCAGACAGCGGATGCAGGAGTCTCTCTATCAGACAGCGGATGCAGCTGTATCTACATCAGACAGCGGATGCAGGAGTCTCTCCATCAGACAGCGGATGCAGGAGTCTCTCCATCAGAGAGCGGATGCAGGAGACACTCTATCAGACAGCGGATGCAAAAGACTCTCTATCAGACAGAGGATGCAGGAGACTCTCTATCAGACATCGGATGCATGAGACTCTCTATAAGACAGCGGATGGAGGAGACTATCTTTCAGATAGCGGATGCAAGAGACACTCTATCAGAGAGCGGATGCAGGAGCCTCTCTATCAGAGAGCGGATGCAGGAGACTCTCTATCAGACAGCGGATGCAGGAGTCTCTCTATCAGACAGCAGATGCAGTAGACTCTCTATCAGACAGCGGATGCAGGAGACACTCTATCAGACAGCGGATGCAGGACACTCTTTATCAGACATCGGATGCAGGAGTCTCTCTATCAGACAGCGGATGCATGAGACTCTCTATAAGACAGCGGATGCAGGAGACACTCTATCGGACAGCGGATGTAGGAGTTTCTCCATCAGACAACGGATGCAGGAGACTCTCCATCAAACAGCTGATGCAGGAGACTCTTTATCAGACATCGGATGCAGGAGTCTTTCTATCAGACAGCGGATGCATGAGACTCTCTATAAGACAGCGGATGCAGGAGACACTCTATCGGACAGCGGATGTAGGAGTCTCTCCATCAGACAGCGGATGCAGGAGACTCTCCATCACACAGCGGATGCAGCAGACCCTCTTTCAGACAGCGAATGCAGGAGACTCCCTATCAGAGAGCGGATGCAGGAGACTCTCTATCAGACAGCGGATGCAGGTTTCTCTCTGTCAGACAGCGGATGCAGGCGGCTCTCTATCAGACAGCGGATGCAGGAGACTCTCTATCGGACAGGGGATGCAGGAGACACTCTATCAGACAGCGGATGCAGGTGACACCCTATCTGAATGATAATGCAAAAGACACTCTATCAGACAGCGGATGCAGGAGACTCTCTATCAGACAGAGGATGCAGGAGACTCTCTATCAGACAGCGGATGCAGGAGACACTCAACCAGACAGCGGAAGCAGGAGACGCTCTATCTGAAAGCGGATGAAAAAGACACTCTATCAGACAGCACATGCAGGAGACTCTCTATCAGACAGCGGATGGAGGAGTATCTCCCTCAGACAGCGGATGCAGGAGTCTCTCTATCAGACAGCGGATACAGGAGTATCTCCATCAGACAGCGGATGCAGGAGACACTCTATCAGACAGCGGATGCAGGAGACACTCTATCACACAGCGGATGCAGGAGTCTCCTTTCAGACAGCGGATGCAGGAGACTCTCTATCAGACAGCGGATGCGGGAGAACCTCTATCAGACAGCGGATGCAGGAGACACTCTATCAGACAGAGGATGCAGGAGTCTCTCTATCAGACAGCGGATGCAGGAGACACTCTATCTGAAAGTGGATGAAAAAGACACTCTATCAGACAGCAAATGCAGGAGACTCTCTATCAGATAGCGGATGGAGGAGTATCTCCATAAGACAGCGGATGCAGGAGTCTCTCTATCAGACAGCGGATGCAGGAGTATCTCTATCAGACAGCGGATGCAGGAGACTCTCTATCAGACAGCGGATGCAGGAGACTCTCTATCAGACAGCGGATGAAGGAGACACTCTTTTAGAAAGCGGATGCAGGTGTCTCTCTATCAGACAGCGGATGCAAGAGCCTCTCAATCAGACAGCGGATGCAGGAGTTTATCAGACAGCAGATGCATGAGACACTCTATCAGACAGCGGATGCAGGAGACACTCTATCAGACAGCGGATGCAGAAGACTATCAGACAGCGGATGCAGGAGACTCTCTATCAGATAGCGGATTCATTAAACACTATATCAGACAGCGGATGCAGATGACACTCTATCTGAAAGATGTTGCAAAATACACTCTATCAGACAGCGGATGCAGGAGACTCTCTATCAGACCACGGATGCAGGGGATTCTCTATCAGACAGCGGATGCAAGAGTCCCTCACTCAGATAGCGGTTGCAGGAGTATCTCCATCAAACAGCGGATGCAGGAGTATCTCCATCAGACAGCGGATGCAGTATTCTCTCTATCAAACAGCGGATTCAGGAGAAACTCTATCAGACAGATAATGCAAGTGTCTCTCTATCAGACAGCGGATGCAGGAGTATCTTCATCAGACAGCGGATGCAGGAGACTCTCTATCAGACAGCGGATGCAGGAGACACTCTATCAGACAGCGGATGCAGGAGACTCTCTATCAGACAGCGGATGCAGGAGTCTCTCCATCAGACAGCGTATGCAGGAGTCTTTCTATCAGATAGCGGATGCAGGAGTCTCTGTATTAGACAGCGAATGCAGTAGACTGTCTTTCAGACAGCGGATGCAGGAGACTATCTTTCAGACAGCGGATGCAGGAGTTTCTCTTTAAGACAGTGGATGCAGGAGACTCTCTATCTGACAGCAGATGCGGGAGTCTCCTATCAGACAGCGGATGCAGGAGACTCTCTAACAGACAGCGGATGCAGAAGACTCTCTATCAGACAGCGGACGCAGGAGACACTCTATCAGACAGCGGATGCAGGAGTCTCTCTATCAGACAGCGGATGCAGGTGTCTCTCTATCAGACAGCGGATGCAGGAGTATCTTCATCAGACAGCGGATGCAGGAGACTCTCTATCAGACAGCGGATGCAGGAGACACTCTATCAGACAGCGGATGCAGGAGACTCTTTATTAGACAGCGGATGCAGGAGTCTCTCCATCAGACAGCGGATGCAGGAGTCTCTCTATCAGACAGCGGATGCAGGAGTCTCTCTATTAGACAGCAAATGCAGGAGACTATCTATCAGACAGCGGATGCAGGAGTTTCTTTTTAATACAGTGGATGCAGGAGACTCTCTATCAGACAGCGGATGCAGGAGTCTCTCCATTAGAGAGCGGATGCAGGAGACACTCTATCAGACAGCGGATGCAAAAGACACTCTATCAGACAGAGGATGCAGGAGACTCTCTATCAGACATCAGATGCATGAGTCTCTCTATCAGACAGCGGATGCAGGAGACTCTCTATCAGACAGCAGATGCAGGAGACACTCTATCTGACAGCGAATGTAGGAGTCTCTCCATCAGACAGCGGATGCAGGAGACTCTCCATCAAACAGCGGATGCAGCAGACTCTCTTTCAGGCAGCGGAGGCAGGAATCTCTCTATCAGAGAGCGGATGCAGGAGACTCTCTATCAGACAGCGGATGCAGGTTTCTCTCTATCAGACAGCGGAAGCAGGAGGCTCTCTATCAGACAGCGGATGCAGGAGACTCTCTATCAGACAGAGGATGCAGAGACACTCTATCAGACAGCGGATGCAGGTGACACTCTATCTGAATGATAATGCAAAAGACACTCTATCAGACAGCGGATGCAGGAGACTATCTATCAGACAGCGGATGCAGAAACTCTCTATCAGACAGCGGATGCAGGAGACACTCTATCAGACAGCGGAAGCAGGAGACACTCTATCTTAAAGCGGATGAAAAAGACACTCTATCAGACAGCACATGCAGGAGACTCTCTATCAGACAGCGGATGCAGGAGTATCTCAATCAGACAGCGGATGCAGGAATCTCTCTATCAGACAGCGGATGTAGGAGTATCCCCATCAGACAGCGGATGCAGGAGACACTCTATCAGACAGCGGATGCAGGAGACACTCTATCAGACAGCGGATGCAGTAGTCTCCTATCAGGCAGCGGATGCAGGAGACTCTCTATCAGACAGCGGATGCAGGAGACTCTCTATCAGACAGCGGATGCAGGAGACACACTATCAGACAGTGGATGCAGGAGTCTCTCTATCAGACAGCGGATGCAGGTGTCTCTCTATCAGACAGCGGACGCAGGAGTCTCTCCATCAGACAGCGGATGCAGGAGTTTTTCAATTTGACAGCGAATGCAGCTGTATCTACATCAGACAGCGGATGCAGGAGTCTCTCTATCAGACAGCGGATGCAGGAGTATTTTCATCAGACAGCGGATGCAGGAGTATCTCAATCAGACAGCGGATGCAAGAGACACTCTATCAGACAGCGGATGCAGGAGACTCTCTATCAGACAGCGGATGCAGGAGACTCTCTATCAGACATCGGTTGCAGGAGTATCTCTTTCAGACAGCGGATGCAGGAGACTCTCTTTCAGACAGCGGATGCAGGAGACTCTCTATAAGACATCGGATGCAGGAGACTCTCTATCAGACAGCCGATGCAGGAGAATCTCTATCAGACAGCGGGTGCAGGTGTCTCTCTATCAGACAGCGGATGCAAGAGCCTCTCAATCAGACAGCGGATGCAGGAGTATATCAGACAGCCGATGCAGGAGACACTCTATCAGACAGCCGATGCAAAAGACTCTCTATCAGACAGCGGATGCAGGAGACTCTCTCTCAGACAGCGGATGCAGGTTTCTCTCTATCAGACAGCGGATGCAGGAGACTCTCTATCAGACAGCGGATGCAGGAGACTCTCTTTCAGACAGCGGATGCATGAGACACTCTATCAGATATGGGATGCAGGTGACACTCTATCTGAAAGATGATGCAAAAGACACTCTATCAGACAGCGGATGCAGGAGACTCTCTATCAGACAGCGGATGCAGGAGACTCTCTATCAGACAGCGGATGCAAGAGACACTCTATCAGACAGTGGAAGCAGGAGACACTCTATCAGACTGCGGAGGGAGGAGTATCTTCATCAGACAGTGGATGCAGGAGTCTCTCTATCAGACAGCGGATGCAGGAGACTCTCTATCAGACAGCGAATGCAGGAGACACTCTATCAGACATCGGATGCAGGAGTCTCTCTATCAGACAGCGGATGCAGTTGTCTCTCTATTAGACAGCGGATGCAAGAGTCTCTCCATCAGACAGCGGATGCAGGAGTTTCTCAATTTGACAGCGGATGCAGCTGTATCTCCATCAGACAGCGGATGCAGGAGTCTCTCTATCAGACAGCGGATGCAGGAGTATTTCCATCAGACAGCGGATGCAGGATTTTCTCCATCAGACAGCGGATGCAAAAGACACTCTATCAGACAGCTGATGCAGGAGACTCTCTATCAGACATCGGTTGCAGGAGTATCTCTTTCAGACAGCAGATGCAGGAGAATCTCTGTCAGACAGCGGATGCAGGAGACTCTCTATCAGACATCGGATGCAGGAGACTCTCTATCAGACAGCGGATGCAGGAGACTCTCTATCAGACAGCTGGTGCAGGTATCTCTCTATCAGACAGCAGATGCAAGAGCCTCTCAATCAGACAGCGGATGCACGCATATATCAGAGTGCAGATGCATGAGACACTCTATCAGACAGCGGATGCAGGAGACACTCTCTCAGACAGCGCATGCAGGAGACTCTCTATCAGACAAGCGGATGCAGGAGACTCTCTATCAGACAGCGGATGCAGTAGACACTCTATCAGACAGCGGATGCAGGAGTCTCTCTATCATACAGCGGATGCAGGAGTTTCTCTTTAAGACAATGGATGCAGGAGACTCTCTATCAGACAGCAGATGCAGAGTCTCTCCATCAGACAGCGGATGCAGGAGACTTTATCAGACAGCGGATGCAGAGACTCTCTATCAGACAGCGGATGCAGGAATCTCTCTATCAGACAGCTTATGCAGCAGACACTCTATCAGACAGCCGATGCAGCAGACTCTCTATCAGACAGCGGATGCAGGAGACTGTCTATCAGACAGCTGATGCAATTGTCTCTCTATCAGACAGCGGATGCAGGAGTATCTTCATCAAACAGCGGAAGCAGGAGACTCTCTATCAGACAGCGGATGCAGGAGTCTCTCTATCAGACAGCGGATGCAGGAGACTCTCTATCAGACAGCGGATGCAGGGGTCACTCCATCAGACAGCGGATGCAGGAGTCTTTCTATCAGACAGCGGATGCAGGAGTCTCTCTATAAGACAGCGGATGCAGGAGACTCTCTTTCAGACAGCGGATGCAGGAGACACCCTATCAGACAGCGGATGCAGTAGACTCAGCGGACAGCGGATGTAGGAGTCTCTCCATCAGACAGCGGATACAGGAGACTCTCTATCAAACAGCGGATGCAGCAGACTCTCCTTTAGGCAGCGGATGCAGGAGTCTCTCTATTAGAGAGCTGATGCAGGAGACTCTCTATCAGACAGCGGATGCAAAAGACACTCTATCAGACAGCGGATGCAGGAGCCTCTCTATCAGAGAGCGGATGCAGGAGACTCTCTATCAGACAGAGGATGCAGGAGACACTCTATCAGACAGCAGATGCAGTAGACTCTCTATCAGACAGCGGATGCAGGAGACTCTTTATCAGACATCGGATGCAGGAGACACTCTATCAGACAGCGGTTGCAGGAGACTCTCTATAAGACAGCGGATGCAGGAGACACTCTATCGGACAGCGGATGTAGGAGTCTCTCCATCAGACAGCGGATACAGGAGACTCTCAATCAAACAGCGGATGCAGCAGACTCTCCTTTAGACAGCGGATGCAGGAGTCTCTCTATTAGAGAGCTGATGCAGGAGACTCTCTATCAGACGACGGATGCAAATGACACTCTATCAGACAGAGGATGCAGGAGACTCTCTATCAGACATCGGAAGCATGAGTCTCTCTACAAGACAGTAGATGCAGGTGACACTCTTTCTGAAAGATAATGCAAAAGACACTCTATCAGACAGCGGATGCAGGAGACTCTCTATCAGACAGCGGATGCAGGAGACTCTCTATCTGACAGCGGATGCAGGAGACACTCCGTCAGACAGCGGAAGCAGGAGACACTCTAACTGAAAGAGGATGCAAAAGACACTCTATTAGACAGCACATGCAGGAGACTCTCTATCAGACAGCAGATGGAGGAGTATATCCATCAGACAGCGGATGCAGGAGACACTCTATCAGACAGCGGATGCAGGAGACACTCTATCAGACAGCGGATGCAGGAGTCTCCTATCAGACAGCGGATGCAGGAGACTCTCTATCAGACAGTGGATGCAGGAGACTCTCTATCAGACAGCGGAAGCAGGAGACACTCTATCAGACAGCGGATGCAGGAGTCTCTCTATCAGACAGCGGATGCAGGTGTCTCTCTATCAGACAGCGGATGCAGGAGTATCTTCATCAGACAGCGGATGCAGGAGATTCTCTATCAGACAGCAGATGCAGGCGACACTCTATCAGACAGCGGATACAGGAGACTCTCTATCACACAGCGGATGCAGGAGTCTCTCCATCAGACAGCGGATGCAGGAGTCTTTCTATCAGACAGCGGATGCAGGAGTCTCTCTATCAGACAGCGGATACAGGAGTCGTTCTATTAGACAGCGAATGCAGGAGACTCTCTATCAGACAACGGATGCAGGAGTCTTTCCATCAGAGAGCGGATGCAGGAGACACTCTATCAGACAGCGGATGCAAAAGACACTCTATCAGACAGACTCTATCAGACAGAGGATGCAGGAGACTCTCTATCAGACATCGGATGCATGAGTCTCTCTACAAGACAGTGGATGCAGGAGACTTTCTTTCAGATAGCGGATGCAGGAGATTATCTATCAGACAGCGGATGCAGGAGCCTCTCTATCAGAGAGCTGATGCAGGAGACTCTCTATCAGACAACGGATGCAGTAGTCTCCATATCAGACAGCAGATGCAGTAGACTCTCTATCAGACAGCGGATGGAGGAGACTCTATCAGACAGCGGATGCAGGAGACACTCTATCAGACAGCGAATGCAGGAGACTCTTTATCAGACATCGGATGCAGGAGTCTCTCTATCAGACAGCGGATGCATGAGACTCTCTATAAGACAGCGGATGCAGGAGAGACTCTATCGGACAGCGGATGTAGGAGTCTCTCCATCAGACAGCGGATGCAGGAGACTCTCCATCAAACAGCGGATGCAGCAGACTCTCTTTCAGACAGCGGATGCAGGAGACTCTCTATCAGAGAGCGGATGCAGGAGACTCTCTATCAGACAGCGGATGCAGGTTTCTCTCTATCAGACAGCGGATGCAGGAGGCTCTCTATCAGACAGCGGATGCAGGAGACTCTCTATCAGACAGCGGATGCATGAGACACTCTTTCAGACAGCGGATGCAGGTGTCTCTCTATCAGACAGCGGACGCAGGAGTCTCTCCATCAGACAGCGGATGCAGGAGTTTTTCAATTTGACAGCGAATGCAGCTGTATCTACATCAGACAGCGGATGCAGGAGTCTCTCTATCAGACAGCGGATGCAGAAGTATTTTCATCAGACAGCGGATGCAGGAGTATCTCAATCAGACAGCGGATGCAAGAGACACTCTATCAGACAGCGGATGCAGGAGACTCTCTATCAGACAGCGGATGCAGGAGACTCTCTATCAGACCGCGGATGCAGGAGTATTTCCATCAGACAGCGGATGCAGGAGTATCTCAATCAGACAGCGGATGCAAGAGACACTCTATCAGACAGCGGATGCAGGAGACTCTCTATCAGACAGCGGATGCAGGAGACTCTCTATCAGACCGCGGATGCAGGAGACTCTCTATCAGACAGCGGATGCAGGAGACACTCTATCAGACAGCGGAAGCAGGAGACACTCTATCTGAAAGCGGATGAAAAAGACACTCTATCAGACAGCACATGCAGGAGACTCTCTATCAGACAGCGGATGCAGGAGTCTCCTATCAGACAGCGGATGCAGGAGACTCTCTATCAGACAGCGGATGCATAAGTCTCTCTATCAGACAGCGGATGCAGGTGTCTCTGTATCAGACAGCGGATGCAGCAGTCTCGCCATCAGACAGCGGACGCAGGAGTTTCTCAATTTGACAGTGGATGCAGCTGTATCTACATCTATCTGAATGATAATGCAAAAGACACTCTATCTTACAGCGGATGCAGGAGACTCTCTATCAGACCGCGGATGCAGGAGACTCTCTATCAGACAGCGGATGCAGGAGACACTCTATCAGACAGCGGAAGCAGGAGACACTCTATCTGAAAGCGGATGAAAAAGACACTCTATCAGACAGCACATGCAGGAGACTCTCTATCAGACAGCGGATGCAGGAGTCTCCTATCAGACAGCGGATGCAGGAGACTCTCTATCAGACAGCGGATGCAGAAGTCTCTCTATCAGACAGCGGATGCAGGTGTCTCTCTATCGGACAGCGGATGCAGGAGTCTCGCCATCAGACAGCGGATGCAGGAGTTTCTCAATTTGACAGTGGATGCAGCTGTATCTACATCAGACAGCGGATGCAGGAATCTCCATCAGACAGCGGATGCAGGAGTATTTTCATCAGACAGCGGATGCAGGAGTATCTCCATCAGACAGCGGATGCGAGAGACACTCTATCAGACAGCGGATGCAGGAGACTCTCTATCAGACAGCGGATGCAAGAGACACTCTATCAGACAGTGGAAGCAGGAGACACTCTATCAGACTGCGGAGGGAGGAGTATCTTCATCAGACAGTGGATGCAGGAGTCTCTCTATCAGACAGCGGATGCAGGAGACTCTCTATCAGACAGCGAATGCAGGAGACACTCTATCAGACATCGGATGCAGGAGTCTCTCTATCAGACAGCGGATGCAGTTGTCTCTCTATTAGACAGCGGATGCAAGAGTCTCTCCATCAGACAGCGGATGCAGGAGTTTCTCAATTTGACAGCGGATGCAGCTGTATCTCCATCAGACAGCGGATGCAGGAGTCTCTCTATCAGACAGCGGATGCAGGAGTATTTCCATCAGACAGCGGATGCAGGATTTTCTCCATCAGACAGCGGATGCAAAAGACACTCTATCAGACAGCTGATGCAGGAGACTCTCTATCAGACATCGGTTGCAGGAGTATCTCTTTCAGACAGCAGATGCAGGAGAATCTCTGTCAGACAGCGGATGCAGGAGACTCTCTATCAGACATCGGATGCAGGAGACTCTCTATCAGACAGCGGATGCAGGAGACTCTCTATCAGACAGCGGGTGCAGGTGTCTCTCTATCAGACAGCAGATGCAAGAGCCTCTCAATCAGACAGCGGATGCACGCATATATCAGAGTGCAGATGCATGAGACACTCTATCAGACAGCGGATGCAGGAGACACTCTCTCAGACAGCGCATGCAGGAGACTCTCTATCAGACAAGCGGATGCAGGAGACTCTCTATCAGACAGCGGATGCAGTAGACACTCTATCAGACAGCGGATGCAGGAGACTCTCTATCATACAGCGGATGCAGGAGTTTCTCTTTAAGACAATGGATGCAGGAGACTCTCTATCAGACAGCAGATGCAGAGTCTCTCCATCAGACAGCGGATGCAGGAGACTTTATCAGACAGCGGATGCAGAGACTCTCTATCAGACAGCGGATGCAGGAATCTCTCTATCAGACAGCTTATGCAGCAGACACTCTATCAGACAGCCGATGCAGCAGACTCTCTATCAGACAGCGGATGCAGGAGACTGTCTATCAGACAGCTGATGCAATTGTCTCTCTATCAGACAGCGGATGCAGGAGTATCTTCATCAGACAGCGGAAGCAGGAGACTCTCTATCAGACAGCGGATGCAGGAGTCTCTCTATCAGACAGCGGATGCAGGAGACTCTCTATCAGACAGCGGATGCAGGGGTCACTCCATCAGACAGCGGATGCAGGAGTCTTTCTATCAGACAGCGGATGCAGGAGTCTCTCTATAAGACAGCGGATGCAGGAGACTCTCTTTCAGACAGCGGATGCAGGAGACACCCTATCAGACAGCGGATGCAGTAGACTCAGCGGACAGCGGATGTAGGAGTCTCTTTATCAGACAGCGGATACAGGAGACTCTCTATCAAACAGCGGATGCAGCAGACTCTCCTTTAGGCAGCGGATGCAGGAGTCTCTCTATTAGAGAGCTGATGCAGGAGCTTCTCTATCAGACAGCGGATGCAAAAGACACTCTATCAGACAGCGGATGCAGGAGCCTCTCTATCAGAGAGCGGATGCAGGAGACTCTCTATCAGACAGAGGATGCAGGAGACACTCTATCAGACAGCAGATGCAGTAGACTCTCTATCAGACAGCGGATGCAGGAGACTCTTTATCAGACATCGGATGCAGGAGACACTCTATCAGACAGCGGTTGCAGGAGACTCTCTATAAGACAGCGGATGCAGGAGACACTCTATCGGACAGCGGATGTAGGAGTCTCTCCATCAGACAGCGGATACAGGAGACTCTCAATCAAACAGCGGATGCAGCAGACTCTCCTTTAG
Source organism: Loripinus fragilis (assembly GCA_964019695.1). Taxonomy (NCBI): domain Eukaryota; kingdom Metazoa; phylum Mollusca; class Bivalvia; order Lucinida; family Lucinidae; genus Loripinus; species Loripinus fragilis. The sequence continues at coordinate 22,347,383 of OZ026518.1, forward strand.
GCAGCGGATGCAGGAGTCTCTCTATTAGAGAGCTGATGCAGGAGACTCTCTATCAGACGACGGATGCAAATGACACTCTATCAGACAGAGGATGCAGGAGACTCTCTATCAGACATCGGAAGCATGAGTCTCTCTACAAGACAGTAGATGCAGGTGACACTCTTTCTGAAAGATAATGCAAAAGACACTCTATCAGACAGCGGATGCAGGAGACTCTCTATCAGACAGCGGATGCAGGAGACTCTCTATCTGACAGCGGATGCAGGAGACACTCCGTCAGACAGCGGAAGCAGGAGACACTCTAACTGAAAGAGGATGCAAAAGACACTCTATTAGACAGCACATGCAGGAGACTCTCTATCAGACAGCAGATGGAGGAGTATATCCATCAGACAGCGGATGCACGAGACACTCTATCAGACAGCGGATGCAGGAGACACTCTATCAGACAGCGGATGCAGGAGTCTCCTATCAGACAGCGGATGCAGGAGACTCTCTATCAGACAGTGGATGCAGGAGACTCTCTATCAGACAGCGGATGCAGGAGACACTCTATCAGACAGCAGATGCAGGAGTCTCTCTATCAGACAGCGGATGCAGGTGTCTCTCTATCAGACAGCGGATGCAGGAGTATCTTCATCAGACAGCGGATGCAGGAGATTCTCTATCAGACAGCAGATGCAGGCGACACTCTATCAGACAGCGGATACAGGAGACTCTCTATCACACAGCGGATGCAGGAGTCTCTCCATCAGACAGCGGATGCAGGAGTCTTTCTATCAGACAGCGGATGCAGGAGTCTCTCTATTAGACAGCGGATGCAGGAGTCTCTTTATCAGACAGCGGATGCAGGAGTCGTTCTATTAGACAGCGAATGCAGGAGACTCTCTATCAGACAACGGATGCAGGAGTCTTTCCATCAGAGAGCGGATGCAGGAGACACTCTATCAGACAGCGGATGCAAAAGACACTCTATCAGACAGACTCTATCAGACAGAGGATGCAGGAGACTCTCTATCAGACATCGGATGCATGAGTCTCTCTACAAGACAGTGGATGCAGGAGACTTTCTTTCAGATAGCGGATGCAGGAGATTATCTATCAGACAGCGGATGCAGGAGCCTCTCTATCAGAGAGCTGATGCAGGAGACTCTCTATCAGACAACGGATGCAGTAGTCTCCATATCAGACAGCAGATGCAGTAGACTCTCTATCAGACAGCGGATGGAGGAGACTCTATCAGACAGCGGATGCAGGAGACACTCTATCAGACAGCGGATGCAGGAGACTCTTTATCAGACATCGGATGCAGGAGTCTCTCTATCAGACAGCGGATGCATGAGACTCTCTATAAGACAGCGGATGCAGGAGAGACTCTATCGGACAGCGGATGTAGGAGTCTCTCCATCAGACAGCGGATGCAGGAGACTCTCCATCAAACAGCGGATGCAGCAGACTCTCTTTCAGACAGCGGATGCAGGAGACTCTCTATCAGAGAGCGGATGCAGGAGACTCTCTATCAGACAGCGGATGCAGGTTTCTCTCTATCAGACAGCGGATGCAGGAGGCTCTCTATCAGACAGCGGATGCAGGAGACTCTCTATCAGACAGCGGATGCATGAGACACTCTTTCAGACAGCGGATGCAGGTGTCTCTCTATCAGACAGCGGACGCAGGAGTCTCTCCATCAGACAGCGGATGCAGGAGTTTTTCAATTTGACAGCGAATGCAGCTGTATCTACATCAGACAGCGGATGCAGGAGTCTCTCTATCAGACAGCGGATGCAGGAGTATTTTCATCAGACAGCGGATGCAGGAGTATCTCAATCAGACAGCGGATGCAAGAGACACTCTATCAGACAGCGGATGCAGGAGACTCTCTATCAGACAGCGGATGCAGGAGACTCTCTATCAGACCGCGGATGCAGGAGACTCTCTATCAGACAGCGGATGCAGGAGACACTCTATCAGACAGCGGAAGCAGGAGACACTCTATCTGAAAGCGGATGAAAAAGACACTCTATCAGACAGCACATGCAGGAGACTCTCTATCAGACAGCGGATGCAGGAGTCTCCTATCAGACAGCGGATTCAGGAGACTCTCTATCAGACAGCGGATGCATAAGTCTCTCTATCAGACAGCGGATGCAGGTGTCTCTCTATCAGACAGCGGATGCAGCAGTCTCGCCATCAGACAGCGGACGCAGGAGTTTCTCAATTTGACAGTGGATGCAGCTGTATCTACATCTATCTGAATGATAATGCAAAAGACACTCTATCTTACAGCGGATGCAGGAGACTCTCTATCAGACCGCGGATGCAGGAGACTCTCTATCAGACAGCGGATGCAGGAGACACTCTATCAGACAGCGGAAGCAGGAGACACTCTATCTGAAAGCGGATGAAAAAGACACTCTATCAGACAGCACATGCAGGAGACTCTCTATCAGACAGCGGATGCAGGAGTCTCCTATCAGACAGCGGATGCAGGAGACTCTCTATCAGAAAGCGGATGCAGAAGTCTCTCTATCAGACAGCGGATGCAGGTGTCTCTCTATCGGACAGCGGATGCAGGAGTCTCGCCATCAGACAGCGGATGCAGGAGTTTCTCAATTTGACAGTGGATGCAGCTGTATCTACATCAGACAGCGGATGCAGGAATCTCCATCAGACAGCGGATGCAGGAGTATTTTCATCAGACAGCGGATGCAGGAGTATCTCCATCAGACAGCGGATGCGAGAGACACTCTATCAGACAGCGGATGCAGGAGACTCTCTATCAGACAGTGGATGCAGGAGACTCTCTATCAGACATCGGTTGCAGGAGTATCTCTTTCAGACAGCGGATGCAGGAGACTCTCAATCAGACAGCGGATGCAGGAGACTCTCTATCAGACATTGGATGCAGGAGACTCTCTATCAGACAGCCGATGCAGGAGACTCTCTATCAGACAGCGGATGCAGGTGTCTCTCTATCAGACAGCGGATTCAAGAGCCTCTCAATCAGACAGCGGATGCAGGAGTATATCAGACAGCAGATGCATGAGACACTCTATCAGACAGCGGATGCAGGAGACACTCTATCAGACAGCGGATGCAAAAGACTCTCTATCAGACAGCGAATGCAGGAGACTCTCTGTCAGACAGCGGATGCAGGTTTCTCTCTATCAGACAGCGGATGCAGGAGACTCTCTATCAGACAGCGGATGCAGGAGACTCTCTTTCAGACAGCGGATGCATGAGACACTCTATCAGACAGCGGATGCAGGTGACACTCTATCTGAAAGATGATGCAAAAGACACTCTATCAGACAGCGGATGCAGGAGACTCTCTATCAGACAGCGGATGCAGGAGACTCTCTATCAGACAGCAGATGCTGGAGACACTCTATCAGACAGCGGAAGCAGGAGACACTCTATCAGACAGCGGAGGGAGGAGTATCTCCATCAGACAGTGGATGTAGGAGTCTCTCTATCAGACAGCGGATGCAGGACACTCTCTATCAGACAGCGGATGCAGGACACTCTCTATCAGACAGCGGATGCAGGAGACACTCTATCAGACAGCGGATGCAGGAGTCTCTCTATCAGACAGCGGATGCAGCTGTATCTCCATCAGACAGCGGATGCAGGAGTCTCTCTATCAGACAGCGGATGCAGGAGTATTTCCATCAGACAGCGGATGCAGGATTATCTCCATCAGACAGCGGATGCAAGAGACACTCTATCAGACATCGGTTGCAGGAGTATCTCTTTCAGACAGCGGATGCAGGAGAATCTCTATCAGACAGCGGATGCAGGAGACTCTCTATCAGACATCCAATGCAGGAGACTCTCTATCAGACAGCGGATGCAGGAGACTCTATCAGACAGCGGATGCAGGAGTCTCCTATCAGACAGCGGATGCAGGAGACTCTCTATCAGACAGTGGATACAGGAGACTCTCTATCAGACAGCGGATGCAGGAGACACTCTATCAGACAGCGGATGCAGGAGACTCTCTATCAGACATCCAATGCAGGAGACTCTCTATCAGACAGCCATGCAGGTGTCTCTCTATCAGACAGCAGATGAAAGAGCCTCTCAATCAGACTGCAGATGCATGAGACACTCTATCAGACAGCAGATGCAGGGAACACTCTATCAGACAGCGGATGCAGGGAACACTCTATCAGATAGCGCATGCAGGAGACTCTCTATCAGACAAGCGGATGCAGGAGACTCTCTATCAGACAGCGGATGCAGGAGACACTCTATAAGACAGCGGATGCAGGAGACTCTCTATCATACAGCAGATGCAGGAGTTTCTCTTTAAGACAGTGGATGCAGGAGACTCTCTATCAGACAGCGGATGCAGGAGTCTCTCCTTCAGAGAGCGGATGCAGGAGACTCTCTATCAGACAGCGGATGGAAGAGACTCTCTATCAGACAGGGGATACAGGAGTCTCTTCACCAGACAGCGGATGCAGGAGACTCTATCCGACAGCGGATGCAGAGACTCTCTATCAGACAGCGGATGCAGGAATCTCTCTATCAGACAGCTTATGCAGCAGACACTCTATCAGACAGCGGATGCAGCAGACTCTCTATCAGACAGCGGATGCAGGAGACTGTCTATCAGACAGCGGATGCAGGAATCTCTCTATCAGAGAGAGGATGCAGGAGACACTCTATCAGACAGCGGATTTATGAGTCTCTCCATCAGACAGCGGATGCAGCAGACTCTCTTTAAGGCAGCGGATGCAGGTTTCTCTCTATCAGACAGCGGATGCAGGAGATTCTCTATCAGACAGTGGATGCAGGAGTCTCTCTATCAGACAGCGGATGCAGGAGACACTCTTTAAGAAATTGGATGCAGGTGTCTCTCTATCAGACAGCGGATGCAAGAGCCTCTCAATCAGACAGCGGATGCAGGAGTATACATGAGACACTCTATCAGACAGCGGATGCAGGAGACACTCTATCAGACAGCGGATGCAGGAGACTCTCTATCAAACAGCGGATGCAGAAGACTCTCTATCAGACAGCGGATGCAGGAGACACTCTATCAGACAGCGGATGCAGAGACTCTCTATCAGACAGCGGATGCAGGAATCTCTCTATCAGACAGCTTATGCAGGAGACGCTCTATCAGACAGCGGATGCAGCAGACACTCTATCAGACAGTGGATGCAGCAGACTCTCGATCAGACAGCGGATGCAAGAGACACTCTATCAGACAGCGGATGCAGAGACTCTCTATCAGACAGCGGATGCAGGAATCTCTCTATCAGACAGCTTATGCAGGAGACGCTCTATCAGACAGCGGATGCAGCAGACACTCTATCAGACAGTGGATGCAGCAGACTCTCCATCAGACAGCGGATGCAGGAGACACTCTATCAGACAGCGGATGCAGGAGGCTCTCTATCAGACAACGGATGCAGGAGACACTCTATCAGACAGCGGATGCTGGCGTCTCTCCATCAGACAGCGGATGCAGGAGACTTTCTATCAGACAGCGGATACAGGAGAGTCTTTATCAGACAGCGGATAGAGGAGTCTCTCCATCAGACAGCGGATGCAGGATTCTCTCTATCAGACAGCGGATGCAAGAGTATCTCCGTCAGACAGCGGATGCCTGAGTATCTTTACCAGAAAGCGGATGCAGTAGACACTATCAGACAGCGGATGCAGGAGACAACCTTTCAGAAAGCGGATGCAGGAGACTCTCTATCAGACAGCGGATGCAGGAGACTCTCTGTCAGACAGCGGATGCAGGAGACTCTCTATCAGACAGCGGATGCAGGAGACACTCTATCAGACAGCAGATGCAGAAGTCTCTCTTTCAGACAGCGGATGCAGGTGTCTCTCTATCAGACAGCGGATGCAGGAGTATCTTCATCAGACAGCGGATGCAGGAGACTCTATCAGACAGCGGATGCAGAGACTCTCTATCAGACAGCGAATGCAGGAATCTCTCTTTCAGACAGTTTATGCAGCAGACACTCTATCAGACAGCTGATGCAAGTTATTCTCTATCAGACAGCGGATGCAGGAGACTCTCTATCAGACAGCGGATGCAGGAGACTCTCTATCAGACAGCGGATGCAGGAGTCTCTCTATCAGACAGCGGATGCAGCTGTATCTACATCAGACAGCGGATGCAGGAGTCTCTCCATCAGACAGCGGATGCAGGAGTCTCTCTATCAGACAGCGGATGCAGGAGTCTCTCTATTAGACAGCGAATGCAGGAGACTTTCTATCAGACAGCGGGTGCATGAGACTATCTATCAGACAGCGGATGCAGGAGACTCTCTATCAGACAGCGGATGCAGGAGTCTCTCCATCAGAGAGCGGATGCTGGAGACACTCTATCAGACAGCGGATGCAAAAGACTCTCTATCAGACAGAGGATGCAGGAGACTCTCTATCAGACATCGGATGCATGAGACTCTCTATAAGACAGTGGATGCAGGAGACTATCTTTCAGATAGCGGATGCAAGAGATACTCTATCAGAGAGCGGATGCAGGAGCCTCTCTATCAGAGAGCGGATGCAGGAGACTCTCTATCAGACAGTTGATGCAGGAGTCTCTCTATCAGACAGCAGATGCAGTAGACTCTCTATCAGACAGCGGATGCAAGAGACACTCTATCAGACAGCGGATGCAGGACACTCTTTATCAGACATCGGATGCAGGAGTCTCTCTATCAGACAGCGGATGCATGAGACTCTCTATAAGACAGCGGATGCAGGAGACACTCTATCGGACAGCGGATGTAGGAGTCTCTCCATCAGACAACGGATGCAGGAGACTCTCCATCAAACAGCTGATGCAGGAGACTCTTTATCAGACATCGGATGCAGGAGTCTCTCTATCAGACAGCGGATGCATGAGACTCTCTATAAGACAGCGGATGCAGGAGACACTCTATCGGACAGCGGATGTAGGAGTCTCTCCATCAGACAGCGGATGCAGGAGACTCTCCATCACACAGCGGATGCAGCAGACCCTCTTTCAGACAGCGGATGCAGGAGACTCTCTATCAGAGAGCGGAAGCAGGAGACTCTCTATCAGACAGCGGATGCAGGTTTCTCTCTGTCAGACAGCGGATGCAGGAGGCTCTCTATCAGACAGCGGATGCAGGAGACTCTCTATCGGACAGCGGATGCATGAGACACTCTATCAGACAGCGGATGCAGGTGACACCCTATCAGACAGCGGATGCAGGAGACTCTCTATCAGACAGCGGATGCAGAGACTCTCTATCAGACAGCGGATGCAGGAGACACTCTACCAGACAGCGGAAGCAGGAGACGCTCTATCTGAAAGCGGATGAAAAAGACACTCTATCAGACAGCACATGCAGGAGACTCTCTATCAGACAGCGGATGGAGGAGTAACTCCATCAGACAGCGGATGCAGGAGTCTCTCTATCAGACAGCGGATACAGGAGTATCTCCATCAGACAGCGGATGCAGGAGACACTCTATCAGACAGCGGATGCAGGAGACACTCTATCAAACAGCGGATGCAGGAGTCTCCTTGCAGACAGCGGATGCAGGAGACTCTCTATCAGACAGTGGATGCGGGAGAACCTCTATCAGACAGCGGATGCAGGAGACACTCTATCAGACAGAGGATGCAGGAGTCTCTCTATCAGACAGCGGATGCAGGAGACACTCTGTCTGAAAGTGGATGAAAAAGACACTCTATCAGACAGCACATGCAGGAGACTCTCTATCAGACAGCGGATGGAGGAGTATCTCCATCAGACAGCGGATGCAGGAGTCTCTCTATCAGACAGCGGATGCAGGTGTATCTCTATCAGACAGCGGATGCAGGAGACTCTCTATGAGACAGTGGATGCAGGAGTCTCTCTATCAGACAGCGGATGCAGGAGACTCTCTATCAGATATTTGGTAGCAGGGATATCTTTTTCAGACACCGGATGCAGGAGACTCTCTATCAGACAGCGGATGCAGAAGACTCTTTATCAGACAGCGGATGCAGGAGACTCTCTATCAGACAGCGGATGCAGAGACTCTCTATCAGACAGCGGATGCAAGAGCCTCTCAATCAGACAGCGGATGCAGGAGTTTATCAGACAGCAGATGCATGAGACACTCTATCAGACAGCGGATGCAGGAGACACTCTATCAGACAGCGGATTCAGGAGACTCTCTATCAGAAAGCGGATGTAGGAGACTCTCTATCAGCCAGCGGATGTAGGAGACACTCTATCAGACAGCGGATGCGGCGTATCTCCACCAGACAGCGGATGCAGGAGACTCTCTATCAGACAGCGGATGCAGAGACTCTCTATCAGACAGCGGATGCAGGAAAATCTCTATCAGACAGCGGATGCAGGAGACGCTCTATCAGACAGCGGATGCAGCAGACACTCAATCAGACAGTGGACACAGCAGACTCTCCATCAGACAGCGGATGCAGGAGATACTCTATCAGACAGTGGATGCAGGAGACTCTCTATCAGACAACGGATGCAGGAGACACTCTATCAGACAGCGGATGCTGGCGTCTATCCATCAGACAGCGGATGCAGGAGACTTTCTATCAGACAGCGGATACAGGAGACTCTTTATCAGACAGCGGATGGAGGAGTATCTCCATCAGACAGCGGATGCAGGAGTCTCTCTATCAGTCAGCGGATGCAAGAGTATCTCCGTCAGACAGCGGATGCATGAGTATCTCCACCAGAAAGCGAATGCAGGAAACACTATCAGACAGCGGATGCAGAGACACCCTATCAGAAAGCGGATGCAGGAGACTCTCTATCAGACAGCGGATGCAGGAGACTCTCTGTCAGACAGCGGATGCAGGAGACTCTCTATCAGACAGCGGATGCAGGAGACACTCTATCAGACAGCGGATGCAGGCGTCTCTCCATCAGACAGCGGATGCAGGACACTCTCTATCAGACAGCGGATGCAAGAGACTCTCTATCAGACAGCAGATGCAGAAGTCTCTTTATCAAACAGCTGATGCAGGAGACTCTCTATCAGACAGCGGATGCAGGAGACACTCTATCAGACAGCGGATGCAGGTTTCTGTCTATCAGACAGCGGATGCAGGAGATACTTTATCAGACACGGATGCAGGAGACCCTCTATCAGACAGCGGATGCAGGTGTCTCTCTCTCAGACAGCGGAAGCAGAAGTATCTCCATCAGACAGCGGATGCAGAAGTTTCTCTATCAGACAGCGGATGCAGGAGACATTCTCTCATACAGCGGATGCAGGAGTATCTCCATCAAACAGCGGATGCAGGAGTACCTTCATCAGACAGCGGATGCAATAAACACTCTATCAGACAGCCGATGCAGGAGACTCTCTATCAGACATCGGATACAGGAGACTCTCTATCAGATATTTGGTAGCAGGGATATCTTTTTCAGACAGCGGATGCAGGAGACTCTCTATCAGACAGCGGATGCAGAAGACTCTTTATCAGACAGCGGATGCAGGAGACTCTCTATCAGACAGCGGATGCAGAGACTCTCTATCAGAAAGCGGATTTAGGAGACACTCTATCAAACAGCGGATGCATGAGACACTCTATCAGACAGCGGATGCAGGAGACGCTCTATCAGACAGCGGATGCAGGAGACTCTCTATCAGACATTGGATGCAGGAGACTCTCTATCAGACAGCCGATGCGGCGTATCTCCACCACAAATCGGATGCAGGAGACGCTCTATAAGACAGCGGATGCAGCGACTCTCTATCAGACAGCGGATGCAGGGGTCTCTCTATCAGACAGCGGATGCAGGAGACGCTCTATCAGACAGCGGATGCAGGAGACACTCTATCAGACAGCGGATGCAGGCGTCTCTCCATCAGACAGCGGATGCAGGACACTCTCTATCAGACAGCGGATGCAAGAGACTCTCTATCAGACAGCAGATGCAGGAGTCTCTTTATCAAACAGCTGATGCAGGAGACTCTCTATCAGACACGGGTGCAGGAGACCCACTATCAGACAGCGGATGCAGGTGTCTCTCTCTCAGACAGCGGAAGCAGAAGTATCTCCATTAGACAGCGGATGCAGGAGTATCTCCATCAGACAGCTGATGCAGGAGTCTCTCTATCAGACAGCGGATGCATGTGTATTTCTATCAGACAGCGGATGCAGGAGTATCATCATCAGACAGCGGATGCAGGAGACTCTCTATCAGACAGCGGATGCAGGAGACTCTCTATTAGACAGCGGATGCAGTAGACTCTCTATCAGACAGCGGATGCAGGAAACTCTCAGTCAGACATCGGATGCAGGAGAAACTCTAACAGACAGCTGATGCAGGAGTATCTCTATCAGACAGCGGATGCAGGTGTCTCTCTATCAGACAGCGGTTTCAGGAGTATCTCCATCAGACAGCGGAAGCAGGAGTATCTCCATTAGACAGCGGATGCAGGAGTATCTCCATCAGACAGCTGATGCAGGAGTCTCTCTATCAGACAGCGGATGCAGGTGTCTTTCTATCAGACAGCGGATGCAGGAGTATCATCATCAGACAGCGGATGCAGGAGACTCTCTATCAGACAGCGGATGCAGGAGACTCTCTATTAGACAGCTGATGCAGTAGACTCTCTATCAAACAGCGGATGCAGGTGTCTCTCTATCAGACAGCGGATGCAGTAGTATCTCCATCAGACAGCGGATGCAGGAGTATCTCCATCAGACAGCGGATGCAGGAGTATCTCCATCAGACAGCGGACGCAGTAGACTCTCTATCAAACAGCGGATGCAGGTGTCTCTCTATCAGACAGCGGATGCAGTAGTATCTCCATCAGACAGCGGATGCAGGAGTATCTCCATCAGACAGCGGATGCAGGAGTATCTCTATGGGACAGCGGATGCAAGGAGTCTCTCCATCAGAAAGCGGATGCAGGAGTCTCTCTTTCAGACATCGAATGCAGGAGAAACTCTATCAGACAGCGGATGCAGGAGACTCTCTATCATACATCTGTTGCAGGAGTATCTCTTTCAGAAAGCGGATGCAGGAGTCTCTCTACAGACAGCGGATGCAGTAGACTCTCTATCAGACAGCGGATGTAGGTGTCTCTCTATCAGACAGCGGATGCAGGTGTCTCTTTATCAGACAGCGGATGCAGGAGTATCTCCATTAGACAGCGGATGCAGGAGTATCTCCATCAGACAGCAGATGCAGGAGTCTATCAGACAGCGGATGCAGGAGTATCTCCATCAGACAGCGGATGCAGGAGTATCTCCATCAGACAGCGGATGCAGGAGACACTTTATCGGACAGCGGATGCAGGAGTCTCTCCATTAGAAAGCAGATGCAGGAGTCTCTCTTTCAAGCATCGATTGCAGGACACACTCTATCAGACAGCCGATGCAGGCGTCTCTCCATCAGACAGCGGATGCAGGAGACTCTCTATCAGACAGCCATGCAGGTGTCTCTCTATCAGACAGCAGATGAAAGAGCCTCTCAATCAGACAGCAGATGCAGGAGTATATCAGACTGCAGATGCATGAGACACTCTATCAGACAGCGGATGCAGGGAACACTCTATCAGATAGCGCATGCAGGAGACTCTCTATCAGACAAGCGGATGCAGGAGACTCTCTATCAGACAGCGGATGCAGGAGACACTCTATAAGACAGCGGATGCAGGAGACTCTCTATCATACAGCAGATGCAGGAGTTTCTCTTTAAGACAGTGGATGCAGGAGACTCTCTATCAGACAGCGGATGCAGGAGTCTCTCCTTCAGAGAGCGGATGCAGGAGACTCTCTATCAGACAGCGGATGGAAGAGACTCTCTATCAGACAGGGGATACAGGAGTCTCTTCACCAGACAGCGGATGCAGGTGACTCTATCCGACAGCGGATGCAGAGACTCTCTATCAGACAGCGGATGCAGGAATCTCTCTATCAGAGAGAGGATGCAGGAGACACTCTATCAGACAGCGGATTTATGAGTCTCTCCATCAGACAGCGGATGCAGCAGACTCTCTTTAAGGCAGCGGATGCAGGTTTCTCTCTATCAGACAGCGGATGCAGGAGATTCTCTATCAGACAGTGAATGCAGGAGTCTCTCTATCAGACAGCGGATGCAGGAGACACTCTTTAAGAAATTGGATGCAGGTGTCTCTCTATCAGACAGCGGATGCAAGAGCCTCTCAATCAGACAGCGGATGCAGTAGTATACATGAGACACTCTATCAGACAGCGGATGCAGGAGACACTCTATCAGACAGCGGATGCAGGAGACTCTCTATCAGACAGCGGATGCAGAAGACTCTCTATCAGACAGCGGATGCAGGAGACACTCTATCAGACAGCGGATGCGGCGTATCTCCACCAGACAGCGGATGTAGGAGACTCTCTATCAGACAGCGGATGCAGAGACTCTCTATCAGACAGCGGATGCAGGAATCTCTCTATCAGACAGCTTATGCAGGAGACGCTCTATCAGACAGCGGCTGCAGCAGACACTCTATCAGACAGTGGATGCAGCAGACTCTCCATCAGACAACGGATGCAGGAGACACTCTATCAGACAGCGGATGCTGGCGTCTCTCCATCAGACAGCGGATGCAGGAGACTTTCTATCAGACAGCGGATACAGGAGAGTCTTTATCAGACAGCGGATAGAGGAGTCTCTCCATCAGACAGCGGATGCAGGATTCTCTCTATCAGACAGCGGATGCAAGAGTATCTCCGTCAGACAGCGGATGCATGAGTATCTTTACCAGAAAGCGGATGCAGTAGACACTATCAGATAGCGGATGCAGGAGACAACCTTTCAGAAAGCGGATGCAGGAGACTCTCTATCAGACAGCGGATGCAGGAGACTCTCTGTCAGACAGCGGATGCAGGAGACTCTCTATCAGACAGCGGATGCAGGAGACACTCTATCAGACAGCAGATGCAGAAGTCTCTCTTTCAGACAGCGGATGCAGGTGTCTCTCTATCAGACAGCGGATGCAGGAGTATCTTCATCAGACAGCGGATGCAGGAGACTCTATCAGACAGCGAATGCAGAGACTCTCTATCAGACAGCGGATGCAGGAATCTCTTTTTCAGACAGCTTATGCAGCAGACACTCTATCAGACAGCTGTTGCAAGTTATTCTCTATCAGACAGCGGATGCAGGAGACTCTCTATCAGACAGCGGATGCAGGAGACTCTCTATCAGACAGCGGATGCAGGAGTCTCTCTATCAGACAGCGGATGCAGCTGTATCTACATCAGACAGCGGATGCAGGAGTCTCTCCATCAGACAGCGGATGCAGGAGTCTCTCTATCAGACAGCGGATGCAGGAGTCTCTCTATTAGACAGCGAATGCAGGAGACTCTCTATCAGACAGCGGGTGCATGAGACTATCTATCAGACAGCGGATGCAGGAGTTTCTCTTTAAGACAGTGGATGCAGGAGACTCTCTATCAGACAGCGGATGCAGGAGTCTCTCCATCAGAGAGCGGATGCTGGAGACACTCTATCAGACAGCGGATGCAAAAGACTCTCTATCAGACAGAGGATGCAGGAGACTCTCTATCAGACATCGGATGCATGAGACTATCTATAAGACAGTGGATGCAGGAGACTATCTTTCAGATAGCGGATGCAGGTGTCTCTCTATCAGAGAGCGGATGCAGGAGCCTCTCTATCAGAGAGCGGATGCAGGAGACTCTCTATCAGACAGCGGATGCAGGAGTCTCTCTATCAGACAGCAGATGCAGTAGACTCTCTATCAGACAGCGGATGGAGGAGACTCTATCAGACAGCGGATGCAGGAGACACTCTATCAGACAGCGGATGCAGGAGACTCTTTATCAGACATCGGATGCAGGAGTCTCTCTATCAGACAGCGGATGCATGAGACTCTCTATAAGACAGCGGATGCAGGAGAGACTCTATCGGACAGCGGATGTAGGAGTCTCTCCATCAGACAGCGGATGCAGGAGACTCTCCATCAAACAGCGGATGCAGCAGACTCTCTTTCAGACAGCGGATGCAGGAGACTCTCTATCAGAGAGCGGATGCAGGAGACTCTCTATCAGACAGCGGATGCAGGTTTCTCTCTATCAGACAGCGGATGCAGGAGGCTCTCTATCAGACAGCGGATGCAGGAGACTCTCTATCAGACAGCGGATGCATGAGACACTCTTTCAGACAGCGGATGCAGGTGTCTCTCTATCAGACAGCGGACGCAGGAGTCTCTCCATCAGACAGCGGATGCAGGAGTTTTTCAATTTGACAGCGAATGCAGCTGTATCTACATCAGACAGCGGATGCAGGAGGCTCTCTATCAGACAGCGGATGCAGGAGTATTTTCATCAGACAGCGGATGCAGGAGTATCTCAATCAGACAGCGGATGCAAGAGACACTCTATCAGACAGCGGATGCAGGAGACTCTCTATCAGACAGCGGATGCAGGAGACTCTCTATCAGACCGCGGATGCAGGAGACTCTCTATCAGACAGCGGATGCAGGAGACACTCTATCAGACAGCGGAAGCAGGAGACACTCTATCTGACAGCGGATGCAGGACACTCTTTATCAGACATCGGATGCAGGAGTCTCTCTATCAGACAGCGGATGCATGAGACTCTCTATAAGACAGCGGATGCAGGAGACACTCTATCGGACAGCGGATGTAGGAGTCTCTCCATCAGACAACGGATGCAGGAGACTCTCCATCAAACAGCTGATGCAGGAGACTCTTTATCAGACATCGGATGCAGGAGTCTCTCTATCAGACAGCGGATGCATGAGACTCTCTATAAGACAGCGGATGCAGGAGACACTCTATCGGACAGCGGATGTAGGAGTCTCTCCATCAGACAGCGGATGCAGGAGACTCTCCATCACACAGCCGATGCAGCAGACCCTCTTTCAGACAGCGGATGCAGGAGACTCTCTATCAGAGAGCGGAAGCAGGAGACTCTCTGTCAGACAGCGGATGCAGGTTTCTCTCTGTCAGACAGCGGATGCAGGAGGCTCTCTATCAGACAGCGGATGCAGGAGACTCTCTATCGGACAGCGGATGCATGAGACACTCTATCAGACAGCGGATGCAGGTGACACCCTATCAGACAGCGGATGCAGGAGACATTCTATCAGACAGCGGATGCAGGAGACTCTCTATCAGACAGCGAATGCAGGAGACACTCTACCAGACAGCGGAAGCAGGAGACGCTCTATCTGAAAGCGGATGAAAAAGACACTCTATCAGACAGCACATGCAGGAGACTCTCTATCAGACAGCGGATGGAGGAGTATCTCCATCAGACAGCGGATGCAGGAGTCTCTCTATCAGACAGCGGATACAGGAGTATCTCCATCAGACAGCGGATGCAGGAGACACTCTATCAGACAGCGGATGCAGGAGACACTCTATCACACAGCGGATGCAGGAGTCTCCTTGCAGACAGCGGATGCAGGAGACTCTCTATCAGACAGTGGATGCGGGAGAACCTCTATCAGACAGCGGATGCAGGAGACACTCTATCAGACAGAGGATGCAGGAGTCTCTCTATCAGACAGCGGATGCAGGAGACACTCTGTCTGAAAGTGGATGAAAAAGACACTCTATCAGACAGCACATGCAGGAGACTCTCTATCAGACAGCGGATGGAGGAGTATCTCCATCAGACAGCGGATGCAGGAGTCTCTCTATCAGACAGCGGATGCAGGTGTATCTCTATCAGACAGCGGATGCAGGAGACTCTCTATGAGACAGTGGATGCAGGAGTCTCTCTATCAGACAGCGGATGCAGGAGACTCTCTATCAGACAGCGGATGCAGGAGACTCTCTATCAGATATTTGGTAGCAGGGATATCTTTTTCAGACACCGGATGCAGGAGACTCTCTATCAGACAGCGGATGCAGAAGACTCTTTATCAGACAGCGGATGTAGGAGACTCTCTATCAGACAGCGGATGCAGACACTCTCTATCAGACAGCGGATGCAAGAGCCTCTCAATCAGACAGCGGATGCAGGAGTTTATCAGACAGCAGATACATGAGACACTCTATCAGACAGCGGATGCAGGAGACACTCTATCAGACAGCGGATTCAGGAGACTCTCTATCAAAAAGCGGATGTAGGAGACTCTCTATCAGTCAGCGGATGTAGGAGACACTCTATCAGACAGCGGATGCGGCGTATCTCCACCAGACAGCGGATGCAGGAGACTCTCTATCAGACAGCGGATGCAGAGACTCTCTATCAGACAGCGGATGCAGGAATCTCTCTATCAGACAGCTTATGCAGGAGACGCTCTATCAGACAGCGGATGCAGCAGACACTCAATCAGACAGTGGACACACCAGACTCTCCATCAGACAGCGGATGCAGGAGACACTCTATCAGACAGTGGATGCAGGAGACTCTCTATCAGACAACGGATGCAGGAGACACTCTATCAGACAGCGGATGCTGGCGTCTATCCATCAGACAGCGGATGCAGGAGACTTTCTATCAGACAGCGGATACAGGAGACTCTTTATCAGACAGCGGATGGAGGAGTATCTCCATCAGACAGCGGATGCAGGAGTCTCTCTATCAGTCAGCGGATGCAAGAGTATCTCCGTCAGACAGCGGATGCATGAGTATCTCCACCAGAAAGCGGATGCAGGAAACACTATCAGACAGCGGATGCAGGAGACACCCTATCAGAAAGCGGATGCAGGAGACTCTCTATCAGACAGCGGATGCAGGAGACTCTCTGTCAGACAGCGGATGCAGGAGACTCCCTATCAGACAGCGGATGCAGGAGACACTCTATCAGACAGCGGATGCAGGCGTCTCTCCATCAGACAGCGGATGCAGGACACTCTCTATTAGACTGCGGATGCAAGAGACTCTCTATCAGACAGCAGATGCAGGAGTCTCTTTATCAAACAGCTGATGCAGGAGACTCTCTATCAGACAGCGGATGCAGGAGACACTCTATCAGACAGCGGATGCAGGTTTCTGTCTATCAGACAGCGGATGCAGAGATACTTTATCAGACACGGATGCAGGAGACCCTCTATCAGACAGCGGATGCAGGTGTCTCTCTCTCAGACAGCGGAAGCCGAAGTATCTCCATCAGACAGCGGATGCAGAAGTTTCTCTATCAGACAGCGGATGCAGGAGACATTCTCTCATACAGCGGATGCAGGAGTATCTCCATCAAACAGCGGATGCAGGAGTACCTTCATCAGACAGCGGATGCAATAAACACTCTATCAGACAGCCGATGCAGGAGACTCTCTATCAGACATCGGATACAGGAGACTCTCTATCAGATATTTGGTAGCAGGGATATCTTTTTCAGACAGCGGATGCAGGAAACTCTCTATCAGACAGCGGATGCAGACGACTCTTTATCAGACAGCGGATGCAGGAGACTCTCTATCAGACAGCGGATGCAGAGACTCTCTATCAGACAGCGGATTTAGGAGACACTCTATCAAACAGCGGATGCATGAGACACTCTATCAGACAGCGGATGCAGGAGACGCTCTATCAGACAGCGGATGCAGGAGACTCTCTATCAGACATTGGATGCAGGAGACTCTCTATCAGACAGCCGATGCGGCGTATCTCCACCACAAATCGGATGCAGGAGACGCTCTATCAAACAGCGGATGCAGCGACTCTCTATCAGACAGCGGATGCAGGGGTCTCTCTATCAGACAGCGGATGCAGGAGACGCTCTATCAGACAGCGGATGCAGGAGACACTCTATCAGACAGCGGATGCAGGCGTCTCTCCATCAGACAGCGGATGCAGGACACTCTCTATCAGAAAGCGGATGCAAGAGACTCTCTATCAGACAGCAGATGCAGGAGTCTCTTTATCAAACAGCTGATGCAGGAGACTCTCTATCAGACAGCGGATGCAGGAGACACTCTATCAGACAGCGGATGCAGGTTTCTGTCTATCAGACAGCGGATGCAGGAGATACTTTATCAGACACGGGTGCAGGAGACCCTCTATCAGACAGCGGATGCAGGTGTCTCTCTCTCAGACAGCGGAAGCAGAAGTATCTCCATTAGACAGCGGATGCAGGAGTATCTCCATCAGACAGCTGATGCAGGAGTCTCTCTATCAGACAGCGGATGCATGTGTCTTTCTATCAGACAGCGGATGCAGGAGTATCATCATCAGACAGCGGATGCAGGAGACTCTCTATCAGACAGCGGATGCAGGAGACTCTCTATTAGACAGTGGATGCAGTAGACTCTCTATCAGACAGCGGATGCAGGAAACTCTCAGTCAGACATCGGATGCAGGAGAAACTCTAACAGACAGCTGATGCAGGAGTATCTCTATCAGACAGCGGATGCAGGTGTCTCTCTATCAGACAGCGGTTTCAGGAGTATCTCCATCAGACAGCGGAAGCAGGAGTATCTCCATTAGACAGCGGATGCAGGAGTATCTCCATCAGACAGCTGATGCAGGAGACCCTCTATCTGACAGCGGATGCAAGAGGCTCTCTACCAGACAGCGGATGCAGGAGACTCTCTATTAGACAGCGGGTTGCAGTAGACTCTCTATCAAACAGCGGATGCAGGTGTCTCTCTATCAGACAGCGGATGCAGTAGTATCTCCATCAGACAGCGGATGCAGGAGTATCTCCATCAGACAGCGGATGCAGGAGTATCTCTATGGGACAGCGGATGCAAGGAGCCTCTCCATCAGAAAGCGGATGCAGGAGTCTCTCTTTCAGACATCGAATGCAGGAGACACTCTATCAGACAGCGGATGCAGGAGACTCTCTATCAGACATCTGTTGCAGGAGTATCTCTTTCAGAAAGCGGATGCAGGAGTCTCTCTACAGACAGCGGATGCAGTAGACTCTCTATCAGACAGCGGATGTAGGTGTCTCTCTATCAGACAGCGGATGCAGGTGTCTCTCTATCAGACAGCGGATGCAGGAGTATCTCCATTAGACAGCGGATGCAGGAGTATCTCCATCAGACAGCAGATGCAGGAGTCTATCAGACAGCGGATGCAGGAGTATCTCCATCAGACAGCGGATGCAGGAGACACTTTATTGGGCAGCGGATGCAGGAGTCTCTCCATTAGAAAGCAGATGCAGGAGTCTCTCTTTCAAGCATCGATTGCAGGACACACTCTATCAGACAGCGAATGCTGGAGACTCTCTATCAGACAGCGGTTTCAGGAGTATCTCCATCAGACAGCGGAAGCAGGAGTATCTCCATTAGACAGCGGATGCAGGAGTATCTCCATCAGACAGCTGATGCAGGAGTCTCTCTATCAGACAGCGGATGCAGGTGTCTTTCTATCAGACAGCGGATGCAGGAGTATCATCATCAGACAGCGGATGCAGGAGACTCTCTATCAGACAGCTGATGCAGGAGACTCTCTATTAGACAGCGGATGCAGTAGACTCTCTATCAAACAGCGGATGCAGGTGTCTCTCTATCAGACAGCGGATGCAGTAGTATCTCCATCAGACAGCGGGTGCAGGAGTGTCTCCATCAGACAGCGGATGCAGAAGACCCTCTATCTGACAGCGGATGCAAGAGGCTCTCTACCAGACAGCGGATGCAGGAGACTCTCTATTAGACAGCGGGTTGCAGTAGACTCTCTATCAAACAGCGGATGCAGGTGTCTCTCTATCAGACAGCGGATGCAGTAGTATCTCCATCAGACAGCGGATGCAGGCGTATCTCCATCAGACAGCGGATGCAGGAGTATCTCTATGGGACAGCGGATGCAAGGAGTCTCTCCATCAGAAAGCGGATGCAGGAGTCTCTCTTTCAGACATCGAATGCAGGAGACACTCTATCAGACAGCGGATGCAGGAGACTCTCTATCAGACATCTGTTGCAGGAGTATCTCTTTCAGACAGCGGATGCAGGAGTCTCTCTACAGACAGCGGATGCAGTACACTCTCTACAGACAGCGGATGCAGTAGACTCTCTATCAGACAGCGGATGCAGGTGTTTCTGTATCAGACAGCGGATGCAGGAGTATCTCCATTAAACAGCGGATGTAGGAGTATCTCCATCAGACAGCATATGCAGGAGTCTATCAGACGGCGGATGCAGGAGTCTCTCCATCAGACAGCGGGTGCAGGAGACTCTCCATCAAACAGCGGATGCAGTAGACTCTCTATCAGACAGCGGATGCAGGAGACACTCTATCAGACAGCGGATGCAGGCGTTTCTCCATCAGACAGTGGATGCAGGAGATTCTCTATCAGACAGCGGATGCAGGAACCTCTCTATCAGACAACGGATGCAGGAGTATTTCCATCAGACAGCGGATGCAGGAGACTCTCTATCAGACAGCGGATGCAGGAGTATCTCCATTAGACAGCGGATGCAGGAGTATCTCCATCAGACAGCGGATGCAGGAGTCTATCAGACAGCGGATGCAGGAGAATCTCCATCAAACAGCGGATGCAGGAGACACTCTCTCAGACAGCGGACGCAGGAGACGCTCTATCAGACAGCGGATGCAGGAGACTCTCTATCAGACAGCGGATGCAGGAGACTCTCTGTCAGACAGCGGATGCAGGATACTCTCTATAAGACAGCGGATGCAGGAGACACTCTATCAGACAGCGGATGCAGGCGTCTCTCCATCAGACAGCGGATGCAGGAGACTCTCTATCAGACAGCGGATGCAAGAGACTCTCTATCAGACAGCAGATGCAGGAGTCTCTCTATCGGACAGTGGATGCAGGAGACTCTCTATCAGACAGCGGATGCAGGAGACTCTCTATCAGACATCGGTTGCAAGAGTATTTCTTTCAGACAGCGGATGCAGGAGACCCTCTATCAGACAGCATATGCAAGAGACTCTCTATCAGACAGCGGATGCAGGAGACCCTCTATCAGACAGCGGATGCAATAGACTCTCTATCAGACAGCGGATGCAGGTGTCTCTCTATCAGACAGCGGATGCAGTAGTATCTCCCTCAGACAGCGGATGCAGGAGTATCTCCATCAGACAGCAGATGCAGGAGACACTCTATCGGACAGCGGATGCAAGGAGTCTCTTTATCAGAAAGCGGATGCAGGAGTCTCTCTTTTAGACATCAAATGCAGGAGACACTCTATCAGACAGCGGATGCAGGAGACTCTATATCAGACATCGGTTGCAGGTGTATCTCTTTCAGACAGATGATGTAGGAGACTCTCTACAGACAGCGGATGCAGTAGACTCTCTATCAGACAGCGGATGCAGGTGTTTCTGTATCAGACAGCGGATGCAGGAGTATCTCCATTAAACAGCGGATGTAGGAGTATCTCCATCAGACAGCATATGCAGGAGTCTATCAGACGGCGGATGCAGGAGTCTCTCCATCAGACAGCGGGTGTAGGAGATCCTCCATCAAACAGCGGATGCAGTTGACTCTCTATCAGACAGCGGATGCAGGAGACACTCTATCAGACAGCAGATGCAGGCGTTTCTCCATCAGACAGTGGATGCAGGAGATTCTCTATCAGACAGCCGATGCAGGAGACTCTCTATCAGACAACGGATGCAGGAGTATTTCCATCAGACAGCGGATGCAGGAGAGTCTCTATCAGACAGCGGATGCAAGAGTATCTCCATTAGACAGCGGATGCAGGAGTATCTCCATCAGACATCGGATGCAGGAGTCTATCAGACAGCGGATGCAGGAGAATCTCCATCAGACAGCAGACGCAGCAGACTCTCTATCAGACAGCGGATGCAGGAGACTCTCTGTCAGACAGCGGATGCAGGAGACTCTCTATAAGACAGCGGATGCAGGAGACACTCTATCAGACAGCGGATGCAGGCGTCTCTCCATCAGACAGCGGATGCAGGAGACTCTCTATCAGACAGCGGATGCAAGAGACTCTCTATCAGACAGCAGATGCAGGAGTGTCTCTATCGGACAGTGGATGCAGGAGACTCTCTATCAGACAGCGGATGCAGGAGACACTCTATCAGACAGCGGATGCAGGTTTCTCTCTATCAGACAGCGGATGCAGAAGACACTTTATCAGACAGCCGATGCAGGAGGCCCTCTATCAGACAGCGGATGCGGGTGTCTCTCTATCAGACAGCGGGTGAAGAAGTATCTTCATCAGACAGCGGATGCAGAAGTTTCTCTATCAGTCAGCGGATGCAGGAGACATTCTCTCATACAGCGGATGCAGGAGTATCTCCATCAGACAGCGGATGCAGGAGTATCTCCATCAGACAGCGGATGCAATAAACACTCTATCAGACAGCCGATGCAGGAGACTCTCTATCAGACAGCGGATACAGGAGACTCTCTATCAGACATTGGTAGCAGGGATATCTCTTTCAGACAGCGGACGCAGGAGACTCTCTATCAGACAGCGGATGCAGAAGACTCTTTATCAGACAGCGGATGCAGGAGACTCTCTATCAGACAGCGGATGCAGGAGACTCTCTATCAGACAGCGGATGTAGGAGACACTCTATCAAACAGCGGATGCAGGAGACACTTTATCAGACAGCGGATGCAGGAGACGCTCTATCAGACAGCGGATGCAGGAGACTCTCTATCAGACAGTGGATGCAGGAGACACTCTATCAGACAGCGGATGCGGCGTATCTCCACCAGACAGCGAATGCAGGAGACTCTATCAGACAGCGGATGCAGAGACTCTCTATCAGACAGCGGATGCAGGGGTCTCTCTATCAGACAGCGGATGCAGGAGACGCTCTATCAGACAGCGGATGCAGGAGACACTCTATCAGACAGCAGATGCAGCAGACTCTCTATCAGACAGCGGATGCAGGAAACTCTCAATCAGACAGCGGATGCAGGAGACACTCTCTCAGACAGCGGACGCAGGAGACGCTCTATCAGACAGCAGACGCAGCAGACTCTCTATCAGACAGCGGATGCAGGAGACTCTCTGTCAGACAGCGGATGCAGGAGACTCTCTATAAGACAGCGGATGCAGGAGACACTCTATCAGACAGCGGATGCAGGCGTCTCTCCATCAGACAGCGGATGCAGGAGACTCTCTATCAGACAGCGGATGCAAGAGACTCTCTATCAGACAGCAGATGCAGGAGTGTCTCTATCGGACAGTGGATGCAGGAGACTCTCTATCAGAAAGCGGATGCAGGAGACACTCTATCAGACAGTGGATGCAGGTTTCGCTCTATCAGACAGCGGATGCAGAAGACACTTTATCAGACAGCCGATGCAGGAGGCCCTCTATCAGACAGCGGATGCGGGTGTCTCTCTATCAGACAGCGGGTGAAGAAGTATCTTCATCAGACAGCGGATGCAGAAGTTTCTCTATCAGTCAGCGGATGCAGGAGACATTCTCTCATACAGCGGATGCAGGAGTATCTCCATCAGACAGCGGATGCAGGAGTATCTCCATCAGACAGCGGATGCAATAAACACTCTATCAGACAGCCGATGCAGGAGACTCTCTATCAGACAGCGGATACAGGAGACTCTCTATCAGACATTGGTAGCAGGGATATCTCTTTCCGACAGCGGACGCAGGAGACTCTCTATCAGACAGCGGATGCAGAAGACTCTTTATCAGACAGCGGATGCAGGAGACTCTCTATCAGACAGCGGATGCAGAGACTCTCTATCAGACAGCGGATGTAGGAGACACTCTATCAAACAGCGGATGCAGGAGACACTTTATCAGACAGCGGATGCAGGAGACGCTCTATCAGACAGCGGATGCAGGAGACTCTCTATCAGACAGTGGATGCAGGAGACACTCTATCAGACAGCGGATGCGGCGTATCTCCACCAGACAGCGAATGCAGGAGACTCTCTATCAGACAGCGGATGCAGAGACTCTCTATCAGACAGCGGATGCAGGGGTCTCTCTATCAGACAGCGGATGCAGGAGACGCTCTATCAGACAGCGGATGCAGGAGACACTCTATCAGACAGCAGATGCAGCAGACTCTCTATCAGACAGCGGATGCAGGAAACTCTCAATCAGACATCGGATGCAGGAGAAACTCTAACAGACAGCTGATGCAGGAGTATCTCTATCAGACAGCGGTTTCAGGAGTATCTCCATCAGACAGCGGAAGCAGGAGTATCTCCATTAGACAGCGGATGCAGGAGTATCTCCATCAGACAGCTGATGCAGGAGTCTCTCTATCAGACAGCGGATGCAGGTGTCTTTCTATCAGACAGCAGATGCAGGAGTATCATCATCAGACAGCGGATGCAGGAGACTCTCTATCAGACAGCGGATGCAGGAGACTCTCTATTAGACAGCGGATGCAGTAGACTCTCTATCAAACAGCGGATGCAGGTGTCTCTCTATCAGACAGCGGATGCAGTAGTATATCCATCAGACAGCGGATGCAGGAGTATCTCCATCAGACAGCGGATGCAGGAGACCCTCTATCTGACAGCGGATGCAAGAGACTCTCTATCAGACAGCGGATGCAGGAGACTCTCTATTAGACAGAGGATACAGTAGACTCTCTATCAAACAGCGGATGCAGGTGTCTCTCTATCAGACAGCGGATGCAGTAGTATCTCCATCAGACAGCGGATGCAGGAGTATCTCCATCAGACAACAGCTGATGCAGGAGTATCTCTATCAGACAGCGGATGCAAGGAGTCTCTCCATCAGAAAGCGGATGCAGGAGTCTCTCTTTCAGACATCGAATGCATGAGACACTCTATCAGACAGCGGATGCAGGAGACTCTCTATCAGACATCTGTTGCAGGAGTTTCTCTTTCAGACAGCGGATGCAGGAGTCGCTCTACAGACAGCGGATGCAGTAGACTCTCTATCAGACAGCGGATGTAGGTGTCTCTCTATCAGACAGCGGATGCAGGAGACACTCTATCAGACAGCGGATGCAGGACACTCTCTATCAGACAGCGGATGCAAGAGACTCTCTATCAGACATCAGATGCAGGAAACTCTCTATTAGACAGCGGATGCAGGTGTATCTCTATCAGACAGCGGATGCAGGAGACTCTCTATCAGACAGCAGATGCAGGTTTCTCTCTATCAGACAGCGGATGCAGTAGACTCTCTATCAGACAGCGGATGCAGGAGACACTCTATCAGACAGCGGATGCAGGAGACTCTCTATCAGACATCGGATGCAAGAGACTCTCTATCAGACAGTGGATGCAGGAGACACTCTATCAGACAGCGGATGCAGGAGTATCTCCATTAGACAGCGGATGCAGGAGTATCTCCATCAGACAGCAGATGCAGGAGTCTATCAGACAGCAGATGCAGGAGTATCTCCATCAGACAGCGGATGCAGGAGTATCTCCATCAGACAGCGGATGCAGGAGACACTTTATCAGACAGCGGATGAAGGAGTCTCTCCATTAGAAAGCAGATGCAGGAGTCTCTCTTTCAAGCATCGATTGCAGGACACACTCTATCAGACAGCAAATGCTGGAGACTCTCTATCAGACATCGGTTGCAGGAGACTCTCTATCAGAGAGCGGATGAAGGAGACTCTCTATCAGACATCAAATGCAGAAAACTCTCTATTAGACAGCGGATGCAGGTGTATCTCTATCAGACAGCGGATGCAGGAGACTCTCTATCAGACAGCAGATGCAGGTTTCTCTCTATCAGACAGCGGATGCAGTAGACTCTCTATCAGACAGCGGATGCAGGAGACACTCTATCAGACAGCGGATGCAGGAGACTCTCTATCAGACATCGGATGCAAGAGACTCTCTATCAGACAGTGGATGCAGGAGACACTCTATCAGACAGCGGATGGGGCGTATCTCCTACAGACAGCGGATGCAGGAGACTCTCTATCAGACAGCGGATGCAGAGACTCTCTATCAGACAGCGCATGCAGGGGTCTCTCTATCAGACTGCGGATGCAGGAGACGCCCTATCAGACAGCGGATGCAGGAGACACTCTATCAGAGAGCGGATGCAGCAGATTCTCTATCAGACAGAGGATGCAGGAGACTGTCTATCAGACAGCGGATGCAGGACACTCTCAATCAGACATTGGATGCAGGAGAAACTCTAACCGACAGCTGATGCAGGAGTATCTCTATCAGACAGCGGATGCAGGAGTCTCTCTATCAGACAGCGGATGCAGTTGTCTTTCTATCAGACAGCGGATGCAGGAGTATCATCATAAGACAGCGGATGCAGGAGACACTCTATCAGACAGCGGATGCAGGAGACTCCCTATCATACAGCGGATGCAGGAGACTCTCTATCAGACATCGGTTGCAAGAGTATCTCTTTCAGACAGCGGATGCAGGAGACCCTCTATCCGACAGCGGATGCAAGAGACTCTCTATCAGACAGCGGATGCAGGAGACTCTCTATCAGACAACGGATGCAGGAGACTCTCTATCAGACAGCGGATGCAGTAGACTCTCTATCAAACAGCGGATGCAGGTGTCTCTCTATCAGACAGCGGATGCAGTAGTATCTCCATCAGACAGCGGATGCAGGAGTATCTCCATCAGACAGCGGATGCAGGAGACACTCTATCGGACAGCAGATGCAAGGAGTCTCTCCATCAGACAGCGGATGCAGGAGTCTCTCTTTCAGACATCGAATGCAGGAGACACTCTATCAGACAGTGGATGCAGGAGACTCTCTATCAAACATCGGTTGCAGGAGTATCTCTTTCAGACAGCGGATGCAGGAGACTCCCTACAGACAGCGGATGTAGGTGTCTCTCTATCAGACAGCGGATGCAGGTGTCTCTCTATCAGACAGCGGATGCAGGAGTATCTCCATTAGACAGCGGATGCAGGAGTATCTCCATCAGACAGCAGATGCAGGAGTCTATCAGACAGCGGATGCAGGAGTATCTCCATCAGACAGCGGATGCAGGAGTATCTCCATCAGACAGCGGATCAAGGAGACACTTTATCGGATAGCGGATGCAGGAGTCTCTCCATCAGAAAGCAAATGCAGGAATCTCTCTTTCAAGCATCGAATGCAGGACACACTCTATCAGACAGCGAATGCTGGAGTCTCTCTATCAGACATCGGTTGCAGGAGTATCTCTTTCAGACCGCGGATGCAGGAGACTCTCTATCAGACAGTGGATGCAGGAGACACTTTATTAGACAGCGGATGCAGGAGACTCTCTATCAGACATCGGATGCAGAAAACTCTCTATCAGACAGCGGATGCAGGTGTCTCTCTATCAGACAGCGGATGCAGGAGACTATCAGACAGCAGATGCAGGTTTCTCTCTATCAGACAGTGGATGCAGGAGACTCTCTATCAGACAGCGGATGCAGGAGACTCTCTATCAGACAGCGGATGCAGGAGACACTCTATCAGACAGCGGATGCAGGAGACTCTCTATCAGACAGCGGATGCAAGAGACTCTCTATCAGACATCGGATGCAGGAAACTCTCTATCAGACAACCGATGCAGGAGACTCTCTATCAGACAGCGAGTGAAGGTGTCTCTCTATCAGACAGTGGATGCAAGGGCCTCTCAATCAGACAGCGGATGCAGGAGTATATCAGACAGCAGATGCATGAGACACTCTAACAGACAGAGGATGCAGGAGACACTCTATCAGACAGCGGATGCAAAAGACCCTCTATCAGACAGCGGATGCAGGGGACTCTCTCTCAGACAGCGGATGCAGGAGTATCTCCATCAGACAGCGGATGCAGGAGACTCTCTTTCAGACAGCGGATGCAGGAGACTCTCTATCAGACAGCGGATGCATGAGACACTCTATAAGACAGCGAATGCAGGTGACACTCTATCTGAAAGATGATGCAAAAGACACTATCAGACAGCGGATGCAGGAGATTCTCTATCAGACAGCGGATGCAGGAGACTCTCTATCAGACATCGGTTGCAAGAGTATCTCTTTCAGACAGCGGATGCAGGAGACCCTCTATCAGACAGCAGATGCAAGAGACTCTCTATCAGACAGCGGATGCAGGAGACCCTCAATCAGACAGCGGATGCAGTAGACTCTCTATCAGACAGCGGATGCAGGTGTCTCTCTATCAGACAGCGGATGCAGTAGTATCTCCATCAGACAGCGGATGCAGGAGTATCTTCATCAGACAGCAGATGCAGGAGACACTCTATCGGACAGCGGAGGCAAGGAGTCTCTCCATCAGAAAGCGGATGCAGGAGTCTCTCTTTCAGACATCAAATGCAGGAGACACTCTATCAGACAGCGGATGAAGATGACTGTCTATCAGACATCGGTTGCAGGAGTATCTCTTTCAAACAGCGGATGCAGGAGACTCTCTAAGACAGCGGATGCAGTAGACTCTCTATCAGACAGCGGATGTAGGTGTCTCTCTATCAGACAGCGGATGCAGGTGTCTCTGTATTACACAGCGGATTCGGGAGTATCTCCATTAAACAGCGGATGTAGGAGTATCTCCATCAGACAGCATATGCAGGAGTCTATCAGACAGCGGATGCAGGAGTCTCTCCATCAGACAGCGGGTGCAGGAAACTCTCCATCAAACAGCGGATGCAGTTGACTCTCTATCAGACAGCGGATGCAGGAGACACTCTATCAGACAGCGGATGCAGGCGTTTCTCCATCAGACAGTGGATGCAGGAGATTCTCTATCAGACAGCAGATGCAGGAGACTCTCTATCAGACAAGGATGCAGGAGTATCTCCATCAGACAGCGGATGCAGGAGACTCTCTATCAGACAGCGGATGCAGGAGTATCTCCATTAGACAGCGGATGCAGGAGTATCTCCATCAGACAGCGGTTGCAGAAGTCTATCAGACAGCGGATGCAGGAGAATCTCCATCAAACAGCGAATGCAGGAGACACTCTCTCAGACAGCGGACGTAGGAGACGCTCTATCAGACAGCGGATGCAGGAGACTCTCTATCAGACAGCGGATGCAGGAGACACTCTATCAGACAGCGGATGCGGCGTATCTCCACCAGACAGCGGATGCAGGAGACTCTCTATCAGACAGCGGATGCAGAGACTCTCTATCAGACAGCGGATGCAGGAGACATTCTATCAGACAGCGGATGTAGCACACTCATTATCAGACAGCGGATGCAGGAGACTGTCTATCAGACAGCGGATGCAGGAGTATCTCCATCAGACAGCGGATGCAGGAGTATCTCCATCAGACAGCGGTTGCAGGAGACACTTTATCAGGCAGCAGATGCAGGAGTCTCTCTATCAGACAGCGGATGCAGGAGTATCATCATCAGAGAGCGGATGCAGGAGACACTCTATCAGACAGCGGATGTAGGAGACTCTCTATCAGACATCGGTTGCAGGAGTATCTCTTTCAGATAGCAGATGCAGGAGACTCTCTATCAGACAGCGGATGCAGGAGACTCTCTATTAGACATTGGATGCAGGAGACTCTATATCAGACATCGGATGCAGAATACTCTCTATCAGACAGCGGATGCAGGTGTCTCTCTATCAGACAGCGGATGCAGGAGACTCTCTATCAGACAGCGGATGCAGGTTTCTCTCAACCAGACAGTGGATGCAGGAGACTCTCTATCAGACAGCGGATGCAGGAGATTCTCTATCAGACAGCTGATGCAGGAGACTCTCTATCAGACATCGGTTGCAAGAGTATCTCTTTCAGACAGCGGATGCAGGTGTCTCTCTATCAGACAGCGGATGCAGGAGACTCTCTATCAGACAGCGGATGCAGGTTTCTCTCAATCAGACAGTGGATGCAGGAGACTCTCTATCAGACAGCGGATGCAGGAGATTCTCTATCAGACAGCTGATGCAGGAGACTCTCTATCAGACATCGGTTGCAAGAGTATCTCTTTCAGACAGCGGATGCAGGAGACCCTCTATCAGACAGCAGATGCAAGAGACTCTCTATCAGACAGCGGATGCAGGAGACCCTCTTTCAGACAGCGGATGCAGTAGACTCTCTATCAGACAGCGGATGCAAGTGTCTCTCTATCAGACAGCGGATGCAGTAGTATCTCCATCAGAAAGCTGATGCAGGAGTATCTTCATCAGACAGCAGATGCAGGAGACACTCTAACGGACAGCGGAGGCAAGGAGTCTCTCCATCAGAAAGCGGATGCAGGAGTCTCTCTTTCAGACATCAAATGCAGGAGACACTCTATCAGACAGCGGATGCAGATGACTCTCTATCAGACATCGGTTGCAGGAGTATCTCTTTCAGACAGCGGATGCAGGAGACTCTCTACAGACAGCGGATGCAGTAGACTCTCTATCAGACAGCGGATGTAGGTGTCTCTCTATCAGACAGCGGATGCAGGTGTCTCTGTATCAGACAGCGGATGCAGGAGTATTTCCATTAAACAGCGGATGTAGGAGTATCTCCATCAGACAGCATATGCAGGAGTCTATCAGACAGCGGATGCAGGAGTCTCTCCATCAGACAGCGGCTGCAGGAGACTCTCCATCAAACAGCGGATGCAGGAGACTCTCTATCAGACAGCGGATGCAGGAGACACTCTATCAGACAACGGATGCAGGCGTTTCTCCATCAGACAGTGGATGCAGGAGATTCTCTATCAGACGCGGATGCAGGAGACTCTCTATCAGACAACGGATGCAGGAGTATCTCCATCAGACAGCGGATGCAGGAGACTCTCTATCAGACAGCGGATGCAGGAGTATCTCCATTAGACAGCGGATGCAGGAGTTTCTTCATCAGACAGCGGATGCAGAAGTCTATCAGACAGCGGATGCAGGAGAATCTCCATCAAACAGCGAATGCAGGAGACACTCTCTCAGACAGCGGACGCAGGAGACGCTCTATCAGACAGCGGATGCAGGAGACTCTCTATCAGACAGCGGATGCAGGAGACACTCTATCAGACAGCGGATGCGACGTATCTCCACCAGACAGCGGATGCAGGAGACTCTCTATCAGACAGCGGATGCAGAGACTCTCTATCAGACAGCGGATGCAGGAGTCTCTCTATCAGACAGCGGATGCAGGAGACGCTCTATCAGACAGCGGATGCAGGAGACATTCTATCAGATAGCGGATGTAGCACACTCATTATCAGACAGCGAATGCAGGAGACTTTCTATCAGACAGCGGATGCAGGAGACTCTCTATCAGACATCGGATGCAGGAGAAACTCTAACAGACAGCTGATGCAGGAGTATCTCTATCAGACAGCGGATGCAGGTGTCTCTCTATCAGACAGCAGATGCAGGAGTATCTCCATCAGACATCGGAAGCAGGAGTATCTCCATTAGACAACGGATGCAGGAGTATCTCCATTAGACAGCGGATGCATGAGTCTCTCTATCAGACAGCGGATGCAGGTGTCTCTCTATCAGACAGCGGATGCAGGAGACTCTCTATTAGACAGCGGATGCAGGAGACTCTCTATCAGACATAGGATGCAGAATTCTCTCTATCAGACAGCGGATGCAGGTGTCTCTCTATCAGACAGCAGATGCAGGTGTCTCTCTATCAGACAGCGGATGCAGGAGTATCTCCATTAGACAGCGGATGCAGGAGTATCTCCATCAGACAGCAGATGCAGGAGTCTATCAGACAGCGGATGCAGGAGTATCTCCATCAGACAGCGGATGCAGGAGTATCTCCATCAGACAGCGGATGCAGGAGACACTTTATCAGGCAGCAGATGCAGGAGTCTCACTATCAGACAGCGGATGCAGGAGTTTCATCATCAGACAGCGGATGCAGGAGACACTCTATCAGACAGCGGATGTAGGAGACTCTCTATCAGACATCGGTTGCAGGAGTATCTCTTTCAAACAGCAGATGCAGGAGACTCTCTATCAGACAGCGGATGCAGGAGACTCTCTATTAGACATTGGATGCAGGAGACTCTATATCAGACATCGGATGCAGAATACTCTCTATCAGACATCCGATGCAGGTGTCTCTCTATCAGACAGCGGATGCAGGAGACTCTCTATCAGACAGCAGATGCAGGTTTCTCTCTATCAGACAGTGGATGCAGGAGACTCTCTATCAGACAGCGGATGCAGGAGACTCTCTATCTGACAGCGG
Organism: Loripinus fragilis; assembly: GCA_964019695.1. Classification (NCBI taxonomy): domain Eukaryota; kingdom Metazoa; phylum Mollusca; class Bivalvia; order Lucinida; family Lucinidae; genus Loripinus; species Loripinus fragilis. The sequence goes on from OZ026518.1 coordinate 22,379,317, forward strand.
ATGCAGGAGACACTCTATCAGACAGCGGATGCAGGAGAAACTCAACCAGACAGCGGATGCAGGAGACACTTTATCAGTCAACCGATACAGGAGTCTCTCCATCAGAAAGCGGATGCAGGAGTCTCCCCATCAGACAGCGGATGCAGGAGACGCTCTATCAGACAGCGGATGCAGGAGACACTCTATCAGACAGCGGATGCAGCAGACTCTCTATCAGACAGCGGATGCAGGAGACTGTCTATCAGATAGCGGATGCAGGAGACTCTCTATCAGACATCGGATGCAGTTGTAACTCTAACAGACAGCTGAACCAGGAATATCTCTATCAGACAGCGGATGCAGGTGTCTCTCTATCAGACAGCGGATGCAGGAGTATCTCCATCAGACAGCGGATGCAGGAGTATCTCCATTAGACAGCGGATGCAGGAGTATCTCAATCAGACAGCGGATGCAGGAGTCTCTCTATCAGACATCGGATGCAGGAGAAATTCTATCAGACAGCTGATGCAGGAGTATCTCTATCAGACAGCGGATGCAGGTGTCTGTCTATCAGACAGCGGATGCAGGAGTATCTCCATTAGACAGCGGATGCAGGAGTATCTCCATCAGACAGTGGATGCAGGAGTTTATCAGACAGCGGATGCAATAGAATCTCCATCAAACAGCGGATGCAGGAGACACTCTATCAGACAGCGGATGCAGGAGTCTCTCTATCAGACAGCAGATGCAGGAGTCTCTCCATCAGGCAGCAGATGCAGGAGACACTCTATCAGACAGCGGATGCAGGAGTCCCTCTATCAGACAGCGGATGCAGGAGTCTCTCCATCAGGCAGCGGATGCAGGAGACACTCTATCAGACAGCTGATGCAGCAGATACTCAATCAGACAGCGGATGCAGGAGACACTCTGTCACACAGGTGATGCAGGAGACGCTCTATCAGACAGCGGATGCAGGAGACACTCTATCACACAGGTGATGCAGGAGACGCTTAATCAGACAGCGGATGCAGGAGTCTCTCTATCAGACAGCGGATGCAAGAGTATCTCCATCAGACAGCGGATGCAGGAGTATCTCCATCAGGCAGCAGATGGAGGAGATACTCAATCAGATAGCGGATGCAGGAGACTCTCTATCAGACAGCTGATGCAGCAGATACTCAATCAGACAGCGGATGCAGGAGACACTCTATCACACTGGTGATGCAGGAGACGCTCTATCAGACAGCGGATGCAGGAGTCTCTCTATCAGACAGCGGATGCAAGAGTATCTCCATCAGACAGCGGATGCAGGAGTATCTCCATCAGGCAGCAGATGCAGGAGATTTTCAATCAGACAGCGGATGCAGGAGACTCTCTATCAGACAGCTGATGCAGCAGATACTCAATCAGATAGCGGATGCAGGAGACACTCTATCACACAGGTGATGCAGGAGACGCTCTATCAGACAGCGGATGCAGGAGACACTCTGTCACACAGGTGATGCAGGAGACGCTCTATCAGACAGCGGATGCAGGAGTCTCTCTATCAGACAGCGGATGTAAGAGTATCTCCATCAGACAGCGGATGCAAGAGTATCTCTATCAGACAGCGGATGCAGGAGTATCTCCATTAAACAGCGGATGCAGGAGACACTCTATCACACAGGTGATGAAGGAGACTCTCTATCAGACAGCGGATGCAGGAGTCTCTCTATCAGACAGCGGATGCAAGAGTATCTCCATCAGACAGCGGATGCAAGAGTATCTCTATCAGACAGCGGATGCAGTATTCTCTCTATCAGACAGCTGATGCAGCAGATACTCAATCAGACAGCGGATGCAGGAGACACTCTATCACACAGGTGATGCAGGAGACTCTCTATCAGACAGCGGATGCAGGAGTCTCTCACTCAGAAAGCAGATGCAGGAGTATCTCCATCAGACAGCTGATGCAGGAGTATCTCCATCAGACAGCGGATGCAGTATTCTCTCTATCAGACAGCGGATGCAGGAGACACTCTATTAGACAGAGGATGTAGGAGACTCTCTATCAGACAGCGTATGCAGGAAACTCACTATCAGACAGCGGATGCAGGAGTATCTCCATCAGACATCGGATGCAGTATTCTCTCTATCAGACAGAGGATGCAGGAGACTCTCTATTAGACAGAGGATGTAGGAATCTCTCTATCAGACAGCGGATGCAGGAGTTTCTCTATCAGACAGCGAATGCAAGAGACTCTCTATCAGACAGTGGATGCAGGAAACTCTCTATCAGACATCGGTCGCAGGAGTATCACTTGCAGACAGCGGATGCAGAGACTCTCTATCAGACAGTAGATGCAGGAGGCTCTCTATTAGACGGATGAGACCTGCATCCGATGTCTGATAGAGAGACTCCTGCAACTGCTGTCTGATAGAGTGTCTCCTGCATACGCTGTCTGATAGAGAGACTCCTGCAACCCCTCTCTGATAGAGCGTCTCCTGCTACTCATGTCCAATAGTGAGACTCCTGCATCCAATGTCTGGTAGAGTGTCTCCTTCATCCGACATCCGAATGGTGCAGACCTTTTGCTAAGGGTAAGATGAGACAAGATGTGTAGAAAGAAGAATGACGCAGACCTGTTGCTAAGAATAAGACAAGACAAGAAGAGTAGAGAGAAGAATGACGCAAACCTGTTGCTGAGGGTAAGAAGAGACAAGATGAGTGGAGTAGAGAATGACTCAGACCTGTTGCTTAGAGTAAGAGGAGACAAGAAGAGTAGAGTAAGAATGCCGCAGACCTGTTGCTAAGAGTAAGACAAGACAAGAAGAGTAGAGTGGAGAATGACGCAGACCTGTTTCTAAGGGTTATATGAGACGAGAAGAGTAGAGTTGCTTTGGGTAAGATGAGATGAGAAGAATAGAGTGAAGAATGACGCAGATCTGTTGCTGAGGGTAAGAGGAGACAAGTAGAAAACAGAGAAGGATGACGCAGACATGTTGCTAAGGATTAATTGAGACAAGATGAGTGGAAGAATGACGCAGACTTGTTGCTAAGATTAAGATTAGACAAGATGAGTAGAGTAAAGAATGGCGCAGACCTGTTGCTGAGGGTAGGAGGAGACAAGAATAGTAGAGTAAAGAATGGCGCAGACCTGTTGCTAAGAGTAAGACAAGAAAAGAAGAGTAGAGTGGAGAATGGCTTAGACATGTTGCTAAGAGTAAGACTAGACAAGAGGAGTAAAGTAAAGAATGAAGCAGACCTGTTGCTTAGAGTACGATGAGACAAGATGGGGGAGAGTGAAGAATGACGCAGACCTGTTGTTAAGAGTAAGACAAGACAAGAAAAGTAGAGTGGAGAATGATGCAGACCTGTTTCTAAGGGTCAGATGAGACGAGAAGAGTAGAGTAAAGAATGACAAAGACCTGTTGCTAAGAGTAAGAAGAGATGAGAAGAGTAGAGTGAAGAATGACACAGACCTGGTGCTAAGAGCAAGACAAGATGAGTAGATTGGATAATGACGCAGAACTGTTGCTAAGAGTAAGACTAGGCAAGAAGAGTATAGTAAAGAAGGAAGCAGACCTGTTGCTAAGAGTAAGATGAGACAAAAGGAGGAGAGTGAAGAATGACACAGACCTGTTGCTAAGAGTAAGACAAGACAAGAAGATTAGAGTAAAGGAAGAACCAGACATGTTGCTAAGAGTAAGACATGACAAGAAGAGTAGAGTAAAGAATGAAGCAGACCTGTTGCTAAGACTAAGACAAGGCAAGAAGAGTCGAGTAAAGAATGAACAAGACATGTTGATAAGAGTTAGACAGGACAAGAAGAGTAGAGTAAAGAATGAAGCAGACCTGTTTCTAAGAGTAAAACAAGACAAGAACAGTAGAGTAAAGAATGACGCAGACCTGTTGCTTAGAGTAAGACAAGACAAGAAGAGTAGAATAAAATATGATGCAGACATGTTGCTAAGAGTAAGATGAGACAAGAAGCGTAGAGTGAAGAATGACGCAGACCTGTTGCTTAGGGTAAGATGAGACAGTGTGAATAGAGTGAAGAATGGCACAGACCTGTTTCTAAGAGTAAGACAAGACAAGAAGAGTAGAGAGAAGAATGACGCAGACCTGTTGCTAAAATAAGGATGAGACAAGCAGAGTAGAGAAAAGAATGGCACAGACTTCTTGTGAAGAGTAAGAAGGGTAGAGAGAAGAATAACACAGATCTGTGGCTTTAGAGTAAGAGGAGATTAAAATCTACAGAGAAAATGGCGCACACATGTTGCTAATAGTAAAAGGAAACAAGAAGAAAAGAGAAAAATGGAGCAGACGTCGCGCTAAGAATAAGATGCAGACCTGTTGCTAAGAAATAGACGAGATGAGATGAGAAAAGAGTTGAATGACACAGACCTGTTACTTAAAGCAAGATGATATTAGAAGAGTATGGAGAAGATTGTAAAGACATGCTGCTAGGAGTAAGATGAAACAAGACCAATAGAGAGAAGAATTACATAGACGTGTTGCATGGAGTAAAATAAGCGTAGAAGAGTATAGCAAAGAATTACATAGACTTGTTGAATAGAGTAAGATGAAAGAGTGCAGATTTGTTTTTAAAAGAACGATGAGGCAAGTAGAGTTTAGAGAAGAATGTCACAGACCTGTTGCTTAGAGTAAAACGAGAAAGAATAGAGGAGAGAAGAATGCCACAGATCTGTTGCTTAGAGTACGATGAGACGAGAAGAGTAGAGAGAAGAATGACACAGACCTGTTCCAAAGAGTAGGATAAAATAGGTTGAGTAGAGAGAAGAATGGCGCAGACATGTAGCTGTACCTAAGAATTAGATGAGACAAGAAGAGAAAAGGGAAGCACGACGCAGACATGTTGTTAAAGTAAGATGAGACAAGAAAATTAGAGAGAAGAATTGCACAAACCTGTCAATAAGAATGAAACAAGACAATGAGAGTAGAGAGAATAATGATAAAGACCTGTTTCTACGAGTTAGATGAGACCTGAATAGTATAGACAAATTGCACAGACATGTTGCTAAGGGTAAGATGAGACTTCATGAGTAGAAAGAAGAATTTTGCAGACCTACTTCTACAAGTAAGATGAGACCTGAATAGTAGAGAAAAGAATGGCACAGACCTGTTGCTTAGGGTAAGATGAGATGAGAAGAGTAGAGATAAGAATGAACTAGACCTGTTCTTGAGGGTAACAGACGACAAGAAGAGTAGAGAGAAGAATGACACAGGACTGTTGCTAAAAGTAGTATGAGAAGAGAAGAACAGAGTAAAGAATGATGCAGACCTGTTGCTAAGGGTAAGCTGAGAAAAGAAGAGTAGAGTTAAGAATAACGCAGACCTGTTGCTAAGAGTAATACAAGACAAGAATAGTAGAGAGAAGAATGACGCTGGACTGTTGCTAAAAGTAGGATGAGAAGAGAAGAGTAGAGTAAAGAATGATGCAGACCTATTGCTAAGGGTAAGATGAGATGAGAAGGGTAGAGTGAAGAATGATGCAGACCAGTTGCTAAGGGTAAGATGAGATGAGAAGAGTAGATTGAAGAATGATGCAGACCTGTTGCTAAGAGTGAGATGAGATGAGAAGAGTAGAGTCAGAATGACTCAGACCTGTTGCTAAGAGTAAGATGAGATAAGAAGAGTAGAGTGAAGAATGACATAGACCTGTATCTTAAAGTACGATGAGACAAGAAGAGTAGAGAGAAGAATGACACAGACCTGTTCCTAAGAGTAGGATAAAGTAGGTTGAGTAGAGAGAAGAATGACGCAGACATGTAGCTGTACCTAAGAATTAGAAGAGACAAGAAGAGAAAAGGGAAGCACGATGAAGACATGTTGTTAAAAGTAAGATGAGACAAGAAAATTAGAGAGAAGAATGGAACAGACCTGTCGCTAAGAATGACACAAGACAATGAGAGTAGAGAGAATAATGATAAAGACCTGTTTCTACAAGTTAGATGAGACCTGAATAGTATAGACGAATTGCACACACATGTTGCTAAGGGTAAGATTAGACTAGATGAGTAGAAATAAGAATTTTGCAGACCTATTTCTACAAGTAAGATTAGACCTGAATAGTAGAGAGAAGAATGCCACAGACCTGTTGCTGAGGGTAAGAGACGACAAGAAGAGTAGAGAGAAGAATGACCCAGGACTGTTGCTAAAAGTAGTATGAGAAGAGAAGAACAGAGTTAAGAATGATGTAGACCTATTGCTAAGGGTAAGATGAGACAAGAAGAGTAGAGTGAAGAATGACGCAGACCTGTTGCAAAGAGTAATACAAGACAAGAATAGTAGAGAGAAGAATGACTGTTGCTAAAAGTAGGATGAGAAGAGAAGAGTAGAGTAAAGAATGATGCAGACCAGTTGTTAAGGGTAAGATGAAATGAGAAGAGTAGAGTGAAGAATGATGCAGACCTGTTGCTAAGAGTCAGATGAGTGGAGAAGAGTATAGTTAGAATGACTCAGACCTGTTGCTAAGAGTAAGATGAGTTAAGAAGAGAAGAGTGAAGAATGACATAGACCCGTTGCTAAGAGTAAGACAAGACAAGAAGAGTAGAGTAAAGAGTGACACAGACCCATTGCTAAGAGTAAGACAAGACAAGAAGAGTAGGGTGAAGAATGACGCAGACCTGTTGCTAAGAGTAAGATGAGATGAGAAGAGTAAAGTGAAGAATAACGCAGACCTTTTGCTAAGAATAAGACAAGACAAGATGAGTAGAGTAAGAAGGACTTAGACCTGTTGCTAAGAGATAGATGAGACAAGAAGAGTAGAGTGAAGAATGACGCAGTCCAGTCCTGTCGCTAAGAATAAGACAAGACAAGATAAGTAGAGAGGAGAATGACGCAGACCTGTTGCTAAAAGTAAGAAGAGATAAGAAGAGTACAGAGAAAAATGATGTAGACCTGTTGCTAAGCGTAAGATGAGACAAGATGAGTAGAGTGAGGAATAATAAGACCTGTTGCTAAGAGTAGGTAAAGACAAGACGAGTAGAGCGAAATATGGCGCAGACCTGTTGCTAAGAGTAAGATGAGATGAGAAGAAAAGAGTGAAGAATGACGCAGTCCTGTCGCTAAGAATAAGACAAGACAAGATGAGTAGATTGGAGAAGACGCAGACCTGTTGCTTAAAGTAAGAAGAGATAAGACGAGTACAGAGAAAAATGATGCAGAACTGTTGCTTAGAGTAAGATGAGACAAGCTGAGTAGAGTGAGGAATAACACAGACCTGTTGCTATAATGTAAGACAAGACAAAATGAGTAGAGTGAAGAATGGCACAGACCTGTTGCTAAGAGTAAGACAAGACAAGAAGAGTAGAGTTAGGAACCACGCTGACCCGTTGCTTATAGTAAGGCAAGACAAGAGGAGAAAAGTAGAAGAGTTGAGTAAGGAATGACACAGACATGTTGCTAAGAGAAAGACAAGACAAGATGGGAAGTGTAAGGAATGATGCAGACCTGTTGCTTAGAGATAGACAAGACAAGAAGAGTAGAGTAAGGGGTGACGCAGACCTGTTGCTTAGAGTTAGACAAGACAAGAAGAGTAGAGTAAGGGGTGACGCAGACCTGTTGCTTAGAGTTATACAAGACAAGTAGTAGGTAAGGAATGACGCAGACCTGTTGCTTATGGTAAGACCAAACAAGAAGAGTAGAGTAAAGAATGACTAAGACCTGTTGCTAAGAGTAAGACAATGCTAGTCGAGTAAATTAAAGAATAAAACAGACCTGTTACTAAGAGCAAGACAAGACAAGATGAGTAGAGTAAAGAATGACACTGACCTGTTGCTAAGAGTGAGACAAGACGAGTAGATTAAGGAACGATGCAGACCTGTTGCTCAGATTAAGACAAGACAAGAGGAGAAGAGTAAAGAATGAACCAGACCTGTTGCTAAGAGTAAGACAAGACAATTTGAGTAGATAAAAGAATGACGCAGAACTGTTGCTAAGAGTAAGACGAGATGGGAAAAGTAGAGTGAAGAATGATGCTGACCTGTTGCTAACAGAAGGACCAGACAAGATGAGTAGAGTAAGGAATAGCACAGACCTGTAGCTAAGAGTAAGAAAAGACAAGAAGAGTAGAGTAAGGAACGACGCAGACCTGTTGCTAAGAGTAAGACAAGACAAATACAGTAGAGTAAAGAATGATGCAGACCTGTTGCTGAGATGAGACAGGGAGAGAGAGTAAAGAGTTTCATACCAATGGCTAAGAGTAAGACAAGACAAGATGAGTAGAGTAAAGAATGGCACAGACCTGTTGCTAAGAGTAAGACAAGACAAGACGATTAGTGTAGGGAAAAACGCAAACCTGTTACTAAGAGTAAGACTTGACAACAATAAGAATAGAGTAAAGAATGATGCAGACCTGCTGCTAAGAATAAGACAAGACAAGAAGAGTAGAGTGAAGACTGACAGAGACCTGTTGCTAAGAATAAGACATGACAAGATGAGTAGAGTAAAAATTGATGCAGACCCATTGCTAAGAGTAAGACAAGACAAGATGAGTAGAGTAAAGAATGACACATACCTGTTGCTTAGAGTAAGCCAAGACAAGAAGAGTAGAGTAACGAATGGCACAGACATTTTGCTAGGAGTAAGACAAGGTTAGAAAACAGAGTAAAGAATGACGCAGACCTCTTGCTCAGAGTAAGACATAAGAAGATGAGTAGAGTAAAAAATGACGCAGACCTATTGCTAATAGTAAAACAAGACAAGAAGAGTACTGTTAAAAATAATGCAGACCAGTAACTAAGAATAAGACAAGACCATATGAGTAGAGTGAGAAATGACGCATACCTGTTGCTAAAAGTACAACAAGACGAGAACAGTTGATTTAAGAATGACGCAGACCTGTTGCCTTGAGTCAGACAAGACCAATATATTATAGGAAAAAAAGATGCAGACCTGTTGCTAAGAGTTAGACAAGACAAGAGGAGTAGAGTAAGGAAAGAGGCAGACCTGTTGCTAACAGTAAGACAAGACAAGAAGAGTAGAATAAAGGATGACGCAGACCTCTTGCTAAGAGTAACATGAGATAAGAAGAATACAGTAAAGAATGACACAGATTTGTTGCTAAGAGAAAGATGAGACTAGAAGAGTAGAGTTAAGACTGACAAAGGCCTGTTTCTCAGAGTAAGATAAGACGAGAAGAGTAGACTTAAGAATAGCGCAGACCTGATACTAAGTATAAGACAAGACAAGAAGAGTAGAGTAAAGAATGACGCAGACCTGTTGCTAAGAGTAAGACAAGACATGATGAGTAGAGTAAGGAATGACGCAGACCTGTTATTAAGAGTATGACGTGACAATAAGAGTAGAGTAAGGAATGACGCAGACCTGTTGCTAAGAGTAAGACAAGACAAGAAGAGTAGAGAAAAGAATGACACAGGACTATGTTGCTAAGAGTAAGATGGGACGAGAAGAGTAGAGTAAAGAATGTCGCAGACCTGTTGTTAAGAATAAGCCAAGACAATATGAGTAGAGTAAAGAATGACACTGACCCGTTGCTAAGAGAAAGACAAGACAAGATGGTAGAGTAAAGAATAACAGCCCTGTTGCTGAGAGTAAGACCAGCAGAGTAGAGTTAAACATGGCAGACCTTTTGCTAAGAGTAAGACAAGATTAGAAAAATAGAATAAAAATGACGCAGATCTGTTACTAAGAGTAAAACAAGGCAAGATGAGTAGAGTAAATAATGATGAAGACCTGTTGCTAATAGTAAGACAAGACAAGAAGAGTAGAGTTAAGAATGACGCAGTCCTGTTGCTAAGAATAAGACAAGCAAGATGAGTAGAGAAAAGGATAACTCAGACATGATGCTAAGAGTAAGACCAGACAAGATGCGTGGAGTAAAGAATGACGCAGACCTGTTGCTAAGAGTAAGACAAGACAAGAAGAGTAGAGTATAGAATGGCGCAGACCTGTTGCTTAGAGTAAGATGAGACGAAAAGAGTAGAGATAAGAATGACGCAGACCTGTTGCTAATTGTAAGACAAGACAAGATGAGTAATGTGAAGAATGACGCAGACCTGCTGCTAAGAGTAAGATGAGACAAGATGAGTACAGTAAAGAATGACGCAGACCTGTTGCTAATAGTAAGATAAGACGTGAAGAGTAGAGTCAAGAATGACGCAGAGTCTGTTGCTAAGAGTACGACAAGACAAGATGTGTAGAGTAGATAATGACAAAGACCTGTTGCTAAGAGTAAAATGAGACACGAAGAGTAGATTGAAGAATGACGCAGACCTGTTGCTAAGAGTAAGATAAGACAAGGATTAGAGTAAAGAATGATGCAGACTAGTTGCTAGAGTAAGACAAGACGATATGAGTAAAGAGAAAAATGATGCAAACCTGTTGCTAAGAGTAAGATGAGACAAGAAGAGTATAGTGAAGAATAACGCAGACCTGTTGCTAAGAGTAAGACAAGAAGAGTAGAGTAAAGAATGACGCAGACCTGTTGATAATAATAAGACAAGACAAGACAAGAAGAGTAGTGTAAGGAATGACGTAGACCTGTTGCTTAGAGTTAGACAAGACAAGAGGAGTAAATTAAATGATGGCGCAGACCTGTAGCTTAGAGTAAGACAAGACAAGATGAGTAGATTAAATGATGATGTAGACATGTTGCCAAGAGTAAGACAAGACCAGATGCGTGGAGTAAAGAATAACGCAGACATGTTGCTCAAAGTAAGAATAAGACAAGATGAGTAGAGTAAAGAATGACGCAGACCTGTTGCTAAAAGTAGGATGAGAAGGGAAGAGTAGAGATAAGAATAATGCAGACCTGTTGCTAAGGGTAAGATGAGAAGAGAAGAGTAGAGTAAAGAATGATGCAGACCTGTTGCTGAGAGTAAGAAAAGACAAAACGAGTAGAGAATAGAATGACGCAGGACTGTTGCTAAAAGAAGGATGAGAAGAGAAGAGTTGAGTAAAGAATGACGCAGACCTGTTGCTTAGAGTAAGATGAGACAAGAAAAGTAGAGTAAAAATGACGCAGACCTGTTGCTAAGAGTTAGACAAGACAAGAAAAGTAGAGTTAGGAATGACGTACACCTGTTGCTTAGACAAGGCAAGACAAGATGAGTAGAGTAAATAATAGCACAGACCTGTTGCTAATAGTAAAAGTAAGTAAGGTTGCAAAGATCAGGAATCGATACAATCAAGTACCACACCTGACCCAGGATACCAATGGGAAAGTGACAAACTCACAGAAGACACCACAAACGAGAGCCAAGAGGTCAGCCCTTTCCCAGCAGGTGACCACGAAGCACATATAAACAGACGCGCACAAAACATAGCAAACACAAGACAGAACAAAAACATAAAAGATCCACAAAAGAAGTACCGCCTTGGAACGGTCAGTAAAATATTTTACTGGAGGGCTTAAACCGGTTTAACGGCGCCAACCTCACACTTAAGACAAGACAAGAAGAGTAGAGTAAGGAATGACAAGACAAGAAGAGTAGAGTAAGAATAACGCAGACATGTTGCTAAGAGTAAGATAAGACAAGAGGAGTAGAGTAAGGAATGACGCAAACCTGTTACTAAGAGTAAGACATGAAAATAAGAGTAGAGTAAAGAATGAAACAGACCTGTTGCGAAGAGTAAGATGGGACTAGAAGAGTAGAGTAAAGAATGACACATACCCGTTGCTTAGAGTAAGACAAGACAAGAAAAGTAGAGTTACGAATTGCATAAGACCTTTTGCTAAGAGTAAGACAAGATCAGCAAGTACACCCGCCACAGTAGTGCCCATCTGTGCTTGCTTTGGTGATTAAATATACTATAAGATTGGGCAATGTTGAAGGCAAATCAATTTGCGACCTGTGGTTGTGAAATTTCCTGGTTATTTGCACTTGCTTTTACATGCCAAAGCCTACTTATGTTTGAGTCAAGTTTAATCATACAAAATCTGCCTAACCTACAATTAATGATGTTATTTCTTCAGGTGGTTCATACTCAGTGATTGTGAACTTCTCTGGGTTTTCCCCTTGTTTTACAAATCAAAGCTAACGTATACTTGATCCATTTGGTGACCATATAAATTATCCATTACATGCATTTAATGATGTTACTACTAATGCGCACTATGGTTCATAATCTGTGAATGTGGATTTTCTGGTCATATTTTCTTGGTCTTACAGTAAAACATAACTTCAACATATAATGTGACCCAATGCAAAGCACCTTCATACTCATGTGAAATGCTTTGCCAACTTCTGTCATCGATGATAACCCTTGCAAACTGTTTGGATCCAGATCAGACCAGGAAAAAAATTTCAACCTGATCTGGATCCAAACTGTTTTGACACTTTGTGCCTATTCCTGAAAGAATTTTGAGAGAAAGCTTACATAGCCAATACACAACATACGTCTTCCACCTCAATGACATTTTCTTCTCTGTCTGCCTTCTATTTTGTAGGACACATCACCTGACAATATATATGTAAAACAAAAGAGAAAACGTTGATACACGTTAACAAATTGGAGGAGGTACCTGTAACGAAAAGCATGGTTTAACATTCATTTTTCCCACCCCTACAAAAATGACGACGTTGATCCACGTTAATGAATCGGAGTAGGTACCTCTAACGACAGGCGCAGCAGTTTTAAATTTTTTTTACCCCACCCCCACCCCAACAAAACGACGACGTTGATACACGTTACGAATCAGAGAAGGGCTCTTTAACGACAAGCGCAGCAGTTTAAAATTATTTAACCCCCCCCCCCCCCCCCAAAAAAAAAAAGAACGACGACGTTGTTACACGTAAGGAATCGGAGGAGGTCCCTCTAAAGACAAGCGCAGTTTAAATGACCCTTTTACCCTACCACCCACGGACACGACGACGCTAATACACGTTAACAATTCGCAGCAGGTACCTGTAATGACCAGCGCAACTTTAAATCCCCTTTTACCCCACCACAAAATAAATATGGACGAATATTGTACATCAGAATACCAAAAACAGAACAATGCCTACCATTTCAAGAGACTCCAGATCTTTGCTTTGTGTCGTCGTTCTATTCTTCTCTTCAAATGGACTTGTAGCTGCAATAATATTCAGTCGTCTGGACCTGAAATCAGTTGAATATAATTAGATTTTCAGTTCAAGCGTTCTAAACCATCTTTGCAAAATTGCAACAGTATTTGTTCCAGCTAAGGAGTTGCTGGTACTTATCATACAAGTGTACAGCAAAGGCTCAGACGAGCCTGCGCATGTGCTCAGTCTAATAGTGCCTTTGCTGCTCACTTACATAGAGTATGGAATTAGGTGAGCGTACCAAAATAATATACTTAAGGAATAAAGAAACGCAACAAACACTTTGAGTCATTATAAACATACAATATGATGCAAGTTATTAGTGCAAATGATATTTATCCATAGGAGCATTATGTGTCTGTTAAATTACAGCAGGTTCAACGTAATTATCGATTACGTCACCATTTTGGTATAAGCGTAACCAGCCTGACCCCCCGTAGTTAACTGCAGAGACAGGGTCAATAAAAGCAAAGTTTGAATCAACCATCATTTTTTTGGTTTCAAAGTCTTGGCATAGATTGCGGATCAAGGAAATGATCAAATGGCGACGTTTATGTAAGATTCTGAAACGGCTTAACGTCATTAACATCAACTCTGAATACTGCGTGAAACGCGTAAACTTTATTTTCTGCTTGAGATTTATTCATTTCAAGGACGTTCTGTTCAAGAATTACGACTTGAGATCTTCAGACGTCAAAAAACTCAATTCTGACGTCAAAATTTGATATCCTACGTTTTCATGGTTTCAATGATGTTTGTGTGTTTTTCTAATGATAAAATGGTCCAGTGACAAAGTTTAGGTTACAGTTTGCAAGTTTGGTGACTACTCTCGGCATGTAATCAGATGTTTTCTTTTGCATTATGCCGTGTTTTGTTTGGCTAACGTCGATATTAACACCTTACCAGCGTCTTTCTACGGTATCTGAAAAAATCAATTTTCCATAAGAAAGCAAGTTCTGATATCTCTAGATTTATCTTATTCCTTATATTCACAAGCGACCCAAACCCGGCGGCTCTAAGTGACGTTTATCGTTTATTAACTACCATTGTGTATCTTGCCATTCAAGTAGCATGTTTTGACGCAATATTTGACTGCATTACGAATATGATTGGACGTTTGTTTAATTTGCACATTGTCAAGTCGAAGCCAAATAACCAAACATGGAAAAGACAGGGTTTATTGATCATTATTCTGATGTTAACGTCACATTTTACGTTTTCATATGTTTTCATCTTGTAGCGTACAATGTAGTGCTAAAATGACGTTTTGGTATTTCATCACATGCTATAAATACTCAATAAGAAATTTTCGAAAGAGATTTCACCAAACCATCATTTAAACGCGCAAAAATTATATTTTTGTCTGTTGCATTTCTTTATTTCTTAAGTATAGGTTTGCAGTCCCATTAGGTATGCATGGTTTAAGAGTGATAAACGCATATGAACTAATTACACCAATTTCACTTTTTTGTGAAGATTAGGCATATAAGGTGTTTCTCCAGCAAGTACAGCAGCCACAATAGTGCCCATCTGTGTTTGCTTTTATGATGAATTATACCATCAGAATGGCCAATGTTGAAGGCAAATCGATTCGCGATCTGTGATTGTGAAATTTCCTAGTTCTTTTCACTTGCTTTTACATGCCAAAGCCTACTTATATTTAAGTCCTGTTTAATCATACAAAATCTGCCTAACCTACATTTAATTATGTTATTTCTTCATGTGGTTCATACTCTGTGATTGTGAACTTCTCTGGGTTTTCCCATTGTTTTACAAATCAAAGCTAACGTATACTTGATCCATTTGGTGACCATACACATTATCCATTACATTCATTTAATGATGTAACTACTAATGCGCACTATGGTTCATAATCTGTGAATGTGGATTTTCTGGTCATATTTACTTGGTCTTACAGTAAAACATAACTTCAACATATAATGTGACCCAATGCAAAGCACCTTCATACTCTTGTGAAATGCTTTGCCAACTTCCGTCATCAGCTGATAACCTTTGAAAACTGTTTGGATCCAAATCAGACCATGGAAAAATTTCAACCTGATCTAGATCCAAACTGTTTTGACACTTTGTGCCTATTCCTGAAAGAATTTTGAGAGAAAGCTTACATAGCCAATACACAACATACGTCTTCCACCTCAATGACACTTTCTTCTCTGTCTGCCTTCTATTTTGTAGGACACATCACCTGACAATATATATGTAAAACAAAAATGAAAACGTTTATACACGTTAACAAATTGGAGGAGGTACCTGTAACGAAAAGCGTGGTTTAACATTCATTTTTCCCACCCCTACAAAAATGACGACGTTGATCCACGTTAACGAATAGGAGGAGGTACTTCTAACGACAGGTGCAGCAGTTTTAAATTCTTCTAACCCCCCCCCAACCAAACAAAACGACGACGTTGATACACGTTACGAATTGACTGCAATAGTATTCAGTCGTCTGGACCTGAAATCAGTTAAATATTATTAGATTTTCAGTTCAAACGTTCTGGACCATCTTTGCAAAATTGCAACAGTATTTGTTCTAGCTAAGCAGTTGCTGGGTACTTATCATACAAGTGTACAGCCAAGGCTCAGACGAGCCTGCACATGTGCTCAGTCTCATCAGTGCCTTTGCTTCTCACTTACATAGAGTAAGGAATTAGGCGAGCGTACCAAAATAATAGGTTTGCAGTCCCATTAGGTATGCATGGTTTAAGAGTGATTAAAGCATACGAAATAATTACACCAATTTCACTTCTTTTGTAAAGATGAGGCATATAAGGTGTTTCTCCAGCAAGTACACCAGCCACAGTAGTGCCCATCTGTGTTTGCTTTTGTATTAATTATACCATCAGAATGGCCAATGTTGAGGCAAATCGATTTGCGATCTGTGATTGAGAAATTTCCTAGTTCTTTTCACTTGCTTTTACATGCCAAAGCCTACTTATGTTTGAGTCCTGTTTAGTCATACAAAATCTGCCTAACCTACATTTAATGATGTTATTTCTTCATGTGGTTCATACTCAGTGATTGTGAACTTCTCTGGGTTTCCCCTTGTTTTACAAATCAAAGCTAACGTATACTTGATCCATTTGGTGACCATACAAATTACCCATTACATGCATTTAATGATGTTACTACTGATGCGCACTATGGTTCATAATATGTGAATGTGGATTTTCTGGTCATATTTACTTGGTCTTCCAGTAAAACAACACTTCAACATATAATGTGACCCAATGCTAAGCACCTTCATATTCACGTGAAATGCTTTGCCAACTTCCAACATCAGCTGATAACCTTTGCAAACTATTTGGATCCAGATCAGACCATGTTAAAATTTCAACCTGATCTAGATCCAAACTGTTTTGACACTTTGTGCCTATTCCTAAAAGAATTTTGTGAGAAAGCTTACATAGCCAATACACAACATACGTCTTCCACCTCAATGACACTTTCTTCTCTGTCTGCCTTCTATTTTGTAGGACACATCACCTGACAATATATATGTAAAACAAAAATGAAAACGTTTATACACGTTAATGAATTGGAGGAGGTACCTGAAACGAAAAGCGTGGTTAAACATTCATTTTTCCCACCCTACATAAATGATGACGTTGATCCACGTTAACGAATCGGAGGAGGTACCTCTAACGACAGGTGCAGCAGTTTTAAATTCTTTTAACCCCCCCCCCCCACACCCCAACAAAACGACGACGTTGATACACGTTACTAATCGACTGCAATAGTTTTCAGTCGTCTGGACCTGAAATCAGTTAAATATAATTTGATTTTCAGTTCAAACGTTCTAAACCATCTTTGCAAAATTGCAACAGTATTTGTTCCAGCTAAGGGGTTGCTGGTACTTATCATACAAGTGTACAGCGAAGGCTCAGACGAGCCTGCACATGTGCTCAGTCTCATCAGTGCCTTTGCTGCTCACTTACATAGAGTATGGAATTAGGTGAGCGTACCAAAATAATAGGTTTGCAGTCCCATTAGGTATGCATGATTTAAGAGTGATTAACGCATATGAAATAATAATACCAATTTCACTTCTTTTGTGAAGATGAGGCATATAAGGTGTTTCTCCAGCAAGTACACCAGCCACAGTAGTGCCCATCTGTGTTTGCTTCAACATATAATGTGACCCAATGCAAAGCACCTTCATACTCATGTTTGTTGCTTTGCCAACTTCTGCCATCAGCTGATAACCTTTGCAAACTGTTTTGATCCAGATCAGACCGGGAAAAATTGCAACCTGATCTAGATCCAAACTGTTTTGACACTTTGTGCCTATTCTTGAAAGAATTTTGAGAGAAAGCTTACATAGCCAATAAACAACATACGTCTTCCAACTCAATGACACTTTCTTCTCTGTCTGCCTTCTATTTTGTAGGACACATCACCTGACAATATATATGTAAAACAAAAAAGAAAACGTTGATACACGTTAACAAATTAGAGGAGGTACCTGTAACGAAAGGCGTGGTTTAACATTCATTTTTCCCACCCCTACAAATATGACGACGTTGATCCACGTAAATGAATCTGAGGAGGTACCTCTAACGACAGGCGCAGCTGTTTTAAATTCGTTTTACCCCACCCCAACAAAACGACGACGTTGATACACGTTACGAATTGGAGGATGTCTCTCTAACGACAAGCGCATGTGCTCAGTCTCATCAGTGCCTTTGCTGCTCACTTACATAGAGTATGGAATAAGGCGAGCGTACTAAAATAACAGCTTTGCAGTCTCATTAGGTATGCATGGTTTAAGAGTCATTAATTCATATGAAATAATTACACCAATTTCACTTCTTTTGTGAAGATAAGGTATATATGGTGTTTCTCCAACAAGTACACCAGCCACAGTAGTGCCCATCTGTATTTGCTTTTGTGATATATTATACCATCAGAATGGCAAATGTTGAAGGCAAATCGATTTGCGATCTGTGATTGTGAAATTTCCTAGTTCTTTTCACTTGCTTTTACATGCCAAAGCCTATTTATACTTGACAGCAAAAGAAACGCATATTTTCAATATCCATTTAATACCAGAAACCCTTATCAAACCTTACCCTAAATGATATGAACATGTTTGAACGGACTCCTGCGTTTGTTCCAGACCATTTTATTGGTCATTACAAAGTTAATTATTATTTTTGGTTAATTAATGCAAAAAACGCAAAAACAGTACCATGCATTGGAAAACTTATGATCTGAATCCATTTTCATTGCATTTCGCGATAACACACTGTAACAGATAAGAAAACAGATTAAAACTTTAAAATTCACTGCTGTAGAAATTATTCTGCTAATCCAAAAATCTTCATTTTTTGAATTTTTTGCATAGGTATTGAAAACCACCGGAATCTTTTGGTTGTAAAAATATCTGGAACATTATGATTGATGTCAAGTACGGTAGAGTCCAACAGAGCCGTTTCAAACAATTTTTTGGACCCTTTCATGCCTGTATTAAACACACTTCCGGTTAATTGTCCGATAATGTAACTGGGTCACAATAGTCAACCGTCACAAATATCGGAAAATTTAAACTACAGTCGTAGGTCTGTATGTCATGTTAATCACACAGAGTGATTTTCATTCAAATCTGTTCAGTGGTTTTAGGCATAAACCATCGCGAAAGTCGCCTTTATTATGAGTTATTTTTATAATGCCCAGAGTTATGCCCCTTTATTATCATTATTTCAATGATCCATCCATTTGTGATGCATTTGATTATTCACATGTTCAATACATCAGTGATACCTTTCATATCATTAGATCAGTATTTAAACCCCAATTTATACACTATACCAAATATGCAAAATATGCATTTCTTTTGCTGTTCAGTATATGTTTGAGTCCTGTTTAATCATACAAAATCTGCCTGACCTACATTTAATGATGTTATTTCTTCATGTGGTTCATACTCAGTCATTGTGAACTTCTCTGGGTTTTCCCCTTGTTTTACAAATCAAAGCTAACGTTTACTTGATCCATTTGGTGACCATACAAATTATCCATTACATGCATTTAATGATGTTACTACTGATGCGCACTATGGTTCATAATCTGTGAATGTGGATTTTCTGGTCATATTCACTTGGTCTTACAGGAAAACATAACTTCAACATATAATGTGACCCAATGCAAAGCACCTTCATACTCATGTTTGTTGCTTTGCCAACTTCCGTCATCAGCTGATAACCTTTGCAAACTGTTTTGATCCAGATCAGACAGGGAAAAAAATTCAACCTGATCTAGATCCAAACTGTTTTGACACTTTGTGCCTATTCCTGAAAGAATTTTGAGAGAAAGCTTACATAGCCAATACACAACATACGTCTTCCACCTCAATGACACTTTCTTCTCTGTCTGCCTTCTATTTTGTAGGACACATCACCTGAAAATAAATATGTAAAACAAAGAAAAGAAAACGTTTATACACGTTAACAAATTGGAAGAGGTACCTGTAACGAAAAGCGTGGTTTAACATTGATTTTTCCCACCCCCACAAAAATTAAGACGTTGATCCACGTTAACGAATCGGAGGAGGTACCTCTAACCACAGGCGCAACAGTTTTAAATCTTTTTACCCCACCCCAACCAAACGACGACGTTGATACACGTTACGAATCGGAGGATGCCTTTCTAAGAACAAGAGCAGCAGTTTAAAATTATTTCACCCCCCCCCCCCCCCCAAAAAAAAAAAAAAGAACGACGACGTTCATACACGTTAGGAATCGGAGGAGGTCCCTCTAAAGACAAGCGCTGTTTTAAAGTCCCTTTTACCCCACCACCCACGGAAAAGACGACGCTAATACACGTTAACAATTCGAAGCAGGTACCTGTAATGACCAGCGCAACTTTAAATCCCCTTTTACCCCACCACAAAATAAATATGGACGAATATTGTACACCAGAATACCAAAAACAGAAACAATGCCTACCATTTCAATAGACTCCAGATCTTTGCTTTGTGTCGTCGTTCTATTCTTCTCTTCAAATAGACTTGTAGCTGCAATAGTATTCAGTCGTCTAGACCTGAAATCAGTTAAATATAATTAGATTTTCAGTTCAAACGTTCTAAACCATCTTTGCAAAATTGCAACAGTATTTGTTCCAGCTAAGGAGTTGCTGGTACTTATCATACAAGTGTACAGCGAAGGCTCAGACGAGCCTGCGCATGTGCTCAGTCTCATCAGTGCCTTTGCTGCTCACTTACACAGAGTATGGAATTAGGTGAGCGTACCAAAATAATAGGTTTGCAGTCCTATTAGGTATGCATGGTTTAAGAGTGATTAACGCATATGAAATAATAACACCAATTTCACTTCTTTTGTGAAGATGAGGCATATAAGGTGTTTCTCCAGCAAGTACACCAGCCACAGTAGTGCCCATCTGTGTTTGCTTTTGTGATAAATTATACCATCAGAATGGCCATTGTTGAAGGCAAATCGATTTGCGATCTGTGATTGTGAAATTTCCAAGTTCTTTTCACTTGCTTTTACAAGCCAAAGCCTACTTATATTTGAGTCCTGTTTAATCATACAAAATCTGCCTAACCTACATTTAATGATGTTATTTCTTCATGTGGTTCATACTCAGTGATTGTGAACTTCTCTGGGTTTTTCCCTTGTTTTACAAATTAAAGCTAACGTATACTTGATCCGTTTGGTGACCATACAAATTATCCATAACATGCATTTAATGATGATACTGCTGATGTGCACTATGGTTCATAATCTGTGAATGTGATTTTTCTGGTCATATTCACTTGGTCTTACAGTAAAACATAACTTCAACATATAATGTGACCCAATGCAAAGCATCTTCATACTCATGTGAAATGCTTTGCCAACTTCCGTCATCAGTTGATAACCTTCTCAAACTGTTTGGATCCAGATCAGACCAGGAAAAAAATTGCAACCTGATCTAGATCCAAACTGTTTTGACACTTTGTGCCTATTCTTGAAAGAATTTTGAGAGAAAGCTTACATAGCCAATACACAACAAACGTCTTCCAACTCAATGACACTTTCTTCTCTGTCTGCCTTCTATTTTGTAGGACACATCACCTGACAATATATATGTAAAACAAAAAAGAAAACGTTGATACACGTTAATGAATTGGAGGAGGTACCTGTAGCGAAAAGCGTGGTTTAACATTCATTTTTCCCACCCATCCCAAAATGACGACGTTGATCCACGTTTTCGATTCGGAGGAGGTACCTCTAACGACAGGCGCAGCAGTTTTAAATTATTTTACCCCCCCCCCCCCCCCGTTTAAGAAGTCCCTCTAAAGACAAGCACAGTTTTAAAGTCCCTTTTACCCCACCACCCACGGACAAGACGACGCTAATACACGTTAACAATTCGAAGCAGGTACCTGTAATGACCAGCGCAACTTTAAATCCCCTTTAACCCCACCATAAAATAAATATTGACGAATATTGTACATCAGAATACCAAAAACAGAAACAATGCCTACCATTTCAATAGACTCCAGATCTTTGCTTTGTGTCGTCGTTCTATTCTTCTCTTCAAATGGACTTGTAGCTGCAATAGTATTCAGTCTTCTGGACCTGAAATCAGTTAAATATAATTGGATGTTAGTTCAAACATTCTAAACCATCTTTGCAAAATTGCAACAGTATTTGTTCCAGCTAAGGAGTTGCTGGTACTTATCATACAAGTGTACAGCGAAGGCTAAGACGAGCCTGCGCAAGTGCTCAGTCTCATCAGTGCCTTTGCTGCTCACTTACATAGAGTATGGATTTAGGTGAGCGTACCAAAATAATAGGTTTGCAGTCCCATTTGGTATGCATGGTTTAAGAGTGATTAACGCATATGAAATAATTACACCAGTTTCACTTCTTTTGTGAAGATGAGGCATATAAGGTGTTTCTCCAGCAAGTACACCAGCCACAGTAGTGCCCATCTGTGTTTGCTTTTATGATGAATTATGCCATCAGAATGGCCAATGTTGAAGGCAAATCGATTTGTGATCTGTGATTGAGAAATTTCCTTGTTCTTTTCACTTGCTTTTACAAGCCAAAGCCTACTTATATTTGAGTCCTGTTTAATCATACAAAATCTGCCTAACCTACATTTAATGATGTTATTTCTTCATGTGGTTCATACTCAGTCATTGTGAACTTCTCTGGGTTTTCCCCTTGTTTTACAAATCAAAGCTAACGTATACTTGATCCATTTGGTGACCATACAAACTATCCATTACATGCATTTAATGATGTTACTGCTGATGCGCACTATGGTTCATAATCTGTGAATGTGGATTTTCTGGTCATATTCACTTGGTCTTACAGCAAAACATAACTTCAACATATAATGTGACCCAATGCAAAGCATCTTCATACTCATGTGAAATGCTTTGCCAACTTCCGTCATCAGCTGATAACCTTTGCAAACAGTTGGATCCAGATCAGACAGGGAAAAAATTGCAACCTGATCTAGATCCAAACTATTTTGACACTTTGTGCCTATTCCTGAAAAAATTTTGAGAGAAAGCTTACATAGCCAATACACAACATACGTCTTCCACCTCAATGACACTTTCTTCTCTGTCTGTCTTCTATTTTGTAGGACACATCACCTGACAATATATATGTAAAACAAAAAAGAAAGCGTTGATACACGTTAACAAATTGGAGGAGGTACCTGTAACAAAAAGCGTGGTTTAACATTCATTTTTCCCACCCCTACAAAAATGACGACGTTGATCCACGTTAACGAATAAGAGGAGGTACCTCTAACGACAGACGCAGCAGTTTTAAATTCCTTTTACCCCACCCCCGCCCCAACAAAACGACGACGTTGATACACGTTACGAATCAGAGGAGATCTCTCTAACGACAAGCGCAGCAGTTTAAAATTATTTTACCCCCCCCCCCCAAAAAAAAAGAACGACGACGTTGATACACGTTAGGAATCGGAGGTGGTCCCTCTAAAGACAAGCGCAGTTTTAAAGTCCCTTTTACCCCACCACCTACGAACAAGACGACGCTAATACACGTTAACAATTCGCAGCAGGTACCTGTAATGACCAGAGCAACTTCAAATCCCCTTTTACCCCACCACAAAATAAATATGGACGAATATTGTACACCAGAATACCAAAAACAGAAACAATGCCTACCATTTCAATAGAATCTAGATCTTTGCTTTGTGTGGTCGTTCTATTCTTCTCTTCAAATGGACTTGTAGCTGCAATAGTATTCAGTCTTCTGGACCTGAAATCAGTTAAATATAATTGGATGTTAGTTCAAACATTCTAAACCATCTTTGCAAAATTGCAACAGTATTTGTTCCAGCTAAGGAGTTGCTGGTACTTAACATACAAGTGTACAGCGAAGGCTCAGACGAGCCTGCGCATGTGCTCAGTCTCATCAGTGCCTTTGCTGCTCACTTACACAGAGTATGGAATTAGGTGAGCGTACCAAAATAATAGGTTTGCAGTCCCATTAGGTATGCATGATTTAAGAGTGATTAACGCATATGAAATAATAACACCAATTTCACTTCTTTTGTGAAGATGTGGCATATAAGGTGTTTCTCCAGCAAGTACACCAGCCACAGTAGTGCCCATCTGTGTTTGCTTTTGTGATAAATTATACCATCAGAATGGCCAATGTTGAAGGCAAATCGATTTTCGATCTGTGATTGTGAAATTTCCTAGTTCTTTTCACTTGCTTTTACAAGCCAAAGCCTACTTATATTTGAGTCCTGTTTAATCATACAAAATCTGCCTAACCTTCATTTAATGATGTTAGTTCTTCATGTGGTTCATACTCAGTGATTGTGAACTCTGGGTTATCCCCTTGTTTTACAAATCAAAGCTAACGTATACTTGATCCATTTGGTGACCATACAAACTATCCATTACATGCATTTAATGATGTTACTGCTGATGCGCACTATGGTTCATAATCTGTGAATGTGGATTTTCTGGTCATATTCACTTGGTCTTACAGCAAAACATAACTTCAACATATAATGTGACCCAATGCAAAGCATCTTCATACTCATGTGAAATGCTTTGCCAACTTCCGTCATCAACTGATAACCTTTGCATACTGTTTGGATCCAGATCAGACCGGGAAAAAATTGCAACCTGATCTAGATCCAAATTGTTTTGACACTTTGTGCCTATTCCTGAAAGAATTTTGAGAGAAAGCTTACATAGCCAAAACACAACATACGTCTTCCACCTCAATGACACTTTCTTCTCTGTCTGCCTTCTATTTTGTAGGACACATCACCTGACAATATATATGTAAAACAAAAAAAGAAAACGCTGATACACGTTAACAAATTGGAGGAGGTACCTGTAACAAAAAGCGTGGTTTAACATTCATTTTTCCCACCCCTACAAAAATGACGACGTTGATCCACGTTAACGAATCGGAGGAGGTACCTCTAACGACAGACGCAGCAGTTTTAAATTCTTTTTACCCCACCCCCACCCCAACAAAACGACGACGTTGATACACGTTACGAATCAGAGGATGACTCTCTAACGACAAGCGCAGCAGTTTAAAATTATTTACCCCCCCCCCCCCCCCCCAAAAAAAAAAAAAAGAACGACGACGTTGATACACGTTAGGAATCGGAGGTGGTCCCTCTAAAGACAAGCGCAGTTTTAAAGTCCCTTTTACCCCACCACCTACGGACAAGACGACGCTAATACACATTAACTATTCGCAGCAGGTACCTATAATGACCAGCGCAACTTTAAATCCCCTTTTACCCCACCACAAAATAAATATGGACGAATATTGTACACCAGAATACCAAAAACAGAAACAATGCCTACCATTTCAATAGAATCTAGATCTTTGCTTTGTGTGGTCGTTCTATTCTTCTCTTCAAATGGACTTGTAGCTGCAATAGTATTCAGTCATCTGGACCTGAAATCAGTTAAATATAATTGGATTGTTGGTTCAAACTTTCTAAACCATCTTTGCAAAATTGCAACAGTATTTGTTCCAGCTAAGGAGTTGCTGGTACTTATCATACAAGTGTACATCAGACTCAGACGAGCCTGCGCATGTGTTCAGTCTCATCAGTGCCTTTGCTGCACACTTACGTAGAGTATGGAATTAGGTGAGCGTACCAAAATAATAGGTTTGCAGTCCCATTAGGTATGCATGGTTTAAAAGTGATTAACGCATATGCATATTAGTTGGAATGATTTAACCCCTTGACCATAAAGCAGATTTTACAGATTTAAACACAAAAATCACCAAAAGATTTGTCATATTTTTTTCTAGCGTTA
Source organism: Loripinus fragilis (assembly GCA_964019695.1). Classification (NCBI taxonomy): domain Eukaryota; kingdom Metazoa; phylum Mollusca; class Bivalvia; order Lucinida; family Lucinidae; genus Loripinus; species Loripinus fragilis. Next base: position 22,404,644 of record OZ026518.1, read on the forward strand.
ACTCTGTCTGCAAAGGATTTTTCCCAAGGCCATTTTGTACGAAAAGCATGACTAAAGGTCAAAAGTTAGTTTCACAAAATAGTTGGCTGCTTTTGTTAAAGCAATCAATAAATCAGCTCAAAAGGAAACAAGAAATATCTTTCAAAAAAGATATTCGGCTGCAGTTTAATTGTACATGTTTAGATGTTTGTTACACTTGTTAACTTATAACCACTCGAGATAATCTCAATAGAAACTGCCTCGGCCAATGCCATTGAGTTCCGTGTAATCAGACCTCGGATGTACATCGAGGATCTACTTTGATAACGTGACGTTGACGTTACATAACGTGACTCAGTTGTCACAGAAACCATGCCAATACAATAAATAGTAAGTTCGATTGCAGCGAAATAAACGGTTACAACAATGCACAAGATGCCACAAATGAAGTTTAGTTGTGTGTTATTTTAATAAAATATCGGTATAGCGATATTTTATTGAGAAAACATAAACTTCATTTATTCTGTTCACGGACTATTTGGATTTTAACAGAGCTGAACCCACATGCTACAGAATTAATTTTCCTTAGTAATACGCAAGGTCGGGCTAACGAAATGAAGCTTTTTGGTACAAAGAACTACGCGTAACGAGCCTTACTGCTTGATTCGATTCTCGAATTGTGCCGGGCTTTCCCGATTGGAGAGAGTCTGTGTACCATCGTGGAGGGTGTGTTACATGTTCTGGTTTAAGGTTAGTTCGACAGCATAACAACTTGTGTCGACATAATATCTTTAAAGAGCATCAAAATAAAGAAAACAACTACAACTCACAGTCGATGCGGCGCCTTCGCAAATCCCCACGCTCAGGTTTTTGACCCCCCCCCCCCCCCCAAGTCCTAGCACTGGGGCATGACCCAGGCCACAGAATGAAAATTCTGGTCGATGTTTTACATTTTTAATTGATGAGAACACACACACAAACACAACTTTGGTGCATTATCATAAGGACCTCAGTAAGGACACACTGACAGCCCTTTTAAACAGTCAATGGCATAACCTGTATAGGTTAAAATAGATATCACTTAAAGAAGTTAAAGTGCATTGTATGCCTTTTCAACAATGATTTCAAAGTGAGGCTACAGAAAGTAACTTATTTAGGTAATGTCTGAAATTATTTAGGCCAAGGTCAAAATTGCGATCTTACAAATATTAACTGATTCAAGTTAAAAAGTAGCTTAATTAAAATTACCCACATGATCATGAAAATTGCGGTAAGTCCAGAATATGACTATGAAAAAAGGCTCTTTCACTCAAACAGGTTAATTTTGATTTTGTTGCAAAAAGAATTAACTGCTTAAAGTGATACATTTTTTAACTTTTGGAGGTTATACCCCTGACTGTTAAACGTAACTGCCAGCTCGATCAATATGCGATATGTCAACGGTTTGCAGACAACATATTAATATTAGATATGAAAATACTAGATTAAACATGGAGTAAGAAAGATTTAGTTAAAATGTTGATTTTTTATGATTTAATGCTATCCAAGGGTGACATCTGAAATGAAGAGATTTTTCTAAAATATATTACAGTAAAACCTTTCTTAAGCATGTTCAGCGGCCACTCTAAAATAGACAAAACAAAGGTCTTAAAGACAAATGGTAGCTTAATGAAGGTCGAAAATATTGCAGAATGCTCCAAAAGAGCATTCTGCAATACTTTTGACCTGCATTAAGCGATAATTGGTCTTAAAAACAATGTTGGTCTTTTTTTCGAGTGGCCGCTTAAGACAGGGTTTACTGTAGTCTACTTTCTGTTTCCATTGGCATTTTTCAGCGAAAAAAAAACAACAGAATAATCAGCTGCTTCAGTCTGTATACCTACACTTCGCTAACTGTAGCACAATTTAAGTTTGAATGTACAGTGTGGTAAAGCCAATGAGATTTGAGCCGCGACATGTAATTTCCAACAATGTGGCAGTTTGGCAAGTATAGACTTAGACGAGACTGAACAGCCTCCAAATATAGATATACAAACATTTGGACCCAAATACGTTCATATATATTGTAGTTGTTTATATGTAGTTCTTGTTCATGTCAACACATATCTTAAATTCACCCAGTATGCCACAATATTGCAAACGGAATCAAACCAGGAAGTAACTCAAAAATGAATGATAAGCATGCTGCTGAGTACTCAAAAACTGTTTGTTGGGGCGTAAAGTGATCTGTGTGAGATGTACAAATTGTTTATACAACAATATAGCTCCTTGACAAAATGCCCATTTTTGCTTATACAGGAAAATTTCCATACAAGTAAAGGCTTTTGAAAGCAACGCCCCCTAAGGCCGGGCTCCGATATATTTTTTCGGCTGTGTTGTATGATATCACTTTCCATTTCTTATTTAAATCAAAGTTAGTCAGAATTTCGCATTTTAGAGTACCTGCTTAAATATGGAAAAAAATGAGCCGCCGCATGAGGTTTCCAACAATTTTTGTATGTGCGACCTGCATAGCCTCAGATCAGCCTGTGCACACGCGCAGTCTGATCAGAGCCTCTGCCAGTCGCTTGAGTTTTCTATGAGTGTTAAGCTACTGACTGAACATTATAGATCTAGTATTATTTATTACCATTGAAAATTTATAAGCGAAAATTGGAAAAATATATTTATCTACCAAAAGTCTGTACATTTGGTAAAAAAAACATTCACATGTTGTAGCCGGATAACTGTAGTTCATGTTCATGTAAATGTTTTTCTCTGAAGTTCACCCAGCGTGTCACGGTGATGCACACGGAATCAAACGAGGAAGTAACCAAAAACGAATGATAAGCACGCTGCTGAGTACTCAAAACTGTATGTTGGTCTGTGAGATATATACAATAAATATCATAGCCAAACTTGACAAAATGGCCAGTTTTGTTTTACAGGAAAATTTTCATACAAGTAAGAGTTTTTGAAAGCAACGACCCATTAAGTTAAGAGTACCTAACAAAAAAAAACATTTTCAACCAAAACATGTGTTGCAGGTATTTAAAAACACCGTCTCAATGAGACGGTTCTTTTGAGCATCGAAAACCGATATGTTAAACCTGACTGATTAGAAAATATTTACGATTTTACGCTCAACAATTTTGTTTATCTAAACCTGTGGCTTCGTATAAAACTTCCTAATGTAAACAATAATTTTTCTTCCGGAAAAAATCTTTTTGCCACTGTATTGTAGGCATTATGAATCAATAGAGGTGGAATAATAGATCAGTTAATTTCGTCTATAAATACATGCATGATTGTAAGAAAATCTGCCTTCCGTGGTTTGCGAACAACACAAGCGCATTCCAGTCTGTGCATCCGGTCAGTCTGATCAGCGCCTTTGTTATTCGCTAATTGGAAAGTATCATATCAAAACTTCCCATAGCTACAAGCTAATTTGGCTATTCTAGCTGGTCTCTGTAGCTGACCAGGCTAGTTTTGGTATGAGACCTAATCATAAACCCTGAAGACGTATAGTTGGGCCCAACGTGGATCAACTTTTGGTTTTTCTTAGCACTACCTATCTCTGAGTCATGAGCCCTTTTTGTTTAGTAGTGGCGTGATAATTTGATTAGATTGTTTCTCTGTGATTATACATCGCATGTGAGCTAAACGTTTTTTATTCGTTTTTATGAAAGCATAATTTAGGGCGAAGATTTGGCCAGTAAAATGCAGTGAAAATTCCCCCTTACACACAAACGGTGGCTTTTACTGCTATTTGATTGTCACTCAAAATGCAACGACATAGGCCAACTTGGAATCGAACAATAGTTCCTACTAGATTTTTTTTTGTAACTATAGCAATATCGCTACTATTGTGGCGTCACGAACCTACGGTGGGTCAGAGCACCGTTACTCTAGTAGCTTGTCTGGTTCCTTTCTCTAGACATATCTGAAACAATGGTTTCCAGATCTATCAGTAGCCTCCAAAGTAATTTTTGTTTGTTTGGGTTTTTTTTTTGCAAAGTGTGCTCTATTTGCAGCCCCACTTTTTCGTCAGTATTGTTAATTAGAGTCACGGATGTATACTACCTGGATTGGGCACATATCATTTTTCACCAATATTATTGCCTACGCGTAAATTGGGTACAATCCGCCATCTTGAAAACGGTGGAAATCAGAATTTTACAGAGGCATTTGTCACTTTAATTGTGACAATGTAAAGAGTTCAATGAGTGCATTTCTTTAAATTCCTGAACGTTAATATAGTTGTCCTTAATTGGTTCTTTGTAGAATATCGTTATATTGACAGGGAGTGCTAATAATGTTTTATTAAATAAAAATAATCGTTTGCAAAGTTTATCAGCAGACGACACTGACTTAAAGTGGGCGATTTTCGAACTTGAGCTTCGTGGTTTAATTAACTGTTAGGTCGAGTTGCATATTGCTGGACGTTTATATCAGCATGACATCCGTGCAACATACTATTTGCACGAGCACGAGGTGAGCGCATCTTAAGAATTTGGCAGCTGTTTAATCCTTTTAGCGGTCAATACTTGATCTTGGTGACAATTTTAGAACTTTATAATTGCTTTGGCTGGGTGTCCAATACAACGGTCTGGATAAGCTTTCAGTTCAATTTTGGTATTTGTCCCATCAAAATTTTATCGATTGCTTTTTATCAAAAACTATTGCTTATCCATCATATACTTCTAATTTGATTTGTTCATGCCTAGCCCCGAGGTTATAAAACTTCTTTTATGCACAACTCAGCTGAGCACTAAATTGACCCTGCTCATAAATGTTAAAATGCCAACAATTATTGGCAGCCAACAATTATTGGCATTTAACATTTATTAGCATGATAAATACACTATCTAAGACTTTGCAAGCAAGAAAATCTGTTATTTTTGTGGCATTCTAGTTTATATATGCAGCTGAAAGTTCATGCTCAATTTAGTTGAGCATGAAAAAAAGTTTAATAACTCGATCCGAAGTTCAGCCAGATGTACACTCTAGTATGCTACACTGCACAGGTACTTTTGGGACATTTTCATATTTGAGCCGTGACATGTGATTTCCAACAATGTGGACTTTTGACAAGTGTAGACTCAGCCTCAGCAGTCTACCTTTAAGCTTATAAACTCCAAATGATGTATGCTCAGTAGCTTAATAGTCATATAATTATTCAAGTGACTAGCAAAGGCTCTGATCAGACTGCGCAGGCTGCTCTCAGCCGTTGCTAACTTAGCACATACCACATTTCGTGGCTAAATTTTCTATTAGAATTTTATTTTTTCTTTTGCTTTTAACAAAATTCGATTATTTTTTGTTACCCCATGATTTTGAAAACAATTGCTTTTTTCACAAATCGAATTACTTAATTGCCCTCAAAAGCGGCTTATCTGTTCCTCTGACTTAGTTCAAACTGCTGAAAAAATAATATTACTAAATGTAAAACAATTGGACCTCGACGCAAGAAACCCGGTCTTCGGAGGTGCAGATAAGCCTGGGCTTCCGCGCTGACTGATCAACGCATTTGTTTTTCGCATTTTGGAAAGTATCATATCTAATCTTGCTGCAAACGAAAGTTCATTTTTCACGCTAGTCTCTATGACTGAGGAGACTGGTTTGAGTCTCGCTTTGTCGGAAACCCCGAAAACAGGTGTTGTCGCGCCGAGGCCTAATTTATCTCAGAGAATTTGATGTTATGAAAAATTTTATCCGATTTCGACCCCAGACGGTATAAAGAGCGGACGAGTCCATCCGCCAGTACGAGAAAGGCAAGTCAATATGCAACGACTATCTCCGAACCAAACTTTTGCTGCCCGCGCTATCGAAGCCGAACCGTACTCTGGCATGAGCTACGTCTAACAAGTCCATGTTTACATTTTGGCCGCCACGCCAAGCGCATTCGGTATCGAGTCCGATTAAATCTATGTGTAGTATTCTGACTTTTATGGGTTTACCGGTTTACGAACTATGTCCGAGACCAGTCCTAGACCAGTGTATAATAATAACTGGCCGTCGTAAGATGACTGAAAAATTGTTGAGCCCCACGAAAATAGCACCAAATCTACGTTTCAGTTCTAACCTCAAACACTTTGGCTTCAAGGAATCGCGGCATACCAGAATAAGTGCAGATAACAATCTTAAGCGTAAAATTGTATTATTTCTTATCTATGTTGTGGTTACCCAAAAGAACCGTCTCGTTGAGACGGTCCTTTTGAGACCCAACAACATATAAGATCACGCTTACCAAAACGTGTCACTTTGCGAAGGGTCTTTTTGTGGCACTCCCTGGCTTCTAACACCTGCATCATGCAACAGATTTTTGCAGTTTTAGAATAAGCCCTTTATATTCAATATTCAAATGTGCATAAAATCTACTCACAGAATCCCAAACTTCTTCATCCTCTTCATAGCAGACTGTATCAAAGGTTTCACAAAATAAAATATTTGAACTTGACTAAATTTTCCATCTCAATTTTTCAATCGCCAAACCTGAGTAAAATTCTTGAACTCGTGAAGCCTATCACACCTGTATTTCTGAACAAAAGAAATTTTTCACTTTTCCACCTATTCGTGCGTTTTGAGCAATCACGTGTCAGCGGAGTCTAAAGGGTTAAAAATAATAAGTGAGTATGATCAGGAAATACCACAATCACAAACTGCAGACAAACCCGTGGTACCGTGAGGAAGAGCCACACAACAATCGAAGGCAAAAAAGCAAAGCAACCAGCTCTCTCTTCCCCATCAAGATAATTGAAAAACTAGAGTGAACATAAAAAAGCAACACAGAACAAAACTTAGAACAATTACAACATCCCACAATGGGAGTAACAATCAACAACGAATCACCAACAACAGAACCACCGCCTTAGAATGGAGAGCAGCTGTTTAAACCCTTCAACTCCAGAAATTTTCTAAACACACACACACACACACACACACACACACACACACACACACACACACACACACCGTTGCTACAGTTAAGACAGGATTTTCCATTGTATATATTGAGGGGTCACCGGTTGTTATTTCCGAAGAAATATTAATCTGGGTCTTCGCTGTTCGCCGAAGTACCTGTTTAGGGATTTCCAGTGCAAAAGGGGTCAGACTTTTGTCGTCTACTGATAACCTTTGCAAAAGGTTGGGATCCAGATCGAGATCACGCCAGTCGTTTTGTCACGTCATGCCTGATCTATGTCCAGTCAGTTTGACACCCTGATGGCACATTTGTATGTTAGCAAAAGGTAATAGAGAAAAAGCAAATGCAAGCGAAACATGCATATAATCTCCGACATATTTAGGTGAGCCATGCCATAGAAAATCGGCTGTACCTTTTTGTTTGTTTTATGCAAACAGCATAGGAGCTGATCGGTCTGCGTATCCGCGCAGCCACATCAGTTAATATGCTATTCGTTGTCGCTCTAGGGGTAAAACACAACATCTAAATCAACTGTCAGTAATATGCACGACCCACGTTGAAGGTTGAATGTTTGCTAATTAGAATGAAACTGTAGGTGTTTAAATTGAAAACATTGTTTGGGTAGCCGAACTGAGTGCTTCAACATATCTATCAAAGAAGACGCAACATATCTATCAAAATGGGCGGATAGCTGCTCAAAAATACATGTAGGTTCCATACGAAAGTGGGTTCTATTACATTTTGACACCATCGAGACACAGGTATGCAAAACGGTGACTAGGCTTTGCAAAAAAAATATTGGCCAAGCCTTGTCACTGTTTTGCATACCTGTGTTCTGGTTATGTTCAAATTTATTAGTATGCAAAATTTGATTAAAATATACCATGCGGTTCAAGGGTTATGAGTCTTTTCACTAAAAGTCCTCAACAGGCCAAAATAATGCTCGGCAAACCCTCTTCAATGTTTTGCATACTCGTGGCTGGACGATATTAAAAAAGGTAAGTATGTAAAATCGGATCCAAATATCCAATAAGGGTGAAGAGTTATGAGGATTTTCACTGACTGTCCACAACAGGCTGAACTGATGCTCAGCAACCCCTCGTCAACAAAAAAGCGGTTTCACATGCCAGTGATTGGGGAATGTTTACATGCATATGTATGCAAATGTGATCAAAATTTACCATGTGATTCAAGAGTTCTTAACATTTTTACGGGCTGCTAACCGACGAACGGACGGACGGACTCACATAGTGATTATAGTGCAGACCCAAGGGTCGTGCAAATCACTATAATATTTCCACAGGGTTCAATGCACTGAGCCTACCCATTTGACACTCTATAAAATTCGGTATTGTTCTTAAAATTCAACGAAATTTTCAGTGGTAATCAAAAATAAAAGCAAATCACTCACTAGACGGTCTAGTCCGAGAGCCCGTAATAGGCTTAATCAAGTGGTTGAGGCCAAAAAGTTTGAAGATGTGTTCTTATGTAGAAAAGTGTGCTGAATTCAAAAATAAAACTCTTAAAAAATCGGCTGGTACACAAAAGTGCTATGCGCAACGGAATGCCCCCGGAGTATGCAATATCTAAAAAACGCTAAAATGGGGGTACGCTTGCAAGTTTATACTTTAAACCATGTTATATCAGTAATAAAATGCAAATTTTGGCAGCAAACAATATATAATGATCAATTTTCAATATAAAGCAGAATAAGACATGCCAATAAAGCCTTCTAACACTAAACTATAGCAAGTTATAAAGCCCACGAAAACTAATGACTTTTGTCTATGGTTATCGCATGGTTTTTAATTTGTTTAAGCTAGAGCAGATTTATAATTCAATCTTATGTAATACAATGTTGTCATCAACAATTATCATAGTTTCAAGTGATAAAGTATGGCCAGGAAATGCCATAATCACAGACTGCAGGTAAACTCATGGCACCGTGAGGAAGGGACACAAAGTAGGCTTAATCCAAGCTCTTACAGTATAATATATATATATATATATATATATATATATATATATATATATATATATATATATATATATATATATATATATATATATATATATATATATATATATATATATATATATATATATATATATATATATATATATATATATATATATATATATATATATATATATATATATATATATATATATATATATATATATATATACGGAGGGATATAGTGAATCAACTGAGCCGATAGATGCTATAAATATTTTGCCTCTAGCGAGATTCGAACCCACGAGGAAATGCCATAATCACAGACTGCAGGTAAACTCATGGCACCGTGAGGAAGGGACACAAAGTAGGCTTAATCCAAGCTCTTACAGTATAATATATATATATATATATATATATATATATATATATATATATATATATATATATATATATATATATATATATATATATATATATATATATATATATATATATATATATATATATATATATATATATATATATATATATATATATATATATATATATATATATATATACTCTCGGATCACCTGGTTTCTGGGAACAGAAAGTAGTTTTTTCACCTTGGTTTTGGGAACGTCTTCTGAAATCTTGGAACCTTGCATGTTCCAAGATAACGGTTTGCCTTTTTTCTGACTCTAGGGTCATTACCGGTAACTTCGGACACCTTAATGGTTCCCAGCTAATAACGATTTCTCTGTCTATCTGACACTACGGAAAACCTTTCAGTTGAATAGACCAATGTCTCCAGTAACAGTTTTCATTAAGCCGGGATCCAAAATATGACTATAAACTATAAATAGAGACCAATAACTATATTCCGTCAGTGGTATGGTATCTTCGGACAGAGTATGGTATCTTCGGACAGCCATGCTGGTATGATCGGACACTAAGTTCTTCTCTGCTAAAACAATGTTTCATGCCTAGATGCTATAAAATCGATACTGCATTATTTCTTTCAATAATGACTCGATTTATTCTTTATCCCCGGGTCTTTCATGCCAATAGTTGTACCACACCTACCAACTTAGCACGAAATATCTCATGATGTGCAGAGTCTACACTGATGTAGGTGGTATAATATACCATGTTTGTCCACCGGTACGTAAGATAGTCCACTCGCTAAAGCCCGTGGAATATCTCCACGTACAGGCGGACAACCCATGGTGTCGACTTACCGGAAATGTCTACCATGTTATTGATCAGCAGCTGTCGGCTCAGTATAGAATCCCCTCTTGATGGGAAGAGGGCCCCGGGAAGAGAGAACAGCAGACCTACAGATGTTCTTTAACCGGCTTGTTATCAACACAGGAAACAGCAGGACCATGGCTAAATAATAGGTTAAAATGTTCCGTTCCCTCGTATTACCATAACCAACAAAAAACTTTGAATAACCTATGGGAATATGACAAGCCAATTATGGTCGGCGTCATCCAAATGTAGTTTTACACTTATGTAGAATTAACTTTTAAAATGAGGGTTTCAGTGGCGGATCCATGTTCGCTCGACCCCCTCCCCTCCCCCCGCCTTTTTTAAACATCCTATGAAAATGAAATAATTAAGTGAGACCAAATTATTTAATTTTCGTGGGATATTTAAGAAAATGAGATATAATCAGCAAAGCGAACCCCCACACCGTTATATTCAAGAAATCCTGGATCCGCCCCTGGGCTTTATTCTCTTCACTTTGCGTGATTGTAATATTGGTAGACGTTAGCGGTTGCATCAAACACAAACAGTGCCTATCTATCAAAAGACGCCGCTGGCCGCTATTTGTTTGAAAATCAAATCAAAACACACGTGGGTGTTATCAAACCACGTTGACAGGTCTACAGGCGTTGCTGAAAATTTGACGATCCAATCAGCATCGACCATGTGACGATTTCATCATTGTAACAAGAACAGCGTCTGACACACACACGCTGGGACTGACACACACGCTGGGATTAAATTGGCTCAGTTAAAAACCGCTATCGCGTGATGAAAATAAGGTAAATTACTTTGTCACTTTGACCATCACATAGACTAGCCAGATAGTAAAAGCCTGATTTCCTTCTTTGAAAGTTAGATTTCATTCTGACTAGGCCTTGTGCTCTCCGAGAACTGGAGACTGAAGCCATGCTTGTTTGTTTGATTTTGTTAGGGACGAGTCTTCCTGGGTTGGACAAGTGCTAAGCTCGGATGAATGTTCTTGCTCAAAGACACAACGCATTTACGCCTGTGAGGCTCGAACCCGCGACCTCTCGGTCTCGAGTCAAGCACTCTACCACTGAGCCTTTGGCATCCTTTGGCATCCTTGATATAAAACCACAAAGTTCGTGTCTATAAACGGCATCATTTTTTTCTTCAAAATTTTATGGAACATTCTGTATGCAAACAGTATAGATCCTGATCAGACCCCGCATTCTGCAGTATCTGATCTTGGACTGCACCAACTAAAAGGGCAATATAAGCCTATGCTGGTGAAGTCTGCCTACTCGTCTGCAAATGGATCCAAATTGCTTGAAACTAATGGTAGAGTCCTTGATCAGATTCCGCAGTCTGATCTGGGTCTACACTGTTTGTCTATATGTCCCACAAAAAGATAATAGTCTTCCAGATAGATGAGGGATTAAGGGATGAAACTTGACCCTGCAAATCCTGGAAGTAGGCCCCAACAACTGTAGGATTCATGGCCTTTGATCTTGTTGTGGACAATTTCTCGGGTCGCCTTAATGTCAGCTCAGGGTGACGAGCTTTTAGACCGGCCCACCATGCTTTCCCTGGTTTGCCATTTGTGAAACTGTTTTTTAGGCCCATAGTTTTACACAGAGTTCCTGCACGTGCAATCATGGTCCTTTTGGACAGCCCGAACCCCTGATCAGCACGTGACATAGCCTTACCAACCATGGAGTCCTCCACTTCCTTTGGAAACACAGGATCCCTACCTGGCTTGGCATTTAGATCTATCCGCCCACTGACCCTGTCCCCCAATGTTGATCTGGGGACTCCATATTTCGATGCCGCCTCACGTATCGATGCTCCTGCCCTAACTGCCTCGACTGCCTCTATCATATTTTCAACTGGGTAGGTGCCCTTTAATCCCTTTGATACACGGGTCATGATGCTAAGTAAGCTAAGGAAATAACTATATATGCATATGAACTGAGGACAACTACTGGCTTCAAGGAGTTTGGAAGACTGATCCAGGCCTGTGAGGGTATCTCATGTAAATGTTCTATGTGTAAGTTTAATTTGTAGTTTTTGTTTTACCTGTCTAGTTCAGTTCCTCAGTTCAGTTGTGACTTTTACTTTCACTGTTCTGTTTACCTTTTCGTTTGTTTAGTTACTTTTTAAGTTATTTTAATTAATTTAATTTAAGCTTCTTGCTAAACTTCCAAAGTGCCACTATAATCCATAGCTCTTATAATTTTATAAGCGTAAAATTGGTATGATTTTTCTCACCACATTAAGCATGTATTTTGGGTGCTCAAAAGAACCGTCTCAATGAGACGGCTCTTTTAAGTACCCACAACATATAATTTTCTCACCTATATTAAGCATGTGTTTTGGGTGCTCAAAAGGACCGTCTCATTGAGACGGTTCTTTTGAGTACCGACAACATATGTTTTGGATGAGAATTAAATGGAGAAAATGGTTTTCCAATGTGCGCTCTAATATCTTGAGACCCGGCTAAAACTAAAGCTGTATTAATATGCAGCTGATAAGTCTGCTCTTCGCTGAGCTCATCTTTTGGTCTATCTGCGCCCTATCTAGGTTTCGCCTTTCGCCTGAGAGCCTTGAAATTAGCAAACATGGCTTGAGTCCCTTTTATCCCACCTTTTCGAGTTTCGTAAATTCCTTCCCCTAGATAGATCGCAAAGAAGGATCACTTTATTTGTATGCTCATAATATATAATTTTAACAATAGAAAAAATTATCAGTTTTATAAAATTTTATTTTATAAGATTTTATCGTACATATGATCTTAACTTATAAAAATCTGTGCTACAGCAATGTAAATTTCTGTGATATTAACCCAAATTTCCTGTGATTTGTTATATGTTTATACTTGTACAGTCTTTCACTTTGTCGGTAAAATAGCCTTGATGGCTAATGTCCGATATGTTAAATTGAATGCCGACTTTAAATAAAGTTTCTTGTGTCTTGTATTGCACTTATTGGTTGTCAAAGCCTTAATTGTTAATTTTTAGTAATTGGCAGCGGGGAGGGAGTTTCCTTATATTCCAATTGCTTTGTTCCCTAAATCAAAAATTAAAAAAATGTATTGGTCAACTTTCCCAAAGCTAGAGCATGGTAGCTCTGTCAGTATAGAATGTTCATTACACATATTTTATTGACACCGTTTTGTTGCCAACTTAGACGTCTGATCGTTTTAACATTGAGGTTTTGTTTAAGAGATGTTTTCGTCATTTTTTAAAGCATTCAACATAAATGCTTGATGTAAGAAATCCGAGGAGTGTAGTGGCTCAGTAGTAGAGTGCTTGACTCGAGACTAAGGGGCTGTGGGTTCGAGCCTCACTGCATTGTGTCCATGAGCAAGACACATTATCTCTGCTTAGTACTGGTTCAACCCAAGAAGACCAGTCGAAACATGACATAAAAATTGTTGACTGGGATGTAAAATATCAAAACCAACAAGAAAATGGCGCGCAGTGGCATGATTGCTCCTTGCTTAGTACTGGTTCAACCTAGGAAGACCCGGCCCAACATAACTGAAAAAATGTTGACTGCATGGGACGTTCAGAATCAATCGAACAAAGCAACCATCTTCGGTAGCTCAGACGTAACCCATTTTATCAACGTCACAATTCATTCATGCAGGAAAACATAATTGGTAACACCTGCGCGACCAATGAACCAGTCATTTGTATCCCCGGCCCTATATATCTGGCTTTTAACTGATCAATGGAGACAACTTTGTAGTAAACCCCCTGTTAAATGCCCATGCCCCCCGGGGACTGACGGAAATGACAAGTAAATGACCAAAATCATTTGAATAAGCTTTCTTCTCTAATTTCATGGTCCATGGGTCCACATGAAAATTGACTTCAGTTGGCCAACACACACTTTCATGTGGGGACCTTCAGCATTACATGAGCCCTCCCCCTCCCGGCTGTTTTAGTGGGAAACGCATTGGCGGGACCTACCGGAGGACAGATCCAGGAACATAAGCCCCGCTTATATGTCTTCGCTGTAACCCCGGCCCCAGGATGAGGAGGCGCGGAGATACAAATGACTGGTGAATGGTGATTTGGCGAGTGATACGTATGCGGGTATGAAATGGACCTCGTCGCGAGAAAACCTGTCTTCGGGGTTTCAGACATTTAGCGAGTTTTAAACCAACCATTCTCCTCCGCTACAGAGACTAGCTAGAAAAATCAGATTTCACCTTAAACAAATTTACGTATGAAACTTTCTAAAAAGTGAATAACAAAGGTGCTGATCAGGCTGTGCGGATGTGCAGGCTGGTCTGTGCCTGTGTTGTTCGCAAACCTCCGAAGATAGGTTTTCTCGCGTCAAGGCCCATTAATACAGCAAGACTGATCATTTGTACATTCTCTTTATTCCAGTTGATAATCTCTCATACGTATCTCATCCACTATACCCAGAACTTCTTCAAACAGAAATGTGTACTCATCAAACTCACGGGCCCATTGCCTGACGAACAGCACAAGACTGGTTTCTTCATCAGACAGAGATGATGAAACAAAATGTTTAATCAAATATGTGGCAAGGAATGGATAAACTCTTGCAAGATCGCAGCATTTCATATAGAGTAGCGGAACCATCGGATCGTCAAAGAGATACTCGTCGTTGCATTTATTGAGCAGCTTTTCTTTCAACGCCGATTTTGAAACAGTGTTCGACAGCCCGGTCTCTCTTCTAGCTATTTGTGTTATAAGTGACATCGTTCTAGTATCAATGACAATCGTTAAGGCGAATACTGGCAATATTGGCCATATTATGAGCCCCGCCATGAGGAAACCTGCTTCTCGAACAAATCTGCAGATCAGACAACACATCCACGCAGCCTTATCAGTGCCGTTGTTGTTAGCGCCATATATTGCCTAGATAGCTGACTTAGCAGGCATTTTCTTACTTTGACAGGTTTTCTCGTGACCGTGGTGTTCATGTGCGAGATCAATTTGCAGAGATGTGTTTGAGCAGACAGATTTTCTTACGGCAAGGCACAATTTCGAAGGGCTGCGCACTGAAGGTACACGGTGATTTTAGACCACGTAGTGAAATATACTGACCCACACTTCCTTCAGGAATGTAACTTTTAATCAATGTATGAGGTCTTGCAGTAATCATTGTACCGTTCAGGGGTTATGGCAGACTTTCACCCAATCAAGTTATGAATAAAAGGGTGTGATTGACTGATGAAGTTCTACTTTCATTTTCATAAATAAGGGTTTTAATTTTGATAAAACTGCATTACAATGGATGAACCGATATATATATGAAATATCAAAGTTTCAGTTTGATTTTGCGTTAGAAATGTGTCAATACGAGATGATTGGTACCGCTGCTAAAACACAAGAGATTAACAATAAAGTTTTTTCTGATGAGTACCATATATACAGTTTTAATATTTGAGATGCAAGTCGAAACAATCTAAAAACATTGGACTGAAACCGCGAAATTGGGATTTGTTCGTATACTGGTCTTATTTATGTGTTAACTAGGGCTATAATACATGCACTATATTATTTAGTGTGCCGCACTGACTACAGTATGCGGTGGCATATCTGGCAAAACAACAACAGCAACAACAATTATAGCTGTCCGATCGTACCAGTCTGTCAAAAACTTAGAGTATGGTATCTTCGGACAGGTAAATTTTACATCATAATTTGAATATGCTGGAAATTTTTGGCGAAAATTAATAAATTTCATGCACAGAAATGTACTTTTGACCGAAAGGATACATAAATTAAAGGTATGCAGCCGTTGCCTGTCTTATAATCGACTGTTCTGGAGCTCCTCGTCTCGTGAATTGTTTTTGTCGGAAGTTTGTTTTTGGCGCCGCTCTGGTGCCTGTTTACGTAATAGATTTTTAACCAATCAAAAAAGGGTTAACTAACAATGCAACGAAAATAAAGTTTATGTTTGCAAAATGAAATTTTATTGGTTGATTTAAATCGGTGATACTCGATCAATGTCACCGAGATGGAGTTACGTAAGGAAACGAAAACCAAAACGTCCGAAGATACCATGCTGTCCGAAGTTACCGGTAATGACCCTAGACTGTTTTAAACACGGTAACAAACGAAAAGAAACTGCGTTCCGAAAACCCAATTTGTATTTTTTGAGTTGCCTCCCTTTACTAGTCTGTCGCGTTATTCTGCATTCGTAACAATTCGACTACACAGTTTTTTCATGATATCCCACAATGCACCGCGCTCTGGACTATTTCCGGTTTCATTCAACAATGGCGACGATGCGTGAAGATGTAAACACGGTTGTACAATCAGCGATAATAAGGTCCCCGCGAGCTATAAGAAGACAAAAGACAGGCGGCGGACACTAAGCAGTTCAGCCTGTGGGTAAACCAGATTCGTAGGGCAAACTGGAATTACAAATCGTGGAACAGATATGCTCAGATCATTTTAGAGGAGGTAAGAAAACATTTTTATAGTTAACTTACGAAAGAAAGTAAGAGGAATACAATGCATGAATGATTTATTTCCAGTTACATCTTGGTTAAAATTCGCAACCACCATCGTTCGTACTTAAAGCTACCCAGCTGATCAAGGTGCAGATATCTTACCAGTCGCATAAGCCAAAAGCAGCCGAATTTAGTGTTGTTCATTTTACAGTTTGTATGTGTTTGAATGTTTTACTAGTTTAAGAGCTTTGGCAAGTTTTCAATTTGGAAGGGCTTACTGAAGCTGCCAAGTCACCAAAATATCTTGGTATAACCGTCACTGATAACATAGATTGAGCCAACACATTCACCTTTCCCAAGCCTCTAGGACACTCTTTTCTTTTCAAAACTGTCTCACTATCAATAATCTGATCGCTTACTTGGTTCCCATTTGCAGGAACTTATGCTTTGGGCCTAGGTGTACTAAAGACATTGCATACTTTGGTCTGGCCTTATCTAGAATATGCAGCACTGCACCCATAATGAGCATGTACTCGAAAAAAAAGTATGCCCACAAAATGCCACAATCATACTAGGACTAATAGCTTTTTGAGGAAGAGACAGAGAGAACTTTTAAGCCATAGGACAGCAAGACAAAGATTAATTAATGATTGAATAATGGAAGCTCAGCTAACTGCAGCCAGCTGGGCCCTGCAGAAGATGGGGGGGGGGGCACAATTAAAAAGTAATATAATTGGGCTGAGACGTGAGAAAACCTATCTTCGGTGGTTTGCGACCAACAAAGGCACAGACCATCCTGCACATACGTGCAGTCTGATCAGGGCCTTTGTTATTCGCTTATTGTAGTAAAGTGTCATATCAAAACTTGCAACGAGCAATATTTCAATTTTCTAGCTTGTCTCTGTATCTGAGCAGGCTGTTTTGAATCTCGAAAACCATGAAGACAGGTTTTCTCGCATTTACTGGGCTCAAAGCATAGATTAGGAGGTACTCCCATAGATTGCGGGTACTTGTTGGAACGGCCTTAAAAAGAGGCTGTTTCAACAAGCTGCAAACAGTTCAAACGGACTAAGAGCAGGCCCGACCTGGATTCAAAAAAGGTTTGACATTCTGAAGCTGTTCATAAAAATTTTTGAATTTCATTTTTCATAAAAATCTGCATTTAATTTATTTGCTTAAAATTTCATAAAAATTAGTGTAAGTAAAGCCATTATAACTTTAGAAATTTTATAAGTTTGTACCCAGTTGATGATCAGGCTTGACATTTTGTCGGGCTTGATCTGGATCCAAACAGTCAATGACTGTTTTACCTTGATGGAATTAATGATTTTACAAACAAAATTAAAGTTTAACACTTCTTTTTTTTTAAATAATTTATTTGTACAATATATGACAAGCACATGTATACAAAGCAAAATAGAATACAATTACAATACAACCACTATACAAACTTCTTGAAAAAAGTCAAATTATTTTTTTAGCTGTTGGCATGATGTTTCAATTTTTAATACTGTTGCCAATTCTGAAATTTTCACCTGTACAATGGAAGTAAACAAACTCTTGATTTGTTTTGTCCATTGCAAACAGTTTGGACCCCTATCAGATCCAACATTTTGTCGAGCCAGATCTGGATCCAACCTGTTCAACTCTAATGGAATTAATGATTTTTTAAATAAAAATTCATATTAATAAATTGGCGACGTCTATTGACAGCCGGCTGTCAATAGCATTTTAGGTCTAGAGCCAGCCGGCTGGCAATAAACTTTTTGGTCTAGTACCAGCCGGCTGGCACTAGACCTAAAACGCTATTGACAGCCAGCTACTGGATTATAGATAAAAGGGAAAATAACAAGTAAAAAGTTATAAAATATTTATTTTTAATTGTATTAACAATGGTGATACATGTATATAACGTAACAAAGAAATTGGTGTTATAATACATGCTTAGTTATTATCAAATAACAACTAAAAAGATAGCATTAGCTATTCAAATAATCCTACTTAAAATTTCCTTGCTAGTGGCAACTTTTGCTTTCTACTTTTGTACTTTACAAACAGTGTGGACCAAGGTTAGCCTGGACCTGATCTGGATCCAAACTATTTGGCACTATGATGGTATTTCTGAAATAATTATTTCAAGATTGTTGATTTTGAAAAATGCCACACACAAAAAGCTTGCATAATTACCAAGGAGTTAATTTGAGTGCCAGCACCAAACTATCATGGCAGAAAAAGCCTGAGCAAATAAACAACCCTGAACAGTCTGCTCCTAGAGGAGCATTCTGGCCAGGACAACCAGATTGCTTTTTTCATTATTCTCGATCGGCTGGAAGACTCCATTTTAGAAGTCACACCCTTAAAGATTTTTTTCCAAAATATATTTTGGACAAATAATACTGCATCCTTGTTTGTTTGATTTGATTCTTTTATGTGTCTTGCTCAAGGACCACAACGCAGTGACACCGGTGATGCTCGAGCATCCTTTTTTTTTAGAGCAGCTGGTTTCTTTGTTTGATTTTGATTCTTTACATCCCATCAACAATCTTTCAGTTATATAGGGACAGTTCTTCCTGGGTTGAACCAGTAATAAGCTAGGATAAATGTGTCTTGCTCAAGGACCACAACGCAGTGACGCCGGTGAGGCTCGAACCCGCAGCCCTTCGGTCTTGAGTCAAGCACTCTACCACTGAGCCACTGCGCTCCCTCAGCTGGTTTCTGGTGAAGCTGTCTGATCAGGATCCACATTTTTCCTGAATAGAATTGAAATTACATGCAAGCTATACCTGTCCAGTAGTCAATAGATAGATATGTAGGTTAACCCAGGCTTTTAAGCAGGTCCAACTTTTCCCTACTTTTTTCATTTGCTCCTACTTTTCCCTACTTTTTCATGAAAATGCCCTACTATCCATACTTTTTCACTCTAAAATGTCATTTACGCGTAAAAATCCAGAGTTTTTTCTTCCCTCGCTCAGATTTCATATCTCTTAACCAATGAATATTTCGGGGAGCAGGCTGCAAAACATTTCAATTTTTTATTTTTACCCCCAAAAGTCTCTCTGTTCAGCTTGTACTATTGTCACAGCTATTATCCTGCTTGTTTACTTTAGTGAACTTTCTTATTTCTAACAACTCCTTGTGATGAATTTTTAAAAGCCCTACTATCCCTACTCTTTTACAATGATAATCCCTACTTTTTATGCTCCCAAAGGAACTTTGGGAGGCATATCCGTCCATCCCGCTTTGTGTCTGGTGCAATGCATATCTCCTATATTCTTTGAGGTAGGAATTCCAAATGGTGTGTGGATGCATCTTGGGATCACAGAGTGTCTCGTACCATTTTCGGGTCACTGTGACCTTGACCACTGACCTAGATTTTAGAACAATAGTGTCCGGAGCATTTCTCTTATATTATTTGAGGTAAGAATCTCAAATTTGGTGTGTGGATGCATCTTGGGATGATGAAGTGTCGCCTATCATAATTGGGTCACTGTTTTTGTTTGAGTTGATTCTTTACGTCCCGTCAGCAATCTTTCAGTTAAACAGGGATGGGTCTTCCTGTGTTGAACCAGTTCTAAGCTAAGATAAATGTGTCTTGCTCAAGGACCACAACGCAGTGATGCCAGTGAGGCTCGAACTTTCGGTCTCCAGTCAAGCACTTTACCACTGAGCCAATGCGCTCCATTGGGTCACTGTGACCTTGATCTCTGACCTAGTTTCTAGAAACTGCATTGAGTCTGGTGCATATCTCCTATATTCTTTGAGATAGGAATTTTAAATTTGGTGTTCATTTTCAACTAGAATCCAAAATGTATGCTTATATTCAGTGCATACCAGAAAACTAATTTTCTTATTTATCAACCAAAGCACTTGTTGTGGGTGCTCTAAAGAACCGTCTCAATGAGACGATTCTTTTGAGCACCCAAATTATTTGTAAAAACTTATGAATAAGAAAACTATTTACAATTTTAGGCTCAAAACTTTTGTTTATCTGAACCGATATATTATAGGGCCTATATTATAACTGCAGGTTAACACTGATGGAGACATAACCGATTAAGGCCATCAAATCAAACAATAGCTCAGAATGAGTTTGCATCTACTGTCTACTGATCCCTCCCATCATCATCAGGGGACAAAAATATTTCAATATTGCACTTGTCCTGCAGGACGAGCGACTTACAATTTTCACTTGTTCTGCAAACGCATGCACTTGTCCTTTCAAAGCGTATGCAATAAAGAACATAAGGGAGTAATATGCAATACAACTTCCTTGAGTAATTCTTCCCAAAGCACTCGTCCTACAAGACGAGTGCTATGGTAAGAATTACTCATCCTTTCAAGATTTCACTCGTAATTACAAGCGGACGAGTGGAATTTTGTCCCCTGATCATCAAATTCTGTCATGCAGAATTCACAAAAAACCTCAGATGGTATATGCCCACCATTCTAACACACCTCACCTATAGAGTCAATGCTAAGAATGTGTGATATATCTCAAAAATTCAATTTTGAAAGCGTGAGGAAAGAGCCTGCTTGCTGACGTCATTTGTTACTGAAAATGACGTCATTCATAGCATTAGAGGGTGTAACGTCGTTTATATGCTTGAAAGGCGTTACAAATACACGTAAACAAATGCAACATAGTTTAATTATTGGCGGGAGTTCTTCATTGCAATGGCAGAACGTTGGAAGAAGCTGAAGACTTCAAATGTGTTTTTGTCGTTTTTTGTATGTTGGAATCGAAAAAGATCTGCGCAGCTCCAGTGCATGAATTGTTGAGGAATAATTCACTGTCTGTCAGTTGTGCGAAGATAAATCACTTGCGCTTCACGCTCGTGATTTGTTCTTCTTTACAACTGACCTCCAAACAGTGAATTATTACACCACAATTCACTGCTAGAGCTGATCTATTTCTTAAACAACACATAAGCAATTTGGATGAAAGTTCACACATTTTATCATTTTGGTGCCATCATGCGGATGCCTACATGTGCAGTACACCCTGATTTTTTGTGTTTTGTTTCTTTTCGGTCTTGTGTTTACATCAAAGGGGGACATAGAAAACTGCCCTGATTTAAGCATGAAATCAGGTGATTTCTCATTCTGTCTTGACGGAACAGTATCTTGTTAGGCTCATTCCCAAAACAAAGTGCAACAATGTTTGCTATTGCAAAAAGTCCACAGTCCACGGACCCATGTTGTTGTTGGATAGGCATTTTATTTACTGTGACAATGGTACATGTACCTTCATATTTCAATATAGCGCAAATTTGATGCTTTACCTGAGAGTCAGGCTCTAAATTTAAACTATCCTAAATGTTCACTAATGCTATCTTTTTAGTTGTTATTTGATAATAATTAAGCATGTATTATATCACCAATTTCTTTGTTACCTTACTTTCTGTACTGCCAAAGCCTCTTTTGAGTATTATCGGCAGGTGTACTTTGTACACTAAGGGTTGCAGGATGAAAGCCTACAAGTAACCATATCTAAATTACAGTAGGATTCTTTAACCTGCATTAACCTGTATCACCATTGTTAATTCACTTAAATATAAATGATATCTTATAACTTTTTACTTGTTATTATCCCTTATCTATATTCTAGTAGCCGGCTGTCAATAGCGTTTTAGGTCTAGTGCCAGCCGGCTGGCAGTAGACCTAAAACGCTATTGACAGCCGGCTGTCAATAGACACTTCCTAATAAATTTATACAAAAAAGGGGTAAATCTACATGAAAACATTAATTTTGAATAAGTATGGATCCAAATCAGGTCCAACATTTTGTTGGGTCTGATCTGGATCCAAACTGTTTGACACTGTGTAAGATGAGTTTGTTTTCTGAAAATCTGCATCAGTCTGAAATTTTATAAAAATGAGACAGTTCTAATAAGTAAATGTACATTCTTTGTTTTTGAGTGAATATATTTATTTTACAGGTAAAAAGGGCCACCATCCTTCTCATCCTGGCTATGTACCAACCTTGTTCCCCTGGCAGAAAAAAACTACACCAAGACGAAGCCGAACATCAAGTGAGGAGGTTGTCTCACCACTTAAGGAGTCAACCAGAAAAGCATCTCAAAAGAAACGAGTTCCACTGACCAATCCGGAAGCAGATAAAACCCGACAAAGACACCTGAGTTTTTCGGAAAAGCAAATTAGCACACCAAATCCTGAGGGGCATGATTATATTCAGACTAAAGATATTGAGTGTCCAGAAATTAACAAGTATCTGCCAGATATCATGGACAGAATAAAAGAGCTACAAGAAAAAGCAGAAATGTGTGAGACATATAAAAACCAGGTATTGGATTTAAATGAAATGAGGAGCAACCCAAAACAGATTCAATTCTGGACAGGTTTTCCAAATTATGAAACCATGTATTCACTGTTTGTGTTTTTGGAACCAAGAGCTAGAAACTTGAAATATTGGAGAGGAAGTAGCACTTCTAATAGTGAACATTTTTCCAAAACATTTACAAGCAAGCCTGGACCAGAAAGGAAATTATCCCTACTTGACGAATTTTTCATGACAATGATCAGACTTAAAGTGGGACTCCTGACTGAAGACATTGCTCAAAGATTCAGTGTTAGTGTAGGAACTGTTTCCTCCATTGTTACTTCATGGGTAAATCTTATGTATACAGACCTTAAGTTGCTTTGTGAGTTGCCACCTAGGGACGTTACATCTGACAATCAATCTAAGGCCATGGGACAGTTCACAGATGTGCAAGTGATCCTTGACTGTACAGAACTGTTTGTACAAAATCCTAGTAAACTTGATGCAAGGAAACAACTATATTCAAATTACAAGCATCACATTACATACAAGTTTCTGATTGGTATCAGTCCACAGATGGGTGTGACATATGTCAGTAGGATGTATGGTGGTAGGGCGTCAGACAAGTTTATAACTACTGATAGTGCTGACTTATTGATGAACTTGGAACAGGGAAAAGGGGGTGTAATGGCTGACAGAGGATTTCTTATGGAAGGAGTATTGAACGATATGGGTGTTAAGCTTCATATGCCATCATTCAAAGGCAGTGACAGACCTCAGCTAAGTGCTAGAGAAGTGTTTAGTTCTGAAAAGATATCAAGTGTCAGAATTCACATTGAACGAGCCATTCAAAGGATTAAAACTTTCCATATCCTGGATGGTGAATTAAAACTCTCAATGAAGGAGGTAGCGGAACAAGTCTTCACTGTTTGTGCCTATCTAGTGAATTTCCAAACCCCTATAGTACAATGTTAGTATCAAACAATGAACATGTGACTTCCTTAGGCCGGTGTCTGAGTAGTCTTGTGGAATTTTACCACAAAGATCTTCAAAATATATGAAGTAAACTTGTGAATATTTTCATCCATTCACAAGTGTAAACATGGTTTTGGGTACTTAAAAGATATGTCTCATTGGTACGGTTCTAAAAACTGCCTCTTTGAGATGGGTTTTATGAGTACTTACAGCATATGCTTTGTTTGAGAAATAAGAAAATTAATTTTTGATAACACATAGTACATGCACACTGTACAGACTAGATAAGATAGCAAATAAAGTCCCTGATGGAAAAAATCAGTCAACCCTACTTTGCGCTGGGAATATTGAAAATCTCTAACATAACCTTTTGAAGACCAGAAACCACTTTAAAAGGTACTTTTGCTAACAGTGAAGACCCAGATGAAATACATGTAACACAGCATTTCATCAGAGTATGCACAAAGTCAAATTCAATCTTTAGATATACAATATCTTTTGAAAGTATTACTTGTAACCCCCAAAATATATACAAAAGACCTCCTGAGACACTGTATTCAACTTTATGGAAAATCACATTGGTCTTAAAAGAGTTATGTGTAGGCCATAATATGGCTAATTCTTAATTTGCTACAGTTTTTTAAATAGTTTATTTTCATAGTTGTACATTTTTACAATCACATTTGGCTTTTGTATAATATATATATACATGTATTAACCCTAACCATGCTGAACCAGGATATAGTCTGTTTTGAAAACAGTGTAGATCCAGATCAGCTGGCTTCTAAGAAGCCAGCTGATCAGGATCCACAGTTTTCCATTCTACTTGTAACCTCATGTTTGTAAATTGAATCCTGCAACTTAATTTCGATCAAATGTGAAGAGGAGTGTAGTACATAAATATACATGTATACAGCATGATAAGGGTTAATATTTTTTTTTAATATGTGTACATGTATGTAGATCTATTTCTTTTTTGTTTCTTTTTTTTTAATGTATTGTTTTTTCTAATACACTTGAACACATGTACATATTCTAAGACAGACATGTACATGTACAGTTAGTAATATAAATTCTGTACATGCTTGGGGACCCTCAAAGGAACCGTCCCATTGAGACGGTTCTTTTGAGTACTTACAACATATGTTTTGGTTGAGAAATAAGAAAAGTAATTTTCACATTCACACTCTTATCTGGAGGCCTAAACATGCATGGTAACATTTGCTATAAGTTAAAATCCAGATAGAGGTTATAAAACTCTTTTCATGTTCAACGCAACTGAGCATGAACTTTCAACGACCCATAAACTAAATAAACAGCAGAAAAATAAATTACATTTATTGCTTTCAAATTCTTTTAAGGTGTATTTATATCATTTTACTAAAATGTTGGCATTTTAACATTTTATTAGCATGATAAAAATTTAAGTTATGCTCATTCGAATTGAGCAAGAAAACAGTTTTATAACCCTTGAACTTGATTTACAGTGAAATGTTAAAATTTCAACAAATGTTGGCATTTTAACATTTATTAGCATGATAAATTCTATATTCAGTTGAGCTGAGAATGAAAAAGGTTTTATAACCTCGATCTTGATTCAACATTTTTAACCATGCACATGTAAAAAAATACTTTCACAAGGAAAAAAACACATTTGTAAAAACGTGATAAAATTTTGAGCAAAAAAGTGATAAAATTTTGAGCAAGAAAGACCACAGCATATGCTAACCTTTGCAATAAGTTTGGACACAGATCAGGCCTTATTTGTCGGCCCTTATTTGGATCCAACCTATTGAAAATCTGATTTATTTCATGATTTTTTAGACCAACTCCATATTAAATTAATAAAAGTGTGCATCTCATTCTGTCTGTAATTTTTTTAAATATTATGCTAAGTCATTTACACTAAGCCCATATTTATATGTAAAACAAACATTTGCCGTAAGTTCAAACCCAGGTTAGACCTAATAACTATAAAACTTTTTATAATGCTCAACTGAGCATGAAATTTTGACTCCTAAAAACTAACATGTTGAAGAAAGAAAAGAATTCTTGCTTCAAATTAATTCTATGATGGTTTATCAGGCTAATAATGTTAAAATTAAAACAAATGTTGGCATTTTAACATTTATAAGCATGATAAAGTTTGTGGTCAGTTGAGTTGAGCATACAACCACGACCTGGATTTAATTAAACTGCAATAGCCGATCTAGAAAATTTGGGTAAGAAAGTCACAGCAAATGCTAACCTTTGCAGTAAATTTGGACCCAGACCAGGCCTTACATGTCAGGCCTGATTTGGATCCAGACTGTTTGGCAATCAGTTTAATTTCATGATTTTTAAGACCAAGTCAATATTAAATTAACAAAAAAAAAGCATCTTTCTGTAATTTTTTTTTATTTTTATGGTACATGTAAGTTACACTAAACCCATATAACAAAACATTTGCTGAATGTTCGAACCCAGGTCAGGCCTTATGACTATAGAACTTTTTTATGCTCAACTCGAGCATGAATTTTGACTCCTAAAATCTAGTATGTCGAAGAAGAAAAAATATATGATCATTACTTGTTTTCAAATTCTCTGATGGCTGATCATGCTAATAAATGTTAAAATTTCAACAAATGTTGACATTTTAACATTTAAAAGCACAATAAAGTTTTTGGTCAGTTGAGTTGAGCATACAAAAAGTTTTATAACCTTGATGTTGTTCAACCTGGATTTAAACAGCATGAGCCAATCCAGAAAATTTTGTCAGGGTCCTGACAAGGTGTGTTTTTTGTCATCAATGTATTTCACAGATGGCTGTATGGGCCTCCCTCGATAAGCAATTGGACCCGAGGGATCTAACTGCTTCTCAAGGGGGTCCGTACCAGTATGTATAAGGAAAGCTATAGCCACATGTGATTTCCTCTTTGTTCTTGGCTCTCAGATTGTGTTCATGACTTTTTGAAAGGTCATTGAAAATACTTGACTAGTTAGTAGTTACAGCAAAATTGAAATATTAACATGATTTGAGATAAGTTTGGATCCAGATCAGGCCCAACATTATGTCAGGCCTGATCAAAAACCAAATGGTTTGACAATCTGGAGGGATTCATGTCTTTTTTTTGCTCATGTCGTGGCATATTTTCATGAATGTTCTTTATATAGTTGTGATTGTGGTTAAAAAAATGTACTAAATGGTCATGGCTTATGAAATAAAATGTAAAGGCCAAAAAATAAGCATGTCTTACTTCTTTTTTTTACAAACTTGTGCACCCCTCAGTCAAAGTTAAACCAATATTAACATAGGTCCAGTTCAGCAAAAATTTTAGCGCAAAAAATTCATTATTTTCTTACCCATCAATTAATACATATACTTCAGGTGCTCAGAAGATCAGTTTCATTGAGACAGTTCCTTTGAGTTCCCACAACATATGTTTTGGTTGAGAATTTAGAAATTTCAAATTATGCGATGCCGATTAGCCGTTTGTATACTAGTGGATTCTTCATTCTGGTTTGATATAAACTTGGGATAGTCCATTGTACATATCTTAATTTAGGGGTGTCAGGTTATAATTTTTTTAAAAATATTGTATTCTTTTGTCTGAGGTTTTTTTACCTTTACAAACAGTGTAGACCCTGACGAAATGCCACATAATGCTGCTTTTCATCTGGGTCCTCCTTATTTGCAAAATTACTCATTTAGAGTTTTTCCGAATACAAAGGATTACATGTTCTTTGGGCATCGTCGAGAGAAAATCTGTCTTCAGGGTTTCCGACAAAGCAAGTTTCAAAACAGATTCCTCAGCTATAGAGACTAGCTAGAAAATAGAATTTCATCTGTAGCAAGTCTACATATGTTTTTTTCCTGAAAGCGAATAACAAAGGCGCTGATCAGACTGCGCATATGCGCAGTCTGGTCTGCACCTGTGTTGTTCCCAAACCCCTGAAGACAGGTTTTCTGGTGTCGAGGCCCATTTGTTACATTTCTTTGCCTACTCGTACTGTGTAATTTTTCATGTTTTTTTTGTGTCGCCGGCTGATTTTTTTTTCAAAATCAACTCTCGCAAGAAAAATTCAGGAACACAATCAAAGTGTAAAACAATGTGCATCCAGAAAAGGCCATGCATATTGTTGTGCCTGATCTGGTTCCAAACTATTTGCCAAAGGGTTATCAGCAGACGACACTTGTAGGCAAAGATTTAAGTGTAAACTCAACAGCCTGGACACATGCGCAATCTAATCAAGACTCTTCATTGTATGAAAGCAGAAACAATATGTCTAAAGCACCATATAAGACTCTAAGAGTGCATAGAGAAACTTTTTAGACACTGATCAGGCAGTGTCACACTTCATATTCATGTAAGATTTCACAGTCTACTGGTAAAATCCATTATTAACAGAAATATTCTCTTTCTCTGGGTGAATTGCTCTACATTTAGAGCAGGCGTAGTACGGCAAATAATCTTGCTCCTTTGGCAAACGTCTGAAACCTTCACAAAAATAGTGATATCCAGTATTTGGAGGACAGATTAAATTTGAGTCACACATTATAATCTGACCTTTCACTTTAGAAAAGTTAGGAGCACGATGATCTTTGCAGTAAGTTGTACATCCAAGGACTGGCTCTGAGCCAGCAGTGTCTGTGTCTGCTACACAAGGTACTAAGTCTTCAAACTCCTGACATTTATCTGGCAGTATTTCACATGACGACACAGGTGGAATAGGATTGGGTCTGAATCGGTTTAAATCCACAATGTTCACTACTGGGGGCATTGCTGACTTGGAATTAGCATTCCTCACATCAAACAACAGCTTCAGAACCCTCTGATAGTCCTCTTCTTGAGAAAGTCTGGGTGCTACTTGTGGGGCATAATGCGAAACGGAAGGTTTACTCACTGGAGTGCCTGAAAAACACAACAAAAAAAACATAAAGGAAATTCTAAGCCTGGAGGATGTAAGTTCTGCATAATAAATATTTGCTATAGATGTACCACAACCTCTGAGTAATGAACCTTTGGATCATTATATTTCAAAAGGCGGATGCATAATGCATAAAATGAGCCAGTTGGGCTGGAACATTGATGTGTCAAAATATTTAAGTAAATTTTGAGAAATAGCACAAGCTTAATCTGAGTTATTCTAAAATTCTAGGGAGAAGACCTACATGTAGCCCCTCATCAAATAAAATAAAATTGGAACAAATATATTCAAACCTGTTATTTTTTTTTATTCAGCTAAACTGGTAGAAACTAACTCTTCAGCTGCTAATCTCAACTAATATGTTTGATATGTATGTCCCAGTCACCAATTTTTCAGTCATATCGACTCATATGTGTATTGAGACGGGTATTCCTGGGTTGAATCGGTACTAAGCACCGCTTAAAGTGTCTTACTCAAGGACAAAACAGGATAGAAACTCTTCAGTCCCCAGTCTAAGGTTCTATCAACAGAGCCACTGTGCTCCGCATCAATCCAGACCAAATTTTGCTTGTTTGATTTGATTCTTTACGTTTCATCAACAATCTTTCAGTTAAACAAGAATGTGTCTTCCTGGGTTGGACCAGTACTATTAAAGCTAGGATAAATGTGTCTTGTTCAAAGACCACATCGCAGTGACGCCGGTGAGACTCGAACCCACAGCCCCTCGGTCTGGACTCGGGAATCAAGCACTGTGCCACTGCGCTCCCTAATCCAGACCTTTCATCTGGTGGGATATGTCTGCTGGGTCTTTTAAAACGTATCTGTGGTAAACAGTGTGGACCCAGATCAGACTGCTCCTCCAGGAGCAGTATGAATTGAGTCACACTTTTTGAATGTATGCCAAAATATGAAGCATTTACATGTAGCAGAGTACTTCTGACAACACATAGGTCCATATAAAGATCGTTTGTGCACCTAAAGTTGCATTTAATTACTTACTCATCGATTTAAACATGTGTTTTGGGTGCTCAAAAGAACCATCTCATTGAGACGGTTCTTTTGAGTACCCACAATGTATGTTTTGGATAGGATATAAGAAAAATAACTTTTCATTACGCACTCTTATCTGGAGGCCTGACAACAGATACCATTTTAAAATGCATTTTTCATAGCTAAGTGTGTTCTTTACCTTCTTTGATTGTAATATCCTCCAACAGTTTAGGTGTAACACTAGCATTCTTGGTCTCTGACCACTGACACAATATATCTGTACAGGACAAATCTTCAGGTAATTCTTAAACAGCTCCCTGTAGTCTGATTTATTTTACATTCAAAGGGGTATTTTCAATCTACGCTTATCGAGACCACGTTTTAGCTAGAACCATATCAAAATGTCTTGACACCAAACTTACTGTACAAAAAAGTATAATAACATGTACAATGTATACATATTTCTGTATTAATTTGTCTCTGGGAACATAAAAATTCCCACATACGAGAGTACCAAATATAAGTGGGTATAGGAACAATTGATTAAATATCTGTATATAATTATATATCTCTCGTGAGACGCAGATGTTCCCAGACACCAAGCTACCGACTTTTAACAGAATATTGGAACCATTGTGTTCCTGTATATCTTAAAATATATTTATATATGCGCCAGTTTATAAAAAAAGGGCCCTTATCGCATTTTCGACCAGTGTAGTCCCAGATCAGCCTGCGCATCCGCGCAGTCTGATAAATCTGATTTACACTGTTCGCTAGAAGCATCGTCAATGCTTGTTTAACAAATCAGAAAACATTTAAGACCCAAAACTGATCATTTGTATGTGCAGGCTGATCTGGATCTACACTTATCGGAAATGCGATAAGGGACCTTTTCTCATAAACGGCCCATATATACATATATCTCGTGAGACGCAAATGTTCCTGTATACCAAGCTACCGACTTTAAACTAATATTGGAACCATTGTGTTCCTATATATCACTCGGTAAATATGTCTCGTGGAACACAGAAGTTCCAAAATACCAGAGTACCAAATAGACTGGGGCACTGGAACATATATGTTCCAATATATTCCTAGCAAGTATGGGAACGACAATGTCCACGATAATTTTATATATATATATATATATATATATGTTTATTTTTTTTTCTTTCTATATTTATTACCTATGGCATGTGAGATGAAAAATAATGAAGTCCAAACTTTTCTACCGGGCCCAGAAGTGGTAGTTCCAAGATACCGGTTTGGTGACAAGGATCCAAAAAACCATGGCATATGTGTATATATATATATATACGGAGGGATATAGTGAATCAACTGAGCCGATAGATGCTATAAATATTTTGCCTCTAGCGAGATTCGAACCCACGACCTCGGCAACACCGCCTAGCACTACACCAGACGCCGACGCTACCAACTGCGCCACTGAGACATCCCCAAAAAAGGATGTTCAGGAAGCGCTGATATTGACGACGACTGATGCAGTACACGTCGTATATTGGTTCTTTTTCAATGGATGGCATTTATTTCGTTCGCAAGTGAAAGCCTGATGGATCCAAGGATACAAGTGAGGTTTCACTTGTATCCTTGGATCCATCAGGCTTTCACTTGCGAACGAAATAAATGCCATCCATTGAAAAAGAACCTATATACGACGTGTACTGCATCAGTCGTCGTCAATATCAGCGCTTCCTTGACGACGACTGATGCAGTACACGTCGTATATTAGTTCTTTTTCAATGGATGGCATCTATTTCGTTCGCAAGAAAGCCTGATGGATCCAAGGTAGTCTAGCTCCTAGACCTTGATGTTTTTGTCAATTTTACTTTACTTTTCATACAGTATTATTTGATCTCATATAGCTGGTCTCATCTCCTCTCTTATATCTTCACCTAGTCACAAATATTGCTATCATAGAGGAAAGAAGGAGAGTAAAGATATTTTAATTTAAAATAAAATTATTATTTATTGAAAAACATATGATATCAGGCTAGTGGCTAGTCTAGATCCAAGGATACAAGTGAAATTAGATAAACATCAGTCGTCGTCAATATCAGCGCTTCCTGAACATCCTTTTTTGGGGATGTCTCAGTGGCGCAGTTGGTAGCGTCGGTGTTAACTTAAGTTAAGGAAGACTTAAGTTAAGTATTGATACTTCAGGATGCCAACAATAACGTTTCAAACTGATTAAAATAAAACAAGTTTCAGTTTTTTCTGTAGATCACAATAATATCTTTGACCACAAGTACTGCATCGATCCAGGCAATTTATTTAGCATTTAAAATAGCATGTTGAAATATCAATACTTAACTTAAGTCCTTCTTAACTTTAAGGCGGCATTGAAATTCCGGGCCCTGGTCTATACCCAAGTAAAATTTCTGTATACATAGTTGGGCTAAAAGCAGGGGAATCATCCGACACAAGTATGCCCACTTGTGATAGAGTGGGGCATATAACTTGGCACTGGAAAATCAACAAGACGTTAGCCCCATTTTTACTCATAGGAGGGGTAGTGGTAACGGATAAATGATGCATAGTTTAGGATAATGAGCTTCCACCAGCTATTAAAGGTTAAACGGGAACGGGACTGATTTAGAGTCGCAACAAAATACTTGAACTGTCTGGTATCGAGTTCGTAAACCCTGGTCTGCTAGGACTACACCACATATGCTGAGAGAGAGAGAGAGAGAGAGAGAGAGAGAGAGAGAGAGAGAGAGAGAGAGAGAGACTCAGATAGACAGAAAGACTGATAGACAGACAGACAGACAGAGAAAATCAACAGACGCACACAAAGGCATAATCCTCATGAGAACGTGCTAAACATGTAAGTTATACGCGGATCCAGGGAAGGCAGGGGGCCCAGGGCCCCCCCCCATCCTCTCTGTAAAGTCACAAAGCTACACCCCTAAAATTCACATGGCTACTAAGCCATCATTTAAAATGCTGGGCCATCAAATGGCGTTTCGCTGGTGGACCGATGATGGCCCGCTTTTGTGGTATTTGGATCATCTCTCCCCTCATCAACTAAAACGGCATTGGATTTTAAAACAAACAAAAAAAAACAGCATTGTCAGAGTCAAATCTTTCTGGATCCGTGTCTTGTTGTAAGAGAGAGAGAGAGAGAGAGAGAGAGAGAGAGAGAGAGAGAGAGAGAGAGAGAGAGAGCAATTGATTAATGGTATTACTAACGAACGAACTAACCACCTAACGAACATAGGAAAGGACAAACAGACAAACGGAAAGACGAAAACTATACACCCCTTGGCATAAACGCCGGGGGCATAAGGAGTATAGACCTTGACATTTAATTTTGAATTTTTAAAGATTGGATGTACATTGTCACGAGAAATTCGCTTTTGATACATTCGAACAACAAATGCCCAGACCAGCCTGCGCACCGGCAGTCTTATCGGCGCATTTGTTTCTAGAAAGTGCATATGAAAAAAATCAGAAATACCGTATGAGTTTCAACCAGTTTGGATCTGTCGGGCCAGACCTGGTCCCACACTGTCTGCAGACACAAAAATGACAGAGACGATGCCCCCACCCATCCCCTGACGGAAATGCAAGGAATTGCACATGAACGGCACACGTGGATCAAGTCAGGGGGGGGGGGTTCCAGGTCCACTGACAATTGGTGTATTTTTGTTTAACGACCCACCAACTGTTAAGGCCATATGAAGACGGAACCACGGCTTTAAGTCTCATCCAATAGACGGAATCAGGCCACAATTATGTCCCTCGATTTGCTTGTATCCAGGAGGATGTTATTTCGCGCAAATAGTTCCCCTTTCAGTGGGCTGTAAATCTACCAATTCATGTGAGCATCTTTGTTATTGGGTATGTCTGAACTGCCCAATGAATAAGCTTTCAGAAAATGTTGCTTCTGTCCCGGTAACTGGTCATTCTAGGAAAATTGAGGCCTCTGCACACCTGAGTAAAATGCTGTTAAGATAGCCAACAGGGACTGCCGTGTCAACATAGAGTTTGTCTAAACTCCTGTGGTTCCAAAACAAGCCGGACGTGCCCTATCTAGTCAGTGATTAGAATGACTCCAAGGCCATGTTTGAGTGGGGAAAAGCTTCAGAAGAAAGCCAGCTTCATCATGTATTATAGGAGGTGTTGTAACGAATGATTAAATCATATAGTAAAATTAATTGTGGTCTCGCGCCAGACTGGTGACGCAAAGGCAAGTTCTGGCGTTAAACATGTGTGTGTGTGTGTGTGTGTTTCCAGTGATTTCTAACACTTTCGGAAATTCCAGGGGGGGGGGGGGGGGGGGGGTACAACAAGCGTAATCCAGGGGGGGGGGCGTCAAACTTTTTTCCAAGGGGGTGGAGTCCAATAGCTAAGCGATAGAACTTGTGATTTGTACTGGACCCCTGTCCCCACTCTAGATCCGGGTGATTATCAGAAAAAATCGACTACGGCGATTTTTTCTTTGACTGTTTATTTTCGTCTTTCATCATGTACCCACTTAGATGCATGTTTTACTCTTTCCCTTGCAACACCACCTCCGATAGCTTATAAATACAACAAGAACAAAAATCTTATTTTTTTGGTATAAGCCGCTGGAACTACCGACCGACTTCACCTTATATTTTCCGTAAACTTTTCCATTTCTTTCATAAGAAACTTTTCTTGATGTTTATTAAAACATCTAAATGCATACAAAGTTATCTACCACATAACAGCCCCTTGGACAGAACACTCTACACACTTTTGAACTACGATAAGAAGGATGCATGCATTACTTTATACGGGAAACCAATACCTTAATGCCTATAGCCCTCTTATCGCATACTACATGTATATACATGCATATTAAATAAAACACGTCTGTCTAGTCAGTCGTTCCACAGCTGAATGATTATTTCAAATCTTAAACTCAACTTTCTCGTGATTTCTTAACACGGCTACTTACCTATCGGAGCATAGCAAAACAAGGGAAAACAATTTTCGACTAATTCATTGCATTCAAACATCGAAAATTTCATTTCCCTTGCAACACCACCTCCGATAGCTTATAAATACAACAAGAACAAAAATCTTATTTTTTGGTATAAGCCGCTGGAACTACCGACCGACTGAAGCTAAAAGAACGGGCTGAAATGTTGCAATACTGTTGACTGAGAAACTTTTAACCTTTCGTCTACGAAGTCTTTATATAACCGTCCATGGCGGAATTATACCTTGCCGCTTGAAAAGTCTGTCATGAATGCATCAGTCACAACCAGATCTCAATGAGTGCAAACAGTACTGATTCAAATCAGTGTTGTGGTTACATGATCTAATATTTCATTTTACTATATGACATTTTTTTTTTTTTTTTTTTTTTTTTTTTTTTCTTTGCTTACTTTATAACCAGTTTTGGTTGCACTCAGATGAGAAATAATTTAAATATCTGAATCGTCGGCAATATTTGCCCATAGGAAATATCACTCCAGTTTCAAAAACGGAAAGTTATTGTACTATTTCTTGCTATTAGAATCCATGTACCGTCTCTGTATTTGTCTGTCTTACTAGACAATATAATAAACAGACTCATGTATGTATACACTGTTAAACGCCACCTCGTTGCATTTCAATTTTAACAGTTCGATCCGAATAGGCTATCACCCTTAATACTGTAGTATGCGTTTGTTATGGACTCTGAATTCAGTATAAGCAGACTGAATGAGATATACTAACATATAAAGCCATATGACACACCGAGGTGGCAAACACATCGTTACTTCAAGTCAATAACTTCTTCAAAGGTTGAATCCTCGTTTATAGGATTCATTCGTTCTATCAGCTCTTGCTTTATGAGTAACTCAGATAACAGGGAGACCCTTGTCCGCCGTGACGCCTATTAGCTTCTCTATTGTAACTGCAATGCTCTGAAAAAAAAATAAACGCATTGTCATCCTAAATAGCCCCTGTACCGTTTCCAGTTCACCTCACTCTATCAAATGCACGCAAACGCTAAGCAGACTCATGACGTCAAAAACAAACGTTATATAAACGTCGATTACCTCTCAGACCAACGTCGCCGTAGGTTTACAAATATTGAATAACACAATCGCTTCAAAGAGCAGATTCAGATAAGAATTCACTTCAGAGGAATTATTATCCTGGTCTTCTCTTTGTACGCTACCTTAACTTGACATAGAAATTGTCAGTCAGTCATTTTAATAATCAATGTGTATTTTTCAAAACAGTAGGCTATTTTAAAACATATGCACCGATGCACACAAGACACATTCGCCGATACCAGCAAATAGAAAGGCATACGCCATAAACCCTTCACAAAGCGAGACAACTCCTACACATTGTCTTAAAAAATTGAAAAGTATAACAACATATATGTTAATTTTTAAACCATATGCACTGGTACCCCCACACACTGAGACATATTCGCCTTTACCAGCAAATAGAAAGGCATATGCCATAAACCCTTCACAAAGCGAGACAACTCCTACACATTGTCTTTAAAAAATCAAAAGTATAACAACATATAACATGTTAATTTTTTAGCCATATGCACTGATACCCGCATACATGACCTATTCGCCGATACCAGCAAATAGAAAGGCATACGCCATAACCGCTTAACTAAGCGAGACAACTCCTACACGATGTCTTTAATATTTACAAGTATAACAAATATGCTGTATGTTAATGCGCCGATACACGCACATACTACATAATTGCCGATACCAGCAAATAGAAAGGCATACGCCATAACCGCTTAACTAAGCGAGACAACTCCTACACGATGTCTTTAATATTTACAAGTATAACAAATTTGCTGAATGTTAATGCGCCGATACACGCACATACTACATAATTGCCGATACTAGCAAATAGAAAGGCATACACCATAACCGCTTAACGAAGCGAGACAACTTCTAAACGATGGCTTCAAAATAATAAAGTATAACAAATGTGTTAAATGCTTAATTTATAGAATGAGCCGATACCCGCCCATACAACCTATTTGCCAAAAACAGCCAATAGCAATTTTTAAGGCATACCCCATAACCGCTTAACGAAGCGAGACTACTACGCATTGTCTTCAACATTTTACAAGTATAACCCGTATTAAATGTTAAATTTGCATTACGAAACATATCAACCCCATTTAAGTATGGTATGAAAACCTGCTTCTCTTTCGGCAACTACATCAAATATTCTATAAAAGAATACATGTTTCCTTCTTTATGCCAAAGGTTGACCGATTACACTCTGGAAATAATAAAACGCATTTAGCCTTGCACCTCTCCGCTTTTCTTAACATTCTAGTGACCAAAAAATTAGGTGAGACAAACAGTACAAAACATTCTAGTCCTGCATCAAAACGTAAATGCGTTCGCTACATTTTATTATTATCATTATTATTATTATTATCATTATTACTATTATTATTATTATTATTATTATTATTATTATTATTATTATTATTATTATTAAACTGCCAATTAAGTATCATGTTCTGATACAAATATTCAATTTCTAAAACTCCCCGCTTACTCAAGCCTAACATATCACAAGATAACCCTCAGTCATATCTTTCTGTGACGTATGATAAATAATCTACTCTATCCAAAATATCCACGGCAGCCAAACGATTTTTAAATGAATGGCATGCCTGACGAAAATCTGTAAAAAAAAAAAACAAATAAAAAAAAAACTGCATGGCTAAATCTTGCAATTCTGGATTAATATATCCTTTATGTACTATGCCAATTTCTGTGAAGCATTTGCACTCTGCTTGCTCAAAATATGATTTAGTGACTGAAAAACACTTATATACATCACACAACCACTTCATCAGAAAACTTTAAGCTTTTTTAGCACAGGAGCCATACGGCATCTCGTTTAACGTACAAACACATCAATATGTCTATTGAATATGAATACTAAGTACATTTGAGGAAACTTGTCTTTTCCCAGAAGGATATAGTTTAGGGCTCTCTTGGGAAACCATAATGAATAAAATTCATAGGCTCGCCTTATTTATGTCAATACTAATGTACCTTGCCATAATTTGCGAAACAGATCCTATAACTATACTCATATAATATTTTGACGCCACAAAGCTGGCATCTTTCGTAACAGGGATCCACCCAGTACTGGCGTATATCTCGCAATGAAGACTTTCCCTTATCAATCCGTCTTGAGGTATGCTAAAAGCAAACCCCACAGAGTTCAAAACGGTCCCAAGCGACTCCAAAATATGTACTGGCCCCAATAAACATTTTCAAACTAGCTCTTGGTATAAAACCTTTATCAAGCAACCTCTTTTGCCATTATTTTGAACTGAAGCATTTAATGAAATTACAACAAAACATTTTCACATTTTGAAATCAGACCTTTTCCAAAATAGCATTAACTGCTTCATGTACAAATGAACCTTCTTTTAAAATCAGACATAATTTTATGGTATTGAGTTTCACCCAAATTGGATTGTCTTGAACCTGCCAAAATCAATATGATAGTTGGCCCCGTTCAGACTTTAATTATTTATTCATTTTTTCAAAATGAAAAATGCAATACTCATCTTAAAATTCCATGGGCTTGGAATCTTCCATAGAGAAGGTCTCATTTCTCTTGTAGTTCGTTCTTGGTGAAAGGGCAGTTTCTTCCGATGCTGTTCGCCTCACTACAAGCAAAACCAGTTCCGACGATACCTCGTTGTACGACTGTAATGTCTGAATAAGCTCAAAAGGAACCAAAGCTGGTGCACCGATGTGTGTGTGTATCTCTGTTCAAGAAATGTTCCTGGGGCCTGACCTGCCCCACCCCACATACGTTGATTAACAGAATCAGAATAACCAATACTTTGGCCTATGGCTTTTGAACTTCTGCTGGATCAAACAACAGTTCCCTCAAATTTCCACCGATGTCAATTCTGTACATGTTCGTTATTCACTGTCCGTAGTGTACTATCTAACAACATAGTTCTTCTCGATAAAACACGTCTGTCTAGTCAGTCGTTCCACAGCTGAATGATTATTTCAAATCTTAAACTCAACTTTCTCGTGATTTCTTAACACGGCTACTTACCTATCGGAGCATAGCAAAACAAGGGAAAACAATTTTCGACTAATTCATTGCATTCAAACATCGAAAATTTCATTTATTTTATAGGTGTGTTAGCATGATAAATTTCTGTGCTAAATAAAGGGATACTGTATATTCTCTGCTTGCAAACTTGGGTGATTTTGCATACATTTTCAGAAGTGTGTTTCTGTTTATACCATGCCTAAAACTGCAGCCCGAGACGTTCATGGAAGGGACCAATATGACGTCAGTATACTTGTCTTCTGGACTTGTGAACAATAAAGGCGCAGACAAGCCTGCGCATCCGCGGAGTCTGATTTCGCTCATTTGAAATTACATGTATCATATCTAGACTCTCTGTAGCTAAGGAGACTTGTTTGAGTCTTGCTTTGTCGAAAACACCGAAGACAGGTTTATTTTGTGTCAAGGCCTAAATTTGTTATTCTCTGTCTTTGCTTCTATTCTTATCCGCAGCATTTTCTTTTAGATGTTTTAAGAAACTCTAAACTTGTTTCAAGTTGAGAATAGTAGGAGCAGCTAAATCAATCCAAGAGCAGAATGTTTACCGAATGCACCTTCTTAGTTTGGTCTAAAATTGTAAATGCTCAGCACTTTAGATAATTTGTATAACGGTTGCAATCATCTAGGTTAAGTATTTTGTCTCCTGATTTCCGTGTTTTCTTTATAAAACAATGAAAATTAAGCAAACCAGTAACATGATATATATTCTTTTTTGGTATGCAAATATATGCAGATTAAATTTTAGAAGTAATTCCCATTTACATGGGGAAAAGTTTATAAAAATAATAGAAGAAACACTTACCTTGTACATCAACATGTGAGGATTTCCTCGCTTCGGCAATCGCTATATCCGGTATATGATGCTATACGGTGATATTACACAGTATAGTATCGATTCACTGTACGCTTGAAGTGAGTGAAATCGACTTAATCAGTAGAATTAAGAGTTTTTGGCCTAAATTTGTGAGGGGGTGGTTAGTATTTTCGCATGTTTTCTTATAGTTCGTATTGTTTTTCCGCCGTGGATCTCATTATATTTCTTTGCTATTTGCATACATGTCATAATATCGTGCAAAAACAACGACAGTGTATCGTGGGAGCGTAAAAAACGCATTCTTTTAGAGGGATAGTTGTTAAAAGCGAAAATCCACAGCTTTTTATCTTCCCGTTTGGAACTCAAACAACTTAGCTAAAAATGATTTTCACCAGAAGTTTGAGAGGCTTATGATCCAACAATACCACAAATCTTAGACTGATCTGTTATTTCGATTTCGAGATATTCAGCTATATATGACTGAACACCCTTATAGCAATGAACTAGAAACTGTAGCAGTAGAATCGACGCACTGAACAAAGTTATACCAATACTCATAAGAGATACTGTGTCCAGTGAAAGGGAACAATGAAGACAGTTTCTTCTATTCTGGGCCAATTTCAAGCGCAAGATGGACTAAAATATACGTAAACTATGCGCATTAAACCCACAACCTTTATGTGATAAAATATAATAAAAGCTTGTCAAAAACTTCAGTAAATACACGCTTGGCACATTCTTACAATTTTTGGACGAAAGTACTTGTTTGTTTGCTTGATTTGATTCTTTACGTCTCAGTCAACACGTTTTCAGTTATGTCAGGATGGTTCTTCATGGGTTGAACCAGTAGTAAGTAAGTATTAATGTGTCTTGTTCAAAGACATAACGCAGTGACGCCGATGAGGGTAGACCAGGAAGCTCCTTGGTCTTGAGTCAAGCATTGCACGTCAAAGCCACTGTGCACCCTCCATGAAAAGGCTTTTGGCCGTTCTTTCTATTCAGTTGATTTAAAAAGGTTGGCTGCCAGTAACTGGCAAAATATTAACAATTATGTACATGTAGCATGAAAGTGCCTTCAATCAGCTTGAATAGTAACAGTTTGGTAAGGATAATGAGCGGACTCAATATGTGCTGCGTCTCACTTCTTCAGGCTTTCCAACCAGATCTTGCTAAACTCAGCCTGCTCATTAACAGAGACTAGATAGAAGCTTGAAGCTTTGAATGGGCCAAGTTTAGCTGCTTAGCTTTTATACTTTCCAGGGAGCAAATAACAAAGGCACGCATCAGGCTGGACGGATGCACAGATTGGTCTGCGCCTTTGTTGTTCTCATGCAACAGAGTCTGGTACTCTCGCGATAGAGGCCCAAGTTTGATGTGAGATATGTGGTATGGCTTTAAAACCCTAACACGGTATAACGACAATAGATAATTCTTTATAGTGGCGAAGACCCGCGTATATATTCGTTGCATTGTTGCCCCTTCGTCAAATAAACGTACCTGCTTTTTAAGTTGCCGGCAAAGCTTTTGGCTTGCGATTGATAACTTTTTGAGGGGATTCATCAATTTAATGATTCATCAAACTTCATGAGCCCTTTTCTTTGTTTCATCATGGTGTAGTAATTTGATTAGAGTGTTTTTCCATGATGATACATTGCATTAGTTAGATGGCCTCCATGCGAGCTGAACATTTTTTGTACTTCAACAACAGCAGAATCTAGGGCGAAGATTTGGTACCAGTAAAATGCATTTAAGCCCCCCGGTGGCTTAGGCTGCTGTCTGTTCTAAGACGGTGGTTCTGTTGTTGTTGACTTTTTGTTTATTGTTACTTCCATTGTGGGGGTCTGTAATTGTTCTATGTTTTGTTGTACGTTACTTTATGTCCATTTTAGTACTGCAATCATCTTGATGGGGAAGAGAAAGCTGATAGCTTTGCTTAATTTGTCTTCCTGGTGTCTTGTGATGGTTGAGCGGTTCTTCCTTGCCATGCCATGGGGTTGTCTGCAGTTTGTGATTGTGGTATTTCCTGATCATACTCATTTACTATTTTTGCAGAAGGGTAAAGCATCATAAATACAGGCTAAGTTCGAAAGTGGCGGTTATCTACAACTTTATTTAGAGTTATTGCCCTTTTTTGACTTAGATTTTGGCTAAATTGTGGTTTCTGATCAATTACTTCTGGAGGGATGCAACAGTTTTCATTCAAATTTGAAACTGATAAAGCATTTTTAAATACAGGCCAAGATCGAATTTGGATGTAATTCGACAACTTTTTACTGAGTTTTAGCCATTGACTTAGGTTTAGGCTAATGCAAAAGCTACATATATATATGTATATAATTATTTATTAATTGATGCGATATTTATTTGGATTCTTCAAGTATTGAAGAACGATGGGATTAACAGAGTATACTTGTTTTCTATATTATCTTGTATTACAGCAA
Source organism: Loripinus fragilis (assembly GCA_964019695.1). NCBI lineage: Eukaryota > Metazoa > Mollusca > Bivalvia > Lucinida > Lucinidae > Loripinus > Loripinus fragilis. Next base: position 22,446,642 of record OZ026518.1, read on the forward strand.
ATATGGTAAAGAGCTCACTCGTTCCTCACAAGAAATTTGTTGAAGGACCTCGGACAGTTTCCAATTCAATCTGCCCAAATTTTTACAGCCTGTGGCTAGGATAATGCATAACTGACAACTATAGTTTTGAGCTTGAATCAAACCCTTACATTTAGTGCACCTAGCAAAATAAAAATATCTTGAAAATATTGCATAATTATGCCAGGACTCTAGGGTTTAGGGAGTGGGGGTATTTTTTGTGACCAAATTTTATTTCACAGAAATTCAAAGTTTCGTTGAGTATTCACCTAAATACATGTAATTATTATGTTTGTGGCATAAAACTTGAGACAAAAATGATGCGTTTGCATAAAAATCGGGTTGAGAAGATTTCATTGTTTCATTTAAAGAAGTGTGCTGTCAATTACTTTTGACTATTACCTGATATGTTCCAAGTCAACCAGTTCGACTTGTGCACAGAGGTGTATCATAACAGTTACTGCATACTGTATAAATCATAGTCTAGATAAACACAGTTTCTGAGCGTAAAATCGTTAATGTTTTCTTACACATCAGTTTTAACCTATTATTTGGTGCTTTAAAGAACCGTCTCATTGAGACGGTTCTTTATGAGTACCCAAAACATATGTTATGGTTTTGGTTGAGAAATGAGACAATTAATTACTTTGTAAGCACTCTTAACTGAAGCCCTGATACATGCCATTGCAAATTGATATTTACCTACAGGTTTTTACAAAATAAGTTTCTAATAAGTTTTTATAATAAAATGTTTTTGAGCATTTCGACAACGCCCCCCCCCCCCACCCCCGTGACCAATCATGCCGTTTTTATATGATGTGCGAAATGTAAAACTACAACTGTATGCAAAAGGATTAGTTTGGTCATGGGGGGGAAAGCACTTCAGTAATACGTTTTCTATTTTCTAGGTGTTGAATAGCAAAAACAGAGTTTTCAACACATATTTTTCAATTGGTACTTGTCCAATGAGTAAACTGCTTTTGTGGATAAGTCGAGGGTTGAACCTACTATCTTTTTCATAGAAAAAGTATCGTTTTCTTTGAAACTTTTCTCTGGTCATTTTTATGGGCAACCCTTCATTAAGACTGTCTGAGGTCCTTTCTTTAGTTAAGCATGCAAGGTTAAGAAACTTCAGATTTAGGTGCAATGATAGTTCAGCAAGGCTAAATGATCGTTTGAGATGTAACATGATCACTTGAGGCTAAACAGACCAAATGAGAAATCCTGTTGGGTGCATGTGCGCTTTTGAGTAACGTTGACGAAGTTATTCAATATTGAGCAGAAAGCCAGCAGAGAAAGTAATTTGAAGGCAGCAGTCGCAGAGAATAATTGATAAGTAGTTTTATAGTATTTATACTTCAAAGGCAATGTCATTGGACTTGTGCTATTCGCATGTTAGAGCGTGATAGCTGAGCGGTCTTCACACAGGTCATCTGTGTCACTGAGAATGGTATTATTGGAAGGTGGCGAGTTTGAATCCATCTGGGTGCAAAAAATTTAAGCATTCATTTGGACGGGATGACGTCCAGCCGCCATATTGTTTCTAAGGCAAGATACAAAACTCGGATTCCCTTGCTTTTTATCGTCATGATTCAATTTTCAAAAAACTTTTCAAAAAAATATCAGCAGAGAAAAGTATTAAAATATGAAATTATGTTGAAGAAAACAACCTTTTCTGAATGTTCTTGGTTTGGTTTACATGAGAAATTCATTATTATGGTAATATGTAAGCTGAAAGTTGACATTTTTAATCGATAAAGCCCCAAGCTAGTATCTCCGACTTTAGGCTCTAGGTGACGCTTTAAATAACTGTTTGTGGTTTCTTTTACAAGAAGAAATCCTTTCTCCAATGACTCAATCCAAGATTATGACTTTTTCAAATTCTAGTACATATTTAAAGGGCATGGTCACTGAAGACACATGTATTTTGGAGAAAACCTTGTGCTGATGATAGATTTTGAAATAGGTTGCCGTCAGTTAATGAAACGCAGGTTTTTGTCAGAAATAGTCTCAAAGACTGGGGTTTATCATAATTTATGAAATTAGTACGGGGACCTAGCAAGTCAATGCTACAATGGTTATGCCTATTTGGGAATATCAATCAATTTTCCTTTTATATTTTGGGTAGCAGAACTAAGGTTTTTAGATGCACTTTAGAAGAATGGTTTTCTTTTTCTTCTTCTTTTTTTACTTTTTTTGCATGGAAACTTGTTTCAATAAGTTATTTCATTGATGCATGTTATAGGAAACGTTGCTTGGCAACACGTTGCCTTATGGTTAGACGTTATTACGTCATTTTAGAAAACAGCAAGGAGTTATTCGTTGCATAGTGGATGACTCCATTTTATATTGTCGGAGAGAGAGGTGGCTAGTTGAACCCCCTTATCCTACTTTTATATCTTGAGATTCCTTTTTATGCCTACAAGGGTTTATTATTTTCCCCTAAATAGTTGATTTTTTTTAGTAAAAATTGCCTTTTTAGGATGTGGAACAACTGGGGTTTACTTTTGTTGAGACACTCTTGTACTTGGACCGCTGGAAGCTTTGCCTGTGAGGTTTATGTGGTCAATATATTATTGGTTTTCACTGCAAAGGGACTGAAGAGTAATGTTGTTCTGCTTTTCTAGATTGTGCAGTGGTTTATTTGACTTTGAGAACATACTGTTTTAGTTTCGAAATCCAAATGTCAATCTGTTTTCAGATTCAGTAAACTGTGTGCATGTTGATTCCGCCGATAGTATTAACGCTTAATATGTTTGAAATATGCTTAAAACGGAATATTAAACTTGCCATTCTGCTTCAGAGACATATGTATTATAAAATATAATCAAAATGTTATAACATGTACGGTTGTGTAGGCAGTTATATTCTGATTCAGGGCTATGTTTATGTTTGTGATAAGAAGTTGTGGTTAGATGTGATTTTCTGTACTTCATAGTGCATGGATTTGCAGACAAAAATTTTCAGATTTAGAAAATAAGTCTGTTTGAAATGTGACAATTTGGGTATACATGCTTTAGAGATAAAATGAAATTGTTTAAAAATGATAGGTGATATAATTTTCTTTGGTAGTGTTTTAGAGCGATCAGCATTTTGAAATTGCACTTTTCGTGTAAGTTTATTTTACTGAAAAAATGGTAAGCTTATTGTCTTTTGAAAATTATTTTAAAGCTAACACTAGTTCTTGTCGAAGCTTGAACATGATTTGTTATATATACGTCACATAATTTTATATAATTATATATTTGTCATTACAATTAACATATTAAGTCTCTATTAGAGAAACGAAAGTCAGAGAAGTACTGTAAGAACTGCTGAAAACCTTAATGGTTTTCTAAACTTGTTCTGACCCCAAAAGCAGGTTACACGTTTTAAGTTACATGCATAGAAAGTTATAAGTTACAAATTACAAGTTACACGAATAGCGAGTTACAAATTACAAATTACAAGTTATATGCATAACTTTCAGAAGGTTTTTAATTGTGTCCAAAAATGGTTACAAATTGTCATCTTGTGGTGATAATATTGATCATAGTTAAAGGATTTTCGTTCTTCAGTTTCAGGAGTTAATATGACAGTTTATCAGTCACCCCTTATATTAACTGAATTGTTTCAACATAACCTAATAAACTTTTCCTATCTAACGGCATGTTACCTTTATCAGGTCATGATGACGTTGCACTTTTTGAATGACGTCGCTTATGACGCTGAATCAACACAAATATCAAAAATAACGCCATAATCGCTAGTTTGAAGAGTGTTCAACAATGGGTAAACTGATAAATAGAATACCAGGTTCGCGTATTTTGATATCAAGTTTACCAGGCTCGGCTTTGAGTACGCATGTTGAATCGCTCGGCAAGCCTCGCGATGTCAACAAGCGTTCTCAAAGCCTTGCCTGGTAAACTTGATATCAAAAGACACTCACCTAGTATTCTCCATTTACAGTTAATGTATTGCTTGTGTTTATGAAAAAGACAGATTAAATGAACCATGTAAACAACTTTGGTGCAGCAGACAATGCTTAGGAATGAGAAGCAAGCATGTTCTTTTCGAAAGGTTTGAGTGCAGTTCATTTAAATATTTCGTTCAGGTATACACGTACAAGAGAGTTGATAAAATACGGGTAACTATATCTACTGGGTTACACCGCTGATTTGTATTTTGGTGAACTTACGGTTAGAATAAGGAATTATATATCATTTGAAGCTTAACATTAAATTTTGTTAATACAGAGTAAAACCGAACAGTTGAAAATTGGGTATTCACTAGTTATAGCAAAATAGAAAGCATACATGCCCAGTCAAATATCTTAGTTTGTAATTGTCAGCATTCAAGATTCCATCTAAATTCCAATTAATTTTTTAGAAGTATCATTTCTGATTTTAGAATTTTTGAGGAAAGTTTATCACATCTCGTACGCTAGATCAATATAGAGTTTTGCTTTGAGTAGTTCTAGTTTGTTAAAACTTTGAGTTTTCAATCTCTCCCTTTAGGTGCATAAACACCAAGCATTAATGTGTGGTTTTGTGTGTGACCCGCTAGCAAACAAGCACAGAATGCGTCAGGGGATTCAGCAAAATGACCATGAGATCAAAAACAAAGATGAAGACAAGTGTCCTATTAAGTTGAATTTAGCCATTAAGTTAATATATATGTGTAGCTAGTTTTGATTCCCCGTTCTTTTTTGCGTGGGGCCCTTAGGCCCACGCAGTAAATAAATCACCCAGATTCAGACCCTTGCCCTGCAAAATGATCAAGTCTGCAGGCACTTTCTCAATATGGTTTCCAGGTTGCGAAAAGCTTGTGTTTTTATAGACTGCTACACCGACCTCGAACGTATTACAATTTTGGTAGTGGATTGTGTAGCAGTCAGCTTCAACTCACATAGCAGACGACACTAGTAGGTAAACTGTGGTTGTTCTAAAAATACACAGGTTGATTCTTGTTTATTATTGAACTTTTTGGTTACTGTAAAGGCGGTACCTCATGAATGCGTAATTAGGACTGGTCTACTTTAGACAAAGGTAAAAGCTGAAAATGAGGTGTGATTTTATTCGAAAGTAACTGTACTATTGTACCATAAAGACAGTAATGATTTAAAATTTCAAACGCCAGCAAATTAACTACATTCGAAAGTGTCTGTTTATTGTTCAACATAAGTATAGACGCAAACAGTGTGGACCCAGATCAGACTGCTCCTATAGGAGCAGTCTGATCTGGATCTACACTGTCTGTTGAAGAGGCTTCAAAAATGTTTCAGCAGACAACAAAAACATACGACTTTTTGTGATATGCGCTTTAAGGAATAATACATGTGAGGTCAGTTTATATACGGTCAGGAGCCAATTCATCAACGAGTTTACGACGTGTTTTTGTCTTAAAAACATAGTACGAAGCTCGTACATAAAAAATCGAGTTTCATCAAACTATTGAACTTTGCAAACTTCTTATTTTTGTCATATATTTAAGACAAATATTTAGGTGTCACAGCTGATATCTTTGTCTTAAATATTACTAGCTTTCTACTTAGCCACCAAGACATTTCACACGATTCTAGAAGCTGAAGAGCAAACAATCGACAAAGGTTTAAACACTTTGAAAGTACTACAATCAAGACCACCATTTACATACCATATGGATTACCAAAAGATGAAACTAAGACCTCATTTCCATGGTGCTTATGAGTTATTTATTTGTCCATGTAACCTCTCCCACCCCTTCCCCTACCACTCTGTATACTGTCACCAAGAGATCCGCCGATGACCACCATGTCAGTAGCTGAATTTATGTATAACCATCACGTTTAAGGGAATGGATTTTTTTGTTTTTGTAAAACCAACAGGATATTTTTTGTACTTTTACATGTCACCATTGCTTAAACATACTAATATAAACATTTGAATGTATGGGTAAGTCATTGTCCATTTGCATGACTGACAGGGACGAAAATGATGAGGTGCTTTCGTCAATAACCATACGTTCAACATTTGATAAAGTTTCAAAACGTATGTCTTTGTATAAGTATTATATGTGGGAGCTGTTCACAAGAGCTTTCAGTAGAACTTTACATTCTCCATGAAGGGACATACATCTGGGTTAGCACAATCTCATTTCCAACCATATTACAACTTGCATTCTAGCTATGGATTATTACATTTTCGAAAATTTCGACTTGTTATTTCAACCACCTGGGGTGTGATGTTTAACTCATTTAAGCCTTGCCTCCATTTTGAGGGACGTTGGCAAACAGTGCAGACCCAGATCATATGCCACATAACCACAGTGGCGTCGGATCAGGTTTTGAGCTCGTCCAAAAGATTAAAAATGGAAACTCCATTCGACATGTATGGGTTAGCATAAAGTGTGAAAACGAGTATTTTTATGGACGTAGTTTCATGAAACATTACATGTACTATTTTTATGAATACAATATGGTCTATCTTTTTTATGTTCAAATTTTCTAAATTCTACCACAGACACTCAGAATTAATTATTAAATACATCATTGGGTTAAAGACTCTTCTGCAATAGGGCATATCAGTTAATATAGTCGGGACTCAATCGGGTCAAAAAAGAGGGGTGATAGGCAGATCAAAAGATTGTTTGATTAAGGACAATCTGGTCCAGATAGGACCAATTGGAAAAAATCCTTGGTGAAATGGTGGTTTAAGTCATTATAGTGATTGCGATGAGTTCTCTCACTTGATATGGGAGCGTTCATTGTACATATAAATGGGTAACTGGTTATAATTTCGAACTTAAATTTATTTTCTTTGTCTTAATATTGCTTTAGACCAAGAAAATAGTGCAGACCCTGGTGAACTGCTGCATTATATAGTAGTTCGTCCTTATCTTCCCTGTTTGCAAAGTAATCGTGGGTTGTATTCCTGGGTTAATAGATCTTAATATTTGTATAAATTTACTTGAAAAATTGACGGGTAGAATTTTTATAGGTGTCTGACTTCATTGAAGTACTTTGTATCCCTTTAAGTTTAACAAAAATGAAAAATGCATTAATTTTCTATTTTTTGTCACTGAATATCAATAGATAAATACACCTAATTTAATCACAATTTTTTTTTTATTTATGAATTCCAATTTTTCAACAATCGCAGCCCCACGTATTGGATTCCTTTCTTGTAAGTCGAATAAAGAGAACGCGCTCAGGGCCCGGAATTACAATGCCTCCTTAAAGTTAAGCAAGACTTAAGTAAAGTATTGATATTTCAACATGCCATATTAAATGCTAAATAAATGGCCTGGATCGATCTGGTATTTGTGGTCAAATACATTATAGTGATCTTCAGATAAATTAGAACTATTTTGATTTTAATTAGTTTTAAACGCTATTTTTCGCATCCTGCAAAAACAATACTTAACTTAAGTCTTCCTTAACTATAAGGAGGCATTGTAATTCTGGGCCCAGGTCTGTGCTTGCCATCACACACGTATATGTTATTAAGCTAGATATTTTATACTTTAAGATATAGTACAAAGAGGTCTACACGGCTATGATGTACATGTAAGACCCTAAATGCTGATGTTTAGGCATATGGACATGTACATCCTAACAGTTGATAGTTCAGGGTAGTATATCTGGTTTACAAAATTCAGAAGTTTCGATAATAAATAATTTATGTTTCGTCTGAATAAAATGATTTGAGCCGTGGCATGGGATTTCCAACAATGTGGCATTTTGACAAGTGTAGACTCAGACGAGCCCGTGCAGCTTCCTTTTAAGCTTAGAAACAATAAAAGATGCTCAGTCAGTAGCTTATCACTCATAGAATATTCGAGCGACTAGCAAAGGCTCTGATCAGGCTGCGCGTATGCGCAGGCTGATCTGAGGCTTTACTGATCGCACATACCATATTGTTGGAAATCTCATTATTATTTGGAAGAGGCTATTTACAGTTGACTGTCAATAGCCAAAAAACGTTAAAATGGCTATTTACAGTTGACTGTCAATAGCCAAAAAACGTTAAAATGGCTATTTACAGTTGACTGTCAATAGCCAAAAAACGTTAAAGTGGCTATTTTCAGTCAACTGTCATTAGCCAAAAAACGTTGAAATGGCTATTGACAGTCAACTGTAAATAGCCATTTTAACGTTTTTTGGCTATTTACAGATAAATCAGATATTTTCATTGATGTTGACTTTATATTCGAACATTTGGTGGACAATTTCAAGTACAGATGTATATCAAAGTCAAATAAATGTGTTTCTTCCATAATTAGTGCATGCTGTAGATCGTATTTGAGCCTGGCATGTGAGTTCTGGGTATTTGACGCATGCAAAAAGTTAAGAAACACGCAAGCTTGTGCATCTACACAGACGCTCCATTGTCATCGCTGTTCGTACGCATAAGTAGAAAATGATTCATATAAGAGCCATGTACAAGTATGGATTGGCAGTCAGGTGAAAGGCAATTATTCTGTGATTGTGACATTTCCTGATCAATATTATAGAGCTCAGACTTCTTACGTGTAACATATATTCCAAGGTTTCCTGATCAGACACCACATTCTGCGAAATCTGATCTGGATCTCGACTGTTTGTCTATATCCCATGGATGTATATATAACTTCTTTACTTTGTTTATAGCACAAGTTGTTTTTGTTCCTCGGAGTTACACGTACATGTAAGAGGTCTGATTAAGTTTGAAATAAGCAACGCATTTGAACATTTTATTATTTTATTAACGAAATCCGATTCACATTTTTTAAATAAAAGCGATTCATGTATATCAACTAACAGTACATGTATGTACATTTAACCATTGTGCCCATTAATATAGCTCAGTTAATTCAACGCCTAGAAATTTACCACCGAAACAGCCCTAAGAATTTCTCTAATCAGTTTCTAGTCATATGCCGTGGTTACTTAAGAGAAACATCTCAGTGATACGATTCATTTAAGTAACCACAGCATATACTTTTTGCTGTCTTCATTTCGCCGAAACCATTAAGCTTTAGTGAGTAAGCAAAAGTGATAGAACGATCAACTGTACTAATAAAACTATGCTGTGGCTGAATAAAGGAACGTCTCGATGAGACGGTCTTTTGAGTAACTCCAGCATATCATGTCGGCCCATGGGCACACAATAGGCTATGCAATACGAAAACAAACAACACATATACAACATATATACAGTAAAACTTCAATGTCTCGAACCTTCTATGTTGTGGGCAATCATTAGATACGAACTGAAACGATTCTAACGATTACTTGCAGCATTTAAAACATTTAATTGGCGATAATTAACTGGTTATTGGGTGGTATTCTTTTCACCAAGGTTATGAAACTTTTTTATGCTCAACTTAACTGAGCATGAAAACTTTAATGCTCGTAAATGTTAAAGTGCTTAAAATGTTAGCATTTTACCTTTTTTTAGCATGATAAATGCAACATCTGATTCTTTGAAAGCCAGAAAAGTATTTATCTCTCATCAGTTGAGTTGAGCATGAAAAAGGTGCATAGCACCGGGACCTATAGAAAACAGTGGATAACCTGATCAGTCGTTATGCATTAATTCATATTTCATTTTCCACGCTGTGCGTTATCATTAGATACGCGTCATTGAACTTTAATAATGTTATTCAATATACCTGGTATTTGCGCATGCGTGACCACTTAGCAATACACCTGCTTTAATCTGTTTAATCGTTAATTACACTGACTGCACTTGAACGCCTGAATAGATATGGTCAGAGGTTTGTCTATGCAGCGAATGTGCCACCACTGAAGACATACAGTGCATTGAATCATTTCGCTGTCATACAGACCCCTACAGCTGCAAAATATGTTTTCTTTTATATTTATTTGTTTTCTTTTTTTCCAATTTGTATTAATACTAAACGGGAAGTTTGAAAATTGTTTTTGAGAAAGGCAGGTAATTAAATGGGTCCTCATTTTGCTTTGGTCAAATATAAGTTTAGTAGGGTTGAGACCAAAGCTTAACGCCACAGCAAACGCAATTGCAAATACTCCGCATTCTGTTCCCCCAACTTGACGCTGGACAGGAATCATATGAAATTTTACAAATTTACCTTCATGCTTTAGAATGCTTAATATTTGAGACTTGCTTTCCTGGTCCAGATCACTATACATGCTGTCAAATACATTCACGATTCCTTCGGGGCAATTTAAAGTGGAAATTGTAAACCAGTGCCCGGAATCCATGCTTCCGCGATGTAGAATCTGTACCATATCCTTTTCTACCCGATTAAAGTTAGAATTGCGCTGCTTGTTCAAAACTGATTGAAATCCATTTATTTTGGGATTTGCAAATTGTGTTTTCATTATTTCATGCGCCACATCGATGGTTTTGTCATTTAAAAGCTCTGATTTTTCCAGGTCATCCTTATCTTTCAATTTCAAAGATAGTTTTGAAATTGTTATCCAGTCTCTGTTATTATCATTTTGAGTAGTTAATAAATTTGGTACTTTTTTTCCTTGAGATTTTACCTTTTTACTTATATTTTCAATAGTTTCTGCTGCTTTTCTTTTTTTGTTCATTACAGACGACCTTTTTGAGAAGTTCCAAAACGGCTTTTTTGTACCCTTGGGTCTGCCACGGCGGCTTTTTACATGATCTATCTGTATCTCATCTAGATCAAGGTCAGATGTTGTTTCATTTTGCCCTAGTGCAGGAATTGATACTATGCCCTCCCCAGTTTCAAGTACAGTTTCGCCTTTTATTAAGTCATCACTTTCATCGCTACGATTGGTTTCTGCGGAGACTGGGTCACTCATACTTGTTGTTTTTACATTATCATATTGAAATCTTGTCAATGGTTCATCAGCTACAAAAGGGATTGAGTCTGGTTGGGCGGGACAATCCGTTACAACCTCTTTAGTAAGTTGTGTACATTGCCATTCAGATTTTAAAGAAATTAAATGAGACAGCTTTTCCTGAAATTCCTTATCACCGCATGTAGACAAAAACTGGGCAATGTCTCGACAAAGATCATATGCTTTATTGAATTTTTCAATAACCGATTTTGGCTGTTTCTGCTGTTTTAATGGCGTCTTCTTTACAATATTTGATGTTTGTACAGTGAAAATTGGCCCTGAACCTTCCTGTTTTTCAAACTCTTTTCGCCACCTATCTGGAATTAATTTTTCATCATAAACATCGTTTTTGAATTGTTTTCGACAAGCAAAAATGTGTCGGCAAGGAAGTCCGAAATTACAGAAGGTCAGACAGCTGCAATCATTCATTGATTTTGAGACAGAGTTACTAAATGAGGAACCTTTCACATTATACTTTACCGTGTATGAATCATTATCTTCTTCAGCTTCAAAGTTTATTGAATCTAACATCCTATATTCATCGTTAACAATCTGAAAAGCTTTTGAGTTGCAAAGTAGTGAATACTGGAGTATGTCCTTATCTGTGTTTCTAACATCAATTTTTGTCTTAAGATTCGCATACCTATTAAATGAACTTTTTGAATATGTGTCATCTAAAAACTTGTCCAAATGCTGTATTGCTTTCGGTAGTGGCATGTGTTTAGAAACATAGTGTTTTAATTTCTGGTTGTGAGACTCTATTTTGTTGTTGGTATTGTTGCCATGTGTTCTAAGAGTAGATCTGTGGTGCATTACCCATAACTCTTGACATGTATGCCAATTACTATTGAAATAATCAAGAAACTCGGGACTAGTGTCTTGTAATTTTTCATGCAGAGTGTCATAATCGGCCTGGCTTTGACTATTGATTATCTTTTGTATCAGTTCTGCAATTTCCTGTCTTTCAATGTTCTTACAGTCAAGTTCGCTTATTTTTTTCTTAAAATATTTCATCACATGGAACTTGCACAGGAGAATGTTGGCATCAGGAAGTTTTGACTTCAAAACATTTATAACTGATAAATCTTTATCAACCATAACAATTTTGGTTCTAGATGTGTCATTAAAATTGCAAAAATAGTTTAAAACCTTTTCTAAATTGTCCTTTGTTTCTGATCTCAAAAAACAGTATGCAACTGGTTTACCCCTCCCATCCCCATCTTCAGCCATTATTGCAAAAAGTGGATAACCCTCTATATTAACATTGTAAGTTGTGTCCATAAAAAGAATTTCGGGATATTTTTGATAATGCTCTTTCATCTCTCCCGTTTGGATGTAAATTAGTTCTACCTTTTTTTCATCATCAACTTCACAGACAGTTGTAGCTTGTTTTGTTCTTTTTAGTTTATCTAATGTTTGACCCAATAGTTTACCCCTCGAAAGCCCACCCTCTCTTTGACGGTTAACGTTACTTTTAAAATTGTTTATGTCCTTTGTTTGAATTGCTTTCCCAGTTTGTTCTCTAACAAAAGCCTTGATGTTTTTAGTTTCTACGTTTAAATCAACGAGAGCTTTAATGTCATCTTTTACACTCCCTCCCATTCTTCTAGCAGTACTATAATGCTTAAATTCACCTACTGACGTTGTGTGATTGTGTGTAGTCTCTAGTTTTGTTATTCTATATTGCATCTCTTTATGGTCAAATTTTAACCTTAAAAACATTGGACATTCACAGGGCATGTATGCTTGCATTGGACGTTTACCTTCACCTCTTACCCTTGGTTTGCCTGCATGCTTACAAGTGAATCTTATCTGCTGGAAAGGAAAATCAGATAGGGATACAGATTTATCTTCAGTTTTTTTGCTGCTATCAGTTTTCATGGGGTGGTTGTTTTGGGAGCACCAGGCAGAAAATTTTGACTTAAAATCTTCATAATTTTTGAAAATTTGCCCTTCTGAAAGACAAATATTTTCAAAAATTATGTTTTCTTTAGTATCAGAATCTTCATTTTCAGGACATTTGTTACCATTATAATTGAGTAAATCAATAATTTCGTCTACAGACGTTTCTGCAGCGCCTAAGCTATCAGTTACTGCAGATTTGTCATTTGTTTCACCTTCAATTTCTACTATTTCATAATGTATAATTTCATCGTTAGCCTTAGTATCTCGCGCTGATCTTTCAAGGTCTTGTAGCTCGATTTCAAAGTCATTTATTGGTAGATCTTGCACTAATGACAAGTCATATTCATTTGACACACTCACTTCATTTATTGTTTCACTGACCAGTTCACTAACGGGTTCTTTGATAGATTCATTGTTTGATTCACAAATTGATTCACTTTCAATATAGAGTCCCATGATGAGTTCATTGGTTGGCCTAATAGTTGGTTCTGGTTCACTGTTCGGTTCAGAGTCTTTAGAGGGCTCATTCACGTGAGAAGGTAGCGGTTGTACGAGATTAACTGGAGAGTCCTTAACAGTTTTCTTATTGGATTGGATTTTGCGTGTTTTCTCCCTTTTACCACCACCGCACATGCGCATAACTGGAATTTCCTCCGCGGTATCAATGTCAAATTCATCAGAGACACTATCGTCCATTAATACACTGAACCTATTATGATACAACTCGGTGTTGCAGTAGGAGTTCCTTTTCAATGGTTCCAGATAGTCCTTTTTAGGATACGTCGTGGCTAGTTTGGGGTCCTTTGCTCTTACTCTACACACTACACGTGATGCTGGTATTTCTTTCCTTGTCCGTTTTCTACAGTCATTCAAGCGCGGCTCAATAACGTTCGAACTCTTAAAGTTTAACACAGGCTGTTCTCTTTCTTCGCCGAACTTAACAACAATAGCATACGACAGCTGTTCATTTTCACTTAATCCAGATGCCTTAGCAGCTATATCACAAGTTCTTTGCACTTCAAGAATGGCAGATTCTACATTTTCCACAACAGTCTTTGTACCCTCAAAGCTGAAATGAAGACCGTCCGCAGCCAATAATGAATCACGTATCTTACCAAAGGAATCGACGAACTGAGGGTGTTCAACAACATACACATTATTCTTAGACTGAGTAAGTTTCTTAAGTCCCTTATTGATGTTATCAATGTCTGTATTGATGTCAATGAGTTCCTCAAGGCTGTAGTGTGTTCCAGTAGAACGAAGATTCGCATCTCTTGGGACTATAGTTGAGAGAATGATGCTAGCCCTGCAAGGAAACGTTAAACATAGAATTTACAAAAAAGAATATGGCATACAGGGAATTGATCCTCATCAAATATAACTCCAAATCTATAGCAACTTATGTTATCTTTGATAACCTAGGAATACAGTTTGTACCTCGGTCAGGCCCGACAGTGTTGAGTCTGATCTGGGTCCAAACTGTTTGAACGTAATGTGCTTAAGGCAGCGGCAATAATGGCGGAAAACGTGGTCAATTTCGTAAAAACTCTTCACCTGTTAATATCATATTTGTCAACAGTTTGTGCCTCGATCAGGCCCGACAAAATGTTGGGCCTCATCTGGATCCAAACTGAAGGCAGCCAGAATAATTTTGGTAAACGGTGTCCGTAATCATTAATTATTTTCTTATCAATGTATGAAAAAACATATTTATGGCAGGAGACAGTAGGACATCGATAACCAAGATCAGCATGGGCATCCACGCAATCTGGCAATGGTCTTCGGGACTTTTAAATGCGATGATCAAAGCTTAATTATTTATTGATAACTGAAGGGTGTATAGGTCAATTTTCGCCTGCCTCAGGGTGTGAACGGTAGTCCTAATAAACACAAGATTAATATTGACACCTGCGTTAATGACATCCATTATCAAGGATTATCGTTCGGATTTATCACTCATTACACTGTCCTTTCACAATATTAGATTTCAATAAAACACTAGTACTTTCATGTTTACTTTTGAGTACCAACAACATTTTTTGAAACTTTGATTATTCATTAAAAAAACGAAATTAAATGAAAAAGTAAAATTTAGAAATAATATTAGACAATAACCCGTTTGATTTTAATTTGTATGCAAGCAGTTCGGATCCAGATCAGGCCCGACGTTAAGTCGGGTCTGGTCTGGGTCTGAAATGTTTGAAAAGAAGTTATCAGTCTGTCTTAGTTCAAAATCTTTGAAGAAGAGTGTTATCAGTCGGACCTAGCTTTTTATTGAGTATTCAAATTAAACCTCAAATCAAACTGTATAATTAACTCAAATATTTAACGTCTAAGTAGTACATACCCAAATGATTTTTTGAAAGTTTGATTATTAATAATAAAAAATAAAACGAAGAAGTAAAATTTAGAAATAGTATTTGACAATAACATGTTTGATTTTAATTTGGGTGTAAGCAGTTTGGATCCAGATCAGGCCCGACGTTAAGTCGGGTCTGATCTGGGTCCGAAATGTCTGAAAAGAATCTTATCAATCGGTATTACTTCAAATGTTTGAAAAAGATCGCATATTGCAGTCTGTTTGCAGAATTTATTTAGCATGCTTAGTGTTACTACAAATAGCAAATATACTTGCATATATTCATGAGAGAAGCCGTATAACCAGAGAAAACTTATCTTTAGAGGTGGAATTAAACGTATTAAAATGTATACTTTTTGAGACAGGGGTCAACTGTTGAATGTGACAAAATGTTATAATTAAAAATTTCCCTACTTTAAATACCAATAATACCCTACTTTAAATCAAGAAACACGAAAAACATCAATTGTGTCATGTTCTTTGTTAGTCACCGAGGCCAGACCGATTATTAGAATAAACAGAAATATTCCCTTATCAGTCATCTATCAATTAATACCCCAATAAAACAGTAATGCATTTGTCTGCAGATAAGACTCTAAATTACCCCATTTGTGCCACACCTTTGCCAAACAGACGAATCAATTTCGGATTTAAGGGCTGTTGGTTAATCAACAATTTCATAAAAGAAGATCCGTTTCTGTCGGGTTTCAACTTCAACTCGCGTTGATCCTGACCTGACTCCTCCAAAGGGCAGTCAAATCTGGATCTTCGCATTTTATTGGATGTTAACAATCAATGGTGCGCTGTGGCACGTGTCTATTGACAATCGCAGCTCAACACACATATGGGTATAGAATCGTGACCAAATGTGACATTAGCAAACAGTGAAGAACTAGAGGAGATTGCACCAATGTGACACTCATCAAAGTCCGTCCCATTGCTAATTATCGTTTTCCAATAATAGTCCAATTCAATACGATAAAAGAGATTTATCAAACCAAAATGTTGAAATATCAATCCCTTTGTAGAGGGTATCAGTTTCAAATCGTGGCTATCATGGTCGGACTGCTCCGAGGTTCTTATTACCATACAGCATGTACAGTGTAGACAAAGATGGGATGCAATATCACGCGACATTTGAGCCGCGACATGAGATTTCCAACAATGTGGTATGTGCGACCAGAATAACCTCAGATCAGCCTGCGCATTTGCACAGCCTGATCAGAGCCTTTGCTAGTCGCTTCAAAATCCACGTATGTTAAGCTACTGACTGAACACCATTTCGAGTTTCTATGCTTGAAAGGAGGCTGCACAGGCTGGTCTGAGTCTACACTTGTCACAATGCCACATTGATGGAAATCACATGTCGCGGCTCATTTAACCAGAGGTCGGATTCTGACAAATACATGGGAGAAAGTTAAAAATGTACAAAATCCTGAACTTCATATTTTCAAATCTTACACCTCGCAATTTGCCTACAAATGCTAATAATGAGGTTTGAATTGCAAATTTATCTGAAAATATGTCAGGGAAGCTAACACTATCTTCCTTATTTAGAATCTTGAAGCTGTCTTTCCAAAGAAAGACAGCAGCACAATTCTGAAATCAGGAATAATCCTGAACAGATGATGTAAATGTTAACTATACAGATTGTAATCACTCACCTGGCTTTCTGGTATCGATTTCTTTACTTGTGATGTGTCCCATCTTTGTTTCACACCTGGCAAAGGCAGCAAATCCTCAATTTTACAACCCGAAAAACTTAAACACTTAATATCTGCCAAGCACACATAATCACTAAAGTACTTAACTTGAGAGTGTCCGACAATTAAAGACTTCATGATTAATCACAATATCACACTATTTTACACATAGTATTTGAGTTCCGTAAAATAAAGAATAATTGCACACACATATAATAAGCACGTGTATTATTTACTTTAGCAATATTCTGTAATTCGAAAATCAAGACATTTTAAGGGAACTGCATAAGGGTTCAAAGTATTTCATTGGTTAGTATTTTGAAAAAAAAAGGATACGATTTCATTGGTGAAATCGTCACGGTCACGGTCACGAACACGGTCATGGTCACAAGACACAGAATTAACTAATTGCAATTTGTTGATCGTTTGATCTTCCCAACAATTACATAAAGTATGTGCAAACTGCAGCAATCAACATGTTGTATTTTTCCATGCGGAAGTTACTAATTAGCACTGTTGTGTTTGAAAATAACATTTTGAAGCCATAAGTGATATTGGTAATAACACTTAATTACTTAACTATCTTTTTGATCTTTCATGTCAATATGGCATATCGCAGGAACAAACAAGATCCTAACAAGCCGAAAATAATAACGTGAGATCACAGCAGCAAAGAAAAAAGAAGAACAAATAGCCTTTTGGAAAAAAATTCAAGTCTCAAAATCACAAACATCTCGAACTCACAATACCTTTGTCTCAAGTCGAGGACTCTACCACTGAACCGCTGTATAACACATTTTGGTGATCGTAAGGTCCACCAAAGTCAAAGTCAAGAAAAGATATGGGTACAACATAGGATTCGAACTAGCTATCTCTATTCTAGACTTGCTTCCAAACCCAATGTCAAGGAAGTGTGGGGGAGAACTTGTGTACTTTTCTGTATACTTTGCAAACATATTGTATATCTAATGCACTCGTCCTGATCGATGCATACCCTCTCAGCCCTAAGAACATCATTTAATTCGGACTGATACTCGATCCACCTTAAAATTGTGTATGTACAGCCCATTTAAACCGTACTTTAAAGCAAACGTAACTGCATAGTGAAATGTCAATGTACTATTATTTCTGCTTTAAGCATAAAGCATATAACGTACGAACCTAACTGCATTACATCTCAATTTTGTGAATTCAACTGCTTGAAAGCATTAGTTCAACAAAAATTAAATAGTGCGAAGGTGTCTGTACACAGATGATTCAATACTGGAGCTAAGTAAATGGATAACTAAATAAACTTCTATAAATTTCCCTGTATCCTAACCTAATATCTCAAAACTGACTGTCATTAGCCAAAAAACGTTAAAATGGCTATCTACAGTTGACTGTCATTAGCCAAAAAACGTTAAAATGGCTATTGACAGTCAACTGTAAATAGCCATTTTAACGTTTTTTGGCTATTGACAGTCAACTGTAAATAGCCATTTTAACGTTTTTTGGCTATTGACAGTTGACTGTAAATAGCCATTTTAACGTTTTTTGGCTATTGACAGTCAACTGTCAATAGCCATTTTAACGTTTTTTGGCTATTTACAGTTGACTGTAAATAGCCACTTCGTTATTATTTATTAAAAGATGCGATATTTATTTGTATTCTACAAGTATTGAAGAACGATGGGATGAGAGTATAATTGTTTTCTGTAATATCTTGTATTACCGCAAATATTGTAAAGAGCGCACTCGTTCCTCACGAGAAATTCGTTGAATTTCTTTCGTTAATTATGCAAGGTCAACAAACTCGTGATTTAGGTGCAATGATAGTTCAGCGAGGCTATAAATGATCGTTTGAGATGTTACATGATCATTCGAGGCAAGACAGATCAAATGAGAAATCCTGTTGGGTTTATGTGCGTTTACTCGCCCACCCAACCTAATCATTGTTGCGAAAACGGTTCGTTATGTAGATTTCTAAAAGATATATTGCAAAAGATTGTTTTTTTTTCATGTCCCAAGAATATTTGTCTTTACATGATAATTGACTGATTGGTTATCAGTTTCTTTTAGATACACTGTAAAATTGAGAGATGATATGATGTTCAGTCTATGTTGTCTTTCGAACCGAGAACTGCTTTGTGGTATCCTAAGCAAGGGACTATATTTGAATGGATGGATATTGGCTGGGTGTAAATTTATTGTTATGAAATTTTGTCTTAATTACATAATTTTGTTTTTTAAAAAAATGAGGGGTAACGTAATTAACACGCTGTAACACCCAAACACCCGAGCCGCCAGAGAGCTGACATGTTTCAATAAGCTCGTTAAATGATACGCTTTATGAAAAACATAGTCTACAAAATTCCCCTGGGGGAGCAAAGCCCTTAGTAGCTCATAGCCTAGTAGTTGCCGTTTGGCAAATGACGTTATCATTTTGTCAAGTAACGTTACGAGATTTGTGACGTACCGTCACGAGAATCATACAGGTGCTCGCTTGAAAGAGCTATTTTGTTTAGCTTTCATGCTCTTGGTGATCGATCACTACCTAAGAAGTATCACCCAGATGCTTACTAAAACAAGCTATCATTACTTTTCAAGGTCTTACTGATCAGTCAGGGGCGTAACTTGTATAAGTTACAATATATATCACTCGAAGAAGTTAAAATTGTGTCTTTTCAACAATGATTTCAACGTAAGGCTACCGAAAGTAATTTATTTAGGTTATATCTGAAATTATCAACGCCAAGGTCAAATTTTAGTCCGTCAAAAATATAACTTATTAAAGTTAATAAGTAGCTTATTTTCTGATTTTCAATGACCTCGCGTACAAATTTTTAGACGATGCGTACACAAATTTATTGCATAGCCATAAAGTTATGTAAAAGGTCTTTCAGATAAAATTACCCACATGGCCGTGAAAATTGCAGTAACTCCGGAATATGAAGATAAAAAAAGATAGTTTCACTCAAACAGGTTACTTTTGATTTTGTTGCTAAAAAGTTAACTGCTTTAAGTGATATATTTTTTAACTTTTGGAAGTTATGCACCTGACTGCTGATAGAGCAAATCGCTGGGGACTGGCTGAAAGATATTTGATTTCTAATGCTCTATCAAAAAATAGCTCTTTCAAGGACGCATGTATTACTTTCCTCGCTAATCGATCAAACTCATTCTGGCCTCTGGAAAGATATACATGCATGCTTCGTGTCAAAACTTCTTTCTTTTTTATAAATATACAGACAAGAAAAACGGCAGCAGGATTCAATAATAATTGAGCCAGTGCATGAGATTTCCAACAATCTGGTATGTGCGACCAGCAAAGCCTCAGATCAGCCTGCGCATACGCGCAGTCTGATCAGAACCTTTGCTTGTCGCTTGAGTATTCTATGATTATTAAGCTACTGACTGAACACCATTTGGAGTTTCTAAGCTTAAAAGGAGGCTGCAGAGACTCGTCCGAGTCTACACATGTCAAAATGCCACATTGTTGGAAATCTCATGCACTGGCTCAATTGTAAAAAAGCAATTGTCAGCGCCTGCTTACTCTGCTCCTCTCTCGGTTTGGTAAATATACATACTAACGCAATCTCAGAAGAGCTTGCACTGCTTGCACACACAACGTACAGCAGATGATGCAAGTTCGTACTTCTCACCAAGCGTATAGTCACATTGGTCGATGGTCGGTTCAAAACTATTACTTATATTACTTGGCTTTTCGCTTACTGTAACGGCGGCGCCTCATGAATGCGTAATTAGTACTGGTCAACCTTAGACATAGGTGAAAGCTGAAAATGAGGCGTGGGTTTATTCAAAAGTAACTGTATCATCTTGTTCCAAAACCTCAGTCATTATTTAGTCCTTAAAACACCAGCAAAATAACTGCATCTGAAAATGTCTATTTAACATAGGCAGGGAGGCAAACATTGTGAACCCAGATCAGACTGCTCCTAAAGGAGCAGTCTGATCTGGGTCCACACTGTTTATCTATGAGGCTTCAAATAGTTTAGTGGACGACAAAAAACATACATTTTGTGATTATGCGCTTTAAGGGTTAATAAATACGAGTTCAGTGTGTATACGGTTAGAATTTTCATGATGCACGGCTCAAAACGCTTATTAACTATTTGCCAAATTATAAATAAAACCTGATATCCCTTCCTTAGCAGATGAAATAGCCGAACCACACCCAAATATGAATATTAAAGTTACCGCCTTTACAGTAAGCGAAAAGTCAAGTAATACACATGTACATTTGTAATACGAAAGGTACTTTGTCTATTGAATGACATCATTTAATCAACAGGTGCGATAAAAACATTAAAATCGTAGAAAACCACAAATTGACGTTTGGGTATTGTATAAACAACAGTGATGGAGATTGCGCCCCGACTAGTAAGCTATAATAATTATCCTTTAAAGAAATGAATTCAATGTTTGGAATGTTCATGGAATCATGAATACTTCGAGTCTCCTGCAAAGTAACGTTGTAACTACGTTAACTTTGCAAGAGACCCGAAATATTCATGATTCCATGAACATTCAAAAAATTGAATTTATTGTTTATGTATACATTTTATTATAAATATCTAAAATATAGAAATTATCTATAATTTTGGAATCAAAACAGTTTTCTATTTAATATGGAATTGTATTAATGGTTTTGTTGGAGTGAAAAACGTGAAAGCCAAACAGCCGGCGTGAACACGGACTGGCAATGGAGCAAACAAGAAGCTTGTTTTGCAAATGCGACACGGGTGTGGCTCGCTGTCAACCACAACACCAGTGTCACTCCTAGCGAATGAATTCGATGTTCGAAACGTATTGCACGGGCAAGTGAGGCAGTATCAAACAAATCTATGTCATTCGTGAGGCTATGAACGGTTGCAAAAATCTTAAGATGCATTATAGCTTGCTTTGAATTGCAAATATTACCACATGTGCATATTCAGACAGTGCATTTTGTGACTTTTCAGTTAACAGTAATCTTTTATTTATTTTTTAATTTTTTCTGTAGTTTTACGGGATGGTGCATTAGTATTACTTGACTTTTCGCTTACTGTAAAGGCGGCAACTTTAATATTCATACCTGGGTGTGGTTCGGCTATTTCATCTGCTAAGGAAGGGAAATCAGGTTTTATCTATAATTTGGTTAAGAGTTAATAAGCTTTATGAGCCGCGCAAACGTGAGTGCATTTCATGAAAATCCTAACCGTATACACACTGAACTCACATTTATTGACCCTTAAAGCGCATAATCACAAAATGTATGTTTTTGTCGTCCATTAAACCATTTGAAGCCTCATACAGGTAGATAAACAGTGTGAACTCAGATCAGACTGCTCCTGTAGGAGCAGTCTGATCTAGGTCCACAATGTTTGCCTCCCTGCTTATGTTAAATAGACATTTTCAGATGCAGTTATTTTGCTGGCTTTTTAAGGACTAAATAATGACTGAGATTGTGGCACAAGATGATACAGTTACTTTTGAATAAAACCACGCCTCCTTTTCAGCTATTACCTATGCCTAAGATTGACTAGTCCTAATTTCGCATTCATGAGGTGCCGCCTTTACAGTAAGGGAAAAGTCAAGTAATATAGTATGCCAAAATTGACCTCAGACTGATATTCGTGCGTTTTCGTGGAGTACTCCGACCTTGGTCACGCTTTTACAGAGAATATGAAGATAATGTCAATTCGTTAATGCAAATGGTCTGATAGCCTAGTGGTTAGTTGACTACTTAAAATCAAGCATACCTGGATCGAAACTTATAAGGAACCTTTTTTTTAATTGTCAAATTGTTTTCTTTTTTAAGTCAATATTGTTCTTATATTTTACGTCATCTTGTGATGAGCTTTACATCTTTCATATGTATTTAGCCGCTTTTGTATTAATTATTCCCTAAAATTCCCACTATTTCCTTGTCAGCTGATAACATTTGCAAATAGTTTGGACCCAGTTCAGTACCAACAGAACGTCGGTTCTGATCTGGATACAGACGATTTGACACTCTGATAGTGTTCCTGTAAGAATTTTCGAAAAAGTTAAATGTCAGCAGATGATAACTAAAGTCTTGAAAAGTATTCAGCGTGCAATGAGTTAATCACATGTAGGCTTATTTAAATTATTCACCGTGCTGTTTTTGTTACATAAACGTATGCCAAATTCAAATAAATATATCCAATTGTGCACAAAATCAAGAATGAAGACGAAGAAACTAGCAAATTGAAAAAGAAAATGAAAAAAATATACTTAAATGCTACTGGACTCGAACCCACATCTTTTGAGTGCTAGAAATACTCGACTATCCACTAGGCTATCGGGGAATTGTGATTATTTTCATTCAGATTAGTAATTGTACAACAATCTAAAGCACACTTTTTACAAAGATTCACGAAGACTGGGTGAAAGGTCATTGAATATTCATATGTCTCGGGTCAATTTTGACAAACAATATATCTTGGGCTGTTAGAGAACTGTTTTCGTGCATTTCATCAATACACTTGTTATACTATTAGGCGCAGTTTCTGAATGCTTTTGAGAAAATTTACCTCATTGTCCTAAAGAATGAAAGTAGTCTTCAATTGAAGATAAATGTCTATACTTAATTTTTGCTTGGGTCCAACGCTCAGAAATGGGTAGCGTCACATTGTAAAAGGTAAGATAACTTAATACTCACAGAAAACAGAATCAAGAAGTACGAATTTTAAAAGTATCAAGTATAGACTTTCTTCTGAGGACAAAGGGTCTGACACATTTTTTTAAGATAATTTGGTAAGTTTAGTGCGAAAACCAATGTTTGAAAGCTGAGTAATGGCGTCTTATTGAGCTTATTATGTATGTTTTCAATATGGCCGCCGAAATCGTACAGAATCTTACATTGTTGTTGATTCATTGTTTTAATGTACCTGTTGGGGTTCTTTGCTGGTCTTTGTATTATTATGCTTCTGTTTGCGTTCTTTCTATTTTGTTAACACCTTGACGAGGAAGCGAATAATGATAGTTGCTTTGCGTTTTTTGTCTTCCTGATGTCTTGTGACTGTTCTGTTGCTCTTCCTCATGATGCCGTGGGTTGATCTGCAGTAGTGAGTGTGGTATTTCCTGCTTATACTCACTTACCCTTTGCTTATCTAGTGTCAAGCTATTACATTTGTATAATGAATGTTTGATTCATAACACTATTTTGAACTAGTTTCAAGCTTTTAAAATGATAAACGAGAAATGAGTTTTGAGAATCGACAGGTAGATTGATTTAACTGTCGCCATTATGTCCATTCTTCCAAGCACTACCCACAAAATGTGTTACACTATCTATATATCAAAAGTAAAAGCATTTAAATTCCTTAGTACCCGGTGAATTAGACCAGCCTTGCGTCCTCAGGACAACTTCTCGCGGGCGTCAAATTGTTTTGTGGGACCGCCTTCAATAGGTAAATGTATTGCCTTGAAAATAACCCAATTTGAGCTATGTGAAATTGCGTGATTTCCACGGCAACAAATAATGCGCTTCAAAACAGTTGGGTATGTCCCTACAAAATACTTATACTCAGCAGAATCTCATCCTAAAGTAATAACTCTATAAAAACCAAAAGTAAGACATAGCAGCTTCATTCAGCGGTAAAGTATGCTAATGATCTTATTTGCATATTCATGAAAATTAATGGATACATTAGGAAATCGTAAAAAAAATAAAAGAGTGAACCCACAAAGATACTAACATCTCAGCCGCGAATTATTTCAGGCAACCATTCTTGGTACCAAATATTGCCAAAGCACTGCACTTTTACCAAATTGTCCATTATACAAATTTTCTAACATTCTCACTCATACATATTAATCAAAATATTAGAAATAAGAGAAAATGTTGGAAAATTTAAAGGGGTGTACTTACATAATTACGCATATGTCAGTTGCTAGTTATCCCATTCTTCTAAGCTTGTTCTCAAATTAAAGCCTAGAGCCAATTTTCATCTTTCTGTTTTTTTTTCTTTCTTTTTTATGTTTTTCTTATATATTCATGAGTATGCCAATGAGATCATTTGTATATTCAATATTGGGTCGACGAGCTATATCTCAACTTTTATTTGGTACCATGTTTGGTAGTCCAGGATATAAGGCAGCTGAAATATATGTTATTTTGTAGGTCAAACCACTTTAGTTTTCTACTGATTTTGACTTATTCTTTTTATGTGTTCTTTAATATTCGTGAACATGAAAATTAGATATTTCAAATACATATAATCATAGAGGGGAGGGGGCGCATACCTGTATCTCAACTTTTATTTGGTACCAAGTTTTGTAGTCTATGATAGTAAGCAGCTGGCGTAAAGATATTTTGGTAGGGATACCATCTTAATTATTCTACCAATTTTGTCTCTTTCTTATGTTTGCATTAATATTTATCGATATTCAAATTAGATTATTTGTATATTTAATCATTTTCATCAAATGAAAAATATCTCAACGTTTATTTAGTACCTGGTTTTGAAGTAGATCATAGTTAGCAGCTTACTTAGTGGTTATTTTGAACGTTAATCACATTATTTTTTCTATAAATCTCTTCTTATTTCTTGAGTGTTCATTAGTATTCATGAATATTCAAATTAGACCATTCGTATGTTTAATCATATTGGTCAAAATGCAAAGTCTCAACTTGAATTTGGTACCAAATTTTGCAGTCTACAATAGATGGCAGAAGACATAAAGGTAATTTTGTAGATAACAAGATAATTCCTATATTTTATCATTTTGATCAAATGGCTATGTCTCAACTTTTATTTGGTACCAAGGTTGTAAGATAGGATAATAATCAGCTAGCGTCATGTTAATATTGTAGGTATACCACCTTAATTTGTCTACCAATTTTGTCTTAGTTCTTATGTTTACATTAATATTCATGAATATTCAAATTAGATAATTTGTATGTTTAATCATTTTACTAATAGTCAAATGACTATGTCTCAACTTCTATTGGGTAACAATTTTTATAGTCTAGGATAGTTAGCACCTTTAGTATGGGTAATTTTATAGGTATTCCCCCTAAATATTTCTGCCAATTTTGTCATAGTTCTTGTGTTTACATTATTATTCATTAATATTTAAATAAGTTAATTTGCATACTTAATAATTTCGGTTAAATGGCAAAGTCTCAAATTTTATTCTGTACCAAGTTTTATAGTCTAATCTAATAAACAGCAGACGTATAGGACATTTTGTAGATATACTCCCTTAATTTTTCTACCAATTTTATCTTATTTCTTCCGTTTACATTAATGTTCATGAATATTTAAATTAGATAATTCGTACATTTAATCATTGTAAATAATGCCTATTTTGGTAAAACTTAAAGTTAATGTTCAAATTTGGATTAATACCGCAATGTTCTGACAACAAAATTAAGTATTAGTTCTATAACCCCTTCACTTAAGGCAGTTTTGACTTAATAAAAATGCTTTTCAGCGTTTAAAATATTATCCACTATCCTTCAATGAGTTTTAGCAACAACTCAGTATGAGCGATCAACATGTTGTCTTTGGGTTAAAACTAGTTTAAATGTTGCTTCGTGCATTTTTTTAGAGATAAGTTTAACTGAAAACTGAAAGGAGGTGTTTTGTTTACCATTTATTTGCATACATAACGAGACTTTAGTAAAAACGATTCGATGTAATTTAACAAAAACATGTCGGATTTTCGCAACTTTCACAGAATCATAATATACCTATATGGGGATACTTCCTTAAAATTTCAAGAAATTTCACCATTTATCGACGAGTTATACCCTCGTCTATATCACTGGTATATGTTCGAAGCACTGAGTTTGTTAGTATACTAAAGTGACCCTCATTTAAAGGGTAATAATTCGATAAGTATACTTTATTTTTCTTTAGGTCTGGTGCTAGTTTAAATGTGACAGAGTCCTTTATAGAAATGTTAATAGTGCATTAGGATGGGGATAACCATATGGGGATAACCATATTCAAAATTTTCATTTGGGGAGGTATATCGTCGGATATACGTTTGGAAATCAACTAAATTTCCGACAGTATATCCGACGATATAGCTCCCCAAATGAAAATTTTGAATACAGTTATCCCCTAATTGCTTTACCATGTGACCTATGGAATCTGTTTTCAGATTGCTTGTATTTGTTTATTGCTCTGTGTTTGTGCGTTGACCTGTGAAGGAGGTTACGTAGGGAAGAGACCATCTGGTTGCTATTACAGTCGTCGACAATGCGAAGCCAAGGTTAGTACAAAGGGGTTCAGTTATAAATAAACATAATAATAGAGCAATTCTTTGGTAGCTCCTGTTTTAAGTAATGGTCGATATAC
The DNA here is from genome assembly GCA_964019695.1 of Loripinus fragilis. Classification (NCBI taxonomy): domain Eukaryota; kingdom Metazoa; phylum Mollusca; class Bivalvia; order Lucinida; family Lucinidae; genus Loripinus; species Loripinus fragilis. The sequence continues at coordinate 22,473,744 of OZ026518.1, forward strand.
ATCGAATTGTCAAACATTGAATAAAAGCAAGCATGTTTTATGTCCATGCTTGTGTTTATGTGAATCTAGCCTTTCAGTATTTATATTCAGGCAATCAGCACATGCTCTGAAGGGCCACTGAACATGTGCAGTCCGACCATAACCTTCGCTCATCACATGCAAACAGAATGAAAGTAGATAGCGATAGATACCGTACAAATGGAATGCTTTAACATGATAATTATTAATGTCAAATAATCTGACCAATAGTTTTTGTTGCTCCAAAAATGGTTTATACAAATTGACTGCGGCTAAATAAGACCGTGCAATTTATCTGTAGGACACGTCCGTGTTTGGGAGTGTTTTATATATGAAGCGAACATTTGATATGACACATTGAACGTTAACCCGAGAAATCTTAAAAGCATGAACACACCTGAGGCAATCATCTTGTCAATTTTGAGCTTATTGTCTGCATTTTTTTTTCTCACAAATTATAGAGTATATTTGCTTTATGAAGGTAAATATCAAATTTATTTCATCGAGCGTGTTGAAAACATCAGGCTTTTTACGTATGCGCAGCACGAGTGAAAATTCTGATGTTTCAACTCACGGTATGAAACATATTTGGCATTTACCGAATAAAAGCAAATTTTCTTTTTATTTTATACTTTTTTTAGGCTACATGCAAAAAGGACGAGCTGAAAATGCCAAAACGAAAATATTTAGCAAACCCAAATATTATCAGTTCACTAATGATTGATTTATTGCTGATATGCATTGATTTCACTGCTACGTAATTGTCCAATTTCTACAGGATGCACATTAACATACTAGTCCATGAGCTATTACGAATTTCGCTGCCATGAGGGAGGGATGGGTTGTAGACTATAAGTATATATCATGAGTATGAGGATGGGATAGAAAATTCCGTCCCGAGGATCACCGATAGGCATCACGATGCTTTTTCTTGCACACCACTTAATACTTCATTTTATATTACAAAGACATGAAAAATCTTCCAGAAAATCTTAAATTCGCTGAGATGCGACATAATGACGTCATTTTAACATTACAATGACATCACGGATCGATGTGCGGCGAGCGTGAGGGTGACGTGCGGCTATTCATGTTTTATCTTTCCCTAGAGCTGGTGCGGGTGTGTGAGATAAATAGAATCTTTCATTGGTGCTCAGTGGGGACAGAAAAATCCCAATCCGAGGGCCCACCGTTCCAGTGGGAAACGAGGCTTGCCGAGTTTCCCACTGAACGGTGGACCCGAGGGTTGGGATTTTTCAGGAACCACTGAACACAAATGATCGATTCTTTATCTCATATACCACGACCGTGCGGTACAGTACTGTATTTCTCTGTTGGTGACGTCACTGAGGTCGATGTTTACAGTCAATGACGCGCGCTGTACAAATCAACTTGAAACAGCGAATAAACAGCGCATTAAACAATAAACAAATGGTTATTTCATCAAAATGGATTTACAAGAACTAGCTTATCAGCCACAGAAACTCGAGTAAGTAATTTTGTTGAGGAAAATTTGTGTTTGTTTGTTTTTTACATCGTCAAGGCTCCCGTCACTCATTTCCAAACATGTTAAATTTGTCAATCGCAATGCACTCAGCATGTTCAAAGCATTGGATAAAGGTTTTAAGTACAAATGCGCAGTTTTACTTTTAAACCAAGTTGAAGGCTGACTTAAATCGCTGAAAATTCAACTTTGAATATTTCCTAACTGACAACTTTCGAAGGAATACAGTCATGCGCCAAAAATGCTATACCACATTAGCAACCGGTCGCGTGTGGCTTATCTCGTATTAGTTACGCTTATCTCACATGGGTAGCGATGTGGGACAGATTTTTCCAAACAGCGAGCTTACATATGGATCACTCAATCTTGTATGCATTGGTATGTGAGAAAGAAATATCTCACATGAGTGAAAACTGCGGAAATTCCGATTTGTTGTGCGAAAATATGTTGTCTTAAAGCTTATTATCTAACAATTATTTTGAATTATGTTGACCCTCTGTCGGTTGGGGCTTTTTGGTGTTACAGCGTGTTGAATACGTTACCACTCATATTTTGAGAGACAAAATATGAAATTAAGGCTGTTAAAGTAGTACTTAAACTATTCACATTGCCTAAGCGGTCATGTAATATGTACGGACAGTTAATTACCTGCAGATATTAATGTTTGTTCGAGTAATTATACCCATTATGGAGTCATTTGCGTTACATTCACACCCTATAAATTATATAGTTTCATTTCATAATATTTTCGATCAAATAGAATGTTTCTAAAAGACAATTAATTAACCATTTCAAAACTGCAAACCACTTGCTTCTATTATAAACTCTTCAATGATTATAATATGTTGTATATGACAACCCAGAAGAAAAGAGTATGTTACGACCTGTGTCATTAAAAAAGTATGTAATCCTCTCTGTAAGATTTTAAACACCATATATGAACATTCTGTTGATAAACCAGAGTGAACAGGGATATTGAACATTATTTTTGTGGCTATGAAACAGGTATTTTATCAATAACTCAGAAGCTAAGTATAATAGTAACATATTTAACCAAACCAAATAAATGTAGATATCATTTAAAAAAAACTGCAGACCTATTTCTTTGTTAAACGTTCTATACAAAATGGCTTCAGCTGCTATAGCAAACAGACTTAAATATGACTTTAGACAATCTTATTCGCGTAAATCAAAAAAGGCTTTATCTCAAGGAGATTTATAGGAGAAAATATTCTATTAATATACGATGTTCTGTTTGAAACAAAAAAAACGGAACCTTCAGGGCCTTTTTTTATCAATTGATTTGAAAAAAAAGCTTTTGACACTGTCTCATGAAAATTTACAGTTACAGGCATTATAAGTTTGGACCATCTATTGTTAGATGGATTAGTCTCTTTCAAAAAGGAGCAGAATCAAGTACTATTGAGAATGGATTTATATCGGATTTTTTTCTATTTAAAGCAGGGTTGAAGACAAGTCGACCCAATGTCCCCTTAAATTTTTATTTTATGTGCTTAACTCTTAGGAAAAATAATAAAAACAGAAATGATATACATGTAATAAAAAAAGATAATAAGGAATAAAAAATAAGTCAATTTGCAGATGACACGCAATTGTTCTTAAATAGAAGTGAAAACTCTCTCAGAGAAACACTAGACATCTTACCAAAAATTATACAATGTTGGGGCTAAGGATGAATGATGAAAAACCCAGAGCAATATGGATAGGTTCATTTAGTAACTCTACAACACGACTGTGTCATAAATTTAGATTAGAAAGGATACAGGGGCCTTTTAAAATTTTAGGTGTTACATTTACGACAGAAATATATAATATTTGGGATTTAAACTACAATGATATAATCAAAAAGGGTGAAGGTGTTTGCAAACAATGGTCATAAAGAAAACTAACTCTCATAGGTAGAATAACTATACTAAAATCATTAGCACTTGCAAAGTTTATTCACCTGTTACTTGCACTTCAAAATCCACCTGACAATTTGTTGCAAAACATAGAAAATATAGTTTATATTTTTATGGTGTCACAAGACATCTTTTTTGTCTGCGGCCCCTCTTTGAGGCCTCATACCTTCGGGTCTTCCTCCTGGCCCGCCGATGTCTGCGCGACGTCCAGATAGAGTTGGGCGAAACATCATTGTTAAAAACCTTAAAGCAGGGGGACTCAGAATGATAAATCTTTCAGAATTTATTAAAGCACACAAAATATCTTGGTTTGGAAGGGTGATTCAGAACTCTGAAAACATAGAATGGTATTCTTTCTCAAAAATTGATTTTAATTAATTATTTAGCTGCGGGCCTGAATACCCTGTAGAGCATAGTAAAAACTTACACAATCCGTTTTTGGAAATATTGTCTTAACTCGAGGTCAAAATTTTGTTATGTATTCAAAGTGGAATCAAAATATAATATTCTCTGTTCACCTATCTGGTTCAACAATAATTTAAACAGAGGGCAAAATTTATATATTAACTACAGGTTTAAAAAGAGAATTAAATATGTATCAGACTTTTTAGATATAGACGACAATATGTATCAGTTTAAGGTTTTAAAAGAAACATAAGTATATGGTATTAATGACACTTTTTTGGATTACCAATCATTAATTTGTAAAATTCCAAATAATTGGAATAGCATAATCAAAATTAACAGGCAGGTGTGTATCAAGACTCAATATAATGTTACATGTAATATCTATGTTAAATACTTGCTTTAAAATAAACGGGATTGTAGAACATTTTATGACCAGTTGATACAAGTCGACCAAATTAATAGGCAGGAAAAATGGATGAACGAATTGGGGTAAATAAATGATCAGGAATGGTATACGTATAATTCAGTTATAAAAGATTTTAACGAGGTAGTTCTTAAAGGGTTTCAATACGAATTAACAAATACAATTTTGGTCACAAAATCCTTTTCACATCGAATAAGGAAAATTGATGATGATCTGTTTTCATATTGTAAGCAGGAACCAGAAACGATTTTACATCTATTTGTCGATTGTGATAATCTTAAAGAATTTTGGCAATCTCTATGTGGCTGTTATAAAATATAAATATAAGGATAAATATGGATTCAAAATGTATTTTATTTTTTATATCAGGGAAAAGTAAAACTAGGAAATTACCTACTTGCAGTTGCAAAACACTATATTTACAAGAAAAAATTTTCTGACAAACAAAATTAAACATCTATTTCTTTATTTTAATGCTCAAAGTCAAATTTCAATGTGAAATGTTTATTCCAAACATCAACAATAAAATGTCAAAGTTTCTATCAAGATGGACCCCATTCTATAAATACTTCAACAAAAACCAAGACCAGACAAATAATAATAATAATAATAATAATAATAATAATAATAATAATAATAATAATAATATGTACAAAAATGATACAAACAATTATACTCCTGGTAATAATTGGGAACACACACATTAAATGTTGAATAACGCCTTTACTGGTTTACGTTTTTAATAAGACAAGAATATTTCTTGTAACGTTTTAGTTGATTTAATGAGAAGGCTCGTAGGAGACAAAAATACTTTTTTGCAACATTATTTATGATATACCAAAAACATGTTAACTTTTATTTATAACAAGATAGCTGTTATAATATCGCGTAGTTTAAAAAGTACAGTGATGAATGCCACATTGCGCAAGTCATAAATATGTACCAATTCTAATCCCAACAATTTAGCGAGAACAAATATTATTCACAAAAACAGACGTCAATTTACACCAGACCAAATAAGTAACCCAGGCAAAGCTGATAGTTGAATAGATGCAAAGTAATGAGAATCGAAAAGTATTTTATAGAATCTCTCTCTCTCTCTCTCTCTCTCTCTCTCTCTCTCTCTCTCTCTCTCTCTCTCTCAATGTATATAATAAATGTATGTTATATGTGTTGTTTGGAAAAGTGAGGATATTTTGAATTAAAAGTATAAAAAAACATTATTTCTGGTCTGAAGTATCTTTTCTGTATGTTTGTCAATATGTACCGGTGGTACAAACTTTTAGGCGTTCTACATTATATTGCTTAATTCCATAATTGATACATTGAGTGCTTTTATCCTTTCAGAGCTGATTTGTGTGTTAAATTGACATTAAATTTATAGTTTGTCCAAAATAGAATGTATCAGTTCATATTAAGAGAATATGTCAAATTGTCAAAGCATAATTACTAATAATTGTGAAATATTATATTTATGAACTTTTTTTAAACAACAAAATAAATATTTTTATCGGTTTTTAGGGTTTAAGCCTCATCAACATAGCCAATAATTGATCTAAAGTTCCAGATGAATAAGGATAAAATCACACGTTCTGTCCCAATTGGTAATAAACATATGAGCCAAGATCTGACAGAAGGGACCTTCTGGCAATAAAAGTCAAAAGTGAGATATTTACAGAGAAAGAAAGACCTAGCTGTTATAAACAATTACAGAAAATTTGAAGAGATTATCTTTACAAATAAGAAATGTATGAGCGTTTAAACTCGTATAGATGATGCGTTTTAAACATGATGTCACTTAACGTTATTAATGACGTTCTGACGTCAACGCCATTGTGTTATCATCAATTATTGCTAATATATAGACGCTAGGAGCAATATTTCAAGAATGCTCCGTGTTTCTGTTAATTTGATGTGTATACAATTACATAGACTGCACAAATAGCCCACACACGCACATCCCGTGCTTATAAAAGCATTTGAAATGAGGTACTCTGTTTTAAAGGAAGTGTGTAGTCAATATGCACAGCTGTTGCCATGTCAACATGCATTATACGTATCACTAAATTTATCAGAACTGTTTGCGCCTTTGATTGCATAACATGTTAGAAGCAATTTGACTCTACTGTAAGAACATGCAAAATCTTGAAAATTTAGACGTTTTTTTTAAATTTTGATTACACAAAACTGCTAACATGCCCGAAGGACCCTTTTGTCAGATCCGCGCTCATATATAACCGCATAAAATATATCATAATGACCTATGTATGTCCAAAATGCTGAGAGTCTGAAATGTTTCTATATGGTGGATTTAGATTTGGTATTACTTATCTGAAGAACAATAAGTTTAATACCAGTCATTAATTTAACAGCAACCAATTATTTTATTGTGTCCAGTGTATCCCGTTAGTTAACTGTTGTTTACATCATACAAACATAGTTAGTAACACAATACAGATAAGTATTTATTGTATTTTGTGATTCATCTACAATAAAAAAAAAAACTGCTGTTTACTAAATGCTATATGGGAAGTTGTAGCATACAAAACATTTGTGCTGCTACAGTAAGAATCAAGTGTTTGCATGCTGGTAGAATAAGAAGTGATATACGTTACATTAGATGCTATGCATTATAAGTGCATATACTAAGATAGTGTTTAAAGAGACTGTCTTCAAATCAAACTTTATATAGGCATTTTATTTCCAAAGTATTCAAAATATTGAAGTCTTATATAAGATTTGTGTTTGACAGTAGCAAACGTTTGAAAATTGTTTCCTTTAGATGAAAAATAATTGTTGATCTTATCGCTCAAATAAAGATTTGTCCAGCACGTGCGACTTTAGAACTTATCACATACTGTCAAAATGTATGCCTTTATTAATTACTTGCAGTGAAATTAGTCGTCTAATTTCTTGTTTCAATCTTCATCTATAGCCATACTTGGTGTATGCAGGCAACAAAAATTCTGGCCAGTCTGCACATTTACTCAGGCTCACCTGGTCTCTCATTTCTTGACAGCAAAGTGAGTACTAGTACCAAAATCAAATGTGCTGGCTCTTTGATAGAATCTTTTTGTTACTTGTTATAACCCACTTAACTTGGTTTGACATAAAGATGTAATTTTATATTAATTATCATGTTATCATTTGGCATGCTAAATACCACATTTAGTATAAAACAAAATCTCAATGTTAGACTAAGTCTTTTTGAGAGAAATATTACAAATAAAAATCTCAATAATTATTGAAGCTATTTTATTAAGTTTGTACAATACATTATCATATGACGCCGCGTTTTTATTTGAAATAACGCCATGCAATAAAATCGATGAACCACTGGTGGTTTACAGATTTTCCGTAAACGTTATGACGTCCATAACAACGCTGCGTACGTAATGACAAAATTTTAACGTGTTTACGTCAGAAACAAGACTTCAAAGTACTACTAATGTCATATGATAAATAGAATCTAGCATTCGTGGACTTGTATTATTAAATTTATTAAACTTATTGCGAAAAAGAGATAGAATGCTCGGCAAGTCTCGTATTTTATCCCTTTACCCAACTTGTTTAATAAATTCAATAAAACATGAGCATTCATGTTAGAGCATCTATATAATAGCAATGCAGGAGAACTTTTGAAGCACTTACATATCTCTTTTGATGTATGACTGCAATGAACCTTTAGAACAAATGTTTCCCTAGCTAGCATTTTCAATGTTTCACATTGTAAAGTATAATAGTCAGATCATAAGTGTATTATTGATCTTAAATATTCTTGTTATGCATGTTACCAAGATTAATTGCATCCTTTTTTTACCAAACTAGACGTGCTTTAGATATAAAGATACTACTACCATACCATAGGAATTAAAACCATATTGGTGGCCATGTCAGGTACCGTGTGCAGGACAGAAGCTGTTATGATTAAAAACAACTTCAAATTTTGCTCTAAGGACCAGGATAAAAAGGTTTAGATCGGACTGTGCAAACATGCAGTATGGTTGACACCTATTTTTCCACTGCTTTGATATGTTTTATAATTATAGTTTGTATGAGTGCTCGTTGTAGCGTAACAGAGCACACTGAGTCGAAGTTGATTGGGAGCTCCCATTAAAGATGTTTTCATAAGGAGGTACATGCATGCACATCGATGCAGACCTTTTTTGCATATCAAATGGCATTTAACTTGTTAATAAAACAACAAACTTATTAAAAAAAGGATTAATAATTTTGTTATTGTTATGAAACTATTATGGAATTAAATAAAATAAAATTTAGCAGCAGCAAAACACGTTTGAATGGAGAAAATGTTCTTTAAATTACTTTAACCCTTAGTAGTCCAATGTGCTTCCTATGAAGGTTGATACAATTACGACATGATTGCATATTGTGTATCCTAGTGGTCACAGGTTATAATTTTCATAAAACTATAATTTATATATCTTTCTCTGTATATATTTTGACTTAGCTAATAGAGCAGACCCTCATAAAATATCGCTCTCTGTGGCATTACACCTGCGTCTTCACTATCAGTTCAGTATTGGCCGTTACATTTACGGAGTAAAAATCTAGTCAACTAATACTTATATCAACTTAAAGATGGGTGGGAGGTGACAACTTTATGTTGTAAAATGTTTGTTTTACTTATTTTTAGTTACATGTTTTGCTGCTACGCACTGGGTATTCCCCTGTTGGTATACACAATTTCCCCGCTTCGCATACACAAAGTCCCCGTTTAGGATACACAAATTCCCCGTTTAACATACACAAAGTCCGTGTTTGGTATACACACATGAAGTCCCCGTTTGGTATACACACACGAAGTTCCCGTTTGGTATACATACATGATGTCCCCCTTTGGTATTTAAAAAAATCACTCCTAAAATACTTGTTCAAATTAGAAAACCATAAGTGGAATGTCGTTATACCATCATGAAATTATGTTAATCTTAATTTGGACAGCCTAAAATGAAAGGAAATGATATTCTTGCACACCGGATAAAGATATCTGAGATTTTACCCTGGGTTAGAAAATCTTATCTTACCCATGCTATCTTACCCAGGCTGTCACGTGAGGGCTACATACATTGGTTGTATTGGAGCTCACTCAAATTGTTGTCAAAGGACGTCATTGTTATGTTAAAGTGACGACATCATATTAAATTGCATCTAAGCGTATTCAGGGACTTCTGGAAGCTTATTTTAAAATATAAAAAAACAGTGGTGAGCAAGAAAAAGAATCCATTATTCGTGTAAGGGTACGATAGAGCAATCCGTCCCTCGGGATCACCGTTTGTCATCACTCGGCAAGCCTCGTTATGCAAAATGGTGATCCTCAGGATGGATTTTTCTATCCTACCCTTACATCTATGATAGATTCTTATGGTCCTCGGTTTGTAGGTTTACAACAACTGTCGTGCCAACCAATAGTGACAGTAACGTAATACTTTGTTTACAATTGTTTAGTAAAACATTAACTTGTACACTCCACTTGAGTTAATGCAAATCGATAGATCACTTGTGTATTAATCATCCTATCCTGCGGATAGGATTAATACTCAAGTGATCTATCGATTATAAGTCCCTTATAACTTTGTAAACAAAACATGACTTCACTGTAACTCTTGGCTGGCAGGGCAGTAAAGTCCCCGTTTGACATAGTTTGCAAGACTGTGTGCATGCGTATGTGTGTGTTGACTGGCTGGTAGTTGTCGTGTCTCATCGCTCAACCAGGTCATCACATAATGAGACACATAGAGGATCTTACATGAGTGCTCATGTTTTATTGAATTTATTTAACGAGTTGGGGAAAAGAGATAAAATGCGAGGCTTGCCGAGCATTTTATCTCTTTTTCGCAACGAGTTTGATAAATTCAATAATACAAGTGCACGAATGTTAGATTCTATTTATCATATGACAAATACTTTGAAATCTCATATCTGACATAAAAACGTTATACTTTTGTCATTATGATCGCAACGTTGTTATGGACGTCATAACGTTTCCCGAAAATCGATAAACCACTAGTGGTTTACAGATTTTATTGCATGGCTTTATTTCACTCCCAGACGCGGCGTCATATGATATATAATTATAGTATGTCATGCATGTAAGTAATGAAACCTACAACAAGAGTCGTGCCATAGAATCATAACAGATATTATTTATCTGCGCATATTAGTCAATTACGTGTTCCATCAGTTACACGCTTCCTGTACGGTGACAAAGTACCCACTTGATCCAGACTAGCATATACTGTCACATCGTGAAGCTAAATGTTCCAATTGAGATCAAACTGACACTTTTGTGATCATATGTGACTTAAAATATCTAAAAAGAAAAGTGTCGTTGCCAAGAAACAGGGTACTGTGTGTCTTGATTCATTGATTAGCTAGTGGTCTTTCATGCAAACCAAACATCTATGTGTCTTGATACACATCGGAACTAAGGATGAGGTTGGCACTGTGAAACCGGTTTAAGCTCTCCAGTAAAATATTTTTACTGACCGTTCCAAGGCGGAACTTCTTTTGTGGTTCATTAGTGTTTTTGTGTATTGTGTTTCTAATGCTTTTGTGTATGTTCATTGCTTTCTTGTGGCCATCTGCTGAGAAAGGGCTGACCTCTTGGCTCTTGTTGTTGATGTTTATTGTACTTTTGTTACTTTCCCATGTGGTATCCTGGGTCAGGTGTGGTACTTGATTGTATCGTTTCCTGATTTTTGCACCCTTTCTTACTTTTATACAAAGCGTGCAGGTTTAAAATCCAGTTTCTTAACAAAAGTATACAGACTAATGACGGATCCCTCTGCGCATTTGTGTAATTATACGGGTTCTGTTGATCACGTGGCCAACAAGTTCTAAAGAGGTTACAAAATGAACATATCAGTTTATAGTTCGAAGCAGAGAAACAATTACTTCGGACACAACTTGTAAAAGGAAATGTAGCCAATGTGACGGCTGAATTATATGATTGAGCATTTCACACTAGAAATTGACAAAAGAAGCTCAAATGAGGCATGACGGAAAATATTCATTACAATTATTGAAAAACATCACCAGACCATTGTTTGAAACTTTGAAAAAGCAAAACCGTACCAGTCTTTGAAAGCTTGTTTTTTCTGTGTTCAAGCCATTATATGTGTTCTTTTGAAAGAAAAAAAACTAAACCACTTCCGAACTTACCTGAAATGTTTACAAATAAAACTCTTTCCAGTGTACAGCTCTTTACATTTTTTTTTATCCCAGGTGTACGTCGCGAAACAATTTACCCAATTTCTCAGATATTTATAATGTGCATTTCTTTATATAGTGTTGCTGTACTGGTAAACTATGTGAACCAACAACAAGCGACGGAAGAACCTACTACAAGTGTCTTACTGGTACGAACAGCTTAGAATACCATTTGAGCCAGTGCATGAGAGTTCCAACAATGTGGTATGTGCGACCAGCAAAGCCTCAGATCAGCCTGCGCATACGCGCAGTCTGATCAGAGCTTTTGCTAGTCGCTTGAGTATTCTATGATTGTTAAGCTACTGACTGAGCACCATTTGGAGTTTCTAAACTTAAAAGGAGGCTGCAGAGGCCCGTCTGAGTCTACACTTGTCAAAATGCCACACTGTTGGAAATCACATGCTACGGCTCATTTATCATTTAGAATTTTTTTTATTATTTTAACATACTAGTTATTCGGAATTTAGTAAACTGATCATAGTTTGACCATTCCCTCTTTGCAAACTGGTGGATAAATAAAGATCGTACTGGAAATAGAGGATCTTACATGAGTGCTCATGTTTTATTGAATTTATTAAACGAGTTGAGGAAAAGAGATAAAATGCGAGGCTTGCCGAGCATTTTATCTCTTTTTCGCAACGAGTTTAATAAATTCAATAATACAAGAGCACGAATGTTGGATTCTATTTATCATATGACGTTAAGTATACTTTGAAATCTCATTTTGGCGTTAAAACGTTATAATTGCGTCATCATGTACGCAACGTTGTTATGGACGTAATAACGTTTCCCGTAAATCGATAAACCACTAGTGGTTTACAGATTTTATTGCATGGCGTTATTTCACTCCCAGGCGCGACGTCATATGATAAGAAAGGATTCTTCTGTTAAATTAACTGTTTAGCGTGTGCACTTTATATGTATCACTAAATGCTAGACTGTATCCACAACAATAAAATGCATGTTTGGTACACATATTTGTTGTTCCCTTTTACCTCAATTTCATGAAAGGGGGTCGTATCAATTACATTATTTTAGTCCTAGTAGAAAATACAAAATAACCCCCACAAACATTGGAAGCAACAATTAACGATCATTGAGAATCAACAAGAACAGAACCACCTGTCTTAGAACGTACAGCAGCCCATACCACTGGGAGCAGCTAAAATGCGTTTTACTGGTACCAATATTTGCCCTAGCTTCTGTCACTGTTAAAACACAAACTTGTTCAGGTATCATGGATACTTCCTAATGTATGTACTTCATCACCATAAAGAAATACTCTACTTCGATGAAAAAAGAAAAGAGCTTGCATCTTACAGAGAATCAGAGCTTCAGAAAGCTTCAAGTTTATACCGCCCAACCCGATTCGTCTAGCAAGGCTGATGCAATTAGCACCAATTATACCACCCATACCAACTTTAGCACGAAATATCTCGTGATGTGCAAGGTCAACACTGATGTAAGCGGCATAAAATAGTTATACCATGTTTGTCCACCTGTACGTAAGATAATCCACTCGCTAAAGCTCGTGGATTATCTCCACGTACAAGCGGACAACCCATGGTATAACTATTACTTAGCACAGATGGCTCGGGTGTGTGGCGGATTTTAGTAGAATGTAAGTATTTACCTGATTTAAACAGTCCCCGTAGGATTTGATCCACACCAATTGTGCACCTCATTTAGGTATTGTTTAGTCTACCACTATGCGAAAATGGGACTCAGTGAGCCTTTTGATGTATGAGCAATCATTTTTGAAAGAAAAACTTTTTTGAAAAAAAAATCTCGCTCAAAACACATTTAAACATCATTTGAGCCGCGCCATGGGAAAATGTGTCTTCGGGGTAAATTTGGCCATTTTGAGATTCTGTGATTTTTATACAGGTCATTATATGAAGAGTAAACTCGTTTTTGTTTGATCAAAATATTCAAATTATTAGAAAAGATATTGGAATTTGAACTTTGGACGGTTTGACGTTGATTTTTAGAACTAACGTTGCGTGACGTCAAGATGAGTCATTCACAACGTTGCGAAGTTCATCCGACCATCGCTGTTACCAACATAAAACTTGGTAGCGACGTAGCGTACCCCTACTGATGCTGGTTAAACAAAATAATTGAATTTAATCGTAAGTCAAACGTACTTCATTTCTTTCGTATTCTTCAATTTTGACATATAAATGATTCTTTGAGGTACCATGCCATGTCAGCCTTCGCTTGAAAATGTGCACTAAATGGACGTAGCCGTCGACTGGTGCGATAGTTTCCTGCACCAATATTTTGCCAGCACAAATATGGGTCATCACGGACACATCTCCGTATAAAATTGGGCACAAATTTGCACATTGACCTTTGAAATTCTGAAAAACCTGGCCGCGACATTATATGTTCAACTGCCCGTGAAAACTAAAATGTTAACTTGAACGAAAATGTTTTCTTGTTTACACGGAAAAACTCTCCGATTTTAATATACTGTTTAAATGCCAACATTTCTTTACATTTATGAACAGCATAAATTCCATGCTCAGTTGAGTTGAGCACCAAAAGATGTTATAACTTCGGGACCTGGAGCAGGTTTTGATACTTTGTATACTTTATACGCCCTGTCGGGCATTTGGCAGGGCCTGTCCTTCGCTCTGTAACAGCAGAGTGGGGGGGGGGGGGGGCGCAGTGGCTCAGTGGTAGAGAGGTTGACTCGAGACGGAGGGACCACGGGTTCGAGCTTCACCAGCGTCACTGTGTTGTGTCCTTGAGCAAGACTCATTAATCCAAGCTTAGTACCGGTTCAACCCAGGACGACCCGTTCCCACATAACTGACAGATTGTTGATGGGACGTCTGGAATCAAGTAAACAAACAGCAGAATCGGCATGTTAAATGTTCTGTGGAAAAATAAGATCAAATTTAAATTAAACAGGTTGCAACTTAAAAACAGATGGTATTTTCTTACAATCAAGTACCACACCTGACCCAAAATACATGTATTACAAGCGTTCGCGAGCGTAATAGGGCAATCTTTTTTCTACCATCGCGTTAAAGTTCGATAGTTCGATGTTGGGTAGTAATTTACAATTTCGCTCAATGCGCTAAGCAAACAGTGCGGCGTCTGATCTAGTTCTAATCTGTTTACCCATGTCAAACAAAAAGGGCGCTAGGCTAATATAAATTGGTTAACGTAATTTCACAACATTATCAGTCGGCGGCATATCACGGCGACCAGTTTATAGCGTATGCATATTTCGCCAGTAACTGACAACTACCCTACTTGAACCGGGACAATGATTGAGGATAATAATCTTGATGAAATGTTTGACCAGGCAGTGGCTCGAGCTCACAATCTCAGCCTACAGAAGCAGGATTGCGTATTTGCCTCATTGTACCTGACTTTGCTATCCGGAGAAAAATGCCTCATAATTCCTTAATCGTATGATACTTCTCACTGAAAAAAAAAGGATTTCAGTCTATTCCGAACAACAAAATCATACCAAAAACAATAAAGACATAAAGAAATCTGGTTGCTATGGCAGTGCGGGTACTCATTCCTATTCCTTTCGATTTTGTAGTTTTATGTCGGCGTAGAGTGCCCTTGCCTCTTGCATACATGTTTATTGAGTGTGCACATTACCCCAGTTTTATGTACCCACGTAGGCTTAAGAAAGGGATTCTGGCTGTATAAAAAGTGGGACATGTAGATTGAATTGTGTAATTCTAAATCAGGCCCAATCGCGCAGGTCTTGACTTGACAACTCCGTATGTACACTGCCTTCGCTGCGTCTCCAGATACTAAGTTGAGAATTGGAGGTAGGTTAAGTTTGTTAATGTTCGCCGCTCTTAAATTGTTGAACTGTACGCTGATTTTGAAAACAAAGTAACATTACCCTGCGTTTCATTCCGCATCTCCCTCTTTGTTGACAATACACATGCACGTGGGTTATAGGTGCTACTGGGAAAGAGGACTTCAACTTCTAGTGGGCACCTTTGGGGAAAATGTTACTGCCTCTCCAATTGTTTAGTTCCATTAAGCTGAAAGTTCTTGGAGTCAGAGTAGTAATACTTTTCTCCCCCACTCAAAGATATTACAATTAATTTTATCAGTGATGTCGCCGTTTCAAACAGTGCTCCTCAAGATTTTTTTTTTTTTTTTTTGTATAAACTACCATGACAAAATTAATGGATGCAATTTTACAAAACTTACAGGTATGAAGAACAAATAGAAAAAAACAATACTCAATAAACATGAAAATAATTACACTTCAAAAGTAGAAAAACGTTTAATAGTTAATGATTTTTTATCACGATTCTCATTGACGCAACGTTAACGTCACCGAAAAAATGACATTTTTAATTTGTCCGTGTGTTTAAATGACTGCCATAAGAAATCAACAGACACAAGGAAACAGCAATAAAAATGTTTATTGCGTATATCAATTTGCTTTATTTTGGTGCTTTTTTCATCATTGTAGCTTCAATAGTTTTGCGACAACTATTTTTGCAAGAAATCTGGTAATACATTGATCTAAACGGCGACGTACATGTAACAAGGTGACAAATAATAAATATTGTTTCTCGTGTGAGACTTAATCGTGTATTATACTTCTTTTTTATACATGAAAGCTACCTCGTGAGACTTTAGTTTATTTCACCCACGGTCACTCAGCAAAGACTCAAACAAGTCTGCGCATCTAGCAATCTCGTTGGAGCCTTTGCCCAATCGTAAATGCGGCTTTGTGTACCGGAAACTGCTTTCGTTCGGAATTGCCGTCCAAATACGAAAGGTTCAGACACACTGGTTGGTAGATTAAGGAAAGCTGGGATGTATCCGGCGTTTATGTATTTATCTTTTAATTCTTTAATTTTAATGTCTTTGGAGTGCAAAGATGTTGAGGATTGAGGGTCAATTAGCGTTTACCAAGCCGCATCTTTTTGGACAGTTTATTTTTCACCAGGAACCCGTGCTGGATCAGACCATGACTAATTTACAACAGAATACAATCGGCCTAAAATTCCTTGATTTTAATCGCATTTTATTCGAAACATGACTTGTCTAAATTGTCCTAATCATTGATGACGCTCTCTTTAATTACGCGCGGCGCGAAATAATTACGTCAGACTTTACGACGTCATATCTCATGACGTAATTAATCTCCCGAAGACACATTATCGCATGGCGCGGCTCATTTATCAAATATCATATTGCATGAGATCAACCCCTTTCCTACCATTATGCCTATCGACAGCCATCATTCCTCTTGATTTACAGAGTTATTGATGAAAGAAGATGACATAAAAGTATAAATAAGAATATGTTAACGCTACGCACAGATCACAATGTGAAAACGATACCATATAGCACAGTTTATACACAAATTATGGTAGCCTTTAGCACAGCCATATCTTATTTCCATATCATCAGTTTGAAAAGCTTTTTGGTTACCTCCCTTGCTTTTAGCAACATAAATCAATTGTTTATTTTCTATAACACACCTCCGATGATAACGATTATATATATGTTTATTTGTTAAACAGATGAAATACTTTCCAAATAATGCAATAGAATCCAATATTTTTATCATCATTGCTTCCAAGCTTGCATGCAATGACAGAAATGCATTTTTTACTTCGGAAAAAAAAACTAAAAAAATTTCATGCATGGTCATGTCAAAATGTATGTGAAGCGCTGACCTTTATGTTAGACAACATTTTTATTCGATTTGACACCAAGCTGTATAGACAAGTAGTTGGGATTCCTATGGGCACGAATTGTGCTCCCCTGGTTGCCGATTTATTCCTGTTTGTTATGAGAGGGACTTTATGATGGCTCTTTCTGATGGTAAGCAGGCTGATGTTATTGATGCATTTAACACTACATCCAGATATTTGGACGATATTTTAAACATTAATAATGTTTATTTTGACAATATGGTAGGTCAAATATACATTTCAGAGCTCAAACTTAATAAATCCAATACCTCTGATAAAGAAGCTGCATTTTTAGACTTGCATTTGTCAATTTCTAATGATATTGTTTCTACCAAAATTTATGATAAACGTGACGACTTTTATTTTTATATTGTCAATTTTCCATTTTTAGATGGTGATGTTCCTCGCTCTACATCCAATGGAGTCTTTTTTCCCAACTCATTCGTTTTGCTAGAGCATCTAACTATGTTACATACTTCTACACTCCAAATAAATTGTTAACTCAAAACCTTCTTAAACAAGGCTATTGGTATCATAAACTTCGCAAAACATTTTTCTTAATTTTATAGACGATATTATGATTCGGTATCTAAATTCCAAGATGGACTTAAATCTCTCTTGTGCCAGAAACTTTCGGAACCTGAATTCTATGGTGACTTGGTGTATAAATTAGTATAAGATAGTTGGCTTTAATAAATTTTCAGCGCATTCCATTAAAATAATTTCCCATTATAAAAAGACTGGCTATAACATTAATGTATTGTAACAGACTGCATGCTTGGTGGTCAACCCAATCACGGTTGGTTTGTTTGATATGATTTTTTACGTCCCATCAACAATCTTTCAGTTATATAGGGAGGGGTTTTCGTGGGTTGAACCAGTACTAAGCTAGGATTAATGTTCTTGCTCAAGGAGACAAGGCAGTGACGCCGGTGAGGCTGGAACCCGCGGCCCCTCGGTCTCGAGTCAAGCACTCTACCACTGAGCCACTGCGCTCCCATTCAATCACGGTTGGCAACTTTGCTTTCCTCTTTAAGGACATATCCTACTTAATACTTCCCATGTTGAAATATTTTCAATACTTTGCATACAATTTGTGCATGGGCTATCGATTTATGAATTAAAAATGATATGTCACCGTGCTTATTTGTTCAGAATCTCATATTTAAGTTTTCAGCATTTGACCAATTTTCTAAAAATATAAAATAATAACACTAGTCCTAAATATCGAGCTAAAACGGTTGTAATCTTCAACCGGCTTCTTTCTTTTAACTTAAATTACTGCCCATGACCTCAAACCTTTTAGAAAATGTGCAAGTTTGTTTGTTATCCCATGCTGTGACAAGATACTGCATGATATATTTTGGCAATTTGTCTAAAATTAAAATTTATTTTTAGAATAAATCATGTATAAAAAATCTGATGTTGAAAATCTTAAAAAAATCTTTCTAATTCATGGACTATTATATAATAAATACCTTTCAGAAAAAAAAGAATACAAATCTGGGATCACCGAACTAATTCTCCTTAAAGAGGGCCAAATTTATCCCCACCCCATAGGTTTCATGCGTAATTCAATAAAAAAAAGTTCAGGAATGACCATTTCGGTCGCTTTGATGATGCCACTTTACTTGTATATGAAGCAATTTAGCATTAAAATGTTAAAAAAACAAGAAAAAACACACTGAAAATATGTCTTATCTTTACTAAAATTCATATTTAGATAACATGGCATTGTGGAATTATCATAAAGGGTGCTAATAAGCTCAAGTTTACTATCAGAAGGTTCCTTTATATGTATATTAGCTAGATTATTCACTAATCTATTCTTATAAAGCGTTTTTAATATATTGATAAACCCACTTTTACTATATCTCTCCAGAATTTGAACGTTTAAAAGCTTTTCCATGTGTCTAATGTTTGTAAGCCGAGATGTATTACCTTTCAGAAGCAGCTGTTTGTCTGTTGGGTACATTTTATGTAACAATCTGTCCAATGGAAGCTTGTCGAGTCTGTAATAATAATTATGCACGAGTTTGAGTATTGATATCAAAATAGGATATCGACTTTATTCACACTGTGTTGCTAAATCAGACTCTGCTATGAACTCCTAAAGAGAATTTGCAAGACGTCAAATGGACTAGTACAAATGAATGCTTATCATTCATTTAATCCATCTTGTAATCAGAAATCCAGATTTCACATGCATATGTTAAGATTGGCTTAATAAGTGTGCCAGACAGATTGAGTAAAGTTTCTGCACTCAAATTACTGTATTCTTTAATCTTTCACTTAAGACTAAAAACAGCCTTTGTTGCTATTGCTGATAAGTCAAGTGAGGCTTGTTTTAGATTACATGTGAAAGATGTTTTAACCTAGATTTTGATCAATTATATACTTGCTCAACTAATGCATTGCTATATTTTATATCAGTATTGAATAGTTTATTTCTCTTGTTAAAATATAACTTTAGTTTTGTCTAAATTGACCTCAAGCTTCCATCTGTTACAGTACTGTTCTAACATAGACATGCATTATTGCAACCCTTTCTCTGTCTCAGATAAAATAAGTAAATCATCAGCATATAACAAGCAATTAATATCAACGTCTTCAATTAAAACATGCTTACAATCTTTAGCAAAGATATCACATAAATCAATAATGAAAATATTGAACAGTAAGGGACACAGTCAATCGCCTTGTTAAACGCCACTTTAAGAGACTCTTCCTTGCCATAACTTGTCATGCGATTTATATCTAAATTTTGTGCATGAAAACATGCTTATGATTAGTTAAAAAAAGTTGCCTCCATGTTTTGTCTTAATTAGCTTATAAATCAGTGAATTTCTTGACACTGAGTCGAATGCTTTTTAGCATAATCAATAAAAACACCCATATACGGGGTGTGTTTTTTTAAATTTGTAACCGTATTTATTTATTATCGTTTTATATGCAAAAATGTGATGAGTTGTTCTTTGATTTGGTCTGAAACCTGCTTATAAGGTTTGTTCTAAACAGGATCGACATTCTGGGAATTTACTGCATCAAAGTCAACAAAAATACAAACCTATTACATCATATTTTAAGAAATATGGACAGTATAAGTTGTGATCAAAGAATTATTTATCTTACTTCTTAGACGCTTGAAAAAAGGTTTCTTGAAATATGAGATAACTAGTTTGGGTTACAACTAATTACAATTTTATGTTCAAAAAGTTTTCCTTATCTGGACCTATGTTAAAGTATTTTGCTTTGCACTTAATGAATCTTTAGATTGTAACATGTGTATGTTTGTTATCTTTACAGTGGACTGTGGAAGCTTGCCAGATCCTTTCAACGGTTACGTAGTCCATCTTGGTGGAACAACATTTGAAAGTCTTGCCGTATACAGGTGCAATGCTGGATTTATTCTTAGCTATCCAGCCGGAAGAACGTGTCTTAGTTCTGGTATATGGAGCGCTGCAGCCCAAAGATGTGAACCTGAACCAATTTGCATGGAAGAAGGTAAGTAATCAACAAGGATCCAACATATGCCATTTATGCAATGAATATAAGATATTTTCCTATCAAGCTAGCTTTAGGGCTTTACCAAACAGACAACGTGCAAGAGTTACTTCGGTAATATTGACATATGAGAAGCTATTATGAGTGTGAGGTTGGGGTAGAAAAATCCATCCTGAGGATCACCAATAGGCATTAAGAGGCGTGCTGGGTGATGACAAAAGGTAGTTGCGAGTGATATAGTGTTCGATCTCATCCTCACACAAATAATTTACTCTATTTCATGTTCACCATTAAATACAGGATTCTAGTTTTAAAAAGGCCACCAGAAGTCACTGAACACGCTAAAATGCACATACAAAAGATTAGACATCTAGCCCCAGAGTTTTATGGGCAAACACATTTGAAAAGTATAAAACAATTTGATAAGCAAATACATTACTCACATTACCAAAAGTTTTGTTATCAATAGCAAAATGATAGGATTGGGCTCAAATATCCTGTTGACAAACTATAACTCCTCAGAAAATAAACGGCGGCTACATGGTTGTTAAAAAAATTTAAATTATAAAAGAAGTGTTTTGATAACTAGTTTAATCAGAATCATACGAAATTTTAACTTACTTTAAAAAAGTACTAAAACCAATTTTTTTCAAACCTTGGCCAGCTGGGAACCAAAATAGTAAAACGTTTAGAAATTGTTTAAAAACACATTTCAGTCCTAGATATTGCCAAGAATAAATTGGCTCTTATCTCTGGCATAGCACAAATTTGACCCTGAAAAAAGTGCAATGTGATCTGAGTTTCATTCGAAATAATGTAATGTGAAATGGTGTTTTGAGAGAAGTGCCCTTTAAGATCCATTTTCTTATTCATTGTTGATCTAATCACAATGAAATTCCAATGGCTAATGCAAATACAGATGCGCGTTACGCTGATAGTCTCAGAATAAAAATATCATATTTCCTTTTTGGTTAATTTTACATTTTATAAGTGGTGCATAACTAAAGTGGCTCACTGTATGGTAAGTCAATTTACCCTGCATAGCTTCAACTTAATACAGCCAATATCTCTGATACTAAAGCCTCGTTTTTGGACTTGCAATTTTCCATTTCAAATGATATTGTTTCTACCAAAATTAACGATAAACGCGACGATTTTGATTTTGAAATTGTCAATTTTCCATTTTTGATGGTGCTGTTCCTCGCTCTACATCCTATGGAGTTTATATTTCTCATCTCAATCGTTTTGTTAGAGCATCTAGCCATGTTGCTGACTTCAACGCTCGCAATAAACTATAAACTCAGATGCATCTTAAACAAGACTATCGGTACTATAAACTTTGCAAAAGTTTTTTTTTCTAAATTTTACCGCCAATACTATGATTTGATATCTAAATTTAATGTCAGACGTAAATCTCTCTTGCGCCAGATACTCTCAGAACCAGACTTTTATGGCGGCTTGGTGTATAAATTAAAGAAAATTGTTGGCCCTAATAATTTTACAGCGCAGGTTATTAAAAAATTATCTCATTATTAAAAAAGATAGGTTATAACATTAATGTAATGTAACAGATTGCATGCTTGGTGGTCAACCCAATCATGGTTGGCAACTTTGCTTTCCTCTTTAATTGCACGCCAGCTGGTCTGACCTCAGACTCTATGATGGTTCGGACTTAAAGTATTATCTATAGATGAGCGGGTTAGGGCATGATGCTGTGTCGAGCCCACTGGGGTCTAACTGTTGGATTTTTTTTTATTTCGGTATTCAGTTGTATGTACTGTTGAGTCTTTTTCTTTGTTTTATCTTCTTTTTTATATCTTGATTTGTATGTACTAAGTATCCAACCCACCATTACCTGATATGATTCTAAATGTTACAACACGTGTATTTTTCATGAATATGCAATTTTAGTCTCAGTTAAATGGAACAGTCCGTATACTGCTGAAATGAAACCTAGCTCTAAGTGCAGGTTTATGCTTGACAACTGAGCCTTATAAGTTCTTCCCTTCAAGTGCTCAAATGGGTATTCCATGTAAAATATACTTAACTACTAAAGAAACCTGACACTTCTTACTTGCTTCAAACTTGTAAATAACAAATTATAGAGCTAAGCCGATATACTTATTTTGATAGCATGACTTTAGAAAGTATTCTTCAAAAAATATATTTTTCAAATATAGAACATGACGTCACGGCGTCAAAAATATCGTTTTTATTACTTTTGCCCCGGGAGTGTTTGTCTAGATATTTTTGAAAACTTTTTTCATGTTTGCAAGGCCAATACCAATATAGACAAAAGTGCAGCTTAAAAATTTGCAATTTCTTGCTGTGACGTATGATAAGGGGGTTTTAAATTGTGATTTTGACGTTATCTAAACGGCAGTGTTTTTTTCCTTTGTTAAACAAATTTCTAGAAGCTTGCATGACTTGGAGTCAACCAATCATTGTAAGAAAATGCATTTCCAGAAATCAGAGGTTATGTTGTGCGTCACGTTAAAGGGTAAAAGCGAAATAACCGAATTTAACGTCAATTAAGAAACCACATAAACTATGACTAATAACCGTTTATTCTTTGTCAACGTATGTCGCCGTTTAGTGTGTGCTGTCTACTTTGTTATAGTACCAATTGGCTACACTTCACAGGAATCGCGCATGAATTTCAAGCTCTGCAGTGTACACATATCAGCATTTAATTGTAACGCTTGACATAACTAAATGGACGTAGGCGTCAGCTACGGAGTTCAAAAGGACTGAAACATTGTCGAAATGCATTCCAAACATCATACAAAGTGAAAAAAAAGTTTATAAAGTGGCTGCGCTTTTCAAAAGCTCATAAAACGCTGATAACGTAAAATTGACGTTAAGAAAATGAAAATAGGGTTTTTGGTTGAACAATGCATGCATGCTTTATTTGAATGCCCAGATGATGTCAATGAAATAACAAAGAATCACACTAAAGCGGTTTCTGGTGAATTTTTCGTGATTTATTTGTTCTAATAAAATTGATTTTAGGGGTTACGTGACGTTTTGATAGCTTACGTCTGATATTAGTTCATCTTTTCAAATAATTTAAGTGCATCTTAGTCTACCTTTGTTCAACTTTACGCAGTGGAAAGAAGTGTGCATCGCGTTCATTTACTAAAAAATGACACACATTATGTGTCAGGTTTCTTTAGTAGTTAAGTATATATCATTGAAGAACTGTGAAAAACAAATTCACAAAAATTCCACAGCCGACTCCAGTTCTTAGACATGCTCAGTATACATCCCCGATCAGGAGTAGGGTAAGTTAGTCCTTATGGTCAAACCTTCACCCTAGATTCGGCAGTTGTTAAAAACACAAAATTAAAACACATGTAAACGAAGTTACACATAATAAATCTGAAATGCTATTTAAGTAAATCAACCAACTCACTATGCTATCAAACTTTTGTAATAATATATATGACCACACATACAGTATTAAAAACAGGACAACAAATGATGATTTAAGAACAGTACACTCGCCACCTTAGAACAGACACGTGGCGCAGCCACAAGATTTTTTAATAATATTATTGACAAACTCTGAAGACCTGGATGGGGGTATATCGGTAAGCGTTTTTGTTTACATATACTATTGCCATAAAGTTAAGCATATTTTTATACGATCCTGATTTTCAAAATAATGAAAAATAATTTGAGTTTTGGGTTTTATTCGATATGTACACATGTATTTTGGCCACCAAATCTGGATTAGTTTGCTTAGTTTTATTCACTACTGCCAATGAACGGGAAGCTTATGACACAGTACTGTCCAGGAATTGATATGCATAAATGAATTTATTTTGCTGTTGAGTCATGAAATAGCCTTAAAACGCGTATGGTGGATAAATCTACAAGGCAGAAAGTGGACAGAATGTGTAAAATTGCCATTAGGTACGCTGACATGAAACAAGGTGACATTGCAATGGCATTTTAAACGTGTCTCAGAATGTTGTAAGCAGACCTTTTAAAGAACATAGAGAGATTGGCAGTATTACAAAACTGAATCTGTCTACATTGATTCTTGAGTGCAAGGAGTAGTTACTGAAGCATTATTGTACGTGGTGCATTATCTGACGACCACCTGATACAGTTAAAGGTGGTTACTGGGTCTTTGGACGCTCAAAAATACCAGGACGAAATCCTGGAATCTGGTGTTAGGTCACCCTTGGACTTGCTAGACGGCCAGAACACGGTGCTCTGCGATGGAATTGCAAGTCCTTACTGTACTCTCATCATCGAGGAATACAAAAATCAACAGAACATCGCTAGCCTTCCCCGGCCGAGCTTGTTGCTGGACTTGAACCCTATCGAACACATGTGGGACAAGCTTGGCTGACGTGTTTGAAACCGTGAATCAGTCGTATCAAACCATTGTGAATTTGCTGCTACATGTGTGGGACAGGATATCATGTCTTGAACGCATGTACCCAGTGAATTTAATGATGAAAATGTGACAACTTGTTATTTGGCAGTGTAAAGGCTATACACAACATAAACCGGAAGTAGTGGATTGTAATGCGCAATTTCGTGACTTTTGGCACCAGATCCTGAAAGTGTATGCTCCAAAGAGAAAGTTTTGAAGAAATTACAACTGTCACTGCCTTATCGTAAAAGTTTTGCTGACTCTTGGCCTCCATGCTGTTTTCATTGAATTGTGTAAAATTAATGGCTAATGTTTATAAGGTGTTTGCAGTTTAAAGACGAGTCAAAGATTCTATGGCTTTTCTTTATCAAATCGCTGGCATTCTGCTTTTGTTGTCTACCACAATAGGTTTTTGGTATCTCTGAAAAGTTTCCACTCTTACCGTTTCTAAAACGTAAGTGGTGTTATCAAACGAAATATGCTTAACTTTATGGCAATAGTATATTTGATGTTGAATAGCGATTTTAGCCCCCCCCCCCCCCCCCACCAAAAAAACACAAAAACGTTTAGTCGTTTTGGTCTAAAATTTAACTACGGTTTGCCTAAAAGTTGTGATTACCGGTTTACATTCTAAGATTAACGAGTTCACTGATTAACATGTGAATTTTATCGATTATGCATTTGTTATTGTAAGTGATTAAGAGGCCAAAATTTTAATGATTAACAATTTACAGAACCACCCCCCCCCCTCTATCTAGGCCCATAAATACTCACACTAGCTTCTGCTATTACAAGAAAACACAAGTTCGCGCGGAGGTTTCTTAAGGTGTTCTAAGGTGGCGATTCGGCTGGTGTTACTTTATAATGCGTTGTTCTGTTTTTATGAGGGTCTGGATGGGTTATAATGATTAGTGAATAATGACCTTTTTTATAATGAATAGTGGATAATTAGCCAAAAAAATAATGAACAGTGAATAATGAGTGCCTAAAAATTAATGAATAGTCCTATTTTTTTAATGAATTGAAGAAAAAATTAATGAATAGTGAATATTCAGATTTCTTTGCCACCTTTCTTACTTTTAATAAATAATTGGTCTTATTTTAATGAATAACCCAAAATTTTAATCAGATGAATAATCGGCTAAATTTTTAATGAATAGTGAATACCAGACCCCCCCCCCCCCCCCCCATCCAGACCCTCTTTTATACACTGGACTCATCTTCGCAAGCCAAGGGTACTAACTCCACTTCGTTCCTAGTAAGGAACGAAGTGGAGTTAGTACCCTTGGCTTGCGAAGATGACACTGGACTGTGTGTCACTGTCACATACTCGCATTCATCTTGACAGCAGAGTGAACTCGTTGTTTTACTTAAATAGAACGTTTCTAGTTGGCAAAGTTGCATCTCCGCAATATTCACATTCTCAAAGACTGACACATATAGCATAACCAATGTACACAAATTTAGGGCCTATGACAATCACAGAGTTTGCAGAAGTCGAGGTAAGCTTTTATACATGTAGCGACAGGGTTGGCATGCCTTGCCAATCAAAACTGGAGTTTTAACATCCTCAAAAGACTAGCATCGACTGATTTTGATTCGCAGACTTGTTGCAATGATTATCTAGAACTCGCTGATCTGTCATCTACAAATCACTGACCTGTTTCATCAACTCTGGCTCTGCAATTTGGCATAATTGCTGCTACCTATCAGCGACTGATTCGCGACCGATCGGCACCTGACTGCAGGTGAGACGGAGACTGGTCGGTAACTGGTGGCAAACAGGATGCAGCATGCACTGATAGATCGTCAAAGAATTCCAGCGCTGGAGGGCAACAAAAGTATGTCATCTAACCCTGATATCATTTTACAACATTGTTTGAAAATATTCGCATCATGGTGCCAAAACGACTTCTTTTCAACAAATTTAATCAAATCAAAAAATAATCGCATAACAGTCACTAATCAGTCTCTGACCAGTTGACATTCAGTTTTATCCAATGGAACATTGATTGTATCTGGTCGAAAATCACTCGGAACTATTCACACTGGTAAAGCTATACGTCGATTTGCTGGTATTTACGCGTATTGCCGGTACTTCATAGACTGGAAATGGTAGATATTGGTGTTAATACTTTATATATGCCTAAAGGACTATAGAATTAGATCATTTTTAAGTATTCGGCATGCACATGGCGATTTATGTAAGCATTTAGGAATAGATTCGAGTACCGATCTGGATGATCGGTACTCGAATTTATTCCAAAATGCTTACATAAATCGCCATGCACATACTGAATTCTTATAAACGATTGAAGTCTATATTCTTTTAGGAATATTGCATATTTTTTCTATATAGTATTAACACCAAAATCTACCACTTCCGGTCTATGAAGTACCGGCAATACGCGCAAATACCACCAAATCGACGTATACATTTCCCAGTGTGCTATTGGCAAATCTGTAGCTGATCCTACAGTAAGCATGCAAAGACTATCGCCAATCGCATGGCGAATTTTCAGCGACTGGTCAGCGAGAGGTTGTGAATCATATTTTAAAGGTTTAGTTGCTATTGTCGCAGAGGTCGAAAGTTCAACAACAGCAGAGTCTAGACAGAAGATTTGGTATCAGTAAAATACATTTAAGCCCCCAGTGGCTTAGGCTGCTGTCTGTTCTAAGACGGTGGTTCTGTTGTTGTTGATTCGTTATTGAGTGTTACTCCCATTGTGGGATTCTGTAATTGTTCTATGTTTTGTTATGCGTTACTTTATGTTCTTTCTAGTTTTGTTATCACCTTGGTGGGGAGAACGAATGGGTTGCTTTGCATTGTTTGTCTTCCTGGTGTTTGGACTGTTGCGTGGCTCTTCCTTGCGGTGCCGTGGGTTTGTCTGCATTTTGTGGTGTTTCCTGGTCATACTCGCTTACTATTTTAGTTGTAACCAAAATCAGCTCTGTGGGCCCAAGGATTAAATATGTTTAGTGCTAACTTGTGTATTTTTATTTACAGAATGTCCGTTACTCGAACCTCCCTGCAATGGAACCTTAGACGTACCAAACAAACCCATTCCTGGGGATGTTGCCACTTACGATTGCGCACATGGATATAAGCTGATAGGAAACAATACCAGAATTTGTCAGGATGACCATACATGGGAGGGCATTTCTCCATGTTGCCAGAAACTTTTAAAAGCTTGCAGCGGTATATATCTAATCAACTTGCAGAAGAACAGACATTCTATTTATTAGTCTGGTAGCACTTCTGCACACAATACATATTAAATATATCAAAAGCCCTTTACAATGCTATTAATAATTATTATATAACCTATAAAGAGACATATTTTGATTGGCCCAGATGCCTATCCACTCGAGTCCAATAAAACTACATATCACATGGGCTGCTGGTTTTTCCCATTCAATATTAGTTACTAAAAATAACTTTCATAGAAACTTTCCATAACAGTTGTGCTTTCTGCATGAAACTTGCATAATTTGCATTTCTTGTACTTCAACAACAGCAGAATCTAGGGCGAAGATTTGGTACCAGTAAAATGCATTTAAGCCCACCCAACCCCCCACCCCCGGTGGCTAAGGCTGTTGTCCATTCTAAGGCGGTGGTTCTGTTGTTGTTGACTTTTTGTTTATTGTTACTCCCATTGTGGGAGTCTGTAGTTGTTCTATTTTTTGTTGTACGTTACTTTATGTCCATTCTAGTATTGCAATCATCTTGATGGGGAAGAGAGAGCTGGTTACTTTGCTTGATGTGTCTTCCGGGTGTCTCGTGATGGTTGAGCGGCTCTTCCTCGCGGTGCCACGGGGTTGTCTGCGGTTTGTGATTGTGGTATTTCCTGATCATACTCACTTACTATTTTTGCTGTTGAATATAGAAATTAGCAGAACTCTTAAATTAACTAATGAATTCTTCCATCGGGATTGATGCAATAAACTTGGAATGGTACATTGTATATTTCAAGGGGTCACAGGTTTAATTTCTAAACAAAATTACATTTTTTTCCCTGAAGATCATTTTTGTCTTAGCAAACAGTGTAGACTCTGATGAAATGCCAAATTATGCGGCTTTTAATATGGATCTTCTCTGTCTGCAGTTGTAATTACAAATCAAGTATGCATTCATTCCTCTTTTAAAGCTGCATAGTCTGTAACTTTTGATCTTCTAATTTTAAAAATAATGTTTTTATTTTTCAAGAACACAGTAAAAATACTCAAATTCAGGTAAACATTTTACCATTTTCGTAAATCTTAACAAGTTATCACTATCAAAACAACTGCATTTATGTTAAAATTCAACGGTCTTGAATTATTGGAGGGACGCAAATAATTACCAACAAGAGAAAAATACACCTATTTGATAAGATAATTCACTTTTGCATGCAGTTTTCAGCTGTACTGACCATTTTTTATTGTGAAAGCATAGCTTAATTCTACTTTTACAATTGATTTAAAAAGAAAATAGAATTTTTCGAAAAATGTTCATAGTTACAGAGTATGCAGCTTTAACTGGATGAAATCAGTTAGTCATCATGTAAAAATAGGAAATTCAAGACTGTCCAAGACATAGTCCATAGCCAAGATTTTGTTGTTGTTGTTGTTGCTTTTATTTTTGTTTAGAGAAATTATATAATGAAACAATTTTTGACTATTGATAAAACCAATATTGACCTCAGCTCCGCCTCGGTCAATATTGGTACTCTCAGGTCGATATCACATCATGTCCAATGCCTCAATAGTCAATAATTGTATATTACATTCCTGTTAAAGACACCCATTACTTTTCGTTTCTTAAGTTAATGATTTTGTGTCTTAGGCCATTAATTTTCATTTTATTGACCATTACTTCAGTAGAATTGGCCATTAAAAAGCAAGTTGAATCATTAATGTTCAATTAATTTTCACCGTCTACATAGTTACGGACCATTTAAAGAAATGATGGACCATTATTTTTGGTATTGTGATGCTTCAATGACCATGAACTTGTATTTTAATGGCTATTACAAAAATAATGGCCTCCAAAAAACTTTCATGCCTATTTTTGGCATTATAAACTATTGAATTTCGATATTTAATATGTTATTGCCATTAAATACATAAATATGCAATACATTTGCATCAAAAATCTGTAAAAAATCAGGGACCAATATATTTATCTAATATATGGCCATTAATTTTGTGGTAATATCCATTAATCAAATTCAAGATCAAGTTTGATCATTAAATTACAGTTTGCATACCCTTTGTATGAAAGAATGACCGTCAAAACTTTAATGGAGTATTATTTTCATTTTTATGATGTTTTAATGCCCATGAATTTAGTTTTCATGGCCATTGCCAAAATGATTACAATCAAATCCCGATCCATGAATATAATGTTATAATACCATTATATATAAAAATTGAATTATTAAAATGTTTTGAAGTAATTTTTGTGCACCCATGGTCCCTTTTGTTATTTCCCTTCTTAATGTCATAGGGGTCTGCTTATAGTATAATTAACTTTACAACCGTCATGCGTCTTATTTAGGCGGATACCAGTGTTATCTTATGCATATGGAAGGTTTGGGAAGCATCGAAAAAATTAAGATGTGTAAGAAGTAAACTATTTTTCTGACCGTTCCAATGCGGTTCTTCTTTTGAGGATCTTTTATGTTTTTTTCTGTCTTGTGTTTAGTATGCCTTTGTGTGCGTCTGTTTATTTGTGCCTTATGGTCACCAGCTGGGAAGGGCTGACCTCTTGACTCTCGTTTACAAGTGGTGTATAACTATGAGTTTGTCACTTTCCCATTGGTATCCTGGGTGAGGTGTGGTACTTGATTGTATTGATTCCTGATCTTTGTACCTTTATTTATTTTGGAAACTCATTATATCATTAGATTAAGCAAGTATAATTTGGTGGAATATATCTATATTTTTTGATAGATGAACACTAGTCAATCAAATGTTAATATTTGTCATTAAATTGCGCGAGATTCAGCATCCAAAGTCATAGTCATTATGTGTTAAGCCTGCATGTTCTTGCATAAAAATGAATTAGTATCTTGAGCTTTTCACCAATAAATGTGTGTTAAACCCTGATAAATGATTCTCAAATTATTAGGCTTGTGAGGATTTAGCAGAGAATTATATGTCAAATAGATTTAAAAACTTATATACTTAAACGCAAAAGTTTCGCAACTCTTATTAAAATGCTATTTCCTTCTTTATGAGCCAAATATTTTACTCCATAACATTGTGATTAGCAAATCCAATGATTTGCCGTCCAAACAACATGAAAATCAGACAAGTGAGACTTACAATTGCCGATCTTCAACAAGAAATGTAAGGCAACCCAAATTGGAAAAGTCACAGAGTTACAATACCTTACATTTTAACGAGTCACAGTGTTACACCACTTTACATTTTATTCGGAAAAGGTGTTTAACCGTTATCTATTTTCAAAAACAGAAGGGCAGACAAATCAAAGCAGGTTATTTTATGCATTTGATAACGCTCATTACGTCAACGTGAAGCCTTCAATATTAGACGTAATTGGCCGTTTAAGCACAACTGAATATCAATATTCGAGTTTTTTAATGTCACAAGTGAAAGCCTTCAACACATTGCATAGAAGACAGAAGTATCGCGCGACATAACGGAATAAAATGAACAATTTTGATAAATTTGTTGACGTTAACAAAGAAACGCAGCAACTTTGAGCGTTGATAAACGTGAATTGTTAAACTTTAAAATGTTTTTCGTCAGATACGACATCTGGCTATCACATCGCACAGTTTGTTTTCAAATCGAGATAACAATCTTTAACTAGACGTAAATTGTTAAAAATTACTGACGTCATTATAACGTCAGAATAAAGAGTATGATCAAAACTGATTAATGGTTAATCATTCCGCATTGTGCAGGATCATAAAATATGATTATATGAATATTCTAACTTGGACCATACTGAAGAAAACACAGATATTAAACGGTTGCAAAACTTTTGCGTTTAAGTATAATACGGTTTATAACTTGCTAAATTTGCATGTCCTATCTATATATTCCGTTTTTCAGAGATGTCAGAATATGCAAACCAACATCAGGGAAGTACATATCGTCTCATCATTGAACCACTTTCGTGGGAAGATGCAAAAGTAGGTACACACACATTATAAGACCGTAACATATCAAGTTCAGCTAATAGAACCCCAGGAGAAGCGGCGTGTCGAGCGTGGTCATAGATGTGATACATGTACAAACATTAGATATAGAGAATACAAGGTGAGTGTCTTTTGATATCAAGTTTACCAGGCAAGACTTTGAGAACGCATGTTGACATCGCGAGGCTTGCCGAGCGATTCAACATGCGTTCTCAAAGCCGAGCCTGGTAAACTTGATATCAAAAGACGCGAACCTGGTATTCTATTTATCAGTTTACCCATTGTTGAACACTCTTCAAACTAGCGATTATGACGTAATTTTTGATTTTTGTGTTGATTCAGCGTCATTAGCGACGTCATTCAAAAAGTGCAACGTCATCATGACCTGATAAAGGTAACATGCTGTGAGATAGGAAACGTTTATTAGGTTATGATGAAACAATTCAATTAGTATTAGGGGTGACTGATAAACAGTTATCTTACTTTTGTAATTGTATTTATTAACGTAAAATTAGTATCTTTGTATTACCCTATGACAAGCTGCTCCCTCCATAATAGTGATAAAAAATTGCAGTTGAGCTCGTAGTAGATTTATTACAGAAACTCCCTCTCCCTATGCCTGCAATAATACCTGACAAAAACTGTCTTCGGAGTTGCTGGCAACGCAATACTCAAACCAGTCGCTTCAGCTACAGAGTCTAGCTATAAATTTTAAATTTCGCTTGTAGCAAGTCTAGATATGGTACATTCGAAACAGCGAATAACAATAGCGCTGGTCAGACTTCGCGAGGTGACTGCGCAGGATGGTCTGCACCTGTTTTTTTTGTTTTGTTTTTTGCAACCCCCCGAAGATAGATTTTCGCGTCGATGCCCATACGTATATAAATGTCATAGCAATATTGAAATGTAGCTAGCTAGACGTTAGACTGTCCGTACTGGCTAATAATCGCAAACTGCCAAAAGTACTACTAATTTCGGTTATGGTGACGGTGTGCCGTGGTCCTTCGCTAATTTACATATAAAGCACACACGACGCACCCACTTAGGCTTTGATAAAGGAGTTATGACTGTATCCTGTCAATGTCCTACGCCCATTCGTATTAAGTAAAGATGTGGGGCATTGGTAATTCAAATTTTGAAAATGTTCTAAAATAGGCACCAATCTTGTAGGAGTCGACGTGACAATTCCGTCAGCACAATGTCACCCCTACCGTCCCGAAAGTATAGGTTATTCCGCCTGGAAGGGCTAGGAGGTGTATTATTGTTTGTTTATGTTTGCCGCTCTTATATAGTGAGCTATACGTTGATGTTTTTTAAGGTAACATCACCCAGGGTATCACTCCGTCCAGTTATTGTTTTGTTTTTTTGTTTGATTTGATTCTTTACGTCCACTCAACAATCTTTCAGTTATGTGGGACGGTCTTCCTGGGTTGAACCAGTACTAAGCTAGGATAAATGTGTCTTGCTCAATGACCAGAACGCAGTGACGCCGGTGAGGTTCGAACCCGCGGCCCTTCGGTCTCGAGTAAAGCACTCTACCACTGAGCCACTGCGCTCCCTTTCCAGTTATTGTATACATAAGCTCGCGGGCGGTGTTACTAAGACACGGACATCGGTCTACGAAGTTAGCTTCCCCTATGGCAAGCTTTAGGGAATAAAGTTTTGCCTCCTTAATTATATTTCCTTCTGTTTTAGTTGCAATTTTGTGGAGCGGGTGGTGAGGAGTCGGTGTTCTTTTGTGATTAATGATCCCATGAGAGATCTCACTTGTTTGCTCCTTAAAATTTTGAACTCCATTTCAAAAAGATGGCCAGTCATCGTGTGATGGCCTATTTATTTAGGGGTTTTAGGCGGGGATAGGGGGCTTATTCCCAAGGGGAAGGGCGCCGCTTGGGTGTGTTAAAACTCAGAACATGTGTGTGTTTTGAGTTCTCCCAGCATCCTATCTTGAAATTTTTCTTGAGGCTTCCAAAGAATAATATACCTTCCGGGTTTCTCATGTGAAACCGTTAGTGTATATTAACCTTAAGTTGGCGGGGCATGCAGAAGCATGGCAGGCACCTACAGAACAAGTTGTGGGAAGGTTGAGGGTTTAGTTGTTAGTGTTTTAATGGTTAGTGGTTAGTTATTAGTATTCTGGTGATGGGTTTTGCAGGTCTGCGAGAAGCGGAAGAGGTATTAATTAACCTCTCCCATCCCCTGGCTTCGCTGTCAAGTTAATAGTTAAGCATGACAAACGCGTCGCGACATTTACAAAATTCCAAAATTCCAATCTTATCTGTGTTGAGCATCCATCCTATCCGTTGAATCCTATCCTGTTGGTCCGCAATCCATCCATCGTTGATATTGCAGCTGTGCCGACACATCGACAGACACACCAACAGAAAGACCGGCTCAGATGCAGTTGTATGCCCTGAAGAGACTTTGAGTTAACCAGCTTACCAATTCCAAATATCCAAGAACGATCTGCCCTTAAGTTGCTCTAATACGCGCTATGGTTTGGTGGTTGTGGGTTGGGCATGTGTGTATGTGGTGGCAGGGTAGGGCCATTACCTGGACAATTTGTTATTTTAAGGGGTAATACGGTAAATGATGCTCGAACCCGCGTTTTGCCAATTTGGGCTTATTTCTAAATTGGGGAGGAGTGTGGGGTGGGGGGATTGGGATCGCGCTAATCTACAGCTGAAAAAGAAGTTTTATTAATGTTTTGTGTACATGCAATACAGTCCTATTTGTATTTATACGTTGATTTTTAGGTTGTTTTATTTTTTGGGGAAATGCCGTATTTTTAATTTAGGTGTACATTCCCAAAGTCCATATCCCATTCTTTAACATTTGAAAGGCTGGATTCAATATCTTGTCCAAAAAATTATTTAGAAGGCTGGAAACATGAGTGATTCAGCCTTTTAAGTTGCTTTCCTTCACGTTCTCCAATCGTAAAAGTAGGTAAATCTATTATTTGACCTGTTTAACACAAAATGTGCTCTCGTCAAACTCGCCCGGTGCAGAGTAGATGCGATTAATCCATCCATTTTGAACCTGGTGTGTTTGAGTTATCCGTGTTTGACTTACTTTATTACATTTGTATTACATGTACTGCTGAAATAAAGGTTTTATTAATATGCATACCTAGTTTCCACATGCAGTCGGTATGTGGATAGGTTAATGAGAGGCGTCTCGCGCCCCTGGGCGGTCCCTGCCACGGGAACGTTCTCGCTACACGGACGGTCCAAAGGTGCGCGACGTCTCATAGTACTGTCAGTGATAGATTTTGAACGCTTTTATGAAATCGTCTGCGAGCGCTTTTAATAGGCTCGTGCACATTTTAAGTACATCTCTCATCTTCCTAGCTCTACGCTGTATTTTGCAAAGTTTTTGTATTCAAACGTCTCGGGCATAGTACGGGTCCAGCATATACTGGGCCCGTTATATGTCCATGTCGTTTAAAAGAATGTTTGTCTAAATAACTACTAAAAAATTTGGATTTTTTTGAGGGGGGGGGGGGGTTATGACTTTAGTATGTGGTGGGGGAAGATGGGGGAGGGATATATTTTCGCTCCGTTATTTGGTTGTTTGTTAATAATAAAATATATGTTATATGTTTTGTTGTTTGATATGTTGTTTGACCTAGGTGTAAGACAGCTTGTGTTTTTGCGGCTAAGCAGTAAGGAGATTATCCAGTATCACCCCTTCGGCATGTCTCAAGGCTGGGGTCTTTCATCTCAACTTTTATCTCTGCCCCTTCGCTCAGTGAGACTTCCTAGGTCGGATGCACTCCCCCTGCCCAGCCTGTGTATGCGTGTGTTTCAAGTGTAAGACATTTTGTGTTTTTGCGGTTAAGTATTAAGGAGATTTTCCAATACCACCCCTTCGGCATGTCTCAAGGCTGGGGTCTTTTATCTCAACTTTTATCTCTGCCCCATAGCTCAGTATCGGATGCACTCCCCTTGCCCAACCTGTGTATGCGTGTGTATCATGGTTAAAAGGAGTCGGGCGATTCTCCAGGTCAATCTAAGGCTGGCATATGCTAGGCACATAGCACGCAACTCGTGACATACGTCATTGGAAGCAATGATCCAATAGGCTCTTGGCCTGGGCTCACGAGAGCTTAGGCGGGAGGCACACCCTATCCCTAACCATATGTAAAGTTTATGATTAACCTAGTGTATGATTTTGTGTGTTTGTGATTAGACAGCTTGATCCAGTTTTGTCCATTGGAGCATTTTATAAGCTTCCAATGTCGGATATACGTCCTACTGCCTAGCCAATGGGTGAATGTAGTATATGTGTGTTTTTGCGGTCATATAGATACTAAGGCGATTCTCCAGTTTCACGTAAATCTGGCATATGATAGGCACATAGCACGCAACTCGTGGCAAACGTCATTGGAAGACCAATGATCGATTGGGCTCTTGGCCTGGGCTCACGAGAGTTTAGGCGGGAGGCACACCTTTTCTCTGGCCGCGTGTAGTGTTTGATTAGTATGTGTGTGTGATGTTGTGTGTACCACAATCCCTACTGGGAATAGTGATAATTTGATGGGGAATGGCCTGCGTGTTTCCTCGCTGTAGGAACACTGCCCGTCCCATCTAGGGTTTTCTTGTATTGCTCCTTCCTTCCTGTTTAAATTTTACTGTCATAGCCTGTCTCTTTGAGGTATGCGAACAGGGCTTCCCTCACACCCTCTGCTACGTCTGCTGGCGGATTCAGCAGTAAATTAATGCTAAAGTACCGTTTTGTAATTTGACGGATGGCTGTTCTTAATTTGACACGCGCGAACTTGTGATATGGGCACTCCAGCAGGAAATGCTGTGTGCTTTCCAATTCGTTTGTACAAAGTGGACACATTGGATCTGCTCCACTATGAAACAGATTATTTTCGTTTAAGCCATTTGTACCGAGACGAAGTCTGCTATATGCCACGTCGAGCCTGTGCACGTCACTGTATTGTATTCTTTTTGTGGATAGTCCCGGGTCTAACATGTGTCTGAAGCACCGGTGGCCGCCCCATTGTTTTTCCCATTTAGCTCGTATTTTAGCTTTAATTGCTGAATATATTTCTTGAGTGTAGGGTTTAATTAATAGTGCATGGCCCGAGTTGGCAGCTTCTTTCGCCTTTATATCTGCGAGTTCATTTCCGCTGATGTCACAATGTGATGCACACCAATCGATGTATAGATTGATGTCTAAGTTTATTATCTCTGAAATATTAATTAAAATTTTTGCTAATAAATAAGGCTGAGTCCTGCTTTTTCCTGAATCTATACTTTGTATTGAACTTAATGAATCTGTGAGTATGACCACGTGATCTGGTCTATTGTGTTTAATCCATTCTAGTGCTTTCAGTATAGCTACCATTTCAGTCGCATACACTGTAAGGTTTTTATCTAATTTATAGCCGTATTTAAGGCCCAGCTCGGGCACCACCATTGCACAGCCGGTGCAGGGCCGCGACGGGTCCTTACTGCCATCAGTAAATATCTTCAGGCCTGAACCGTACCGCCGCTCAACATACTTATTTCCTAATCTCTTAGCTGTACTTTCGCTAGTACTACCTTTCTTGATTATTTTAGTTAGCTCACATCGCGGTTGGATGCTTAGAATACCTGATGTATCATAAGGTATGGGGGCTCTATTTCTATATTTTCTAAATTATGTTCTTTAATGAGGTCTTGCACGGTTATTGCGTAGGGAATTTTGTTACTAAGTTTTTCTCTTTTAGTCTCGTAAATAGCAAAATCTTGGACTAGCGCGTTTACTGGTAGACTTTCGCCCAGAGGGGAGGATCTAGCCCAATATTTCAGAGCAAATTCTTCTCTCCTTAGGCTGAGCGACATCATGTTGCATTCGACCTCTAACGCTCGAGCTGAGGTCGATCTATAAGCCCCAGTTGCAATTCTCAAAGCTGTGTTCTGAATAACGTCTAAACGGTTTAACTGGGTGGGTGTGGCTGACATGTATGCCTGACACCCATAGTCCAGTTTGCTCCTAATGAGGGTCAAATAGATCATTAACAATGTTTTTTATCTGCGCCAAAGGATGTTCCTGAGACCATCCTCATGAGGTTCAGATCGTTATTGCATCTTGATATTAGCTTATCGATGTGCTCCTTCCATGTCAGGAGATGATCAAATGTCATCTCCAGGAAGGTAGCCGATTCGCTATATTCAAGCTCTTTATCATTGAGTTTTAGTTTCGGGAGCGATTTGGGGTCGATCCCAAAGGAGTTAAAGAGTACTACTTGGATATTTCCTGGGGAGATCAGGAATCCCCATTCTTTGGCCCATTCTTCTATTGCTTGTAATATTATTTGTATGATTTTAATTATTTAGTGATTTTTCCTGATTTCCAAAATGCGCTGTCGTCTGCAAATTGTGATAGATCGACCCCGTATCTAATAAGTAGGGCAAGTAATTTTTGCTTAAGCGAGTCTGCAATGACGTTGAATAGCGTTGGGCTTAGGACGGCACCCTGCGGTGACCCATTTTCCTGCTCCTGGAATTCCGCGTATGTATCATCAATTTTTGTTTTAATTTTCCTATCGGTTAGAAAGTCCTTAATCCATTTTAAAGTACGTCCTTTAATACTGTACTCCGTTAGCTTGAGTATAACCCCCGATCTCCACATGAGATCAAAAGCTTTCTCAAGGTCAAGGAATACAGCTAAAACCTTTCGTTTGCGAAGTCGCGCTGTTCTAATCACATTAACCAATCTGACAAGCTGATCAAGTGTTGATCTGCCCTTTCTAAAGCCAGATTGGGTATCTGAAAGTTTTGGCTCTAATTTTTTAGTTAATCTATTATTGACCATTGTTTCCATGGTTTTGCATATTGCTGATGTAAGTGATATAGGACGGTATGATTTGGGTTCTTGGGGATCTTTATTTGGTTTTAGAAGGGGAGTAATCGTGCTCTCCTTCCACACAGTGGGGAGCTCCCCTTTTTCCCATGACTTATTTATTAATTTAAGTAGTGTATATTTATTTCTTTCCGGGAGCTGTTTAAGCATTTCATAGTGAAATGTATCTGCTCCCGGAGCTGAGTTTTTCTTACTGTTAAGTGCTATTTTTAACTCCTTAATTGTAAAATGCGCGTTGTATAGCTGGTCATTATCCAGTTCCATATTTTCTTCAAATAGTCTATTTATGCGTACTTCTTCGTCTATTTTTGCTCTTTGAAATTCTATGCAATGAGTTTCGTTACTACTGACCTTTACATATTGGTCTGTGAGTATCTCAGCCTTTTGCATATTTTTTGAGTATCGTATGTTATTTACAACATGTGTACTGACTGGTTTAAAGGGTTTACCATTAAATTTTTTAATTTGATTCAATAATACGCGACTGTTTGTTTTAAACTTTAGCTTGGAGCAAAATTGCTCCAAGCATTCTTTTTTAATTAGCAGAAGTGTTTGTTTTGAGATTTCTCTCTTGCTTCTGTAATCTAGGAGGTGGTACTCAGTTCGGTACCTCCTCAATTGGGTTTGGGCCTTTCGTTTGGCCTTTACCACCTCAGTGCATTCGTTGTTTCACCATGGGACAACTTTCTTGCGTGATTTTACATGTTTTGTTTTGGGGATTGTCTTATTGGTAATATCCAGCAAAGAGTCAACAAATTCGGTGATCTTTTCGTTAACACTACTGTTTTCGTCTATGCATATATTTACAGAATAAAGCATTTGTCTGAAAAGTGACCAATCAGCTTGGTCTAATTTCCATCGCGGTTGGGGTTTGTATTCAGTGAATTTGTATCGCGTGTGTAATTCCAGGATAACAGGATAGTGATCGCTTCCTAGGAGGTGATCATGGGCTTTCCACTCGCTTTTACCACTAAGATTTGGGCTCGCGTTTATGTCATGTCTAGTTGGGGATCCATCATTTAGTAAGACAAGTCCTTTGGTGTTTATAAATTGTACTATTTCCTTTGAGGGTGCGTCGTCTATAGTGCAGTGGGGTTCCCACAGCCTATTGTGCGCATCAAAGTCTCCTAAAAGTATTATATTTTCATTAATATTCCTAAATATATTCGAGTATTCGTTTTCTGATACCAGACTATGTCCATCTGGTTTGTACAAATTTACAATTGTTGTGCTATCTTTTGGTCCATGAATTTTGACACCCGCAATTTCAATATTTGGGTTGTCATTTTTTTATTTCATATTTGAAAAATCTATGCCATATATGACAAAAATGGCCACACTGCCTCCTTTTTGGTCTTTTTGTCTTCGGTAGGCGGCTGCATGTGCATATCCGGGTATTTTTAACTCTTTTTGCCCTTTATGATTCCAGGTTTCTTGAATGCATAATACTTCTGGAATTTTATCAAAAGATTCCAGGAATTTTGGAATTCCGCGATTTTTGCCCAATTATAGCTCGTCGCATGACTGCGGGCGTTCCACTGCACTGTGGTCATTTTATTGTGCAGTGGGCCGCAGCGGTTGAAATTAAATCCTTAATAATGTTAAATTGGGAATTAAAGGGAAGTGAAGAACTTATTTCTTCACTTTTTTTGCGTTGCTGTTAAATCGGTTCAGCCTCTCTTTTGTGGCTGACATGTTTTGACGCATTTTGCTATCCGTGTTACTTTCCAAACTGCCAAAAGGCATCAGACGTCCCAATATATATCAGTAGAGGCTCTAAGGTGCAAAATGTAGGATAATAAAAGCGTACTTGTAATAATATGTAATGCCCATAGCCATATTAAAACGTATTCTCATAAACAATTGAACTGGCTCGGCATATGTTAGTGCATGCATGTACGAAGTAATCAGGTATGCTGTGCAAAGTCTTGCATGATTGCTAAGATTTGCGAAAGCGCTAATTAAGCCTAAAATGAAACGTGAGAGATGACATCTGGTGTTTTACATTAGGCGTTGAGTGCGACACCAAATGTAATAGCGCTTAAGTAATAAGCACACAATAGATCATGAGTCTTGAATTACACAGTGTAAAGATTTTAACCACAATGGCTTTTTTAGAGATGAAAGTGTTATCTTTCTACTTCATTTCCTCCTCCCATATATATATATATATATATATATATTTCACTTGTATCCTTGGATCCATCAGGCTTTCACTTGCGAACAAAATAGATGCCATGCATTGAAAAGGAACCAATATACGACATGTACTGCATCAGGCGTTGTCAATATCAGCGCTTCCTGAACATCCTTTTTTGGGGATGTCTCAGTGGCGCAGTTGGTAGCGTCAATGTCTGGTGTAGTGCTAGGCGGTGTTGTCGAGGTCGTGGGTTCGAATCTCGCTAGAGGCAAAATATTTACAGCATCTATCGGCTCAGTTGATTCACTATATCCCTCTGTATTTATCTACTGTCTGAATCTGCATCAGTTTCTGATCCTGTGTAGCTCGAAAGCAATGATGTTTGTGAAATTATATTTCCGCACTTCTGATATTTATCTAATTTCACTTGTATCCTTGGATCCATCAGGCTTTCACTTGCGAACGAAATAGATGCCATGCATTGAAAAGGAACCAATATACGACATGTACTGCATCAGGCGTTGTCAATATCAGCGCTTCCTGAACATCCTTTTTTGGGGATGTCTCAGTGGCGCAGTTGGTAGCGTCAATGTCTGGTGTAGTGCTAGGCGGTGTTGTCGAGGTCGTGGGTTCGAATCTCGCTAGAGGCAAAATATTTACAGCATCTATCGGCTCAGTTGATTCACTATATCCCTCTGTATTTATCTACTGTCTGAATCTGCATCAGTTTCTGATCCTGTGTAGCTCGAAAGCAATGATGTTTGTGAAATTATATTTCCGCACTTCTGATATTTATCTAATTTCACTTGTATCCTTGGATCCATCAGGCTTTCACTTGCGAACGAAATAGATGCCATGCATTGAAAAGGAACCAATATACGACATGTACTGCATCAGGCGTTGTCAATATCAGC
Source organism: Loripinus fragilis (assembly GCA_964019695.1). Taxonomy (NCBI): domain Eukaryota; kingdom Metazoa; phylum Mollusca; class Bivalvia; order Lucinida; family Lucinidae; genus Loripinus; species Loripinus fragilis. The sequence goes on from OZ026518.1 coordinate 22,515,912, forward strand.
GCTTCCTGAACATCCTTTTTTGGGGATGTCTCAGTGGCGCAGTTGGTAGCGTCAATGTCTGGTGTAGTGCTAGGCGGTGTTGTCGAGGTCGTGGGTTCGAATCTCGCTAGAGGCAAAATATTTACAGCATCTATCGGCTCAGTTGATTCACTATATCCCTCTGTATTTATCTACTGTCTGAATCTGCATCAGTTTCTGATCCTGTGTAGCTCGAAAGCAATGATGTTTGTGAAATTATATTTCCGCACTTCTGATATTTATCTAATTTCACTTGTATCCTTGGATCCATCAGGCTTTCACTTGCGAACGAAATAGATGCCATGCATTGAAAAGGAACCAATATACGACATGTACTGCATCAGGCGTTGTCAATATCAGCGCTTCCTGAACATCCTTTTTTGGGGATGTCTCAGTGGCGCAGTTGGTAGCGTCAATGTCTGGTGTAGTGCTAGGCGGTGTTGTCGAGGTCGTGGGTTCGAATCTCGCTAGAGGCAAAATATTTACAGCATCTATCGGCTCAGTTGATTCACTATATCCCTCTGTATATATATATATATATATATATATACACTTTTTTCTTGGAACAATTATTTCAAAACAATTTCGCCTCATTACATCAAGCGTTAAATGCGACATCAAATGTAATAAGGACTAATATAATAAACACATAATTAGGGGATAACTGTATTCAAAACTTTCATTTGGGGAGGTATATCGTCGGATATACGGTCGAAAATTAAATTTTACGGCGACATACCTCCCTAAATGAAATTTGGAATATGGTTATCTCCATCCTAATGCACAGTTAACATTTTTCCTTCAAACAGTCAGTAAAAATACACTATGTTGCACATACGTTCAGCGTCTGCAAGCTGCATAAAACAGCTTGCCAGCTGCATATATTCACTTGCCAACCAATAAAAAGCGACGTTACGTAATGACGTCGAGTGTTGCGACGGTAAATCGCAGGATATACTGCCGCAAATTATGACGTTATCCAATCAGGCGTCGCGTTACATTTGTAAATGCATTAGAATACAGCTTAATGTCAAAAGTATTTTGACATCATTTTTTTTCAAAAGTCTATTTGCATGTTTAGATTTTTTCGCCATAACAATAATATACCATTAATTGTACAAACACGTAAAACAAAAACTTCATTGAACTAAAACATTTTGAAATTGGTAGATGAATATATTTTTCAAACATATTTGGTTCATCAACTGTATTATCAGTAAGCTCTGAATGTTAACATCTTTGTAGGCGTCACAACAAATATCTAGTAGCCCATCTTAAGCTTTTATAACAGCTGCTTTACTTTAGTTGTCTTCCTGTGTTTAGCATATATGTTTACAAACAATGCTGTTTGGGACACATTATATCAAGCATCACATACATGGTTCCACATATCACTAAACTTTGAATGCATATTGTTCCCTATGTTTTATTTCACAACTCTCCAGGCGTTTTCAATGGGATGTAAGTCCAGGCTATTTCCAGGTCAGTCAAGGAATGATACGGTTTCACTTCCTAATCTTTGCCTTCCATTTTACTTTGGGTAGAATCATTTAGCGCTTTTATTAACTAGATGTGTATTTCACGAGTATTATATACGTTTAGGGGACCTATCAATGTTAATGAGAAGTAAAACGTTACATGGACAGTTAACGTAAATCTATAAGTAACATTTCGTTGTTTTTCCTGGCTTTTCTCAGTGGCCACCACATGTATCGAATTCATTTCAGTGTGCATTCTAAACATTACACACTGTTTAGTTCACAAAAAGCGTGGGAATATTTGAGTATTAAAAAGTATAGCACATGCCAACCTAATGTAATGTACCTGAAAAAACTAGTATTAATTAGCCAAGTCATTGCACCGACAATATGAATACAATTTTCTAGGATTAATCTGGTCACCTGTTTCTTAGACAGTCATATTTAGACCAGTGGTAGCCTTTCCATTTTCACACGTGCATATCACGGTGGCAGATTATGCGATTGCTTAGATTTTAAAAGGAAACTACAGTTATTTTTATCTTTTATTTTGAGGTTTTTTTTTATCTCTTTGTCGTCGATTTCAGGAATGTGTAGCTAAAATCTGTCAAATGTTAGTGAATTGTGGCATTTTTTACATTTTGTCACCGCTCCATCTCCTAGAAATTACAATCGTGGTACGCGAAAAAAAAGGCTTAAAAACAAGATATCCAAAATGCATCTTAAGCATTCATTGTCGAAAGCATGTCAAAATAATTTGACATTTTTTGTGAGAAATAGTAAGTGAGTATGATAGGCAATACCGCAATCACAAACCGCAGACAACCCTATGGCACTGCGAGGAAGAATCACTCAACCATCACGAGACACCAGGAAGACAAATTAAGCAAAACAACCAGCTCTCTCTTCCCTATCAAGATGATTGCAATTATATATACTAGAATGGACATAAAGTAACGTACAACAAAACATAGATCAATAACAGACTACCACAATGAGAGTAACAATAAACAAAAAGTCAACCACAACAGAACCACCGCCTTAGAACGGACAATAGCCTAAGCCACCGGGGGGCTTAAGTGCATTTACTGGTACCAAATCTTCGCCCTAGATTCTGCTGTTGTTGAAGTACAAGAAATGTTGAGCTCGCATGGAAGCCTTCTAACTAATGCAATGTATCATTATGGAGAAACACTCTTATCAAATTAACACACCATGATGAAACAAAGAAAAGGGCTCATGACTCACAGATAGTCAGAGCTAAAGAAAACCTCAAGTTGAGCCACAGTCTACAAACAATGCGTTTGAATTTATAAACTAAATCACCATAAAATATAGGTTCTGATATGCCTTGTTGCAGAAGAGATTTTAACCCAATGCTTTATTTAACAATTAACTCTGAGTGTCTGTGGTAGAATTTAGAAAACGCAAGTGAAATTTGGGTCTTGACCCCTAAATTCGTAGACAAGCACTTAAGATCACTTAACTCAATTTTCAGCCCTCAAATTATGCAGGAAAACTGGCTTACATATTGTTCTATAAGAAGACAAAATTATTTACGCGACAAATTAGGAGTTTAATATCTAGCGTTGTTTGCATCCCAATATGCCCTACTTTTTGTGGACATTATATCTACTATTTATTAAAAATAATTGTAACAAAAATTTGTAGGCAATCAATGCATGAGAGAAGAACAACAACTATCCAACACGAATGAAGTATTAAGACTTGCCATTGATTTAACTTTTAATGTGAGCAAATGAAAAAATCAAATATAATATTGATATTTCTGCAGAAATATATCACTTTGATATAGGTTTGAAATAAAGAAGCCTTAATGTAAGCATTCACCCAACACAACAGTCATCGTTGCAAATTATAAAAAAAACATAAAACTACTTTTGAGAAACAAATGTCAAAATACTTGTTTACATGAAGCTGTAGTTCATGAAACTTGAATTTCAAAGTGTATATGGCTTCAGTCATTTTAGTTCGAATCACAGAAAGTTTTATATTTATTCTCCAATCCCAACTTTTCGACTCCAATAAAATAATTGATAATTATGTACATATTTTGGATAAAACCAATTGGTTTATTACATCAGACGCTTTTAAGTTAGGCATTGAGTGTCACGCCAAATGTAATAACACCAAGTGTAATAAGTTCAAAATATTTCATGAGCCTTGAATTACATAGTGCACATGTATATGATTTCAGTAATTTTTGCGTTTAAATAGATGATTGTGTTACCTTTCTTCTCCCTTGCCCCAATAAAGAAATTGATACATAAACATACTTTTGGCTTCCAACCATTAGTTCATTACATTAGGTGTTATAACATTAGGCGTCGGGTGCAACACCAACTATCATTACGCCAAATGTAATAAAAAGAGTAGCATTCTTTATTAAATTTGGCGTTGTATAACATATGAGGTTGTCACAGGGCTTACTGTACTTTGCAGGCCAAATCTTCATCATACAGATTTTGCAGTTGTTGTAGCATAAATAACTATTTGGATTGTTATGTGCTAACAAATTGCAGATGAACTGTGAAGGTGATGATGCTAGGCTTATTGAAATCGGATCCCAATCAGAACAAACACATCTGGAATCCATTATAACAGGAACAGGTATTTGCATGTTTTAAGCTACAGCAAGTATATATTCATTTTTATCATGTAATTCAAAATAAACATGACCTCGCTTTTTTTTCTTGAAAATAGTGAGTATGATCAGGAAATACGAAATCACAAACCACAGACAAACCTATGGAACCGCGAGGAAGATCCACACAACCATCAAGAGACACCAGAAAGACAAATTAAGCAGCAAACCAGCCCTCTCTGCCCCATCAAGATGATAACAAAACTAGAACTGACATAAAGTAACGTACAACAAAACATATAACAATTACAGACTCCCAAAATGGGAATAACAATAAACAAAAAGTCAACAACAACAGAACCACCGCCGTAGAACGGACAACAGCCTAAGCCACCGGGGGGGGGGGGACGGGGGGGGGCTTAAAGCAATTCACTGGTACCAAATTTTCGCCTTAAATTCTGCTGTTCATGAAGTACAAGAAATGTTGAGCTCGCATGGAAGCCTTCTAACTAATGCAATGTATCATCGTGAAACTCTCTAATCAAATTAACACACTATGATGAAACAGAGAAAATGGCTCACGACTCACAGATAGTCAGAGCTAAAGAAAACCTCAAGTTGAGCCACGTCGGGTCAGCTACTGAAAACCTGTTTGCCCTCAGATTTTTAAATTTTAACATTCCATTCAAATGATTTTGTATTTTTCAACATCTCAGTTGACAGCTTAGACCCTGAAAAAGGGCTTATAAGCTAACTACATAAAAACGTATTGAGATTATATTGATGTTTATAGTTGAACTCATCAACTTCGACCAAGTTGGGACATCAAGTATGCTAAATACATTTATCTAGGCACAGCATTATTTTACATTTAATGTTCACATTTGTCCCTAGCTGTGTTCCTAAAAAAAACAAGTTGGCACCTATGAAAAAATGCCCTTTTGGTGTACAGAGCTTATGGCACCTTGAGTACACCACCTGCAATTTTAATATCAAAACGGGCAGTTAAGATACCATGCTTTTCATTGAGTAGTATTGTTTGTGTGTTATTATATTTCCGTTGCATTGGTCCAATTTTATATAAGTATTGACTTACAGAAGTCGTTATTTTAGATGTCGGTGGCAAATAGAATTACCTAGGCCAATTCTGCAGAATGCCTTAGAATCAGACCACGGATGTACATCTAGGATCTACTTTGATAACCCAGGTGATAACATGGCGCTGACGTTATATACTTATATACAGAATCGTCATTTTACATGCAATTTAGAGGTTGCTGTGACGCATGGGGCTTGTAGGTTTTTTCTTGCTCCCCGGATATCTACATATGAGATTTTACCCTGGGATAGAAATTCTTAACTTACCCATGTTATCTTACACAGGCTGTCACGCGAGGACTGTACATTGGCTGTATTGGAACTCACGCGCATGGTCGTCAATTGAAGTCATTGTTATGTTAAAGATACGTCATCATGTCATGTCTCATCACAGCGTATTCAGGAACTTCTGCGAGCCTTTTAAAAATCATAAAATGCAGTGTTTAATGGTGAATAAGAAGGAAACTCCATTATTCGTGTGAGGGTTGGCTAGAAAAATCCATTCCTTGTGATCACTGTTTGTAATCACTCTGCAAGCCTCATGATGCCAAACGGTGATCTTTGGGACAGATTGTTCAATCCCATCCTAACACCCATGATGGGTTCTTATTATCCACAAAGGACATAATAGTGTTGCTATTTTTAGCTCACCTGAGCTGAAGGCTCAAGGTGAGGTATTGTGATCACCCTTCATCAGTCCTCCCGTCGTGCGTCCGTTTTCCGTCTTCCCTCGTCCGCCATCTGAAAACTTTTTCTTTAAACAACAACTCCTCCTGAACCACTGGTCAAAATTTCATATAACTTCACATAAATGTTTCCCATGATGTCCTCTTTCAAAATTGCACAAACGATTTTGCTCCACTGAACAAGAGGGCCGCCAGAGCTCAAGATAAGAAATATTTTAAGGTAGTAGGGGACTCACCGGCATATGTCCAAAAGTGTTTTATCTTTTAATATATTATAATATAGACTTATACTTATAATCTAAGACAAAAAAAACAATACCTCACCGTTCTTTTTTAAAAGTTATTTGATGTCAAAAACTGCAAAATCGCAGGTTTTTGAAATAAACAAATACAGATTTTGTTAACAAATTAACAAGAAACGCAATACAGTTTTTTTCAGAACAAATACTACTCACACCAGAGATATAAATAAAAACAAAAAATAGTGAAATAACATGTATTTACACAATTTATTAAGCAAAATCCTAATTAAGTCAAACGAATTAATGCCCCAAAAAACATTAATATTCAAAATAAACATATCAGAGAATGTAACTGGAACAACAAAAAACATATTTTTACAAAGATATTTTCATGAAGAATCTAATGATTGAATAAAAAATATGTGTCACCGTGCTCGTTTTTTTGTTTTGGTGACTTTTCTGAAAAATCGTGAAAAAAATAAAGACTACAATAAGTGTTGTCTCCCTTTTCCACCAATTTTTTTGTTTGTCTACGCCCTATTGTATATCACTGGGCGGAGACATAGCTATTATTGATTAAGCACTGACAAATGGGCGTAGAAAGTGACAAAAAAGATTTTGACCTAGCATATGTTTTGTTTGATTTGATTCTTAACGTCCACTCAACAATCTTTCAGGTATGCGGGACGGGTCTTCCTGGGTTGAACCAGTACTAAGCTAGGATACCTAGCATATGTGACCCAGCACATTACATTATGGTTCTCATTAAAGCTTGGCTATAGCATGTCTTGATACTTTGATGCTTTCTTACACGTAGGATTTATGTAGATAAAAGCTAAAAATTATAGCTTTCTTCTTGATGCATAGATCTAAATGTCATTTAAAGAATAGACTTACAAATATGCAATAAGAGGATAAAACATTCTTTTCCTTGTATTAATGTTTGGCAAGCCTGAATGTGATGTGTTGCAACCAGAACCACACAGCGGTGAGGCCTGCAACACATTATTGCACAAGGGCTTGACAAACGTTAATATACAGAAAGGAATTTTATATTGTCATTGTAATATATTATAGGACTTTTTGGGTACTGTAAAGGTGGCAACTTTGATTTTCATATCTGGGCGTGGTTCGGTTATTTCAACTGCTCAAGAATGGAAATCAGGTTCTATCCATTGGTTAAGCGTTTAAAAGTTGCTTAAGCCGCGCAGGTCTGCGTGCATTTCATGAAAGTCCTGTCCGTTAATGCACTGAACCCACTTTTATTAACCCATAAAGCGTATATTACAACACAATTGTATGTTTTTATCGTCTATTGAAATATTATGAAGCCTCTTAAACAAACAGTGTAGATCTAGAGCAGACTGCTCATCTAGAGCAGTCTGATCTGGGTCCACACTGTTTGCCTCTATACTAATGTTAAACAATAAACAAACACTTTCGAATGTAGTTATAACGCCTCATTTTCAGATTTTACCTATGTCTAAAGTAGACTAATAAGGCAGTCATGAGGTGCCGCCTTTACAGTATCCAAAAAGTTCTAGAATACTTTCCTTTCAAGCAAAAGCATTTAAAAAAATGTCCACTTTAACATAGTGAAGCATACAACAAAACCACACCTTATAGGCGCAATCGAAAACATCAATACTATCGACGATTATAGACCAAAAATAGTTAGAATCATAGTTTTTTTTTATTACCATCACTCATCGAACAGGCGACACTTTGCAATCAAAACACTGTTTCTAGCGAGTTTTGATCCGCGTTCGTCAATGGTTAAGAGTGTTTTCGATTGCTCACTATCCGGTGTGGAAACAAACTTTTTTTTCAACAGAAACATGACTGAAAAATGTAGATTACTCCTAGCTCTTGTTTCAGATTGTTTTGGTTACGTATTCATTGTATCAATACACATACCGGATAGGTGGCAATCGAAAACGTTGATGCTATCGACGAACGTAGATCAAATACCGTCAGAAGCAGACTTTTTGGATTGCAGTTTGTTTGCCTGACTGGCGACAAATGGAAAATTCTAGCGATTTGCGATCCACGTTCATCGATCTCGATTATCGCCTATCCGATGTAATAAAGTAGCGTATCTTATGATAATTGAATATTTTGGTCATTTCTCAATAAAGCATAAGCGACGGTATCTTAACTCGCAGAGGATATCCGTGAGCAGGTTGAAATGGCAATTAAGGTTTTATCGGAAATAAAGCCCGCGGTCAGTGATTGGTCAACGATCAACCAAAATATAACACATTATTAAATAAAATGTACAATTGTCAGCGATTGAAACACCTCAAGTTTCTATAGTAAACACTTATTATAAGGTATATAACAATAAAAGGATGATACATTCTTCTGTCTATTAACGTTTGCCAAGCCCAAATGAGATAATGTATAGTAGCCTTAACCATGAAGCTGTGAGGGCTGCACCAAGTGGGGATCCAGAGGGGGGGGGGGGGGCAGGGGGTCCGGACTCCCTCTGTAAAATCACAAATTAAATGGGTTTCTATAGGGAATAAACAATTGGACACCCCCTGGAAAAAGTTGGACCCCCTGGAAAAAAATTGGACCCCATCTGGAGCCTTGAAAAACGATAGATTTCTTTGAAATTGACCATTTGACTTCTGTAGAATAAGCTGAGGACTAAAAAAATCGTTGTCAGGGCTTTTTTGTCAGACTGACCTGGACCCTCCCCCCTCCCTGATGAAAATTCCTGGATCCGCGCATCTGTACCATGCTTGCCAACCATTTATATACAGAAAAGAATGTTATATTGTCATATATCTTCCTTTCAGGCACATGCAGTTCCTATTAATTTTATTAAAATGTATGCAGAAATGTCCATTTTATTATCATGAAACATGCAACGAAACAAAATAATTTTTTCAACAGAAACATGAAATAACTCCTAGCCCTTGTATCAGATTGTTTTGGCTACGTCTTCAGTATATCAAAACACACTAGATAGGCGGCAATCGAAAACGTTAATGCTATCGACGAACGTAGTTAAATATTGTAACATAATTTTGGATTGTTGTTTGTAGTCCGATAGGCAACAAATGGCAATCACAAACACTGTTTCTAGCAATTTGTTATCAGCATTCATCGATTGTTTAGACTGTTTTTTATTGCTGCCTATCCGGTGTGATAAGGTAATTGAAACAGTTACGTCATTTCTCCATAAAACATTAGTGACCATGTACCTCCATGGGACCTAAAACATGAGAATGTCACATACAAGGCATGTGCACGTCTACAACCCCCCCCCCCCCTTTTTGGGGTGGGGGTGGGTCTTAGGTTAGTGGCAGCATGCAGAAATAGCAACCGAGACATGTATATAGTATGTATATTTATACGGTCCGCAACTAATACTGAATGACTTCATACTCTGGGTGATGTTTTTAAAAGCTAATACTTGCATTCCTTCTTTTTGTGAAAGCAAAATACTTACAGAATTACGTTTCAAGCATCAAAGAGTTGTCAGGGGAGAATAATATCTACCGTCTTAGAAAATAAGTATTCTCTTTTAAAAACAAGATTCAGGAACGATAACTCTTACACTCTTACTTTTAAGTAAAAGTAAGGTTATCTTTTGACATGGGTCCCGCACTACCTTAAATGACATCTCCTGAACCACTGGCACAAATTCGAAATAAAATCACAGAATTTTGTTCCTCATAATGCCCTCTACCAAAATTGCACAAAAGGTTCTGCTCCGCTGAACAAAGGGCCACTAGAGTTTCGATAAGAAATATCTTTAAAATACAACTCCTCCTGAATCACTTGTTCAAATTCAAAATAATTCCACAGAATTTTCCTCTTGATACTCTCTAACAAAATTGCACAAACGGTGTCACTCTGCTGAACAAAAAAGCCGCCAGAGATCCAGATAAGAATTATCTTGAAACAACATCTACTCCTGAACCACTGGTCCAAATTTCATATAATTTCACAAGAATGTTTCTCATGATGCCCTCTTTCAAATCGCATAATGGTTCTACTCCACTGAACAGAGGGCTGGCAGAGCTCCAGATAAGAAATATTTTTCAACAACTTTTCCTCCTGTACCACTGGCCCGAATTTGAAATAAATTCACAGAATTGTTCATCATAATGTTCTCTCCCAAAATTGCACAAATGGTTCTGCTCCGCTTTACAAAAGGGCCTCCAGAGCTCCAGATAAGAAAAAAAGACATCTCCTCCTGAACCACCGGTCCATATTCAAAATAAGTTCACAAAATTGTCTTGATACCCTCTTCTAAAATTGCACAAATGGTTCACTCTGCTGAAAAAAGGCCGTCAGAGCTCCAGATAAGAAATATATTTAAATAACATCTCCTCCTGATACACTCATCCAAATTTCATTAACTTCACATGAATGTTCCCCATGATGTCCTCTTTCAAAACTGCTTAAATGGTTCTGCTCCACTGAAAAGGTGGACCACCAGAGCTCCAGATAAGAAATTTTTTAAACGACATATCCTCCTGAATCATTGGCCTAAATTCGAAGTAATTTTCACAGAATTCTTCCTCTTGTTACCCTCTACTAAAATTGTACATATGGTTCTGCTCCGCCGAACAAAAGGATTGCCAGAGCTCCAGATATGATTTATCTTTAAAAGACATCTCCTCCTGAACCACTGGTCCAAATTCAAAATAATTTCAAAGAATTTTCCTCATAATATCCTCTATCGAAATTGGACAAATTGTTCCACTCTGCTGAACAAAAGGGCTACCAGAGCGCTAGATAGGTAATATCTTTAAACGACATCTCCTCCTGAACCTCTGGTCCAAATTCAAAATTGTTTTAACAAAATTGTTCCTAATGATGCCAACTGCCAAAATTGCACAAACGGTTCCTCTCCATTGAACAAAGGGGCTAACAGAGCTCTAGATAAGAAATGTCTTTTAATGACATTTCCTCCTGAACAACTGGTTCAAATTCAAATAATAATTTCACAGATTTGTTCCTCATGATGGCTCTAAAAAAATTGCACAAACAGCTTTGCTAGGCTCAATACATGGGTCGCCAGAGCTCTAGATGAGAAATTCCTTTAAATTACGTCTTCTCCTGAACCACTGGTCCAAATTTAAATAATTTTATTTTGAACAATTTAAGCATGACAATATATCTAACGATGGCACAATATTTGATCAAAAACGAGTCACAACATGGCAGAGGAGGTAGAAGTGCAACTGTTTATGCCTAATTGATTGGTGTTTTTTATTCTAAAGTTAATACAGACATATATACACCTTTATACCTGCTGTTTTCCTTTTGTTGTTTTTTATAACCAAGTAACTTAACTGTATTATTGATAGCTTTTTCCTTTTCCATAATCATGTTGATACTCATTAAAAGACACACCAAAGTGATTTGCCAATCAAATAGTCTATAACATGTATTACAAAGTAATGTCTATTTCTAATGATATTGTTTCTACCAAAGATTACGATAAACGTGACGACTTTAATTTTGAAATTGACAATTTTCCATTTTTAGATTTTTGTGATGTTCCTCGCCCTACATCCTATGGAGTCTATATCTCTCAACTCATTCGTTTTGCTACAGCATCTAGCTATGCTGCTGACTTCAAAATGCGCCATAAATTGTTAACTCAGAAATTTCGTAAACAAGGCTATTGGTATCATAAACTACGCAAAACCTTTTTCTAAATTTTATAGACGATACTTTGATTTGATTTCTAAATTCCAAGTTGGACTAAAATCTCTTTTGCGCCCAGGAATTTTGGAACCTGATTTCTATGGTGACTTGGTGTATAAATTGAAGACGATTGTCGGCTCTAATAATATTTCAGCGCAGCTCATTGAAATAATTTTTGATTCTTAAAATATTGGCTATAACATCAATGTATTGCAACAGACTGTAGCTTGGTGGTCAACCCAATCACCGTTGGCAACTTTGCTTTCCTCTTCAATTGCACGCAGGTGGGTCGAACTTCAGACTCTATGATGGTTTGGACTTAAAAACTTATCTATTGATGGGATGGTAGGGGCCTGATGCTTTGGCTGTTTGTAATGCCCACCGGGGTTTACCTGTTGGATTTCTTTTGCTCCGGTATTCAGTTTTATTTACTGTCGAGTCCTTATCTTTGCTTTATCTCCTTGTTATATCTTGAATTATATGTTTTAGGAGATGATGCATTGATAAGTTAGGGGTCTTTTCTGCAAACCAAATATCTATGTGTCTTGATCCACATCTGAATTAAGGGTGAGGTTGGTGCCGTTAAACTGGTTTAAGCCCTCCAGTAAAATATTTTACTTACCGTTCCAAGGCGGTACTTCTTTTGTGGATCTTTTATGGGTTTTTTCTGTCTTGTGTTTGCTATGTCTTTGTGTGTGTCTGTTTATATGTGCTTTGTGGTCACCTGCTGGGAAAGGGCTGACCTCTTGGCTCTCGTTTGTGGTGTCCAGCTGTGAATTTGTCACTTTCCCATTGGTATCATGGTCCAGGTGTTGTACTTTATTGTATCGATTCCCGATCTTTGCACCCTAACTTACTTCAAATGCAACTCTAAGTACTGTTCCAATAACAACTTAAATAAATAAATAATATGTCTCATACGCCTGTCTCTCAACGTCTTTGTCAGTTTGTAAAAAGTATTTAACATGCTAGCAAAGAAGAGGTATTGGGTTTAGTGTTGAATATATTCGAAGAAGGTATTGTTAAGGTATATCGTTGGTATTATATTTATTTTAATAAAGCGGTCAGAAAAAAAATGCAAAATGAAGAACAAAACCTATTCGAAGCCTCTCAAAAATCCCAATTTCTGATTATGATGTTCAAGTTTGTCTTTGGCTAAAGCAATATAGTGTTCTCTTTACTTTCTTTCATGTGCCTTCAGAAGTTGGTCTTTGCACTTTATACTTTGGTGCAAATATCCAATATTTGGTTATTAGAATGATAAAGTTAATCATTTATGTTTTTATATTTTCTTATCTAAGATACCAAAACTAATTCTATGATACGTTAAGTATATTTCTAAATTGTTATTTTTAAGAACTTTTGTCTTTTTGACCAATACTCTTGCACATAAAAGCATTCCCAAAATAAATGTGCATTAGTTTCTTCTTGCATTGCACAAAATCACATAAACGGTTGGAGATATTTAATATTTAAATAGGTATTTATTGTTTGGTGAAATTCTCATCAAATATTTGTATTGAAAACTTCTAAATTTCATATCAATTGTACATCTGTGTGCCATCTGATATGCTTCTTCCCAAACAACATCATAATTATGAAAATAATTTGTCAATTTTACCTCTGGTTTTAACTTTTCTTGTTTTTTTTTATTTGATTCTTTACGTCCCATCAACAATCTTTCAGTTATATAGGAACAGGTCTTCCTGGGTTGAACCGCCGCTAAGCTAGGATTAATTTTTTTGCTCAAGGACACAACACAGTGACGCTGGTGAGGCTCGAACCCGCGTCCCTTGGGTCTCGAGTCAAGCACTCTACCACTGAGCCACTGAGCTCCGTAACTCTTCTTGGGATGTATCTGTTAATTGTGATTGTGCACTGTATAATGTGTTATTAACGTTATGTTTCATTAAAATTATGTCTATATTTGTTTTTCTCTGATCTATTCCTTGTTCCATAGCTTTTTCTCTTTTGAGTAAACGCTCCCAACCTTAAAGTATATTGTTAATAATTTGATGGTATATTAAAAAGTTGGTGGTATTTAGATTGATTAAATTTTATAAATTATTAAAATTATAAAAGGTATTTGACCTATAATCATAATTATGTTCTATGTGTTTGATTCCCTTTTCATGCCACTCTTTATAGTAAATTATATTATTATCACGTTTGATATAAGAATTATTCCAAATAATTTGTTTTGATATGCATATAGGGGTTTCCTTGAAATTGATTTGACACCATGCACTTAAGATTTTTTTTAAAAAAAATAGTTTTACTTATTTGTGTACAGTCATTTTCTTTAAGATTATTTTCTACTAGTACTAGTTTATTTCCAAAATTGTCGAATTTCTGTCTAAAAGCTTTTCCATAAAGTAGAAGTAGACTAATCGTCGAAAATGCGTTTCATCAAACTTGCTTTTAGTGAGTTTAAAAAACATTCAAGATTTATCATTCTGAGACCCCCATTTTTATAATCTCTTTATAGCGTAGTTTGCTTAATTTTATCAGGTTTGGAGTCCCAAATAACGGAAAATATTCCTAAGTTTATTTTTGTATTACTTTTTGGGGGGAGGGGTCTAACAATACTGTAAAAAGTATAAATGTTTCAGGCAAAGCAAAAAATTTGAAAATGGTATTTTTACCCATTAACGTAAATTTTCTGTGCTGCTATCGTTTTAAACAATTAGTGAAATCTTTTAGTTATAGATACAGGTTTTTTCTTGCATTTTATTTTGTTTCAGCAAAAAAGATTATTCCTAAACATTTAGCAGATTCTGACGACCATAAAAAGTTTAAATGTTTCAGATATTCAACAGCAGTGTTTCTTGTAGACCCTATTGTTAGGACAGTAGTTTTTTTATTGCTTAGTTTCTTCCAAAACATCGACGAGTTCAAGGAATGAATTTAAAGTCCCATCCAATACAAGGGTTGCGTCATCTGCAAACATTGTAATTTTAAATTCGTTTCCAATCAATAGAAAACCTCCAATATTTTTTCTCTTACTGTTGCAGCAAGTAGTTTGATACAGATTATAAATATGTAAGCAGATTGTGGACATCCCTGCCTTAAACCCCTTTTATATGGAAAAAACTCTGTCATGTACCCTGAATTGGTTACTGAACTTTTAACGTCATTGTAAAAACATTAATTATAAAATTATAACACTTCAAGCAGTTAAACATAAAATCATGACTAATACTATCGAAGGCCTTCTCACAGTCTGCAAAGAGTAATAACCATAGCTGATCTTCTTCTTCTAAGCGTTTCTATTGTTTCTTGTATGAGACGAATGTGTTCTCTCCTAATCTTCCCTTGATGAACCTGTTTGTGGATTTTCTATAATATTAGATATGTATTTTAATTCTATTTGAATTTTTTGTTACTATTTTATAGACAGTGTTTAATAATGTTAAAGGTCGCCAGTTGTTAAGCTGCCTAGGTCATTATTCTTTTTGGGAAGCAAGGAAATTAAACCTTGCTTTCGCATAACAGTCATATCTCCATTTTCAAATGAATAAATTAGTGACTTTACATAAGAACTTTTTATTTCGCCCCAAAATATTTTGTAGAATTCTGTAGTTATTCCATCAGAACCAGGACTTTTGTTGTTTTGCTTTGCTTTAAGGGCTGATGCACATTCATATTCTCTTATGGGACCTTCTGTACTGTTTAGTCATCATTTGTAAGTTTTATATTAATATATTTATTGAATTGTTCAATATTTTTCGCATCTTTTTTTTGTATCTATATAATTGCTCATAGTAGGACTCAAGCTCTTTTAATATGTGTTTAGGATTGGTAATTTCTTTACCATCTTTATTTTGTCTTGTAATTGTTTTTGCTGTTGACCTTTTTTCTAGATTAGCAAAATATTAAGTGCTATTCTCTCCGCCTTCTTTATATGTTGCCCTTGCCCTTACTATATATCCATTGTCTTATTTTCGTTTAATTTCTTTCAATTTGCTTTTCTAGTCCTTTAGTAGTGTGTTATTATCTTGTGTATTATTTCCATTTCAGATGCTTTGTTGTATGATATTTATGTATCTAATCAGTTTATTTTCTTGATCCTTATTTTCGTTCTTATTTCTGGGTGCCTACTGTATTGTGTCATTCCTTATCGCTCCTTTTATAACTTCACATAGTACATTTGGGTTAGCTTAGCTTTTAATTTCAGCAGTTTCTAGAATTGCAATCCTTATTTTCTCTTGATAATTGTTTTGTAAAAGTAAGCTGATATTTATTTTGAAATAGCCTGGTCCATGCTGCTCAGATGTTAAATGTATATTCATTGTGGCAATTGAGTGATCAGATTTAAATCCTGGTATGATTGTACAGTCGCAAACGCTATTTACAATAGAATTTGAGACTAAAAATAATCTAATCATGAAAATGTGAAAGGTTTACATAATGAATGCCGTGTAAACTGCATTGTATTATTATTAAAAGTCTCCGTATATCATTTACATCAAACTCTCCATGGTTGTTTTTATTATTTCTCTACTTTTGCGTGGGTTATTGATATACCTCCTATTTTATTGACATCTGGTCCTAATACGGTGTTGAAGTCTCCCCCAATAATAAACGCCATCTTCTTCATTTTCTGCTAAATATTTTTCAATGATTAAAAAAAGCTTTGTAATCGTTCTTTGGTCCATAAATATTTATATATGTAATGTTCAGATCAAACATTTGTTACTTTTAGTACTTGAAGCTTTCCTGGTATTATATTATTCTTTAACATTATAGTCCAGTGTTTTATTCATCATTATTCAAATACCACCGCTGTTACTACTTCTACCTCTAAAATAGATATCATAAATTTTATCCACTGCCCATGTGTTTTAAATTTCTGTTGTTGAGTGTGTTTCTTGTAGAAAACATATTTGAAGTTTTTTTTAGATTTAAAGGGGTAAATATCTGCGTCCTTTTTAACTGTTGGCCCAATTCTCTCTGACATTAAAGGAACAAATAACTTTATTGCAAATAGATATGTAAAGGAAATGTACAAGACGTTGGTAGGCATGGCATAGACTGACGAAATACATACACTGAAGGACTATAAAAACGCAAAAAATGAAATTTTTTTTTTTTTTTGCATCCAGAACATTTTCAGCCTTCTTTAACAGATAAAAACGGATAGTAACGACACTCTGCTTCTATCTATACCCAATACCGGTATTTTTAAAAACACTGGCTACAACCAGCTATGTATTGCTGGTTTACTATGTTTCCCCACGAATCAATGAAGCAAAATATTTTATCATTTCGCATGTAGCTTGTAAGTATACATGAATAAAAAACACAGCAGCTTTAGTTTTATAGCTATATTATTCATGCCACGTTTGTCTGCACATGAACAATCTGGCGCAATCGGAATGTTAAAAGCTGGCGTGCGTGTTATTGACGTCGCCAGATATCATTATCGCCATCCGTCAACTATACAGCGCCTCAGAGATCGTTACCAGGCTACTGGGACAGTTAAAGATCGACGTAGGTCTTGTCACCCAAGAATAGCGACCGGCGTTAAGAGGCAATTTACGTTGATTAAGTATCGACGATATTTACATTGACGATATCCGTTCCAGCCAGCTACTGCTAGTGCCAGACGAATAGTAGGGCTCCAAGCATAATTTGTTTCTGATTTTTTAATAAAAATATTTTATCACAATAACTTAAAATCGTGTTTAATTTCTAGACAAATTTCAAATTGCAACTTTAGGATCATAGGATATTGCTATTTGACAGACTTTTCTCTAACATTAATTATTATTTTGACATAAAATTGCAAACATGTTTTACAGACATATTGATGTTTATTTTTGCCAAAACTCAATTTAATTGAGACATTAAATATTAGTAAATATTATGAATTTCGATTTTTGCTTTTTTTAAGTCCTTCAGTGTTAAGTTCATCCTAAAGAATATAACAATACAAGAAAAGAAAACAAAAGCCTGAAGGAAATGCAAATTTAACATTTTGTCTTAATCCTTGGACCTTAATGCCGTCAAATGGGGTTTAATAGACTTTTTGTTTACTGTAAAGGCGGTAGCTTTAATTTTCATATCTGGGCGTGGTTTGGCTATTTATTCTGCTTAACAAGTGAAATCAGGTTCTATTTATAATTTGATGAAAAATTAATAAGTTGTTGGGCTGCCTACACGTGCGTGCATTTCATGAAAATCCTGAACTCACATTTATTAACCCTTACTGCGCATTATCACAAAATGTATGCTTTTTGTCGTCCACTATAATATTTGAAGCCTCATAGACAAACATTTTGTGACTTATAAATCCACCCACTATAGTTTTGTTCGTGTCCTTTGGGATCATGGGTTACATTGTTGAATTGAAACTATTTGACCGCAAATGATTAGGCCTAAATAACTACAACTTGCACTCTACACATTCAATTGTTTGTTGTATTCTTTTCTTCTGTATGATTATCTTTTTAAGAAGGTATTTGACTTAACAACAGCTGTTTTATATACAAAACAATACAAAACGCCAATCCATCAGATCATGGTTCTTATTGCATCCGCGCAAATGCTCCCTCAAACGACCACGCTGGCGTACCTTGATATCTAATTTGTGGTCTGCGCCTTTATCTATATCAAAAGCATGTGTGTGCGAGCAGGAAAAACTCTGGTAAGTATGTGCATTTGCAAGTCTTGCCTAAGCTTTTGGTGTTCCACAATGTGATAAGTACTAACATTTTATTTCAGGGATCAAATTTAAGATTTTTATCCACTTGCTAAAAGTAGCATGTGATCTTTTTTCTAACTTGCTGAAGATGATGATCATCTTGCTATAATTCACTGCATTTGACACTAATTAAATTCAATTAGCATATGTATTGACAAAATTGTGTACAAACTGATTTCCCAAATATTATCGCCTTGTGCAAACAGTGTAGATCTTGATCAGCCAGCTTCTTTAGAAGCTGGCTGATCAGGATCTACACTGGTTATCAAGCAGTATATATGCTACGTTGCATATTAATTTTGAGATTAGTTGATGTAAGAGTGAGTAAGTCACTTGTATTCACTTGCTAAAATTAGCAAGTGGTGGTAATGTAGACTCGCTTTTTTGGAAAATCTACTAGCATTTAGCAAGTTAGCAAGTGCTAAATTTGACCCCTGTATTTGCTGATTCAACTTTATTTTCTAGGTGCTTATCCCTGGTGGACGAACGGTAATGATATCGCAATCGAAGGTTCTTGGATTTGGCCAGAAGACGGTGGTGATTTTGTTGAAGACCCTTCTCAATTCAAGAACTGGGATGCAGGTAACGAATCCTTAAGCTTACGAACCTAAACAATAAAAAGGCCCAACGTATTCATTGTTTAAATATGATAGACTTTTGTGTTTAAATCCCAGTCAACCAAAACAGTAATTGCAAGGCAGTCAGTTATTCTAACCATCAGTTATCTAAGTAGGCCTCCACTAGAGAGGATAACAATAATTTCAACCCGATTAACGTTATTTCACCCGTGGCTGACAACAGACCCACTTAAACATTTAAAGGGATACAAAACAGGTATATAGCATAATATACTGAACAAAAGTGAAAAACGCTACACCTGGATTGTCTGCAATTTATATACAAAAAGATGCAAGCCAGTAAATCAAATGAAAGTGTATCTAAATGGTCAGAGATTTGATTATGCATAACAGCATAAGTTTTTTAGATGTTGCAGGCCTCCAGATAAGAATGCATATTGGAAAATTAGTTTCTTCATTTCTCATCCAAAACATATGTTGTGGGTACTCAAAAGAACCGTCTCAATGAGCACCCAAAACACATGTTTAAATTAATGGGTAAGAAAATAATTAAAATTTTACGCAAATAAAATTTCCTTATCTGGACCTATGAATTGTTGTCAAGAGGACAGACAAGAACGATTTAAATGTGACCTGGGTCCAAAATTTTCAGGTTGCAAATTTGAACAGAAATCTCACACAGTTAAGGCCTTCGAAAATCCACTTCCAACGATGCCCAACTGCACGAAATGGTATTCTGGATATACGACAACCAGAAATGTTAAGGCCTTATCACAAGTGTGTTTTGGTCGTTGAAAAAATCTAATTTTTAATTAAATTGCCAAGCTTGAAACTTTATTACTGAAATCTCTATAGGAAAATCAATCTATTGTTGCATCTTAGTCTGAAGACATTACTAGTCGAAAAATGGTAGAAACAATGTGCTGGTAGATCTAACTGATTTGGCAAAAAAAGCCATCAAATTCGTGATAAATCGAAGATTATCAAACATTAATATTCCCTATTTGTTTTTTGTCAAAGGGATATAATTTACAAACTTGATAAATTCGAAATTGATTTCTGAGCTCAAGTGATAAGTCAATTTTCTTGTGTTTTAATGCAACATAAGTATTACCAATTTTGATACGCAAAACTATATTTATTGCACATGCGCAATTGCAAAATTCAGTGAATAAAGATTAAAACACAAAAAGGGACATTACTCGGACACCAAAAGAGACAAGTTGATGGAGGTTCAACTAACGTTTACTGGACGTCTTGGACACATTTATAAGGTGTAATAAGGCTATAAGGTTTAATGAATACTTTTTGTCGAATACTTTGTCACAAGCATAAAATATTGTAGTGAACGTTTTCACTTTTGCTCGGTATATTATCTAAACTCATGAGCGAAAAAAGTGATCATGAGCAGAAAATTCCACAATCACAAATCACAGAACATCTACCACACTGCACAGTTCTAAGAGACACAATGCTGACATCCACACTATTAAAGCAAAGCAGACAGCTCTCACGTCCTCGTAAGGACAAAACACACCAACGCACGCCGTAAGTATGATCAGGGAACACCACAATCACACACTGTAGACTAACCCAGGGCACCCTGAGGAAGACCCACAGAACAAAACGTAATTGAGTGTGACCAGGAAATGCCATATTTACAGACCACAGATCCACGGCACTACAATGAAGAGACACAGAACAAAAACAGCCTCATAACAGCAGAATCACAATTTGCTGCTCTTTCATTCTCAGCTAAATAATTGCAAGACTGGAAATCACTTACTGAATTATAAGACAATGGCGCAACACAGCCCCTCTACTGGATTAACGTTGATATAAGCACAGTACTTCCACTTTAGTTTACACGGAATCCACGTACAACATTAGAACATTTGAAAAGGAATCTTGGAAGCATATGTAGAATATTTTCACTTGAAATATCTTGGAATCCAATGAAATAACCGAATGTACACAGATATCTGCGGCAAATATACACCCGTACGTGGCAGTAAAGCGTATGTGTATGCAAAAATCATTGGAGTTACAGAGTTACCAAGTATATCCGCGCTAACGATTCTGATATATACTGAACAATAAAGTTATGTCCGCTTGACGTTTATGTCTGCCAGTTCCAAATGGATGAACACATTTCATTCAAATTTTCACCTTACAAACTTTGATTATTTAGAATGATTTGCACCTAAGAGTTATCCATTTGATAATCAGTAGAGCCGCTGAAAAAGCTGTGAACACGAGTACCATTAAAATCAAAGGTCACAACATCAATAGCTTGTGTGTCCATCATAATCCCGAACTGTTTTAGCACATTTAAACATCACTGAACAAACTCTCTTTTAGATAAGCTGGCTAGTTGTATGCATTGCTTTTTCCGCCACAGTCATTTGTTTGCAACATACTCTGACGTCACACAACATCGATCACGACCGTGCGTGAAAACACTCAGACAATTCATTATTGGTCAAACATTTTGATAATCAACAAAATCCAACAAATTTGATGTTGTTTCGTCGTCACAAGCATTTTATCAGTAATTAAGACTAATCAGCATCAAAACAATTGATAATGGAAATTCTCTGATGATTTTGCAGGAAGAGGTGGGGTATAAAACACAGATTGAGTGAACCTTTGAAGCCCGTCATCAGCCATAGTTTTTGTTTTTCTCTATTGTGTAATTGTTGTCATAAACAAACACAACAAATTAATACAAAAACGGTCTCAAAATGATGTAAGGTTCAGGCGATTTGAAAGCTCTTAATTTGTTGTTTGTTTAATTCAAAGGGAGGTAATTTGAGATTATTTTGTAAATGAAAGATTTGGAACTGCAATTTCGTTCGTTCAATAAGCAGACTTGGGATTTTTATATGTTTTTTCATCGTCAGACGCTTCTGGTTGCCATTTAATGTAAAATGTGTCACGTTTTGATGATTAACTTCCTGATGATAATGGAAAAAGCTATGTTCACATTAGGTTCAATAACCCTTCAAGATCAGAAGATAAAACCAAATAATTGCTATGTTTTGTGTGTCTGAGGATTGATTAACATTTTGGTTTTATTTTTTTTGCAACACCTTAGCTAGATCGAAAGATACAGTACCATGAAAATCGGACGTTTCTTTTTTGCTTGAGTTTATGTGGAAATCCCTTTGATATCGATCGATATCTGCTTACATTGCAAAATTTCTTAGCAGATTCACAAACAGGTACATGATAAGCAGCCTATATAAAATGGAATTGCATGTTACTGCAGCCAGGATTTAGGCCCCACAACCACAGCATTATCCATTTTTGCCATCAGTCACGTATATATGTTGGTACAACGTACTAGATGTATGGATAGACGTACTACTATGCAAATTAGAAACCATGTTGTTTGTGATGCGAGTAAAGGTTGCCTATATAAGTAAATAACGCCCTTGGTGGTTGAGCTTGCTTTTCCGTCGATGGAGTTTGTTGGCTGGTCAGCTCACGTTACATAGAGAATACTAGGCTCGTGTCTTTTGATATCAAGTTTACCAGGCAAGGCTTTGAGAACGCATGTTGAATCGCTCGGCAAGCCTCGCGATGTCAACATGCGTTCTCAAAGCCTTGCCTGGTAAACCTGATATCAAAAGACACGAGCCTGGTATTCTATTTATCAGTTTACCCATTGTTGAACACTCTTCAAACTAGCGATTGTGACGTAATTTTTGATTTTTGTGTTTATTCAGCGTCATTAGCGACGTGATTCAAAAAGTGCAACGTCATCATGACCTGATAAAGGTAACATGCCGTGAGATAGGAAACGTTTATCAGGTAATGTTGAAACAAATCAGTTAATATTAGGGGAGACTGATAAATAATGTTACCTGCCAGACCCGAGCTGTCTTACTCGTGCATTTCCTAGGCCGAGTCTCGGGCTGAGTCTTCTTGGAGGGGAAAGTAATGTGACGTTGTGCAGTCACGTGTATAATACTTTGGTACAAAGTACAAGATGTAAGGGTAGATTGAATATGCCTATTAGAAAATGCGTACAAATGTAACCTACATAAGCAATAAACCACCCATGGTGATTGAGGATGCTTTTCCACTGACCATATTTGTTGGCATCAAAGCGAACAACCGCAAATCGAGGAATTGTCTTTTTGTCGCTAGCAAAATCATAGTCATGCACATAACCCCGAATGAAATTTTGTTACCATAATTTGTGGTCAAGGAATACAGCCATGCTAATTTGTGAGATTGTAGATACTATGTAAAGAATCATAAAAAATAAAATAACTCAATTTTGTTGGAAATGTTAGATAGCACCTTCTACCACTAATAGGGGGTCGATATACAGTCAGACATAAGTTAAGCATCACCCAAACATTATTTCAGAGACGTTTTTCGTGTATAAATTTCTCCAGAAGAACAACCAAATTTGTAATATTTTATTATCCTAGTCTTTTCTTGGTCTGCCAAGCATATCAGAATGTCATTTGGTCATTTTGATAAAGTTCTACGGTGTCCTGTAAACAGCAACCCCTATTTTGGGGGTACAACCATAAAAAGCGTCACATCTTAACCCAAAGTGCTTACTATGAATTCTAATAAACGCAGAAATAAAATAGACCTATTTTTCAAACTAGTGCCAAACTGGTTCTGTCGAACTCAAGGTTTCATGTCAGTTATGATCAGTAATAGAGAAAGGTAATCGCGTGTTTATATTTTTTGCATTATCACTATATAACATGCCATTCTTTACATATCCATAACAATCATTATTTTAGAGATACGAATCTGAAAATTTCAAACAGAGCTTGTCATTGATATTGCAACAACATAACACTAACACTTTACATGTCTAAGCGTTTTGAAAATACCATAATGGGGTAGAGAATATGGACATTTTAGGGGTAAGTGTGCATTTACCATGCCTGGTTGTTTACCTTTAGATAATCGAATCAAAATTTGCTGTAAATTGTCACCACTTTATCTATTTTCTTAAATAAAACAAGAAAATATTCATGACTGGAAAACTTCCTTCGTTTCTCTAGAAAACTATTGAGGCGATATTAAATTATGCCTGACTATATACTTGTTTGAGCAAAACACTTAATATGGGAAATCTGCTTAAATCACCTTTACAGAAATTGCTTGCTTTTTCTGATTACACCAAGTAAATATTTGCAGTTTCTAATATGAACTTTTTCAAACTGATAGGCATTATCAAGTAAATTAATTTTGAAGTCTGAACTCCAGATTTTACTGCTGTAAGTAAGTATTGGCATGATCAAAGTGTCAAATAGTTTCAAAAATACTCTGACTGGTGTTTCACTAAAATCTTGTAGTTTGCTCAGCAATAAAAAAGTGTCTTTAGGGTCTTATCTGATAATAGCTTAGCAGAATTTTTCAACAGGCTGTTGTTCTGATAATAAATTCCGAGATATTGGAAACTATCCGCCAATTTCAAATCTTTTGAATAGAATTTAAACGGCATCTTAGGCTCTAGTTTTCTTTCGTGAAATATCATGACTTATGATTTTATCAATATTAACCTCCTGCATCCACTTTTTAAAATACAGTTCCAATTTGCCCAGACAACGATGCAGACCAGATTCCTTAGTAAACATTATTACTAAATCGTCAGCAAATTGTAACGAATGAACTGCGGTATCATCGATCATGACTTGGTCACAATCAGTAGTAAAAATATAATTTAAATCATTTATGAAAATACTAAAAGGCAAGGGACTTACTGGACACCTCTATAGGAGTTTATTATGTCTCCGTGTGGGTTGTTCTTTTAGCGAAATTGCTTATTAGAATACATGTTGTATGACAATTTAAAATCAAATTGCCACCAATGCCTGCTTTCAACAACTTGCAGAAAAGAGATTTCAACGAAACCAAAATATAGAGGTTTCTTCAAATGAAAATATATTTGTTAATGATTGTTTTAAGAGAAATAATATGGTCTGTGGTATGATAATCGTGTCTAAATCCTGCCAGAAATTCATTTAATTAGCCATTGCTGTCTAGATAGTTATATAATCTTTGATTTAATAAGGAGGTAAAAAACTACCAAAACTGCTGCAAAGACTTATACCTCTGTAGTTGTTGCAATTACTGGAATAATATTTTAACAAAGACGAGATAAGTGAGTTTTACACATTGAAGGAAAAACTAATTCAACAATGGATCCAAATATCTAGGTCAATAGTAAGGATTGCGTTTATATCGCACATATTATCGACAGTCGCTGCATATTGTCAACATTGGACACTAACGGTTACGAGTGCACCCGTTACTGTCAACGTTTACAATAACCAAGTGAACACTTACGGTTGCGGCCACATCCGTTTCTGTCAGTATTTACATTAAAGGGAGCGTGAACACTTAAGGCCTTATAAATTAATTAGGAAAACATTCAATCTACTGGTATATTGCACCTCAAATGGAACACAGTTTTTCGTTTTTAAAATTTTATATGAAGGTTTCTTCATCCTGAAAATTTGCATGCGCATAGATATAGCAAAACCCTAACTAGATTTAAATTTTGGCGGAGATCGATATCAATGTTACTGCTCTGATATATTGTAAAAATAAATAACTTAGTTTTTGTTGAAATGAAAATACCCGTTTAGTTCCCATTTTTGCTCTGTCAGTTTAATACACCTTTGACAGATATCGTAGTATTTGCTCAGCTATACCCAACAAAAAAAGAAACGCACCACTTAGAACTGTTCAACTCTCAGGAAGATCACAAGGGATAGGCCAATTTATCTTATATCAGGGCAAAGGTAGGGCAGGTACTGCTGCGTCACACGTCTTTTGCAATCAGCCATCGAAATTGTGTTAAAGAAAATTGGTCATGAACCAGGTGGGGGTCAAATTGTAAAGTCACAGGAAATAAGCGTTTTTATAATGCTCTCTTGCTAGGTAAGTTCAAGCGATTGGATTCATCTCAGTAGACCAAATTGTACTCAGACACATATCCTTTGCAAATTCTATCTTTTAAATACATCATTCGCGATAATTGAACGCTAGGTAGTGCATGTTTTGTGATTACCCTTTGGATAATGATTCCACACTGGAGATACATCTTACAAACATTTAAAGATTTCAACATTGTTTTTAATCAATTTAAATGATTCTAACTGATGAAAATATTTTTTTGAATAACAAAAAGCATCAATAAACACATTGGTTGTCTCACATAACGACAACATATCGTTTTCATACTTTGCTAATGTAAAACATACTCGGAATTTCATGTGGACAGTGAGCGTTGATTTAAGGCTACCAAAACTCCTTAACCCTTCGGCTTGATGTGTTTTGTGCATACACAAGGAAAGTACAGATATTCATCTACGTCACAATCAAGTTTAAGTAAGATTTGATCAAAAAGGAATATTTGATGACAATTATCATAATGTATTAAAAGGAGATCTTAATGGGAAAATCGCAGTGGTGCGTTTCTTTTTTTGTCGGGTATATAAAATGTCCATTAGAGATTACAGCAGATGATTATTTTGTAACATCAAATGGTGTGGTTTACGATGCAATCCAAGCTGCGTATATAGTTCTACGGATAATGGGTTATTAACTAGTTTCATGCCTACCAAGTACCATCAATTTGCCTGCTTCCGTCTGGCTACCTAATTGTATGTTTGTTCATGTGTCTGTATGTGCGAGCGTACACCTAGAAATGCACAGGCCTGAAAATACGAATAAGATCACAGATGTACTATACATGTACTGCATTTCATTTTATATTTAACTTTTACTGCTACTTTATATGATAGAAAATATGCATGTGTTCATATGGGAGTGGTGAGATCAATAAGCAGACTCATTCATGGAGTAGCTAGGCAAATGGACGCTTCCAACTAAGAGGGAATTTTGGGTAGTAGCCATCTATAGATGTAGCCTTTCGTTTGTGTCACCCTCTTTGTGGCATGGTTAGATAACTGAAATATTGTTGACTTTGCTAATAAACAGCAACGCAAGCTAATATACAGCCACATTTAAAACCCACTGATGCATTGTAAACTGTCTTATATTAGTATATACATATACGTGGTTTTATATTCAACTGATAGTCATTGATCCATATCGCTCAAGGTACAAGAAGGGAATGTTATTTGGCATAAAACATTAAGAATGTTAAAATTCCATCTTATCCCAGCATTTATGAAAACGTATACAAATTTCAGGAATATTTTTGGTTAGGGTTTTTTGGTTAAAATATATTTTTCGAATTAAATTTAAAATTCTAATTTTAGATTTAATGTTATTGCCAAAAAACAGTGTTCCATTTGAAGGGCTATACTCCAGTAATAATTTGCTATTTGATGCATACTTGAACTGTGCAGCAAGTTCCATATTTTTTAAATATTTAATTTCCAAAAATGAAATGTAAGCCTATGGTTGATAGGTCTCACATAAAATTCCACTATTGACCTAAAACCGCTGTTAAGGTATTTACTTTTAACAAGTTTAAATTGGCTAAATTTGTGCTTTTCTGGAAAAAAGTATTATAGACATCTGATCTTCTTAATATCGCCTCTTTTATTACGCCCAGACGTCATGCGTGGTGTGCAGTCAGAACTGCCTCGGCCAATTCCGTGAAATTCCGTGGAATCAGACCTCGGATGTACATCGAGGATCTACTTTGATAACGCCAGCGATAACATGAGGCTGGCGTTATATAACATGACGCCCACGTCACGAAAACCATATTATCACATTTACAAGTCAGTGTAATTGCAGCAAAACAAACTGTTTAATTGAAGTGTATGTTTTTTAATAGAATATCACTATAGCGATATTTTATTGAAAAATACATAAACTTCATTTATTCTGCTGATTAAACTTTTCGAATAATCAAAATAATCGATTTTTATAGGGCTGAACCCACATGATACATAACTAATTTCCCATACGCCACATCCCGCTAACAAAGTGGAGCTTTGTGGTACATAGTACTACGCGTAATGCTCCTTACATACACCCGAGCTATGATCTGATTCTCAAATTGTGACGGACTTTCCCGAATAGTGAGTAGTGTATACATGACGTCAACAAAAACGCCTCACTCATATTCACTGTTATGAAGGATTGGTCAACTACGTACTGCTTTTTCTTGTGGAGGTTGGACGTGGTTGGAATAGGACTTTAATTTGATATCTAGCTGAACATTTATTCTGATGATGTCATACTGGATCGTACACATTACGGCATTATTCACCAATTGCTTATGATTTTAAATTTTATTTGCTTTCAATTAGTGTTGTTTATATTTTGCTAACCATGTTCAAATTTTGGATCAATTTTTCAAACAGTCATGTCTGTCAGCTATAACGTTATACAATTGTCGCATTTAAGACAACTTGTAATAAGGTCATTTGATGAAAATGTCAGCGATCTCGTTTTGACTGAAGTGTCGAAAAATGATGAGGGGGCATGTTAATTAATGCATTAAGGATATGACTACATTTAATAACGCCATTAAAGATGAGCTGTCATGCCAATGACCAATTTGTGGTAAACATTAACGTCATCAAAAACGGCATTATGGTTAAAGAATATATGAGCTGCAACATGTGATTTCCAACAATGTGGCATTTTGACATGAATAGACTCAGACGAGCCTGTGCAGTCTACTATTAAGCTTAGAAATGTCAAATGCCGTTCGGTCAGTAGCTTAACAGTCATAAAATATTCAATCGACTAATAAAGGCTCTGATTAATCTACGCGTATGCGCAGGCTGGTCTGAGCCTTTGCTGGTCGCACATACCATATTGTTTGAAATTCATAACAATATTTTCAACCACTTTGCAAAGCCATGAAGTTTAAGCTTTACTCAAACGCATACAAAAAGTGGGAAGGGGAAGTTGTCTCGTTCAGAAGAAGTATGCAAAACGCTTTCTGAATATTATATGCGCAGTTCAGTAGTATAGAGACAATTATGCAATGGTTAAACATGTCGCTTTTGTCCATCGATTGTGTCTGGAACCAAGCAAAAGTGGCTAAAATCCTGTGTCACACAAACTTGATGACCCTTGTCTCAAACTAAGGTTGTTTTTTTTCATCATGAAATATTCTTTCAACCTTTTTTCAATAAACATGCTTGACTGATTATTAAGACGTTATAATGTACTAGAATTCATAAATTTATTCTGCTTAGTGCGATAGTTATCCATGTAAGATGTTTTTGTTGGCGTATACAATTGTGCCATCATTGGCCCTCCATCGATTCTAAAGTTACGTCAACAAGTAGAGTTGGCTCTCAGCATTCTAGCGACAACTAGGCATATATTACTTGACTTTTCGCTTTCTGTAAAGGCGGCAACTTTAATATTCATATCTGGGTGTGGTTCGGCTATTTCATCTGCTAAGGAAGGGAAATCAGGTTTTATTTATAATTTGGTAAAGAGTTAATAAGCTTTTTGGACCGCGCAAACGTGCGTGCATTTCATGAAAATCCTAACCGTATACACACTGAACTCACACCACAAAATTATGTTTTTGGTCGTCCACTAAACTATTTGAAGCCTCATAGATAAACAGTGCGAACACAGATCAGACTGCTCCCGTAGGAGCAGTCTGATCTGGGTCCACAATGTTTGCCTCCCTGCTTATGTTAAATAGACATTTTCAGATGCAGTTATTTTGCTGGCGCACTAAGGACTAAATGATAATTGAGGTTGTGGCACAAGATGATACAGTTACTTTTCAATAAAACCACGTCTCCTTTTCAGCTTTTACCTTTGCCTAAGGTTGACTAGTCCTAATTACGCATTCATGAGGCGCCGCCTTTATAGTAAGCGAAAAGTCACGTAATACATATATTTCGGGAGCGCAGTGGCTCAGTGGTAGAGTGCTTGACTCGAGACCGAGGGGCCGCGGGTTCGAGTCTCACCGGTGTCACTGCGTTGTGTCCTTGAGCATGAACATTAATCCTAGCTTAGTACTGGTTCAACCCAGGAAGACCCGTCTCTTGATAACTGAAAGATTGTTGATGGGACGTAAAGAATCAAATCAAACAAACAAACAAACAAAATACATATATTTCAAAAGACAATAATGGAAGTAAGAGTAGCAATAAAAATAAAAGGGTGGAAAAAATCTGTCCCGCTGTATCACCATGACGAACACAGTTATCTTTGAAACATATTTTAGCTCACCTGAACAATTGGCTTATGGTGAGCAATTGTGATCACTGAATGTCCGTCGTGCGTTTTGCGTCGTCAAAACTACTTCAAATGTCATCTCCTCCTTAACTACTGGCTAAATTTGGACCAAACGTGGCAGGAATTATCCTTATATGGCCTTCCTTAATAATTGTTCAAATGATTCCAGTCAATTGCATACCTAGGTCACACAGTCTATAATAGATTTTCGAGATGAACACTGTAAAAATCTTCTTGTCTTAAATCACTGGGCCTAGAGCTTTCATGTTTGGTATGTTGCATGACCTAGTAGACCTCTACTAAGTTTGTTCAAATTATGCCCATGGGGCGAAAAATGGCCACTTGTCTGAAACCATAAAGCCTAGAGCCTTGCGTTTTGGTATGTAGCAACACCTAGTAAACCTCTACCCAGTTTGTTCAAATTATGCCCCTGGGCCCAAATAATGGACCCGCCCCGAGGGTCACGTGTTTGACATAGGCTTATATAAGGACAATCATGAAAAAGTATTCTCGTCTGAAATAATAAGGCCTAGAACCTTGATATTTGGTATGTTGCATCACCTAGTAGACCTCTACTAAGTTTGTTCAAATTATGCCCATGGGGCAAAAATGACATTGCCTCGGGGGTCACATGTTTTACATAGGCTTATAAAGGGCAAAACATGAAAATTTTTGTCTGAAACCACAAGTCCTTGAGCCTTCATATTTGGCATGTAACATTACCTTGTAGACCTCTACTAAGTTTGTTCAAATTATGCCCCTGTGCCAAAATTGGCCCCGCCCAGGGTGTCACTTGTTTTACATAGGCTTATTTGTAGAAAACATGACAAAAATCTTCTTGTCTGAAACTATAAGGTATAGAGCCTTGATATTTGGTATGTAGCATGACCTAGTGGACTTCTACCAAGTGTGTTCAAATTATGTCCCTGGGGTCAATAATGGTCCCGCACTGTGGGTTACATGTTTTACATAGGCTTATATAGGGAAAACATTAGAAAATCTTCTTGTCTGAAACCATAAGGTCTAGAGCTGTGATATTTGGTATTTAGCATTTAGCATTACCTAGTAGACCTCTACCAAGTTTGTTCAAATTATGTCCCTGTCGCCAAAAATGGTCCCATCCCGGGGGTTACATGTTTTGTCATGGGCTTATATAGGGAAAACATGAAAAAATTCTCGTTTGAAACCATAAGGCCTAGAGCCTTGATATTTGGTTCACATGTTTAACATAGGCTTATCTAGGGAAATACAGGAAAATTTCTTCTTGGCATGGAGCCTTGTTATTTGATATGTATAGCATCACCTTACAGAGAGCCACTTTAGTTACGCACCACTTATAAAATGTAATTACTCGGAAAAGAAATGTGATATTTTTATTCTTAGACTACCAACGTAAAGCGCATCTATATTTGCATTAGCCATTGAAATTTCATTGTGATCAAATCAGAAACGAATGAGAAAATGGATCTTTAAGTGCGCTACCCTCAAAACACCATTTCAAATCGCATTATCTCGAATGAAACACAGATCACATTGCACTTTTTTCAGGGTCGAAATTCTGCTATGCCAGAGATAAGAGCCGATCTATTCTTGGCAATATCTAAGACTGGAATGTGTTTGTTAACTTCATCATTTTTTTTAATTTTTTACTATTTTGGTTCCCAGTTGGCCAAGGTTTGAAAAAGGTTGGTTTTAGTACTTTTTTTCAAGTTAGTTAAAATTTCATGTGATTGTGGGTAAACTAGATATCAAAACACTTCTTTTATAATTTCATTTTAAACAGCCATGTATCAGCCGTTTATTTTCGTAAAAAAAGTTAATGGATTTATTGGCGTCATGATGCTGACGTTAGTGATGACGTCACTACTACCAAGGCTATAGGACGTGTCAATTATAAGATGTTTTAGTGGTTTGATACGTCTATGTCAACAAGTGACCCATAACAAAGCAATTTGCGAAGGAAACCCTGTTTTATTATTGTAACTGACGTTAATATGACGTCAAATAGAGCATTTCTTCAAAACGTAACGATGTTACTAAATTCAACGACCGAAAAAATGTTTTTATTTGAATTAAAATAATTGTTCTCGATGTTTTGTTCTGTCACACCGATCACCATGGATAATTCCTAGCGCAAAACAAAGAAAAGAAAATATAGACGTTCAGGTTGCACGTGCATTTTTGTCAAAATTGCCTTTGACGTAACAGAATGATTCGCATCAGTGATTCCAATATTTTTCGATGTCATCAAACAGATAAAATGTCAAAAAATAAATTAGCATTGAGAATGTTCGATTCCAGCATCTTTGTCAATAAATGTTGACCCTGAAAAAGTGGTGCATAACTAAAGTAGCTCACTATATGGACCTCTACTAAGTTTGTTCAAATTATACCTGTCCCCATCCGGGAGTCACATGTTCTACATGGGCTCATTTTTGCGATTTTGAAAATAAATCACCATAAAATACTGGCTCTGATATGCCTATTGCACAAAAGTTGTCCTGGTGTCATTAAAAAGCGACTCTTCTACAAAGTTTAAGATATTGATAAACTTGTTCTGAATAGCTAAGTAATAAAACAAGCAAGGCCATGTATTTTGTTGATGTCACTCACATTAGAATGATCCAGGTAAAATGAGTAAGTTGCAAAAATATAAACCATAAGAAGGTGTTAATCTCTATACAGGTACAGATATTAAAAATATCTCTCTGTTAACATTAAGTTTTGATACCACTATGACATCTTTTAAGGACAAAGTAAGGAAGAAGGCAAAGATCAGGAATCAATACAATCAAGTACCACATCTGGCCCGGGACACCATAGGAGAAAGTGATAAAACACAAGAAAACATCACACAAAGAGAGTCAATAGGTCAGCTCTTTCCCAGCAGGTGACAAGGCTGCAAGAACCAGACATTCTTGCACACTAGATACGGATATCTGAGATTTTAACCTGCGATAGAAAATCTTATCTAACGCATGCTATCTTACCCAGGACGTCAAGTAACGTCATCATGTTTGAAAGTGCATCTTAGGTTCTTCAGTAACTTCTAAAATTTTATTTTAGAATAAATAAATAAATAAATAAATAAATAGATAAAAACAGTGGTAGGCAAGAAAAGAATCCATTATTCATGTGATGGTAGGATAGAAAATCCTTCCCTCGGGATCACCGTTTGTCATCACTCGGCAACCTCAGGGTGCCAAACTGTGATCCTCGGGACGGATTTTTCTATTCTACCCTCACGATAGATTCTTATATGAATGCCTGATAATAATTTGAAAATGTGCTTCTAGTGATGCTCTGCACAGAGTAGAAAAAACTACATAGAGGATCTTACATGAGTGGTCATGTTCTATTGAATTTATTAAACGAATTGGGGAAAAGAGATAAAATGCGAGGCTTATAAATTTTTATAAGACAGCACAGCAAACACAAACACAAAACACAAATAACAAAAATAGGATCCACAAAAGAAGCACCACCTTGCAATTGAAACAGTCAGTAAAACAATTTCTGGAGGCCTTAATCATGTTTAAAGGTACCAACCTCACCATTGATTCTGATGTTGAGCAAGACACATAGATATTTGGTTCACATGAAAGATCACTAACACCTCGATGTACCATCTCGTAGTACATACAAATCGAGATATAAAAAAAGAGATGAGGACTCAACAGTACGTACAACTAAATACCCAAGCAAAAATCCAACAGTTTAACCCCGTTGGGCCCAATGACAGACACAACATCTCATCTTTAGATAAGTAGGAACCGTCATAGAGTATGCGGTCTGACTCGCTGGCGCACAATTAAAGAGGAAAGCAAAGTTGCCAACCATTATTGGGTTGACCACCAAGCATGCAGTCTGTCGCAATACATTATTATTTATTTTAATGTTCTAACCAATCGTTTTTATAATGAGAAATTATTTAGAAAACCTGCGCTGGAAATTATTAGTACCAACATTTTTCTTTTTTTTACACTAAGTCGCCATAAAACTCTGTTTCCGAAAGTCCCTGGGGCAAGAGAGAGTTTTAAGTCCGACATGGAATTAAGATATCATATCAAAGTATTGGCGATACAATTTAGAAACAAGAAAAGATATGCCAGTGAACTCCCATATCAAAGACCCGACCTCATTGAAGTGATGGAAATTGAAATTGATTTGACTACATCAACAGATGTTCATACTAGTTTTATAAAAGTGTAAGGGAATGCCTGGATTGTTGAAGAAAGAAATGACGTAAAAGCTAACACCATTTGTAATTATTGTGTCCCTGTTGTCACAAGCTTCCTATAATTCGAATTTTCGATAATTTGAAATTAAATCTCCAGTACCTTGGACTTCGAATTTACGAGATTCGACTGTATTTATATTTTATATTTATCAGTCAATTGTTTATTTTCCATTTTCACCGAACATGGCCGGTTTTTCCAGATATTTTCAGTTCTTTCGGGCAAAACAGAGTTTTGGGAACAGGCAAAGCTCCAATTTTCCGCGCTCATAAATGTTTCACGTCATATAAACGTATAAGTAAACAAAAAGTGTTATTGGAGAAACACCAAACGGGCGTGCAAACGGGCATCAGAGTGGAAAACAGTTTGGATCAAGATCAGGTCCGACGTTTTGTTAGGGTCTGATCTGGATCTAAACTGTTTGCAAAGGTTATCAGCAGACGGCACTAGTAGTCACAGCCACTTTTTACTTAGTGCTGGTTCAAACCCATCCCAACATAACTGAAAAACGGTTGACAAGGTTTAACTCATTACCACCCATTTTTCCGCACTGCGATATTACCAGCATGCAAAGAGTATTCCACTTTGTGTGTAAAACTAAAAGGTGGTAAGGCCATCATAATTGGGTCGCCGTATCAAATGAATACGCTTTATCAGTACCATTTACCTAGAAAGATTGTCTGTGTTTTGATCAATTTGGTTGTAATTGAATTTTAAAACTCAAACCAATATGATGTCCAAATTATGACGTCGGTGTCCCAACAGACAATTGTCGGTTTTCAGTGTTACATGTAATATATGTGGATATATTAAACGTTTAGCCAGAGACCTTTTCCCAAGGCCAGTTAGACTGACAATCCGTGTAATTGCATTGTCTTGCGCAGGCGCGATACTAAAGAATCGACCTGTCTGCTATGGGACATCACGACTGAAAAGTCGGGTTTGTGCTGTTACGCGGTACGCATTACTTATAACACCCGTTAAAAATTGCCTATAGATAATCCTTCAATGGAGATATCTAGTCATTTTGGGTAGCCAAATCATAACAATGATAGGTATTACTATGGAAGGGATTTTCTGACAAAAATCTATGCATACATGTTAGACTTTTTAAGTCAGTAGTCTAGTTTTATTTTGTTAATTGTGCCATTATATCATACCAATTTTTATTTACTAGTAGTTTTATTCAGAACATGTCATTTCTCGGTTTTCAAAAGTCATAAATAGATTGTGAAAAGACAATACTAAGTTGTAAAAAGACAGAACTAGGTTGTCATAATACGAATGTGAATATGCTAAAAGTTTTGACGCCAGAGGGCGCACATATTTTATCGGAAATAATAGTTTCTCCCGTGCAAGTAGCACTCGCTACAAACGGTGTTGTGGATGATTTTTCCTACCAAGAAATTCTCCCTATGAATATTCTATGAAATCTTTGACTCTTCCTGCATCGCATCCTCAGGCATGTGCGGATGCAGAGGGGGGGAAAGGGGGTCGGGATCCCCTGGAAAATCACAAGTTATATGGGTTTCTTTAGAAATTAACATAAGGAAAAAGTTAGACCCCCTACCCCTGGAAAATTCTGGACCCCTCTGGATCCTTTGAAAAGTATAGTTTTCTCTGTAATAAAACCATTGGACCCCCTCTGTTAACTGTAAAATAAGTTCAGGACTATAAAAAAAATCGTTGTCCAGATTGTTTTCTGGCCGTCGGACCTGGACCCCCCCCCCCCCCCTGAATAAAATTCCTGATTCTGCGCATGGACTCCTGCCAAGTATGGACACATCAATATATGAGCTGCAACACGTGATTTCCAACAATGTGGCATTTTGACATGAATAGACTCAGATGAGCCTGACTGTGTAGCCTTCTTTTAAGCTTAGGCAGTTCTAATGATGTTTGATCAGTAGCTTAACAGACGTAGAATATTCAAGCAACTAGCAAAGGCTCTAACCAGACTGTCCATATGCGCTTGCTGGTCTGAGCCTTGCTGATCGAACATACCACAATGTTGGAAATTTCATGGCACGGCTCGATTTCATGTATTTACTGGGTCAGTGGTAGAACGAAATGATACCACATATTTAGATATATCCATACTTGTCTTGACTAACTTTACCTCCCTTTAATTTTCAAGCTGACATATAACTAATTATCTATTTTTTCATGCTGTAATAAGAGCTTATGCATTCATAAAGGTTTTTTCTACTGTTAATCTAAATGAAAGAAAAGACATTTCAACGAAATGAGAAAAAAATGCGTCATCTCAGTCAACTTATATTATTTGAAAAATCATATTTATTTAAGCGATATAGTAATTGCCATAATATTAAATGTAGCCGCGGAGGTAATTGTGCATTTTTTGGCATAGGAATAAGCAAATGGAGAGAAGCCCCCGTGGTGTAGTGGATAAGCGCTATGCCTTGTAAACCAGGGGTCGCAGGTTCGATTCCCGGCTTCTCCATAAAAACAACTTTCGGTGAGCCTTTGGATGTTCCCATTATAAAACCAACACAAATCTTAAACCAACCCGGCGGAACTGGTTTATACCCAGGAAAGCCACAAAAAAGGAATAAGCAAATGGATCCCCACCCCCTGGAAAAAATGAACCGACCCATGTAATTTTTCTTAGCTTCTTTTAAAATAAACAAATTGGAACCCGCCCCCCTCTGTAAAGACATAATAAATAAAAGAAACAATGCCAACAAATGAATGGGCATGGAAACAAAAAATATCTTAAAGATATACGGCGAGGCTGTGTCTTTGGTGCTTGTAAATGCGACATTTACATCATGAATCCAAAATCCTATGTGCTGGCTTATTAGGCTCCAGAAACAGGTCAATTTTCGGTAGTTTGAGGGGAGGGAAGGAGGTAAGGGACAGGGGTCTGGACCCCCCTGTAAAATCAGACAGTTATACAGTTCTTTAGCAATACTGGTCACCCCTGGATATCACAAAACTTCCAAGCCAGCATTCTTGATGTTCGGCCACCATTGCGTTTTGCTGGCGATTTAAACGGCGTTTCGTTGGAAGGCCAATTATGAACTACTTTTAATGGTATTTGGCTCCTCTCTCCTCATCAACTTTAAAAAAAAAGTTGTCAGAGTTGGACCCCTCTGAAAAAATCTTAATCTGCGCATGCTGGACTTTTTTCTAAAGTCATTGCATGTAAATAATATATGACCATTTTCATCTTAGGGATGAACCATCTGCAATATTTAGTTTGTCTAAAAGCCAAATATCTGAACTTCCGTAGGCGTCCAACCTCTGAGAAGGCTCTACCGAGATTCCACATGTTCACTGACTCGTCTGAGCCTTCTTCGCTCGCTATTGTGCTAAGTTCCAAATTTCATGAAAAAGATCGTGGTGTCAGGATGTAATTAAATGCTAAGTGCATTTTGTGACGAAGGTGTTCCCTTTTAATACATACTGAAAGAGTTGGCTTAATTGTTTGAAGACATATATGCGTTTATCAAACGTATGACATACAAGCCGTCTTCTAAATATACTGTAAGTACCTCTTCCATGCGCATCCAGAATGGGGGTCAAACGGCTCCAACTCTGGCAATTTTTTTCAGTTGATGATCCCAATACCATTTCAAGTGGGCCATCATCGGCCTGTCAGCGAAACACCATTTAAATGGCGTTATGGCCTTTGGCTGGCGAATTGAGCATGGTCCAACATTGAATGCTTTGTGATTCTTCAGGGGAGCTAATGAATCGTATAGCTTAGTAATTTTTCAGGGGGCGGGGTAAGGAACCCATGGCGCCCTCTCTGGATCTGCACATGTCTTCAATGGGATTATGACTATTAAAATATGTTTAATGGAGAAATACACATTGTTCTGTAGATTGAATACGTTTTGCGAACTATATTTTTGCTTGACACGCTTCTATGTCTGAGCCATATCACCTACAATGTTAGATGGAATTCATTACAATCTTACAGGATTATAACCTTAGCATGGAAGTGTGTGGCGAACAACACCTAGCCAAACACTTACCTAAGCTGAACTCTAGAAAAACCTGTCGTCAGGTTGCGCACACAACAAATGTGCGGACCAGCCTACGCATCCCGCAGTCTGATCCGTCCCTTTGATATTCTCTTATATACTTAAGGAAAAAAAATGCAACAAACGCTTTGATTCATTGCTAGCATACAATGTGATGTCAGTTTTTTTGTGTAAATGATGTAAATTCATGGGAGTGGTATGTAACCGTCAAATTACGACAGCTCAGCGTAATTATCAACGTTATTATCAATTACGCATGCACGTTGCCTTAACGTCATTAACGTCAACTCTGAATATTGCGTTAGATGCGTAAAATTTCTTTTCTTTTTGACTTTTTATTCAATAATTATGGATGTTTCTTCAATAATTATGATTTAAGATCTTCAGACGTCAAAAAAAAGTCAAATATGGCATCAAAATCTGTTATCCTACATTTTAATGGTTTCCGAAAGGTTTATGCGCTTTTCCAATGAGAGAATGGTCCAGTGACAGAATTTTGGTTACAGCTAAAGCAAGTTTAGTGTTTGCTTTCAGCATGTAATCAAGTGTTTTCATTTGCATTATGACGTGCTTAGTTTGGCTAACGTCAATATAAACACCCTGCTAGCATATTTCGACGGTATCTGAAAAGTCAGTTTTTTTTTACGAGAACGCATGTTCTGATGCCTCTAGGTTTGTTTAACACTGTATATACACCAACGACACAAACTCGACGGCTCTAAGTGACGTCAATTGCTTATTCTCTGTCATTGTGTATCTTGGCATTCATGTAGACGGTTTTGACGCAACATTTGACTGCATTACGAATATGATTGGACCTCTTTTTATTTGCAAATTGTCAAGTCGACGCCATGTAACCAAGCATGCAAAAGACATGATGGGGAAGAGAGAGCTGGTTGCTTTGCTTAATTTGTCTTCCTGGTGTCTTGTGACGGTTGAGCAGCTCTTCCTCGCGGTGCCACTGGGTTGTCTGCAGTTTGTGATTGTGGTATTTCCTGATCATACTCACTTACTATTTTTTAGTGATCTTAATTCTGACGTTCACGTCGCATGTTACGTTTTCAAATGTTTTCACCGTGTAGCGTAAACTCTAGCGTTGAAATGACGTTTTGTAATTTCATCACATGCTACAAATAATCAATTAGACAATTCCAAAAGAGATTTTATCAAACCATCAGTTAACCATGCAAAAATTATATTTCCACCTGTTGCCTTTCTTTTTTCCTTAAGTATATGTTAGCTTGCCATAGCCTTAATTTCAATCTGTAGAACACAGGTTTTCTCGCGAGGATGCATGCACAAACCTGCCTGCTCAGCTACAGAGTCTAGCTAGAAGATTGTAATTAAGTTTCTAGCATATCAGCGCCGTTGTTATTCCCTTATTTGAAAGTATCATATCATAGCCTGCAACAAGCGAAATTCCAGTCAATACGCTAGTCTCTTTTCCTGAGTAGACTGTTGTAAGCAAATCTTAACCAGAAAGACAGCTTTTTGAGTCGCAAAACATGTACACCACACGTCTTTACTAGGCAAGCTTGACAAAGTAGTTAACCAGGACCAGTACTTCGTGCATATACTAAAAACCCTTCTTGACACAGCGGAAGAGAGAAGAATTGCCAGGGAACTTATTTCATGATCAATCTCCCCAATAGTATGGGGCTGGGCTTGGGTCAAACTCGCAAACCTGGATGAAAAAGTTCAATCATTTAAGAAATGAATTCGATTTTTGGAAGGTTCATGGAATCATGAATACTTTGGGTCTTATCTCTTGCAAAGTAATATTGTGCTAAATTTGGTACTAATCTTTTCTCAAAATTTTAACTTGTATTTCCACTAGGTTGCTTCCCTTTAAACTTAAGACGTTTTCATCTTTGTAATGTTTTCGTTGATATTCATTTTTAAGGTTTAAATGAGTTTATATTTATGGCATTCTAGATGGATGTTTCTGTACGAAATTATCTTGCATCCTATAACAAACGCTTTACAAAAGGACGAAAGTTGAAACGCTTGAATTTTTCAATATATATATTTAAAAATAAGCAAATCCCATTTTCGGATAAACCATTCAGTCAAAACGTCCCCTGGCCACTGTAGTCATTCCACTACGGCAATTTGGGTCTCGTCACCAACTCCGGTGTTATAGTAAAATTACCTTCAAATAAAAACTGACAAAAATGAGAACTTTCCAATATGTTTGCTTCGAGATTGCATAGTCTAGTATACAACCTCTGTGTTGTTTTGTCAAAGCGGAGATAAAATCAAATTTTAAATGTGTGTTTTTACAATTATATTGAAAAAATGTCAAATACGGTTTAGTCATAATTGTACGGTTTTGTAATTGATTAATTGTCCACGATGACGAAACCGTAATTAGTTATTTCATGCCTAGACATCGAACGTTAAAGTTTTCATATAATTTTAAAGCTAAAAAATACAATGTGATTTTGATGAACAAAAATCATTCAGAACCCCAGCATTTATGGGCGTTTATCTGTCGTTAAACGAAGAAATTGAACATGATGAGAAAGTTACCTTAACACCGGAATAAGTGACGAGACCCAAATGCCCGTAGTGGTATGACTACAGTGCTGACACCGTTTTCCGATATTAATCGATGTGTTCCGAAAAAGGGATACTCTATAAATTATAAATGAATGCGCGCCCTCTGGCGTCAAAATATATAGCATAGAAAGAAGCGCGGTATTACCGACAATATTCAATGCTTGTTTCGTGTCACTTTATTATGTTGTTGATGCTATTTACAGTTTACTTTGTATTATTTTTTAATTCTTCAGCAACATCCGTTGATCCAAGCTGTTATCATTTAGCAATCCACATGCTACAATGACATATTTTACGAAATTAAATTGCAAACCTAAAAAAACAAAATCTAAATTGGACACATGGAATTTCGGCGGGAAAATCCTTCCATATATTACGGTATTCAGCCATAGACTGATCATATTGTATTCACTAAAACATTTTTCAAAACATTCTCCGCATGGCATTTTCATAGAAACCGTTTCAGTGACACGTGATGACGCGCTTGATAAACAGTATTGAATCAGGCGATCGGGCGAATCACATGACTCTGTGACGCATTCGGTAAACAAATATGTCACATGTACCCACAGTGCTCAAATCAGACAGGTCAGTATTTGATAAAATGCTTCCGGTCGATGACAATGCGTGTAATTGTTTTAGTTTTGTTCCCTCCCCTAGATCTATCTTTCTATTGAGTTGATAACAGGGCACCAGTTTAGAATTATTTGTGTAAGTCTCCTCTACCTTAAAGTAATTACAAATAAAAATAGATAAATTTAAATAATGGTAATAATAAAATAGATCTTATTATAAATAAAACAGATCGTATAATAAAATGCATTTAGATTCGAATGTCAAAGACACAGTTTCCATGAAATGATTCTGTGTATAGGCCTGAAACTGTGTCACTTTCGACCGGAACTACTTGTGTAAGTCTCATTTAGGGTATTCCAATAATAGAGACAAGGTTAGCTTTTAAAAAAGCTTAGAACCATCGCATGGCGTTTTACAGTTATTAAAGAAGAATTTTTATAGTGTTTTTATTGCATTTGCTGAAGCAACTCTTTTCAGTGTGTCATGGGCTTCAAGCTCTGAGTATTGTTTTGTTTTAGTTAACGATTTGTACATAGGTGATCCATTGGAAGCAAATAAAAGACAGTAAATATGCATATTCCAGTAAGACTATGCTCATAAACACACTGAATAATTGTAGAGTTAACCCCCTCCCCAGCAGTATGTATTAGGTCATCCAACCGTATTCCTCTATCGAAGTCAATGCACATAATGCCTAGGGGGCATATTGAAACTGACCCATCTACATCTAGATATTTCGTCACATTTAGTCTAGAATATCCGATGGGCCCATGTTTGATCGGGATTCTCACTCAGTGGTAAGGTCTCTAATAGGCCTTTTCGCTTTTAGAAGCAATCCAGTATCCAAAGTATATCAACATCCCTCATGCAATGATGGAATTTTGGAAGTGACTTGGTCGACGGGGAGTTTGGGATTACAGTCAAAACGTCTCCAAGTCAAAACGTCCCCTAGTCAAAACGTCCCCGAATTGGTCAAAACGTCCCCAAAAACTGGTCA
The DNA here is from genome assembly GCA_964019695.1 of Loripinus fragilis. NCBI lineage: Eukaryota > Metazoa > Mollusca > Bivalvia > Lucinida > Lucinidae > Loripinus > Loripinus fragilis. Next base: position 22,558,563 of record OZ026518.1, read on the forward strand.
AAACGTCTCTATGGTAAAAAATGTTGGTCAAAACGTCCCCAAAAATGAATTTTTATTCTATATTTTATGAAATTTTAGGCATAATCTGGGATGTTTGAATCAAACTGTTTAGATAAAGTGTTTTATGTAGATTCCATTATGCTATTTCAGTAAAATAGCATTTAGAGTGCAGTTTTTCCGACAGTCCTTCTATACACGGTTCTTCAAATATGAGCCAGTGCATGAGAGTTCCGACAATGTGGTATGTGCGACCAGGAAAGCCTCAGATCAGCCTGCGCATACGCGCAGTCTGATCAGAGCCTTTGCTAGTCGCTTGAGTATTCTATGATTGTTAAGCTACTGACTGAACACCATTTGGAGTTTCTAAACTTAAAAGGAGGCTGCAGAGCCGGTGCTCGGACATTTCGGCCACGGACATTTCGGCCACGGACGTTTCGGCCTGGACATTTCGGCCACGGACGTTTCGGCCACGGAAAATACCGAAGGTGGACGTTTCGGCCAAAACCATAAATTTTGGGTTTGGGATGTGTGCATGCATAAATGTGTGATGCATTTCATTATCTTTTGAAATCAAATATGCATGTGAATACTTACAGTTGATTCAAAGATGCATGATAATAAGAGTATGCTATTTTTCATAGGAAGAGGATAATTATGGTGTATATTATACAGCAGTAAATGATTATGAAATACCTGTATAAAGTACCCATTACCTGAATTAGTTTATATTTTTTGTTTTACAACAATTCTCGTGTATCTTTGAATCTACTACTGTTCATAACAATTGATGAATGTTAACTACTTTCATGCTGAATCTGGGTTTATCTTTTCTCTTCAAAACACTGCAGATCCAGATAAGCCAGCTTCCTACCTGATCAGGATCCACACTGTTTTCATCCCTGCTTGTAAATACATGCAGTTAAATAACTGATAAAAATTTGGGAGAAATACAATGTAGAGTATATAAGATTATTCAGTCAATTATTTCCAAAGAAATGCATCACACATTTATGCATGCACACACCCCAACCCACAATTTATAGTTTTGGCCGAAACGTCCACCTTTGGCATTTTCAGTGGCCGAAACGTCCGTGGCCGAAATGTCCAGGCCGAAACGTCCGTGGCCGAAATGTCCGTGGCCGAAATGTCCTACATTCGCAGAGCCACGTCTACACTTGTCAAATTGTTGGAAATCTCATGCCGTGGCTCATATTATATTTACTTGCTTTTGATGATTTGTTTTGTGGTAATTATCAGACAATCGCTATGATTGTTAGTTTGGAGTAGTTATTTTAATTTCTAGTAAACATATGCATAAAGTTTAAATCTAAATATAGGTCTTCGCAGTATATAAATCTCCTTTCCGGCAGGCGCAAAATTTGCCTAGGGGAAATAACGAATTGATAATAGGTGATTAACTCTAATAAAACAGGTGTCTAATACATGTATAATTGATTTGTTTGATAAAGACGTGTGAAAAAACCTGCAGCTCAGAAATGATGACAGTGACTCCTCAATTAAGAAATTTAATTAAGAAACTTCCATAAGCGATATACATAGGATGTATACTTAGGATGTATATACATATCGCATGCAAAAAAAAAAAAAAACATGTATCTGTTGTGTATTGTTGTGCATTGTGCATCAGTGTTATCTTTGCAGTCGTCCGTCCATTCGTCGAATGGGTGGAGGCATGCGTTTACTTATAGATGGATAAGAGTCTATAAACCGTTATTTAGTACATACGTACGTACGCATGCATATGTGCCTTTCTGTTTGGATACACGGGGTTTTGGTGTAGTATCTTGTATGAATCTACACAGTACAGTATATCAGAATACAATTACCTGGCAAACCGTCAATTGAATGATAAGAAAAAATGGAAAACGATAAATTAGGTTCTTCTATGTGGGGGCTACATTTTTTGCCACTCTTGTCATAAAGTGGTTAATAATCGCACCTATCAGATTGCACGGATGCGCATTTGGTCTGGGCCTTCCTGCAATGTTTATGAAGCCATCGGATATTATATACTTTGTATTGAGCGAATAACAACGGCGAGTATCAGACTGCCTGAATTCGCAGCCTGGTCTGTGCCTTCGTTGTTCGCATGCAACTCAGTCAGGTTTCTAGCAACATGCCCCTCGGCTTGTTATGAGTAAATGTATATATAATTATAAATGTGTATCTGATAAAAATGAAATTTAAAAAATAATGTATGTTTATATACATTGTTATATACCTTATGAGTGTTTACTATAGAAACTTGACGTGTTTCAATCGCCGACAGATGTACGTTTCATCTAAATTTAACGTGTCGCAATGCGACAAAGCACTGTGCGCGGGCTTCAATCCCATTACAACATGACAGCAGAGGGCTGCAACGCCGTTACAGCCCGCTCAAGGACATCGTCTGCAAGTTAAGATATATCGTCGCTAATATTTTATGGAAAAATGACCAACCTATTTCAATTACCATAAAATACGCCCCTTTATCATATCGGACAGGCGGCAATCGAAAACGCTCTGAACAATCGATGAAAGCGGTTTACAAATCGCTAGAAACAGTGTTTTCGATAGCCAGTCGGGCGACAAACGGCAATAAAAAAACTGTGTTTTTAACGATTTTAGATCTACGTTCGTCGATAGTATAAACGTTTTCGATTGCCGCCTATCTTAAGTGTTTATTGAATATGGGCCTACTGAATACGCAGCCAAACCAATCCAAAACAATGACTACTCGGAATAATTTACTGTCGGGCTACAAACGGCAATCAAAAACTCTGTTTCAAATGATCTTAGATCTAAGTTGTCGATAGTATAAACGTTTTCGATTGCCGCATAGCTGAAAGGTTTATTGAATATAGGCCTACTGAATACATAGCCAAACCAATCCAAAATAACGGCTACTAGGAATAATTTACTGTCGGGCTACAAACGGCAATTAAAAACTCTGTTTTCTACGTTTGTCGATAGTATAAACGTTTTCGATTGCCGCATATCTGAAGTGTTTATTGAATATAGGCCTACTGAATACATAGCCAGAACAATCCGAAACAAGGGTTACTATGAATAATTTAATACATATTTCATATTTCTGTTGAAAAAAAGAAATTTGTTTCCATACCAGATATGCGGCAATCGAAAACTCTCTTAACAATCGACGAACGCGGATCAGAAATCGCTACTACCAGTGTTTTCGATTGCCATTGGTCGCCAGTCGGGCGACTTATGGCAATCGAAAAGTCTGTTTCTAACTATTTTTGGTCTACGTTCGTCGATAATATTGACGTTTTCGATTGCCACCAATCCGGTGTGAATTCGTTGTACGCTTCATTATGTAACGATGGACATTTCTGCATACAATTGAATAAAATTATTTGGAACTGCTTGTGCTTGAAAGGAAGGTATATAACAATGACGATATGTATATTAACGTTTGCCAAGCCCGAGTGTGATAATGTGTTGCAGCCCGAACCGCTTCGCGGTTCGGGCTGCAACACATTATCACACTCGGGCTTGGCAAACGTTAATATACGGAAAAGAATGTTTTATCCTCTTATTATATACTTGTGTTGTAGCTTGTCAGTTCACGTCGTCCTTGTGATGTTGGATCTACCGTGACTAATTGTTCTAGCACTTTATTAGTTAGCGGTCTGTGGTCATCACGGAACCAAAGTCGGTGTATAATATTAACTCTTAACATGCTGGTGTCTTCTGCTGATAACATTTACAAGGGGCTTGTAACCAGATCAGACCTGACATAACGTGGGAATATCTGGACATTATAATGGTATTCCCAAAACAGTCCTTTAAAAACGTTATTTTGAAAAAGAAAACGGACAGCAAAACACGCGAAAAACTATTTTAATGCTTTAATTAACGTTGATCTATAGCAGCATGAACATAAAATACCCTATCATAACATCATTTCAAACTTTCATACATAAGTCCCAGACACTAAAACAAGCTTTTTCTTTGTTAGAATCCCATATTTCTTCGAAAAATCTCCTTTGAAAGATGGGGGCGTTTTATGGGGACGTTTTGACCATTTTTTTCGTGTTTGGGGACGTTTTGACAAGGGGGCGTTTTGACTAGGGGACGTTTTGACTTGCACCGGAGTTTGAGAAAGAACTGTAAAAGACACTGCTGTTGGGGAGTTAACACCTGATTGCTAATGGAACAGGCCCGAATCGAACACGCGCCCAATGGAAGTTTACTAACTGGGAAAGGGCTGACCTCTTGGCTGTCGTGTGTGTTTTGTTTTATTACTTTCCCAAATTTGTCCTGATCCACTTCAGAATCAAGGGTGAGGTTGGCGCCGTGAAACTGGTTTAAGCCCCTCAGTAAAATATTTTACTGACCGTTCCAAGGCGGTACTTCTTTTGTGGATCTTTTTATGTTTTTGTTCTGTCTTGTGTTTGCTATGTTTTGTGTGTGTCTGTTTATATGTATTTTGTGGTCACCTGCTGGGAAAGGGCTGACCTCTTGGCTTTCGTTTGTGGTGTCTTCTGTGAGTTTGTCACTTTCCCTTTGGTATCCTGGGTCAGGTGTGGTACTTGATTGTATCGATTCCTGATCTTTGCAACCTTATTACTTTTATATCACCAGCGCTGCTGGTGAACAAATGAATGTTTAGTTACGATTTGATCGGGTCTCAAAAAGTTTTGAGAAGTTTATGATTTGGATAGCCTTGTTTAAGAAATTTCTGAGTTAACAGTTTATTGCGAGTGTTGAAGACTGCAGCATGGATAGATGCTCTAGCAAATTGGATGAGTTGGGAAATAATATGAAATAAGGCACAACCTTTATCGCGAGCACAGCATGCTAGATCCAATTTTCTATTTATGTTAAAGTCCCACTAGTAGGCAGTGGTTTGGAACGACCCCCCTGGTAGCTCAGACTAGTGTTCCAGAGATGGTTTGAACAGGACCACCTGAGAAGCTCAGTGATTAGAGCACTGACTCATGTGATCAAGCTCCTCCTGAGGTGGGATTTTCCCAAAAGGTAGTGGTTTGAACAAGAACACCTGGTAGCTCAGGGTGGTAGCTAAATACTTTCATACAAAATAATTACAGTTGCTTCTGGCCTGGTTTTAAGAGTTGTAATACGTGTGTTCTGGGACCCAATATGGGTCCGATGTGTGTTCGAGGAGGGTTGGGGTGGTGAGGTGGGGCACATCATAAGAATCAGTTAAATGTGTTATACTTTTCCGTAAAAACTGATATATTACATATTCTAGCCACTAGCCTTAGAGGCTGCACCTCTAGTCTTTCAAAGCATGCTAGTCAAGAGGTACACTGAAATGCATAGAGCAGCGGCTCACTCAGTTTGTAGAGTGTTAGCCTGGAGATCGAAGGGTTGCTTGCTTGAGTATATCCACTGGCGGAGTCACTGTGCTGTGTCTTTGAGCGAGACACTTTATCCGCCGCTTAGTATTGATTCAACCCATGTAGACCAGTCCTGACATGACTGAAAAATGATTGGCTGGGACATAAAGAGTCAAACCGAACAAAATTGATGTACAACTCTATTCACAGGGATAGAATACATATATGTAATCCCCTGCAAATGGAATTTAAGCAGTTCAAGCTCTTAAAAACCTTTTAAAGTCCTTGATATATAAGAGAATAATATTTAGAACATTTCTCATTTTTGCTCATTGTGACACAGTGTTCTGGTACAACTCAGTCTCCATAATAATGCAACATCGGCAAACTGCTGATTTAAAAATACTAAGATAAGTGATCTGATTTAAGAGTTTATTTCTACCAAGGTTAATCACAGCTCATAGAGATTGTATTGACACGTACTGTTATCATTACGTGTAAAGAAAAATACAAGTACTTGGCCACTGCTCCCAGTTCGCAAGGCCACCACAAAGAGCCCAATATTGTAGATACCTGACATATAGTGATGCCCTGAATTTTCGTAGTTCGCTAGAAAGATAGATAGATAGATAGATAGATAGATAGATAGATAGATAGATAGACAGACAGACAGACAGACAGACAGACAGACAGACAGATAGACAGACAGACAGACAGACAGACAGACAGACAGACAGACAGACTGACAGACAGGCAGACAGATAGACAGACATAGACAGACAGACAGACTGACAGACCGGTGGGAGGGTAGGGGAAGAGGGAGGGGTAGGGTAGATAGATAGATAGATAGATAGATAGATAGATAGATAGATAGATAGATAGATAGATAGATAGATTATAATGAATGGTGGGTGGTTTTGGGGATGTGGTCACTGCCCAGGCCATAAGCACTCCCTGCCGGAATGATCAGCTATGGATAGACAGACAGCCAGACATAGACAGACAGACTGACAGACCGGTGGGTGGGTAGGGTAGGGTAGGGGAAGAGGTAGGGGATAGATAGATAGATAGATAGATAGATGGATAGATAGATAGATAGATAGATAGATAGATAGATAGATAGATAGATAGATAGATAGATAGATAGATAGATAGATAGATAGATAGATAGATAGATAGATAGATAATAATTCCATAGGGAATAATAACAATAAAGTCAATGAATTGTATTCACTCTTTCTCAAATTTTCGGCCTTGGGCCTTCTTCAGGATATTAGAAACAATTTTCACAGCTAAGTAGCATCCATGTTGACTTTTATGGTATATGTTTACTGTCCATTGACAGTGGTGGCGTCGCATCACTTCTTGCAAAGTTGCACTCAGATTGGCGTAACGGTTTTTCCATTCATGTGCCAGTTGTCCATATGCTCTTAAGTACTTTTGCAATGTTGAACTGATGGCCTTATATGCTATTTTGGCGGGAAATGACGTAACGTCATTTAACGTTACGCAAATCCGAGTGCAACTTGGCAGGAAGTGATGCGACGTCACCACTGTCAATGGACAGTAAACATATACCATAATAGTCATCATGGATGCTACTTAGCTGTGAAAATTATTTCTAATATCCTGAAGAAGGCCCAAGGCCGAAAATTTGAGAAAGAGTGAATACAATTCATTGACTTGATAGATAGATAGATAGATAGATAGATAGATAGATAGATAGATAGATAGGTAGGTAGGTAGGTAGGTAGGTAGATAGATAGATAGATAGATTTCCATATTTTACAAATAAAAAGGGCTGCTGCCCACACTCCCCTGCAGCATTTTAAGAAAGTATGTCGAAAGCATATGGCACTACAATATTAGCATATTTAGATGCAAACACACCATTACAACTTAATCAAATCCAGTATAGCGACCGATAAAAAGCAGTCTAGCAGAGAGGAGAGAGAGTGTACCATTTTTCTATTCATAATCTGTACTGTACAACCCCTGGGGTCTTTCTGGACAGGGAGCGACAATACTGGGGAGTGTCTTTCTGGACAGAGAGCGTCAATACTGGGGAGTTTAAACGTACCGGTTTATAGCGCTGGGGAGTTTATATGTGCAGAGCGATGCATTGTGGGTTTTTATTGACTCATTTTTTCGTCTTGTAATTAGATTGGTTCCCCTCGTTGATAATGCTCCACCTCCGCTACGCATATAACGTTTGGTAACTACTAATTTATTATAAGTAGAGAATCCTACTCATGCGACTGCGCATGCTCCAGAAAAGATTTTTTCGACACAAACTTCAGATGTTTTTCAGTTGCTATAATTTGATAATAAAGTAAAAGAAAAAAATATATAAACTCCCAGAACAAAATAAACTTAATAAAACGGCTTGTTTAAAAAATGCACCTTATGTCAAGGGTATTTTCCAATACCACGTCACTCATGACGTCAGTGTGTATGCTATACGTAGGCGCAATGGCGGCTAGTAGTTACCTGTCTTAATATGCTGACAAGCTATTAAAGGGAGAGAACCAGTCTATCTGGTAACTACATCAACAAATAGCTCGCTTCAATTTGGTTGGTTTCAGTATCGTCTGTTTTGTTCGAATCAAAGTTGGAGAATGTATGAAAACGCTTGTGATACGAGGGCTGTTCAAATATGAATGCAAGTGGCTTCATAACTTTCTTCACATATATGCTACAACAAAATGATAAACGTTTCTATAAAGGACTATATGTCACCTTTAAACTGGTACCAGTCATAAAGAAAAATGCAGTATACTTATCGAACTATAGCCCTTTGAATGAGGGTCACGTTAGCATACTAACAACCCCAATGCTTCGAACATATACCAGTGATACAGACGAGCGTATAACTCTTCGATACACAGGTGAAATTTCTTGGTATTTTTAAGGAAGTATCCCCATATTCTTATACAATGATTCTACGAAAGTTGTGGAAATCCAACATGCTTTTGTTAAATTACAATGAATAGTTTTCACTATTTAAGTCTCCTTATGTTTGCAAATAATTGGTAAACAAAACACCACCTTTCAGTTTTGAGTTAAACTTATCTCTAACAAAATGCACGAAGCAACATTTAAACTAGTTTAACTCAAAGACAGTATGTTGATCGCTCATACTGAGTTGCTGCTACAAATTATTGATGGATTGCGGGTAACTTTAAACGCTGAAAAGCATTTTTATTAAGTTAAAAAAGCCTAAAGTGAGGGGTTATAGAATTTATACTTATTTTTTATGCCATAACATTGCGGCTTTATTCTAAATTTAAACGTAAACTTTAAGTTTGAACACTATATGCATTATTTACAATAAAATTACTCACCTGGTCTTGAGGACTAGACAGATCGAACATATTTTTAATAAATGTAAACAAGTCGTTAAGAGGCAGAAAAATGCTTGAAAAATGATATAAAATGTGATTACTCTGTTAATAGAGGGCGGCGCGTTTTGAAAACTTCCTTATGATAGATTTAGCATGTTTTCAGCAAAATGCAAAGAAAATGACACAGCGATGTTCATTATTACATCACCAGTAGATAACTCAAAATGACGTTTATCATAAAATTAATGACGTCACAAACGTGCCTGTTTACTCGAGATTGAAACAGGATTATATAAACTTTATCCTCCAAGCAACTTTTGGATTGTTACTTAAACTTGCATCTAAAATTTGCTGCCATTTTGTCTAAAACTTACAAAGATATGACACTATATCCACACATGTACCAAAATGTGCATGTCATTTGCTTCAGAAAAACTTCAGTATACAGGAATGACCTTTATATAAGGGTCTGTAACTCGAGAAAATATAGTTAGTGTTTCTTTATGTTTGGTACCATTTTAAAGGCAACAAAAATTTCTTTCCAGAAAGGTATGACATTTTGTCGTAGCATATATGTGAAGAAAGTTATGAAGCTACTTGCATGCATATTTGAACAGCCCTCGTAGAATAGAAAAAAGTGAGTTGACTTTGAACTAATTTTCGATTTCTTCATTTTCTTGTTTTAAAAAATAGCGCCTTGAAATCAATTCGCCCGTGACGTAACAGCTGGTACCATGCGTCTTAATGCTGCTTCGTTTATCTTGTCCAATGCCGACGGGAAACAGCTCTGATTCACCGGATACGGAAGTAATTTCATGGACAACAAAACCGGACCATGAGATTTTAAAGATACACTGTGCATAAACCCTAGCCCATTTTGGACCATATCTCTACCGTAAGAGCTCACGTTGTTCGCAACTCGCTTCGCGCTGGCTATAAACTCCATAGTAGCCAGAGCGAGGAACACCACCATCTACAAATTTGAAATTGACTATTTCAAAATCAAAGTCGCCAATGTTTATCGTAAATTTTGGTAGAAACAATATCATTAGAAATAAATGCAAATAAAGAAAAAACGAGGCCTCGGTATCAGATGTATTGGTTTTATTTAGTTGAAGCTCTAAAGAGTATTTTATCAAAATATATACTATTTATGTTATTAAAAAATCCAAATATCTGGTTGTAGTGTTAAAAGCGCCATTAATATTATCGTGTTTACCATCAGGAAGAGGCATCTCTCATAATAAAACAAGAATAAATCCGCAACTAGGTCATAATCAAAGAGAATTTGCTTTGTTTTACTTAAAGTCTGACTCGTGATATGTTGAAAATAAGGGTTGCCAATATTAAATACGTTTTCTAGGTACCTGGGCGAACTTTGGAACGCTTCAGCAACATCAGCTTGAATATTGTCAGAAAGAGACTCTCTTATAAAACAAACAAAATATGAACCAATCTGCTTCGAGAACATTTTATTTTGGATTTCCGCTGTTTGATACCCACGTGGAAGGGTTCTAAACCAACCGGTGGGAAAGATAAAAATCGAACAGCCGCACGTCGTAGGAGAAGTAACTTCAGCTGCCCGGTAAAGTGACGTCATTATGATATGTGTCACATCCCAGCGTATTCAAAAACATTTTTAGATATATAAATTGCCTTTTTTAATGGCGTGCAAGAAAAATAATCCACTATTTGATAGATAGATAGATAGATAGATAGATAGATAGATAGATAGATAGATAGATAGATAGATAGATAGATAGATAGATAGATAGATAGATAGATAGGCAGGCAGGCAGGCAGGCAGGCAGGCAGACAGATAGACAGACAGGCAGACAGATAGACAGACAGACATAGACAGACAGACAGACAGACATAGACAGACAGACTGACAGACCGGTGGGTGGGTAGGGTAGGGTAGGGGAAGAGGTAGGGGATAGATAGATAGATAGATAGATAGATAGATAGATAGATAGATGCAGAGACAGACAGACAGACACTATCTGTGTTAGGATGGGATAGAAAATCCAGCCCTCGCGATCACCATTTATCATCACTCCGCAAGCCTTGTGATGCCAAGCGGCGATCCTCTGGACAGATTGTTCTATCACACACTTTTGATAGATTCTTATAATCGTTACTCATCGAAATGCCTACAAATTGTCTATACAACTAAAAAAACAATTAAAATGATCATATTGTTCAAAATACAATTGCGTGCAAAACGCACAAGTATGTTATTTTAATTGAAACTAATGGTCTCATTTTGTACTTGAAGGTCAACCAGGTGGCTCAAATAATACGAATTGTATGGGAGTCATTCCGGAAGGTTTCTGGTACGATTTTTTCTGTTCACAAAAGCTACACTTTGTGTGTGAATGCACAAAAGAGAACTGTAAGTATGTAAGTTAGTTTAGTTTTCTGCACTATTGTTAGGGTGCATATGACAATGCGACAGTCAAATGGTCACCTCATTAAAGACATAAGCGGGTAATTCTCATGCCCACCATTCCTGCGTTGGGAAACAGGAAAAGTTGTCTGGATCCTGTCTTTCCCACCATTTACGAACTCGGTTTAATACAGTTTTTGGGTTACTTGTATGGCCTTGGAGTTGTCAATCATTATCATATGACGTTTCGTCTGGTGTGAAATAATGCTATGCAATAAAATCCGCCGATTCGATAAACCACAAGTGGTTAACAGATTTACAAGAAACGTTATGACGTCCACAACAATGTTTTTACAGCAGAATGAGATTTCGTCATGTGATAAATAGAATCTAACATTTGTGCTCTTGTTTCAATGAATTTATTAAACTCGTTGCGATCTCTTTTTCCCCAAATTGTTTATTAGTAAATTCAATTAAACATGAGCACTCATGTAAGATCCTCTTTATCTGCAACAAGAGGATGAAATGTGATATATATTATAGATTTGATATAAGTATATAATGTACAGTGGATATTATATTGTAATTATGTTATAATAGAAATAAACAGATATAAAAAAGACAGTTATAGCAATTAAAAAGTTTTAGTTTTACATCTGATTTCTAATAAACCAATAAAATCTGAAAAAAGAGGAGCACTCATGTAAGATCCTCTATGTATTTAAAGTACGTGTGAATACTTGTGATGGGCCCTGATAACGTATTAAGCACCTTCTAGTTTTATTTGTGCTCTTAGTTAATTCATCTGTCTCAAATGTAATAGTACCAGGCCGCTTAGCGCAGTCGGTAACGTATCTAACTACAGATGCGTGTCTGACTGCTACTTTCGAGGAGATTGATCATGAAATAAGTTCTACGGTCATTCTCATCATTCCGCTCAATCATTCAAGAAGAGATGTTGTCAGTTACAAACGAAAGTATGTGCACGAAGTACTGGTTAACCGCTTGTTCAAGCTTGCCCAGTAAAAAGTGTGATTTGGTGAACTGACCATTCCGCCCCGCCACGACCATAGCTGTTGCCTGGGACGTATAGCAAAAAAAAAAACAAATCAAATGTCATAGCGAGTCTGATATCCTCCAAGCTTTATTTCACTAAATCTTGTATGATATGACTTACAGTGACGAGTGTTATTTTTGTACCATTTTAATATTGTTCAAAAAGAAACATGATGAAAGATTGTGTATTTTACAGGAGCTGGTTGTGACGGGATCCTGAAAACGGGAGCTGGTGTCAAGGCTAGTTTAGGATTAAAAATAGGGTTCCTTGATCAAAATAGAGTTGGTCTTGAATTTAGAAAAAAAATCTATTTGAGCGTTAAGTTTGAATATTTTCTTTTTTTTAGTTTAAACATTTTTGGGGGAGCTCAAAAGTACCGTCTCATTGGGACGGTACTTTTGAGTGCCCACAAAATATGTTTGGTTAAGAAATACAATTTTTATTACGTTATTACGCCCTTTTAACTTGAGGCTTTAAACAGAACTTATTAATAATATCAGTGTTTGCATTTGACAGCAAACAAACGTATTTTTAGTTTTGGGTAGTGATTTGCTTATTTATAATAATTTAATGAAATAGTCATCTGCACAAATTATAAAATATGAATAAAGCCACTTTTTGCTCATAAAATGTAGAATTGTTGTATTTGTTCTATATAATTCAGCTCTTATAGTTTGATACTTATTACACATACGAGTATCTAAAACATGCGCGGATCCAGAGGGGGTACAGGGGATCCGGACCCCCACCCCCTAGAAAATCACATCAAGATGGGATTTCTTAGCAATACTGGTCCGGGTCCCCTGAAAAATAACAAAGCCACCAAGCCAGCATTCAATATTGGGCCATCTTCGGCCCGCCAGTGAAACGCCATTTAATGATGAACCCGCTTATGGTGATATTTGGATCCTCCCTCCCATAATAAATCAAGCACTGAGAGTACTGATGGGGACGGCTGCATTTAAGTTTTCATATAGGGAGGTTGTCAGTTTGATAGTTTTTATACAGTTTGTCATTCAGTTAACAAGAATTGTAGACTAAAACCTTACAAGAAAAAAACCAATGACCAAACAAAACCAAAATGGAAGATAGAATAAGGAGTCAATCAACCTTAAAATCACTGTCTTAGAACTGTAAGCATCAAAAACCACTTGGGGCCTAAAATAAATCTCCATTTTAGAAGAAAACAGGGCAATAGTTTAAGAAACGGTTAACATAAAGACCAGTCATAAGAATTTTTTACAGTAATACCTCCACAAGTCAATACATCCCGAATGGTCAAAACACCCAACAGGCCCTACATTAGAAAAAACCCCATTGTAATTTATCTTTATCATATGGAACTAATAAAATGAGGTACTGCCATATGGCTGGCTTTACAAACCATTTTTGCTAAAGACTAGTCGCTCATAAAGGACAGAGCTTAGGAGTAAATCATAGGTCTTTTTATGGTCTGAAATAAAATGAGTTTCTCCAATCTACCTTGGAACCATAACTAATCTTATCACAATACTGTGGTCAGTGAGGAACGTCGAGTGTCATTAAATTCAAATAAGCTGGCTCAGTGGTGCTTGTATTGGTATCGCTTTTAATCTGGTCAACCTAGGCCTTGTTATATTGTATATACTGTATATTCCAATAGTACAATATACATGAATGGAAATGAGCCGTTTCATAAGAAACCTGTCTCAGAATTTTAATAGGCTACACTGCTTAATACAGGGGCTATAATTAGTTCTCAAAAGTTGAGCTATCATACTCTCTTACATGTATAACCAACAGCAGTGTTGGATGCACATGCTGGTCTTTGCATAAGGAGATATCAAAGTCACGCATGCATGTCATAAACTGAATGACCTTGCGCTTTTACATCGCTTCTTGGTTAGATTGCATGTAAAATGCTATAGTATTATGGCCATCACATCTAATTTATGGCATTTTTGTTAAGTCACCCTTTAAACATCCATTCATTTAGGTCAGACGTCTATCTTCCTGGTTTTAACCAGTACTAAGCACAGGATAAAGTGTATTGCTCAAGGACACAATGCAGTGTCTCTAGCTGGTGAGACTCAAACCCACAACCCCTTGATATCCAGTCATACACTCTAACACTAAGCCATCATGCCCATAGATTTCAAGTCAAGCACTCTACCACTGAGCCACCTAGCTCCTCCAGCAATGAAATGGAGATTTTTCTCTGCAGCAGCACAGAACTAAAATGTAATTCTTTTGCATGATCAAAACCATAAGTGCTGGGATCAGTGTGGCCCGAAACCATGATGTTAGACAGATTTATACCTCCTACATTCCATTGGTTTTAAAGTATTATCACTTACCAAGCTAAACCGTAGATATATTCTGTTAAGAAAACTGTTTAAACAGTGCAGATGATCCAGATCATATGGTTTCGAAAATCCAGCTGATTTGGTTCAACGTTGTGATTCAAAACACTTCTCCAATCTACAAATTTTATATATGCATGTGAATGATAAAATTGGGGAGGAGTCAGGGGCAGGCGCGTAGCCAGGCTGAGGCCAGGGCTTCAACATCATATGGACATAGACACGAGGAACCCTGACTTTTCTTGATTGCAAACAACAAAGGCGCATACCAGCCTGCGCATCCGCGCAGTAAGATCAGCGCCTTTATCATTCGGTATCTGAAGAGTAAAGTAACAAGGTCAGATATCTCTTAATTCTCCAAATATTTTTGGTGAGCTTCAACATGATAACGCGTCTGGCTACGCTCCTGAGGGGTGTGGAATAGCAAAATTTTATAATTGCCCAGGTACAAGTAGATGGTCCAATGAATATTTTACTTGTCCCAAAAAACAGATAATGCACAAAGAACTCATCTTAGCCTGTACTTTGCTGAATTCTTTGTGTAAATAATGGGACTAAAACAACATGCTCTGGTTTTCTTACTGTGGTCAGTTTGCTGTAGACAATGAAAAAATGCAGACCAGCCCGTGCAGCTTACTAGCAGTCAGATCTCCGTCGTTATTATTGTTGCACGTTCCATAAGTTCTCATGAACAGACTCAATAAAACAGAGTCCGCTGTTTTCTTATAGTGTAGGTTCTCTCTATTTCTGAAGAATCCGTTTTTCCAGATTATTTAGAGGTCGCAACAGCTGTCGTTGTTTCTGTGTGGAGCTGGTAAAACTTCTCCCCGTGCATCCATATATATAGTGTTTTCTGGTCCTTTGTGAATATTGGGTTCTGACGGAAAACAAAACACCGCTTAAGCCGGTGCTAGGGGATGTGAGAATTGTTAAACTTTCCATTAGTTCTCATTAATAGACTCAATAAAGTAAGTAAGGGTGCAATGATCAGTAATCGATACAATCAAGTACCACACCTGACTCAGGATACCAATGGGAAAGTGACAAACTCAGTTATACACCAAAAAAGAGATCCAAGAGGTCAGCCCTTTCATTGGCCTGCCAGCGAAACGCCAGTTAAATGGCGTTTCGCTGGCGTGCCGATGATGGCCCATCATTGAATGCTGGTTGTGTAGCTTTTTGTTTTGTTTTTGTTTTCTGGGGGTCCAGACCAATATTGCTAAGAAACCCTATATTTTGTGATTTTGCAGGGGGGGGGGGGGTCGGGACCCCCTATCCCCCCTCTGGATCCGGGCATGCACCTTGTGAATGCTGCATCCTCGGTAACCCAGGTGTGATCCTATATGTTACTCTTCATTGATCCATGAATGAGGAGTAACGTTATGGATCACGCCTGGGTTACCGTGGAAGAGAGTGCTGCTTGTCTAAAATCATTTGGTTACAAAGGTCATGGGCCGAAAAAGTCAGCCCTCAAAATACTGAATTCAAGATAAGCCCAAAGTTTATAGGACACAAACATACTGAATTCAATATAATCCTTATATCCTTTTATGGGACACAAGCAAACAGGCCAGACACATACCAGATGCCGCAAAATGTGGCATCTGATCAGGGTCTACACTGTTTGCTTACATAATTTCATTTTTTATACAAATATAATATATGTTACTACTCAAAACCCCTAAAATTGGAAATTGACTCGTCCAATTTATAAGTTTTGGGCAGTTCATTTGGCTTAAATTGGTAAAAAAAACTTTCACCCATTTTCTCGTGAGGTAGTCGACATATCAGCCCACGGTCATTTAAACCAATGTACATGTTTCAAGTTATTGTCCTTCACACAAAGCTTCTCTTCTTGATATTTCCGTCTGTATATTTAACCTCGCCTGCTCTTCATACTTTGTTCGAAAATCCTTCGTGGCAAAAATGTTGGGAACCTCAATAAATGCTTTCATGACCTAGTAAAAACAAAGCATAACTTAATAACCATTACATTTTTATACTTTGTGTCCTTTCTAGTTTTGCGAACATCTCGCTTGGGTACTTTACATTTATTGTCTTCTTAACCGTTAATGTGCCAATCACAACAAAAGTCGTCTTTTTTTCTCGTCTGCTAAAATGTTTAAGAAGCCTCTATCGCAAACAGTGTGGACCCAGATCAAACTTCTCCTATAGGAGCAGTCTGTTATGGGTCAACGCTGTTTGCTTCTATACTTAATCCATCGGTAATGTTAGGCAATTATTTGCAGCAGACGACTTAAGCAGACGACATTTTCAGATGCATTTTTTCTTGGCACTTTAAGGGTTAATGTCATTTGTTGCTGTTATTGTTCTTTGCCTCTTCCTCACAGTGCGTGGGTTGCTCTGAAGTGTATGTGTATGATTGTGGTGTTTCCTGGTCATAATCACTTACTTTTCAATCTCATGTTCGTGTAACAAATGCTATCTTTATACACAACCCTAACAGAAGAAATCCACTACGTTTTCAAAACAAAATATTATCAAAGGTTTTGGCAAATTACATGTACATCTGATTTTCCTCTGGACAATTTATGAATCTACTCTGTAATGGATCCTAGGTAATTTTGAAAATAATATTATTATTGTAGGTAAAATGCAATTTTGATTTGAAACATGGTCCCCTGTTTGAATCTTTTCAATATTTTTTTCAAGTTTTTTTTCAATTTTCAAGTTTATTATTATATTTCTCAGATTTACAATAGCAAACAGCATGAGATGCGTCAACATTTCAAATGTTTCAGCATGGTGGTAACTCAGCTTTACTGAGAAGGACAGAGTTCCATACTGACACTTACTTTTAATTTGCACATGTATTTGCTATTCTGCGATTAACCATGCGCAGATCCAGAAAGTTTTGACAGAGGGGGTCCAACTTTGTTATTTTAGTTGATAATGGGAGGGAGGATCCAAATACCATTAAAAGTGGGCAATCATCGGTCTGCCAGCAAAACGCCATTTAGATGGCGTTTTGCTGGCGTGTCGATGATGGCCAATCATTGATTGCTGGCTTGGTAGCTCTGTGATTTTTCAGGGGATCCAGGCCTGTACTGCTGAGAAACCCTATATCTTTGTGACTTTTCAGGGGAGGGGGGTCCGGACTCCCTGCACCCCCTCCCCTCTCTGGATCCGCGTACGGATTAAAGATATATTCATATTGTATATCTTTAACCCTTTTCTTCTGGATACCGGTAAACAGGTACTGTACTCGTGCTTTGTCAAATAGTGAAGACTCAGATGAAATGCCGCATAAGGCGGCACTAATCAACATCTGCACTGTTTGTTAAGATAAAAACAATCCTAAGGGACAGA
Organism: Loripinus fragilis; assembly: GCA_964019695.1. NCBI lineage: Eukaryota > Metazoa > Mollusca > Bivalvia > Lucinida > Lucinidae > Loripinus > Loripinus fragilis. The sequence goes on from OZ026518.1 coordinate 22,576,355, forward strand.
CATACATCATGTTATAAAAATTTTGACTGACAACCCCTTAAAGTACAAGATGAACACTGAAATCATATTTTTATTGTACCAATATGTATAGGATAATCCATCAGAATGAAAAGGGATAAATGATGGAAAATAATTTAATGGTATATATAAACCAGATATATATACTAGCTGTTAGCTAAATAGTATGTTAAAGGATAGGAGTTGATACCTTAGCTCTTCCACTGTTAAAGGCTTCCTCTGCCATATGACAATATTCTTTCTCAATCTCCTTCACATATTGGCGGTAATCTGAAAAAAATAGCATACTGCCATTGTGAAAAAATATTCAAATATATAGTAAAAACCCATATAACAGTTGGAAATCCGGCACTTGCTCGGCATTATCGCATACTTAGAATTAAATTTTAGACTAATCAGATAACTTGTATTTACTTTTACTGATTATTTTATTGAAAAAAATGAAAATCTATGAAGTGGTCTCAGCAAGATGGTTCTTTTATGTACCTACAGCATATACTATGACATGAAATAAGGAAAAAGCGGATATGCAGGCTTATCCTACATGTAGTTCGCTGGAGGCAGATACCAAGTTGCACTTGAACAGTATGCGATGGAATGTTTCCGGAGTTTACCCAAATGCCAACCCAAATGTTTGACTTCCATCTAAAACTTGAAGAACATCACTTTACCTTGGTCAGGTCTTCCTAAAACTGACATATCCATGTCAAGAAAATAGTGAAGATCTGTATCCCCGTGTGCACCTTTGGTTGTGTGTTCTGGTGTTTGGTGTTTCTTAGTGGCCAATATCCATGTGGACACCACGTCATCTAAATATTTATACTGCAAATGACAAAAATGGACATTAATTAAGACGATATGCCCACCCATTATGCATCTAAAAACGGGTCACCATAGGCCCGCCAGCGAAACGCCATTGAAATGGCGTTTCGCTGTTGGGCCGATGGTGATCCGAGTCTGTGTGCTGGCCGGTTTATTTATCTATATGTTATTGCGGCACCCTCGTGACTGAGTGTTTTACTCAATTCCATAGAGCCAGCTTTTATGTCATTTAGTTTGAGTTGAAAGGAGTCGGTCTTTAAAACATTTAATTCAAACAAACTTAAACTGATTATTGTTCCTTATTTGAATCCTATCAAAAAAATTGTGACATTTGTTTGTGGTACTTGAAATAGACCGTCTTACTGAAACGGGTCTTTTAAGTACTCATACCATATATATCTTTTGAAAGGATTTAAGGGAAATAATTGGAAAGCACTCACTTGATCCACAAATTTAATTCATCTGGAGTTATCCAGAGATACCAGTTTTAGGCGTTTACTGTATAATTTTATTCGTAACATGACTTCTGTCGATTGCTTCATGACGTGATCACTTCGATCAGGTTACATGCTATGATGCCGGTTGGATGCGAACTTATTGCTTAGGCTGTTGTCTCCCAACCGCTAATTCGCAGATGAGTGCATGCTTTATGTTTGTGATTTATCATTTCCAGGTCATATTCACTTCTTTGTGTGTGCATAATAATTGAGCCTCGACATGTTATTTCCAACAATGTGGTATGTGCGACCAACAAAGCCTCAGATCAGCCTGCGCATACGCGCAGTCTGATCAGAGTCTTTGCTAGTCGCTTGAATATTCTATGAGTGTTTAGCTACTGACTGGACATCGTTTGGAGCTTCTAAACTTCAAAGGAGGCTGCACAAGCTCGCCTGAGTCTACACTTGTCAAAATACCACATTGTTGGAAATCACATGTCGCGGCTCAATATATTGTAAACTTACCCTGTCTGTGAGAGACTGCTGAACAAACTGTTTGAAAAGTTCTGTGCTTTGTTCTTCGTTGTCGGGCTTTGTTGGTTCATAAATGATACTGGAATGTAAAATAAAAAAAATAACCTTAAACCGCCAATCACAAAAAGTCGTCTGCTTTTGTCATCTGCTAAAATGTTTCAGAAGCCTCTTCCGCAAGCAGTGTAGACCCCAGGGGGTGGGGGTGCTCTGATATTTTCATGCATACGTAGGCTCGGGTCATGTTTTTGGGTTCAAAATTTTGAATTTCAATATTTTTGGGGGTTTTCAGAAAAATAATTATTTTTTTGGGTATGAAGATTTTGTTGATATTTTTGGGGGGTCATCACAAAAGTCGGCTATATTTGAGGGTCATTTAAATGCATTTTAGAGTCTTTTCTTACGGTCATGATTCAGAATGGGGATATTTTTGGGGCTGCTAAAATTTCAAATATTTTTTGGGTGCTTGAAATTCCTGATATTGTTTTGGGGTGAAGGGTTGATGCTGGGCCCGAGCCTAGGTATGAAGAAAAATCGAGCGTACCCCCTTGGGGTGTAGACCCAGATTAGTCTATAGGAGCAGTATGGTCTGGGTCAACAGGGTTTGCCTATATGCTTATATTATTAAATAATGTTAGCAAATATGTCTAGCAGACAACTTAAGCAAACGACATATTCAAATGCAGCTTTTTTTGCTGTCGCATTAATGGTTATTCTTTAACCGACAAACTATAGATAAACAAAAAGCTTTGAGGCGTGACTGTATTTAAAATATTGAAAATATATATAAGGATCTCGAAATAGGGGTTTCAGGCGTTTACTTTCATTACTATAATATTTTGACACACATAGATGTTACAGGCTGACTTGCTCATTTTACGCATGACGCATCAAACCCTTGTAATATAATGAACCGAAGGTCATTACTCAGTTGTCGTGGTACACCTATATGGGACCATTCGAATAAATAATGCAATGCCTTTAGATTCTAGAAGCAAACGGATTAATTTAATACTGTCAACAATTATTCATATTGTACATTTATATATGGCAGCAAATCCATGAACAGGTGCACATTTCTGAAAACTGGTATACACGAATAGGATTCATGTATGTAAAATCCCAGCTGCATCCATGTACCATCAGCAAAACAGACTACCCCCGCTCCCACCCTCCGAAAAAAAATCTCATTAATTTTGTTAATAATGCAACTGGAAGGAGATGTCTAGACTAGGAGATGTCGCAAAGCATACAATTTACAGATCTAATAGCCTTATAACAGTTACTTTACAGCAATTCAATTTTAACAAAAATAAGCTACATAGAATTTCAGAAGACATATATTACTTATTTGATTTAAAATAAAGTTGTGAAAGTAACAGATGTTAACACAAAATGAATTCCAAATATGTGCCCGATTGTGAAACCCTACGATCCCATTTTGGCAATCACGTTCACTGATTAAAGCCCACAATAGCGATACGTGACGAGTGGTATAAGTCTTACTCGTGAAAGAATATAGCTAAGGCTACAGCTTCCGGTTGTGACAACTTATGTTTCACTGCATCAAACTTCTCAAACATATCTTCTATATGCGCCAATGTGTGATAGTGCCGGTGTTTCTCGGAGTAATAGGTCTCAATAATAGTCCACCACTCGTTCGCTATATCTTCAGGTATCTCTAGCGCCTTTCCCAGCTCCATCCACCTTACCGACAGTGCCATAGTTTCAGATTAGCTGCACATGTAAAAAAATGTCCGTTTCAATTTCTTAAGCTTATACAAGAGGGTCTGGATGGGTGGTCTGGTATTCACAATTCATCAAAAAAAATATCCTATTGATATTCATCTCATTAAAAATTTGGGTTATTCATTAAAATAAGACCCATAGTTCATTAAAATCTGATAATTCACTATTCATTGATTTTTTCTTCTATTCATTAAAAAATAGGATTATTCATTATTTTTAGGCACTCGTTATTCACTATTCTTTTTTTGTTTGCTTATTATTCACTATTCATTATAAAAATGGGCCATTATTCACTAATCATTATACCCCATCTAGACCCTCATACACATCGTTTAAGCTTAGAAAACGATTAAATCCATTTATTTCAAACTAAACATCCCTTTCTTAACATTTTTCGTATTAGATAGGTATCTCGTATCTACATGTATCTGTATAGATAAGGACACTCTATCTATCTAGAGGACACTCTATCTATCTACATGTACGGCGAAGTTGCGAAACCCAACTACTGACACTGGTGCATGAGCTTGCGGATTCCATTGACAGAGGGAAACAGATGGAATTACTATAGTCATACTAGACTTCAGCAAGGCATTTGATCACGTGTACACCTCATCAACGTCTTCTGGCGAAGACCAACATTATGGTATACAATGTCAAACATACAAGTGGATTGATCCCTTCTTGTCCGACAGAAGCCATCAGGTCATTGTTGATGGAGCTGCCTCAGATGAAGCGCCAGTGGTTAGCCGTGTGTCGCAGGGAACAGTCCTTGGTCCCCTCTTGTTCCTGCTGTTTATCAATGACTTACCAGATTGTGTCATGGCCAAAACAAGACTGTTTGCAGACGACTGTGTCATCTACAGACCTATTTAGACTACAAAGGACTGCCTACAGCTACATGAAGATCTGCACAGACTGGATGAGTGGGAAGACAAATGGGGGATGTGTTTCCATCCTGAAAAGTGCAGTATCCTTAGAACTACTATAGCAAGATCACCAGTTCTGAACCCCTACACACTGAAAGGACAGATCCTACACACAGATGTACAGTCAAAATACCTCTGAGTTGACATAAAAAGTAATCTTTCCTGGAATCCTCATATTGATCGGAATGTAAAGAAAGGCAACAGCATGCTAGGTTTCCTTCAACGGAACTTTCTTTCTTATAGTACTGGCACGATCAAATTTTGATCATTACGTCAGGGATTGCAATTTTGATATTTTGAAGAAAAAAACAAACAAAAAAACTCGGCTGTGTTTTTAACTAAATGAGGAGTGCCATAAACTCCTCAGTAGTCTGGGAATTGACCACCGAAGGAGAAAGACTATTCCACTGTGCACTGTGGAATAGTCCGGGGGGGGGGGGGGGGGGGAACTGCATCACTGTAAGTCTGGTATCTACAATATTGGGCACTGTGTGATGATCTGGTTGATTTCAAACTGTGAGCAGGGGACAGGTACTTGTCTTTTTTTATAGACACAGTACCAGAATGTATCTTATGAAAGAGAAGCAGGGAGGTGCGATCTCTACGGGCCTCAAGAGATGGCCACTCAAGCTCATCAAGCATCTCGCCAACACTACTTGTGTTTCGCCATCTCCTGCAGGTCCAACGGGCTGCTGTCCTCTGAACTTTCTCTACCTGATTAATCTGAAGTTTTGAGAAAGGGCTCTAAATGGGTGCTGCATACTCTAGTTCAGGCCGAACCAAAGATTTCCTTAGTACTCCTAGGTGCAAAAGCCAAATTCCTGCGAAGGAAACCGAGTGTCTTAATTGCTTTGGAAGAAATTTCTGAAATGTGTTGACCCCAATCCATATTATCAGAGATGATTATGCCAAGGTATTTTGCAGACTGAACGTTTTCCAAAGTTTGGTTGTGAAGGGAGTAATCAAAGAGAATCTGTTTGTGATGCTGATGCCCAGTCACTCTCATAGAGTGACATTTGGCCACATTGAACTTCATTTGCCAATCGGCTTCCCATTAACCTATGCTAGTGAGGTCTTCCTGCAAGATTAAACAGTCCTGAATCGAATATATGTTTTTATACAGGACACAGTCGTCCGCGAACAGGGGAACAGAAGACCTGGTGTTATCCGGCAGGTTGTTTATAAAAATAAGGAACAGAATCGGTCCTAAAACTGATCCTTGGGGTACACCAGATAACACTGGGACTGGATCTGAGGCTTGACCATCTAATACTACTTGTTGAGTGCGCCCAGAGAGCCATGAGTTGATCCACTTGTGGGTGGACCCTCTTATCCCATAATAGTCCAATTTGTGTAATAGCCTCCTGTGTGGTACCTTATCAAAGGCCTTTGCGAAATCCATTATGATCAATTCACAGCCCCATCCAGGTTGCTGATGATATCGTGCACAAACTGGACCAACTGGGTCTCGCAGGACCTCTGACTTCGGAAACCATGCTGACAGTTAGTAAGTATGCTATCTTATGGCTAAGTGCTTGTTGATGTTACTGACTAATATATGCTCTAGGGTTTCGCAGCAGATGCATGTGAGCGACACCGGTCATTAATTAGCAGCATCATATTTTTCACCTTTTTTAAAGACCGGAGAAACATTAGCTCGTCGCCACTCATCTGGTACATCGCCCGAGCTAGGAACTCATTAAAGATAAGTGCCAGTACTGGAGAGATCTCATTGCTACACTCTTTTAGCACTCTGGCATTCAGTCCATCCGGGCCAGGTGCTTTATGTACATTTAGTCAGTCCAACAGCTTGGCGACCCCTTTCGGGTCAACTGTTATGTTAACAGTAAACAACTATGAGACAAAAGCATCTGCTTACTTTACACTTGTACGACCGAACCTAGAATACTGCTCAAATGTGTGGAGCCCTTACACTATCCAGGCAAAGAAAAGGATAGAGATGGTCCAGAGGGGAGCAGCAAGATATGCTACAAATAGAAATCGGAACACAAGCAGTGTTACAGACATGCTGGAGGACCTCAACTGGGATACACTTGAAACAAGAAGAGCCAAGTCACAAGTCACAATGAAATCAGATCATAAATGGCCTAGTGGATATCCCAGCTGCTGACTTTGCAACCCCAGCCTCAACCAGAATAAGATCACACCATGGCAAGAAGCTGAGACAATATGCTACCTCTACAGACACTTTAAAGTACAGCTTCTTCCCCTGCACAATTCCATTGTGGAACTCACTCCCAGCTACCTTAACTGAGGTCCTCGACTTGGTATCCTTCAAGAAGGGGCTGTCTACCTTCTCATTCTAATATACATGTACTAGAGGACTTTGAAAAACGCATCACCATATTTTTGCACTTTTCTTGCAAACTGTATATGCGATTGAATAGTTACTCGCAGGTTTTAATATGCAACCCAGAATTGGTATGAAGCAGTCATTAATTTGACTGCACTATCACGCGACGCTGCTGATGACGTCACATGGGTACATACAGCATCCAGCACCTTTCTTCACAAATAAATGAAGCTTTTTGATTATTTTCATGTTTAAATTGTGGCGTATATGATGTCATGTTACCAAAAGTGTTTATAGACTTTTTCTAATTAAAAGTAATTGATAACTTCAAAATTTTGAAAATAAACGTCAAATTTGAACATAAATTTATAGCTTCTTTTTAGAAACATCTCCATTAGTTACTTTTATGCACACTTTCATTACTGATATTGATTAGATACACTAACAAGCATGTTGGGAAGGCGTTTTGATGTAAATCGTTGCAGGAGATCTGCTGTCATGTGATCGAGAACGTCTTCAAAATTTACGTTAACGTCACTTGCACAATACAAAAGACACGTGATACAAGCGTAATTTATGAATAAGCTGTCATTTGTGCATGCCCTTAGCCTCTCCTAATAAAACCGGACGTAAGAAATCGAAACTTTGAAAGGCCCAAGACGTTGAATTTTATTACTAGACTATAGCAATCAGGGTGGGTGGGGTATGTCGGTAATTTTAAAGGGGTATAATTTTGAGCATACCAAACTGTCAATTCATTTCTAATCCTTCAATGATGAATGTGCAATCGTGAAAGAAGCAAAGGACGCAAATTCGTTGAGTCAGGAATCAAAACTAACGCGTGTTAAATTGCAGCTGAATTTGTGTCCCTCAAAATCGACCACCTTTGTCTTAAAACAGATACTTTTTCAATACCTTAAAGTAAATTTAAAACCATGAAATTTCTAGGACACACTACAAGATGGTTAGAATATGATATGCAATAATAATTATCTCGCTGGCATTCTCAGGGTTTGTGATATAAAGGATTTAATTTGGGTGATGCGTTTTCAAAGCCCTTTAGTATATATTTAGGGGCCAACTGCAAATAGAACCTAGTGATGGCTAGAGCTATGCTGGTGGGACTACCATACCCTTTGTATCTATCTATCTCTATCTATCTATCTATCTATCTATCTATCTATCTATCTATCTATCTATCTATCTATCTATCTATCTATCTATCTATCTATCTATCTATCTATCTATCTATCTATCTATCTATCTATCTATCTATCTATCTATCTATCTATCTATCTATCTATCTATCTATCTATCTATCTATCTATCTATCTATCTATCTATCTATCTATCTATCTATCTATCTATCTATCTATCTATCTATCTATCTATCTATCTATCTATCTATCTATCTATCTATCTATCTATCTATCTATCTATCTATCTATCTATCTATCTATCTATCTATCTATCTATCTATCTATCTATCTATCTATCTATCTATCTATCTATCTATCTATCTATCTATCTATCTATCTATCTATCTATCTATCTATCTATCTATCTATCTATCTATCTATCTATCTATCTATCTATCTATCTATCTATCTATCTATCTATCTATCTATCTATCTATCTATCTATCTATCTATCTATCTATCTATCTATCTATCTATCTATCTATCTATCTATCTATCTATCTATCTATCTATCTATCTATCTATCTATCTATCTATCTATCTATCTATCTATCTATCTATCTATCTATCTATCTATCTATCTATCTATCTATCTATCTATCTATCTATCTATCTATCTATCTATCTATCTATCTATCTATCTATCTATCTATCTATCTATCTATCTCTTCATACGGCATACACCCTCATATGAGTATTACGTGCCGGGTTCCCCGCAACATGCGATAAAAGTAAGAGTTAAAAATAAGGCTGATAGGGAGAACGGAATAAAAGTGTGTAGTGTTAGTGTATTAAACAGTAGAAACAAGAAAACGTGAGGATAAAAACAGTCGTGTATACATTTATGGTCTGAAGTGGCACTCCTGACAGATAGCAAGTTTGAAGCTATCAAGGTTTGTCAGGGTTGCGGTACGGGCCGAAAGATTGTTCCACTGTACCACTGCCAAGGTAAAAACAAGTATTTATAATAGTCAGTCCTAGCATAGAGTTGTCTAAAAGCCAGTGGACGAATTGTCCGAGAATACCGATTGAGGGGAATGACATATGTTGGGAGTGGAATGGCAACTAGGCCATGCACTATCTTGTAGAACAGGCCCAGTGGTGAGTCAGCACGCCGCTGTTCCAGGGTACGCCAGCCTAGTTTTCCCAGCATGTCTGAGACACCGGAGTAAGGAGAGTAATCACTCAGGACCCCTTAGCGGTCATCATACCTAGATTTGGGTCTAGTTTTAAGGGTCGAAACACAGTTTCTTTCTTTCCTTATTACTGATTTCGATCTTTCCTATAGTTTCTCTTTCTCTACCGTCTACAGTATCATAATGGTCAATGGCGACAGACGATACTTAACTATTAGATGTAGATGTTTTATATACTAGCTCGCTCCATTTGGGAATTATGCCAGGGAGTGTGAATTTTGAGGGGAAAATTTTTGTCTGACACTCCCTCAATTGCTAATGATTATCGGCAATGTGATGTCATTTATAATGAATGTGACTGGAAAAGAAATTTGAGTACAAGCAATATTACGAAGCCTGTACAGCCTCGGGGGGTCCTTTTCGCGGAAAACATACTTTCGTATGATGGGGAACCCATAAACATAGTTTTGGAAACCCTCGGATTTCAACGTTGGTTATGAAAAAAACAAAACAAAAATATTTTTATAACAAATTGTTAAATCAGCCGGCTAACGTACTAACACATACATAGCACAGTGTTTTATAAAGAATGACGAACAAAATACGATCGTAGAGAATAGTATTGTCTTTGTTGGTTTCTATGGGGGAAAACTCCAAATGTCATTAGTTTTCGCGACTGTTAACAATAATTTACATTTTTACTGAAATACTGTACATTTGAGACACAAACCTACCTTATTGTGTGATATCTATCAGAACGGTACGACGATTATATCCACAGGCCTGATTTCAAATAAAAGTACAGCTTGCTGAAACTATGATGAAACCACAACAGGAAGTTGAACACTCCACTGGGTAAAACCCAGCCCTTGAAGTCTAGTCAAACTGACTGTTGTAAGAAGACAAACAGGGAAACAGGCTAACCGTTTTTCACTGGGAGCAAGCTGGGCCCCTAAAACAAAATCACTTGGGGCCCAGCCCAAAACTAAGGGGCCCAAGATTCGGCGGAAAATGAAACTCATTTCAATACCACACGGCATTGCCAAGCGCTTGCTTTACTCATACTTGAAGTCATACTTGAAGACAGAGACCCTCAAAATCTATATTCCTCTAATTGTTTACCATATTAACAGTATTTGGAATAAGCTGAATGAAGATTTGTATATGTCATATACAAATCTTCATTCAGCTAATTCCAAATACTGTTAATATGGTAAATAATTATTACGTCCAACAGCTATATATAGTGTCAGATTTGATAACACATCATACCTTTACATACTACTTTTTTCAGGGACAAGCTGGGCCCCTAAACATTTAGTTTAAGGGGCCCAGCCCATAATTTAGGGGCACTGGGCTACTGGGCCCCTGTTAGTCTTTTTCCCTGACAAACTGTTTGGGTTATTTAAGACCCATACTAGATAACTGCAGATGATTTTTTTAAACAGATACATGTTATTGTATATTAATTGTTTTGTTGGAATATAAAATGGAATAGGGGAACAGCCTCAGACAGAATCAAGAAATCACAGATGATTTTTTTAAACAGATACATGTTATTGTATATTAATTGTTTTGTTGGAATATAAAATGGAATAGGGGAACAGCCTCAGACAGAATCAACAATAATACAGGGTCCACTGGACAGCCAATGTGGACATGGAAAGCCAATGAAGCAAACACAAGGCTTGTTATGCATGTGCCAGAGTGGGTGACCTGAGTCCGGTCCCTCCCCTGGAAAATCACAAAGCAGGTTTTCTTAAGAATACTGGTATCAACCCCCTAGAAAATCATGAAGCTACCCAACCAGTGTTCAGTGTCTGTCCCAATCAAGAGGAAAGGGGGAGTCTTGTGCATCTTAAGAACAGTATGATTTTAAAGACAAAATGACTTCTAAGTGAAAAATGCATGAATTTTTAAATAATTTGCCTGGTAGCTAGGGATAGCCGCGCCAGCATTACGTACGGGCCTGTTTACTATTGTTGATTTGAGAATTTTTATTACTACTTGGTGTTTAGAGGTCATTTCAAACATAGCTTATATATCTCTGATCCATCAGTTGACAAATATCCTCGAAAAGAAGGTTTTGCTTGATATTTGGTCAGCTGATTGAAGATGATGAGTAGTATATCTAGAAGAGCACCATCTTTACGGACAAGCAAATGGTTGGGGGCACAGTGTTTCATGAACACAATTTTTTCTAGTTTTTTGGGGGGGTGCCTGTATGTAATGACCGGCCTGTGTGGGACAAATGAATATGATATTTTTGTACTATTTTAGTATTTCAATCTGAAGATGTCAATACTGGTTGAAAATGCATATGGGTGTGTAATCTGTCATCAGAAGGCAGTGAATCAGGTATACGAGGGATTGATGTTTGGGACTGTAGAGTGTGAAAGAAAGCTGAAGTTTAAATCCGACTTGTTTGATATTTCCACACCATTTAGAATGGACAGCCAAATGAGTAAAGGACAGAATGAATCTCAACTGAACTGTGATCAGAGTGATATACAGAAGAAAAGAAAAGTAAGTTTCATATGGGCCTCATCGCAAGAAAACCTTTCTTCGGGGGTTTGCGAACAACACAGGCACAGACCAGCCTGCGCGTCCGCGCAGTCTGATCAGCGCCTTTGTTGTACGCGTTTTGGGAAATTTCATATGTAAGCTTGCTACTGGTAAAATTTCAATTTTCTAGCAAGTCTCTGTAGCTGAGGAGACTGGTTTGAATCTCGCTTTGACGGAAACTCGAAGACAGGTTTTCTCGGGACGAGGCCCATATGTCCAGGTAAGCAAATTTTTTGACGGTAAAATTGTGATTACAGTAAAACCTCGAAAATTCAAACTCCAATTTTTCGAAGTACTCACTAATTCAAAATTTATGAACTATTTTAAATACCATCTATAAAAAATATGTGTTTTGTGTGCGTAAATGAATCATCTCCCTGAGACGTTTCTTTTGCAGTCCAAACACTTGTTTGATAAGGCCTAAAATAAAAAAAAATGTGTGTTTCAGGTTACCCAACCGTGCCTAATTTTTTGCCCCTGACCCTAAAGTTTTTAAGCATATTTAGGGGATTTCCAAGGGATATCCCAGGTCGTCCATCTTGTTTCCCCATCTTCCCCATGTTAAAACTTTTAACAAAATAAAAATATTTTCCTACCTACGGTCCCTATTTTAAAATTTCATGTTACCTGAAGCACACATTTTTTTCGGCCTAAGGAAATAACTGATAATAATCATTTTTGGGTTATATATTCTTATGTATACCTCCCTATAATTTGAACTTTCAATACTTCGAAATAAAATCTCTAGTCCCTATGACTTCAAATTTACGAGCTTGGACTGTATTTTCTAATCCAATACTTATTGTAGTGGGTGTACAAAAGAAACATCTCATTGAGAATTAGAGATGAAGGATTTAATGCACTATGAGGCATGTATAATTCTGGCTAAATTTCAATTTGCTAACAGCTATGAGTTTTTTTTTTCATTAAGCCAATATCGATGAGATTTTTTGCATAGGCCCAGTCATGCAAATTTTATTAGCGTACAGTTGCGATTATTTTCTTATCCATCAGTTTAAACGTATGTTTTGGGTGTTCACACGAACCGTCGAGATGGTTCTTTTGAGTACCCACAACATATAATTTGGATGAGAAACAAAGAAAATAGGCTTCCAATACGCTCTCGTATCTGGAGGCCTGTTTTTTTTTTACAGGAAAATGAGTTTATCCCAATAAACATCTCGCCTGAAAATAATGCCTGTGGCGTTTGAATAAACAACAGTGTCATCAACCCAATTTAGTCATTTGTGTCTAAAAGTTTATAATAGTGCAGTCATTTCTAAGATATGTAAAATGTTAACACTTGTCAAAAGTTACAAACATATGGATTTTAAAATCTTGACTCTATTAACAGGAGTGAGCATGTAAAATATCTGACTATTACAATTGGCTTAGCCAGAATGCACATCAAAGGGAGACTACTGAGACAAGCACTGATTCTCATCAATAGTGTCCCTTTTCAAAATGTGGACCTCTCTTAAAAGAAAGCATCATATCATCATAATCGGATTTTTGATTAACGTGCAGGTGCAGGGGCATCATCCACATCAGTGGGCCCCTTTCCAGGTAACTGGCTAGCTGCACGCATAGCAGATCTCACACCTGATATCCAGGTGCTCCTTTCTTGAGGGTCAACTGTGGTGAGCTTCCACTCACGGCAGTCTTTCTCTGTCAGTTTTTTCCATGTTTGCTTGGGCCTCCCTGCCCCCCGCTTGCCGTCAATCTGCATATCATATGCTGTTCGGATTGCACCACGCGAACGTGCCACATGCCCAAACCAGCGAAGCCTTCTCTCTCTCAAAATGAGGTCGAGGTCCTCAAGCTGAAGCTTTGCCAGTAGCTCGCTTGACCTTACCCTGGCCACATCCTCTGGCTTGATACTGCAGATCTGTCTGATCATGGCCCTATCATTGCGTTGCAAGCGCTGCAGGTTCGTCTTGGTAAGTGGCCAAGTTTCACTGGCATGGAGCATGGCGCTCCGCACGCAAGAGCTGTACACATGGCCACGGGTCTTGTAAGTGAGGTGCCGGGATGTGAGAACTGGTAGTAGCTCCCTGAACTTCTTCCAGGCGGTTTTCACACGAGTAGTGACCGCCATTTCACAGCCTCCACCAGCAGAAAGCATGTCACCTAGGTAGCAGAAGGAAGCTACCACCTCAAGCTTATCAGGTCCGACATGGACTTCACTCTGTGGTCTGCCGTCAATAGGGCGAGCATTTCCCATGCACCGTGCACACCTATAATCAGGATTTGGTGTCAGTATTTGTAGCCCACTGCATTTCTTATGCACCCAAAGTTTGCAGCCATTGCAGTAGATGCTGTTGTTGCCTACTCCTGTACGACAGACAGCACATGGGTATTCGCCTGAACTCTGCAAGAGGTCCAGGCCTGTACCACAGATCATGACTTTTGTCTTTCCTGCATTCACCCTCAATCCCTTCTTCTCCATGGCTTCTTTCCATATCAAGAGCCTCCTGACACATTCCTCTAGGGAGTCAGCAATGATGACAAGATCATCTGCATATAGGTCCTCCCAGGGAACACCAGCCCGAAACTCACGTGACAAGGCCTCCAGCACAATGATGAAGAGCAAGGGACTGAGTACGGATCCCTGATGGACCCCGACCTTCACCTCAAACTCTTTGCTGAAACCCTCGCCAACACGAACCCGGCTTCGTGCATTAGCATACATTCCCTGGACTAACCGCACAATCCATTCCTCAACGCCTAGCTTTCTCAGGGCCCACCAGATAACCTTCCGAGGGACACGGTCAAATGCTTTCTCTTGGTCCACGAAGGCCATATAAAGCCTCTTGTTCACTGCTAGGTATTTCTCCTGCAGCTGCCGGACCACAAAGATTGCATCTGTAGTGCCTCTTCCTGGGACAAAGCCAAACTGGGAGTCGTCAATAGACACCACCTGTCTTATGAGACCATCGACAATCCTCTCTAGGATCTTCATCGCCTGCTCAGTCAGCAATTCGAGCAAATTCTTTCCTTTAAGAGAAGTTCTCTATGGTATGAAAAAGATTAGGTCATATTGAATATCTCAAATTTTTATCACACATGTGCGTAACTGCGTAATGGGAGCTAGTATGCCTATGATTACAGAGGGCCATTTATGCCCCACACCAAAGAGGAAACTTAACCCCCGACTTAACCCTTTACTCCATAATAACGCCTTTTGACACCTTTGAAATATCATATATTTGAAAATGCTCCATTTACCATAATATTTTTGAAAGTATTCAAAGCTTTAATTTTCTTCAATGTTGTCTAAATATAGAAAATGATGTCATGATCTAAAAAAGTCTATGGAGTAAAGGGTTATTAAGCAAAATAATATATATATTGCTTTTGGTGCAGATACTGTTTTGGTTGGTGTCAAGTAGGTTCTTGTCTGCATATAAGATACAAACTGACAAATGAGCCGTGGCATGAGACTTCCAGCAATTTGAAATTTTGACAAATGTAGACTCGGGCGAGCCTCTGCAGCCTACTTTTAAGCTTAGGATCTCCAAATGGTGTTCAGTTAGTAGCTTAACAATCATAGAATACTCAAGCGACTAGCAAAGGCTCTGGTCAGACTGCGCGTATGCGCAGGCTGGTCTGAGCCTTTACTGGTCGCACATACCAAATTGTTGGAAATCTCATGCCTTGGCTCAAATAATATCTTAATGAACAGTTGTGTTTGCTTTTCAGAGGAAAAGAAAAGAACCTTTGAACGATGGGGAGTTGTTAGCCTTGCAGTTTCATGAGAAGGTAGGTTTTGAATATGCATATTTTGCCAAAATTGGTTACCTGATGATTTGTCTGCAAATCCCTTGCTGAATGGCAAGCAGTGTAGTCCCTGATCAAAATGCTCTTTGAGTATTTTGATCTGGGTCTACATTATTTGTTCAGATCTGTCTGTTTGAATATTTGGGTAACAATGGAAGCATATTAATTTAGATTATCAAGGCCCTAAGTATTGAAAAAATTGAGAAAGCACAGAAAATTGATGGGTTTCACCAAAAAGTGTATGGGTTGGTTTACGGCTTTATGCTAAACACGTGTATCATTTTGCTTGGTCTCACTTGACTTCTAAATAAGTTCTGAACATAATGTCATGCTTGTTTAGCAGCTTTTTTTAGGATGGCCTGATTTGGGTTAGACAATAAGCAATTAAGAACACAAGCTACTAAATACTTCCTGAGTTGAAATTTTTCCAATACTTTGCATACGGTTTGTTTTATGCATGGACTGTCAATTTATGAAATAAAAAGAATATGTCACCATGCTGAGTTTTTTATGCCCCCAAAGGAATTTTGGGAGGCATATAGTAATCGCACTGTCAGTCCGTCGGTCCGTCCGTCCCGCTTCGTGTCCGGTGCATATCTCTTATATTCTTTGAGTTAGGAATTCCAAATTTGGTGTGTGGATACATCTTGGGATGGCGGAGTGTCGCAAACCATTTTCAGGACACTGTGACCTTGACCTCTTACCTAGTTTTTAATATAATCGTGTCCGGAGCATATCTCTTATATTTTTTGAGGTAGGAATCTCTAATTTGGTTGTAGATGCATCTTGGGATGACGAAGTGTTGTGTACCATGATTAGGTCACTGTGACCTTGAACTTGACCTCTGACCTAGTTTTAAGAATTATTGTGTCCAGAGCATATAGCTTATACTCTTTGAGGTAGGAATCCCAAATTTGGTCTGTGGTTGCGTCTTGGGATGACAGAGTGTAATGTATCAGTTTTGTGACCTTGACCTAATTTCTACAATAATCGTGTCAAGAGCATATCTCATATATTATTTGAGGGAGGAATCCCAAATTTGCTGTATGGATACATCGTTGGATGCTGATGTGTCGCATACTATTTTTAGGTCACTGTGATCTTGACCTATGACGTAGTTTCTAGAATAATTGTGTCTGTAGCATATCTCCTATATTATTTGATGTAGGAATCCCAAATGTATGGTGTTGATTCCTCTTGGTATGGCGGAGTGATGCATACCATTTTGGGTCACTTCGACCTTGACATTGACTTCTGGCCTCATTTGTAGGTTTTTCATGTCTGGAGCATATCTCCTATATTACAGCTAACTTTCCTCAAATGTGTCTTATGCTAGACCCATTCCTTTGGGGGCATTCGTCACATGTTTGTGACATTTCTTGTTGTAATCTCAAATGGAAGTTTTCAACATTTGACCAATTTTCCGAACAAATGAAAGAATAACCTAAATCCTACGAGGGGCGTTCATTATTTATTGCAACTGCCACCGTAATTCCCACGCTATGCACGAAATTCCCATGAAGTCTAACAAAGGTAATTCTACAATCATTTATCTATCCATGGATACCAGTATGGTCCCAATCGGTGCATTAGTTTTTGTGCTACATGCTTTGGAAGTGAGGTCATTCATATAGACTGTATAAAATCATGGCTTAAGAGATCATTGCTGAAATTAGAGGATATATAAAAACTTGATATTAGCTTGAAATAAGTGCTAGAGCTATATTCAACGAAATTGTTCCGCTTATGGGCATGGTACTTCATCATATTCAACTGTTACCAGGCGAATTAAACGCTTCAAATCTGGAATAGAGACAGTTGACAGTGCGCCTGGCAGAGGCAGGCCAGCAGTGTTGTTACCTCTAAGATAACTGACAAGGTAAATGATCTGTTGAAGATTGATGCACAAATGACAACTTGTCAAGTAGCTAGATGCTTGTGCATATCGACGAGATCAACATATAAGATTTCGAAGAAAACAGTACGAGTTAGCCGTATTGCTGCTAGGTGGAGTCCCCATTCACTGCTGGATGGCCAAAAGAGAGGTCGTGTTTCGATTGCCCGTAAAAATGCTTAAGAAATATCCTCAATTTAATCAGAGGACAGTTTCTAATATTTGGACAGTCGATGAAACATAGGTAACTTCTACCAGCCTACCAGAAAATGTAGCAACAAAATATGGGCAACCAAAAATGTAAGAAGACCATCCATTGCAGAACTTTCTTAAAGTAAGAAGAAGGGCATGTATGCAGTCCTCTTCAACAGTCGCGGTGAGACAATTAAAGTACCTATTCACCGTGGTAAAACGGTTACTGGGAAACTGTATCGACGATTAGTCATGAAAAAGTTCGAAAACTGTGTTAAGAAGTCTCGCCCTAGGCTCGGTCTTCAAAGCCTTACCCTTTTACAGGACAATGTGCCAGCACACACCTCAAAAGGAACACTCGCGTTCTTGGAGAAAAAAGGCTTGACAATCCTCCCGCACCCACCTTAAGCACCAGATTTAGCCCCATGTTACTTTTTCTTGCTTCCATGTCTGAAAACACTCGAGGGTCAAAGATATAACTCAAGACAGACTGTTGGGGCAGCAGTGTTTCAGTGTCTTAAATGTGTATCTAAGAAAGACTATGCCCAACCTTTCCATAAATGAAGTTAACGACTTAAACTTTGCATTTGTTCAAAGGGTGAGTATTTTGAAGGGATGCACTAGAGTTTTGTGGTAAAGGACTATTCTTTTATGTTTAAGAACCCATGTTGCAATAAATAATGAACATCCCTCGTAAATATCAAGCTAAAATAGTTTTATAATCTGACGTCGCATCAGGGAGTGAAATAATGCCTGCATTAAAATCATTAAACCACTACTGGTTTACAGATCCTCCGGTCTTGTAACGTTATGAAATAATGCCCATAACGTTGCATATTTATAGCAAAATCTAGACGTTTTTACAACCAAAAACGTGATTACAAAAAATATTTTAAAGTCAAATGATAAATAGGATCTAACATTCGTGCTCCTGTATTATTGAATTTATTAAACAAGTTGCAAAAAAGTGATAAAATGCTCTGCAAGCCTCGCATTTTATCACTTTTCCCTGGTTCGTTTAATAAATTCAATAAAACATGAGCACTCATGTCAGATCCTCTATGTTATCTTCTTTCTTTAATTTTATTTATTGCTCATGACCTCAGACCTTCTAGAAAATGTGTAAACGTATTTGTTATCACCAGCTGTGACAAGATACTGGATATATTTTGGCAATTCCTCTAAAATAGGATGTTTTTTAGAGTAAATTATATATTTAAAAAAATCTGACGTTGAAAATCTTAAATTTGTATTTTATTTCATCACTATCATTACACCTTTTAGAAAAATAATATAGCATTTAACTTTTATTGATAATTATGATGAGTAATTTTGGTACCCCCCCCCCCCCCAACCCTCCTCAACCCCATCCAGACCATTGTTTATCAATAGTTTATTGCAGATTAAAGATACCATACAGAAAGCACATGTTAGCTTAGTCAGTCTTGCACGAACCAGAAACTACTACTTGACAGCTGTGGGAGTCTTGAAGGGCGGAGACAATAACAGACAATCAAGAAAAGCTGCTGCTTGTGTTGGCCCTAGAGTGGTGTCCCTTGCTGAGCTCTGTACAAGCAAGAGAAAAGAAGATATTGAATCTATCCAAGAGTTTCGTCAAAGTATGGCAGCTTTATGTTTGTTTTGATTCTTTACGTTGCATCAACAATCTTTTGATTATGTAGGGACTGGTCTTCCTACGTTGAACCAGTACTAAGCTAGGATAAATGTGTCTTGCTCAAGGACACAACGCAGTGAAGCCGTAAGGCTTTAACCCATGGCCCCTCGGTCTCGAGTCAAGCACTCTACCACTAAGCCCTCATCTAAGTATGACAGCTTTATGTTTTCGAGATGTTACATTTAATACAGTGATGACTGAATAATATGAACTCTTTCAGGCCTCCAGATAAGAGTGCGTAATGGAAAATTATTTTCTTTGTTTCTCATCCGAAACATATGTTGTGGGTACTCAAAAGAACCGTCTCAATGAGACGGTTCTGTTGAGCAGCCAAAACACATGTTTAAATTAATGGGTAAGATAATGATCAATCACATTTTTACGCAAATAAAATTTCCTTATCTGGACCTATGTCTTTCCTTGCTAGTGGGGACTTGTCCTCTGCTGATAACCTTTGCAAACAGTTTGGACCCAGATCAGGACCGACAAAAAATAATTACAATTTTTAGCACAAAAACTTTTTATCTACCGGTAGACCTATACTTGGACATTGAATAGATAAATTTGCTACTTTCAAGTGTTCAAGATTCTAGCTAATTTGTGTTGCTAAGTAGATAACCTTTAGTGTTTATTGATTCCTCAGTCTCATCTAGGTCTGCCTTGGTTTTTGCTGTTTGAATTTGAAGTTCTGTTGAATTTGAACTGACCACTTGAAATTTAATGATAGAGGTACGTTCAAATACATGTACCTATTATATAGCTTCCTTATTTATAAAGCAACACAGTAATATTAACATAAAATATTATACAAAAGAGATTCAGAAAGAAGTCAGATTGAGATGCATTGTTGACAAGTGAGCCAGTACACATATTTTGGTATCAAATGGGCTAGAAAGAAAGACTTCAATGAGCCTGAGCATCTGCACAGACTCACCAGAGCATTCAATGCAGGCATACACAAAATACTGAAGTAGGTGGAGGCTCAGACTCAAAACTGAAGCCTCTAGCTCCACTAGGTAGCTGCATATGTGGGTTTAAAGCATGACTTTACTCATATGAATAAAATTTTAGGAGCATGATTGTTTATATTTTTTTACCCATCAGTTTTATCATATGTCTTTGGTGCTCAAAAGGATCGCCTCTATGAGACGGTTCTTTTGAGTACCCACAACATATGTTTTGGTTGAGAAATAAGAAAATTAATTTTTATTAAACACTCTTATCTAGAGGCCTTTGCACTACAGTAAAACCTGTCTTAAGCAACCACTCAAAAAGAATACCAAAATTTGTTCTCAAGACGGATTATCGCTTAATGCAGGTCAAAAGTATTGCAGAATGCTCCAAGGGGAGCATTCTGCAATACTTTCAACCTTCTTTAAGCTACCATTTGTCATAAAGATTTTTGTTTTATCTATCTGTGAGTGGCCGCTTAAGGCAGTTTTTACTGTAGTTCAAATGTTGCATTTCTATTGACAGGTGAAGATATACCCAGTGTGGGTCCTGCAGATGTAGTTTGGAAGTACAGCGGAGAGATCCCTAGAATGGTGAACATTTTCTCAGAGCAGTACATTCTACCTCCTAGATCTACATTCCTCCTCTCTGATCTTACTGGACTTCAGAAAAACTATCACAGTAAGTTGTCACTCGGCAGCTACAGTAAAACCTGTGTATAATGGCTACTCTCAAAAAGACGGAAAATTGGTTGTCAAGACCAGTTATTGCTTAATGCAGGTCAAAAGTATTGCAGAATACTCCAAGGGGAGCATTCTGCAATACTTTCGACCTTCATTAAGCAACCATTTGTCATTAAGATCCTTGTTTTGTCTAGTTTTGAGTGGCCGATATAAATAGGTTTTTCTTTATAATTGTTAGGCAAAATTAATTTTAATGTTAATTGTTTTGCGTTTCTGGTTTCTACCTATTTTTTGGCCAGACCCTTAACATATTATTGTGAAAAAAGAGAGGGGAAAAAGATAAAAAAAATCTTGTTCGCACATTTCTTCTAGAAAAAACAAAGCAAAGAGTATTAACTTAAGTATTTGAGTATTTGAGACAGCAGACAAGATTTGGTACATACCATGGGCATATGGATAAAAAGCTGGTTTATGGCACAAAAATACTCAAAACTGTTTGGTTATATGTTTCAGATCTTGGCAAGAGTAATTTGATAGTTATAGACCCTCCTTGGCAAAACAAGTCAGCTAAACGTCTCAAAACGTAAGTTTGATTATACAGGGTTTAGCACAGGCTTGAAAAGTACTTGAATTTAGAGGGCTTTCTTGAAAAGTCCTTGAAAATAAAATCTGCCTTTAAAAAATACTGGAAAATCACTCAAATGCCCTGAAAAGTCCTTGAATTCTACTATTTTCTGTAGAACTAAGAACTGTAGATAGAGAACTTAATAGTATAAAATAGTTGTGCCTATATTTGGTGCAGCATATGCTGCACCAAAATATGCTGCACCAAATAAAGGCACAACAATTTTACACTAATTTTACAGTACTAATGTCTCCATTATCTCAGCCTAGCATTTCTGACGAAGAATTTTAACACTTGGATCAGTATTTTTCATTAACTTTAAATCCTTAAAAACTGTTGGAGAGGCTTTTATAAGTCCTTGAAAAGTCCTTATTGCCTGTATGAACCCTGTTATAAACTTTACACGAGTATTATTGTAGATGTTCTAAAATTTCCAGTTGCCTAGCAAAAAGGCCCTGAATTGCGCAAAAGAAGTAGCAGACTGATCGGATCATCCATGTTTGTTATTCTGACTAGCATTAAGACTGGGGATTGAAGGATTGTTACTGTCCTGCCAGCCAAGAGTGACAGTGACATCATGTTTTGTTTACAATATTATAAGGGACTTATAATCGATAGTTCACTTGTGTATTAATCCTATCCTCTGGATAAGATTAATACACAAGTGATCTATTGATTCCCGTTAGACCAAGCAGAGTGTAGGAGTCATTTTTTTTACTTAACAATTGTAAACACAATAGTACGTCACTGTCACTCTTGGCTGGCAGGACAGTAGTTTGAGACTCACTGAAGTCACTGTATGTGTTGTGTCCTTATGCTAGACACTTTATCCTATGCTTAATAAGTACTGGTCAAGCCCAGTAAAACAGGAAATCGTCCTGACACAACTCAAAAGTTGTTTTCGGGATGTAAGGCATCAACACAAACAAATATGTTGTGGGTACTCAAAAGAGCCTTCTCAATGTGATGGTTCTATTGAGCACCCAAAACACATTTGAAAGTATTCACAATTTTGTTCTCAATAGGAAGAAGAGGGTCTTTATGTACTTTCTTCATTTTCAATGTCATGAGCTTTTGTCACAATTTTTTAATTCATTTGAAAGCCACAGCATGATCTTGTTAAGTTGTTATAACCAAATCAGTGTTATAAGAGGTGTGTTATAAAAGAACTGTACAGCTGTATAGTTTAATTTTGAATAGGTACTGGACACTGAAGAATGAGGACATTGTGAACCTACCTATCCCTGAGCTACCAGATGACAGTAGTTTGGTTATCATAGGTACTGGACACTGAAGAATGAGGACATTGTGAACCTACCTATCACTGAGCTAACTGATGACAATAGATACTGGACACTGAAGAATGAGGAGATTGTGAACCTACCTATCCCTGAGCTAACTGATGACAATAGGTACTGGACACTGAAGAATGAGGAGATTGTGAACCTACCTATCACTGAGCTAACTGATGACAATAGGTACTGGACACTGAAGAATGAGGAGATTGTGAACCTACCTATCCCTGAGCTAACTGATGACAATTGTTTGTTATTGTAGGTACTGGACACTGAAGAATGAGGACATTGTGAACCTACCTATCACTGAGCTAACTGATGACAATTGTTTGGTTATTGTAGGTACTGGACACTGAAGAATGAGGAGATTGTGAACCTACCTATCCCTGAGCTAACTGATGTCAATTGTTTGGTTATTATAGGTACTGGACACTGAAGAATGAGGACATTGTGAACCTACCTATCACTGAGCTAACTGATGACAATTGTTTGGTTATTGTAGGTACTGGACACTGAAGAATGAGGAGATTGTGAACCTACCTATCCCTTAGCTAACTGATGACAATTGTTTGGTTATTGTAGGTACTGGACACTGAAGAATGGGGAGATTGTGAACCTACCTATCCCTGAGCTAACTGATGACAATTGTTTCGTTATTGTAGGTACTGGACACTGAAGAATGAGGACATTGTGAACCTACCTATCACTGAGCTAACTGATGACAATTGTTTGGTTATTGTAGGTACTGGACACTGAAGAATGAGGACATTGTGAACCTACCTATCACTGAGCTAACTGATGACAATAGGTACTGGACACTGAAGAATGAGGACATTGTGAACCTACCTATCCCTGAGCTAACTGATGACAATTGTCTGGTTATTGTAGGTACTGGACACTGAAGAATGAGGACATTGTGAACCTACCTATCACTGAGCTAACTGATGACAATTGTTTTGTTATTGTAGGTACTGGACACTGAAGAATGAGGACATTGTGAACCTACCTATCCCTGAGCTAACTGATGACAATTGTTTCGTTATTGTAGGTACTGGACACTTAAGAATGAGGACATTGTGAACCTACCTATCTCTGAGCTAACTGATGACAATTGTTTGGTTATTGTAGGTACTGGACACTGAAGAATGAGGAGATTGTGAACCTACCTATCCCTTAGCTAACTGATGACAATTGTTTTGTTATTGTAGGTACTGGACATTGAAGAATGAGGATATAGTGAACCTACCTATCACTGAGCTAACTGATGACAATTGTTTCGTTATTGTAGGTACTGGACACTGAAGAATGAGGAGATTGTGAACCTACCTATCCCTGAGCTAACTGATGACAATTGTTTGGTTATTGTAGGTACTGGACACTGAAGAATGAGGACATTGTGAACCTACCTATCACTGAGCTAACTGATGACAATTGTTTGGTTATTGTAGGTACTGGACACTGAAGAATGAGGAGATTGTGAACCTACCTATCCCTTAGCTAACTGATGACAATTGTTTGGTTATTGTAGGTACTGGACACTGAAGAATGAGGAGATTGTGAACCTACCTATCCCTGAGCTAACTGATGACAATTGTTTCGTTATTGTAGGTTCTGGACACTGAAGAATGAGGACATTGTGAACCTACCTATCCCTGAGCTAACTGATGACAATTGTTTCGTTATTGTAGGTACTGGACACTTAAGAATGAGGACATTGTGAACCTACCTATCTCTGAGCTAACTGATGACAATTGTTTGGTTATTGTAGGTACTGGACACTGAAGAATGAGGAGATTGTGAACCTACCTATCCCTGAGCTAACTGATGACAATTGTTTGGTTATTATAGGTACTGGACATTGAAGAATGAGGATATAGTGAACCTACCTATCACTGAGCTAACTGATGACAATTGTTTCGTTATTGTAGGTACTGGACACTGAAGAATGAGGAGATTGTGAACCTACCTATCCCTGAGCTAACTGATGACAATTGTTTCGTTATTGTAGGTACTGGACACTGAAGAATGAGGACATTGTGAACCTACCTATCACTGAGCTAACTGATGACAATTGTTTGGTTATTGTAGGTACTGGACACTGAAGAATGAGGAGATTGTGAACCTACCTATCCCTTAGCTAACTGATGACAATTGTTTGGTTATTGTAGGTACTGGACACTGAAGAATGAGGAGATTGTGAACCTACCTATCCCTGAGCTAACTGATGACAATTGTTTCGTTATTGTAGGTTCTGGACACTGAAGAATGAGGACATTGTGAACCTACCTATCACTGAGCTAACTGATGACAATTGTTTGGTTATTGTAGGTACTGGACACTGAAGAATGAGGAGATTGTGAACCTACCTATCCCTGAGCTAACTGATGACAATTGTTTCGTTATTGTAGGTTCTGGACACTGAAGAATGAGGACATTGTGAACCTACCTATCACTGAGCTAACTGATGACAATTGTTTGGTTATTGTAGGTACTGGACACTGAAGAATGAGAACATTGTGAACCTACCTATCCCTGAGTTAACTGATGACAATTGTTTGGTTATTATAGGTACTGGACACTGAAGAATGAGGAGATTGTGAACCTACCTATCACTGAGCTAACTGATGACAATTGTTTGGTTATTGTAGGTTCTGGACACTGAAGAATGAGGAGATTGTGAACCTACCTATCACTGAGCTAACTGATGACAATTGTTTGGTTATTATAGGTACTGGACACTGAAGAATGAGGACATTGTGAACCTACCTATCCCTGAGCTAACTGATGACAATTGTTTGGTTATTATAGGTACTGGACACTGAAGAATGAGGAGATTGTGAACCTACCTATCCTTGAGTTAACTGATGACAATTGTTTGGTTATTGTAGGTACTGGACACTGAAGAATGAGGACATTGTGAACCTACCTATCACTGAGCTAACTGATGACAATTGTTTTGTTATTGTAGGTACTGGACACTGAAGAATGAGGACATTGTGAACCTACCTATCCCTGAGCTAACTGATGACAATTGTTTCGTTATTGTAGGTACTGGACACTTAAGAATGAGGACATTGTGAACCTACCTATCTCTGAGCTAACTGATGACAATTGTTTCGTTATTGTAGGTACTGGACACTGAAGAATGAGGACATTGTGAACCTACCTATCCCTGAGCTAACTGATGACAATTGTTTGGTTATTATAGGTACTGGACATTGAAGAATGAGGACATTGTGAACCTACCTATCCCTGAGCTAACTGATGACAATTGTTTGGTTATTATAGGTACTGGACACTGAAGAATGAGGACATTGTGAACCTACCTATCACTGAGCTAACTGATGACAATTGTTTGGTTATTATAGGTACTGGACACTGAAGAATGAGGACATTGTGAACCTACCTATCCCTGAGCTAACTGATGACAATTGTTTGGTTATTATAGGTACTGGACACTGAAGAATGAGGACATTGTGAACCTACCTATCCCTGAGCTAACTGATGACAATTGTTTGGTTATTATAGGTACTGGACACTGAAGAATGAGGACATAGTGAACCTACCTATCCCTGAGCTAACTGATGACAATTGTTTGGTTATTATAGGTACTGGACACTGAAGAATGAGGACATTGTGAACCTACCTATCCCTGAGCTAACTGATGACAATTGTTTGGTTATTGTAGGTACTGGACACTGAAGAATGAGGACATTTTGAACCTACCTATCCCTGAGCTAACTGATGACAATTGTTTGGTTATTATAGGTACTGGACACTGAAGAATGAGAACATTGTGAACCTACCTATCCCTGAGCTAACTGATGACAATTGTTTGGTTATTATAGGTACTGGACACTGAAGAATGAGGACATTGTGAACCTACCTATCTCTGAGCTAACTGATGACAATTGTTTGGTTATTATAGGTACTGGACACTGAAGAATGAGTACATTGTGAACCTACCTATCCCTGAGTTAACTGATGACAATTGTTTGGTTATTGTAGGTACTGGACACTGAAGAATGAGGACATTGTGAACCTACCTATCACTGAGCTAACTGATGACAATTGTTTCGTTATTGTAGGTACTGGACACTGAAGAATGAGGAGATTGTGAACCTACCTATCCCTGAGCTAACTGATGACAATTGTTTGGTTATTATAGGTACTGGACACTGAAGAATGAGGAGATTGTGAACCTACCTATCACTGAGCTAACTGATGACAATTGTTTCGTTATTGTAGGTACTGGACACTGAAGAATGAGGACATTGTGAACCTACCTATCACTGAGCTAACTGATGACAATTGTTTCGTTATTGTAGGTACTGGACACTGAAGAATGAGGACATTGTGAACCTACCTATCACTGAGCTAACTGATGACAGTTGTTTGGTTATTGTCTGGGCCACTAATAAACAATCCCAGTTACAGTTTATACAGGAGACTCTATTTCCGGCTTGGGGAGTGAAGTATCTTGCTCATTGGGTCTGGCTAAAGGTATTGATTTTCTTAACCCTTAAAGTGCCAATCATGACTGCAGCAGACAACAAATTTATCGACATCTTTCCTAATATTTGAAAGAAAAAGGAATGATATTTCATGAGAATCGTCTGCCAACAGACGATTGCATGCCTTATTTGTTATTTTTGAAAAAACAGCAAAATTTTTAAATTTTTCTTGGTGGTGCTTTAAGGGTTAACAACGTATTACTTAGTTTATAGGATCATTGTTATACTGTATTGTATTTAGGAGTGATTATCGGAATTAATTTTAAGCTCACATGAGCCAATAGCACATGGTTAGCTACTGTGATCGTTGGATGTCCTTCGTCCATCATGTGTCGTCTGTTGTGCTTCATAAACAATTGCTTCAAAGGATATCTCCTCCTAAACTACTGACTGAATTTTTACCAAACTTGGCAACAATGAACGTTATATGGCCTCTTTAATAGTTGTTCAAATGTTTCCGGTCGGTTCATATCTAGGTCTAACAGGTTGAACATAGATTTTCGAGATTAAACTTAAAAAATCTTCTTGTCTGAAACCAGAAGGCCTAGATAGAGCACAGGGTTTTACATAGGCTTATATAGGGAAAAGATAAGAAAATCTTCTTGTCTGAAACCATAAGTCCTAGAGCCTTATTATTTGTTATGTAGCACCATGTAGTGGACCACTACCAATTTTTAGCTCACCTGAGCCGAAGGCTCCGAGGTGAGCTATTAGTATACCAGTGACTCCGGCGTCCGTCGTCCGTCAACATTTTCAAACATCTTCTCCTCTGAAACCACTGGGCCAATTGAACTCAAATTTCATATGGAGACTGCTTAGGATGGGGGAACAAAAGTTTGTTCAAATGTTCCTGGTCATGTGACCAAGATGGCCGCCATGCCCATATATGGTAAAAACCCTTTAAAAATCTGCTTCTCCAGAACCAGAAGGCCGATGACCTTGGGACTTGGTATGTAGCATCAGGGATGTGGGGCCTACCAAGTTTGTTCAAATAATGATCCTAGGTTGACCTTGACCTACTTAACGTCAAGGTCAAATTTGCTTCCTAATAGATTTAAATGGGAATATTTAGAAAAGTTGATTTTTTTGAATACTGTTAAAGCCAAAGTGATTTTTCATACTTGATATGTTGATACTAATGAGACAATGGCTATAAATAAGTTTCAAAGGTCAAGGTTGACCTTTGCCCTTTCAGCCAAGGTCGCTCATATTGTGGTCCAATCTATATATTAAAACATAATTTTCTCACAAACCATTGACCCAATTGAGCTCAAATTTCATATGAAGACTCCTTATGATAACTTAGCCAAAGTTTATACAAAATTTTTTGGTCACATGACAAAGATGCCCATATATGGTAAAAAACTTTTAAAAATCTTCTTCTCCAGAACCAGAAGGCCAGTGACCTTGAGACTTGGTATGTAGTATTGAGGATGTGGGGCCTACCAACTTTGTTCAAATGATGATCCTAGGGTGACCTTGACCTACTTAACGTCAAGGTCAAGTTTGCTTCCTAATGCATTTGAAAGGGAAATTTTTTGTTAAGTTGATTTTTTGAATACTGTGGAAGCCAAAATCATTCTCACTTGATATGTTCAGTCTATTTTCTATAAATAAGTTTCAAAGGTCAAGGTTGACCTTTGACCTTTCAGCCAAGGTTGCTTATATTGGAGTCCCATCAACATATTAAAAAATAGTTTTCTCAGACAATTGTTGGCCAATTGAAACCAAATTTCATATGACATCTCCTTATGACTGGTTAGCCAAAACTTATACAAATTGCTATGGTCACATGACTAACATGGCCACCATGCCCATATATGGTAAAAACTCTTTTAATCTCTTCTTCTCTGGAACCAAAAGGCCATTTGCTTTGGAACTTGGTATGTAGGATCGGGGATGTGGGCCTACCAGGTTAGCACAAATGATGAATCTAGGTTGACCTTGACCTACATTATGGCAAGGTCAAATTTGATTCCTGATGCATTTATATGGAGAAAATCTTAAAATGTTCATTTTCTATAACTGAGCCCAATACATAATACTAGTTAAACCTATTGAGACAATGGTTTATTAAGTACCAAATGTCAAGCTGACCTGTGACCTTTTATCCAAGGCCACTCATTTGGACTGCAACATACCTATCTAAACATCTTTTCCTCAGAAATCACTGGGCTGTTTGATGGATTATTCATTAGATTGTTTAGGTCACTTGACCAAAATGTATATTTTAAAAACAAAATTTGTTCCATTATAAGCTGTAGTTGACCTTGACCAATTTTAACATTATTAAGGAGATCAGGTGAGCGCCTCAGGACCTTCAGGTCCTCTAGTTTTCAAATTATGTCCCTGTGGTAATAAATGGCCCCATGTTTTACATAGGCTTATATAGGGAAAACCTGAAAAAATCTTCTTGTCCTACAGCCTCAATATTTGGTATGTAATATCATCTAGTAAACCTCTACTCAATTTGTTCAAATTATGTCCCTGAGGACAAAATTGGTTCCACCCCGGGGGTCACACATTTAACATAGATTTATATAGGGAAAACATGAAAAAATCTTCTTGTCTGGAACCACAAGTCCCAGAGCCATGGTATGTAGCATCACCTTGTGGGCCTTTACCAAGTTTGTTCAAATTATGGCCCAGGGGCCAAAAATGGCCCCATCCCGGGTCACGTTTTACATAGGCTTATATTGGGAAAACATAGAAAAATCTCCTTTCCTGAAACCACAAAGCCTAGAGCCTTGATATTTGGTATGTTACATCATATAGTGGATTCTTCCAAGTTTGTGTTCAAATTATGTCACTGGGGTCAAACATGGCCCTGCCCTTGGAGTCACATGTTTTACATAGGCTTATAAAAAATCTTCTTGTCTGAAACCACAAGGCATAGAGCCTTGATATTTGATATGTAGCATCATCTGGTGGACCTCTACCAAGTTTGTTCAAACTATGCCACTAGGGGCCAAAAATGAGCCCTCTGCAGGGGTTACATAGGCTTTAATAAACATCCTGACAAGGATGCAGGTGAGCAATTCAGGGCTTTTGGGCCCTCTTGCAGGGCTCTCAACCCCTTTTTGGTAATAGGGCCGGGGCCCATGGAATTGGGAAAATAAGCGTTGTTTTGACTAAAATTGGGAAAATCTTTATCGTCTTTATGTATGGAGCTAATTATTAAAGCTAAAATATAAAGCAACAAGGTAAGGTTAACAGTTGGAATCAATCTAGAAATTTCAGTCTAGCTAAGGACAATTAACCATTTAAATTTGAAATTGTGGATATTTAGTGGGCATACTGCAAGTTTTAAGATTGGAGTTCCGAAAGTTCAGGTTTTTGGAAATTTTCAACTTTCACTCATGCATGTAAGAGAATTTACACCTTAACTCTTTCCTTGCTAGCGGCAACATTCGTCGTCTGTTGATAACTTTCAAACAGTTTGGACCAAAATCGGGACTGGCAGAAACTCACTCTCATTCTGAATCCAAACCTAGATAAATATTGACATAAATTAGGACCGACATAAAGTCAGCCCTGATCTTCATCCAAACTGTTAGACACTCTGATAGTGTTTCTGAAAGAATTTTTTGAAAAAGTTAATTTTGAAAAAAAGTCAGCAGGTGTCAACTGAAGTATGAAAAATTACCAAGCGTGCATAAAGCTCTTCTTTTTTGTAGATAACAAAGACAGGTGAAACTGTATATGACCTTGAGTCACCCCACAAGAAGCCTTATGAGTCTATTATAATAGGCCATAGTTGTTCCAGTATAGACCAGTGTCAGCATAAAGCTATTCCTACCAACAATGTAGTCACCAGTGTTCCATGTAGTCTTCATTCCAAGAAACCACCTTTAATGGGTAAGATTATTATTTGTTTCGATTTGATGCTTTACGTTCCTGTAAATGGGATGTTTTATTTTCTTCCTTGTTTAATAAGCCGGTCAGGCCTTAAGTTAAGAGTGCGTACCATAAAATTAATTTTCTTATTTTTCAACCAAAACATATGTTGTGGGTACTCAAAAGAACCGTCTCAATGAGACGGTTCTTTTGAGCACCCAAAACATATATTCAAACTGATGGATTAGAAAATATTCACAATTTTACACTCAAAAATTGTGTTTATCTAAACCTATGGCCTGTACTAAGCAGTGGATATAGTGTCTTGCTCAAGGACATAACACAGTGACTCTGGTGAGTCTTGAAATAGTAATGCTTGGACCTCAAGCGTAAAACATAGAATAACACTGAGTCACTGTGCTCCTCAATTGGTAATATTGTATTTTCCAAATCTAGCTTAAAAGAGTTTTGAGATACAGTAAAACCTGTCTTAAGCGGCCACTCAAAAAGAAGACCCAAACTTTTTTTAAGACCGATTGTTGCTTAATGCAGGTCAAAAGTATTGCAGAATGCTAGGTCAAAAGTATTGCAGAATGCTCCAAGGGGAGCATTCTGCAATACTTTTGACCTTCATTATGCTACCATTTGTCATTAAGGTCTTTGTTTTGTCTATTTTGGAGTGGCAGCTTAAGAGAGGTTTTACTGTATCAATATCATATTTCCTCCTTATGAAGAAAACCTGAAGTTATCTGATATGATCCATAGTCCTTGATTAGACCAGCATCTAGATTCTTCTTATTATTAATTATCATATGAAGTTGTGTCTGGGAGTGAAAAAACTACATACATTTATCAATGCAAATAACGCCATGCATTAAAATCAGTAAACCACTAGTGGTTTACAGGTTTTCGGATAACGTTATGAAATGACGCTTTTAACGTCACACATATGGCAAAACCCTAACGTTTTCACGTCAAAAATATGATTTCAAAATAATTTTAGTGTCATATGATAAACAGACTCTAACAATATTGCTCCCGTATTATTGAATTTATAAAACTTGTTGCAAAAAAGAGATAAAATGCTAGGCAAGCCTCACATTTTATCTCTTTTCCCCAACTTGTTTAATAAATTCAATAAAACATGAGCACTCATAAAAATTATAAGATCCTCTTATTATTATATCGTACGCAAAAAAGGTTTAGTTTAGAGCACGTAATGGGTCATAATTTTCTTATTTCTCAACCAAAACATATGTTGTGGGTACTAAAAAGAACCGTCTCATTGAGACGCTTCTTTTGAGCACCCAAAACATATGCTAAAAACTATCGGTAAGAAAATATTTACAATTGTACACTGAAAATTTTTCTTTATCTAAGCCTGTGGGACTTATTGGAAGTGTCTCAGTTAGACACATCTAGTAAGTACCACAACATGCTTTCATTGAGGTTCACAATTTGCCTGTTAAAAACATGCAAAAGAGTGACTGCTTTTTCATAGGGCCAGTTAAGCAAAAAATGTCAGCGTAAAAGTGTGATTATTTTCTAATCCATCAGTTTGAACATGTGTTTTGGGTGCTCAAAAGAACCGTCTCAATGAGACAGTTCTTTTGAGTTTTTGGTTGAGAAATAAGAAAACAATTTTCCGTTAAGCACTTTTATCTTGGGGCCTGCTTATTGATAAACAACAAGTGTACAATATTCTTCATCATTTTGTCATATTTCCAGAAGTTTTGAAGCCCTACTTACCAGATGACCCTAGATGTTTGGAGTTGTTTGCGAGGAATTTATGGCCAGACTGGACAAGCTGGGGCAATGAGGTAATTATTAGTCAATCAATGCCCAGCATCTATGGATTGAAATGGTTGAAATCTAGAATATGCAAATCTATCATGAGTGTGAGGGTAGGATAAAAAAAATTCGTCCTGAGGATCACCATTTAGCATCACTAGGCTTGATGAGTGATGACAAAAGGTGATCCCGAGGGACAGATTTTTCTATCCTACCCTCACAGGAATAATGGATTATTTTTCTTGCTCACCACTGTTTTTTTTTAAAATAAGCTTTCAACAGTCCCTGAATACGCTAAGATGCAATTTCACATGATGATGTGAGTTCCAATACAACCAATGTATGTAGCCCTCACATGACAGCCTGTTTAAGATAGTATGGGTAAGATAAGATTTTATATCCCAGGGTAAAATCTCAGATATTCTTATCCGGTGTGCAAGAAACAGTTTTTGTGTGGTTTGACGTTTAATGTCCCAATTAACAGCTAAGGTCATTTCACCTAGCCACATTTTTTTCCTGGACAAGCTTGACTAAGCAATTAATCAGTACTTCTTGCAAATATTTTGAGTTGTTTAATTGCTATAAGTTGAAAGCTATATTTAATAATGTTATAAATTGTAGAAGTACGAGGGGCATTTTGAAAGTTCTTAGCATTGTCTTTTATCTCAGTAAGCAATTTACAAACCCTATCATGTTTGGTTTCATTTTAAAGGGCTATCTTTCCTCTTTGTTAGAGCACAATTTTCATGAGGATTTTATGATGCAAACACAAAGAATGTCATTGTGAATACATGTACTGTTTGTATACTGGAAAACGCAAGATTCCAGTGGAAAATATAACTTTTTTCCTTTGGAAAAGTGTGCAGAACATTAAGAATAGTATATGAAATTAGATAATTTTGTAACATTTGGTAGGCCACAATCTGGTTCAGTGATTATACTATTGATGACCGAGTTGGATGTTTCTAATACATATATACCGGAACACCAATACCAAACCCGTTTAGAAAGCAACGCAAAGCGCCT
The DNA here is from genome assembly GCA_964019695.1 of Loripinus fragilis. Taxonomy (NCBI): domain Eukaryota; kingdom Metazoa; phylum Mollusca; class Bivalvia; order Lucinida; family Lucinidae; genus Loripinus; species Loripinus fragilis. Next base: position 22,610,318 of record OZ026518.1, read on the forward strand.
ATTTTTACGTCTGAAAATCGCATGTCACATTGCACATATTTTGAAAATATATAACCGACAGTAGCTTAAAATGCTGTATGTTGGTATTTTTGGCAATCACACTTTATGCTCTTTGTAATGAAACCAAAAGAAATTTTGTAAACCAGAACAAAGGGAAGATAACTCTTAAAAGTTTTCCATGGGCAGAATGAGTTTAGCTTTGACGTTCTGATTCAGTTCAATTGAAAACAGTGGCAAACAAAAAAGTAAAACTACCTTGAGAGTAGAAATCGATCAATTCTGTGATGGTTAATGCGATACCATGAGAAGTTCTTATGCCATCCAAAAAAAATATGCGGGGTTGAGTTACCCCACCCACTTTTTGAAAAGTAGGGGTAGTGTTATTAGGAATAATTTTCTTGAATGCAGAACTAATAAAGCCACATATTTTGCGCGACGAAATGATTTTTATGCATTGTTGGCTATAAATAAAAAAAAAGTATACTCAATAGGCTTTTTTCGTGTTCCTGTAGTGACACAATTTATAGTAAAAGTATAAAGAAACATCGAAAAAAAGTCCCATTTTTGAAAGTTTACCATTTCTCTATTAGTCAACATTTGCCGAATGTAAAGGTGGTAGTCGTGCAAGCAGTGACCACACAATACATTTTAATAAACAAGTATAAAGAAACATCGAAAAAAAGTCCCATTTTTTAAAGTTTACCATTTCTCTATTAGTCAACATTTGCCGAATGTAAAGGTGGTAGTCGTGCAAGCAGTGACCACACAATACATTTTAATAAAAAATAAGTCGCCACCAATCGTTAATTTGTCAAATCATGATCCTAAATAAGGTCCCCAATTTTCCTTCGCTTTTTTCCTAGTATTTTGCTTAAACCCGCCAGTATATAAACCCCTACTCTTTTTGAGCATGCCCTTCATGTGCATGCCAAGTCCCTTTTCAACAAAAATTAAACCATCAAGTAGCCGTTGAATTTTAGTTTCCAAAAATGTATTATTTGATAGCATTTTATCAAGGCATTATGGAGTTATGATGCCATGCTAAGAACTATCCAAACGACCCTTGTACATGAGTGATTTTTAGAATGTTTATATTGGCATCTATTCAGATCTTTCATTGGGTGTGGAAAATCACATGCTGGGATGTTATTTGTGACTTTTAAACAGCAGCTTATGCAACATGCAAAAGTACACACCTGCTCCTGAACCTTTATATCATGTTTGTGCAGTTTAAAAGGGCTAATCTGTGGGCCTGAGGAGCCAGTGGTTGTAGGTTTGATCCACTAGATTCACAAGCCTAATATTTCAAGTTGAGCTCAGTCACCACAATAACAAGTTGTTGCCAGGATATGGACTCAAAACTGAATAGCAGGGCAGTAGTAGACTAAATCATGTTCTAAAGTTTAACCATCAAAGCTTTGTCATTTGTGTAAGCAAAAAAAGCAGGCCTCCAGATAAGAGTGTGTATTGGAAAATTATTTTCTTTATTTCTCATCCAAAAGATATGTTGTGGGTGCTCAAATGAACCGTCTGAATGAGACGGTTCTTTTGAGCACCCAAAACACATTTTTAAAGTAATGGGAAAGAAAATTATAAAAATTTTACGCAAATAAAATGTCCTTATCTGGACCTATGAAAAAGGCAAGCTTTTCAAAACATGGTGCTATAGAAATGTTAGTTGAAAATTCTAGAACCCAACAACATCAGTTAAATACTGCTTATTATAAACCTTTTGATATTGATTATGATCAGACTTGGTATAACTGGACACTAGTTACCATGGCCCACAGGTTTAGATAAACAAAAAATTTCTTCGTAAAATTGTAAATATTTTCTTACCCATCAATTTAAACATATGTTTTGGGTGCTCAAAAGAACTGTCTCATTGAGACGGACGGTTCTTTTGAGTACCCACAACATATGTTTTGGTTGAGAAATAAGAAAATTAAATTTTTATAGCCCCGCTTTGAAAAAGTGGGGGCTATATTGGATTTGGGTTGTCTGTCATTCCGTCCGTCATAATTTCGTTTCCGCTCAATATCTTGAGAAATACTTTATAGAATTTAACTAAATTTTGTATGTGCATTTATTATGACATGGTCTACCTTCGGATCGTTTCATATAACTTTTCAAACTTTTGTACCAGAGTTATGGCCCTTGATTTACTTCTAATTTCATTTCCGCTCAATATCTTGAGAACTACTTGACATATTTCAACAAATTTTATATACGCATTCATATTGACATGATCTAGCTCGGAATTGTTACACGTTTTTTTTTTTTCGAAAATTTGTACCAGAGTTATTGCCCTTTATTTATGCCAAATTTTCATTTCCGCTCAATATTTTGAGAACCAATTGGTAGAATTTCACCAAATTATATATATGCATTCATCTTGGCAAGATCTAGCTTGGGATTGATACACATCATTTTTCATACATTTGTACCTGAGTTATGGCCCTTGATTTACTCCTAATTTCATTTCCGCTCAATATCTTGAGAACTACTTGACATATTTCAACAAATTTTATATACGCATTCATATTGACATGATCTAGCTCGGGATTGTTACACGTTTTTTTTTTTTCGAAAATTTGTACCAGAGTTATTGCCCTTTATTTATGCCAAATTTTCGTTTCCGCTCAATATTTTGAGAACCAATTGGTAGAATTTTATATACGCATTCATGTTGGCAAGATCTACCTTAGGATTGTTACACATCATTTTTTATACATTTGTACCTGAGTTATGGCCCTTGATTTACGCCAAAATTTTGTCCGCTCAATATCTTGAGAACTAACTGACAGATTTTCACCAAATTTTATATATGCATTCATATTGACAAGATCTAGCTTGGAATTGTTACATGTCCTTTTTCCCTCATTTGTACCAGAGTTAAGGTGCTTGATTTGCGCCAAAATGTCGTTTCCGCTCAATATCTTGAGAACCAATTGATAGAATTTTACCAAATTTTATATCTGCATTCATCTTGGCAAGATCTAGCTTTGAAAATCCTTACAAAAAAAGCAAAGTTAGCCTTACATGAATATTTGCATAAAAATGCGAATGAAATTATGTTTTCATTCACATTTTTATGCAAATTTTCATGAGATTTTGTGAAGGGTAATTCATGCAACAAATGCTATAAATACACTGCTATTTTCATATATGGGTTTTAGCCCATCCAGTTCTTATTAGGCTGCATCAAATGCTTTTTTCCCAAATTTAACGGACCCTGGCCCCGACTTCAAAAAGATAGGAAAATCTCTGGCATTTAAATATTTCAAATTGGTTCTGTTATTGTCTTGCAAAGGACTGTTTAATTACAATGTGTTAAAATTACTATAAGCTGAAAGCTAGGTACAAGTACATGTGTGAACTTTAAAATGTTCATATTGGCATCTATTTAAATCTTTGTTTTCGATGTGGAAAGTCACATGTTTAGGATTCCAGCTATAAACTTGTAGCTGAAGCTACGTTACAGTCAAAATTTCTCTATTAAATGATATACTTTTGTGCAAACAGTGCAGACCCTGACTAAATGCATCATTCCATCTGGGTCTTGACTGTTTGCCAAAATACCTGATTGCAAGTATCTAGAATGAAAAGGTTTAAACAGGCCATTAGTTAAAGGTGCATACCAAAGAATTAATTTTCTTATTTCTCAATCAAAACATATGTTGTGGGTACTCAAAAGAACCGTCTCAATGAGACGGTTCTTTTGAGCACCCTAAACATTTGTTAAAACTGATTGGTAAGGAAATATTTACAATTTTATGCTCAAAAATTTTGTTTATCAACACCTGTGGTTTAATTATGATGGTCTGTCTTTCTTCCAGGTGCTTATTCACCAACATATAGATTTCTTCGAATCGGTCACATGAACATCTCTGGTGTTTGAAAGCTGGGTCACCTCCAACTCACCCACTCATTCACAGTGCAGCTGCAAGCAAGAAATCAAAGAGTTTAAAATCTAACTAAGAACTCAATCCAAAGAGTTTCAAACAAGACTGGGGCTGCAATTTTGCAATCAGTCTGGACCACAAACAGAACTAGACTGCAATTCATGTTTCAAAAAACCAGTCCAAGTCTCAATGCAGAAAGCTTAAAACCAGTCTAAACCACAGTGTGAATGATTCAATGAGATTCATTTGACTTGGATACAGATAGTCATAGTACCAGATGGATATACATGCTGTCGAATCTGGTAAATTCGAAGTCTTTCGGACTAGAGGTTTTATTTTGAATTACACCTTTCTTAAGCGGCCACTCCAAAAGAAGACCAAAAATTGGTTTTAAGACCAATTATGGCTTAATACAGGTCAGAAGTATTGCAGAATGCTCCAAGGGGAGCATTCTGCAATACTTTCGACCTTCATTAAGCTACCATTTGTCATTAAGATCTTTGTTTTGTCAATTTTTGAGTGGCCGCTTCAGACAGGTTTTCGTGTATCAGTAGTTCAAATATTAGGGTAGAGGTAAAAATATCTAACCCCCAAAAATGATCATTTAAGTGAAGTTCTTTTCTTCTATCAAAAATAAGTTTTGGGTGCGTGAAAGAAATTTCCCAAGGAGACATTTCTTTTGTGCGCCCAAAAATATGTTATTATAGACAGTTATCAAACTAGATCATGAATAGGTGCTATTTCTTGAATCCAGTATGTCCCACATTAATTTCAAATAATCAAGTATTTCAAAGAATCGAGGTTCGAATTTTCGAAGTCTTACTGTATATAAATCTTGATGTTACCTAAAACATGTCAATCAAAAATTAAAGGTGACACAAAAAAAGCCATTTATTGGCCCATATATGCCTAATGGGATTTCCCACCCCTATCAACTGGATGAATCCATTTTGAATTTAAGGGTTGTTGGGTAGTAATTTACAATTTTATTCTAATTTTAAAAGTATATTCTGTAAGCAAACAGTGTTGAACCTGATTAGATGCAGCAGAATGTGGCATCTGATCTGGTTCTGCACTGTTTGCCTGTGTCCCACAAAAAGGATGCTAGGCTAATATGGGTTAATTTAGAATAAGATTACCGTTTTGGATTAAGATCAGTGGATGTATGTCTGAATTAAATCCTTTAAGTTCCAACATCATATATTTTATTAGGAAATTTGGAAATCACCACCTTTTGCTTATAAATGGGCCATGACGCGAGAAAACCTGCCTTCGGGGTTTCCCTACGTAAGACTCATACCAGTCTGCTCAGCTACAAAGATTGGCGGGAATATTGAAATTTTGCATGGAGCTAGTTGGACTTGTGTACTTTCTAGATAGCGAATAACAAAGGCGCTGATCTGACTGTTGCGCATCCCCGACTGATCTGCGCCTTTGATGTTTGCATGCAACCAAATTAGGTTTTCTAACAAGGCCCATATTATTCAGAAAAATTTTGTCATCTGTTGGTGCTTCAAGGGTTTAAATCAAAGGTAGTCTTCGCAATGAGAGATTAGATTGTGTCCATCTGTACCAAGTAAAAAGTAAAGAAGAAAAACTACATTTGTGTCTTTTTCCATGCTTTTGTTTCAAAGTTCCTGTTAGGTCCTGCAGTTTCCTAAGTGAGTGGGTCTTCAGCAAAAAATTGTTCGACATTTTTTTCACATTATTACACAAAATTTGAAAATGAGTCTTAAGCAAAATTTTGAACATAAAGTCGCTTGAAATTATTTTCTATCATCAATTTAAACATACATTTTGGGTGCTTAAAGAGCCGTCCCATTGAGACGGTTCTTTTGAGTACCCACAACATATGTTTTGGTTGAGGAATAAGAACATAATTTTCAGGTACGCACATTAATCTGGGGGCTGGATTTTGTCTTGCTTGATCTGGGACCAAATTATTTGCAAAGGAGAGTATCAGCAGGAAATGGTCAGGAGAGTTAAAGAAATACATAAGGAACATGCCTCGGTTGTAAAGTTTTATTGACAAAAATTCCGTGAACAGTATCATAAAGGTATACAAGTACCCTTCATTGTAAAGATGGGGATCACACGAAATTGGATAAAATTTCTCCATTCAATACATTCCATAGGGTTATTCCTAAACATGTCAAGAATTTAACGTAAACAATAATTAACAAGATGAAATAAATTAACAAGATATTTACAACTATATCTGTCATACACAAAACATTCAAACAGTGTTAACCCTTAATACGCCAATTACAACAAAAGTCATCTGCTTTTCTTGTCTGCTGAAATGTTTAAGAAGCCTTTATGGCAAACAGTGTGGACCCAGATCAGCCTGCTCCTATAGGAACAGTCTGTTCTGGGTCCACGCTGTTTGCTTCAAAACTTAATTCATCGGTAATGTAAGGCAATTATTTGCAGCAGATGACCTCAGCAGATGACATTTTCAGATGCGTTTCTTGACGCTGTAAGGGTTAAAATCAACCCCACCAAATACATGGGTGAAAGTTTTTTCAGGATTATTCTGAGCTCAGGATTTTGGCTGACTTTTCCAATAGGTTTAGATATACAAAATGTTGAGCGAAAAATTGTAAATAGTTTCCTCCCCATAATTTTTAGCATATATTTTAGGTGCCCTTAAGAAACATCTCATCGAGACAGTTCTTTTGGGTACCCACAACATATGTTTTGGTTGAGAATTAAGAAAATTATTTTCTATTACACATCATTAACTAAGAGACTGCTTTCCATAGAAAGACAAAGTCAGTTTCAAAATACTGAATTAGGCAGATCATGATAGCTTCTCTGTTTTATTTGCAGATTATTTAAACACAATTAGCCATTTTAACTTGTAGGCAAGTTTTAAAATTTGAATTTCAAAAATTCAGGATTTTGGAAACTTTCACCTAGTATGGGAACACACATGCCAGTTTGCGATAAAACATGGCAGTATCATGATATCAGTATTATATAATCAACCAGCTCATGACATCAACCCTTTCCATTCTGATGGATTATCCCATACATATTGATACAATAAGTATGGAATTGTCAATTTTGTATTTTAAAGCCAGGATTCTGTCAAAAAAAATTTAAATGATTTTTTTAATTCCTGAAAACTGTTTTTATCTTAGCCCACAGTGCAGATCTTGATGATCCTGCCTCATGCAGCCTTTCATTTGGGTCTTCACTGTATGTCAAAGTACATGTTCATGCGTATACAGAATGAATTCTCACCACTTCGTTAAGGGTTATATTAAAATATAAAAACTTTTTTTATCTGTTTCAGCCCTGAATTACCAAACTTTCAAAAACATAATGACCTAGAAAATACTACTTCTAGGCAAGAGAGCATACACACACAAGACAAAGTATAACTGGGAGCGTAGTGGCTCAGTGGTAGAGTACTTGACTCGAGACCGAGAGGCCGCGGGTTCAAGCCTCACCTGCGTCACTGAGTTGTGGTCCTTGAGCAAGACACATTTATCCTAGCTTAGTAATGGTTCAACCCAGGAAGACCTTTCCCTGTTTAACTGAAAGATTGTTGATGGGACGTAACGAATCAAATCAAACAAACAAAACAAAAATGTATAACTAAAAATGTACTGACCACACAAAGCTTAAACTCATATTAACTGCATTATGCGAACAACTATATCTTCGACTCTTAGTGCGCCAAAACCAAATTACTTAGACTGGAAAAAAACATAAGCAAAATGAAAAAAGTCAATAAGCAATGCTTATTAGATACCCCCCGCATAGTTAGAGTCAGTGAAAAAACTTGGCAAGTTATAGTTTAAACCATCAGACCTTAATTTTGAAAAGAAGATTTCAGTAGAATCTGTGCAAACAAACATTATAAACTCCATCATGCATATGTTCAATGTGTCTACATTGTATCTGCAAAGTATCAAATTGCTCCATCAAAAGCTGGGGTAGGAGTTGATCGGCCCATGAAGGCACTATCTATGCATATACAAAAGCCATATAAGGGAATAATTGTCTAAGTTCTTATAGCTGTCATTTTGTCAAAAAAAGTTTTTTTCAACCAGACTCTTTCATGCATATGTTCAATGTGTTTGTATTGTATAGGCAAAGTATCAAATTGTTCCATCAAAAGCTGTAGTAGGAGTTGATCAGCCCATGAAGGCACCATCTATGCATATACAAAAGCTCTATTAGGGAAAAATTGTCTAAGTTCTCACAGCTGTCATTTTGTCATAAATTATTTTTTTCTGAACCAAACTCCTTCATGCATATGTTCAATGTGTCTACATTGTATCTGCAAAGTATCAAATTGCTCCATCAAAAGCTGTGGTAGGAGTTGATCGGCCCATGTTTTGCCTATAATAGCATAAGCATAAAACCCTATATTAAAAGCCATTTAGAACTACAAAGGGAAATAACTCTAATAGAACTGGCCCCTAGCCCTTACTTTTTTGTCTAAAGTATTTGTCTTGCATATATGAACATGTTTGCAAGGTTTGATGAAAATCCAGCAATGACTCTTCAAGATATTAAGAAAACAAAACGTTACGGACGGACGGACGGACAACGTGAAAACAGTATACCCACCACAAACAAAGTTTGCAGGGGGTATAAAAAAAGTCCTTGAGGAGCAGTCTGATCAGGGAGTATTTGTTTGCATTTTTGCAAATTATTTAGTGTCAGGTAACTATCATGGATTTATTATATGGGGTTTATTTTTGAGCGAGATATTGAGAGATTTACTTTTTTCTGACACAAATCTCATTACAGTTGGCTAATTGGGGGAAAGTTTTGCTAAAATTTCTCTCTGAAAATGCATAAATTCTCCTCAACTGGAAGATTCTGTTTGCCCAATATTTGGCACTTAAAGAGTTTTATGGTATATTTGTTTGCACCATGCTGAGCCAGGAGCAAGCTAAAACACTTGCATAAATTTGAGATTTCTCAAAAATGAATCCATTCCAGTACAGCAACAAAATGATGAACAAAAATAAAATCTCGGAATGCAGCATGAAAAATATGCCCTATCATTTTATCAACAATCTTCAGTTTTGAGTTCTGTAGAAACATAATGTTAAATCACATCTGACACACGCATACAGCATTCGGGAAAGTCTGCCACAATTTGAAATTGAATCATGGCTCGGGTGTATGTAAGGAGCATTATGCGTAGTACTATGTACAAAAAAGCTCCATTTTGTTAGCCAGAACTGTTTTATGGAAAATAAGTTCTGTAGCATGTGGGTTCAGCTCTATTAAAATTGATTATTCTGATTATCCGAAAAACTCAATCAGCAGAAAAAAAAGAAGTTTATGTTTTTTTCAATAAAATATCGATATAGCAATATTTTATTGAAAAAACATAAACTTCATTTATAACCGTTTGTTTTGCTGCAATCACACTTGTTATTGTGTTAACATGGTTTCTGTGATGTCAGCGTCACTTTATATTATGTTAGCCTCACATTATCACCCAAGTTATCAAAGTAGATCCTCAATGTACATCCGTGTTCTGATTCACAGTATTGTCTGAGGCAATTCCAATTGACCCATACAGATAAATAATGAAATAATTTTCCATAGAATTTGTTGTTTTATGTATGAACTTGTAAAACCCATTCATATATTACTGAATCTATGTACCATATTTGCCTTAACCAGCACACATGCTTCTATGAGCATACCGATACGTCTAGATAAGCAGAGTTTTTCAGCGTAAAATTGTGATTATTTTCTTATCCATCAGTTTAAACTTGTGTTGTGGGTGCTCAAAAGAACAGTCTCAATAAGACGGTTCTTTTGAGCACCCACAACACATGTTTTGGTTGAGCAATAAGAAAATTGATTTTAATTACTTATGTTTTGTTTAAGAAATAAGAAAAATAATTGAGACGGTTCTTTTGAGTACCCACAGCATATGTTTTGTTCAAGAAATAAGGAAAATAATCGAGTCAGTTCTTTGGAGTACCCACAGCATATTTTTTTTGTTTAAGAAATAAGAAAAATCATTTTCAATTACGCATTCTTATCTGGAAGCCTGCCTTTAAGCACATGCCAAGTACTTGTTGGACTGTGTACTCTATATGAACATGGGTGAAAGTTTTCAGGATTATTCCTGAATTCAGGATTTTGAGGCTGACTCTGTGCTCAAAATGCTGAATTAGGAAGATCATAACAGCTTCTCTGATTTAATTTGCAGTCTGTCTAAGGAAGGACATTTGACCATTTAAACTTGAAATTGTGAATATTTAGTGGGCATATAGCAAGTTTTAAGATAAGAGTTTTTTTTAGAAATGTTGAACTATCATCCATGTATGAACTTCTGCTTTCCAGTGAATCCAGTTTCATTATTAACCCCTTCACTGCCTTACCCTGAGCTGTGCTCGTTATGAAAACCTCTTCCTATACCCGCTCGTGTTAACACGTTGTTTATATGCGTGTTGTTAGCATGATAATAGTCAAGGAACAGAACTCAGTTATCCTTATCTGCTCTAGAATGAAATAGTTAACTTTTCCAAGATTTATACCATAACTCCATGGACCAAAGATTGCTTTTCACAGGGAAAACGGCCATTTTGATGAAGAACTCGTTTTTTTTCAAAGATGGGAGCCAATCGTGGCATTAGTCTGTTGTGTTTTTTGGAAGAAGAGGTATTTTGGAAGTCTATAATGGCTTGTATATGGATGACAATCAATATTTATTGAAATCAGCAATGGTAAAGGAGGAAATGCCGGTCATTCTATCATTTTTGAACCATTGTTTTCAACCATTCCAAAACAATAATGTTGTAAACAAAAGTAGACATTCATGTATTTTCAGCTGTTGAAAAAATATTTTTTTGACATACTATCACTAGAAAACATTATTTCAGACATTGTACCAAATGTCTCAAACATGCAGGAAAAAATTTGGTGTAAATCCCTACAGTGGTTATGATTTTGTATGAAAGTATATGGAACACCATAATAAAATCAAAATAGCCGTATTTCCCCCCGGCATACTTATATACGGCAGTGAAGGGGTTAATACATGGGTGAAAAATCAAAATTACCAAAATCCTGAACTTTCAAAATTCCACCCTTAAAACTTGCAGTATGCTTACTAAATATTCACAATTCCAAGTTTAAATGGTAAATTGTCTTTAAACAGACTGAACACAAATCAGAGAAGCTATAAGAATCTTCCTAATACAGCATTTTGAGGATGACTTGCCACAGATTGCTTTTAGGATGATTTAATTGCATATTTACATAAATACTCTGCTTATCTTTACTGCTGAATGCTAATATATGGCAAACTGCATTTACATACAGTATTTATACTTGTAAGCATACCTGACATGTTACACCTATACTTCACTTAGATTCACATTTAATCATTTTCCTTACAAAAAAATTGAGCAATGCAAGGACATCATGATCAGAAAACCACTTCCTGTTTCTTGGCTGGAAACCAGTAAAAATATACATTTTAAAACCCTTTTTGAGGCTAATAGAATTCCACCACCACCACTCTTTCCCCGACAGATTTTTCTGAATCTGCTCATGTAAACATTGGTGAAAGTTCAAAACTTCCAAAATCCTGAACTTTAGAAATTATAATTTTAAAACTTAAAGTTAAAATGATTAATTGTGTTTAGATAATCTGAAAACTAATCGAAGAAGCTATTTTAATCTCCTTAGTTCAGCATTTTGAGGCTGACTTTCTATGAAAAGTCGGACGGCCTCAAAATCCTGAATTCAGGATTAATCCTGAAAACTTTCACCCATGTGTTATGCAAGTTCACATGTGGGATGTATCCTTTTAAACACATGCTTACTCTATTCTCTTGTGTTTAACTTTTCCTTGCTTGCAACTTTTTTTTCAAATTCAGAAACACAGAGTGTCATACTGTTTGGATCCAGATCAGGACCTGATCTTGGATATCAGAAGATGACTTTAGTCACAGCTAACAAGGAAAGTGTTAAGAAATTATTCATTAACAGCCTCTTATGTAAATCAAAATCCAGGCTATAACACCACAAACTCTTCTGATTCCGAGTAGGAGGAATGGATTCTCTGGCCTTTCTCATTGACCCTCACATGCCTCACCCTCAACACTCTATCCTCACTGAGGGTGAGGTCATCAAAGTCTGAAGCGTTAAGTTTACTACCTCGTCCCTCCGCGAACACAAACATGGGGTATGGTCCTCCTCCTTTACTTGGCTTGATCATCTGAAAAATTAAATTCATAGGTCAAGATAAGCAAAATTTTCATGCGTTAAATTGTAAAAATTTCTTATCCATCAGTTTGAACATGTTTTGGGTGCTCAAAAGAACCGTCTCATTGAGACGTTTCTTTTGAGCACCCACAACATATGTTAAGAACTGTCTCATTGAGATGTTTCTTTTGAGTACCCAAAATATAATGTTTTGTTTGAGAAATGAAAAAAAAAGTTTTAACTACACAATCTTATCTGGGAACCTGATATAATGTGTGTTAGAGTTCAATAGTTAATTATTTTACTCTTTGCATGCTAGGCAAATTATGCATGCAATTTTACTCTTTGCAGATTTTTTAATCTTTAGCCTGCTATGAAAAATGCATTTGCACTTTTATGCTGATTTAGACCTCCATAAACAGTGCTAAGTCCTACAGAAATAGTAAAATTCAAGACCTTTGACTGATTTTCAAGTACTTTTCAAGGCAGATTTGATATTCAAGGAAGCCCCATATATTCAAGAACTTTTCAAGCCTGAGCCAACCCTGTTTATCAATATCACTGATATCATTGAAAATTTGTAGAACAGTGTCTTAAATTTGTGGCCTTCCAGCAGATGGCATCATTGCAGCAATAGCATGCATCATTTTGAAATGTTTTAGACTTCCTGTAGACAGCAATCATTGTAGCATGCTTCATCTTGAATCTTTCTAAATTTGATATTTTTAAAGGAATATAGATCTCCTGCAAGCTGCCTTTTACTAAAAAGGAGGCATTATTCAACTTTAAACTGAAAGTAGTCTCCCTTGAAGTTGGTGAGCTGGAATTCTAATGCACTTGCGTTTGTTACGCAACGTCTGATTGGATAACGTCAAAAATTTGTGACCTAATCAATTACGTCACCTTTCCTAAGATGACATGCGGCTTTATGCTGCTTGCAACTCTCCAATTTGAGATCAAACTGCAGAAGTGCATTATAATGGGGATAACCATATTCAAAATTTTCATTTGTGGAGGTATATTGTCAGATATACGTTTGGAAATCACGTTTTACGGCTCCACTCACGTGTCGCCGTAAAACTAAATTTCCGACCGTATATCCGACGATATACCTCCCCAAATGAAAATTTTGAATACAGTTTTCCCCTAATTCAATGTGCACAGCTCCAGAAAAGATGCCTAAATTCAATTCCAATCGTAAGTACTTTTAAGTGCTCCACCAAAAGCCTGAGTTTAACCATTTGTTTGAACCGTCTTGGAAAAGACGATACTAACAGGTGATCAGACACTTTTCTGAAGCCCTGGCCTCAAGGTCATAAAACTTTTCTTCATGCTTAACTCAACTGAGCATGAAATTAATGCACATAAATGTTAAAATGCCAACAATTGTTGGCATTTGAACATGTATTTGCATGATAAATATAACCTCTGAGAGTTTGAAAGTAAGAAAGGTCTTTATTTTTTAGTATTTTTGTTTTTACGGGCAGTTGAAATATCATGCTAAGTTGAGTTGAGCAAGAAAAAAAGTTTTATATCCCCAGGCTCTGATGTGTACTTATATTAATAGACTTTTCGCTTACTGTAAAGGCGGCAACTTTAATATTCATATCTGGGCGAGGTTCGGCTATTTCATCTGCTAAGGAAGGGAAATCAGGTTTTATTCATAATTGTTAAAGAGTTGATAAGCTTTTGGGGCCGCAAATGTGTGTGCATTTCAAGAAAATCCTAACCGTATCCACACTGAACTAATATTTATTAACCCTTAAAGCGCATAATCAGAAAATGCATGTTTTTGTCATCCACTAAAATATTTGAAGCCTCATAGACAAACAGTGTGGACCCAGATCAGACTGCTCCTGTAGGAGCAGTCTGCTCTGGGTCCACAATGTTTGCCTCTATGCTTATGTTAAATAGTCATTTTCAGATGCAATTATTTTGCTGGCGTTTTAAGGACTGAATAAAGCTTTTTGCGTCTATACTGAGATTTTGGCGCAAGATGATACAGTTACTTTTGAATAAAACCACGCCTCATTTTCAGCTTTTACCTATGTCTAAGGTTGACCAGTCCTAATTACGCATTCATGAGGCGCTGCCTTTACAGTAAGCAAAAGGTCAAATAATACTAGCTTACCTGTTCTGTTTGATCAATGAGTCTGTCAAAGTCAGCTTGAGATTTACAGTAAAAGCCAAGAGTTCCACTAGGGTCCATCTTAGTTAAAGAGATCTTTCTTGGGGTGAAACAGTGGAATGACTGAAACAGAATAGAAGAATCTGTCAACCCTTATCTTGACTTATATTATTCTAACAACCAGCTTGATTCAAGAAAACATGGAATGTCTATTATATACACATTTTGGAAAGATCACAGGCAGCATAAATAAGGTCGCCAATTTTCGATCGATTTTCCCCAACATTTTCACTGAAAATTTCCGCAAGTGTATTAACACCTACTCATTTCAAGAATGCACTGTTTCAATAATTAGCAACCTGTAATGTAGCGGTTGAGTTGTATTTTCCGAATATGTATTATTTCTTGTCTATCAACATAGCATTCTATCAATGCATTTGTAGGGAGTGCAGTGGTAGAGTGCTTGACGGGAGATCAAGGGGCTGTGGGTTCCAGCCTCACCGGCATCACTGCATCGTGTCCTTGAGCAAGACACATTAATCTTAGTACTTGTTCAACCCAGGAAAACCTGTCCCGACATAGCTGAAATTTTTTTGAGTGGGACGTAATGAATCAAATCGAATAAAATCAATGCATTTGTGGTGTTATGATGCCATGCTAAGTACTTTCCAGGGATTTTTTTTTGCAATTTTGGGAAGCCCATAGGGCCATTCGAAAATTGGGAAAATTAGCGCAGTAAACCCCTAAATTGGGAAATTTGTTATAGCGCACAATTACGGCATTTTTGGTCAATTAAAAAACAAATTAGCTATTACACATACTATTGCCATTAAATTGAAGGAGAAATAAAATGCAATGGTAGTAGAATGTTGCCATGTATGTAGCTTGTGTATATATGTGTTGACTGAATGAAAATCCCAATCTTCCAAAAAACAAACAAAAAAAAAACAACATTTTTTTTGAAGATTCATATTTTTTTCAAAATTGGGAAAAAAGTCACCTAAATTCCATTGGGAATGTGGCCGAATTTTGGCCCCTGAGAACACAATCCCTTCTTTCCAAATGACCCTCGTATTACATACCTGGATTTTAAAATCTCTCTTCAATACATCCACATAGTCCTGGCAATAATGGGGGTCTATGTATATTAACTTGTCATCTGAAACAAACAATTGTAGCTACTGTAAATTCAAAAACTTTTGCGATCATTTTATTTTAGCAAATAGCACTAAAAGACATATTTGTGATGTTAAAAATTTGCGACTGGATTTACCAATATCAGTTGTTTAACCATTTCGCGAGGGTATAAAATTATACCCTCGGGAAAACTTGGCTCACTGGGAAGTCGAAAATACCAAACTCAAAAGTTTACATAAATAAACTGTATTTTCAGTTGCCAAAAAACAACATTACTGATTGCCTAAATGTGTACAAATGTATTTTGGTGACCAATAATGTCAAATTTGTGTTCAAAATTCATTATTTTGTCAATCAAAAATTTGTATTTGGAATTATCAGCTCGATCATATCTATAGACCTTAATGAGCAGCTTATTTTTTCAACCAAAACTGGCCATGTTTTTTAAGAAATCCAGGAGCTTTTGTGGTGCTCTTAGGAAGTGTCCGGATTAGATGTTTCCAAAGAACACATGCATAATTTTTTGTGAAAAACAACAATCTTGATTACCCTCCTGATCATGAAAATATCACACAAAATTATGAAAATTCAAAATGCTTTTCAACCACACAATGTTTTTTGATGTCTTACTCGGAGTCTCCAGAGAATTCCTCGTAAATTTAAACAAAGTCATGATTTGACTCTATCAAATACCTCGAAAACTCAACACAAAGCATGCAGTTCTAAATTGATTTTGAGATTGATCGCCAGTAGTGTTTAGTGTTTACACATAAACAATATTTTAAAAAATCCTTAAAAATAATAATTGCACCCTGCTGGACAGTGCACACAAAGCAGGCACATGTACACTAGGAATCAGCTGGTATCTTTCAACCCACCTCCAAGGATTTGTTCATTCAGTAAGAGCTTGAAAATAAATCCATTTAAGCTATATTGAAATTCCCACTCTTATCAATTGGACCAGTCCATTTCCATCGGGTGGTATTTTCTCACTTTTATTCAAATTTTAATCGAACTTTCTATAAGCAAAGAGTGGAGACCCTGATCATATGCCGCATTCTGTGGCATATGATCTGGGTCTGCATTGTTTGCCTATGTCCCTCAAAACGGAGGCTATATAGGCTTATATGGGTTAAAGATAGCTGTTTGAATTGCATTAAAAATTGGCCATGCCCGGTGGAAAAGTATCAAATTTTGATGTTTTTGCACTCGTCAGGGTTCTCACAAGCTCTGGAAAACCTGGAAAATCACCAAAAAAAGCTCCATGAATTTGAAAAAACCTGAATAATTATAGAAAAATCATGGAATTTTGTGAAATGATTTGACGAAACCACCAGTAGCCAGAAAACTAGCTGTCAGACACAAAAATTGTGTGTCTAATCGCTAGTTTTCTGGCTACTGGTGGTTTCAAGTTTTAATTATTTCAAAATGCATGCATGATCTACAAGCATGCTTATTTAGATACATTAATGTTGCTGCGTTCCGCATTTATGCTCAGTATGGTGAAGATGCCGCTAAAAGGGGAGGTTGATGGTCATGCATCAAATAGTCATGGAAATTACATTGTTGATCGTGGAAAATCAAGGAGAAATCATGGAATTGTGTTTTTGAATTTCTGTGGGAACCCTGACTCTTAACTAATGAAAATATTTTACCTTGCCATCCAATAAAGTATAGGGAATGTTTTGGTTTTCCTCCTATGATTCCCAAACAGCCATCTTGAGCCATCAGATTCTTGATACAGTCTGAATATATAGGGTTAAACTCCTCTCCCCCAAGTCTTACAGGAATGAAAATTATCACAGATTTATTCCACTCTCCTCGAGAATTGTTTTGACTAGGATTATCACAGAGATTAGGGTCATTTTCTACACTATCCTCTTCAGAACTAGTTAATGTTCGAGGTTTAGCTGTACACAAATCATAAATGTCCTGTTTGTATACTGAAATAAAGAAAAAAAAAGTATACAAAATAGGGCCAGTTAAGCAAAAATAATTTGCGTAAAATTGCAATTATTTTTTTAATCCATCAGTTTAAATAACGTGTGTTTTGGGTACCCACAACAGATGTTTTGGTTGAGAAATAAGAAAAATATTTTTTTGTTACGCTCTCTTATCTGGGGGCCTGATACAAGTTACAAACCCTATTTAGACCAATGGAATTCTCCATAGTATTTGATAATAAAGTCAGATGGTCAATTGTATATACATGTATTAAATGGGGTCATAGGTTAGAATTTCCATGTAATATTGTATTTCTTTCTCTGAAGAGTGATATAGGCCTTGGCAAACAGTACAGACCTTGGCATTAATTTCATCAGGGTCTGCACTATTTGCCAAAGAACTTTATGGGTATCTAGTTCAAAAAGGATTAAGATGAAAATGATTATGGGGTAGCTTAGTAAGTTATCACTTGATAGATTGAAAGATGAGCTTTGTGAGCATAACCATTGTTAAGGAAAGAGTTGATCATGCCGTATTTACACTAAATATTAAGACATCTAGGCAAACAGTGTTAGCCCAGATCAGCCTGCTTCAGCCTTCAGTGTGGTCGTAATACAAGTACATACTCAAATATACATGGAATATACTTTATAAGCCAACTTGGGTTTGGGGTATCACAAGGGTGATTCAATAAGTAACAGGCCTGACCTGACCTATTTCTAACTGACCGACACAGTCAAGATTTTCACAATGTGTTGGGTCACCATATTTAGACATATGTACAACATTTAAACATTATTGGTTCATTAGTTGGTAAGTTATCACGTCTTCAAGCATGGCCAGTGAGTCAAATGAGACATGTTATGAGCATGTGTAATATATCAATGGAACGGAAAATTTGTCGCCTACATAGTGGCATAAAAGACAACAAAATTGCATAATGTGATAAATCACAATACTAATTTAAATGACCCATGGTTAAGGACACTGGACCATAACTCTTTTCAGACATGTTGGATACTCTCAGAATGAAAAACTCTTAACAACTATTTATGTAATATATCAATTAATATCCAAATATAATTATAAATACATTTTGGTCAAAATAGAAAGGGGTAAAATGTTTGAATTCTCAAATTTTCACAAATGAAATTTCCACTTCTTCTCAGGGAAAATGTAACTATTAATTTTGAACACTGTGAATTCTTTCAAAAGCGCTGAAACTTATTCTCATTTTTAAAAAATGAAAATCTATTCTATTGGCTTCAATTATAGCTTAGTTACAAGTAAAAAAAATTGCAATTTGCCTCCTGAAAATGACTTTTGAACATAGTAGTGTTGCATATTTCCAAGTCATTTTAGCACACTTTCAATGGTGGCTATATTTGTGTTAAATTATTAGATAATAATTTTTTCAAACATAAGGTTGAAGAGAATCTTGCTAGAGATAAATTTAATAAAAGAAAAAGCAACCTATCTTGATCGGAAGTAGGGTAGGCCGGTTACTTATTGAATGGTCCACATATGTTGACCAAAGATTTAAGAAAACATGTTATATATGTTAAATATGTTCCAAATTGAAAACAGTTGATAATATTGAGAATCATTTAGACCATACAATTAAATAATGGTGGGACAGACGTACAGGATGTACGAACAAGAGTGATGCTATATCATGCCCCCCTATTAAAAAGGGCTTGGCATAGTCTACATGTTTAAAATCTTACCTGTACAGTCTTGGGCAACATACACACATAAATGCTTCAGAACTGGTTGAGAAAGACTAGCTTTGGTAAGGGCATCCCTGCAAAGATAAATCATGCAATTACACCTCCATGAATTCACCCTTTTAGACCAATGGAATTTTCCATAAAGCTAATACAATAAATTCTGAATGGTCCATTGTATATATTGAGGGGTCACAAGTAACAATTTCTAAAAAATATTGTATTTCTTCCTACAAAGATTGATTTTGTCTCAGCAAACAGTGCAGACCATCATGAAATGCTGCATTATGCAGAATTTCATCTGGGTCTTCAATGTTTGCCAAAGTCCCATTTAAGGGTTTCCCGTCAACAAAGGGTTAAATAAACATGTTCCAAATATCATATGAAACATTTTTACTAATTTTAAATTATCTTAAATTCCAGTACAGAATATCACAATACAGAACCCCTCATTGAGACAGTTCTTTTGAGCACCCACAAAAAGCTTTGAGAAATGAGAAAATTAACTTTTAATTGCACACTCTTATCTTGAGGCCTGTGTATGTACCCCTATTCTGTTGGATATGAATTTAAGATTTTACTTGATATTTTAACATTTATAAAATCAAGTTAAATGCTCCAAATTGAGACAGCAAACAGTTTTCAACATTTAAATGCCTGCAACTTTTTCTCATTAATCATATAATTTTGATCAAAATTGTATCAGAAAATTTGGTTTGACAATAGATTTTATTTAATGTATGATGTTTCTGAACATTTTGTTCTCTTTTAAAGCATATGCTTGCTCAAGGCAAATTCCAATTTTAACCACTTACAACCATGCAACTACCAGATTAGCAAATACAGTCAAATCTCAGTTATCCGAACGTCGATTATCCGAAACTACTGGGTTATTCGAAGACGATGGACAGTCCTGACTTTTTTCCCTATTATCTATTGCAATAAAACTACCTATTATTCGAATTTCGATTATCCGAAAAATTCAATTTTTCGCTTTCAATTTTTTCGAAGTGATTCGTCGGTCCCGATTAAAGAAAATGCTATTAAATTACCCTTCAAGATTCGAAGTCCAAATGTCATACATGGTGATCATGATTTCTTTGTTTGGTCGAGTTGGATTTACACACCTGAGTGATTTAGAAAAGAAAGTTGAGACAGGTAATTGAGGTCAATTGACACCGGATTAACGCTCACACTATTACGTGATGAACTGTTAAGTGAGTAAACGGTGTCTTTTATTAAGCTCATCATTGCGATGGTTTTGTTTGATGTTTTTTAAATCTCGAAATATTAATTAGTGGCTGCTAAAATTGATTTTAATTTGATCGTGTCTTTCTTGACCACTGTTTACAATAAGTGAACACACCAAGTGCGCCAACAGGTTACAGCAAAAGTAACAATTTCGATAATAGACGAATATCATGGACATGTGTTTGGGTGCTCAAAAGAACCGTCTCATCGAAACACTTCTTTTGAATGTCTAAAACACAATTTTACGATTGAGGGAAAACAACCAAAACCTAGGTTTGGATGCATAAAAGGACCCTCTCATCGAGACGGTTCTTCTAAACACCCAAATCGCCTGTTTTCGCTGAAATAAACGAAAAGTACAAGCCAAAAAGCACACAACGTCGGGCCACCAACGGCCTGCCAGCGATAGGCCATCTCAATGGCCTATCGCTGGTGGGCCATTGATGGTCCGACGTTGTGTGCTAGCTGGGATGGAGACCCTATGACAGTAGACAGGAGATAAAAGGAGACAATATTTCGTCAGTAAATATGGTTCGTCAATTTACATTTAACATTTATTCGATGTTGTTACCATGTATATAGTGGGTGTCAATAAAGATCTGATTTTCTTTTAATGTTCTGCGTTCTTAGACCTGCAAAGCATAAGAGACTATGAGGCCGCAACCTCCAAGGAGCTAATTTTCTTTAATGCTTTGGCAGATGTTCCGATTACTTCACGGAAAACATGAATTTGCAAACTCTGGCAAAGCAATGACGTTCTTAGAAAGCATCAGAGCTTTTCCGAAAATATCCGAAAACTCCCGTTTTCGATCATTCGAACTACCGATTATTCTAAAGGATTTCTGCGGTCCCTGGCACTTCGAATAATCGAGGTTTGACTGTAGGTAATATTGAAATCAAATTTTAGGATAAAGAGGTTATGCACATATAAACAATTTATGGTATAAGGAGAGCTAGATATTTTAATACAAAATGGCAGTTTTAAGATGTAAGAAGGCAAACACAATGTCATGATAATTTTTAAACTTCAAACTAGTTTGCCTTATTTTCAGTAACATACATGTATGTTATTGGTACACATTGGAATTGCCTCATAGAGGCAATTCCAATGTGTACCTACAACATATGACTTTTCAATACATGAGTTTTTCACCATAAGCTTATTATATTCTTAACTGTTTTCATTGTTTCAGTGAAATATGCATGTTGAAATGAATACATTTTCATATAGTTTGTCATGCACTTGACTGCCTATTTTATGCCTTTGACAGCTTATCTTGAGACGTTTCACTGGAATAATTTGCTAAATTGGTAGTTGTGCAAGTAGTTGTAACTTTACCTGAATATATGAGCCACTGACGATGGACCATACCAATCTCCTGCCTGTTTGCCATAGGCTTTGCCGAATTCCACAAGTTTATGTACTGAGAAGGGGCATTGATCGCTGCTAGAATCTCCAAACCACTGGATAATATGTCGGTAAAATGTCTCTTGTTCTCTTGTTTGATTATAAACCCTCCAATCTGAAGAATAAACATACAGTAAAAATGTGAAAATTCAAACTTTAATTTTTCGAAACACTTGGTAATTTCAAATAACTTTTGGACACACTGAATTCAGAGAATAGGACCAATTTATGATCTTTTTTAATAACTTATTAACTGTCTATAATATGTTTTTGGTGTGTAAAAGAAATGCCTCTCTCCGAGACATTTCTTTTACACACCCAAAACATGTGTTATTATAGAAAAAACCCTAATAATACATGTACTAAGATTTTGTAGATATATATGTTTATATCTACCTCCTATAACTTGAACTACTGATAATTCAAAATAAAATCTCTGGTCCCAAAGAGTTCGAATTCACGAGATTCTAATGTGCTCTAATTGACTCAAATACACATGACCTTCACAAAAGACTGCTAAATTTATACCTCTGTCGAAGAGAGATGTATTTCTGTTGTTTTTTTGTACCATTAACTCTTTACTCCATAAATTAATAACGCCTTTTGATGCCTTTGAAATATCATTTATCATATGACATCGCGTCTGAGAGTGAAATAACACCATGCAATAAAATCAATAAACCACTAGTGTTTTACAGATTTACGGGAAATGTTACGACGTCCATAACAACGTTGGGTACATAATGACGCAATTATAACATTTTAACGCCAGAAATGATATTTCAAAGAAATCTTAATGTCATATAATAAATAGAATCTAACATTCGTGCTCTTGTTTTATTGAATATATTAAATTTGTTGCGAAAAAGTGATAAAATGCTCGGCAAGCCTCGCATTTTATCTCTTTTCCCCAACTCGTTTAATAAATTCAATAAAACATGAGCACTCATGTAAGATCCTCTATGTATTTGAAAATATTATGGAAAATGGAGCATTTGCTCTTTTGAAGCAAATGCTCCATTTTCCATAATATTTTAAAAAAGTTTAAGTATTCAAAACTTGACTTAAATTTTTCTTGAATTTTTTTCAATGTTGTCTAAAAATAGAAAATGATGACATGATGAAAAAATAGCCTATGGAGTAAAGGGTTAATTCCTCAGGTCTAGATAAGCAAATTTTTGGAGTGTAAAATTGTGGATATTTCATTTCCATCAGTTTCATTCAGATGGTTCTAGAGAGTACCCACAGCATATGTTTTGGATGAGAAAAAAGAAATAATTTTCCATTACACACCTGCTAAGATAACAAAAGACCCTGAGAATATTACCTCTTCCTAGAAAGTGAAAAATAAATGCCTCTGCTAGCATCATTTGCCCACTGCGTAGCATACAGCCCCATCCGCAGTCTGTTGTAAACTTCTTAGTGGACACAGGACTGAAGTCTCTTCTATAGGTGAACCATAGTCGGCTTTCAAAGTCCTGCCTGAAGAGCTGCATACTGGGAGGAGCATGAGTCACTTCCCCTGGCTCAGGATCAGCATCTAAATATAAACACAAGAGGATTTGCAAATGTTCACATGTATTTCTGTGAGTGAACTGAAAAACATGAATACATTTAACTCTTTGCGGTCTACTAGTGTCGTCTACTGATAACCTTTGCAAACAGCTTATACCCAGATCTGGCCCCACTAATGTCTGGCCTGACCTGGATCCAAACTGTTTGACACACTGATGGTACTCCTGAAAGATATTTGGTACATGTAGTTGATTTTAAAAATAATCAACCGCTAGATGATAAAAAAACATCCAAAATTATCCAGTAGGCAAAGAGTTAAATCATGGCTGCATGCAATAAACACGTTTTCACATCATGAGACGAAATAGCTGCCATGTAAAAGTACTATATTAGATAATTAGACCCTTTAAGCCCTCTGTGCACATAACTCTTTCAAAATTCTATTCCCATTTTTGAAAACAGTGTAGATCCAGCTCAGCTTGATTCTAATGAAGCCAACTGACCATGAAGCTACTCTGCTGCAATGCAGTGCATTTCATATACTTGATAAATCCATATTTATAATGAAATAGCACCACTGGGCTGCCTGAAAATCAGACAATTAAGTTCATATAGTATAAACAGGAACCCATGAAGTACCCTTAGTGTGCATTTATATAAGTATGTGCTCTTATTATGTTGAAAATGGAATACCAGACAAAAATGAGCCAACATGAGATTTCCAACAATGTGGCTTTTTGACAGTTAAATGCAGACTCAGACAAGCCTGTGCAGCCTCCTTTTAAGCTTAGAAACTCCAAATGGTGTTTGGTCAGTAGCTTAAAAGTCAAAGAATATACCAGCAACTAGCAAAAGCTCTGATCAGACAGTAAGACTGCGCATATGCACAGGCTGATCGTTGGTCGCACATACCACATTGTTGGAAATCTCATGTCCCAGCTCATTAATATCTATTTTCTTTTTATGATATACAAATTTATGAAAAACTGGATATACAATCACTATAATTCATTGAAATGCTTTAAAGAAGAAAATCTACATTATCTCAGGGTCCCTTCTGCATTTTAAAAATTAGGGTACATTTGCTTATTTTTGTAAAATCTCTGGGAGGTATAAATGAGCAAGCTTTTGAGGTGTTAGTACTTATATATTCCAGCCACAAAGGCTCAGATGAACCTGTGTATTCTGGCCAAAGCCTTCACTGATCACAAACACAAATAGGGATGTAGCTGAAGGTTCAGACCAAAAGTTAAGCCTCCATCTCCATTATAGTAACAGAAATCTAGATAAGAGTGCATAATCAAGAATTATTTTTCTTATTTCTCAACCAAAAGATATGTTGTGAGTACTCAAAAGAACCGTCTCAATGAGACAGTTCTTTTGAGCACCCAAAACATATTTTTAATTTGATGGGTAAAAAAAAGACAATTTACGCTCAAAAGTTTTGTTATAATACTGGACCTATGTACAGATAGCTGTGCATACATGTAACTTATTGTTTAAAACTGTGTTTATGTGTATACATGCAATAAGTACAAAACTCACTTGTTACCTATGATTTGCAGCATACAACACTCAGAAGAAAAAAGTATTTTTTTTTCTCCAAAAATGAAGACCATAGCAGAAACAGTTAGTTTGTTTGTTTGATTTGATTCTTTACATCCCATCAACAATCTTTCAGTTATAAAGGGACGGGTCTTCCTGGGTTGAACCAGTACTAAGCTAGGATAAATGTTCTTGCTCAAGGACACAACGCAGTGATGCCAGTGAGGTTCGAACCTGTGGCCCTTCGGTCTTGAGTCAAGCACTCTACCATTGAGCCACTGCGCTCCCTGACTGAGATGTGAAAGTTTTTAACCCAATACACACTTACCCTCTGGCCTTCTGTGATAACATCTACCAAGAACAAAGATTGGACTGTCACACAAGAATGTCGTCTTTGTCTTCAGTGTCCAGCCTGTAGCAATAAACAATCAAGATATTGGTATGTGAAAAGTCATCAGTGTCAAAGTTAAAGATATATTGCATGAGCATACATGCATGTAATAATAATAAAAATTATTAGCCAGAATAAATAACTTAAAAAAACTATAAAAAAAATAATTTTTTTATCAATGAATGCCCTATTAGGATGTAAATAGTTAGTAAATATGGTCTCAGTTGTCAACAATTAAATAAGACATCACAGAATTAATATTTTATTTGGCACAATGGTAAGTTTGGAAAAATTCAAAATTGAGAACAGTTTTCCTTTAATTTGGAGATAAAAAATGTTCCTAAAATTGGAGTGAAAGCAGTCAAATTAAAGGTTTCTGAATCGGTCGATGATTGAAATTTATAATTTGCTAATGTGTGCTAATTTGTGTCACTTCCAATATCTTTGCTGTTTTGTAAGTTTGCGACACTGTATTTGATTTTTAAGTTATATGTTAATTCCTTTTAAATTACATTTTTTGTTGTTTTGAAAGAGATAATCAGTGATTCATTTACAATTTTGGGTTTATGGGTCCTGGGACTTGCTGTTTCTCATATCAAACAGTCCAACTGCAAACTTATGAGTCCAGAACACTATTTTTCATGACAAGTCTGCAATACCATTGCATCCTGGGACTCATTGAAAAAAAACTTTGCATCCCAGAGACAAACTTATGCCCAAAAGATGCAGGATGCACAGGTAAAAAATTCACTGGATAATATAGCAGCCCTGTCATTTGAACATGTATCATACACACACTGTTAGTATGATGTAAGTATTGACTTGTGTTTGACAGCTTCCATCATTAGAAATGTGAAAACTTAGACAACTGATTTAACAACTTCTAAATCTGAACATTTGATGCAATTGAATAGGTTGAGCATACATGTCATTACATCATAATGGAGGAGCAGTCTGATCAGGGTTAGTCAGGTGTGGTACTTGATTGTATTGATTCCTGATCTTTGCACCCTTACTTACTTAAATTAATTAACACTGTTCACCATTCCACACTACATTTTACACACCTTACAAATTAGTCAGTAAATTTTGTCAGTTTTCAATTGTGGATCCTATATTAACTGATTTATATTTTGGCTGTTTTCATTTTTTTAAAAAAAGGACAATAATCTATATGATTTCTGGCAAAACCCTGTAGTACTGTTATGCATGCACATTCTACATGGTGATGTGAAAGCCATACATGTACATGGTGATTTTCAAGTTCAACTGGCTTCCATTCATTCAGCTCTATCATGTCTATTGTTCTTTAATTTAATTCTCACAGGTAAAACCGACATTGTCACAACCAACCACACATGCAAATAAAGGCCTCATAATGCCATTGGCCTCTATAGACATATATATAAGTACACTTCACTTTGTCATGAATGGAATACATGGATAATGCCCTTGAATGATTAGCATTGTATTTCGTCTATTTCCCTATACACACTTGAGATGTGAATCAAAAATCAAACTTCTGCCAGTCTGTTTCTCTTCTACTCAATGACGTTATTGGCAGTTTCACCTTGACCACCAATTAATAACATCAAAATAAAATGAACACAAAATATAAGTGCTTTGAAAATATGAGTGCTTTACAATATATTTTAACTATTTGTAGTTTTTTTCACTTCAGTGGCGGAATCAGGGGGTTCACCCGTACTCCCCTCCCTGCTCCCCATATTAAATATCATATGAAAATGAAAGTATTAGGTCTAAAAAACCCAAATTATTTCATTTTCATGGGATATTTAAGAAAATTGAGATAAAATCTGACAGCAAAGCGCACGCCCACCCCTTTATACATGTGGACCTCCTTTCCAGTAAACCTGGATCAGCCCCTGCACTTACCATATTTAACATTGTTCCAAACTGACATTAGTTTGTTTTTCACTTTGTCACTTTGATCTGTCTCTTCTGTTGAATGACCAAATTCAGGAGACGTCCGCGAATGGAAGATATGTTTTCGATTTTGGAAATTAATACCTTTGGGTTTAAAAATGTGCTGACTAGGTGACTTAGTTTTAAACAGATCTTTTAAATGTGATTCACTTTTTCTTGTTGTTAAACTGTCTTCTTTATTCTGACAAGAGCAACTGTCTGTAAATATTTTGTTACATTCACTACAAATATTTACAGGTTTTGTTTTGGCGATATTTTTGTAGTCAGGAGGGAGAGATCGTGGACTGTTATTATATAACTGGTCAATATCCAATGGTAAACTAGAAAAATATGGCAGACTTTCACAGTTTCTAGCCCCAGGTTCTGTATCAAAAACATCCTCTCTTCCCGGAGAAACGTTCATACTGGGTGAACTTATGAAAAATATGTTATCATCATCATCACTTTCACAGATTTCTAAATCTTCTACTGATTGTGGCAAACCATTCTGATCTTTCTCAGCTCCTTCCCATGTCTGTTCAGACAGGTTTGAAAGTTTTCTGTTGCTAGCTTCATCTTTCTCAGGCTTATCTTTCACACTTGATTTCAGCAACGTGTCATATGTAAGTTCACTCCATGAGTTCAATGAGCGCACGTCTTCTCGACAGACAATACGACAAGTTTCCTCTTCCTTTTCCATGATTAGTCATAAAACAGCTGACAAATCTAAATCTGTTTGTTTTTGTGTTCCTTGTCCACCATTTTGTCCAACGGTCACATGATCAAAATGGTGTGAGCAAAATGCGCCACGCTATTCAGTATTAAGAAGCGTCCAAATATGTTATCCTTGCATCTAGGCGGACATTCAGCGGTCCGTGTATTCACCGGATCGGACCTAATCACCGGATCGGGCCCGAAATTGGCTATATGGCTCATTTTTAAAACATTTTTATTATTATTATTATGTTTATAAAGTATGTATATGATCATAATAATGATGTCTGGATCATCAAGGTCGGAGACGATAGCTACTATCTGACCGGATCGGGCCCCAAAATGGTCAAATAACGCTATGATATAATTATCTTATGTTGTAAAGTATTTTTAGGATCAAATTAATGACGTCTCTACCAAAAATGGCTTGTTTTAATTTGAGGAAAATTGATTTCTTTATACTGAACAAAGGATAGACCTGCGCATGTCATTTTATGTAAAACACAACAGGTGTTAATTGATAGCTGATCATTGGAAAAAGGGTCCGTTGAGTATGTTTTTTTTTACTTTTATATCAATATTTATATATTAAAGTGCATACGATTGCACTAAATACATAATCTTTTATGCACATCATTCTTGTAAAGAGAAAACAATCAGTTAAGCAAAGGAATAGGCCAATTTCGGACCCGATCCGGTCCGATCCGGTCAGATCCGGTGATTAGGCCCGATCCGGTGAATACACGGACCCGACATTCAGTTGATGTTTTCTTTTCTTTCTACGTTTACGCTGGCAATCAATGTATGATCATTATCAGAGGTGAGTGTTTAAGAAATAGATCAGCTCCAACAGTGAATTGTTGAGTAATAATTCACTGTTTGGAGGTCAGTTGTAAAGAAGATCAAATCACGAGCGCGCAGCGCGAGTGATTTATCTTCGTACAACTGACAGACAAACAGTGAATTATTACTCAACAATTCACGCACTGGAGCTGATCTATTTCGATTCTAACACACAATAAACGACGAAAACACATTCGAAGTCTTCAGCTTCTTCCGCCTCGATAGCTCAGTTGGTAGAGCGTCCGCTTTCGGAGCGGGAGGTCGTGGGTTCGAATCCCCCGGCCGCACCATACCAAAGGTGTAAAAAATGGTACTAGCAGCTCCCTTGCTGACGCTCGCATAAAAGGGGTTGTGCTAGGGAGATAAAGACAGGTAAGTATCTGTTAAAGATATAATTGTTATGTCGCAGAATAGCTCATGAGCTAATGTTGTCTGTTACGTTATAAGCGACGTTAAATAAGGCTTCTTTATCTTTACCTTTATCTTTATCTTTCCAACTTTCCGCCATTCTTCTTTTCTTTCTTTTCGTCGATAGATTCCTCCTCTGTTAGGAGAACCGCCTCTCAGCGTTGTTTACTGGTGAATATGTATATGCCCTCTCCCCACTGTTAAAAGCTAATCTAACGTCTGTTAAAAATAACTGGATCATGCATGTGCGCTGGGAACCATCACCATAGATTTATACAGTTTAAAACCACACGTAAAAATGTACAGGTTAAAAACACACCATCTTCTCCTTACATGGAAAGTTTATTCATGCATATGCTTAAGCTATTCAAGCAGGTTTAAAGAAAACCAGTCCATAAGATATATCAGCATAACTGTCAATCAGGTAAAATGTTACTGTGGTCACAGTATATATAAGTATAACTATATGTGGCTATACACTAGCAAGCAGGGTATTTCTCTGCACATGCAAAGCATAACATAGTCCTCGTGCAAGCGAAAATATTTGCGTCTCCCCGCTGTCACTGTTTTCTTCTAACGTACAGGCCGTTGATAGATCCAGAATCAGTCCCAGCAGTTCCTCGTTGTCCTCACATACGACAAGATCACACAGCGCGCTGATAAACGACGCTCTGGTTGACTCCAATTCACTGCAGTGTAATATGAAGTGCTGCATGGTTTCATCTTCTTCCCTACATAACGGGCACAGCTTGGAGACTTGAAATTGGTTAAACTTTGCCCTTACACTTTGGAGTACATATGATCCACATGTCAGTTTTACCTGAGCATATGCCTTTAACAGACTGTTTGAGTTATGTTTACATTGTGACCAAATTGGGTGTACTTTTCCAGGAGCATATAATGCTTTATTTAGAAATTTCAACGTTGATTTTGTTTCTGCTTCCTGAGTAATTTCCTTTTTCCAGTGCTCATTTACATGTCGTCTAACCATAATTTTCCATGCCAGCTTCTCCGGTGGATTATCCAGTAACTCTTGTGCAGTTGGAAGACCGTATTTGTATAGTATCTCACGTAGTGCGATAAACTAGCTCTTGGAAGTGCTATCCTTTACAGCTAACTGTCTACGAGCCAGGTCTTTTTCAACGCATTCCTTCCTCACAACAATATTCCCATACAATGTTAGTCTCCTTTTGTGAATTTCCACTTCCACCGGTAACTGACCAGACAAGATATACATGGCATTAGAGGCAACTCTTTCAGGTAAGTGTAGGTGTTACGATACAGAATGGCTGGAATAACAGAATCAGCTATGGTTGCGTATACGCACAAATACGCAGTGGTTTAGGTATGCACCTGGGCACCTATTCGAACCATGATACGGTACTCTTTCTTTTGATAGTCCCAATAAAAGGTCGGTTTGTCTGAGATGGAATTCATTGTATCTATATTTATCAACGCTTGCACGTTTTCCTTATTCTTCTTGAATATCTCGGAAATCTTGTGCGTTTTTCAATATATAAAGGATGGAATTTCCCATTCTTGTTAGGGGACATTTTAAACATACCGATGAAAGGTTCGATATAGAGATGCTATTCATTATTATAAAAGGTACGTGAATTTATATATATTGTTACTGTATTGATATTGTACATGACAGGGCGATGGCGATCCGTGTAATTGCATTGAATCGCGATGACTCTAGCATGTCACATTGTATTGAAATAATAAGTCACTCGTTTTCTATTTTGTCGTCTGTTGAATCGGCCAGCATTCCGTGTATGTGTTCTTTCGGGTGTTATCAATAACGTCCCGTTTTTTTGGTGAAAATAGCGATTGTTACGCACTTGCGTATGAAGTTACGCACATGCGTATTGCCTAAAAAACTGCTGGGACCATTCTTGCGGCTATAGTAAAAGCTGTCCGAATGGACTCGTCGGGTTATTTCGGACAAATGTAGTCACAGGCCATGTCGGGCCCGCACCTAAAACTATAATGGCATGCTGAAAGATTTACCAGGGACCGATAGGTGAAAAACAATTTTAGCAGCTAGATTTTAAATTGTTGTGATTTGTACGGCGTTGTTGGAAAGACGATTTAACTGCCAGTGATAATCGACTTTCTGTAGCGACCTGTATGTGTCACCTCGAGTTATATCTGACGCATATAAGAATAAGGGTTAGGTGCATACACTACAACACACTTACATAAATAAGGTGATAGCTGACATGTATGTTTAGAGATTAGGTAGGTGTAATGTTACACCAAAGTAAATGTAAGATATTTTTGTT
Organism: Loripinus fragilis; assembly: GCA_964019695.1. Classification (NCBI taxonomy): domain Eukaryota; kingdom Metazoa; phylum Mollusca; class Bivalvia; order Lucinida; family Lucinidae; genus Loripinus; species Loripinus fragilis. The sequence goes on from OZ026518.1 coordinate 22,641,650, forward strand.
ACACCAAAGTAAATGTAAGATATTTTTGTTACACCAAAGTAAATGTAAGATATTTTCGTTACATCAAAGTAAATGTAAAGCATTTTGTGTTACACCAAAATAAATGTAAGAAAGCATTGTACGGTTTTACACACATAAAACAGCAGAATGTAATCTCTCAATATTGATGTATATGTTTTGCCGAGAGGTCATAATTAGTTGTTTACAACTGATACGTTATACATGTACGAAATTAGTGCGTGGGCAGGGTGATGTCCGACGTAAACGTCCAAACGTTACGTCGGCACCACACTGTTCAACCTTTTTCCTGGAATTTTAAGAGAATTGGTATCAGTATGTGTAAACCTCGAGACTATCTAGATAACGTGACCTTGAAGGGAAAAAGGGCCACAGGATCTTGATGTTTCGGCTGCGATAGCGTCTCAACCAGGGTGACGTTACGACAGTGTATAGAAGAGTTTGTTACGTATGGGTTTGTTCGTTTGGCATAAGAGGTATTGTTTAGCGCTGACATAGGCCAGTCACTAAAAAATACTTCTCTATTAAATAAGTTTAAGTGTGGGTATTTAGAAGAGCCGATCCATCCTAACCGCATGAGAGCCGTTAGCCATACACCCACGGGTGTGGGCTAATCGCGCGCTTATAGGGTTAGGCTGTAATTTAAAAGAGTAAAACCACTGAAATTATTTCTATTTTTGTGAACTTCGAACAAACAACCCCATTATCGACGCAAAAGAGTGATTCTGAGATTCTAAATATAGATTGTTTTTTGCAGAATCATCTCTTGTGTCCCCTCCTACGTTGGAGGCTGAAAGTCGGTGAGCCATTGATAAATACCTGAGGGCACATAATAGTTGTCCCCCTTAGGCCACGACCAGCGTGGATCAAAGCCCCAATCGTTACAACGTAGTACCACAAAATGGGAAGCCAACCGGCTCGAATGGTTATATGAAAAATCTGACGTCCCAACGTGGGATACGATCAGGAGGACATAAATAAATACTGACGTCTTGAGTAACGTACGAGCAGTACGCATAACAGATAACACGAATACGTTAATCCAGTGACGACCAAAGTACAGGTTCGATCACCTCAGCGCCGATGGTCTGAAATAGACACACGTGCAGCTTAGAAGACATAGTGTTCGCGAGACGCGTATAATCTCGAGATTTCTCGTCAATACGAGTACTTAAATATTAAAGGATCCAATTTTTTTTTTTTCTTAAGTTATATGTTAATCATATTCTTTACGTCTCTTATTTCTGACTAGTTGACGTACATCTAGAACAGGACAGTCCAAGATTGGTTCTAATTGAAACGATCTTGGAGTGGCAACTTGCACTAGTATAGGATGGTCAATTAGCCAGAAATAACAGCGTAGGTGGTGTCATTGTATATTAATGTGTTGTTGATGTTTTCTTAGTACATAAAGTACTGAAAAGTTTTTGCTAGTTGTGTGCATTATTTTTCCCTGGTGGCATCGTCATCGCAAAAAGGAATTTTCCAATAAGATTTCCCCTCTTCCTTCCTGACCGGCATTATGTCGTAACAATGGTGTCAGAAGAGTGGGATTTTTGAGGTTTTATTGGCAAATTTCTCTGCTGTGACGTTGCTACGGGCGCACACTAGTAGTTTTTCTTTACAAGAAAGGTGGTGAGTGTCAACACACAGTACTGATTGCATGCGTTCCCCTGTGATGAAGTGCGACACATGTAAATAAGTCATCACATAACATTCTGAGGGGACCCATACTTTCTTGTTCTGTGGATTGCCATTAGGGTATAAAACCCAAGGAAAATTTGACAGAGTTTAATTATTAGACTTGTCCACCTTTACTTTACCCATATCATTGTGTATTGACTTATGCCCTGTATTCCTATTAATTAAGGATACTGATGTGGAAAATTTCATATCGTTTGAGGGTACTAATAATTTAAATCACCTCAGTGACGTCATAGTGTGTGACGCCACTCAACTGATTTCTATTATTAGAAGAAGTCCATAGAAAGATTATTTTAGTCAATTATTATGTCTTGCTATGACAAGTGACTGTTGACTTGACTGTAACGCGTTTATATTAATATCGCGTAGGTATACATTTCTTGACGTAAATGCGAGAAAATGAATGACGTTTTTTAGTCAAATGCGTTTAGTGAAGGCCTATTTAAGGTTGATATATATTCTAGGCACCTTTCCGTGGTGATCTCTTATACGTTGTACTTTACGTTACTCATATGTAACGTCATTTAAATCCCTAGTAAAATTATTAGTTTACCAGCGCGAACGTTGGTTAGCCCATACCTATTTAAAAGGGACAAAGCGAACCCTTATTTATTTTCAACAGTATAGTTGACTCATACCATTCCCAACAATAGGCTAAAATGGATAAACATATTTCATTAGCACGGGAATTAGGATATGAAGGGCAAGAACTAAGGGATTATCTTAAGAGGCAACAAGATTTAGAAAGGGAGGAAAGGTTGGCCCAAAGGGAATATGAAAAAGAGAAAAGGGAGGCCGAGCAAAAAGATAAAGAAAGGGAGGAAAAAGATAAAGAAAGGGAGCAAAAAGATAAAGAAAGGGAGCAAAAAGAGAAAGATAGGGAGCAAAAAGATAAGGATCGGGAATTGGAAAAGTTAAGGATTGAGGCGGAAAAATTGAAAATTGAGGCCGCGCGCAAGGATAAGGAAATGGAAATGGAAAAGGAAATTGCGCTAAAAAAAATTGAGGCCGAAGTGGAACTCAAAAAAATCGAGGCCGAGACCACTTCACATCCCTGGGGGCCCAAAGAGAAAAGTTCAAATCCTAGGAGTCCCAAGCTTCCATACTTTGACGAACATACGGATAAGATGGATAGCTATTTAACTAGGTTCGAAAGTTATGCTTTGTCAAATAAATGGGACCCGTCCATGTGGGCATCATACTTAAGTGCCTTATTAAAGGGACGCGCTTTGGAAGTCTTCGTTAGGCTTTCCAGAGATGACCAGTCGGATTATGGTCAGATTAAGGAGGCTCTGCTTACCAATTTCGACCTCACCGAACGATCTTTTCGTAAGAAATTTAGGGATTGTAGGCCCGAGAAAGCCGAAACTTTCAGACAATTTAGCGGTAGGCTAGCGAGTTACCTTGATAAATGGCTAGGTTTGGCTAAGGTCGAAAAGACCTACGAGGCCGTTTGTGATTTTTTGGCCCGAGACCAGTTCCTTGACTGTTGCAGTCATGAGCTCTATTTATATCTCAAACCTAAGCCGTTTAAAGTCCTGGGTGAGTTAGCCCATGAGGCGGATTTGTTCGCCGATGCAAAGGGGGGCGTTCCTTTGTGTATTTCAAAAGGGCAGCGTGGAAGTAAAGATGTAGATCAAGCCCAGCCTAAGGTAGAGCTCAAGCAAGATCAACGGCCTGTTATCCAATGTAAGATTTGTGGCAAGCCTCACCCCACCTATAAATGTTGGAAAAACCCCGATAACAAGAGGGTGGCATCTAGTGCAGAATTTGATTCCCAGTATACTTATAGGGGAGATAACTCGAATTGGGGTCAAGATAGGAATCGTGGTCGAGGTGACCACTGTGACAATCATTATGATAATAATTACAGGACCGACCATCAGGTCAATTTTTGTAAAATTAATTCGGATGTAGGAAAAGGCCAGGCTAAGTTTAGTTCTCATCATTCTTCATCAGAAGTTTTACCCCGTAAGGATAGCAAGGGCACTTGTCATTTTCCACGCTCAAGGTTGCCGACAGCGATTGGTACCGTAAATGGTAAGGAGGTCAGAGTCTTAAGAGACACAGGTTGTACGGGGGTAGTTGTTAGGAGGAGCTTAGTTTCTGATGGTCAAATGTTGAATAAGCAGTCTGGTGTGACTCTTATTAACAATTATAATCAGAGATGTCCTATGGCCCGAATTAATATTGATTGTCCATTTTTTAGAGGGACTACGGATGCATTGTGCATTGATGACCCAGCACATGACTTAGTCATTGGAAATATTGAGGGGTCCAAATTTCCCGATATGACCCATTTTTCATCAGGGGTAGTTAGAAATAAGAGGTCAAAGAAAAGTAGAAAGAATAGAAAGGTCAAGGTGGCAGATAAGTTTATTAGGCAGAACAGGCAAGAATTAGTATTGAAGCAAGCGTCAGATGCTAAGTTAGCAGATATTAGACGAAGGGTAGAGTCTGGTAGTGTGACTAAAAGTCGCAGTTTCTCTAGTGGTGAAACTAAGTTCATTCGTAGGAATGGTTTAATTTATAGACATTTTAAGAAAAATGCAAATGTTTCACTACAGTTAGTAGTTCCTTCGAGTTTAACGCATAGCGTTATGAATTTAGCCCATGAATCACGAAATGTGGTAAATCATAGAGGCAGAAAGGAAACTATATCTAAGGTCTTAGATGAATTTTATTGGCCTGGTGTTTGTAGGGAGGTAACTCAATTTTGGAGATCTTGTGCCATTTGTCAAAGGACAACTCACAATATAAAGGTCGCAATGACTCATTGTTGTAGTGTACCCCAGAGAAACATATCCTCTAAGGAGGCAGTAGTTAGCCGTACAAGACGGACTGACAGCCAGACAGAACGACGACGTTCATATGGTAGTGGTAGACGTTGCCCAATACCATATTATTGGCGCAATATGACAGTGACTGACAGCAGTAGTCAGCATTAGTGTTAAAGGTGTGCGACAGTGTAATGACCCAATTGTCTCGGATTGTTGACCTATATTTTAACTATGATAGCATAGTAAAAGTCACATAGGTGTACTTTTGACGTGAGGAGTCACGGAAATTTATTTAGTCACGACGGATGACAATAGACTGTTGACGTGAGCAAGTCACGATAATATATTTTTGCAACAGAGGTTGGCTGCAACGTGAGGAGTCACGTTAATTTATTTGAGCAAAGATTGTATTATGGAGGAAGTTATTAATAGGTATACTTGGCATAAAAATGCATAACATATGGATCTTTGAGAAAGTTATTGGCTATTAAGCCTTATATATTAAATGTCATAAGACATAAAACTTCATAGGAAGTTAAAGGGGTACAACCCCAAATTTTTGTGTTGAGCATTAAACGCTCCAACAAGATAGGTCTATGATTGTGGCAATCCGAGGACAAGACAATGTGGGGGCAGACTATCTTTCCAGGTAGTCCGCCATTTTACGTCGCACGTGTATATATGTTGTATTATATATTTATTCTGTATTATTCCTTCTTTTCTGCATCGTGTATCGTAAGAAAAGGTCATTCCTTTTTCTCCCAAAAGGAAGGGCCTTTGTTACGATACAGAATGGCTGGAATAACAGAATCAGCTATGGTTGCGTATACGCACAAATACGCAGTGGTTTAGGTATGCACCTGGGCACCTATTCGAACCATGATACGGTACTCTTTCTTTTGATAGTCCCAATAAAAGGTCGGTTTGTCTGAGATGGAATTCATTGTATCTATATTTATCAACGCTTGCACGTTTTCCTTATTCTTCTTGAATATCTCGGAAATCTTGTGCGTTTTTCAATATATAAAGGATGGAATTTCCCATTCTTGTTAGGGGACATTTTAAACATACTGATGAAAGGTTCGATATAGAGATGCTATTCATTATTATAAAAGGTACGTGAATTTATATATATTGTTACTGTATTGATATTGTACATGACAGGGCGATGGCGATCCGTGTAATTGCATTGAATCGCGATGACTCTAGCATGTCACATTGTATTGAAATAATAAGTCACTCGTTTTCTATTTTGTCGTCTGTTGAATCGGCCAGCATTCCGTGTATGTGTTCTTTCGGGTGTTATCAATAACGTCCCGTTTTTTTGGTGAAAATAGCGATTGTTACGCACTTGCGTATGAAGTTACGCACATGCGTATTGCCTAAAAAACTGCTGGGACCATTCTTGCGGCTATAGTAAAAGCTGTCCGAATGGACTCGTCGGGTTATTTCGGACAAATGTAGTCACAGGCCATGTCGGGCCCGCACCTAAAACTATAATGGCATGCTGAAAGATTTACCAGGGACCGATAGGTGAAAAACAATTTTAGCAGCTAGATTTTAAATTGTTGTGATTTGTACGGCGTTGTTGGAAAGACGATTTAACTGCCAGTGATAATCGACTTTCTGTAGCGACCTGTATGTGTCACCTCGAGTTATATCTGACGCATATAAGAATAAGGGTTAGGTGCATACACTACAACACACTTACATAAATAAGGTGATAGCTGACATGTATGTTTAGAGATTAGGTAGGTGTAATGTTACACCAAAGTAAATGTAAGATATTTTTGTTACACCAAAGTAAATGTAAGATATTTTTGTTACACCAAAGTAAATGTAAGATATTTTCGTTACATCAAAGTAAATGTAAAGCATTTTGTGTTACACCAAAATAAATGTAAGAAAGCATTGTACGGTTTTACACACATAAAACAGCAGAATGTAATCTCTCAATATTGATGTATATGTTTTGCCGAGAGGTCATAATTAGTTGTTTACAACTGATACGTTATACATGTACGAAATTAGTGCGTGGGCAGGGTGATGTCCGACGTAAACGTCCAAACGTTACGTCGGCACCACACTGTTCAACCTTTTTCCTGGAATTTTAAGAGAATTGGTATCAGTATGTGTAAACCTCGAGACTATCTAGATAACGTGACCTTGAAGGGAAAAAGGGCCACAGGATCTTGATGTTTCGGCTGCGATAGCGTCTCAACCAGGGTGACGTTACGACAGTGTATAGAAGAGTTTGTTACGTATGGGTTTGTTCGTTTGGCATAAGAGGTATTGTTTAGCGCTGACATAGGCCAGTCACTAAAAAATACTTCTCTATTAAATAAGTTTAAGTGTGGGTATTTAGAAGAGCCGATCCATCCTAACCGCATGAGAGCCGTTAGCCATACACCCACGGGTGTGGGCTAATCGCGCGCTTATAGGGTTAGGCTGTAATTTAAAAGAGTAAAACCACTGAAATTATTTCTATTTTTGTGAACTTCGAACAAACAACCCCATTATCGACGCAAAAGAGTGATTCTGAGATTCTAAATATAGATTGTTTTTTGCAGAATCATCTCTTGTGTCCCCTCCTACGTTGGAGGCTGAAAGTCGGTGAGCCATTGATAAATACCTGAGGGCACATAATAGTTGTCCCCCTTAGGCCACGACCAGCGTGGATCAAAGCCCCAATCGTTACAACGTAGTACCACAAAATGGGAAGCCAACCGGCTCGAATGGTTATATGAAAAATCTGACGTCCCAACGTGGGATACGATCAGGAGGACATAAATAAATACTGACGTCTTGAGTAACGTACGAGCAGTACGCATAACAGATAACACGAATACGTTAATCCAGTGACGACCAAAGTACAGGTTCGATCACCTCAGCGCCGATGGTCTGAAATAGACACACGTGCAGCTTAGAAGACATAGTGTTCGCGAGACGCGTATAATCTCGAGATTTCTCGTCAATACGAGAACTTAAATATTAAAGGATCCAATTGTTTTTTTTTTCTTAAGTTATATGTTAATCATATTCTTTACGTCTCTTATTTCTGACTAGTTGACGTACATCTAGAACAGGACAGTCCAAGATTGGTTCTAATTGAAACGATCTTGGAGTGGCAACTTGCACTAGTATAGGATGGTCAATTAGCCAGAAATAACAGCGTAGGTGGTGTCATTGTATATTAATGTGTTGTTGATGTTTTCTTAGTACATAAAGTACTGAAAAGTTTTTGCTAGTTGTGTGCATTATTTTTCCCTGGTGGCATCGTCATCGCAAAAAGGAATTTTCCAATAAGATTTCCCCTCTTCCTTCCTGACCGGCATTATGTCGTAACAGTAGGATCTGTCTAATTAGGGTTCTTTGATATAATTCCAATTTTTGAATGTCACAATTTGATAAGTTTATACTATTGCACTAAGTTTATACCATTGAACTGAAGAACTCCCGCCAATACTCAGACTACGTCGCATACGTTTACATGTAATTGTAACGTCTTTCAAGCGTAAAAACGACGTTACACCGTCTAACGCCATGAATGACGTCATTTTCTAGTGACGTCAGCTATCACACACTTTAGCAGTGAATTATTGTCCGATATATCACAGTTTGTTACCGTTGGCTCTATAGGCGAGGTGTGTTAGAATAAATATTAAAACACACACCACACCCATATATATATGGGCTTTCGGCTTTCGCCTTCATCAGAGTTTCAAGACACAGTGTGTCTTGAAACTCTGATGAAGGCGAAAGCCGAAAGCGCTTAGTTTCAAAAAATTTTAGCACTGTTTTTTTTATTTATATCCGTTTATATTTATTTCTCAAATCAATTTAGCATCCTTTACTGGATCCAGTGCCACAGGAAAGATATCTCGTTTGGTGCATTAGCCTATTTCTCACTCTATATATATATATACGCAGTTTCCTTGAGTCCGGTGTTGTGCCACTTATCTGGAACTCAGTCAATGTCTAGAAGGGGAGGGGGGGGGTCAGCTGCAGAGCTATTTCTCTTACATGTATAGTCCGTCCAGTTAAAAGAGACTGGGCGGTTCTTAGCTAAGACACACCCTTGGACATTTCCATATTAAAAACCGGTAAGACAGAGTGTATTTATTCACCTGTGAAAATACCTGTATACCTATAGTAGTTTTGAGCCCATTGTGAGAAAAGGGCATCTCGAATTAATTTGGATAACATGGAGACTGACTAGTCTTGATACATGTATATGCGATCTGACAATGTTTCGAAATTTTAACTATTCAAATTATATCCTGAATAAGAAAATAAAATAAATGGTCCGCGATGAAAAATTAATACTATAAATTGGTCAGCACACAAAATGATGGTTCTTATTACATCGGCGTGTGACGAAGGCTCCGACGAGCCTGAATATACGCATGACTTCGCTTCTCGCATAGACAAAGTATGCAATTTGAAGAAGACTCCGAACAACTTTTAGACATCTAGTCGCTCTGGACACGCCAGAATGAGCGATTATTAGAGGCTTTTTCGGATATGCGTAAGACCAAATCTCGTGTTTGTATGCCCTTTTCTCATGATCCAGATACTTAACCCTTGTCCCGCTGAGTTCTAATTGATGATTTATTATGATTGTATTAGGCTTAAAAATCAAACCAATTTTGCCATACAGACAAAATTTGAAGATAGTGCAAACCTCCTATCGCCAAAAACTTCCACAACATATCCATCCCGAAAATAAAATGCAGCAGGTCCTAAGCAGCAAACTAAAGATAAACGTTTACCAGACATGCTAACGTATAAAGTTGGTCACCCTTGTCGTCTGCGCTTCAGTTGGTTGCACGAGTAAAGCGTACTAGGCTGTTACACCCGATTTACTGTAGACTAGTCTTATTTGACAGTGTAAGACAGCGCTCTGTCTGACACGCCCAGTCTCTATTAGCTGGTCGCACTATATCTTGTGTAAGGTCATGGAACACATAGCCTAAAACTTGGACACCTTGACTCAAATGGACTGATGTATGACTTGCTGCATGTTTTAGGATGAGAGACGCTCTTGGGAGACACAGTCTCACTCATTGAGGACCTAGCACCAACTAAGACCAACCTAGGGAAACGGACCGATCTCATACTTCTAGATTTTCCCAAAGCATTCGATAAGGTAAACCACTCAAAACTGATCATGAAACTGCATTCCAATTGTATCAGAAGCGCAGCCTTGCGCTGGATAGAATCCTTTCCGTGTAACCGTCGACAGAAGGTCGTTGTTGAGGGCGAGGAATCAGACTCTGTCCCAGTTACATCCAGAGTCCCCCAGGGCTCTGTGCTGGGTCCGATCCTTTTCCTGGTCCCTCCCGATGACATCGTCTCACAGGTGTGTCTCTTTGTTGATGACACTGCCATTTCTCTGACCCTAAAAAACAAAGGCGAAAGTGACAAACTATAGAGGGACCTTGACAGACTGCAGACATGGGAGACTATAGATGGAACTTCTTTCGAAGAATCCTGACCTTTCTATGGAAGGAGAAGGAAGAAGATGGGATATGGAGTTTAACCCATTCAAACAGGGCCGTCGTCGGCTTTTTGAAAGTGGTACGGCCATTGAACGCCGTCGACGTTCACCGAGTGCCGAATGCACGAGTGGGGGGGAGCACGAGAGGGGGTAAGCTCCCTCTCGTTAGGGGGGTTTTGGGGGCCTCCCCCATGGAAATTTTGCAATTAAAGATGACAAAAGAAGCGATTCTGTTGCACTTTGAGACCATCATTGTTTGTGAAACTCAGCTTATCTTACAGACATTATAACTATATTTCAAATGCCTACCACATACTTTTTTTCGACCGCCAACTCCCCTCCCACAACCACCAAAATATTAACAAGTATGTCGACCCCTCGGTGGGTCTCATCAAAGTTAATTGATTCTTATAAAGGTATTCAGTTGATTCTACAGATATTTCATTTTTTTGTTTTGTTCATTTTTTCTTTTTATCTTATTTTTTATCTATTGTTTTGTGTTATTTTTGTCTTTTTTTGTTTGCTTTTTCTTTCTATCTGTTCATTACATTTACGTTCATGTGATGACCGTATATACAGGTACATATAATCAGGACACAGCATTCTTATGCCTTTAGATAAAAGTGCGTAATAAAAATATTTTGTCCCTATTTCTCAACCAAATACATATGTTATGGGTACTCAAAATATCGTCTCCTCGAGGCAGTTTGTGTGAGAACTCAAAACAAATGCTAAATTTTCAACCAAAAGATAAGCTTGATCACCGCAAAAAAGGTCATTAAAAGAGGTCTAGAAGGAAACGTGAGAAAATGAAAAAAGGACAGGTGCTGGAGGCTGCCAGCAGCGCCAGGTACTTTGGGGTTGATAACTCCAGCAACCTCAGCTGGAACACTCATGTGGACAGAATCACAGCCAACGCAAACAGGTAACTCGGATTTATTAAGCGAAATATCAAAACTAAGCCCCCTCAAATCCAAATAAATGGCTTAACAATACATAGTTCGTCCTCAGCTGGAGTATGCTTCAGCAATGTGGGACCCCCGTACCAAAGATAAAACCCATAAAGTTGAAACGGTCCAAAGACAGCCCGGTGGATCTTAAGTGATTACGTCTGGACATTGCAGTCTCAATTGAACTGGCAGACCCCTGAAGAGAGACGATCTATGGCCCGTCTCTGCCTCTTCTATAAAATTGGAAATGGCCTCATTGTCGTGTTCCTTCCTGACTACATCATCCCACACATAGGATCTCCAGGTATTGCCATTCTATGACATTCCATCAAATTCATACTGGCAAGGACTACCATAAATACTCATTCTTTCCGCTGGCCATTGTCCAGTGGAATGCCCTCCCAGCCAATTTTGCAGTTGCTCCATGTCTTGAGATCTTCAAGGCAGCAGTTGGACAACTGCAGCATCCCAAACCCTAGACAGTGCGCTGCATATTTTAACATGTTTTAGTAATTTTAGACCATCCATCGTACTGTCTTCATAAATGTTTACTGATCAATCTTAGACAGTTGTTTTTACTCTTGCCTCATTTTCGATCTCATTTTAACCTTTCATCTTTACCCAGACTCACTACAATTCATCCATCTTTCATTCTCTTTCATAACCCTTACGTGCAGTGCCTGCCAAAAATTCTCGCGATGGCGTAGGCAGTACCAGAAGAAAGATAGACATGAGCGCACACACATGCACGCTCGTGCGTGCGCACACCAACTTCATCAACGTATACAATCACGTGATTCAGAACCTGTGTGGGTGGATGAGGATATATGTCTGCCTATATAGTAAAGATCAGTGACGTATATTACATAATAATGTAATAAAACTGTGTTACTCTATATTACATAATAATGTAATAGGTCACTGAAGGTTCTGGAAGGTGGATATTCAGATGTATAGTGTGGGGTCTATTTGCTGATTTACCTCATTTTTCTGGGGAACTGTTGAAATGTAATGCTTTCTGAACAAGAAATAAACTACAGGACGCCGGGCAAGAAGTCACCAAAACTTGAAGCACTTTTTTTTCAAAATTTTCTCGGGGTGGGACCGCCACCCCCAACCTGCGCTGTTGGAAGTATTTTGGATATCATAAGCACCATTTGTTTGTTGTTTTAAAGCTAGACTGGAAAGCTTTGTCAACCGGCGGTGACAAGCTAAATCCTTTTGCCCTGCCACACAGAATGGTTGCACGTGCACACGCGCGAAGAGGGTTGTAAAAGTACAACTGTCCATGGCATTGCATGACTCACTTTTTCATATGACTAGCGACGTCGCGAGAAGACATTTCCTCACTGTTTCCAACCAGGTCAAACTCAAACTTGGGTGTATAAAGCTACAGGGGATAGGTAGAGATTTGGAGAGATTATACATACTATATTTTGGAATTAGAGTGATCATATATTGATAGCGGAAAACGAAGGATCAGTCTGCGCAGAAGGGCAAATAATTATGTTCTTCGCATATTCACAAAACAGCGTTTCCAATCGCGTACCTGATGTAATCATGATCAAGTCTAAACATTCATTTAGAAAACGATTTGAGAGTTGAAGAGATGACATCGAAGTTAACTTTACTTATTTATTTCAAAATTTTATGAATTTGCCTGTTGAAAAATGATGTTTTCTGAACAAGAAATAAACTGCAAGAAAATGTGCCAGAAGGCACGTTATTGCACCGATTTTTCAACAATTTTCCCAGGGGCGCATGCCCCCAACCCCCCTACCTGCGTTGCTCGCCGCATCCATACATTATGTGCTTTAAATCTCAAGCTCTTTTCTGCGGCCCTGAGTATATATATATATATATATAATAAATCAAAATGAATTACATTGCAGTAGGTATGTGCAGGTAACGCGTCAGGTCTACTACCCCGAGGTCCGAAGTTCGAGTCCAGCTGGAACTTTTTTCTTTGAAGCCAGAGCGATATAAGTACGGTCCCTGCTGAAGTCTATACCGCTTTAAAAACCATTAAATCATATTTAAGGTAATTCATTTTCTTTGTTTTCAGATTGACATGTCTGCAAAGGCAACATTTTTTATAAAAAAAATAACCTCAAAAGTAATGAAGGATAAAATGGATCCTATAGAAAGCACAAGAACGCACCAAATTGCACTAATTTTTTTCAAAAAAATCGGGGGGGGGGGGGGGGGAGCATACCCCCGGATCCCCTAGCATGGCTTCGCGCCTCCTGTGCTCGCATGAAAATACTTTATGTTTCATAATCGCCCCCCCCCCCAACATGGAATCCTGAATCCGCCCCTGGAGTCTACCCAGTCTAGCCATTCAGACATCTAGTCATTCAGACCCAATAAGGCATCTATCCCCACTCGGTAACTGTGCATACACAATGGTGTATCAAAAGGAGACTATTGGATCAAACAGTGATTCTCTTCAATTGCGTCTCTTTTCAAAATGGGAACTTCTCTTAAAGTAAAGAAATTTGCTCCCATGAGAAAACCTATTTTTGTTATTTCCAAACATAAGGGCGCGTGCAAATGCTTTACTTATTCAAACATTTGTTTCCGTAGATGATGGTCGCGCTAGCTAAATGAAGTTCTTGACGTTCCTTCACACTTCTAGGCACTTTTTAGCTAAACCGCTAAAGGTACGGAAATTGACGAATACGACCGAACTTTGCCGGAAATTGACAGATGGCTGGAACACTAATTAGATGCACAATTTCCCCAAAACCTCTTGTAATTATTGTCAAATGAACCGGTTAAACTGAAGAAGAAATGGCATATGGCGGAGCTACATCATCAGGACAATATGCGAGTTGTTTGGATTTGACAAACCGCTTTTCTCAGCCAAAATCTGATAATGTTTGTAACTTTTTGCACTAGACTCCGACTAGTACACAAGTATTAGCTTTTCAAAAAAGCTGGCGGTCGCTTAGCCCTATCACTGTATGTATTCTTGCTCACTGCATGCTTCCATTTTGAACTTCTAGAGCTTGTCCATGTAGATTTATTCTAAGCCCTGGTTATTAACATCTGAACTATGATTTGTTACCATTTAACACATGCTTCCAGCGAGTTGTTGCTTGATCTTATGAAAGCACCCGGCTTTATCATGGTATGTTATAGTAATGTATCTAGCATGTGACACATTTATGGAAAATAATTTGACAACACTAGACAGCACATTTTTCTTAAAACTAATGCCAGAAAATCAAGGTCACAGTGGTCGCTTAACTGTATATGTACAGACTCCATGACCCCAAGATGTGTTCACAAATCAAATTTGGGATTCCTAGGATGTATGCTCGTGGACACGATTTTTCTAGATCTGATGGCAGTGGTAAAGCTGCGTGACGCTCCATGACCCTAAATGCATTAAGACACGAATTTTGGCATCCCTGCCTAAAATAATATAGGAGATATACTCCGCATATGATATGAACACTCAAACACCTAGGACACTAAGAACAGTCAGTTTTATTACTCAGATGTGGATGACAACCACAGAAGTATGTTTACTGATGTGAAGTTCGCTTGCACTCTTTGCCAATCAAGGACGTTTTGACTTTGGGACGTTTAACTTTCGCCAGCTTTTTTGAAAAGCTAATACTTATTGCGTTAAATAAGCGACCGGGCAAATTGGCGCCTTCTTTGTGAAATTAGCAAACGAGCCCTACAGATTTCACGGACAGTTTACTTCGCGCTGTAGGTCAACCCACGATATTTGGTACCCCACTCGTTGTTCGGTAGCGAATAAAATATAGCCTGAGCACTGCATAAAGCTTCGGTCAAAACCTGAATTTGATGTGTGTTTTGAATGATGTTTATATAAGCGGCCGGCCACGGCCGACCGCAATAATGGGTACTGGTCAACTCGTACCTAAGTCAACTCGTACCTTAGTCAACTCGTACCCATTTTTGGTCAACTCGTACCTTAGTCAACTCGTACCTAAGTCAACTCGTACCTTAGTTTATTTATAATAGAATAAGAAAGAATTTTATGCCGTTGTCTAAGTACGTTACTCATGACAAAAGCAAAATGATAAGTTTTGTTACGACTTAGGCGAATTCTGCACTCAAAAGGAGCGTTCAATTACAAATGGGTAATACAGTATACTGCCCAGGTGTTACTCGCTCTTACAAATTACAGTAGATAATGAAATAGCTAGGCTCTACATTGTAAAAGAAATAAGTGTAACTTAACACCCATTTTGGTGGCAGCCGGACTGCCAATGGTCTTGACGTATTTAACGTATGAGCTGTTTTGTAATAACAGAGATAACTGTTAAACAACTATCACTGGTTAAATGTTAGCCCCTGGTAGCGTCGTCTTAGTATGAAAGTGTAGCTAAATGGACATAAAAAATGGGTGGCAACTATGCAGCCACCTCTTTTTAATAGTGTTAATTTACAAGGATAGCACATTGCAAACTTATCATTGGAAATAGCACTGGTCCCATCGAAATCATAAAATCTGGTTTTGTTGCATGCAAACAATAAAGGTACAGACTCGATGAGATAGACCGATCAGAGCATCCAAGCAGTCTGATCAGCGCATTTGTTATTCAATCTCAAAAACTTGAATAGCTGAGCTTGCTATGTGCATTATTCAAATTGAACCTAGCCTTTGTAACTGAGCATGCTGGACGCGTCCTTATAGGGTAACTAACCCCTGAATATAATAATATATTTTCTTGTGGCGCGGGTTTTGTGTGCATAAAGCAGCTTTACAGCCACGTGCTTGTGATTGGTAGGGTGTGAAAAACAGTACAATGATGAATACATGTATGTGATTGTATTAATTAAGTTGTAATAAGAATTTAACATTGTCTGACAGTGTAAAACTTGAGCAATTAAAAAATAGTACAATCTTATTAAAGAAAATTCGGAATTGCAATGTAAAAACATGAAATCTTTTTGGTTTATAACTGATTAAAACATTTTAAAAATAAACCCAGCTCACGTCAGAGGGTTTGGTTCTTTCATTTAGAAAGTCCAGGTGAGTCTCTCATCATGCAGTCTCATCTGAGCCTACGCAACTTGCCACTTAAATGACACTAAATATGCATTTTGTTTTGTCGTCTGCTGATTTATTTTGAAATGAGTAATTCAAAATGTCTTCTAATATTTTAGTGCTAGTTGAAAAAAAACACTGCATGCTATCATAACAGACATATGTCCGAAATACAAAACTTTGCGTACACGAGCAGCGAAGACCCTGCGGAGCCGTCATTATATAAAGGGCTAGGATATTAGAACAGGCAGATCCGAAACTCCCCTAATCGTAGCCTCACAGGTCGTAATTTATAGTGTGTTTATTTTTAATATTTGAACAGGCTGGCCCGAATCTCTCCTTATTGCAGATAGCAAAACTGCGTTGATTTGGTCGTTTAAGCAGGCTATTCCGAACATCGACCCATAGGGAAAAGGTAAGGGAACTGGCCACAGCTGGCCTGAACCTCGTCCGATCGCAAATACTAAATTGTGATGAATATGTATGATTGAACAAGCTCCCAGAACGCCGCCCCATAGGCACAAGAGTTGGGATCTTTGAACAGGCTGGCCCGAACCTAATCTCGGCACAGATAGTAAATTTGATGTTTTAGTGTTTGGAAAGGCTTGTTAGGACATAGACTTTCCAAACTCTCCGTCTATCATGCTCTACCCTGCCCCGTTTTTTGAATCAGGTACGAGTTGACTTGGGGTAGGTACGAGTTGACCAAAGGTTAGGTACGAGTTGACCAAAAATGGGTACGAGTTGACTTAGGTACGAGTTGACTAAGGTACGAGTTGACTAGAAACCGTACATAATTTCGTGTTTTGCAACCTTACCAATATGTATGTATGGTGGTCTCAATGGGGTACCTCTGAAATCAGTAATCAGTAAAATTTAGGCCTAAAATTGGTAATCAGTAAAATTTAGGCCATCAGTAAAAAGTCAGTAAAACTCTTTCGGGTGAAATATTCATTTTCTTTCCATTTAATTAATTTCAGGGCCATAATTCGCTAATCAGAAAACCCCATCGTCACCCTCATGTATCTGCTAGCTAGCTTGTGTTTAACGTCCTACCAATAGCTGCGGTGGCCATGGGTTTAAGTCTCATCTGACAAATTGGAGAAGCTGGTTGGTGAATCTAGCATCCAAAAACGGAACCAAATGCTTACTTTATATGTGCGCTACGCCAATGTTTTTGTTACGTCAACGTTATAATATTGTAAATAAACAGCCATTGCAGATCCCAAAGGGTGATTTAAAAAAGAATTGCAGCAAAAGACATTGGGGGTCAAATTTCAAAATTGCTTTATCATTTTATTTTTTTACATTATCCTCACCAGGGAACATCAAAATTTCAGAAATTAATACTTGTTTTTTTGGGGCTCCCTTGACCAGAAAAACAGCAAAAAAGCTATGAAATGCAAAACCAATTAAAATGCTGATGATTGAAACCTTAGATGTTACACTTGTGACATATCTGGGTGGTTTTATTCAGTACTGGCTACATAAAATCATACTTGTTGATTTATAGGCAAGTTGGTTCCTTTAAATAGCTAATAGACTACTAGTCATAAAAACAACATTCCTTATGAATAAACCTTTGTATATTTTAAGATGCAATTCACTTAACTCCAATCATATGAAATTCTGTATGATAAAAATTTGAAAGGGTGTGTTTATAAAAGTGCACAAATTTCCGATTTATCAGGTTTAAAATAGATGAAAAGATTATTTTCCTACAGCTTTTATGCTATATTTCAACTACAATTCACCATTTGACAATACATGAATAGTGTTTAATACAATTTACAATAGAATCGAAGGTAAGGGAAAAAAATGTCACAAAAAAGTGTTTCCCTAGTGACAATTTTGACGATCTTTTTCCATGTAATTTTGGAACGGAACATTCTAAAGCCATGAAACTCAGCATGATGCAAGAAAAACATTAATTTCATATCTTAAAATTAATTTTAACTATAAACCTGCTTTAGATAGTCTATAAACATTGATTAAAGAAATGGCTGCATTATTTTTGAAATTACCCCAAAGGGAAACAGACTTGTATAAGTTTATATGTTGTTTGATCCCATGAGGGTTATATTGTAAATGTATATTTTGTATATTACTATGTAAATATGAATAAATATGTTTAAACCAAATCCCATGTAGTCTAGTGT
Source organism: Loripinus fragilis (assembly GCA_964019695.1). Taxonomy (NCBI): domain Eukaryota; kingdom Metazoa; phylum Mollusca; class Bivalvia; order Lucinida; family Lucinidae; genus Loripinus; species Loripinus fragilis. The sequence goes on from OZ026518.1 coordinate 22,659,793, forward strand.
CACAAAGCTAATAAGTAATCAGGGATTTTTTTTGGGTGTCTCAGGGGCCTTTATAAGGCCCCTGTCCCAATGGCAAATGCCTACATTTTTTCCCAATTTGAATCAAAAAATTCCCAATCAGAAGGTAATTTTTATGTAAATCAATATAGTTTACAAATTGCCTTCATTTTCAATGGACTTTTAATCAAAATAAAGCATATGATCAGAAATAAGAGTGATTCAATGCAGTTAAAGCGTCCCTGTTTAAGAAAATACTATAAAAGTGAATGAAGAAAATTTCCCAATTTCGGTTAAAATGCCGAAAATTTCCCAAAGCAAAAGGCCCTAGGGCCCCTTCCCAAAAGGTTGAAAAAATCCCTGATAATAGCCCACCCCTCCCCCTACCAGACTCAGAGAAATTAAAGAGAGCCCCAGTCCCTAGGCTGCTGCCATGATGGGCCTATGTTATTGGGCTGGGGAAGAATGAAAAAGTACAAAATACAGGGGAACCTATGCCCAATTTTTTCTTCGGTGTTAGGTATTTTTCTAGCATTTTTTCAAATTTCAGGCCTCCCCCTCACAAGGGCTCTGCTGTTTTTATGAACATTGGGCTAACTCAGACTTGCATTGCAATTGCTTTGCCCCCCCCCCCACCCCCCCCCCCCCCACACACACACACACACACATGGGAACCTTACCAAAGCGCCAAGAGGAGGACAAGGAAATGCAAAACTAATAGTAAGGAACAAGGTGTTTGAGTGTCTATCCTTACTTAAAATGTAGGCTATGTAATATGGAAAAATGGGCATAAAAATGGCTTGAAATGCATTCTCAGAAACATAGAATTTTAAAGTCTTTGGCTTTCAGTGCCCCCCCCCCCTTCGTAAACAACCCCTTTGGGTCCAGCCCTGGTATTATGGACTAAAAATTTTACGTCTTCAAATATATTTTTTTTTTTCAGTGGAGCCCGGTGGCTCTGGTATAGTGATAGACTTGAGATTGAAGGGACATTGGTCATTTACTAATAAATTGTTGACTGGGACGTAAAGCATCAACACAAACTTTCTAATTACTTACTCTTATCTAAATGCACGTCAACAAGGCTAGTAAATGTTTTTCATGCTCAACTCAACTGAGCATGAAATCTGAACTGCACAAAAACTAAAATGCTGTAATATACATGTTTTTCTTGCTTTCAGACTCTCAGATGTTGTATTTATCATGATTGTCAGTACAGGTACCCTGCTCCCTATGGTTTCGATTATCTTTTCAGACAATTCTGGAATGTCGTGTTTGCGATGAAGTGTTCTGTTGCCAAGGTGACAAGGTTCCCCGTCTATTGATCTGTGGCCATACGGTATGCCATCATTGTCTGTCCCGCCTGCCAGTACATGGTCGAGTCATACTATGTCCTTTTGACAGACAGCCAACAGATATAGGTGAGTGCAGACATACTCAATTTAATTTCAGTTTGCCATCATAGGTTTAGAAAAAACAAAATTTTTGAGCATAAAATTGTGAATATTTTCTTAGCCATCCGTTTTAACATATGTTTTGGATGCTCAAAAGAACCGTCTCATTGAGACGATTCTTTTGAGTACCCACAACATATGTTTTGGATGAGAAATAAGAAAGTTGTTTTTTGGTACACACTTGGCCATACTTGCCATTATAATTGCATAGTTTTGCACAAGTTTTCAATTTGTTTTGAACCCAAACTCTGTATGGCCTACATTCTGGCTTAATATAGTACTGATTTTTTTGTTTGAAACATATAAGGCATTAATTATTCACTTAAATTGTTATCCATCTTTCAAGTCCACTTTATATTTGTTCATAAAAACAATGCAGTGAAGCAGGCTGAGAAAATTGTAGCAGTTAAAAATTTGATAATACATAATATTGGCCAGTATCAGTATATGGGATTTTGTCACATATCACATTGGGGAACACATCCGTGCAGTCTCGTCAGAGCCTTTGCTGCTTGCACACAAAATCTGGAAGTAGTGCAGACCAAAGTTTAGGGCTCTAGTCTGACCAGATAGTGGTTTTGGGAGGATTTATTGAACCAACAGATAGAATCATAATTTAAACTAAAACTCCTATCATAAGCAGGTCTCCAGATAAAAGTATGTAAACGAAAATTATTTTTTTTTTATTTTGAGCACCCAAAACAAATGTTTAACTTGATGGGTAATGCAGGAGTGCATTGGTTGAGTGCTAGGATCACTGGAATGAGACACCCCAGAGGCACAGCATTGTTTCCTTGAGCAAGACACTTTATCCTTTGCTTAGTACCAGGTTCACCCCAGGAAACATGTGGATATGACTGAAAAAAATTGTTGACTGGGACATAAAGCATCAAATTTAAATGAAACAAACAAACATATAGTGGCCACAGCATAAATGTTTGATCATGATAAAAGAAGCATTTTCTATAAGTACCAAATTCTTGTGAACTAGCTCATAGGTACTGTAAATTCAGAATTTTTTGCAAGTTTTTTTTAAAAATGAAACCCTCATTGATATAGAGAAATCACCCTGATGTAGGTAAATTATACTATTTGCAATTTTTAACATCACAAACTCTAAACATGTCTTTTAATGTTATTCAAAATAATAAAAGTCTCATGATTTTTTTTTGAATTTATAGTATATTGTTGTCTTTATTTGTATCCAATTCAGGTGATTCTGGAGTCTGGGGATTGAAGAAGAATTTTGCCCTGATTGAATTGTTAGAAAAGTTACAATTCTCACAGACCACAACCAGAACTAATAATTTCACAAAAGAACACCTTGAAAAACAGGAAGAGGTACATGTATATACATTGTTCCAGATTTAATTGAAATTTTTTGTGCATAAAATTGTGAATATCTTCTTATCCTTCAGTTTAAACAGAAGTTGTGGGTGCGCAAGAGAACTGTTTCAATGAGACAGATCTTTTGAGTACCCACAACATATTTTGGTTGAGAACTAAGGTAATTATTTTTAATACACTTTTCTGGAGGCCTGGACCACATGAAATTATTATATGAATTATCAAAATTCATTTTATTCATGCAAACTTTTTTCTATATCATGCTGTATTTATACCTCTCAAGAGGGCTTTTATAGTGATGTTCAAAGCAAAGCTTTACTGAATCTCAAGATTTTTACAACCATTCAAAACCTCATGAAAAACAGAAATATAATTGACGGTCAATTGCATGCGCAATAAGGTTTAGACAGTTCATTCATTCAAGAGCCCTAGCCTGGCTAGCATGTACAAAACAAGACTTGTGTTTGCTTCATTGGCTGACTTAGTTTACGTTGGCTTTTCCATTTTACAAGACAACAAAATCGTTTGATTAAACATTACATTTTTTAAAAATTGTTAAATATTTCCTCAGGTATAAATACATTCTTAGATATTTATTATTAAAAATATAAGAGATGAGTTTGCTTTTTCGGATGAATGGTAAACTTTGTTATTTAAAGTACAAGTCAAGAAGGGGTTACATTGAAGATTTGCTGTTAGTATTTGGTGCCTTATGGTTGTGTAATCAAAATCTAGCAAATGTTGCTAAGTCCTGCCTCTTAAGAGCAATTCATGAAAATTTGAAGATTATATGCATAAGAAGCCAAATATGTAATCCTGTTTGGAATGTTAGGTCAGGAAGGACGTTAACCCTAATATGACGTCAGATTGCTGGTCTGTAGTTGCTTGTTGGTTATTTTTGACTTAGTATAAACATCTGACAAATACAATGTATACACATGCATTAACTGTGTTATATAAATGTAAATGCAAATGAAATTTCTGAATTTATACTTTCTAAGTTATATGCAATAAAAGTGACCCACTCTTCATTATGAACCATTGTAGGTGTTATGGCCTAATTATTGCTTTGGCAATATCATTCATCTGAAATTTTAAATATAATCAGAAATGTTTGCTACTTTGATAACACCAAGCTATAGAAACAATTTTGTTGTAATATAAGAGCCTGTGGAATTTTGTCATTTAGGTGCTTATGTAATAATTGCTGGAATGCCTTAAGGACCTTTTTCTCAGATCAGCTCATTGATATTTTTTTAAAGAGTTCTAAAAGTAAAAAGAGACTAAAATTTCAAATTCATAATACTGAACTTACATTGACAAGTTCTCCATTTCTGTTAACTTTGTTTATTTCAGTTTGCCATAAGATGTGACGAGAATGAAAACCATATAGCTGTTCTATATTGTATTACATGTGAGACACACTTGTGTGCAGACTGTTCAGAGATAACTCACAATACTAGAACTCTGTGTAAACATAAAAGAGTACCAATCTCGGAAAAACCCAAGGAAAATCCAAAATGTACATTTCATCCAATGCATATGGTTGAATTTACGTGTCTAGAGGAGGAGTGTAGATTGAATCCATTCATGTGTTATATATGTAAGGATTATGGCAGACATGTTAAACATAAGGTGAGTAACTGAGCTAGCCCTTGCATGAGGAAATAGTACTTATTCATGGTTCACACAGGCTTGAACATTTCTTGTACTTCAACAACAGCAGAATCTAGTGCGAAGATTTGGTACCAGTAAAATGCATTTAAGCCGGCCCCCTGGGGGCTTAGGCTGCTGTCTGTTCTAAGGCGGTGGTTCTGTTGTTGTTGACTTTTTGTTTATTGTTACTCCCATTGTGGGAGTCTGTAATTGTTCTATGTTTTGTTGTAGGTGACTTAATGTCCATTCAAGTTTTGCAATCATCTTGATGGGGAAGAGAGAGCTGGTTGCTTTGCTTAGTTTGTCTTCACGGTGTCTCGTGATGGTTGAGTGGCTCTTCCTCACCTGCCATAGGTTTGTCTGCGGTTTGTGATTGTGGTATTTTCTGATCATACTCACTTACTATTTTTGAAAAGTACTTGAATATAGAACGCTTTCTTGAAAAGTCATTGAAAATTAAATCTGCCTCAAAAGGCACTTGAATCACTCTAAAGCCAAGAATTCTTGAATTTAAAGATTTCCTGTAGGACTTAAAACTGTCAATATATAATGTTGCACCAAATAAAGACACAACAGTTTATACTAGTTTTCTGATACACTCCACAAAATATAGTTGTTTATGGTCAGAAACATAAAGTGTGGGTACTCGTTTTATAGTTTGGACAAGTGGAACACTTGAAGACCAAACTTGAGTGGATTAGGCCAAATTTTCTGCTTTGCAACAAAACTGCATCTTATACAGCAACTCAATTTAAATGATGCTGCTTAGTATTAAGATTGAAGTTATCAGCTTGTTATGTCGTAATTTGTTTAAACAGGCGTCATGATCTGTTATAGCATTCAAACTTTTAAAAAAGAAATATTTTTTTTGAAAGATATATTTTCCGTCATGCATATAATTAAGAGGCTATGCATTGTTTTTTTCTTTGGAACTCCCCACACTATGGTATGAGGATAAAAATGGAAAATAAAGGAATAACGTTATGTTCGGTATATTTGCCGGGCCGTGTAGCGCAGTCGGTAACGTGTCTGGCTACAGATGCGTGTCTGACTGCAGATCCAGGGGTCGCGAGTTCGATCCCGGCCCGGTACCATACTTTCGTGGAGATTGATCATGAAATAATTTCTACGGTCATTCTCCTCCTTCCGCTGATTTATTCAAGAAGGGTTGTTGTCAGTTACAAGCGAAAGTATGTGCACAAATTACTGGTTAACCGCTTGCTCAAGCCTGCCCAGGAAAAAGTGTGGTTAAGTGAACTGACCGTCCCGCAATGACCATAGCTGTTGACATGGGACGTAAAGCAACAAAAACAAACAAATGTTCGGTATAATAAAAAGTAAATGTTACATTCCCTGAGAGGGTGATAGTCGAAAATATCATCCCTAGAGATATGATTATCAACCTCGGCTGTGCCTCGGTTGATAATCACATTCATCGGGATGATATTTTCAACTACCACCCTCTCAGGGAATCATGAATGTAATATTTATATAAACCCTTAAAGCGCTAATCACGACTGCAGCAGACAACGAATTTTGCAAAACTTTTCCTAGTTTTCGACAAAAAATAAGGTATGCTATTTCATGAGAATCGTCTGCCAGCCGACAATTCTCATGAATTATCATACCTTATTATTTATTTTTGAAAATGCAGCAAAATTTGAAAACCTTGTCTGCTGCAAATTATAGGTGGCACTTTAAGGGTTAATATTTACTGCCCCTATAGAAATATTTGATAGTGTAAAATATCACACACTTGCCTATGGAAGCTTTGGGAATTTCACATGAGGTATAATACATTATTTAAAAAAAGTTATTTTACAGCACACTCTTCTTGAAAGTGAAGCAGAGAATGTGAGAGGGTCAATCCTATCAGCACTTCAGCGTATTAAGTGTTTTGGTGAGGAGGTGAATGATTTTCCAAGATTTTGGGGAAAAATCACAAAAAAACCCACAAAAGTAGGAAAACAAAGACCATTTTTTAAAATTGGGTATGACCATTATTAGGTGGTAAAAATGGCTAAATAAATACAGTAAAATCTGTATAAAACAGCCACTCACAAAATAATATCAAAAATTGGCTTTCAAGACCATGCAATTATTGCTTTATGCAGGTCAAAAGTATTGCAGAATGCTCCAAGAGAGCATTCTGCAATGCTTTTGACCTTCATTAAGCTACCACTTGTGGTTAAGACCAGCAGGTTAAAACCTTTGTTTTGTCTATTTATGAGTGGCCGTTCTAGACAGGTTTTACTGTACACTGAAGAGGGTATAGAATTGAGAAAAAGTAATGAGCACAATACATTCAATAGGTCCATTACAGTACAATTATCAACAGGTTTAGATGAGCAAAAATTTTCAGCAAAAAAATTGTCAATATTTTCTTACCCATCAGTTTTAACATATGTTTTGGGTGCTCAAAAGAACCATTTCATTGAGACGGTTCTTTTGAGTACCCACAACATAGAATTTGGTTGAGAAATAAGAAAATTAATTTTTTGGTACACACTCTTAACTAAAGTCCTGCTTATTTTACAGCACACTCTTCTTGAAAGTGAAGCAGAAAATGTGAGAGGTTCAATCCTATCAGCACTACAGCGTATCAAGTGTTTTGGTGAGGAGGTGAATGATTCAGTGAGGAGGTTTGGCACAGTCATACAACAGATGGAGGGTGGTTATCAAGTCATGCAAACAGAAGATAATAATACAACAGTTTCTGAGCAGGTAACTTTTTACACGCCTACCAAACACTTGAATGCTCAACATCTGGTTGAATATTAAAAACAACTGCTCTAGGAAGAAAATCAAAATCGGGGAATGTCATGCAACAGCCTATGGATTCCTGCGTTTGTGGTACAAATACGAGCTCAGAAAGTTTTCTCATTTGGTTATATTTACTTTGCGCGATAAACACATTCCTGTCGAATTCTGGTACCCCTATTTTATGCGAAATGTAAATCCGACAAAACGAGAGAGCTTTCTGACCTCAAATTTATACCACAGATGTAGAAATGCATAGTCTATTGCATGACATTCCCCAATTTTTGATTCTCTTCCTGGAAGAATCGTTTTTAATATTCAACCAGATGTTGAGCATTCGAGCGTTTGGTAGGCCTGTTGTACGTAATATTAACCCTTTGTATTCTGATGGATTCTCTCATACATATTGATCAATACGATAAGTAAGGGATTGCCCATTTTGTATTTTAAGGGGTTAAAGCCAAGGTAGAAGTTTCTAAATTACAATGTATGGTGTATTTCTGTCCCTAAGGTTGTTTTAATCTTAGCAAACAGTGCAGACCCTGATGAAATGCTGCATTATGCTGCATTTCATCTGGGTCTTCACTGTTTGCCAAAGTACCCGTTAAGGCGTTTCCAGTGTAAAAAAAATAGATTTAGGGGTTCTTCCATCCAGTTTAGATGGTCCATTATACATTTGAAGGCATCATATAAAAATTAAATTTCAAAATTTAACTGTATTTCTGTCAGTTTAGAATGTTTTAATATCAGCATTGCATACCCATCAGAGGTGTGGAAATAGCAAAAGTTTATTCTTGCCCAGGGAAAAGTAAATTGCCATAAGGTACTTGTCCATAGAAAGTTTTACTTGTCCCATATTAAAGAGCAGACAATGCACAAAGATCTGGGCGAAGCCATCACTGTGCATATAAACTCCTATAAAACAGTATGAAACCATACATAAACTATTAAAACAGAGTAGATCCCGATCAGCTGGCTTCTGAAGAAGCCAGCTGATCAGGAACCACACTGTTTTCTACTTAACATATGAGTTCATAATACCGAATATGAAATATAAAATTGTAAATTCATTTTAACTTGTCGCAGGACAAGTAAATAGAAATTTCTAACTTGTCCTGAATGAAATGGGACCAGGCCGGACAAGTCGGGCATATATTTCCACACCCCTGCCCATTCTCTACTATACACATATCTGTAACTTTCTTATGTTCAGTCAATTTTGATCTGGTTTGCATCCGACTGCTTGATTCAATGAGGGTTTGCATTTCAGACTGTTGTATTCCCCTTTAACAAACAAGACAAAATAGCAGTTTAGATACCTCAGATAAGAGGAATGTTGTATCATCCTAAAGTATCCCATCATGTCTTAGTACATGTATAATTATTGACATTTGACATATGAATTACAGATGGTTGGTACAGCAGAGCAGTCCAGGTTAAAGGTCAGGAACTATTTTCATGAGTTACGAGAGACCCTGAACCGACAAGAGATAGTTGCCTTGACAACCGTTGACAATCATATACGTGAGAAATTGTGTATGTTACGTCAGCAACAGGAAGATATGACAGTATTGCTATCACAGATATCCGCTGTGTGCCATCAATGTGAATCCACTCTACAAAGTGTATGTATTCCAGTACTTATTTACAATCTCAGAATGAGGAGTGCTGTGGCTCAGTGGTAAGAGTATTAGATTTGAGATCAAAGGGTTGCTGGTTCGAGACTCATCAGGGGTAATGCATTGTATCCTTGAGCAAGACACTTTATCCTCGGCTTAGTACTGACTCAACGCAGGAAGACAGGAAATCATACTGGCATAACTGAAAAGTCCTTGACTGGGATGTAAAGCGCCAATTATTCAAAAATATTAAATTGTTATTTAACTTTTTCATTCAGACAGTTTATCCCATACATATTGATACCATATATATTGAATTGTACTCCATTTCTGTATTTTAAGGCATTCTCGGTCAAAATTTATTATACCCCCCGCAAACTTTGTTTGTAGTGGGTATACTGTTTTCACGTTGTCCGTCCGTCCGTCCGTGCGTCCGTAACGCTTTGTTTCCTTAATAACTCGAAGAGTCATTGCTGGATTTTCATCAAACCTTGCAAACATGTTCATATATGCAAGACAAATACTTTAGAAAAAAAGTAAGGGCTAGGGGCCAATTCTATTAGAGTTATTTCCCTTTGTAGTTCTAAATGGCTTTTAAAGCTGCATACTCTGTAACTATGAACATTTTTCGAAAAAAAATATTTTCTTTTTAAATCATTTGCAGAAGTAGAATAAAGTTATGTTGACACAATAAATCCAATTTCTACAGCTGAAAACTGCATGAAAAAGTGAATTATCTTATAAAAACAGGTGCATTTTCTCTTGTTTGTAATTATTTGCGTCCCTCCAATAATTCTAGACAGTTGATTTTTAACATAAATGCTGTTGTTTTGGCACTAATAATTTGTTAATTATTACGAAAAAGGTAAAATGTATGCCTGAATTTTAGTATTTATACTGTGTTCTTGAAAAATTGAAACATTATTTTCAAAATGAAAATATCAAAAGTTACAGATTATGCAGCTTTAATATAGTGCTTTATGCTTATGCTATTATAGGCCATACACGGGCCAATAAACTCCTACCACAGCTTTTGATGGAACAATTTGATACTTTTCTTATACAATGTAGACACATTGAACATATGCATGAAGGAGAAAAAATAAAATAATAATTTTTGACAAAATGACAGCTGTGAGAACTTAGACAATTTTTCCCTAATAAGGTGTTTGTATATGCATAGACAGTGCCTTTATGGGCCGATCAACTCCTACCACAGCTTTTTATGGAGCAATTTGATATTTTGCCTATACAATGTAGACACATTTAACATATGCATGAAGGAGTTTGGTTTCGAAAAAATATTTTTTGACAAAATGACAGCTGTGAGAACTTAGACAATTTTTCTCTAATAAGGCTTTTGTATATGCATAGATGGTGCCTTCATGGGCCGATCAACTCCTACCACAGCTTTTTATGGAGCAATTTGATACTTTGCCTATACAATGTAGACACATTTAACATATGCATGAAGGAGTTTGGTTTCGAAATTTTTTTTTTTTAACAAAATGACAGCTGTGAGAACTTAGACAATTTTTCTCTAATAAGGGTTTTGTATATGCATAGATGGTGCCTTCATGGGCCGATCAGCTCCTACCACAGCTTTTGATGGAACAATTTGATGCTTTGCCTATACAATGTAAACACATTGAACATATGCATGAAGGAGTTTTGTTCAGAAAAAATAATTTTTGACGAAATGACAGCTGTGAGAACTTTGACAATTTTTCCCATATTAGGCTTTTGAATATGCATAGAGGGTGCCTTCATGGGCCGATCAACTCCTACTACAGCTTTTGATGGAACAATTTGATACTTTGCCGATACAATGTAGACACATTGAACATATTTATGAAGGAGTTTGGTTCAGAAAAAATAATTTTGACAAAATGACAGCTGTGAGAACTTAGACAATTATTCCCTTATATGGCTTTGTATATGCATTGATAGTGCCTTTATGGGCAGATCAACTCCTACCACAGCTTTTGATGAAGCAATTTGATACTTTGTCAATACAATGTAGACACAATGAATATATGCATGAAGGAGTTTATAAGTTTTGCTGAATTTAGACAATTATTCCCTATATGCATGGATAGTGCCTTTATGGGCCGATCAACTCCTTCTACAGCTTTTGATGGAACAATTTGATACTTTGCTGATACAATGTAGACACATTGAACATATGCATGAAGGAGTTTATAATTTTTGTTTGCACAGATTCTACTGAAATATTCTTATCAAAACTAAGGTCTCCTTGTTCGAACTATAAATTGCCAAGTTTTTTCACTGACTCTTACTGTGCGGGGGGTATCTAATAAGCATTGCTTATTGACTTTTTTCATTTACATCTCAGATTGTTTTTATCTTAGCAAACAGTGCAGACCTTAATGAAATGCAGCATTTCATCTGGGTCTCCACTGTTTGCCAAAGTACCCTTTTATAGGCATCCAGAATGAAAAGGGTTATCATGACAATAGAATTCTATGATAAAATCAGGCAAATAAATTTCCACAAATAAGTTGCTCACTGAGAAAATGTGAGTAGAGTTTTAAAGTCAGTAAAGGTGCAAAGATCAGGAATCGATACAATCAAGTACCACACCTGACTCAGGATACCAATGGAAAAGTGACAAACTCGCAGTTAGACACCACAAACGAGAGCCAAGAGGTCAGCCCTTTCCCAGCAGGTGACCGCAAGGCAACAATAAACAGACGTGCACAAAGGCATAGCAAACACAAGACAGAAAAAAACATAAAAGATCCACAAAAGAAGTACTGCCTTGGAACGGTCAGTAAAATATTTTACTGGAGGTGTTAAACCAATTTTACGGAGCCAACATTTAAAGCACATTCTTTAAGATCATGTTATCTCCCAAATTTCTTTGTGTGTGGGAGGGGGGCATATTGTTTTGGCGATGGGAGTTTGTCTGCAGTCCATCTGTCTGTCAGATTAATAGCCACTAAAACAAACACTGATTTTGGAAGCTCCTCCCCACATTTTAAACTCTGGTCGTGTGCCTCTAAGGTAGTTGAGGAATAAGAAAATTATTTTTTGATTGCACTAGAGGCCTGTCAATGATATGTCATGTAGACAAAACAGACAGGTGTGTACCCAGGCGAAGGCCAGGAAGCCTTGGCTTCAACATCATATGGGCATGTACACAAGAAACCCTGACTTTTCTTGATTGCGAACAACAAAAGCGCAGACAGGCCTGCGCAGTCTGATCAGCGCCTTTATCATTCGCTATCTGAAGAGTAAAGTAACAAGGTCAGATATCACTTAATTCTCCAAATATTTTTGGTGGGCTTGAACATGATAAAGCCTCTGGCTACGCTCCTGACAGATCTGGAGCAAAATTTTAGTTCAAGTTGAAAAAGTGTTACAGACTGGGTGTTTCTGTTACAGGATGATACCAAAGTAGTTCTTGCCAAGCCTGAAGTGATTAGTATGGTAGAAACAGTGCACAAACAACAACAACAGTTCTCAGAGTTACCAGAACATGTTCCACTTGATCCTAATATACCTATCACATTCACTAAGGTAGAGTAATCATTAGAAGTTATAGTATTACAGGCTAAAGTATTACAGGCTACTTGTTACCAGAACATGTGCCTCTTGACCCTAATATACATATCACATTCACTAAGATAGGGTAATCATTAGAATTTATAGTGTTACAGGCTGAAGTGTTACAGGCTACTTGTTACCAGAACATGTACCTCTTGACCCTAATATACATGTCACATTCACTAAGGTAGGTGAATCATTAGAAGTTAAAGTGTTTCAGGCTAAAGTGTTACAGGCTACTTGTTACCAGAACATGTGCCTCTTGACCCTAATATACCTATCACATTCACTAAGGTAGGGTAATCATTAGAAGTTATAGTGCTATGGGCTAAAGTGTTACAGGCTACTTGTTACCACAACATGTGCCTCTTGACCCTAATATACCTATCACATTCACTAAGGTAGGGTAATCATTAGACTAAAGTGTTACAGGCTACTTGTTACCAGAACATGTGCCTCTTAACCCTTATATACATATCACATCCACTAAGGTAGGGTAATCATTAGAAGTTATAGTGTTACAGGCTAAAGGGTTACAGGCTACATGTTACCAGAACATGTTCCACTTGACCCTAATATACCTTTCACATTCACTAATAAGGTTGAGTTATCATTAAAAGTGTTACAGGCTAAAGTGTTACAGGCTACTTGTTACCAGAACATGTCCCACTTGACCCAAATGTACCTTTCACATTCACTAAGGTAGATTAATCATTAAAAGTGTTACAGGCTACTTGTTACCAGAACATGTTCCACTTGACCCTAATATACCTGTCACATTCACTAAGGTAGGGTAATCATTAAAAGTGTTACAGGCTAAAGTGTAACAGGCTACTTATTACCAGAACATGTTCCACTTGACCTTATATACCTATCACATTCACTAAGGTAGGGTAATCATTAAAAGTGTTACAGGCTAAAGTGTTACAGGCTACTTGTTACCAGAACATGTTCCACTTGACCCTAATATACCTATCACATTCACTGAGGTATGGCAATCATTAGAAGCAAGTTGTTTCTTAAAACTAATATACCTATCATATTTACTAAGGTAGGGACTTCATTTATTATGAACTAGTTGACACATTCAAATCAATTTTTATCCTAGTAAAGTCAACTTACTAGGTGATGCAGTATTATTATCTAAACTCATGTCTGACAAGTATTTAAATAAATGCTATACTTTCATTATTGGATGTTCAATAAATATAGACTATCAATCTTAATACAGAAATTTATAAGTCGAAAATGCAATCAATTAGCTCTTACAATATGGGACTATAATGTGCATAGGCATTAGTATAACCATGATAGCAAAAGTTATATATTTTCCCCCATATATCATAACGTGATTATTATCAGGAAATACCACAATCACCCACTGCAGACCAACCCACGGACACATGAGGAAGAGCCACAGAAAAATAACAATCACAAGACATCAGGAAGACCAGAACAGAACCCCCACAATGGGAGTAACATTAAACAACAAATCAACAACAACAGAAACAAATGCAATTTGAGCCAGTGCTAGGATGAATCCAACAAAATGATATATGTCCAGCAAAAAAATCGGATCGGCGTGGACATCTTTTCAGTCTGATCAGAGCTTCGGCTGTCCACATGAAGAAACTTTTAACCCTCTTATCTGACTGGACCGAGGTAGGTACAGGCCATGTTGAGAGTCTTCATTGGATGTGGAGTCCTTTTTGTTGGTTTAGTCATGCACTGGATTAGTTCTTGAAATACTCCTTTTAATCCCCATGCATAGCTTAACATTATGACTGCATTGTAATTATCATTGTACAGTAAAACCTGTGTAAAACAGCCACTCTCAAAAAGACCCAAATTGGTTTTCAAGACAAATTATCACTTAATGCAGGTCAAAAGTATTGCAGAATGCTCCAGGGAGCGCAGTGGCTCAGTGTTAGAGTGCTTGACTCGAGACCGAGGGGCAGTGGGTTCGAGCCTCACCTGTGTCACTGCATTGTGGTCCTTTAGCAAGACACATTTATTCTAGCTTAGTACTGGTTCAACCCAGGAAGACCCGTCCCTGTTTAACTGAAAGATTGTTGATGGGATGTAAAGAATCAAATCAAGCAAATCAAGCAGAATGCTCCAAGGGGAGCATTCTACAATACTTTTGACCTTCATTCAGCTACCATTTGTCATTAAGATCTTTGTTTCGTCTATTTTTGAATGGCCATTTTACACAGGTTTTACTGTTTTATCACAATTTCAGGACAATAGAGTTCATATTGGTCCAAAGATTGAGATGAGGGTAGTAATTCTAGGTCTAGATGATGCGGGCAAAACAAGTATTCTTTTTAAAATGAAACAGAATGAGTTTATTACAACAATACCCACTATAGGTAGGTTTTTCATTTCAATGTTTTCGATTTTTTTTTCGGGTGTATAATTCGCGAAGTGAAAGTAGACAGAAAAGGATAGTTACTCAAGTAACAACAGAATTGACAAATCAAAATTAATGTAACTGGTATAATTTGTAGAGACTATATACCTTTCTTATTAATGTAAAATTACAAGAATCAGTCAGCCAATGCCACTTGTTACAAATAAACAGCAAATGGGTGATTGTTACAAAAAAGCTTTATGGGCTTTATTAACAGTATGAGGTCAAAACATTTTCTTCCACAATAATATATCCCGCCTGATCACTTGTTTTATTTGGTTACATCTGGAAAAGTTGAGAGGAGCATGGACTGGTGGCTCAGAGTTAGAGTGTTAGACTAGAGACAAAGTTTCGTGAAAGTAAAACCCTCGCAAAATGGCAAAATAACTCTGTCGTTTATTGATATAGGTAAATCTTGCCTTAGTCACAAATTTTTCACATCACTAATATGTCTTTTAATGCTATTCGTGAAAATAGAATTTGCGCGAAAATGTCCAAATCTACAGTAAATTGTCTTGAGAGTTCATCATTTATGACAAATGTTGTCTGCTTCATCCTCTGCTGATTTATTTTGGTAGCATACTTTGCAAACATTATAGACCTTGAAGTCTGATCAAGGCTTAAACTGTTTGTTTCCTTGATAAAAGTAGTCTGCATTGAATGTGAATGTAAAAAGCAGATGTGATAAGCAGATAATATTATCAGGACAAATAGTATTGGTATTATAAGGGTTAACCCTTTGTATACTAACGGATTCTTTCTTTTGGTTTAATTACAATAAACTTGGGATAGTCCATTGTACATATCTAGGGGTGTAAGGTTATAATATATTGTATTCTTTTGTGTGAATATCTTTTTTATCTTTACAAACAGTGTAGTCCCTGATGAAATGCCCCATTATGCGGCATTTCATCTGGGTCTTCACTGTTTGTAAAAGTACCCCTTTAGGGGTTTCCCGAATACAAAGGGTTAACATATGAATATGTGTAAGCTCTTATCAGAAGCAATATGAGACCATGTATGATTTTTACCAGCCTGTCAAGCTGTACAGACAAATATGTAGCACGTAGCATTGTTAGCTATTGTACTTTCCAAATAGCCAATAAGCAACATGCTGATCAGATTGCAATGATGTGCAGGCTGGTCTGCAGTTCGTTGTTTGCATACAGCAAAACTAGTTTTCTCGCAGAGGCCAAACAACTTTTCTCGTAGAGGCCCAGAACAACTTTTTTTGCAGAGGCCCAAAACAATTTTTCTCGCAGAGGCCCAGAACAAATTTTCTCGCAGAGGCCCAAACAACTTTTCTCGCAGAGGCCCAAACAACTTTTCTCACAGAGGCCCAAAACAAGTTTTCTCCCAGAGGCCCAAAACAAGTTTTCTCCCAGAGACCCAAAGCAAGTTTTCTCCCAGAGGCCCAAAGCAAGTTTTCTCCCAGAGGCCCAAAACAAGTTTTCTCCCAGAGGCCCAAAACAAGTTTTCTTCCAGAGGCCCGAAGCAAGTTTTCTCCCAGAGGCCCAAAACATGTTTTCTCCCAGAGGCCCCAAAAAAACTGGTCTGACGAAAGCCTGTATTGCTTGCATTGTTCTACACAGACTATTGATTTTTTGTTTTCCTTTTTACAGGTTTTAATGTGGAAACAGTAGAGTACAAAAATGTAAAATTAACAATCTGGGATGTTGGAGGACAAAACAAAATACGACCATTGTGGAAACATTATTACTTAAATACTCAAGGTAAATATACTAACTAAAATTGCAGATTTTGGCTCTGTAGATATTAAAACATTGCATGCGAGGGCCTTCAAAAAAAAAATTCAAATGAGATGAAGCCAAATAAAAAATTACCTGTGTTTAGGTTAACCCGACCCTACCTAAATTTACTGGTGAAACCTAGAATTTTTTCAGGTTTTCTGGAAAAAATATAATTTTATGCATTTTGAAAAGCTAGAAAAAATATAATTTTATGCATTTTGAAAGGCAAAATGCTACGAAAGCCTGGAAGGTCCACTTTAAAAAAAAGAAAATAGTTTTTATCTCGTTATTACGAGAAAACTGACTCGTAATAACGAGATAACTAACTCATTATAACTAGAAAGTTAAGTCGTAATATCGAGAAAAAAATATACATCTCGTAATAACGAGATATCTTACTCATAATAACGAGATAACTAACTTGTAATAACGAGATGATTATCTCATAATAATGAGATAACTATCTCTTATTGACACGATAGTTATCTCGTAATAATGAGATAATTATCTCGTAATAACGAGATAACTAACTCGTAATAACGAGATAACTAACTTGTAATAACGAGATAACTAACTCCTTATTACAAGATAACTATCTCGTTATTATTAGTTAACAAGCTTGTTTGTTTGTTTGATTTGATTCTTTACGTCCCATCAACAATCTTTCAGTTAAACCGGGACGGGTCTTCCAGGGTTGAACCAGTACCAAGCTAGGATAATTGTGTCTTGCTCAAGGACCACAACACAGTGACGCAGGTGAGGTTCGAACCCGCGGCCTCTTGGTCTCGAGTCAAGCACTCTACCACTGAGCCACTGCGCTCCCTAACTAGCTCTTAATTACGATATTACTTCTTTGGCACCAGGTGTCCTGGAAGTCTGCGACAGTGCCAGAGACAGTAGCAGACCAGTGCACTGAACTCGAGAAGGTCTGTAGAAGTCTAAACTGGTCTTAACCTGATTGACACAGAGAAATCCTGGATGTTTGTGACAGTCCAAGCGTCTGCATTGCTCTTGGGAGGGTCCATACATGTCAAAACTCGTTTAAGCTTGTTTAACACGAGGGATTGCTATAAGTATGTGACTGTGTCAGGGATATTCTTATTGATTTCGGAGGGTCCATAGAGGTCGAAACCAGTCTTTAGTTGGTTTTTTTTGCACCAGGGATCCTGGAAGTCTGAGACGGTGCCAGAGGCAGTTGCAGACCATGTAATAAATTAGAAATGGTCCCTAGATGTCTAAACTGGTCTTAGCTTCTTTTTTTTTCTTCTTTTTTAACTTCTGACACAGTCACATACTTACAGGAATCCCCGTGTCAAACAAGCTTAAATGAATTTTGACCAGTATGGACCCTCCCAAGAGAAATGCACCGGATTGGGATTCTCTCTGGGACTGTCACAAACTTCCTGGATTAAGAGTACCTATCCTTCATATGTATTGTTGTGAGACAAGGCAATCCCACCCGAGGACCAGAATAATTCGTCAGAAACGAGGCTCTACCGAGTTTCTGGCCAAATTATTCAGGTCTGAGGGCGAGATTCCCTTGTTCTACAACAATGGGAGTCAGTTTGTTTTCTGGAATTCCATGTAAAAAGGATTTGATCACAAATGACTCTTGCAACTTTTAGGATCAAAGTAACATTGTATTTGTATGTGCATCGGTCACTGATATAATCTGAGAGAGCTATTAATTTACTCTTTGTTGATTAGATCAGGCACCCCGCCCACCTTTTTCACAAGGGTATTCAGAACTGCAATATGGCTATCTAAATTAAAACCTTTTATAAATAGGTCTTTTATTATTGGTAATAACATTAGGAAACAACTTCTAAAGTAAAATATGTATTTAAAGATAAAAATGATTCCATCAATGCATATATTATAAGCATAAGTGTATATGCAGTTTCTGGTAATATTGCCAGAATAGCTGCAGTTTTGCCAGAATTATGGCAATATTGCCTGAATTCCAGCAATACTAATTTCATGCAAAATCCAATATTATCACACTGTTGCGGCACTATTGCTGCATTTTTTTTCTAGAAGGCGTGTTTAATCAGATGCAGAAATAGGCGTAAACATAGTTTGACGCCTAAAAACAGAAGCAAAATAACATTTCATTTATGCACCAGTCATTTGTATGCCCCACCCCCTTGCGGCCGGGGATAATGGGGACATAGCGGGGCTTAATTGCTGGGAAATGACCTACAATGTGTCCCCGCACTGCCGTGGGTGTGCCGGTGTCCCAGTTTATCTTGCCCCCTGGACAGCTTGCCCCCGGGGGGCAAGCCAACCGCGGTTGACTTGCCCCCCGGGGGCAAGCTGTCCCGGGATATCTTGCCCCCCGCCCTGGTTATCTTCACCCCCGGGGGGCAAGCTGTCCAGGCCGGTTTATCTTACCCCCCGCCCAACACAAGTAAAAATATATACATGTTATTTTGTTATTTTTCTGTATCATTTGAATGAATTCAGATCCTCCATAAGTCATAAATTAAGAAATTGGTGCCTGTGGGGTTAATATTGGTAAAACTTTAACATCATCTTGAATAAAAATATCAAGATTAAGTGATTTTAAGCTTAATTATTTTGCTAATACTACTTATTTTAAACTATCTGAATGTGATGATGTATCAATTATAAACATAATTCAAGTCAAATTTAGCTGTTTTCTTTGTAGCATTGTTCTATATGCTTAGTTGCAGGGGTGGGGGGTAAGCTGTCCAGGCCAGTTTATCTTGCCCCCCACCACCTGGGCATCAAAGTAAAAGTATTGTGCCTATACTACTTATTTTAAACTATCTGAATGTGAAGATGTATCAATCTAAAACATAATTCAAGTCAAATTCAGCTGATTTCTTTGTCGGATTGTTCCATATACTTAGTTACAGGGGTGGGGGGTAAGCTGTCCAGGCCAGTTTA
The DNA here is from genome assembly GCA_964019695.1 of Loripinus fragilis. NCBI lineage: Eukaryota > Metazoa > Mollusca > Bivalvia > Lucinida > Lucinidae > Loripinus > Loripinus fragilis. The sequence continues at coordinate 22,679,273 of OZ026518.1, forward strand.
TCTTGCCCCCACCCACCTGGGTATCAAAGTAAAAATATTGTGCCTATTCTTCTTATTTTAAACTATCTGAATGTGAAGATGTATCAATAATTAACATAATTCAAGTCAAATTCAGCTGTTTTCTTTGTCAGATTGTTCTGTATGCTTAGTTGCAGGGGTGGGGGGGTAAGCTGTCCAGGCCAGTTTATCTTGACCCCCACCCACTTGGGTATCAAAGTAAAATTATTTTGCTAATTCTACTTATTTTAATCTATCTGATTGTGAAGATGTATCAATCTAAAACATAATTCAAGTCAAATTCAGCTGATTTCTTTGTCAGATTGTTCCATATACTTAGTTACAGGGGTGGGGGGGTAAGCTGTCCAGGCCAGTTTATCTTGACCCCCACCCACCTGAGTATCAAAATAAATTTTTTTTGCTAAGTTTTCTCATTTTAAACTATCTGAATGTGATCATATATCAATCAAACCTAAATAACAACCAAGTCCCCACCCCCTTCCTGGACAGCTGGCCCTTATAATCTTCACTTCTGGGGTCTTGTCCTTTATTCTATGTCAGCTTGTGTCACACAAAATTAAGTTAATATGCTGGTAGTACCATTTTTCTTGGTAATTCCATTTGAAAATAAATCTAGTAACAGCAAAGTATCCGTTTTTTTAGCATATTTAACATTGTATTGTATTGTATAAGAAACAATGTAACAAAGAAATCAGCTGAATTTGACTTGAATTATGTTTATAATTGATATGTCATCACATTCAGATAGTTTAAAATGAGAAAACTTAGCAAAATAATTTTACTTTGATACTCAGGTGGGTGGGGGTCAAGATAAACTGGCCTGGACAGCTTACCCCCCAACCCTGTAACTAAGAGTACAGAATAATCCTACAAAGAAAACAGCTGAATTTGACTTGAATTATGTTTATAATTGATACATCATCACATTCAGATAGTTTAAAATGAGAAAACTTAGCAAAACAATTTTACTTTGATACGCAGGTGGGTGGGGGTCAAGATAAACTGGCCTGGACAGCTTACCCCCCACCCCTGTAACTAAGTCAGATAGATTTAAATAAGTAGAATAAGCAAAATAATTTTACTTTGATACCCAAGTTGGGGGGGGGGGGGGGGGCAAGATAAACTGGCCTGGATAGCTTACCCCCCCACCCCTGCAACTAAGTATACAGAACAATCTGGCAAAGAAAACAGCTGAAGTTGACTTGAATTATGTTTATAATTGATACATCATCACATTCAGATAGTTTAAAATGAGAAAACTTAGCAAAATAATTTTACTTTGATACCCAGGTGGATGGGGGGTCAAGATAAACTGGCCTGGACAGCTTACCCCCCCGCCCTACCCCTGTAACTAAGTATACAAAACAATCCGACAAAGAAAACAGCTGTATTTCACTTGAATTATGTTTATAATTGATACATCATCACATTCAGATAGTTTAAAAAAAGTATTATTAGCAAAATAATTTTACTTTGATACTCAGGTGGGTGGGGGGCAAGATAAACTGGCCTGGACAGCTAACCCCCCCACCCCTGTAACTGATTATACAGAACAATCTGACAAAGAAAACAGCTGAATTTCACTTGAATTATGTTTATAATTGATACATCATCACATTCAGATAGTTTTAAATGAGAAAACTTAGCAAAATAATTTTACTTTGATACTCAGGTGGGTGGGGGTCAAGATAAACTGGCCTGGACAGCTTACCCCCCACCCCTGTAACTAAGTATATGGAACAATCCTACAAAGAAAACAGCTGAATTTCACTTGAATTTTGTTTAAAATTGATACATCTTCACAATCAGATAGATTAAAATAAGTAGAATTAGCACAAAAATTTTACTTTGATACCCAAGAGCGTGGGGGGGCAAGATAAACTGGCCTGGACAGCTTACCCCCCACCCCTATAACTAAACATACAGAACAATCTGACAAAGAAAACAGCTGAATTTGACTTGAATTATGTTTATAATTGATACATCTTCACATTTAGATAGTTTAAAATAAGTAGAGTAAGCAAAATAATTTTACTTTGATACTCAGGTGGGTGGGGGTCAAGATAAACTGGCCTGGACAGCTTACCCCCCACCCCTGCAACTAAGTATACGGAACAATCCGACAAAGAAAACAGCTGAATTTGACTTGAATTATGTTAATAATTGAAACATCTTCACATTCAGATAGTTTAAAATAAGTAGAATTAGCACAATACTTTTACTTTGATACTCAGGTGGATGGGGGGGCAAGATAAACTGGCCTGGACAGCTTACCCCCCACCCCTGTAACTAAGTATATCCAACAATCCGACAAAGAAATCAGCTGAATTTGACTTGAATTATGTTTTAGATTGATACATCTTCACATTCAGATAGTCAAAAATAAGTAGTATAGGCACAATACATTTACTTTGATGCCCAGGTGGGTGGGGGGGGCAAGATAAACTGGCCTGGACAGCATACCCCCCACCCCTGCAACTAAGCATACAGAGCAATCCGACAAAGAAAACAGCTGAAGTTGACTTGAATTATGTTTATAATTGATACATCATCACATTCAGATAGTTTAAAAAAAGTATTATTAGCAAAATATTTTTACTTTGATACTCAGGTGGGTGGGGGGCAAGATAAACTGGCCTGGACAGCTTACCCCCCACCCCTGCAACTAATTATACAGAACAATCTGACAAAGAAAACAGCTGGATTTCACTTGAATTATGTTTATAATTGATACATCATCACATTCAGATAGTTTAAAATGAGAAAATTTAGCAAATTAATTTTACTTTGATACTCAGGTGGGTGGGGGCAAGATAAACTGGCCTGGACAGCTTACCCCCCACCCCTGTAACTAAGTGTACGGAACAATCCTACAAAGAAAACAGCTGAATTTCACTTGAATTATGTTTAAAATTGATACATCTATACAATCAGATAGATTAAAATAAGTAGAATTAGCACAATAATTTTACTTTGATACCCAAGAGGGTGGGGGTCAAGATAAACTGGCCTGGACAGCTTACCCCCCACCCCTACCACTAAACATACAGAACAATCTGACAAAGAAAACAGCTGAATTTGATTTGAATTATGTTTTTAATTGATACATCATCACATTCAGATAGTTTAAAATGAGAAAACTTAGCAAAAAAATTTACTTTGATACGCAGGTGGGTGGGGGTCAAGATAAACTGGCCTGGACAGCTTACCCCCCACCCCTGTAACTAAGTCAGATAGATTTAAATAAGTAGAATAAGCAAAATAATTTTACTTTGATACCCAAGTGGGTGGGGGGCAAGATAAACTGGCCTGGACAGCTTACCCCCCACCCCTGCAACTAAGTATACAGAACAATCCGACAAAGAAAACAGCTGAAGTTGACTTGAATTATGTTTATAATTGATACATCATCACATTCAGATAGTTTAAAATGAGAAAACTTAGCAAAATAATTTTACTTTGATACTCAGGTGGGTGGAGGTCAAGATAAACTGGCCTGGACAGCTTACCCCCCATCCCTGTTACTAAGTATACAAAACAATCTGACAAAGAAAACAGCTGAATTTCACTTAAATTATGTTTATAATTGATACATCATCACATTCAGATAGTTTAAAAAAAGTATTATTAGCAAAATAATTTTACTTTGATACTCAGGTGGGTGGGGGGCAAGATAAACTGGCCTGGACAGCTTACCCCCCACCCCTGTAACTAATTATACAGAACAATCCGACAAAGAAAACAGCTGAATTTCACTCGAATTATGTTTATAATTGATACATCATCACATTCAGACAGTTTAAAATGAGAAAACTTAGCAAAATAATTTTACTTCGATACCCAAGTGGTTTGGGGGCAAGATAAACTGGCCTGGACAGCTTACACTCCACCCCTGCATCTAAGCATACAGAACAATCTGACAAGGAAAACAGCTGAATTTGACTTGAATTATGTTTATAATAGATATATCATCACATTCAGATAGTTTAAAATGAGAAACTTAGCAAAATAATTTTACTTTGATACTCAGCTGGGTGGGGGTCAAGATAAACTGGCCTGGACAGCTTACCCCCAACCCCTGTAACTAAGTATACAGAACAATCCGACAAAGAAAACAGCTGAATTTCACTCGAATTATGTTTATAATTGATACATCATCACATACAGACAGTTTAAAATGAGAAAACTTAGCAAAATAATTTTACTTCGATACCCAAGTGGTTGGGGGGCAAGATAAACTGGCCTGGACAGCTTACCCTCCACCCCTGCATCTAAGCATACAGAACAATCTGACAAGGAAAACAGCTGAATTTGACTTGAATTATGTTTATAATAGATACATCTTCACATTTAGATAGTTTAAAATAAGTAGAATTAGCAAAATTATTTTACTTTGATAACCAAGTGGGTGGGGGCAAGTTAAACTGGCCTGGACAGCTTACCCCCCACCTCTGTAACTAAATATACGGAACATTGCGACAAAGAAAATAGCTGAATATGACTTGAATTATGTTTATAATAGATACAACTTCACATTCAGATAGTTTAAAATAAGTAGAATTAGCAAAATAATTTTACTTTGATACCCAAGTGGGTGGGGGGCAAGATAAACTGGCCTGGACAGCTTACCCCCCACCCCTGCAACTAAGCATACAGAACAATCCGACACAGAAAACAGCTGAATTTGACTTGAATTATGTTTACAATTGATACATTATCACATTCAGATAGTTTAAAATAAGTAGTATTAGCAAAATAATTAAGCTTAAAATCACTTAATCTTGATATTTTTATTCAAGATGATGTTAAAGTTTTACCAATATTAACCCCACAGGCACCAATTTCTCACTTTAAGACTTGTATAGGACCTGAATTCATTAAAATGATACAGAAAAATAACAAAATAACATACATATATTTTTACTTGTGGTGGCGGGGGGCAAGATAAACCGGCCTGGACAGCTTGCCCCCCGGGGGTGAAGATAACCAGGGTGGGGGCCAAGATATCCCGGGACAGCTTGCCCCCCGGGGGACAAGCTGTCCAGGGGGGCAAGATAAACTGTTACACCGGGTCGTAAATTTCTGGCATAAATAGGCCACAACTGACAGAACTTGTCCAAAATGTCCTCTTAACAGCGCACCTAAACATCTACCTTTATAGGCCACTGGCTGGATATGGTTTACCTCCCCCCCCCAGGGGGAATTTTGTAGACCATATTTTTCTTGAAGCCCAATGTCTTGCGAGGATTTTGCAACATGTTAGCCCTCTGACAATGGCAGCGTTAAGCTGTAACAGCCTGTTACATACGTTACCCTACAAAATATTTGATAATTAAAATTCTTTTTAAGACTTCAGAAAAGTGCAAAAGATAAGGTAAGATTTCCAAATTGGTTATATTTTCTAAATAAGCTATTACTGGGCCACAGATAATGACATTTGAAAACAAATAAAGTCACCTCCAATGTAGTGTATGTTACATTTTTTCATTGAACCCCCTTTTAAATGATAAATGCATCTAATATAGTTTGTCTTAAATTTTATTGAAACCAGCTTATGTTAATTAATTTGGTATTACATTAAAGATTTTTTATTCACCTTTTCAAAACTGCAAGCATTACGTTTCTATCTTATATACTTTTTGAGTTATTAGATGATTAACATAGTACCCCCCATATCACAGAAAAATGTAAAATTTAATTCTCCAGGCCTTGCGCTGGCTATAGACCCCACTTCCCCCCAGGGGGAATTTCGTACACTATGACTTCCAGATACTACATTATATAAGCCACAAAATGAAATATGTTAGCTCTCTGAGAGTGGCAGCGTTAGCAGGTAACATCATGTTACGTATGTTACCCGCAAAATAACATTAAATTTTCCTGATAATGTCTCCAACATGACATATTCACACTTTTTTTGAAGTCTGGCACAGGTTTAAGAACCTCTTATAGCACAGTAACATAATTTTAGCAATTATTTTATAAATGTCTTGAGTTTTTGCCGTTGTATATGTTACTTAGTGTTTCATATGTTATTTCCAAGTATCAGTATGGCAGTTATTGACTATACATGTATTACATCCGTCAGTGAATATAGTAAATCTATAAGGCTGCTATTCAAATGAAATAAAGTTCCTTATTATGGTGTCTTACACTATTTTACAGCCTAGGTTACATATGTTACTCTCTGAATACCATTAAACATTCAAGATATGGTCTCCAAAACGGCCTGCTTGTACTTATTTGCATGCTGGCACAGGTCCATGTACTTCTTTTCACTCTGGCTTATTTGCTGAGGAAGTAGCTCAAACATAAACTACCATAAACCCTCTTTTCTTTTATAGAGACATCAAATATAGTTGACATAATACTCATGGAAAGTTTTAACATTCAGTGCAATGTGCGAGTAACAACAAAGAAAACCCATCAGGTAGAAGTTCTAGAGCAAATCTTCATATATTATCCAAGGGTTTTAAAGAATTTTCCTATACAACTTATTACTCCTCTGTCAGATTTATCTTGCAAGGATTTTGCAATATGCTAGCACTCTGGTAATAGCACCATTACCATGTAACAGCCAATTATATATATATTACCCATCAACATCTCTGATAATTTTAGTAAATGACATGACATCTGAAAAGTGCAAACCATAAGGTAAGATTTCCAAATTGGCTATATCTTCCAAGTAAGCTTTTTTTGCATCACAGATATGGACCTTTGAAAACAAATATGCACCCAAAGTGTTATGTATGTTACTTTTGTTCTTTATTCCTATATAAATTATTTATGAAACTAATATAGTTTGATATTTTTTTAATGTGAATGTGCTTACTAACTCATTTTGTATTAAAGAATGTTTATGTACCTTTTGGAAACTGCAAATATTATGTTTCTATCTTTTATAAGGTTTGAGTTGTTGAGTTTTTAACATGGTAACACCATATCACACAAACTGTGAAATATAATTCTGTGGCTCTTTTGTTAGGGTACAATCAAGTTATCTTTCACCCAGAGGTATTTGATTTCCTTCTCATTCATTTTCCGCACATTTTGTCCAGATCTGGAAAGCCTCACTTGTTTTCATGGGAAAGACTTGATAATTCAATCTTTGTATGTACAGCTTAAGGACAGAAAAGCAGTGTGGAGGTCAGCTCATGTTCATGCCATTTGAAATAGTCAGTATATGTGTATGGCTTTGGTACTTTTTTCAGGAACATGTCGTACTGCAGCTTATTCACAATTACATAAATAGCACATGTTAGGGCTTCATATCACTGATGAGTGCCTAGAGCAATTCTTTATTTGTTTTCCTACCCTTCTTAGAATGTTGATGCACTAGTGGGGTAGGGGTTCTCTATCAGTTTTCCGTGGTACTAACACATCGGCACATTGGTAGTGTTACAATCTGTTAAATAGTGTATTACTGTAAATCTCTTCCCCCATATTGTGGCCAATGCTGTTGACATTCAGAAGGTGCACCTTTTGTTGCATACACCATTAATGAACAAAACACCCAGGTTATCCTCTGCGAGAATGTTTGTAAGACTTTATGGACTGCTGCTTATACATAGTTATTTATGTATCAGTGACGAAACCAACATGCCCTGCCTTTACTGCCTGATTGAATACTGGTGCCATCAGATCCATGAAGGTGACAGGAAAAGCTATTATGCTCTGTAGTTACGGCATTAACATCAACGTTATGTGCAGCACTACATGGCCAATCTAATGTTGGTTCAATGTGTGATTGCAAGCCATGCTGAAGTTTGGACTTGTCAGTGTTGGTGGAAAATCTATCAGGAGCTGACAGTGACCAATGTACAGGTCCCAGAAGGAACGGCAGTGTCAACTCAACATTATGTCCAATAGAAATAAGGTCATGCTTACCAAAGACGCTCCTTTAAGCTCTCATTTGGCTGTTTACGTTTTGTAAATTGGGCAATTTCTTCTTGCTTGACCTCGCAAGCATCAAAACTTTATTAGCTTGGATTATTTTATGGGGTATGTGAAAGACAGATTTTCTTTAACTAAAAGTGAGTCAATGAAGTCTGCAACAGCCTTCCTGCCAATGTCATCAGCCTCAATAAGATCCTAAGCTATGCCAGGCTTAGCAGGCACATCGAAAGACAAAAAGTACAGTTCATTGTCTTCAAAACTAGAACTATAAGGATTGGTGAGGCCTGAAACTGCCTCTAGTACTCATTCTACTTTGCATCTGAGCAGATTGAATATTTCATTTCAGTGCATTGAAGAGTTGTTTCAATACATAGTATATTGAGCTCTGATGTGATGAGTAATACACCATTCCATCTGTAGTACGAAGCGTAGTTCTAGTTGCTGAAGCCTATAATATCTCTTTATTGTTTGCCTGATAGTTATGTCAAAAGCATTTCTCAAGCAAAGAACAAATGGTTGTGACACACTAAACCCATTTTGTTCGAGAAGTTCTTTGCATCTGCCATGTGTATCAACTTTTATGAGTGTAATCAGTTACACAGGTACATATTGTGCGTAGTTGTTGTGATCGTTTGCAATGAACATTGGGAACAAGGCATACAGATAGAGATGACATGCAATTCAAAGTTGTTGTCCTTGTAGCCCTAATCAGTGTCAACACCATCTGAATTATAGCCATATACCTTGCCCAGAACTGAGCTGTTTCACAGTGACTGTCTTTCAGAACTTCCGATTTGAATGCATGGGATCTATACTGTTTGTGTGAGCAAACAGTGAAGGTTGATAGATCACATTATATTATTAGTTTAAGTCACCATAAATTAATAAGGAACTTCAATTTATTTCAGCTTTATAAATTTTCTAAATTCTCTGACAGACTTTATACATGTATAGTCAACAACTTCTATACAGATACTCAAAATAATTTATGTATCATTTGGTAACACACATAGCAGTTAAAGCTCAAGACATTTATTAAATGAATACTTAAAATAGGTAAACCTTCTTAAAAGAAGTACATAAACCTGTGCAAGCATGCAAATAAGTAAAAACAGGGCTTGTTAGAGACATTAACTTATATGTTTAATGCTATTTTGAAGGTAACATACATAACATTGACCTGAAAAATAGTGTAAGCGACATTAATAAAGAACTTTAAATCAATTAAGTAGCAGCCTTATAGATTTACTATATTCTGTGACAGATGTAATACACATTTAGTCAATAAATACCATATTGACACTCGGAAATAAAGCAGGAAACACTAAGTAACGTATACAACGGTAATTACTCAGTACATTTATAAAATTAATACTAAAAATATGTAACTGTGTTATACGAAGTTCATAAACCTGTGTCAGCATGCAAATATGTACGAACATGTCATGGTTGAGACATTATCAGGGACGTTTAATGGTTTAATGCTATTTTGGGGGGTAACGTATATAACGTGCTGTTACACGTTAACGCTGCCACTCTCAGAGGGCTAACATATTTTATTTTGTGTCTTATATAATGTAGTTCCAGAAAATCATAGTGTGCGAAATTCCCCCTGGGGGGGGAGGGGGGTCTATAGCCAGCTCAAGGACTATTATATATGCCAATATAAACCAAAAGGGTGCAACTTGGCGGTTTTGGTGGTCAATTCACTAAAATTTCCAAGGAGGGAGGAGTCCAAGTTTTAAGGCACTTTGTAAATTTCCGGGGGGGGGGTCTGGATCTCCAGGCCCCCACCCCCACCTCTCTATGGATTCATAATTCAGAAATCGACAGAATCAGTAGAAACGATAGATGCTCCCAAAATATACGGTTGTTCGATAAGGGTTGCAAGTTGATATCTCTAATAGTGTTAATGGTATGCTCTGGAGAAAATTCATTTATATCAAAGGGCAATAACTTCTTTATTATGCAAAAAGAGAGTTATGGTTCTTGTACTCTGTATCTTTCCTCATCGAGATCTATCTACCATTGAAGTTTCAAGTTGATACCTATTATACATGTAGTTGTTGTATTATGCTCCAGACAAAATTTAATTGTGAAAAATAACAAAGTACAATAACTCCTAAATTATGTGAAAAAGAGGTACAGTTCTCGTACACATCGCTTCTCCTCATCGAGATCTAGTGAAGTCTCAAGTTTATACCTCTTATAGTTTCTGTGTTTTGCTCTGGACAGAATATTTGTAAATTCTCTGAAACCACTGAACCAACTAAAGCCAAATTTCATGTAGAACCACCATGGGATAGGGGAAAAGACCGAAAGCTTATTCAAATGATTAAGGTCACTTGTGGTTATTCATTATTGTCAACCCCTGGGGGCTGGGCATTTAGCCGAAACTTTACCACAAATTTGGCACACAGTGCATGGCTTTGAAAATTGAAAAGTTAAAAGCCCAGCTTTTCCCGGCCCCGAGGGGCGGGGGATACAAATGGCTGTTGCATTATCGTCAACCCCGGGGGCGGGGGCATTTAGCAGGGATTTAAAAATTGAAAAGTGAAAAGCCCCGCTATTCTCCAGCCCCAAGGGGTGGTGGATATAAATGACTGGTGCATAATTGTTGGGATTTGAAACTAACGTCTCTATTGAGAAAGACGTCGTGGCGCAAAAAACGGTGTAATGTCTTTCGTCTCATTGTTGTTGCATTTGAGTGATGTCAGAAATGCTATTTCATGACGTTATTCAACACTGTGAGAATGACATATTTATAATATTTAGGCGTAAATTGGTCTGAAAACAGCTAAATATTGTTAAAGTTTGAAGTTGGCACTTGGATGGCATGAGCAAGTCATGTGGATGGGACAGGACATGAAGGTCACGTGGATGTGATAAGGAAATTCCGCACTGCGTTGTGCCTATAGAACATCTTGTATTGAGCAATAAGTGGGTTAGAATCCCCTCTGCCAATCGGGTTAAGACCAGTTTAGACTTCCAGGGACCTTCTCCAGTTCACTGCACTGGTCTGTGACTGTCTCTAACATTGTTGCAGACTTCCAGGATCCCTGGTGCCAAACAAGTTATCTCATAATTACGAGTTAGTTATCTCGTTATAACGAGTTAGTTATCTCGTTATTACGAGTTAGTTATCGCGTTATTACGAGATAATTATCTCGTTATTACGAGAAAAATATCCTGTTTTTATGAGATAGTTCTCACTTTATTTGTTAAGACTAGTTTTGACCTTTATGGACCCCCCCCCCCCCCAATTCAATGGGACTGAGACTGTTTCTGGCACAGTTGCAGACTCCCATGCATATCCAGTGCCAAACAAAGTCAACCCAGTTTCGACCTCTAACCAGTTTCGACCTCTATGCTCCCGTGTAAATGCACCGATGTCCGACTTTCTGTGTCATCTCTCAGACTTCCAGGAATTCCTAGTGTCAATCGGGTACGACCAATTTATACTTCAAGGGACCCCTATATACTCGCAGATTTCCAGGATTCCTGGTGCCAATCGGGTTTAGACCAATTTAAGATCTCAATTTAAAGCCTCCTGGAAATTTCGCCAGTTCAAGCACTAGTCTGCGACTGTCTCTGACACCGTCACAGATTTCCAGGATCTCCGATGCCAAACACTTAAGACCAGTTTTGCCCTCTCTGGACTCCCCCGAGTCACAAGCACATGTATTCGACTGCCCCTGATGTCAATGCAGACTTCGAGGAATCCCTAATGCCAAACAAGTTTAGGCAAGTGTCGCCCTCTATAGACCCCTAAGCTCAATGTACCAGTCTGCGACTGTCTCTGGCGCCCTGGCAGACTTCCAGGAATCTCTGGTGCCAAACAAGTTATCTCGTAATAACAAGTTAGTTTACTCGTAATTACGAGATAGTTATCTCATTATAACGAGTTAGTCATCTCGTTAATTATCTCATTAATACGAGTTAGTATTCTCGTTATTACGAGATAATATTCTCGTTATTACGAGATATATATATTTTCTTGTTATTACAACTTAACTTTCTCGTTTTAACGAGTAAATCATCTCGTTATTATGAGTTAGTTATCTCGTTATTACGAGTTAGTTATCTCGTTATAACGAGATATATATATTTTTTTAAAAGTGGACCTTCTAGGCTTTCGTAAAATGCCTTTCAAAATGCATAAAGTTATATTTTTTTACAGAAATGCCTTTCAAAATGCATAAAATTGTATTTTTTTTCCAGAAAAAAAAAAATAAAAAAAAATATGTGTGCCTACCCTACCTAAAATTTTCAGTCCCGTAACCCAAAACACACTAATTTTTTTATTTGGCCTGAGTGAACAAATATAGGGAGGCTTATCTGTAAGTTTTTTTTCAATTTTGATAGCTGTAATATCCATGTAGCCTTTTTTCAACTTTGTTTGCTGTGTATTTATAGACATGATATAGCAAATGCACAAAACCTCCTTTAAAAAGCCCATGATGACATATCCAGCAGGGCTAGAGGCCTCAATCTTGGTCCGAGTCTTTATCTACGCACATTCCTTGTGTATGCGAGCAGTGAAGGATCTTACATCTGTGCATCTGCTGGCTTATATATATATTCATTTTTTTAAATCATCATATAAATTATATCACAAGTTCATATTGTGATTTGTGCCAGATTTTTGAATGATGTATATAAATAATATAACTTGTGAAAAATAATTAATTCTTCGCAAAAGTTGGATAATTTTGCATGCTTTTTATGTGGACTGTGGTTCTTTCTTAAATATTTCATGAATACTATCCAAGTGTCAAACAGTATCAAAATGTCAAACAGTTTGGATTCAGATCAGGCTGGACATTTTGATGTTTTATCTGGCCTGATCTGGGTCCAAGCTGTTTGCAAAGGTTATTAGTAGACAACAAAAGTCGCCCCCATCTTGTAATGATTTGCAACTCACTTAATCTCTGTTACATATATTTTCAGCTGTGATATTTGTGTTAGATAGTAGTAACAAAGAAAGATTACAAGAAGCTTATAATGAATTAGCTAAACTGGTGCAAGAAAAAGAATTGAAAGAAGCTTCTCTTCTCATCTTTGCTAATAAACAGGTATGTTATAAATGGGAATCGAGCTTTGGCCACCAGCTATATAGAGTGCATAATCAAAAGGTTTTCTTGTTTCTCAACCAAAATATACGTTGTGGTTACTCAAAACAACCGCCTCAATGAGATGGTTTTGGATAAGAAAATAATCACAAATTTACGATTAAAAGGGTTTGTTATCTGGACTTATGGTGAGTGCACATGCTTGTTAAAGCATTCATTGTTGTAATATGCTCAAAAGGCTTTTCTTTATACTGATTTTCTGGCATTAATTTTTAGCTTCAATAAGATCAAAAACACAATTGGTCACACCAAGCTTTTAAACATGTTATAAAGGTATGACAAATACATACAGTACGTTTATTGACATGTCATTTTAATCAACTATGGGCTGGATCATGAGATTTAGTAAGTTTAAAATGGCATAGGCGAGCCACAATGACTCAGATGAGCTTGCACAAGTATACAGGCTCATCAGAGCCATTGCTGCTTGCATACACAAAGTATGATAGCCGATTAGGATTCAGACCAAATGTGTCATCTAGCCCCACTGGATAGCTGTGCATGTTTGTTGAAAAAAAAAAAACAATATGGTAAATAATCTAAAATTTGGAACACTTCTCTTTCTGTTCTCAATGAAATGATGGTTATCAGGGCTGAAACTCACAAAATGCTTGTCAGAATAGCAAATAGAGAAGATCTTGATCAGATGATCAGACTGCTTCTTCAGAGCAGTCTGGTCTGGGTCTGTGCTGTTTGCCTAGGCCTTTTTTGGTAGGCAACTGGTGTTCCAAATTTTTGAACATTTACCATATGCACCAGCTAATTTAGTATAATTTAGTTATTACTCAGCATGCAGAGTTATGGGAGGCGCTTGAAGAATTAACTCTCTATTCTTTCAGGATCTGCCATCATGTGTATCTATAGAGGAATTGACAGAGAATTATGGTTTATTTAAACTGTGTTGTAACCGTAGCTGGCACATACAGGCCTGTGATGCTAATGCTGGCACTGGGCTGGAAGAGGGCTTAGAGTGGCTTTCAAGGCAGATTGTTGCTACTGGGGGGCACGACCTTGCTGAACATTTTACTCAATGAATAAAAAATATCTGAAACTATCATGAGTTTTTTGGTCTATTTCTCAACCCCAATAAAAATGGATTTGTATTTCATTAGGATTTCTTATAATAATTACAGTAAAATTGTGATACAGTAAAACCTGTGTAAAACAGCCACCCTCAAAAAGACAAAAAATGGTTTTCAAGACCGATTATGGTTTAATGCAGGTCAAAAGTATTGCAGAATGCTCCAAGGGGAGTATTCTTTTCATTAAGCTACCAGTTGTCATTAAGATCTTTGTTTTGACTATTTTTGAGAGGTTTTACTGTAATTCTAAATCATCTTGCTGAGGAAGAGAGAGCTGGTTGCTTTTCTTGTGTTGTAGAGGAGTGCAGAGGACTTGTCTCAAGATTGAGGGGTTGTGGGCTCAAACTTCACCAGGGGCACTGCATTGTGTCCTTGAAAAAGCACACTTTATCCACTGCTAAGTACTGGTTCAACTCAGGATGACCCATCCCAACATGGCTGAAAAGGTGTTGACTGGGACATAATCAAAACAAACACAATAAATTGTGTTCTGGCTATCCGTGTTCTGTCTCTCTTCCTCAAGGTGACGTGGGTCTGTCTGCAGTCTGTGATTGTGACATTTCCTGGTTACTTTCTGATTGCTTGACTTCTGCCAAATAGGGGAGCGTAGTGACTCAGTGGTCACTCCGTTGTGTCTTAAAGCAAGGCATTTATCCTAGCTTAGTACTGGTTCAATCCAAGCTGACCCGTCCCTATATAACTGAAAGATTGTTGATGGTACATAAAGAATCAAATCAAACAAAACTTCTGCCGACTTAAATTTAAGATATATTGCATATAGATTATAGAGAGTATTTTTGAATTGTTTCCCTATATATATGTTGTGGATACATAAAAGAACAGTCCCAGTTAGACTTCTGTTATATAGCTATAACATATAAATTGCTGTCAAATAAAATTCACAAGCCAACTCCTTTAACCCTTTGTATATGAGAAACCCCTAAATGGGTACTTTTACAAACAATGAAGACCCAGATGAAATGTTGCGTCATGCCTCATTGAATGAGTAACATACCCAAGTGTTCAAAAAATTAATTAAGGTACTGGTAATCTCATTAGCATAGTATCAGCTGACTTGGAGCTGTTGTTTGAAGCAATTCTTGAGATAGCCGGATGATGGACCGATAAACAATTAATGACAAAAAAGCTCAACTTGAGCGATTTAACGCTTGGGTGAGCTAAAAACTGGCAGTTGCCTTTAAATCATTGCGTAGCATTTCAGATTTTACCTTTGTTCTGCTGACTAAATTGCTATGCCACACCCAGGTCTGTTGTTTAGCTAGTTATGTAGCAGGACTCAATTTACTACAATCGTAATGAAATCAAAGGCATGATCCTGATTAGCTGTCTGCTGATCTTGGTCTACAGTTTTCAAAAGAGAATTATTCAGGTTCTGCAGGCCTAGGACAAGGGTTAAAGCTGACAATGACAGATGGTTATATTTGCCAATCCTAACCTTTTTACACTCCAGAGTGGCCAAACAGCCATGATTTTAGGCACTCTTTAGTGTAAAATGGTTAATAAATGGAGTAGGTTGCAGCAATTCTTTGTTTGCGAAAAAACTCTGATAATGTTTAAACAGGCCTCCAGATAAGATTGCGTAACTGAAAATTACTTTCTTATTTCTCAACCAAATCATATGTTGTGGGTACTCAAAAGAACGTCTCCATGAGACGGTTATTCTGAGCACCCAAAACACATGTTTAAAGTGACAGATAAGAAAACGATCACGATTTTACGCTGAAAAATTAACTTAACTGGCCCTATGTAAAAGCTTACATTGAAAAACACACACACTTAAAAAGTTATCAGAATCAAATATAACACATTGTAATTTTTGCAAAATAATGCCAACCTATCAAAATATTTCTGTGGATAAACAAGAGAAAATAATCAGATTTTTTTCTGTTTTCATATGAGCAGTTTAACTTCCATAGTTACAATACATATCGAAGCATTTTCTCTTTGATGAGGCATCCATTTCAAATGACTCACCAGTTAGAGGTTCTGTGTCTAAGAATATATGGAGTCACATTTGATCTAGTAAATTGTAGTTTCAATATATCAGCTAAAATGAGGCTCTATTTGGAATCATCCATGTATAATTGAAAGCTGACCTGCATCATACAATTATACTTTACAAAAAATGATAAATAGCAACCAACATGGACCATTTCCTCATCTTTACTGTCGTGCCAACCAAAAGTGACAGTGACATAATCTTTTGTAAACAATTGTTAAGTCAAATATTAACTTGTACACCCCACTTGCAATAACACGAGTTGATAGATCACTTGTGTATTAATCCTATCCTGTGGATAGGATTAATACACAAGTGATCTATCGATCATAAGTACCTGTTAGCTTTGTAAACAAAACATGACGTCACTGTCACTCTTGGCTGGCAGGACAGTATCTTTGAAGAGATATATTGGCACAGATATATTGACATCCTTCCTCTTACCATGCTAGTGCCAACAAATGTGACAGCTGATAACCTTTGCAAACCGTTTCGACCCAGATCTGGCCCAACAAAATGATGGGCCTGATCTGGATCCAAACTGTTTTACACTCCGGTGATATATACCTGAAGGATTATTTTTTGAAAAAGTAGTTTTTTTCTAAATCTCCAGACTATAAAATAAAGCAAAATTATGCAGGATACAATGAGTTGATATGCACAACTTCCTGGAGGATAGAACGATACATTCACAATTGTCTTTTTAGAGGTAAAAATGACAAAGATCCCGGATGGCAACATTTGTGCCTCGGCTAGCATTCCAAAAATAAGAGGTATTAAGCAAATAACATAGATCTAAGATTAGATGCCCTAATGTGCAGCATCTTTCAGGACTTTAGTTAAGAGTGCGTATAAAAAAATAATTTTC
Source organism: Loripinus fragilis (assembly GCA_964019695.1). Lineage (NCBI taxonomy): Eukaryota > Metazoa > Mollusca > Bivalvia > Lucinida > Lucinidae > Loripinus > Loripinus fragilis. The sequence goes on from OZ026518.1 coordinate 22,696,292, forward strand.
TTATTTCTCAACCAAAACATATGTTGTGGGTACTCAAAAGAACAGTCTCAATGAGACAGTTCTTTTGAGCACTCAAAACATAGGTTAAAACTGATGGATAAGAAAAATATTACTCACAATTTTATGCTCCAAATTTTTGCTTATCTAGATCTTTGTATTATAAAATTACATGTTTAAAAGAGTAAGATGAACAAAATTTATGGCGTACAATTGTAAATATTTTCCAACCAACCAGTTTTAACATGTTTTGGATGCTCAAAAGAACCCTCTCATTGAGACGATTCTTTTGAGTACCCACAACATGTTTTGTTTGAGAAATAAGAAAATTAATTTTTGGGTACGCACTTTTAACTAAAGGCCTGAAAATCATATTCAACAATAAATAAGGAAACTTCTCCCAACAACCTAGATCGGACAATAAATAATCAACCATTCCAATGTGATTAAAACAAGAAGTGTGAAAGGCTCTATAAATTCTAATTTTAGCCTAAATGGCATAATGGCCTGTATATTTGTAGTATATAACATCTAGTTTACCCCCCATATAGCTTGGCCTTGAGACTCCTAAGTGTATGTCCTTAAAACCAAAGACCAAAGATGTCATATTGGCCAGCTCATATGTTTTTGTTGTCACAAAATATACAATATACTGACAGAAGTTCTTTTATCACATGACGTCACATCTGGGAGTGATATAATGCCATGTATTAAAATTGATAAACCACTAGTGGTTTAAATATTTAGCAACATGGAATGATGATCCTAACAAAGTAGCATATAGACATTTTCACTCCAAAAATGCAATAACTAGTGTCCTATGATAAACATAATCTAACATTCATTGTCCTGTATTACTGAATTTATTAAACTGTTTGCAAAAAAAGCAATAAAATGCTCTGCAGGCCTCGCATTTTATCTCTTTTTCTCAACTTGTTTAATAAATTCAATTTTACATGAGCTCTTAATATGTAATATCCTATATATATCACAGATAGTTTTAAACATCACAAAATGCATTGATTTATAATATGTCCTGACAGTAGTCTCAGAAGATGAGAATTTACAACTCAATTTTATTTCACTGGTTTAACTTTTTGTCTGTCATAATAATTTTTGTAATCTGTTGATAGCCTTTGAGACGTTTTGGATCCACATCAGGCATAATAAAAAATGACAGGGCTGATCTGAATCGGAATTGTTTAACTCTAATGGTTTGTTTAGAAATGAAGGTGACCAAATATTTAGGAAAAATAAAGAACACCAAACCATGAAATATGGATGAGTGAAGTTGGCTTCTTTAGCTTTCAGTTATGTTGGGATGGGTCTTCCTGGGTTGAACCAGTACTAAGCAAGGATTAATGAGTCTTGCTCAAGGACACAACGCAGTGAGGCTCGAACCTGCGGCCCTTCTGTCTCGAGTCAAGCACTCTACCACTGAGCCACTGCGCTGCCTATAGTATGGGTGTAGATAAAGGCTTAGACCAATGTTTAGACTTCTAGCTTTGCTGGATACATCACAGTCAGCATGGGTGTTTATCAGGTATTTTAGCATATGCCATTTGTACCAAAATCTTGTGTGTTGGCTGATATCTTCTATATTAAGGAACCTTAAACCTTTGTAAACGGGAGATCCCTAAATGGGTACTTTTACAAATAGTGAAGACTCAGATGAAATGCGGCATTTCATCAGGGTCTACACTGTTTGTTGAGGTAAAAAAGATTTCCCCTTTACCGACCCATTTTACCGGTATGGGTCGGTTGAAAAATTATTTTATTTTACTTCCCAAATTCGATACCCATTAAACTTAATTGTAAATAGTCCTACTTTAGGCAATAGCATTAAATACACAAACAATTTGCAACTAAGAATACTGTTTACATTAGACAATTCTCTAAGTTTGCAAATTGCCAATGAATTTAAAAAAAAATAATTCGCAACTGAAAATTGAAATTAAATCTTTTGGGTAGGGCCCTTTTTTCAGGTTCGGTCGGGTAAGGGAAAACAAATAAAATTTTATTTTAGGCCTACGGAACCATAAGGCTCAGAACAAGCACATGCCTGTCAGTTCAAATATGACGCTTTTATCTGTGGATCTAAACAGAGTATTATAAAAGCGACAACACTGTTGACTACACACACACTGTCACGTTTCCAACGCTGTAGCATCAAGTTTTGACGACCAGGCAACTAAATCATCGACTTCCTTCTCCCAAGGTTCATCTTTAGCCTTCCCTGATGGTGGTGGTGGCATTGTTTCTGAATGGAACCCGGCTGCAAGAAGAAATTGAATCATATCATGCTATCTAAGGCATCTTCCTGGTTCCCCTTCCCAGCTGAAGGTGGGGGTGGTTGCATCTCTTGTGCTGTGAGAGAGAAAAATACCGTGTCCCGAGCACATGACGTACAGGTGGACTGATATTAGCTGTTACAGCCAAACAACATTAAATTTCAACCAACACAGCAGCGCAACAAGTAACACAATTAATAGTTAAAAGCAATGTTTCTGTAACAAAATGAGCTGTGACATGAGATTTCCAACAATGTGGTATGTGTGACCAGCAAAGCCTCAGATCAGCCTGCGCATACGCGCAGTCTGATCAGAGCCTTTGCTAGTCGCTTGAGTATTCTATGATTGTTAAGCTACTGACTGAATACCATTTGGAGTTTCTAAGCTTAAAAAGGAGGCTGCACAGGCTTGTCTGAGTCTATTCATGTCAAAATGCCACATTGTTGGAAATCACATGCCGTGGTTCTATTAATAGTTACAAGCAATGTTTCTGCAACAAAATGCTGTTAGCTCTTTGTAGACTGGAAACCTCTGCATGGGTACTTTGGCTAACAGTGACGACCCAGATGAAATGCCGCATAATAGGGTCTACACTACAGTTTTTGTTTTGTTTTGTTTTGTTGCTTTACATCCCAAGTCAACAGCTATGGTCATGGTGGGACAGTCAGTTCACTTAACCACACTTTTTCCTGGGCAAGCTTGAACAAGCAGTTAACCAGTACTTCGTGCACATACTTTCGCTTGTAACTGACAACAACCGTTCTTGAATGATTCAGCAGAAGGGAGGAGAATGACCGTAGAAATTATTTCATGATCAATCTCCATGAAAGTATGGGACCGGGCCGGGATCGAACTCGCGACCCCTAGATCAGCACATAGACTCGCATCTGTTGCCAGATACATTACTGACTGCGCTACGCGGCCCGGTCTACACTACAGTCAAACTTGACTTAAGCGGCTACTCAAAAATAGACAAAACAAAGATCTTAATAACAACTGGTAGCTAAATGAAGGTCAAAAGTATTGCAGAATGCTCCCCTAGGAGCATTCTGCAATACTTTTGACCTGCATTAAGCAATCATTGGTCTTCAAAACCAATTTTTTGTCTTCTTTTAGAGTGGCTGCTTAAGACAGGTTTCATTGTATTTGCTATAAAGAAAATCACAGTGTTCAGAGAAAGAAATACAATTTTGTTTGGAAATTATAACCTGTGACTTCTTAATATATACAATGGACCATTTCTAGTTTGTTGTATCAAACCAGAAGGAAGAATCCATTAGTGCATAAAGGGTTAACTCAATAATTACAAGCAATGTTAATGCAACAAAATGATGTTAACTAGAAATGTCTCTTTATAACATAGATGCCCCTAACTAAACATATTTAAACTGAGAAAGAACCATCACTCCCATAATAATTTGTCTATTGTAAATACGATATATTTTATGATGAAATCTGAATCCAATCCAATCCATCTCTTAAGTAATATAGCTCAGTTCTACCATTCTGTTCAAAATTTAACTGCAAAGGGGCCAAATAATAGTTTGTGTATTGCAGGCAATATCCAACTTGACCTATTCTTTATGATATACCTGTGTAGAAAGTATGAATTTATTCTACTCAATCTTTCAGTAGACACCATAAGGTAATATATGCACATCTATTTTCAATGGTGGAGGCATAAAAAGTCTATGATTAAATAGAAATGGAACAAAATTTCCTGAAGACGTACAATGTAAAACATAAAGCAGTTTAAAAATAGCCAGTGTGTTAGTATATCAGCTTTTTGATAATATTTAGGTTAACTCATCCACAATACTTTAAAGCAAATCAAGAATGCTGTTATAAAGCAGTAATCTTGAAGCCACTATTCATGGTGACAATTAATATTATATAAGTGGTCAAATAAATTACTGAAAATAAAAATTAGAATATATCTAGTTTTCAACACTGTTTTGGTGACCTTCAATGTGTTTAATAAATATTGCACCAAAAGAAAATTGTATTTGCATTTTAATGTCAGAGTACTTTATGGGTTACACTAAACAAGCTTGTGATTTCCAGTCAACCAAGTGGACAATTTCATTATTTTATGGATTTCTGTGTGGATGTAAAACAGTATGGATCTTGATGAAGCCAGCTGATGTGGATCTATACTATTTTCAACAGAAGGTATTGAACTTTGAAAAAGTTATAAAGTTATTAGATCCAATATGCTTGTGTTCATTCTCGGCATATCATCAGAAGCCAGCTGATCTGGATCCACACTTTTTTCAAAATAGGGTATAGAATTTTGAAGAACAATATGCACAATGTGTTTATTAGCAAAAAAAATCCAACTTTTTGTGGCTTTTTCCCCGGGCAGTAACCAGTACTGGACGGAAGAGTTTATGGTTTGTGTGTGTTTTTATATCAGGAGAAACCAAATGCTCAATGGATAGTGGTTCTGGAGAAACCGGGGATAGAACCTGCGACCCTTGGTTTACAAGGCAAAGTGCTTATCCACTACACCACGGCGACTCTTTGCGTTTATTAGCATGGGTGAAAGTTCTAAACTTCCAAAGTCCTGAACTTAGGAAATTAAAATCTCAAAACTTGCAATATACTTAAAAAATATTAACAATTTCAAGTTTAAAGGTCAATTGTCTGTAGGTTAACTGAAAATGAATCAGATAAGCTATTATAATCTGCCTGAATTCAGGATTTTTAGGCTGACTTTCAAACATGTAATAGGTTAGTAATAGCATCTGTGTTAGAACAAAAAAGGCATGTGAGACAGGAACACAACTTACTAGGGGATATTCTTGGAGGTAGGTATATTTTCTTCATTTTACTCAATCTTGCCAGTTTAACTGCCTTCTCATCCTCTTCAGTGGGTTTACTCTTAAATCTGCCATACATCAAAGTCTCATGCCTGAAATAGAATCACCATGTTTATAACATGACAATTGTGTCAATTACTTCCTTTAAAAATACTGGGAGAAAAAAAAAGATATTATTAAAGATGATAACTTATTACCATGTAGACCTACAGCAGCAGTTTTACAAAAGTGGACATGTATTTTCTATACCGGTAATTTACGATAAGGTTTTACTAGCTTCAAGTAGCTGATAAAGCGTAAGTCTACAAAGTATTATTACCATTGACAGAGAGTTAACTACAAGTATAAAGCATAGCTGAAAAATTTCCAGCGCCCTGGCTGGGAATCGACCACTGGTTGTAACGGTTCAAGACCAATGCTCTACCCACAGAGCCAAAGAGTCAACTCTTAGGCAGTCTCAAATTATGAGCTTGATGAGTGTACCATATCAAAAGCAAGACTATTACTCATATATTTTAATTAGATGTCACAGCTAGTACCAGGTTTTGGCTAGTTTTACAAAAAATGACACCTATAATTTTGGCCTGAAAGTTTGGTTGTGGCAAGTTGTCTAGAAAATGAATAACAAAAGTGCTGATCAGACTATGGATGAGCAGGCTGGTCTTTATCTTTGTTGTTTCTATACAACAAAATCAGGTTTTCTCACTAGGAGGCCCAACTATGGTAAATCGAAAATTTTGAATGCTAGTTACCTGCCAAAAAATCCTAGACAAACAGTGCAGACCCAAATCAGACGGCTTCTTCAGAAGCAGTCTGATCTGGTTCTGCACTGTTTCTGCTTATGTAGAAGCAGTCTGATCAGGGTCTTCTCCGTTTGCTTTTCTGACAAGCATTTTTCAAATTCCAACCCTGATGACCAAGCTCAACTACCGTAAATGTTCTCAAATTTCAAACCCTAGTTACCTGCCAAAAAGGTCTAGACAAACAGTGCAGATCTAGATCAGACTGCTTCTTCAGAAGCAGGAACAATGCAGACCCAGATCAGCCTGCTTCTTCACACTGCTTTTGAAGTCTGATCTGGGTCTGCATTGTTTCTGCTTATGAAGAAGCAGTCTGATCAGGGTCTTTTGTTTGCTTTTCTGACAAGCATTTTGTGAATTCCAACCCTGATGATCAACATTTTATTTGAGAACGGAAAGAGAAAAGTGTCCAACATTTTAGAACATTTGGGCCTCAATGCGAGAATACCTGTATTCGGGAGTTTGCAAACAACAAAGGCTCAGACCAGCCTGTGCATCCAAGTAGTCTGATCAATGCCTTAGTTATTTGCTTTTTGGAAAGTACCATGTCAATGCTACAAGCAAAATTTCAATTTTCTAGCTAGTCCCTGTAGCTGAGCAGGCTGGCTTGAATCTCACATTTTCGGAAACCCCGAAGACAGGTTTTGTTGGGACATGGCCCATTTACCGTAATGTCAGTTTCAACTTACTCTTCTATCTGTCTCTTCATTTGATCTTCTAATTCTTCTTTAGGTAGTCCTAGATGCACTTTCTGTAGTTCAGGCTTGTCTTTGATTGATTCTAACACTGAAAACATATTAACATACACATACTAAATGATCAATATGACTAATGCAATATAAGAATACAGTGCAGTCCATTTATAATAGACCTCATTATAACATTGATTTGGATTTGATGCTGTGATGTTGGGGATCCCAATTTTTTTTTAATGGAATTTTACAAAGGAATTATAAGAAAATGACCATGTTATGGTCAATTTCATATAATTCTTTTATAAAATTGTCCCTTTACGACACAATTCACTTATAATACTGTCCATTCCTACGGACCCTAAGGCCTAAATAAAATATATGTGTGGTTCCTGTTGCATACCAACAAAATTTAGGGTAGGTAGGTGGGGAAATTATTAAATTTTGTTGTAACATTTAACAAAGAAGATAGTGACAAAATCTGAAAAAGTGCCCATTTTAGGTATTTTTTCTCCAAAGACCATTTAAATGTTTAGGGTAGGGTGAAAAAAAATAGCGTAGGTAGGCAACAGGAACCACACATATATTTCATTTAAGCCTAAACAAAGTGTTCTAAAGGAACTGCACTGTAATCACCTAAATGAAAAGTTTTACAGAAATATACTAGAATTTTAATACACAATGATCCCATATAGCAATCAAATCTTTATGACACACAACTTGACTCCATTTTTCTTGGTGGATCATCATGTCTTGTGGCACAAGTTTTATCCCAGCGGTTTGTCATTGTTCCTATTTCCCCGTACAGTAAAACCTGTCTTAAGTGGCCACTCAAAAAAAAGAACACTAAAGATTGTTTTTCAATACCAATTATCGCTTAATGCAGGTCAAAAGTATTGCAGAATGCTCAAAGGGCAGCATTCTGCAATACTTTCGACCTTCATTAAGCTACCATTTTCCATTAAGACCTTTGTTTTGTCTATTTTTAAGTGACCGCTTAAGACAGGGTTTACTGTACATTATGGTCTATTGCTGTGTTCATTCTAGGAAGGGGGAATCCCCCCCAATTTTTGAAAAATCTCCCACTAATTTTAAGAAGGACTGGGGGGTGGGGGATGGTGGATATTTTTATATAGACAAAGAAGAGAAAATATAGAAATTTAAGTAAAATGCTTGCTTTTCATTAAAAATCCACCCTAGCTTTCAAATCCTAGATTTGGCACTGTCTAATGTCAGCTTTAATGCTCGTCTGATGGTACCTAAAGCTGCTTAGGCCAAAAATAAAAGAAAACCTGTGTTTAGGGTAACCCAACCCTACCTAAATTTACTGGTGAAACTTTTGAAATTTTTCAGGTTTACTGGAAAATATATAGTTTTATGCATTTTGAAAGTCGAAATGCCTTCTCAAAATTGATAAAATTATATTTTTTCCAGAAAATAAATATGTGTGCCTACCCTATCTAAAATTTTCAGACATGTTACCTGAAACACACTTATTTTTTTATTTGGCCTAATCTTTTAATAAGCTGTCATATCTTGTTATTTCAAAGTGCACCTGATACATGGCCACCAATCCAGCTCCTTTATTGCATAAAATCAATACTGTGTAATGAAGAAGATGGACCTGTTTCCTATGAATGAGACGGATCTTAAGTTTAGGAAAATCATAATTACTTTTTCTAACCAGTACAAAATTTTAGAAATTCGAAAATGATATTGGATTGCCTTGATGTTTACCTTCAACATGCTTTAAATAGTGCAAGGAAAAAGACTAACAAGGGCCCAGTAGCCATTTTGGGCTGAGCCCCTAAAACTTAAATGTTTAGGGGCCCAGCTTGCCCCTGAAAAAAGGGTAGTATGTAAAGGTATGAAGTCTTGTCAAATCTGACACTATTTGTTGCAAGCTTACAAATCTTCATCAGCTCATTCCAAATACTGTTAATAATTTGAGCAATACAGATTTTGGGGGTCTCTGACTTCAACTAGTCTATGAGTAAAGCAAATGATTGGCAATGGTGTTGAAATAAGTTTAATTTTCCATGGAACCCTGGGCCCCTTAGTTTTAGACTGGGCCCCCAATCATATTGTTTTAGGGGCCCAGCTTGCTCCTGACAAAAAAAGGTTAGTCTGTATCCCTGTTAAGTGTGCCTTGGCACATAAACTGATTGATCATGAATCTGTGTTGAAGCTGAAAAAATGTCATTTTTCTTCATATATAAAACATTTTAAACTGTCAAGCAGAATATCCTCTTAAAAGTGATGTCATTGTCAAAAAGTTCAATGAGTGTCTCATCGAACAGCATTGCCTGATTTCTAAATTTTACTCTCAAAATTAGGAAACAGAAAGTTTAAACCAACTGGTATATTTAATGAAGGAGCTGGATTGGTGGCCATGTGAAAGTTTAATTATTATCATCAGGATAAGGTGTGAAAATTTAAAATAAAATAAACTAACCAAGTCTCCTTATGTTCAATCTGTCCAATGTACATGAAATGCTTGCAAGGTCACAAAAAACAGTGTTTTCCTTATACAGTATACACTTACATGGGTTTTTCAGATCTTGCTTTGCTTTTGATGTTGCAATACCACTCCAAGTTACATGGTAATCTTCAAAAGAAAGTTTAGCAACCCTTGGTGCGGTTCTCACTGAGTCAAACTTTCTACTAGACCGGGATTCTTCCGGTATTTTAAATCTAACTCTGGATTCTAAATCTGCATGAGGGGTTCTTGATACTGAAAGATAAGAAAAATAACCAAGAAATTAGACTGGCTCCAGTCCTTAAAACAATTTATCATCAATGCGTCATATCATATACTTGTAGCCAGTCTAACTCTGATGGCTCTGTTTTAAGGACCTTCTAGATCAAAATTCTAGGCTTGCCGAGCATTTTATCTCTTTTTCCCAACGAGTTTGATAAATTCAATAATACAAGAACACAAGTGCTAGGTTCTATTTATAGTATGACCATGATGACATTAAGATTACTTTGAAATCTCACTTCTGCCATAAAAACGATAAAATTAAATGAAATTATGTATGCAAAATTGTTATGGATGTCATAAAGTTTTCCGAAAATCTGTAAACCATTAGTGGTTTATTGATTTTATTGCATGGCATTATTTCACTCCCAGATGCAACATCATATGAAAAAATGTTACTATTTATATGTAAACCACTATTGGTTTATCATTTATATTTTATTGGAATTATATCACTCTGAGACGAGACATCATAGATTCAGATCAGCTGGTTTCTGGAGAAGCCAGCTGATCAGGATCCATTCTGTATTTCATGATGGGTCTATATGAATATGGAATAATGCCACTTAAAAACATACTTAGAAATCAGAAGATCATTGAGAATAAACAACTCATAGATCTGTCAGTGTTTGCTTATTTATCAGATCCTGTATTCTAAATAGCTGAAACTTGGTACATTATATTGTGCCTAATTTCAAGATAAAAGTTCTGACTATCCTTGGAAAATCAAATTCTGAAACATAAAAGACGCATATTTATTACTCATGTTTTCAAGACATTGAGGTTTACATGCCAATAAGTGCAGATCAACTTGCATTGATATGTGGTTTAATTAGTACTTCTGTTGGTCAGGAACACCTTCTGTATTATAGCTATATTATAGTAGTACTGGGTAAATCCAAATTTTCCAGTGCCTAGCTAGTCTCTGTAGCTTAACAGGCTGATTTAGTCATAGCAGCCTCTAGATAAGCATGCATAACTATCTTTCTCAACCAAAGCATATGTTGTGGGTACTCAAAAGAACTGTCTCAATGATGGGTAAGAATCACAATTTTACGCTCAAATTTCTTGTCTATAGATCTTAACCTATGATATAGTCTTACCATATTTGGCAGGGTCTAATCCTTGGAAGGTGCCCTCTACTCTCTGACTAGCAACCACACAATCTAGCACCATCTGCCTGTAGGCATGAGGTGAATGCATGATCATCTCAGCAGCCTCAGGGTTCACTGGTTTCTTCATATCAGGATGGGCCAATAATGTCTGAAATACATTGTTTATCCTTCATATGGTATTTACCTTAAATATTCTGACACCTCAATTTCTTACAAAGTGGTGAAAGTTTAAAATTTCGCAAATCCTGAACCTTTCCGAAATTCAAACTCAAAAACATGCAGTATGCTTACAAAACAATAACTGTTTCAAGTTTAAATGGTCAATTGTCTAAAGACATACTGACAATAAATCAGAGAAGCTATTATAATCTGCATTTGGTAATTCAGCATTTTGAAGCTGACTTTCTTTGGAAAGTCCGCCTCGAAATCCTGAATTCAGGAATAATCCTGAAAACTTTCACCCATGTCCTTACCATATTCTCTGTTAAATTTGAAGATGCCAATCACACTTAGTACCCAATGAGTTTTCTAAAATAATGCAATGTACAGTGTAGATGCAGATCAGACTGCTCTTCCATGTATACACTGTTTGGTTTGTCCTGTCTGTCTGATTAAATATTTAGTATAAATACATATAGGTTAAGAGGGATTTTTTTCTTGCAAAGATTAAGTGTTTGTTTAAACATATTTTATTTGTTTTGTGTTTTGTTTGGTTCTTTACATCCCAGTCAACAGCTATGTTTATGTTGGGATGGTCAGTTCACCAAGCCACACTTTTTTTCCTGGGCAAGCTTGACTTAGTAGTTCACCAGTACTTTGTGCAAATGCTTTCACTTGTAACTGACAATAATCCTTCTTGAATCAGCGGAAGGGAAGAGAATGGCCATAGAACATATTACATGATCAATCTCCGCGAAAGTATGGGACCGGGCCAGGATCTAACTTGCAACCCCTGGTTCTGCAGTCAGACACATATCTGCAGTCGGAAACGTTACCGGCTGCGCTATGCAGCCCGGTATATTTTATATTTATTATACCTCACGTGAATTCCCCGTACAAAACTTCCATAGACGAACGACTGATATTTTATAATATCACCTGTTGCTACAGCGACGGCGAATACTTCCAGTTGTTTGCCATAGCTGCGGGTGATATTATAAAATATCAGGGCGGTCACATGATGCGCAACGCCGATGCGCGTATGGTTCGTTCACGTCAGGAGACGTTCAACAGCAATGGCGGACATGACGCATGACTTTAAACTCCAAATAACTTCGCTGTTTATGGTCAGAAACATAAAGTGTGGGTACTCGTTTACTTAGTTAGGATGAGAGGAACAATTTGATACCAAATTGAAGCAGATTAGGCGAAATTTTCTATTTTGCATCAAAACTGCCTCATGTGCAGTATTTCGTTTAAAATGACGCAACTTGTTATTAAGTTTGACGTCATCAGCTTTAATGACGTACTTTGTTAAACTGAACGTTAGTGATCAGGTCAAGCATTCAGATCGTTAACATTTTTGTGAAAGATTAAATTTCATTCAAGCATATAGATAAGAGGTTGTTTATTATTTTCCCTTCGGATCTCCCCTCACCATGATAGGTATATTGAGTAAGAGAAGTACTTCAGAAAATAATAGGGGATCTAATGTTCTGTTCGTTATGATAAAATAAATATTACATTCCCTGCTAGGGTAATAGTCGAAAATATCATCCCGAGGAATGTGATTATCAACCGAGGCGCAGCCTATGTTGATAATCACATTCCTCGGGATGATATTTTCGCCTATCACCCGCACAGGGAATGTAATATTTATATAATATACTTTGTACATAGAACAACATACAATATGATAACTGCATGTATCCAAATGGGATTCAGAAGGAAGTCTTTGGACTTATGCCATTTTGTATCATAGCCTAATTGTTGCTTGCCAAACATTTCTCTACTATCCCTATTTTCAGAATGCTCAATGCAAAAGTTTTTAGATAGTGCAATAGAATACATTTATGAGGTAAGTACCAAAATCATAAGTGCTGGCCAGATGACATTATTATGGTGACATTAGTTTGAACATTCCTTTAGGGACATCAACAGAGCTTGGCTCTTAATTGTTAACGTCCAAGCTAAAAGCGTGAGGCTCTAAATTGTGAACAATTCTAAATTACAAACTGTTTTCAAAAAGTAACATTCAATGGAAGGCCAGTGAACATGGCAAAATACATATGGGCTGAATATAGCTGTAAACCTATGGACTTGTGAATGAAAGGCCACTTTTTTATAGATTATTTACCTGAATGGCTGACAGAATATCAGCAATACTGTAGCTCTCCTTCCACTGTGAAAAGTCATCAAGAAAGTCAACACAAGGTCGCCCTGTTACCATGTCAACTGATGGGGAAAACAGAAATAAAATGTTTATAGTTAAGAGTACTTGTACCAACATTTCAGCAATATCAACTTTAAACCCAGCATGCCATGCATTTTTGGGGATATCTACATATACAGATGTACATTAAACTATAAGAGTATTATCCTTCATGTCTTTCAACCCTTCTGCCTTTCAACAAATATGATTTACACAGAATTTTACATGTAAAACCATGTAAAATAATACATATATTGCCATAATTTGTGACTCAAAGTAATTATCATCTTTTCTGGGATTTATTTTGTATTTAAAATCATTAACCACAGGACAGCAGAAATCATGTTTTGAAAATAACATCTCAAGTCAATGACTTGTATTTATATAATGAAAAACAATAATTAATTGGTAGCTATTAATTAGATACCAAATCTGAAGCACACATACAGCCTAAATGGCCCTTTACAAGAGAGCTACATTTTTCTTGTAGTACTTGTTCTTGAAAAAGAAAAAAAAAAGAAATCATTAAAGGAGTATTGAAGCATTATTAACAAAGATAGTTCACATGAGCCAGAATGATAAATCTTATTGTAATGCGGTTCAGTGCAATCCCTTTATAACGCCATATTTGACCATGTTATCAGTGGACCATGTTATAAGGGGACAATTTTACAAAGGAATAATAGGAAAATGACCCTATTACTCTTTTAGTAAAATTCCATGGTAAAAAGATTTGGGAGCCACAAAATGACCATGTTGTGTCCTTATCTGTGTTATAATGTGGTACAGTGCAATCCCTTTATAACGCTATATTTAACCATGTTATAAAAGGACAATTTTACAAAAGAATAATAGGAAAATGACCATTACATGCCTTGCTCATTTTCCTATGATTCTTATGTAAAATTCCATGGTAAAAAAATCTGGCAGTCACAACATGACCATGTTATATCCAAATCTGTGTTATAATGTGGTACAGTGTGATTCCTTTATAATGCTATATTTGACCATTGTATCAGTGAATCATGCTATAAAGGAACAATTTCACAAAGGAATAATAGGAAACTGACCATGGTCATTTTCCTATAATTTGTAAAATTCCATGGTAAAAAGATTTGGGAGCCACAAAATGACCATGTTATATCCAAATCCATGTTATAACGAGGTGTGCTATAAAGGACTGCACTGTACTTTAATAAAACTTACCATTTGGATGGAAAGGTATGGTATGGAAACAGACTTCTGGAGGTCTCATATTGAAATTTTCATCAAACTTCATATACAGTGTAAATGTACCACCTGTAACCAAAAATGAAAAATAGCTATTGTAAAACACCTACAGCTTGGCTTTTAATCCAGACAGAGACTTCTCCTCAAAGAGTAATCTGACCAGGTCTAAATTATTTGCCATTCTACGAGGGGTGTTCCGAAAGTTTCCAGAGACATGTTTGAGAGACATAATATACACCATTCCAAATAACTACAGTTTTACCTTAAAATTGATGCTAATATATCTTTGTTTTACTATTTCATTTAATAGTTACAGCAAATTATATATTATATATATCTAGGAGAAGAACTATATAAGCTACATGCTTCCGTTCTTATCCTCATCTTATTGTTTCAATTTGTATTTACCATGTACAAATTAATTTGAATAAAATATGTATAAACCAAATTATATATTGCACACTCCATACCACTGACCTATTTTCACGTTATAGAATTATAATCATTTTTTAATCTTAATCTTTCAAGACGTTCATATTTATCTATGATTGATTTTTAAAAGCATTTTCAAAATTGTTATTGATTTCAGATGGTTATTTTGTGTTCAATTTAAATCCATATTGTCGTTGATTTACAATAAAATGCACATTTGGACAATTGATCACAGGTTTTATTTCCAGATGACATGCTGCAGATTGAAGCATCTCTTACCGTTTTTTACAATTTAGTGTTTATTGAGACAAAAACAATCTCAATATGCAATCTGAGAATTCATATCTGTGACCCATTTGGTTATTAATCAACCATTTAACTCTTTGTATTCTAGGTAAGTTTTAATGCTTTTGTCGTCTGCTGACTTTTTTCAAAATTAACTTTTTCAAATTAGAGTGTCAACCAGTTTGGATCTAGATCAGGACCGACATTTTGTCGGTCCTGATCTGGGTCCAAATTGTTTGCAAAAGTTATCAGCAGATGACAAAAATTGCCGATAGTGAGGAAAGAATTGAACCTAGTCAAACTGAATGGGAGATTCATCATTTTTCCCAGTTTTTCTTAATTCTTACCTTCCCATACTGTCTTTCGGAGACCTTTAACCTTAGCCACCCATTCAAATATGTTGTCTTTACTCAATGGAGTTGCTTCAATACCCTGCAGATAAAGCAAAACAGAAACATGTTAGGACAAAGAATAATAGGTGTGTGTTTACTAGATAGGTCAAATGGGATCAAGGGTGATCATCTAACATTCAGAAATTACTTAACCCTTGTCCTGTTGAATCAGGATATATCCTCTATAGAAAACCGTGTAGATCCAGATCAGATGGCTTCTGAGGAATCCACACTGTTTTTCCACTCTGGTTGAAAATACATGCTTACATCTGGAATGCTGTATGTTAACAGCATAAAAATTAGGAGGAATGTAGTACATAAACATATGGGCCTTGACGCGGCAAAACCTGTTAATGAGGTGTCGGACAAAGCGAGACTCAAACCAGTCTCCTCAGCTACAGAGACTAGCTAGAATAGTAAAATTTCGCCTGTAGCAAGTTTTGATATGATACTTTCCAATAAGTGAATAACAAAGGCCCTGATCAGACTGCGTGGATGCTCAGGCTGGTCTGCACCTTTGTTGTTCACAAACCCCCGAAGACAGGTTTTCTCACGTCGAGGCCCATATTCAACATGACAATGATTAAAAGCATTCACAGAAATTAAGTTACATGTTGTCAATTTGGGCTTTTAAGTAGTTTTTAAACATTCCTCAGTCATTTCACTACTTAGCTCTTTGCCTACTAGCTGCAACTTTTGTCGCCTGCTGATAAGGCCAAAAAAAAAATAGGTGTGTTTACGGTTTGCCGACCGACCCTGTTTTATAGCTGCTGACCCTACCATTTTTTCTCCAAAAATAAAAAAAAATGAGACTGTTGTCCGACCCTGCTCAAGCAGTCCCGGAGTTTAGTACTGTTATTCAAATTTTTCGCTGATTCTATTCTATTCGGTATGTAGTCAAACCTTTTACGGATACCTTCCGATTTTGTCAATCCAAGATGGCGACGTTCTCGTCGCTTTTCTTTTCAAAACATGTGATCACCAAGATCAAAAAAGCTTGTTTGAAGCAACAAGTCATCACCAGATGACTTGAGATATTTAATGACAACTATCCATGCGAAGGCGTCTTTCTTCTTTGGGTTTATTTCCCTCGTCTGTTGCTTGACGTTGTAAATAGAGGTTAAGAACTATCGGAAGAAAGAAAGTTAAACACATTTATCACTGACTACATTGACTCACGCTTTATTATTTACAAGAGTGCCAGGTATGTTCCTTTTGTTCAGCGTCGAAAGTAATGTAGGGGAAAATCTGTGCTTTGCCTTTGGACTTTGTCATAAATGAACCAGCCAATCAGTTTGATTTTCAGTTTGAGAATGTTTTCTTGTTTTATAAATTCCAGTCTTTTCTCATCTCAATATTCTTTGGTCCAAGCTTGGATCATATAAAACAGAACAAACACAAGTAATTTGCAGTCACTTTTTTTTTCTTTACAAACCTTGGTACATATATAGTAAAAAAAATTCGAGTAAAAAAAAAAAAAAAGTCGACCTGACCTACCTACCCTATTTCAAATTAAAAAAAAAAATCAAAAAAAAAAAAAAAAAAAAAAATCGACCTACCTACCCTGTTTCAAATTTTCATCAAACAGTAAACACACATATTTTTTTTTTTTGGCCTAACCTTTACAAACAGTTTGAACCAGATTAGGACAGACAAAATATCGATCCTGATCTTGATCCAAACTGTTTAACACTCTGAAAAGTGTTCCTGAATGAATTTTTTGAAAAAGTTAATTTTGAAAAAAAAAAGTCAGCAATCTACAACAAAAGCATGAAATAGAGGATGTACATGATATAGCATGCCACCCATTACTTCTTTCATTGTATAAAAAATTTTGATGAAAGACAGGTTTTCAATGATACAGTTAGAGTTTTTCAACCCGGCCTAACCATCAATTTGATTCTTTTTGGAAACGAAAACTGGAATACATGTACTGAAACAAATATGGTCTTGTTGGGGGCTATCCACAGATATATTCATGCCTCGAAACGCTTTTGAAAACCTCTTTGACTCTTTCTATGAAACTCATTACAAAACAAATCCTTAGAAGGTCTTTGTAAGACTGAAATGCGTTGACTTTAAATAAAAGGTCAATCTAACCATTTACGATTGTTGGTTCTGTTTTTTCCCTTTTTTATGAAATCCTTAACATATGTGTAAATAAATACATGTACAAGTATTTGGTGACCTGACTTAATATATTATCTCATGTTTCAGGGGTTCATATTGGCAGTCTAATACTTGGCTTCTCTATTTATTTAGTACTTTATTTATTTTATTTTATTTTTTATTTATTTTATAACACTTTTGAATTTGTTCATTCATTTATATATTTATTATTTCTGTCTTTATACATACATATTATTTATTTATTACTGTCAGATATTTCTCTAGTTTATAAATATTAATTACTTTCATCCTGTTTTGTTCCTTATAACCTTGCATTCATATTCAGATTGTATATATTTTGCCATGTGTATAAGCAATTCTGCTTGTCTATAATGGAGGGAAAGGGTTGTGTAACTAATGTTGTGAGAACCTGTGACCCAACCCAATTGCTGTATCATATTTGGCAATAAAGTATGCTTAAACTAAAAGCATGAAAAAATACCCAGCATGCAAACAGTTTGCATGCTAGGTATTTTTTCATGCTTTTAGCTTGAAAGAGTTAGTTATTCTATCACTCTGTTTCTGGGCAGTCTCCTCAGAGATTCTGGGTTTGAACTCACAACTTGACTAACAATCAAAGGGAACCTTCATGTGGATAGCATTCTAATATGAAGGACTATACATTAAATTTTAGTCTCATCTATTTGAAATTTCTATGACAATAATAAGGTGTTTTAGACAACATTTTGTTTTTGACTAGCCCAGATTAACTTCTAACTCAGCAGAATGAAGTATACTGACAGACTTTAATTAGGCAACACTAACTTCCCCTTATATCTTCCAAAAGACTGTTGAATGTAAACTTCCTTTGCTTCAATAATGTCATCATGAGTTGGCTTCTTCAGTTAACACTTTGATTTCAGTTTTGATTGTACAACTAAACTGGACGACGTTATTTGCTCCGTATGAACTTAGCCATTTAAACTTTTCTTTAGTAGAGGAGATTTTAAGCTATTGAATGAAAGGGTACACCCCGATAAACATCATATACAAAAATATGCTGTATCGCAGACCTGTCAATCAATATGAGAGTGATTCCTGGATGACTAACAAAGTCCATGATACAAATTTGATGTTTCTAGTGTTTCTTGATTTAAAGAAGTAGGGAATCTTTCATTCATAACATTTGGTCACATGAAACAGTTGACCCCTATCTCAAAACATTTACATTTTAATGCATTAAGTGCATCTTAGTTGGACAAGTTTTTCATGTTTTACTTACAAATGAATGTTCTTTAACATACAATCAAAATTATTCTTCTGCCTCCCTTTTCGAGACATAAATTAAAGCTGTTATCCAAGTGTTGTGTTTTAAAAGTCCGTCAGTATACATGTAATATATACAATACCCCAGGTACAATACATTGATCTCCAAACTACAACAGTAGTACAACTTAAACAGTAAATACATTTATCTGAAATGTTTGGACATCTAAACTCCTAAACATATTTATTCTAAAATTTCAGCTGTGCAGCAACTTGTATTCCATTTTTGTGATGTTAGGACAATAACTTTCATACATATATGAACTGACACAATGCAGTTGGTTTAGGGTCTTCAGGCCACTAGCTAGTTTAAAGGGTATGTTTAAAAACAATGTTATATATGTTCTACTTAATATGTGGTAAGGAAAACAGTGAGTATTAAACCACACACTATGTATCTCTGTCTACAGCTAGCGGTTAACCCTTTTAAGTTTTCATTCTGGATACCAGAAAACTGAGTTAGGAGACATAGATGAAAATAAAAAGGGTTAAATAAGAAAACTAGAAATGTGTCCAGGGGACAGGTGTGCCCCAACTGTAGCCAAAATCACATACTCTCACAAGCAAAGCCAAAAATGACACATTTTGATGAATAAAGGGCAATAACTCTTGGAGCCATGGGATGATATGGATCATTTTGGAACTTGATGAGCAAAACATTTTGGTGTTAACTGTTAAGCATTGTTTCCCCATTTCCTAAAAGATCTGGTTGAAATAATTTGAGTTAAAGACCCTACATCGCAAAAATGGCAACATTTTATGAAAAAAGGGCATTAACTCCTGAAGGAGTATTGCCATATGGACCATTTTAGAACTCGAGAAAGACATTTAGGTACTTAACATTGTGAATAAGTTTGATAATATTCTGATCAAAATTACTTGATTTAGAGACTTGATATTATAAAAATTGTCATTTTTCATAAACAAAGAGCAATAACTCTTGATAGCATATTGCAATATAGAGCATTGTCTAACTTGAGAAAGACATTATAATGTAAAACATTGTGACCAAGTTTTCGTTAAAGTGTGATAGAAATTACTGGACTCAGAGAGTCAAACACTGTCAAACACCGGTGTATTTTCATGAACAGGTCATGGCTGGGGGATAAAAAGACATTCTAAATCTATATATCTAATTGTCTACTGGCTCACTCTAATTGATACATTATGCCAGGGAGTGCAAATTTTGAAATTTTCGGGAAAAAAGCTTTACACCCATATTTAACATCTAGAGCCTTGCAACTACAAACTACTCACCCAAGGTGTATCTTTCTTAAATTTTTCATATTCTCTTTCTATCAGAAGATGGGCTCTTGAATACATTTCTTCTTTGTTCTTTCACTGAAAAAATAACCAAACTTGACCATATAAACGCATAGTGTGACTAACTTTTTAAAAATCCTATATGTGCCATTGAAAACATTGTAGTCCAGAATTCCATAGTTAGTGATTTTTCTCCGCTGGTTTCTGATTTTTTGCCAATCAACATTTTTCGAAAAATATGGCTTAATCATGACGATAAAAAGCAAGGAGATCTGAGTTTAGTACCTCATAGTATAAACAATATAGCGACTGTGATGTCAACGCATCTGAATGAATAAAAATTTACATGAGCTTGTAATTAAAATTTAAGCTAATCAAATAACAATGGTGAATTTTGAAATTCACACAGCCTCAATTCGAACAGTGGAAATGTGGCCATCCTTCACTTTTGCAAACAAAAGGGTAATAAGTAGATCTATATATATAGAAAAGAAAAATAACTTCAAGCGCTTGTAAGTGTCCTCATGTGGATAAAATTTGCAACACCTAATTAAGATTGCTTCTGAAAAGTACCTCACATAGCATCTTTCTAATTATCTTATTGTTCTCAAAATCAAAAATCTATCCTATCAGAAGAGTGGTAGGTAGATCGCGTCAGTGGTAAAGCATACTTGCCTCTGGTGCTAGAAGATCAGGGTTTGATCCCCACTTACGGTGAGGAAAAGTTTCGGTGTCTGTAATACATATGGTATTCAGTAACCTTAGTCTTAACATACACCCGCTGAAGCTGGCATCTAATTATAATCGGCAGAGCTTATACTAAGCTCCATTGTGCTTTCATAGCAACAAGGCACTTACATTCTATCACACAATAAATATATGTGTGTATCAGGTGTTCTCTCTCTCTCTCTGTTGTCTTAATCCATTCCAACATAACAGTGTCCTAACACACTTAATATTTATGTTCTTAGTGTCATTTGCAGGGATGACCAGATGACACCAAGTCAATCTGTCGTCCTTTGTTAACTGGATGACCCTGTGGATTTTAAAGAACCCAACGGTGATTTAAATATGGTTACTTGTATGCTTGGAGTGTACAGGATTCACTTGCCATAATGGTCAGATGTGACCGAGTGCTCAGTGCAGTAAATATAGAAAGAAATAAAGCACCCATCACAATGAAAACTGAACTTTGCATTGGATTTTTAGTAGCCTACCAGTGGATTGCATACATGTATAAAATAAAATGACGAAAGTCGCTTCTCTTCATACCTGTACTGAAAGCATTGCAGCGATTACACGTTTATTATAGGCAGAATTGCTAAATACTCGTTGGTATCAATATTTTATGCGCCAATTATTCGCCATGTTGTTTATCTTCACAACCATTCAACTGCGCATGCTCCATTTGTGGATAAAACAAATAAACTCCCCAGCAGTCATATTAGATAGGAAATGAATTTGTACACTGCAGGCCCCTCTAGGTACCATGTTAATATGAGTGGAAATAAGTGTTAATGGACATATTTGATAACATTTTATGAGGATGTGTGTGTTTGTATGTGGGGGGGGGGGTGCGGGGGTCCAGCCAATTTAGTTTTTGGATGTTCAGTTATGTCCAAAGGCCAGAACTGGACACTTGGGTATGGATTAAGTCATACTGACATGATCCCCATGTGGACAAAATTTGCAACACCTTACTATTATTGCCTCTGAAAAGTACCTCACATATGGCATCTTTCTAATTATTTTATTGCTTTCTATCCATGATATGAAATATATATATATATATATATATATATATATATATATATATATATATATATATATATATATATATATATATATATATATATATATATATATATATATATATATATATATATATATATATATATATATATATATATATATATATATATATATATATATATATATATATATATATATATATATTATATAAATATTACATTCCCTGAGAGGGTGATAGTCGAAAATATCATCCCGAGGAATGTGATTATCAACCGAGGCGCAGCCGAGGTTGATAATCATATTTCGAGGGATGATATTTTCGACTATCACCCTCTCAGGGAATGTAATATTTATTTTATTATACCGAACAGAACATTAGATCCTTTATTTTCTACCGTTTGTTTTCTCTTAGACCTGCCATGGTGAGGAGAGTTCCAAAGGGAATGCATGAATGAAAGATATATTTTTCACAAAAATGGTTCTTTTTTTAACATTTTGAATGCTCGAACTGATCACTGACGCTCGGTTAAATAAATTACGTCATAATAACTGATGACGTCAAACTTCATACCAAGCAGCGTCATTTAAATGGAAATACTCTACCGTATGCGATTTTGATGCAAACTAGAAAATTTCGACTAGTCCGCTCAAATTTGGTCTCAACATGTTCCGCTCGTCCTAACTAAGAAAACGAGTACCCACACTTTATGTTTCTGACCATGAACAACGAAGTTATTGGGAGTTGAAAGTGGCCAAAATCATGCCTCATGTCCGCCATTACTGTAGAGCGTATCCTGACGTGAACGAACCGTACGCGCATTGCCGTTGCGCATCAGACGAACGACTGATATTTTATAATATCACCCGCTGCTATGGCAAACGAGTGACAGTATTCGCCGTCGCTATAGCAGCGGGTGATATTATAAAATATCAGTCGTTCGTCTATGGAAGATTTGTATGGGAAATTAACGTGAGGTATAATAAATATATATATATATATATATATATATATATATATATATATATATATATATATATATATATATATATATATATATATATATATCTAGGAATGGACATGTCCATCCGTCCTTCCATCCATCCATCCATCCATCCATCCATCCATCCATCCATCAACGGGATAGGCATATAAATACCATTGAAAATGCAACTGGTACATGTAATTAGTATTTTAATCTTGTCTTCTTTTTGATACATGTACACGGCATAGTATGAAAAATGTGCTTTTTTCATAGGTTACATAATATGTACATCTATCCAGCTAACAATCTATATGGGACCCATATGGAACCTATATGGGCACCCATATCAGACCCATATAGGGAGTGCGACCGGGTTCCATATGGGTCCCATATGGGCTGGCACATGTAAATAAAATAAAATAAATAGTAGAAGCGGCTGGGGATCCAGGATTTCTTGATAGGGGGTTCAAATTTACAAATGGGGGTTCGATTTGAAAATTGAACCTGATTATTTGATATTTTATGCCGAATTTTTGTTAATTCTTCCTGAAATTGGAAAAAAATTGTCTCAAAGGGGAGTTCAAGCAAATCCACATGAATCCCCTATATATCCGCCACTGTAGAAGCTAGTCATGCATTATAAATAAGGAAATAAGTTTAAATAAATAAGTTGATATTATTTCTTTTTTCTTTATGGGGCTGTTTTGTGGGACCCATATGGGACCCATCTGGGCAACCCGCATATGGGATAGCCCATATAGGACCCATGCGGAACCCGGTTGCACTCCCCATATGGGTAGCCCATATGGGTCCCCTATATGCATGTTTGCTGCGTATCTAATTATATATCTCTTTATACAGCGCACTCATTTGAGTATTACGAGCCGAAAGATTGTTCCACCGTACCACTGCCAATGGGAAGAACGAGTATTTATAGTAAACATTCCTAGCATAAAGTTGTCTGAAAGCCAATGAGTGTGTTGTCCGAGAATACCGATTCAGGGGGATGATGTGTGTGGGAGAGGGATAGCAACCAGGCTGTGCACTATCTTATAAAATAGGACCAGTCGTGAGTAAACACACCGCTGTTCAAGGGTGCGCCAGCCCAGTCTTCCCAGCATGTCCGAGACACTTGAATATGTTGAGTAGTCACTCAGGACCACCCATCGAGCAGCCCGTCTCTGAACCATCTCAATTCTTTGGATGTCTTCCTGTATGTATGGATCCCAGACTGGTATATTCCAGCTGGGATTGACTATGGCTTTGTAGGCTATTTCTCTAAGTTCAATGCTTTTGGCTTTAAGATTCCTTCTCAGGAACCCAAGAGACTTGTTTGCATTGTTGGTTATTCTCGTGATATGGTCTTTCCAGGAATGGTGACTTCCAATATCCACACCCAAGTACCTGGCGGAGTTTACAACCTCAAGACTCTGGCCATGTAGAGATTACTGGGTTGGGATGGGTGATTTTGATCAGGTTATTTACATGACCTTGCACTTACCTGGATTAAACTCCATATCCCAGTCTATTTCCCATTCCTGGAGGGTATCAAGGTCATCTTGGAGTTGCTTTGACTCAGCAGGCTTGGTGGTGGTCAGGTAAGCAGCTGTATCATCAGCAAATAACATTACCCGGGACTTAACCTTTTCAGGCAAGTCATTTGTATACACCAGGGAGAAGATTGGTCCGAGGACTGATGTAACCGGTACCTCATCAGAACAACCCCCTCAAGGACAACAGTCTGTGACCTACTATTAAGGAAAACCTTTATCCAAGACAAGGTTTCGCCTCGGATACCATGACCATGAAAAATAATAAGTGAGTATGATCAGGAAATACCACGACAACCCCGTGGCACCGCGAGGAAGAGCCGCCCAACCATCACGAGACACCAGGAAGACAAATTAAGCAAAGCAACCAGCTCTCTCTTCCCCATCAAGATGATTGCAATACTAGAATGGACATAAAGTAACACAACAAAACATAGAACAATAAAGGACTCCCACAATGAAGTTTGTGGATTCAGCTTCAAATATACACTTAACAACACTTATAAGTGTGCACATATAAATTAACCCATATCTTCATAAATAAAAGTCAGATCGTTTTGAAATTTTCAACAGATATAGATGCCATTCATGACATGATATTCCATAAATTTTGATTTTCAAAAAACTTTAACTTTTAAAATGCGAATCAAAATTCAAATATATTGTAAAATCAAAGTTCACACTTTTCTGCCGCACAATGATGTACAGAGAACGAGGGGAACGTTTTCAGGACAACTGCATAATTGAACGTGACAGTCATGGTGGTGAGCCTGTTATGGTATGGGCAGTTGTGTCCTTACATCATAAAACTAACATTGTCTTCATAAAGGGGAACTTATCTGCAGCTCGCTATCAACAGGAAGTGCTCAATACGGAGGTAATACCTTTGTTGAGAAACCACAGAGGAACGAGTTGCTGCACGATGGTGCTCCAGCCCATCTCGCAAGGGCCACCACTGCATATCTGAATGCAAACAATGTTAATGTCGTCCCCAAAATCACTAGACTTAAACATAACTGAAAACATTTTTGATGAACTAAACCGCAGCGTAAGAAGAACAGGGGCTATTCCGACCACACTGAATCAACTGAGAGCAAAATTTTCACGAGTGGAACAAACTTCCTCAGAATTACGTTCAGCTTTTTTGTGACGTCAATGATACGTCGTTGTCTTGCTGTAGTGAATACTGTAGGAGGGGGGGGGGGGCATACCCGCTACTAAGTTTACATGGACATGGGCGCCGCTGCTGGATTAAACATAGAAATAGTGTGATATTTACTTTATTTGTGATATATTCGATGAAGTTTGGTCTCTTCTAAAGTATTGAAAAAATGTGAACTTTGATTTTACCATAAATTTGAATTTTGCGCTCGCATTTTTTAACTTTTTATTTTATTCGAAATAAAATAAATGCAACTTTATAACACACATGTCGTTTATATTTGTTGAAAATTTGAAAATGATCTGACAGGTATTGACGGAGATATGAGCCCATTTATATGTGCACACTTATAAGTGTTGTTAAGTGTAATACCTTGTTAAATGCCTTGCTAAAATTCAGCAAGATGACATCTGTCTGTTTGCCCTCTGATAGATTTTGCTGTATTTCCTCGATTATCACAGTGTGTTGTGTTTAACATGGCGTCTTGGCACGAAAACCATGTTGGAGGTCATAGATAATCTTATGTTGGTCCAAGTGTCTCACTATATTTGAGGTCACTATTTGTTCTAATAACATACAGAGAATGCACGTAAGGGAGATAGGTCTATAGTTGGCCGGGCATGTTTTATCTCCTTTCTTAAAGATGGGCGAAACATTGGCCTTTAACCAGTCAGAGGACAGGGTACCTTCCTGGAGAGACTTAGTAAAGATGATTTGTAGGATGGGAGCGACCTCAGAGTGAAGTTTGTTTAGAAATAGGGGTTAATGCGGTCGGGGCCCGGTGCTTTGTCTGGTTTTAGAACTTGCAGCAATTTCATGATGCCATTTAATGATATGTTCATGTCTGTCATGCTTGTGTATTTATTTCTGGCTTCAGGTAGGGTATTTTCTGGATTTTGATGATCTGATTCCTGGAGGTCCTGAACTTTTTGGCAGAGCTGTTTGAGTGTAAGGAGGACTTAGGGGTGAGCACCGATTGGAATTGAAATTTAAGGAGATTTGCCATCTGAACATTATCGAGATTTGCCATCTGAACATTATCGATTTACAGTTGTTCATTCTTCTTGAGGGGTGAACTGCCTTTGGAGTCCTGTCTGCAGTTTTTGAGGAAGCAGAAAAGCTTTTTAATATTTGGGCGGGAGCTAACTGTGTCAGGATGCCGCCGAGGCTGTGTAGATATGCGTTGTATGCTGATTTGGTCATGCAGTAAACTTCATACTTCACCTTTTTGAAAAGTTGGCGGTGGTTGTCCTTACCTGTCGATTTCTGGATCTGATAGAGACGGTATCGCCTGTTCATTTTTCTCCTTATTTCCTGAGTAATCCAAGGTAAGTTCTTTCTGTCCCTTAATGTTTTGGTTGGTACATACCTACCAATGAGGGTTTCAGTCTCTCCCTTGAACTCCTGCCAGAGCTGTTCAGTAGATTTCCATTCACAGATTGAGAGAAATGTTGCCTGAAGCTTAGAGCTGCATACCCTGTCTCAAACTTTTCCAAATACAAGTATACGGTTCTGGGTTTTAACTTTTGTACTGTGGGCTGGAGTCACTGCCGAATGGTCAGCAATGCCAGGTATAACTCTGACAGAGTCTACAAGTGTAGGGCTGTTTGTCAGGAAAAGGTCCAGGATATTATTTCCCATGTATGTTAACTTACCATATGGGTTAGGCAGTTATATTCTATGGTAAACACAAAGTCTAGATATGATTCCCGATTTGGGCAATTTTGCTTTTTGTTCGTTTGTTTGATTTGATTCTTTACGTCCCATCAACAATCTTTCAGTTAATCAGGGACGGGTCTTCCTGGGTTGAACCAGTACTAAGCTAGAGGATAAATGTGTCTTGCTCAAGGACCACAGCGCAGTGACACCAGTAAAGCTCGAATCCGCGACCCCTCGGTCTCGAGTCAAGTACTCCCCCACTGAGCCACTGCGCTCCCTACAATTTTGTTTTATAATTGGCTGATTTTCACCCAAGTCCAGTTTAGGGTAGTTAAAGTCACCCAGAACCCAGACATGCTGCTTGGATGGGTCGACACGTGTCAGGGAGTTTTTCAATTCTTCAGCACTTACCTGATCATGCTCTGATGGTCGATAGTATGCAGCAATGAGAAATGACTTAGTACCAACCGCTTGCTCCTTAGTCCATACAATCTCGCAATTTGTAGAAAGCTGTGATTGTTCTGATACCACAAGTCTCTGATTTACCAGGATGAAGACTCCACCTCCCTTGGTGTCTCCAGGTCTATCTTTCCTAATTGCAGTATTACATCCAAGGGATGCTGGGAATACTTCACAGTCTGGGATGTCTTTATGCAACCAGTACTCTGTGCCTATCACAATATCAGGTTTATAGAACTCTAGAAAATCATGCAACCTTGCTCGTTTCTCCGCACTCTGGATGGACTGACAGTTTATGCAATTTACTTTCAGTTTACTAATCTGGTTTATACTATGCTCAGTTACCTTTTTGGGTGTGGATGTGAGGGGTGGGGATACACAACTGTCATTTGCTCCTGGATTGAAGACATAGTTTTCGGGTTTGCTAGACGGTGAGTGATCTTTGATCGTGGTTTTGAGATATACACAGTCATCACCAGATATGTCTGAGGATTCCAGTGCACTGAAGGGGTTTGAGGTGGACAGGGATGAGAGCGACTCGATGTACCCACTGCTGTAATTTGGAGAACCATAGCTCAGACAAAGTCAGGAGAAACTTTCAAGACATACTGGGGGAGGAAATTTTTTGACAATGAGCATCTTCCTGCGATAGTAGTCACAAAATATATTAACCAGCACATTCAGTTGTAAGAAGTTTGATTTTTATATATTATTGGCAAGGTGCAACTGGATTCCCTTAGCCTATCTTCAGGCTCTTTATTTTAGACATCTACCTGAAAGTTCTATAACTACTACATAGATAGATTTTTATTTTTTCTCTTTGTTTTTCAAAATTCCAAAATGCGCACTCCCTGACTTAATGATCGAGTATCACGAGATAGATATGATACTTTATTACTTCCCCACTGGCAGAAATACACAATAAATAAAACAGTCAGAGAAAAAAATGTACATAGGTAATGTATGCCTGAGGTAGTGTTTGCTTGTATATGTAAGTGCACATGTTTTACTTATATTGCTCTATTTACTGGTCTGATACCAGTCTAGGATTCCCACTATACAATATTTTTAAATAACCCCAACATAATTTAACATGTTGAGTACATTGCTATGGAAGTTATATAGCAGCCCCATGCATTTTTACTTGTATGCCCCATAATTATGCTAATTATAAGTTGCAAATATCGATATTAAAATGCAAATGATCGAACTGTATTGGGGATTTGCTGACCAGTTGTGTATCGATGCTTGAAAAAGGACGACAAAGTGTGCTCGACATTTTGGATTTGATGCCCATTCCACTATGTTCTCTACAATGTAACCATTTCTACTGTGGCCTGCCAAACAGCAACCCTTTCCACAGTACCAATATAAACTCTTAAGTCTGCATCCTTTGTATGTTGCATAAACACAATATGCATTTGGTAAACAAAGGTTACTGTATTTTGCTGACAAGCAAGCGCCCCCGGGATACATGATTGTACAGGTGTGTCATTTACATGAGATATGGTGTTTATTGGCTAAGCGATCAACCAAGGCTCAGACGAACGTGCATCCTCGCAAATTCACTAAATCTTTCACTGCCCCCCTCTCTCTCTTGTGCGCACGCACGCGCGAACACACAGTGGGGACAGGGGATGCAGACGAAGGGCCAGACTATTTTTTTAGGTTTCTAACTCACTGTATAGCTGCACACGCACGCTTGAAAACTGACTTTAGTTCTAATATCTCACGATCGCGAGCTGGTCTAAATGCATATGCTACAATAAGGCATGATTACACAGTCCTTGCATGCAGACGTTATTTTAAATCGTAACGTGACTTGTAAGTTTTTAACAGTTTTCTTATTACTTCCGCATGGTGTAAATTGTCATGCTACGTCAAATATTATCCTTTGTGACACAACGCAAACATATTTTATTATTAATTTAGCAATAAAAATGATTCTCAGTGGTAAAACATCTATCATACATTGACTACCTTGTAATGTTATATATACAAAATGTGCAACCATCAGGGGCGGATCCAGGATTTCTGGAATGGGGGTTCATATACATGTATAAAGGTGTGTGGGTTCGCTTTGCTGATTTTATCTTATTTTTCTTAAATATCCCATGAGAATGAAATAATTTGGTCTCATTGAGACCAAATTATTTCATTTTCATAGGATATTTAAATGGGGGCGGGGATGGGGGTTCAAGCGAACCCCCTGACCATCATTTCGGATCGCTAACTTGCCTAAAATCAACAGTCGCAATGTTTTCTCTTACTTATCAGCAGCTTGAATTAGAGGAAATCATTCTTATATATATTACGATAAGCTTGATTCTTTTCGTATATGCTGAGGTCAAGCACTTAAAAACGTCTTAGTGAGGTCATAGATCCAGATAAACAAACAAACAAAAATGAGAGAAAAATTAATTGTGAATATTTTCTTATCCATCAGTTTAAATATTTGCTTTAAGTGATCAAAAGAACTGTCTCATTGAAACGGTTCTTTTGCGTATAACCACGGCATACAAACAACCACGCAACTAGCAATTTAGCAATATACTCCCATGAAATATCTCAAGATAAGCTGTCAGAAGCATAAAATAGACAGTCTATTATTGTCATCCAGATGCACGAAGTTGTTCATTTCGACATGCTCATTTCTTTGAATAAATGAAAGTAGTTGAGAATTTGTTTAGAAAAAGCTTATGGTGAAAAACTCATTGATTGAAAAGACATATGTTACTGAAAATAAGGAAGAAAACTATTGGAAATTTACATTTTCTAAGTATCATGACCATTGGCCTTACCTCTTTTAAACATTCCAAAATGCCTATCAGTATTAAAATTCCTGTCACTCTAATGCAAATTGTTTATATTTGCATGACAGCGATATCTCCAAATTCGAGTTCATGAACTTTCTCTTTGCTAACCTGCTAGTTGAGTGAGAAATAAAAAATAATTTTCATTTACGCACACCTATCTGGAGGCGTGGTAGGTACTATCTTTGTACCAACAATATATCAAAACATATCTTTTGAAAGAAAATAAGGAATCTAGTCTGTTTAGGGGTGGTGGTGTTCACAAACAATTTATTTATAGCCCAAATTACTGGAATACAAAGCATATGCTCAGAGTGAAGTTACGTAGTTGGTCACTTGCATAATTTGCATTCATTCGATTGGACACATGGGCATATCTGTTTCGTAACTATACTCTTATTGTGTGTGAACTCTATCCGCAGGACTAAATTTAAGGTTTTAAATTGCTTGCTTTTGCTAAAAATGTTGGTCACCTTGCTTTTTTCCAGTGCAAATGGACTCTTTTCATTTCACGTTGCGGTTCAGTAATATATCTCTTAGAAGACTGAATATTTTAATACATTGTACACTGTCACATTGCATGTATTGTGTGTCATAAAAATATTTTATTTTTCTTTCTGGACCGCCACGTTTAGGTTACTTTGCAAATAGTGTTTATCCAAGATCAGCCACCTTCTTAAGAGCTGGCTAATCAGGATGTACAATGTTTATCATGCAGTTTGTGCTTTGTCACAGTATTCACTTGCTAAAATAGCAACTGATGGCCATATTAAATTGTTTAAAAAAAACTGTGAGCATTTGTCCTAAAGATCCCTGATTCTGGTAGTGAAAATTCCGGTCACGTGGACTTTGAAACGTGTCTTGATCTTGGCGTTTTAAACAATTGTTCAAGACCATTCTAAACAAGAAATATCTTTAAAAAAAAGATATTCGGCTGCATTTCAATTGTGGAATTTACTTTGTATGCATTGCTGTTTGTTAAACAGGTTCATCCGACTTGGGAAAACAAAATTAACACACTGGCAAATGTATACGTCGATTTGGTGGTATTTACGCGTATTGCAGGTACTTCATAGACCGGAAGTGGTAGATATTGGTGTTAATACTATGTAGAAAAACGTGCCATATGCCTAAAGGACTATAGAATCAGATCATTTTTAAGTATTCAGTATGTGCATGGCGATTTATGTAAGCATTTAGGAATAGATTCGAGTACCGACATAAAACGCCATCTGCATGCCGAACACTTTAAAATGATCTAATTCTATAGTCCTTTAGGCATATGACATGTTTTTCTACATAGTATTAAGGCCAATATCTACCACTTCCGGTCTTTAAGGTACCGGCAATACGCGTAAATACCATCAAATCGACGTATACATTTACCAGTGTTATTAATACTCTTACAATGCAAACAGTCCCAGCAAGTACTACTTTGGTGCAATTGATAATTACCCTTCAAACATCATAAGAACAACCACTTTAGATGTAACTGAAGTCTTGGATTGGTATTTTAACTACTGATATGAAGATATTCGATTACACCTAGGGTTAAGACAGTTTTACTAATGATGGTGATTTTTCATGCCTTAATTGTGTTCTTCAACAGTTGCTCGCAATGAACAGATCTGTAAGAATATGATTTAGGTGCTTAATATGCTATGAGCTACTAAGGTTTTTCTCCCCCGGGGGGAATTTTGTAGACTATGTTTTTCAAAAAGCCTATTATCTAACGAGCTATTTGAAACATGTTAGCCCTCTGGCGGCTGGGGCGTTTGCCGGGGTGTTACAGTGTGTTAATTACATTTCTCCTCATTAAAATATGTAATTTAGGCTGTTAAGGTAGTACTCAAACAATTAAAATTGGCTAAATAGTCATGTAATATACAAGAACAGTTATTTCCCTGCAGACATTGATGTTTGTCAAAGTTATTTAGGTCCATTATGGTGTCAATTACGTTACATTTTCAACTACATCCTATAAAAAAATCATTAAATGTTTGTTAAATAGTTTCATTTTATATATCTTTTTATAAATATTTTAGATTGAGATAACATGTCTCTAAAAGACAATTTACTGACTTTACTGGCTAATACAAGACTGCAAACAGCTTGCTTCTATCACAAAAAATCTAAGAGTAATTAGCTGTTGAATATGACAACCCTGAAGAAAACGTTATGTAAGGTAAGAATCTTTTCATTTTAAAATACAGCATGCAATCCTATATGTGTGCTTTTAAACACCATGTACGAGCATTATATTGATACGCAAGACTAAAAGGGGACATTTAACATTGTTTCTGGTGTAAAAACATCATTTTGATGTTTGATTGCCAATATGTTATGTATGTAACATTAGCTTCAGGGTGTTCTATATATATTGATTAATACCCTAAATGAATAGGGTATTTAATTCATTTCAAACTTTTTGTGTGTGTGTTTAATATATATAAAGATAATAATTTGTCTGAAATGGAATTTATCAGCTCGTATTAATATCTATATCAAATTGTCAAAGCATTTTTGCTTATGTGGATTAAATATTTTTGAATTTTTTTTGTTTAATTTTTTTACCAATTTGGCAAACATTATAGCTTTTAAACTTCATTAACAAAAAATAATAGAGCTCACAAGTAATAGCTAAATAAAGATATATTCCCACGTTTGGCAAAAATGTTAAAGTAACGTATATTACCATATTAAATATATCATAAGGTTCTATGTGTGTCCAAATGATGTCTCAGACAGTATAAATTGAGTCTGAAATGGTAAGTTAAGGTGGATTTAGATTTTGCAATACTTATCTGAAGACTTTTGATACTAAGTTTAATTCAATTACTTATTAAATAGCAACCAAATAATTTAGTGCAACCAGTTAACTGTTGTTCATATTATAAGAACATAGTCAGTAACATGATGCGGGCTAGTATTCCTTGTATATATATGCTCATCTACAGTAATAAAAACTGCTTTTTAACTACATGTTTTGTTGGAGGTGGTAGCATACTGTGAGCTTCCCGTAAGCTTTAGTTGGGGGGAATGATGTGGATTCTTGTAGTAGTGGAAGGTGTTCTCTCTATGTGTTATCAGTAATTAATAGCAACTACATTGGACTTATATTTCATTTATTCACTTAAGTTTAAACTATTCACAGTAGATCAGTTTCAGTATTTCTTAAGTCT
Source organism: Loripinus fragilis (assembly GCA_964019695.1). NCBI lineage: Eukaryota > Metazoa > Mollusca > Bivalvia > Lucinida > Lucinidae > Loripinus > Loripinus fragilis. The sequence goes on from OZ026518.1 coordinate 22,729,738, forward strand.
ATGTAGCTTTCTATTGTCAGGCCGAGCTCATATCACATACGTCGAACAACCTCTCAGGATAAAGTAGATTCACAGTAGATTTAGAGTTTTGAAATAGATCTAGATTTAGTTTACTTGGCAAATCTAGATAAGTAATTTAGTCAGTGCCTAAACAGTTCAGTAGATTTTATCAATCCAAGGGAAGCTATCCAAAAGAGCATATCTAAAATCCAAAGAGTCGCTTCCCTTGGTGCACAAAAGTGAAAGTAGAATTTGTTGTCTGCTCGAGTTGACCGATCTGAGATTGATGCTCGAAATGCATGATCGACTCTTATTTATAGTCTCGGCCCAGCTCCAGCCAGCCAATCAGCTACCAGAAAGAGGTGTAGAAATCTCTATCAGCCAATCGCTGCACGGATAGACTGATAGATTTCTCTAGCTAAGTTGTACAACAATGGCGGATGTCTACCCACTTCACATTTGTGATACCAAATTCTGGTTTATCTCTGAGGAATATGCGGTCTATCCTGGTGGATAAATAAACTTTAGACCTTCTGGTAGCAGGATAGAAAGCTTAGGCTTTGTGAAATAGATTAACTAATGGACAATTGAAGGTAAGAGAATTTCTATCGCTGGATAGACATTTCTTTACATTCAAAACATGGCGCCCTGCGAACTTTCATTATCAAGCTCATAATTATCTTAAACAAGAGTCTTTCCGATCTATCCTTAGTATGAGCAGAAAGCCCAGATTTTATTCTAAATGAAGGAATGAACGGCCCAGTCCAAAACTATCCGTACTTGAGAGTGTTCGTAGTGTTTGTTTGACAGACGCTGACGAACGCTCGCAATGATCAACACAGGCAAAAATAGTTCATTCTCCAGTATCCGATGTTTGGCTTCCTAAAGCCACAGGCTGCAATAAATGACCCCATTTATTGCTTATCTTACCACTTGAAACAACTTGATTAATAATTTAAGGTTCACAGGAAGAATGTTTATAGACGGAAAGACACATGTGCTTGTGTGTAACCTAAATCCGACACACCTTGTTTTGATAGATAAATAGCAGTAATAGCCACGGGTATTACATTCTCCCCACCTTAAACATTATACTCCGCTATAATGGCTAATGGAGGGTTAAATGTACTACATGAAAACCAGATTTAGTATAAGAGATAGTAAGGCTTAATTTTCTTGCTCAAGTTCTGTAGGGGTTCAGCAACTCGGCCCTTAAGCTGCCTTTTACTTATTTATTTATGCATATTGGAAAATCTGCAATTTTGATTTCACTTTTCTTATAAAAGTCATAACAGCCAGCTACATTTTAGTTAATAGTCACAGTGAAAGTGTTTATATCATTAAATCCCTCAACTATTGTCGCAGTTCAACTGCAGTCTCTATTAGACATTACATTTAACATTTAACATTGTTTCTACCCTATTTCAGGTACGGTATATTCATCACCAAGTTTGCACAGTCTTCTCACTTGCCCTAGCTGGGGGTAATACCACCAAGTGATCGTGCATCCTACAGCAATTTCAATACCTACAGTGACGCATCTCTGGTTGATCAGGCCAGATCTCACTGTAAAATTCCCACCGTGCACGGAATTTCTCAGGTGCAGTCCCGAACCGACAATAGCATATTAACGATCCTAAACACTGACCACTCTACTTAACCATTTGTCACATTTTATAGTCTCAGATGCTGACTGTCGCAGAGCTGTAATCCAAAATTAATATGATTTCCTAAATCAAAATGTTATGTGCTGACCCCAATATCACACAGACCAAAATAACCTTAACACTATTACTGCCATTTAGATTTAAATACATATACTTTTAACAACATTCAAATATACAGTTCCTTACGCAATCATACCAACAGAACATTTGTCACAAAATAGAGTCTGGAAACTTAAAATTTGAACCTCATTAACATTTAACATCAGACAATGATGACATTTTAATTAGTTAATTGCAATTCATTTAACAGGTCAAAATCTGCCAGACTAACCCATAATTTCATCCCTTAGTTTTTTTTTTCTATCAATAGTGAAATTTGCGCTTTAAAGTCTTTCTTTCTTAAAGCTCAACCTGCACTGTTGTCTCAATAGCCAGTTTATATATATTATAATGAACATAAGGAAATATTATAATTGAACCACATTTAAAGGCATTTCACATCCATTTTCTTCAGTCACTGTATGCATAAAATGGTTAAGACAAAGACAGGACAGGATAGATGATTCCACCCAATTAAATATACCTGATAATTATATGTTAAGGGCAGAATCTTAAAATATTTTGCAAAACTGTTCTATAACGCAGTACCTTAAAATAACCTTTGTCACAGTTTTCAGAGGCAACTGTCCAGTTTATCACAACTGAGCAAATATATAGTCTGATAAATACGGCCGAACCTGTCCTTAAGACCACTGTATTTAAAAATAACTTGATCCAGAGATGCAACTTTTGTAACCTTCAGTTTATCTTCTTTCTCAAATTTACCTGTTCTAAACAAACACTGTTTCAAGCAGGCAATTTTGAACATGTCCCAATAGTGGTTGCTATACTCAGACAGGCTGACTGCATATAATATGAATCATACAACTACCTCGAACAATTAATCTTAACCCCTTCCATTTTTGATGGATGGCCACAAGCACAGAACAATCTTTTTTTTTTCCTCAAAGGGCTGCTGGTCAAAATTTTCAAAATGATGCACCTCAGTCCTTAAAGACTGTTTCCATTTAGCAAACAGTGCAGACCCTGATGAAATGCCATCATATGCGACACCCATCTAGGTCCTCACTGTCTGCTGCATCCAGAACGAAAAGGGTTAGTATATAGGATTGGATAAAATTGTATCTCAATTACTACTGCAATGTTCATGTGATTAAACCTCTATATGATGATTTATTTGAATGCTTGTGTTTCAATAAATTGTTTAACTTGTTGTTCATTCTCTTCCCCTTGTCCCTAGTGTCTATGTTTCCCATACATGCCACAATTTTTAACTGTGATATAAAATCTCATCAAATTTGACCCGTTTGGAACCACTTTTGATAAGGTTTTCAAATCACACAGAAAGTTCAAATTAGCTGACAAATTATTTAATGAAAAGCAAACATGATTCACTTCTTAGTGTACCTAATATGCTTTTCAATTAAATAAAACGTAAAACTCTTTTGGCTCCTGAAAAATATCACATCTCACAGTTTAATGATCATTATTTTTTTTTTAACTCACAGATTATGCTCACAGATTTCATTTAAATCTCACAGATTTTTTTTTAAACTTTTAGATTTTGGCATGTATGGATTATGGCATATCACTTAAATATCTTTGATTGTTTCCTTAATGCTTATGTGCATTATAGTTTTTTTCTTTTGATTACCACAGTACATGTACTCCCCCATGGATTGTTGATGTGGTTGGGGATATAGTTGCTGAAACAGTCACTGATCCCTTCTGTTTCCCTCCCTATGTGGACAGTCTCTTTGCAGGTGACGTGGAGAGAAACAAATGTAGCAAAGACGCTGGCCATTCCTGTCCCTAGGGCCCTGATCGCCCCGTGCTTGGGTGTTACCCTGTCTGTTCAACATTTCTATACAGGTTTGAAGTTGTCTGAGGATGCCTTGCAAATTATTGTCATCTATATTGTATCTGAAGCTTTCCTTAGCCTCTGAATTCCTGTCTGGCTCTGCAGTGGCTTGACAAACCAGATTCTTGGATGAGTCTTCTCCAAGAATACCTTCATATAGTTCTATTATAGACACAGCCTGAGTTACAGAAGTACAATTCTTAGAAATGCATTTGTATTTCAATTCAGGGGACACTGATTTATATAATTGATTCAGAGCTAACATCTCTTTGGCTTCATTGTTCAAACTACTATAGGCACGCTTGGACATACAGCGTAGATCATCCCCTAACTCGGCTATAGACTCATTCTGTCTGCGCACTCTGGCTTCAAGCCTTGATATCCACATTGGCTGTTGACGAGCGTTACTGAAACGTAGACCTAATTTTACTACCAGTGTGTGATAAGATGACCTTTCTGCTGGCATTAGTGTCATGTAGTAGACTTGAGCATTTCCTCTTAAGCTAGCAGCTAAATACAAAACTCTGTCCTGGTAAGACCATCTTCCCAGCTTAGCACATAGTTCGAAATGGTTGAGGTAAGACTCCCAATCTTCGTCTCCATTGTATGTAAGTGGTTTCATATGTGGTGACCTATGCAGGATAGAACAGCTTGCATTACCGCTAATATCTCCTTTAGCCTTTGGATCAATGGGGATTCCTAGGTACTCGCTCTCCATAGTAGGTCTTGATTGTGGCTCTTGTTCAGGGGCCTCTTCCAGTTCAGGTATGTTGTCGATGGATGACAGCACTGATGCTGCTCGGTCATGTACATCATGTTCTTGCAGCTGGTCCAGTTCCTCAGTATCGGTGCCTGGTTGGTCCTCCATTTCTGTATCATTATGTTGTCTGTTAAACACTATTTCAGAGTCACTGTCCGCCATATTCTACAGTTAAAATATGTTATATTTACACAGTTAAATTCCTTTCATACAAGCTTGTTTTCTGTTTCAATTTTATTTATATTATTTTTCACTGTTTTTCTATTTTTATTTTATTCTTAGAATGTTAAGTGAACAACTCAGATCCGATCTTTAGTTCTATGCAATGTCACAACTCACAAGTTTCCTTGGCAGTGGGTTCGTATCACTGGATGTGTTTTTGAACTAACAACATCCCACTTCTCTGACACCAGTGTGAGCTTCCCGTAAGCTTTAGTTGGGGGGAATGATGTGGATTCTTGTAGTAGTGGAAGGTGTTCTCTCTATGTGTTATCAGTAATTAATAGCAACTACATTGGACTTATATTTCATTTATTCACTTAAGTTTAAACTATTCACAGTAGATCAGTTTCAGTATTTCTTAAGTCTATGTAGCTTTCTATTGTCAGGCCGAGCTCATATCACATACGTCGAACAACCTCTCAGGATAAAGTAGATTCACAGTAGATTTAGAGTTTTGAAATAGATCTAGATTTAGTTTACTTGGCAAATCTAGATAAGTAATTTAGTCAGTGCCTAAACAGTTCAGTAGATTTTATCAATCCAAGGGAAGCTATCCAAAAGAGCATATCTAAAATCCAAAGAGTCGCTTCCCTTGGTGCACAAAAGTGAAAGTAGAATTTGTTGTCTGCTCGAGTTGACCGATCTGAGATTGATGCTCGAAATGCATGATCGACTCTTATATATAGTCTCGGCCCAGCTCCAGCCAGCCAATCAGCTACCAGAAAGAGGTGTAGAAATCTCTATCAGCCAATCGCTGCACGGATAGACTGATAGATTTCTCTAGCTAAGTTGTACAACAATGGCGGATGTCTACCCACTTCACATTTGTGATACCAAATTCTGGTTTATCTCTGAGGAATATACGGTCTATCCTGGTGGATAAATAAACTTTAGACCTTCTGGTAGCAGGATAGAAAGCTTAGGCTTTGTGAAATAGATTAACTAATGGACAATTGAAGGTAAGAGAATTTCTATCGCTGGATAGACATTTCTTTACATTCAAAACATGGCGCCCTGCGAACTTTCATTATCAAGCTCATAATTATCTTAAACAAGAGTCTTTCCGATCTATCCTTAGTATGAGCAGAAAGCCCAGATTTTATTCTAAATGAAGGAATGAACGGCCCAGTCCAAAACTATCCGTACTTGAGAGTATTCGTAGTGTTTGTTTGACAGACGCTGACGAACGCTCGCAATGATCAACACAGGCAAAAATAGTTCATTCTCCAGTATCCGATGTTTGGCTTCCTAAAGCCACAGGCTGCAATAAATGACCCCATCTATTGCTTATCTTACCACTTGAAACAACTTGATTAATAATTTAAGGTTCACAGGAAGAATGTTTATAGACGGAAAGACACATGTGCTTGTGTGTAACCTAAATCCGACACACCTTGTTTTGATAGATAAATAGCAGTAATAGCCACGGGTATTACAATACACAACTGTGTGCTAACAATTCAGATAGAATCAAGCATATATAAGTTGGTAAATTTTGATATGTGTAACTTTAGTTACTATGCATTATAGATGAATGTAATCAGAAACTGTTTAAAGAATTTGTCTCCAAATAAATTTTATACTGACATCTTATTTGCATATGCAAATGGTGACACATTTCTTTATTGTAAACTTTTAAATGGACTTTGTTATCTTCAGCATATCTTTCACTGTTTAATGAACAAAACTGTTAATGAATGCAACATAGTATTTCTGATCATTTGCTCAAGCAATGTTAACTTTATTTAAATAAGTAAATAATTCACAAAGCACAAATACTTCCATGAAGATGGGGAAAAAATAAGTGTTAGTGATGTGTTTCACGTGACAATGATCGCATTTGATTGGATCATATCCACAGAATCAGGCCAGTTGTCACTTACGATACCAATTTAAATTTATCAACCAGAATGAGGGAAGACCAAATTTGGTTAGCTGACATTCAAGTTAATGTAAAATAGATTTAACAATGTTCTTTTAGCATGTGGGATGGAAAAGTGAAACATATAAAACAGTACTGTCATGAGATTTACTTAGTTTTATAAATTAATGTCAAAACAGCTGGTGCTACTTTCCACAAAAAATAATGTGGCATGACCAAATTATTGCAGGAATCCTCAATAGCAAAGCTTTGTATGAATATAAGACTTACAGAATGAGTTGTAAACACATCAGAGATTGGAAACGGGACACATACAAAACATAGTCAACTGTTCTGATAATACTAGTATTGAGAAGCCACCCTAAGTCACTACCAACAGTAATACCGTGATAAACTTACATGCGATGTTAACAAAGTATACATGATTTTGATAAGTATACTAAAACCAAGTTCTATTCGGTCATTTTTCAAGCTCATTATTTCTGATCAAAGGCTAATAAAATTGAAATGAAATATTGCCTATATATGTGCATTTTAAATGGACAAACGTTAGCGGTGTAATGTTTTTGAACAGTTTTCGTTTACCTCAAAGTTTTTGCGGTTTAAAATGCAAAAATCATCTTTTTTTAGAGAAAAAATGGTTTTGAGAGTAGTTTTCATTAAATTGACGTTTAGGTGGTTACAAACTGGTCTGTCCGACTTGAAAAACACCAAACAATTTAAATTTTGCTTATGGTAGAATTTTTACGCTTTTTTAAAAATGGCGCATTTTTAAAATAATTCGACATTTTTGAAATTCACCAGTAGCTGGTAAAATTGTAAAATGCACTTTATTTTATTTGAATACTGAAGGCCAATTACAGTAGAACTTGATTAGTCCATTTTGGGTGATTAAAATTTTACGACTACTGTACACTTCCGGTTTCAATGTGAGAGATTAAAAATTTGATTTGGTAGCATTATGTTTTTTTTTGTTTTCAATTTTTAAAGAAGATCGGTGACGTCTGGTAATAATGAATAATCGCTGAATATTTCAATGCCGTGTCGCTGATAATGAAGCGTACAGAGCAGTGCAAATTCTCTATGTAAATTGCAAGCTTAAAGATGAATTATAATGACTAACCTGCTAAAAGTAATTGTCTTATTTTGCTGACTAGAAAAAAGACGTGTCCGATGGAAACAAAACTTTTGAGGTTTATTCTTCTTATGCCACGATAGCAAGTAACGTCTTCAAATAAACAAAAAGTTAATTGATAATGGCTCTGTGATCCCGATCTGTAATGTGGTTTATATCGTAGAAAAAGTGTGACTTTTTGAAATGAGGGTACCCTTTCTCTAACTTCGTCGGTGAAAGAAGTACACGTCATTTTTAAATGAAATAATTTGCAGAGTCTTGGCAAAAAATTGCTTCATTTAAAAAAGCATGAATTTTGTTTACCCTATGTTTCACTTTCTGAACTAGCATAAAAATGTTAGGTGACCGATTTGGTTTAGCTATATCTATGTATTTCTGATTTCCATGGGTATTTTTCCTCAATTATCTTCAAAAGAAATCATATTTCTTTAACAATGAAAAATATATCATAAATATCAGATATATTGCAGTGCATTTATTGTCATATGTGTTACATGTGTGTATGATAAAGTATACCAAATATTGAAACCATATCTCAGATTTGTTCTTTGACAGTAGAAAAAGTATGAAAATCATTGCATTTAGATGGAAACAATAATTGCTGATCTTATTTAATGTAACATATTAAGTACTAAACCGAAGATTTGACCAGCATGTGGGATTTTGGTACTTATCACATATTGGAAAAAGCCAACATCAGTTGTCCATGCTGACTCAGTGGAGCCAACTGTCTTAATTCCAGTCTACATTTTTACTTAGTGTATGCAGGCAGCAAATGCTCTCGTGAGTCTACACATTTACATAGGCTAACAGGAGCCTTCAATTCTTGAAACTGTGATAAGTACCAACATCGAATATGCTGGCTCATTTGATTTGTTCTTTGCGATACTAGTTATAATCTATTTATCTTGATTTGAATGATGCAAATGATTAGAAGAATGTAATTTTGTAATCATGATAATATTTTCACTTGGCATGCTAAAAACGAATAAAACAAAATTTCACTGTTAGACTAAGTATAATCATAGCAAAATCGCCAATGAGTCATTCATTTAGTCATGTCTACAATACAATACAAACAATGCAAGGGAGCTTTCTATGTATTATCCCTTTTAAATATATCACTAGCAAATAACCTTTAGAAAAAAAAACTTATGCTGTCATCTTTCATTTCTTCACAAACTTGTATAACCAGATGAAACAGACGGCATGTGTTATATTCTCCTAAAATGTTCGTGTTACACATGTTACCGAGATAAAGTGTATACTGGACATGCTTTAGATATAGAGGGATTCAATACCATAGGGGATATAACCATAGGTTTGGCATGGTGGGTGCTATATATGGATCAGAAATCACTATGGTTTTTCAAAAAAACTTTAGTTTTTGTTCGAAGGACAAACACCTGTTTTAATTCTTTATTTTTCGATTTTGACCATGCTTAAGATAACTTACAATTTTAGAAATTATAAGGTAGCTTTCCTTGATTGTTATCAATATTGTTGTTGTAATTAATAGCTGATAAGCTATATATGTATTTTGTTGACTTTCATAATGGTCAATAGATCTTACTAAACTACTACATGCTTAATATCATGTTTCATCTAAATTGAACTGTAGACAGCGAGGAAAATGTCTTGCATATACAATGAATCATTTCATGTATAAAAATAATTAAACATATTTAAGTGTAAGACAGTGAAGTTATATTATTTAAGCATTTAAGAAACACACTTTGATCATTGAATTAAGCATTTTCTATAAGTGGTGTTTACATGTATTTAATAAGAAACTCTTAATTAAAATGGCATTTATGTGCTTTGAGTTCAAGTTTCTTTATTTTCATCACCCATACTTTTGTCAGAGTATAATCCCACTTACATTGTATGTTAAAAAGTCAATATTTATTGTTTCTCTCATTTAATTGAGCCCTCAAATGGCAATATTCTACATCCTCTAGCAGCCTAACCTCATATGATTCTAACATTGCACTTAAATAATGTATTTAAAGAAATGTAACGTATGTAACAGTAATAAAAGGAGTCTAAATGTGTTAAACTTATACTGCTAGTCATTTAATTTCAATTACAAGATAATATTGGATTTAGGATTTCCTATTATATAAGTGCATCGTATTAAACTCTGCTTTTGCAGGGTAACGCCCCAAATAGGTAACGTGCATTATTTTGTGGCTTATGTAATGTGGTTTTAGAAAATTATAGTGTTTGAAGCTCCCCCTCAGATACATTTTGGCAGCTCATGGTCTAGTGATAGCACAACACTAAATAGTAGTATATTTGAAAGTAAGTAACGTATATAATTGCAATATAACGGACTTAAGTTGTTTCAATGCATAATAGCTGTTTAAAGGCCATCAGCATGTCGATAAATAAGATTTAGGTATAGGTTTGCATTTGCACAAGAATATTGGAAGCTGTAATGGGGTAACGTAGTTAACAAGGCTGTAACACTGTAACGCCCCAACGGTCACAGGGCTAATATGTGTCATTTTGCGTCATATATTGTGTAGCTTTAGACGATCATAGTGTACAAAATTCCTCCTGGGGGGAGGGGGATCTATAAGCAGCTCACGGTCTATAAATGGGCGTTCCGGTGGGACGTTTCTTTTAAGCACCCAGAACAATTGTTGTGCTTGGAAGCAATGAAGGTTTATGCGTGATTATTTGTGTGTATCTGAGTTGTATTGGTGTCTTTCTAGCAAGAATATATTTTGTGTGCTTAAAAGGGCGTCTCATAAATACGTTTCTTTTGAACACACAGAACATGCGTTTTGATGGTAAACATATTGCAGATGTCCATCTATTTATCAATACATGTACTATGTGTAGGGTGCTTAGATGGGCGTCCCGGTGAGGTGTTTCTTTTGAGCACTTAGAGCATTTGATGTTTTGGTAAATAATGAAGTTTTTTTTATATTACTTTGTTTAGCTGTCTGGGTGTGTATCAGAGATGTATTGGTGTTTTTCAAGCAGGAAAAAGCCCGTGTGTGCTTGAAATGGGCGTCTCATTGAGAACTCTCTTTCAGGCACACAGAATATACGTTTTTGCGGAATAAACGTTAGGGCCTATTTGAGCTGTATTGCTGGTTTCCTAGCGAAAATGTGTTTTGTTTGCTTAAAAGGGGCGTCTCATTGAGACGTTTTTTTAATCACACAGAACATGGGTTTTGATGGGAAATAATGAAGGAGATCTATTATAGTGTTAATGGATTCTAAGCTGTAGATCATAGTACACGTAGAGTTGACGCTATATACTATGTCTAAACAATGTTTTGTGTTCTGGGCTGGAGGCCTATATAACTATATAAAGTATTTGTGTTTGTATTTGCATAAAAGGACGCTTTGCTTAAATAGGTTAATTAAATATATAGAGCTTATAGAATTCAGCACAGAGTAAGCAAGTTGATTCCCGAAATATTAGCTCAGTTGTCATTATAATAAAATACTCAAGTACGTAAATCTTACCACTCTGGAGCTAAGTAGACATGATCGAGCTTAGTAGATAGACATCGAGACCTTATTGAAACATTCAAAACACTTAAAGGATTAGATTCTACGGCATTTCCTAGAATAGCATTTTGTACTTAATAAATAAGCCGCGATCAAGGCTGAACATCAGACATTATAAGAATCTATCATGAGTGGGAGGGTAGGATAGAAGAACGCCATTTGGCATCACGATGACAAACGGTGATCCCGAGGGACGGATTTTTCTATCTTACCCTCAAACGAATTATGGATTCTTTATCTTACTCATCACTTTATTTATTTATTTCAAAATCAGCTTCCAGAAGCACCTGAATACGCTAAAGCCCATATCTCACTGGGCTGCGACTGTTTTGCGACAGCTGGCGACAGACATCGCGAGTGGGTCGCAAAGCAGTCTCGAAACAGTCGCCAGTGATTCGTAATTTCCTCGCATGTGTCGCCAAGTGGCGCAAAGTAGTCGCGAAAATTTTGAACATGTTCACAAATTTTATGCGACAAATTTCCTCGCAAAATGGTCGCAAAGTCATCGCGGGTGTCTCGAAACCGTCGCAATCATTTTGGAACGACATATTTGCGAGATAATCAAGACTAAATTGCGAATCAATTACGACGTAAATGAGACACTTCGCGACAACATTGCGAGTAAATTAAACTAAGCGATGTTCTGGCGAACGTCGTGAGACAGTCGCACGAGCGTCTCACGACAATCGCGCGAGTATCTTAAATTTCTCGCAATTATGTCGCCAAAGGTTCATTAAAAGAGTTCCTCCTATCTGAGATGATAGTTCCCTCTAGTACATGATCTTGGTTAGGCATACTTAAGTATACCTTTTTCGCAAATTCCAGTTGTCAAGTATTCTTGCTATCTGAGAGGATAGTTTCATATAAGTATGGTGTACTGATTAGGCTCACCTACATGCATACTGTTTGGTGTAATTTCAGTTATTAAAAATGGTTCTGCATTCTGAGAGGATAATTTTGTTAAGTATGTTTTATAAGGCCTACTTAAATGTTTACTATTTCTATTACAGTATAAAGGTATTATTATTGTGTCTTGGTAAAACTTCAACAGTCTGCTTAGTCTCAGCAGCCCTTCTATGAGTTGAATTTGGCATACAGAACCCTATAAACAAATTATCACTGCAGTGGTCAACTAAGATTCTGATTTGAATGCGCATCAGTGCAGTCTGATATGTGCATTTGTCGTGCGCACAACTGTATCAAATAGATTTTCGCAGGACGAGGCTCATGCGGACTCATTGCAATTTTGATTTTGATTTGTTTGATTTGTTTCTTTACGTCAACTCAACAATCTTTCAGTTATGCAGGACGGTTCTTCCTGGGTTTAACCAGTACTAAGCTAGGATAAATGTGTCTTGCTCAAGGACCACAACGCAGTGACGCCGGTGAGGCTCGAACCTGCTACCCTTCGGTCTCGAGTCAAGCACTCTACCACTGAGCCACTGCGCTCCCTGCAATTTTGATTTGATTGGGCTCATTATGCCATACGTATGAGCAATTAGAGCATGTGCGTTCTCGACTGACTTCTTAAGCTGCTTGATGGGTCATCATAACTGTGCAGTATAAACGAGTAATTTTTTGCTAACTCAATATTTGTTACCATTCAACAGTCCAACACACCCAGCAGCGTGACACTTAAATTCCAACAATCTAGCTCCTTCCTTCCAACAGCGTAGTACCTCCCTAGTCTGAAGTTTCAATGCTTGCTGTTGGTTTATCATTTCTCGCAAAACCATCGTGCGACAGTCGCACGACGTTCGTGAGAACGTCGTGAGGCGGTCGACGGTAATAAATACTCGCAATTTCATCGGGCGAACATCGTGCGAGTGTCTCACGAATGTCGCACGAATGTCGCGCGAATGTCGTGAAACATTCGCAAATGATTCGTGCGACATTCGTGCGACTGTCGCAAATATGTCTTATTCACCTATTCGGTGTGACCGCAATGTGATTATGGTTGCAATGTCGTATTTCTGTCGCCAAAACTTGTCTCAAAATCAGTCTGGAAATAGTCGTAAATTGCTCGCATCCCAGTGAGATACTAGCTTTAAGATGCAATTTCACATGATGACGTTACCTGACGTCTTGGGTAAGATAGCATGGGTAAGATTATAAGAATCTATCATGAGTGGGAGGGTAGGACAGAAGAATCCGCCCCGAGGATCGCCATTTGGCATCACAAGGCTTGCCGTGTGATGACAAGCGGTGATCCCGAGGGACGGATTTTTCTATCCGTCCCTCACACGAATAATGGATTCTTTTTCTAGCTAACCACTGTTTTTATTTATTTAAAAAAAAGCTTACAAAAGCCCTGACTACGCTAAGATGCAATTTCACATGATGACGTTACCTGACGTCCTGGGTAAGATAAGATTTTCTATCCCAGGGTAAAATCTAAGACTCCTTATCCGGTATGCAAGAAAATATTTTCTTTCAATGAATGGTATCGACTTCCAGTACAAGTGTTCTATCGTCTACCACCGTGCACGGAATAAAAAAACAAACACTACAGGCGGTACTTTAGGATGTGGCCAATAGGTATTGATAGTTCCGTTCAAACATTGATTTGGGGCATTTGTTATCTTCAGAACTTTACCAGTAATTCCTATTCCATATGAAATTATAGTTAAGCAAAACTCAGATAATACTGCGTATCCATTGAGGCTCTCCATAGCCACACGACGTATGGAAGTAGATGTATTTCAGACAAAAACCCGAGGCGTTTTGTTTCACTTGATAGCTGTGTATGTTCATTTAACCCTTTGTAGACCAATGTAATGTTCCACAAAGTCTGATACAATTAACACACCGGTAAAAGTATACGTCGATTTGGTGGTATTTACGCGTATTGCCGGTACCTTAAAGACCGGAAGAGGTAGATATTGGCCTTAATACTATGTAGAAAAAAATGACATATGCCTAAAGGACTATAGAATTAGATCATATTTAGTATTCGGCATGCAGATGGCGATTTATGTAAGCATTTAGGAATAGATTCGAGTACCGATCTGGATGATCGGTACTCGAATCTATTCCTAAATGCTTACATAAATCGCCATGCACATACTGAATACTTAAAAATGATCTTATTCTATAGTCCTTTAGGTATATGGCATGTTTTTCTACATAGTATTAACACCAATATCTACCTCTTCCGGTCTATGAAGTAACGGCAATACGCGTAAATACCACCAAATCGACGTATACATTTACCAGTGTGGTTAAGTCAGGACGGTCCATTGTATATACTGAGAGTCCACAGGTTATGATTTTCAAATGATATTGTATTTTCTTTTTAGAAGATCCAACAGTGGGGACCCTAATGAAATGCCGTGTTCTTCACTGTTTGTCAACGTATCTGTTTGCAAGAAACCCTTTGAAGACTGGAAACCACTTCTAGTCTTTAAAGGCTTTATTACGGTATGCAAATAACCTGTTTATTTTCTTTCGAGAAATAAAACACCAATTTCAGGTTTTGACTTGTGGACACATCTTGCTTGGGGTCGAGAAGTGTCGCACACTGCTTCTGTGTTACTGTGACCCCATCGCTATTTAAATTGTCCGTCTAGTGTTGTCAAATAGACTATAAATGGCAAGCATAATTCCGATGCTTAAGATTCAGACACATTAAAAAAGAGTATGTACTCGCTCTTAGCATGTGTTAAACCGCAAAAAATCACAGCTCAGACGTTAATAATCAGAACTTAGTCTTAGTAAGAACTAGACTTCAAACGATGGTACACCATCGCAAATACCCGCTTTTGAGCTAACCAATCATTTGCAAAGTGTGGAGTTGCTAAGTCCAACCGTTTAGGAGGAGATGCATTTGCAAGAAAGTTCAATATTTCCCTTTTGACATTGACCTTAGGTCAAGGACAAACACGAAATGTTGCCCAGTATCCTCTACATCATATGACCTATGCACCTGCAAAGTATGAAGCTGCTACGTCCAAAGGGTTAGAATAAAAATGCATTTACAAGAAATATTTGATTCTTGACCCAAGGTCAAGGTCACATGAAGCTTTGCCCTCTACATCATGTGACCTATGTACCTGAAAAGTTTGAAGTTGCTACGGCCAATGGTTAAGGAGATGCATTACCAAGAAAATACATTATTTGACCTTGACCCCAAGGTCAAGGGAGTCAAGGTCACAAAAATGCTGCCCAGTACCATCGAGTTCATGTGACCTATGCACCAGCAAAGGTTTCATGTTGCTACATCCCATGGTTAAGGAGAAGATGCATTTACAAGAAAATACATTATTTGACCTTAACCTTGGGATCAAGGTCACACAAAATGTTGCCTAGTACCCTCGACATCATGTGACATATGCACCAGCAATGTTTGATATAGCTACATCCCAAGGTTAAGGAGAAGATGCATTTGCAAGAAAATAAATTATTTGAACTTGACCTTCGGGTCAAGGTCATACGAAATGTTACCCAGTGCCCTCTACATCATGTGACCTATACATCTACAGAGTTTGAAGTTACTACTTGAATAACTTTAGGAGGAGAAGCATTTACACGAAAATTCAATATTTGACCTTTTACCTTGACCTTGGGGCCAAGGTCACTCGAAAATGTTGCCCAGGATCCTCTACATCATGTGACATATCCAGCTACAAAGTTTGAAGTTGCCAAGTCAAACCGTTTAGGAGGAGATACATTTTATAGAAAAATACATTATTTGACCTTTGACCTTGACCTTGAAGGTCACACGAAATGTTGCCCATTACCCTCTACATCATGTGACCTATTTACCTACAAAGTTTGAAGTTGCTACCTCTATTGGTTTAGGAGGAGATACATTTACAAGAAACGTGACGGACGGACGGACGGACGGACGGACGGACGGAAGACGGATAGACAGACGGACGGACGACAGACCGACTTTGAAAAGAAAGTAATATACCCTTTTTTCTTTAAAAGGTATAACAAATGTACATGGGCAAGCTGAAGAGCATGCGGGCTAAACGACCGTCAGCATTTTGGAAAATCTAAGGGACCGCTCATTATTTAAGTGTCGGGGGGGGGGGGGGGCTGAAATTTCGATCCATCATCCAAATTTTGGATGACCCCCCTCCTAGCAAAATTTAAATCCAATGACCCCCCCCCCCTCCTGGAAACCACATGAATTATAACCTGACACCCCCCCCCCCCCCCGTAATTTTATATCATATTGTCAAAATGCAATATTTTGTTTTCATAATCCTGTAAGTCGTATGTATCGTACTATGGTACTTTTATTGGCCTGCATTAGTATCTGAGCTTCAATTCTAAATCTTGACCTTGACAAGTTTTGACCACCATTGAAACATTAGGAATCTTTTATATTTGAGACTATTTTGTTTGTATTAATTCCTTAATTTCCAGTCAAGATGGGGATTTCTGCCTTGAACCAGTACAAAGCTGCAGGTAATAGGCTCTCAATTGCCCTTCCACAAAAAGTAGAGAAAGAGTATAATGATAAAATGTTTGAAGAAAAAAAATCATGAGCGATAAAGGAGTGCTTTTTGGGTGTCAAACATTAGGGATAGAAGGGCTTTTTCAAATACAGAATTCATAAAAAAGAGTAATTAATAAGGCTATCAAGTGCCCTTACACAAAAGTGTACATATAATTTTTTTTGAAAAAGTAGTGATATTAAAGGCAGGAATTATTACATCTGTCTGCTCTGTGGGAAAAAATATAACAGTTTTTTTCTAAGATTCGAGCGAGCGAAGCGAACGAGGAAAACATTCTGTATATATATCGCGTAAATGCCAATTTAGAGTGAAAAGTAGGGATAGTAGGACATTTTCAAGAAACATTAGGGAAAAGTAGAAAGGCAAGAAAAAGTAATAAAACACCAAAACAGAATAACTTTTGCGCTTGCAAAATAAAAGCTGAAAAATTTATCGGCCTGTCTAACTACGATGAAATTATAAGAGAATGATTAATAAAACACGAGCGAGCGAGGAAATTTTGTTTTAATTATTTATTGGAACAATTTAAACATGACCACTCCTGCTGGAAAGTCAAAGTTAATGGCGACCCCCCCCCCCCACTACTAGCCACATGGAAATTCACATGACCCCCTACTTTTTAGCCGCCCCCTGGCACTTAAATAATTAGCAGTCCCTAATACATGTTGTGACTCATTTTTATAGTAAACACACCGGATAGGCGTCGAAAACTCTGTTTCTAACGATGTTTGATCTACGTTCGTCGATAGTAATAACGTTTTAGATTGCCGCCTATTCGGCGTGATAAACAATTGGCTCGAGAAAGATAAAGAAAACTCCCGTCAACATGTTCAAAGAGTGAAAGGTAACCAGGTAACCTTATAAAAATGATGGCCAAACCCACTCTTCAGCCTCAAATAGTAAACAAATGTAACTTTATATCAAGTTTGGTGACAGCTCAACTGCCACGTACCCGTCTTGGTGTAGCCTTTCATCTGCTTTAAAACTATGTTCTGTTCGATTGTGTTGATCCGAACAATAACTACAACAGTAATAGGTAGAAATATCTAACAATATCACTGCACAAATTTTAGCCTCTAGTTGCTTTAGTAGTGAGGTAAGTGTAAGTTTACACCAAAAGAGATGGCAGCGCAGCCGCCACCTCTTTTGGTGTTAACTTACACGCACAAATATCCAAGGCCAAATGGTGCATCAGCTGAGCTCAATTAATCCAGCAATGTAGACAGTGCTATTTCCCGGGATTGGTATTTTTTATTTATATTTCTGTCGAACATAACATGACAATTTAATAGCATTCATTCGCCAGACAATAAGTACTTAAAATGAAAACGATCATTGGAGAAGAGCCCGCATCACACCTACGGTCAAGGAATCTGCATATGCTCAGTGGGATAAGCAAATTTATTGTCAATTCACAGCCCTCAAAGCGGGGGTTTGTCTCTTGTTTCCAATTCCAAACACACTACGTCTCTTTTATAGCAAATCAGGTTATGTACAGCTGAACCGGTGTAAACGTTTAACTGGTTTAATGCTAATTCACGACTTTTGTAATTGCACCTATACGTAACTTGGGATCATCATCATCATCATCATCATCATCATCATCATCATCATCATCATCATTTAAGGTGGTCATTCTGGTCATTCTGATTTTGTGATTTCAATGTTTATTGTTGCTACAGCTTTGTGTTGGTCCTGTTTTTTATGTTTTAAGAGAGCTGGTTGGCGTTGTGCTCATGTGTTTCTTCCTCAAGGTGCCATGGATTGGTCTGTGACCTGTAAGTGTGGCACTTCCACTTCCAGGTTATAAATATTCATGCTAGGCTCCAACCACTTTGAATCTTCCCACCATGATATCTATATAAATAAACTTTCATGTTGATACATAGAACAAAGAAATTACTTGTCTAGGATCAGCTATCTCATATTTCTATAAGCAAGCAGAGTAGACACTGATCAGGCAGCTCTGACAAGAGCTGCCTGATCTTGGTCTGCTCTGTTTGCAAAAACGTTAAAAGGCGTCTCAATGAGGTAAAGGTTTAATAGCATTCTCGGTAACTCAGGTGTAAAGCACTCTGTTTCATTCGATAGAACTTTATGTAAACAAACAGTGGAGACCCCGATCAGACGCTACGTTCAAGTCAGCGGCGTCTGTTAAGGTTCTGCAATGTTTGCCGATGTCCCACAAAACGGGTACTAGGTTATATGTGTTAAAATTGCTTAGTCATTTTGGTCAAAAAGGATTTGATACGAGTTCTGGTGAAATTAGCTTGAAACGTTTTGTCTTGAATGCATTTTGGCCGGTTAGTGTCTCGTTTGCTGATTTGCATGTGAACGTTTGTACAATCATATGACCATTTAACATGTTTAATACGGTGCCCCGAAAGTCTTTGGTCCCTTTTTCATGCGCTTAGCAGCTTTGTGATTTTTCAGGGGATTCGGACCAGTATGACTAAGAAACTCAATAGTTTTGTGATTTTTCAGGGGGGGGGGGGGTCCGGACCCAATGCCCAACCTCTGGATCCGCCCATACCTTTTTGTCTTAAATGTGATGTACAGACAGTTATTAAATGGCGTACCGCTGGCGAGCCGTTGGTGGCCCAACGATGTATGCCACTATATATATGGAGATCCGTGTTGAACGTAAGCAAATTAGTTTCTGGTGTCAGAGAGAAATAAATGTCCAGAGCATAACATTAACACTATTAGACATATCAACTTGCAGCCCTTTTTTAACAAGCGTTTAATTGGGGAGCACCCATCGGTTTTACCGCAACCCCTCGATCTCGAGTCAAGCACTTTACCACTTACGAGCCACCGCGCTCCGATTCGGCTCGTACGCAAAGTAAAATGCTCATCCAACAACCTACGAGCTAAATATACTAGGCCAAAAAAGAAACGCCGCATATAAAACATACATTGTATATGGGGGTCTTTTACCAATCTCTAGAAAACGTTTTTTTTACAGTTTGAGCTCTGATTCTTGGATTATGAGTTCCTGGGGTTGTGCTAGCTATCATTGTCACCGGACAAATTGATACAGCAGTTTAAACTTACGTTTTTATCGATGTTGACGTCGCGTCAATAGGCGATGACGTCATGAATGCGCACGGTCTGACATTGTTCAGATTTGTCAGAAACGTTTCCTAAGACGTCCAATCATCCTTGCATGGCATTGAAATCGTTGGGCTATCACTGATGGCCTCACGTTAGCTTGTAACATTCTTATCGCCTTTTCGCGTTCAACATGTGTCCGTTTCGGCATCGTAAATTAGCAATGTGTAACTTTTCATTTTAAAGTTTTAGAATGTTTTAAGGAAATTGGATATTAGACTAGTGATTTCAGTAGTTATTACATGTCTTAGTCGAAATAAAATGAATGTGCACGTGAAGAACTTGAAAATAAAAAGACAGCCAGTACACTTGTTTGGATTGACTGCGCTCAATGAAACAATGATAATAATGTGTGGCAGGAATAGTAGCGAAACATAGATAGCAGATGAAATTTTGTAACTCTCATTTAACGCGCAATATTTTCAATCTCTTTATGCGGCGTTTCTTTTTTGGCCTAGTATATACTATGATAAAATTTTGGAGACCTTTCTTTGGGGTTTCCGACCATATCATTGCTCAAACCAGTCTTTTCTGTTACATAGGCTAGCGCAGTGGCTCAGTGGTAGTGTGCTTGACTCGAGACCGAAGGGCCGCGGGTTCGAGCCTCACCGGCGTCACTGCGTTGTGTCCTTGAGCAAGAGCATTAATCCTAGCTTAGTACTGGTTCAACCCAGGAAGACCCGTCCCTTTATAACTGAAAGATTGTTGATGGGACGTAAAGAATCAAATCAAACAAACAAACAAGCATAGGCTAGCTAGATTCTTGGAATTTGGTATGAGGCATATTTAGATATCATACTTTGCGATGTGATGTGATTAACAGTCTGCGTGGATGCGCACGCTGGTCTGTCCCTCTTTTGTTCGCATGCAACCAAAAGTATGGGAGTGTGATCAGGAAATACCACAATCACACACCGCAAACAAAGCTACTGCCCGTGAGGGAGAGTCACAGAACATTAACAGTAATAAGACATCCGTAAGACAAGAAAAGCAAAGCAACCAGCTCTCAATTACTCTTCAAGATGAATGAAAAACTAGAAAGGAAACAAAGTACTGCACAACAAAACAAAGACAAACATAGAACCCCCACAACCAATGGGAAGCACACCAAACAGCAGACCAACAACAACAGAACCACCTTCTTAGAACGGACAGTAGCCTAAAGAGGGTGGCACAACTTTGCTTCAAATTATTGCTGCAGAAGAATTGTCCCTGATTGATTAAAATAAGATCGTGTTAGCAAGACATCCAAATAAAAATTAAGCTTTTTTTAGTAATAAAAAGAGTATCGCCATAATGGGCATGCATATTACTTGACTTTTCGCTTACTGTAAAGGCGGCAACTTTAATATTCATATCTGGGCGTGGTTCGGCTATTTCATCTGCTAAGTAAGGGAAATCAGGTTTTATTTATAATTTAGTAAAGAGTTAATAAGCTTTTTGTGCCGAGCAAACGTGCGTGCATTTCGTGAAACTCCTAACCGTATACAAACTGAACTCACATTTATTAACCTTTGAAGCGCAGTATCACAAACTGTATGTTTTTGTCATCCACTAAATTATTTAAAACCTCATAGACAAACAGTGTGGACCCAGATTAGACTGCTCCTGTAGGAGCAGTCTGATCTGGGTCCACAATGTTTTCCTATTTGCTTATGTTACATAGACATTTTCAGATGCAGTTATTTTGCTGGCGTTTTAAGGACTAAATAATGTATTTTGTGTCTATACTGAGGTAATAGCAAAAGATGATACAGTTACTTTTGAATAAAACCACGTCTCATTCTCAGCGTTCACCTATGTCTAAGGTTGACCAGTCCTAATTACGCACTCATGAGGCGCCGCCTTTAAAGTAAGCGAAAAGTCAAGAAATACGGTTGGGTTCACAGTGTTTCAATTTTATTTCTTGTTAATCATAAATTATATTTTATGTTTATAAATACGAGACCTGTCTCATGTTTACTTGAACAGATTGGATTTTCACTTTTTGCGGTTGCATATAAATAAAACAAACACATTTTGCTTTTTCATGCATAACGGACACCCTGGTATTGCCAAATAGACAAGATGGCAATTTAAAGCATAGCACATTAGCAAAGCATTTGATCGAGTATGGCATAAAGGGCTGCTCTACAAATTGCAAACAGTAGGAATAACAGGTCATCTTCTACAATGGTTCACTGATTATCTCAACAACAGGAAACAAAGAGAAGTATTGCCAGGGGTCTTCTCACATCGGGCCGACTTAAAAGCTGGTGTGCCTCAGGGTTCCATACTTGGCCCTTTACTCTTCCTTATTTACATTAATGACATTGTACGCAATATTAACTCATCCATACGCCTCTTTGCTGATGACACTAGCCTCTATATCATAGTCGAAAACCCAATCCAAGCAGCAACTCTATTAAACTCTGATCTATCACAAATATACACATGGGCATCAAACTGGCTTGTTACCTTTAATCCATCAAAGACGGAGTCACTACTATTCTCACGTAAACTCTTTAAACCACTTCATCCAACCCTTTACATGAATCAGCAAGACATCATCACTGTTGAGTCTCACAAACACCTGGGCCTAACCTTTACAAATGACCTTTCATGGCATGAACACTTAAACAACATCAAAACAAAAGCTTGGCATCGTATAAATGTAATGCGAAAACTTAAATTCCAACTCAGCAGAAAATCACTACAGATCATCTATTTTTCATTTATCAGACCGTTACTTGAATATGCTGACGTCGTGTGGGATAACTGTACGCAATACGAGGCAAATGAACTAGAGAAAATACAACATGAAGCTGCACGTATTGTCAGTGGTGCCACTAAGCTAGTTTCAATAGACAAATTATTAAAAGAAAAAAAGGGATACTCTCTCTTGCCGAAGGAAAAACATAAGCAAATACTATTCTACAAAATGACAAATGGACTATGTCCTGACTACTTGTCTTCACTTGTCCCCCCTACTGTTGGAAACAGTACAGCCTATCGTCTCCGTAATGCATCTGATTACAAATACATACGCTCAAATACTCAGTTGTATTACAATTCCTTTCTTCCCTCAGTAGTTCGCGATTGGAATGAACTACCCCATACTACTAGAAATGCACCAAGTATTAGCTCTTTCAAACGCAGTCTTAATTCTACCCCAATCGGTGTCCCTCTCTTCTATCTAGATGGCAAGCGCATTGGTCAAATCTATCATTCTCGACTGAAAATGGAATGTAGCTCTCTTAATCACCATCTCTTTTCAAAAAACATCATTGACAGTCCGCTTTGCATTTGTGGTAGACCTTGACCAACATCTATGCCAAAATAAGTGTTTACGAGATCAAAATTGGCACTTTGAATGTTCCTTTGATTTTCCATCAGCAAATAATGGTTATGAATGATAGTCAAGGAGAACTGATAACTACAATCACACAAATATTGGTAAGAATGGTGATATAAGCTGTAAAATACGTCATTTTAATAAATATGTATACTACATCTCTGCTAAAATCATCCTTGTGTCTTCCGCTTTGATGTTTGTGGGCGAATGATTACAAAGGCAAGGGCATTTCTGGGCGTGACCATTATATATTCTGTCCAGAGTGATGGTAGGCACCGCATGCACTGCTTAGTTTTCACAGATAGTGATTTGTATAGTCTTACGAAGGGAAAATCTTACCTTGCAAAACAAAAATGGCGCCGTTCTACGTGTTTACGAGATCAATGTTATGACGTAGGTTGTCACCCCTGAAATACATTCCCATCCCCTTTTAACTGATTTTAAGAGCTAAAACGGGTGTATCTTCTAAGAAAATACGTGTTTAAGTGTGAAATTATTTTTTTTAAGTTTAGAGGCACACTCAGTCTATTATCAAAATGAGAAACAGCCTATGTGTGCCTGTTTTTGCCTGGAAACTGGGCTTAATAAGTTCTTCCAATAAGTGCTCAAATGGGTATATCATGTATGAAATGTCTCTTGAAGTTTGAAAAGCAAATTCTCAAAACTCACAGCCTACTCAATTTTTTAGATATTTTAAGTATCTATTACCGATAAAACTGATACCAAATATTGCATTTGAGTATTTTGCATACACTTTAGTGTTGCTATGGAAACTGTAAACTCTAGAATCTGATGTTAAAGTCGCTTCGAAAAAGTAAATATCAAACTTGAATGCTTTATTTTCTAACAGAACATACTTTAATTATCTATGTACAATATATAAAAGGTTCCAAGAGAAAATCTCCATATCTTTTAGAGAAATTGTTCGAGAACATTTTAGTACATTTCGTTTCAGACAGCATTTTTAGACGCTTAAAATTTGACTACTCATCTTCGGAGACTGTTTCAAACAAGAAAATAAAAATTAAGAACTATTTCCTTGATGACTGCGTGTTTCTGGACTTCAGACTAACCCATGGAAATCAATTATTACCCAACATAACGAGAAACGGCATTTTCAAATTTGTTCAAAAACATGAAACACCTCTTGTATAGTTCCACTGCATAAGGAAACAAACAACGCATTTTACTACTATTTACTCGTTTCGAAGATTGCTTCTAATTGGGTACAAACGGGAAAATATGCAAGTATAATAAATGACAAATTATACAGATATAGTTAAATAAATAGTATTTTGAATAAATAGTCCAAAGAAATTTGATCATGAGACATGACAGAATAATGGACAGCAATGATCAGAACTTGAAGTGGCGGAATGAACAGGTCCAGTATGCATATGGTTGTATTTCTACCATAAGAAACACACGACAGATTCACATATCAAAATTAACTGCGCATATTCACACCGGATAGGCGGCAATCGAAAACCTGCGTAACAGCAGACGAACGCGAGTCAAAAGTCGCTAGAAACAGTATTTTTGATTGCCATTTGTCGCCAGTCGGGCGACAAATGGCAATCGAAATCTCTGTATCTAACTATTTTTGATCTACGTTCGTCGATAATATTAACGTTATCCGGTGTGATATTGATAGTTTTCTATTCCAATCTTTTTTCACAGGTGAAAAATACATGTCAGAAATGGTCAAATAGATTTCAGCGGAATGGGAACAGTCCACGCCCATCTTTGTCAATTCCGTTACTAAATGCTTCACCGGGTCCGGCACCACCCCATACTGGCAGGCTTCCTCGACCTCCATATCCAGCAAACCATCCTGAGTTTATCAGTCTTATATAATTTTGTGATCTTGGGTATGGCACATACTGGATAGCCATTTGAGCCGATGCTATGGAGAAGCAGCATATCAAAGCCAGGAGCACCCGCATCTTGCTAAGTTACTATTCTCAAGCTCAACTGAAAGCAAATGAAAATAAGAATGTGTTTAATACTAGTCATTTTACTAACCCCTGCCTGGGTGTCGGACTTGGCGGGTCCAAGCACCCTATAACACGATAAACAGGACCACAGTTAACGAAAACGACTGAGATAAGTTTGTTTAACAATAATTTTCATACTGAACAACTCTTTAGCTCAAAGACGTTTTCAAAATCTCCACCGAGATCCTGAAAGCGCAATTATCTATTCTTCAAGCACACAGCGAAGAGCTATTTTAAACGGTCTTGTCGTGAACATGTAAAATGGAAAATGAAACGTCATACATATCAAAATGGAAAACAAGATTTACATGTTACTTTCTACGAACGAGCCAGTGCACGAGCTTAATTACTTATTGCATGAGCGACAACGAGTGGTCAGGCGAGTCTGCCACATATCAGTGAATATAGAGTTCGCACAAAACTCGACCTCTAGCACAGCTGGACACGTCAGTAAGTACCGACATCGAATGTTCTGGCTATAATGTATATGTGCCATCCAAAGGGAGCATTCTGCAATACATTGGACCTTCATTAAGCTACCATTTGTCATTAAGATCTATGTTTTGTCTATTTTTGAGTGGCTGTTTTACACAGGTTTTACTGTATAGTGGATATTAATTCCACATAATCGGAATAAAACGATCGCGTAGACACATTACACATAGGGAAATCATCGCAGAGCACCTTTTCCGGAAACTAGCAAGGAAGATTATACGCAGACCGTCAAGTTGCGAAACAATATCCGATATTTCAAGACTGCAGTTTATAAGCAAGATGTCTACCAAATTTGCATTCGTTGGCTACAATTTTGTTATGCGCGCTCTCAAAACGGATAGGATGAGAAAAAAACTTTCATATAAAATGAAATTTGACACGGTAAACTGCAATGGCAGATAAAGGTTCCAAAGACAAACTTCAAAGACAGATTGAAAATTCAATGACAGCCTTTAATGCGAAACTCCATAGACTTTGGCGTCCTCTAGATCCGGGTACGGTAGCACAAAATGTTTAGTTTACAGCAGACATAACAAAGGGAAGCTGAGGTAGGATCAGACCAAATATGCATACAGTAAAACCTGTGTAAAACGACCAATATCAAAAGGACCAAAATTAATTTTCAAGCCTGACTAATTATCGCTTAATGCAGGTCAAAAGTATTGCGTCATTCTGTAATACTTTCTACCTTCATTAAGCTATCATTTGTCATAAAGTTCTTTGTTTTGTCTATTTTTGAGTGGCCGTTTTACACATGTTTAAAAGAATGCATAAAAAGTACCAAAATCTCGTGTGCTGGTTCATGTGTTTTTTTTATTGTTTTTTTTTTTATAGTTTTCACGCTTTTCCTTAGCATGTTTAGCTACCAGACAGGATTGTCGTCTGGATGGGTACAATAACCGCTAATCATTAAAAATTTAGCCCTATATTAAATAACACTGTAATGGGCAACTACATGCAGTAGCAGGAATCATATTGCACGTACTCGTACATGCAAATTCAATTAATGAAATATAAATTTTTATCCTGATCTATTGGAATGGTGCATGTTAGTTATAGAGTTACTTCAATAAATTATTTTTGGGTTGAAATATGAAAATAAAAAGAAGTACTTACGACTTGAGGTAAAATGGATGGCCAACAGCCTAGCCTAAGAACTCTGTCGCGCGAGTTGTGCCGACAGGCTAATTAATACTAATTGTAGTTTGATGCTTGAAATAAAAGCCATGTCAATGGAGACCTTAAACTCACGTTTACATGACCGGTCAATTACATGTTCCAACGGACCCAATGCACAAAACAAAAGATCGCGCTTTGAGAAAAGGGCACTTATAGCACATGCGGACATCGATGGCCCAGGCCAGCCTGCGCAGTAGCACAGGCTGGTCTGGACCTTCGTTGTCCAGCAATAGAAGGTGCACAGTCTGGCGAATATGTTACAACAAAATAAGCCATAACTGTGTTGATGGAAACCCTTGATGATCTAGGCATCAACTGCTTATGCCTGGGCATCAGTATAGGTTGTTCGCAGATGCTATTTTTTTCTTAGC
This sequence comes from Loripinus fragilis, assembly GCA_964019695.1. Lineage (NCBI taxonomy): Eukaryota > Metazoa > Mollusca > Bivalvia > Lucinida > Lucinidae > Loripinus > Loripinus fragilis. Next base: position 22,756,814 of record OZ026518.1, read on the forward strand.
AAGGCGGCATACATATAAGGACACAGTATAGTAAACATAAACTCATTAATCATGCAGAAGGTGCACTGTGTTTACACATATTCTGTCATGTAATGTCTAATCAACCACCAAATTATGCACAGAACAGGGGATATCCATGAACAGGTGTATATGTTTGATATAAACATGCATAAGGCACTTCATGTTAATGCATGTTTTCATAAGGTCGAGATAGGTTAACCTTTACGTAACCATTTTATTGTCCATCAGTTTAAACATATGTTTTGGGTGCTCCAAAGAACCGTTTCATTGCGACGGTTCTTTTGAATACCCACAACACATGCTTTGTTTGAGAAATAAAAAAACTACACACTCTTTTCTGGAGGCCTGGATTGTTTTATCATATTCGTACAGCAGAGGGGCCTATCAGCCGGCACCTCTGTTAGCATGGTTAGCTAGGGCTTAGTTAGTCAGATAGTGTGATAGCTCATATGATAAATTGGGAGATAATTTCGGTAACTGGGTAGGCTAGTTTGAGTACCCCAAAATTGGAGTTTGTATTAATTTGGCTTATGAAACAGTCACATCAAACCATTATACATAAATGTTAATAAATTATTAGGATGTTCTCATCTGGACATGCTCAAAAGATGTTGAAAAAATAATGAAGTATAGTCAGTTGATGGAGGTAATAGGAAGAAACCAATCCAATATTCGTGTGTTTTGTTGAAAAAAAAAACTACAAAAGATAAAATGGCTATGTCTTTTTATGTACCCAAGATAGTTTCTGAAGCTGACAGCATTTGATAAAGCTGACGCGATACAGTATTTTTTCTGTAAATGTAACTGTAAATTACTGGTGATATTAAATTCAGACTACAACATTTAAAAGGACAGTGTTCTTTTTATCGTTTTACACCGTAACATCATACCATGAGAGGTCAGTTAACCCATCCCCTTAATGCAATTAACATGGCGTTAACTTAGTTAGTTTTTTTTCTGTACGCCAAAATGATGAGGTATTGAATGAATTTAAACACATGCTGCTACTTAATAAATGTGCATGCCTAAAAACAATGAGATGTCCTGTATGCCGGATGGCTACTTAGATCAGAATTGGTGATAAGCTAAGGGTCTTTCATGCAAACAAAACATCTATGTGCCTTGGTCTACATCTGAGCTAAGGGTGGGGTTGGCGCCGTAAAACCGGTTGAAACCCTCCAGTAAAACATTTTACTGACCGTTCCAAGGCGGTACTTCTTTTGTGGATCATTTGTGTTTTTTGTGTCTTGTGTTTCTCATGCTTTCGCGTCTGTTCATTGCTGCCTTGTGGTCACCTGCTGGGAAAAGGCTGACCTATTGGCTCTTGTTGATGATGTTTATTGTATATTTGTTACTTTCCCATGTGGTATCCTGGGTCAGGTGTGATACTTGATTGTATCGTTTCCTGATCTTTGCCATCTTTCTTACTTGACAGTTATAGAAAAATGTTGATTTCATCTGTTCTATATAAATGCCTTAAAGTAAGTAAAGGCCAACCCAGGATCACCGGTGAGCAAAATTTGTAGGGGCCACCCCCAATAGTACATATCAAGTCCCAAGGTCATTGGCCATTTGGTTCCAGAGTAGAAGATTTTAAAGTTGGTTTACCTTATACTCAACAGCTCTTGAGATACAATATCTCCTTCAAAAAACGTAATACATGTACTAGATCAAGGTCAACCCATGCTTGTTATCTAAACATATTTCGTTCAACCACATATGGACGTGGCACCTATTTTGGTCAAGTGTCCTAAACCAAGTGTCACATTTATACTGGTTCATCTATTAATGAATGCCTTATATGATATTTGGGTTCAATCAGCCCAATGGTTTCTAAGAAAAAGATGTTTTGATATGTACGTGGAAGTCCGAAATGAGTGGAATTGAATGAAAGGGCAAAGTTGAGGTTGGTATGTTCAGCGATACCAGTAATGTTTCCGACCTTTTTAGGGCGGTGCTTCTTTTGTGGATCCTTTTGTTAATATATCATATTTGTGTTTGTTATGATTTCTTGTCTGTTCCTTGCAGCCTTGTGGTCGCCTGCTAGGAAAGAACTGACCTCTTGAATCTCTAGTGTGTTTTGTTTTTTTTTGTTGGTTTTACCATATTTTGTCTAGGGTCAGGTGTAGTGCATAATCCTATCGATTCCTGATCCTTTGCATTCCCCTTTACTTTAGTACTTATGAAAACCATGTTCTTTAGGCTAAGCATTTTTGCAAGCATTATGATTCCAGCTCTAACAGTAATAGACAAATGAATATTTCAAAATTGTTCCCATATGTATGAATTAGGAATAAAATTTAAACGTGCCGTAAAGAAGGTTTAAGGTCAACTCAGAATCATAATTTGTGCAAACTTGGTAGGGACCACATCCCAAATGGTACAAATAATGCCAAGTCCCAAAGTCATTGGCCTTTTGGTTCTGGAGAAGAAGAGTTCAAAGGGGTTTTACTTTATATACGTGTGACGGGCGGTCATCTTGGTCATGTGATCATCAACATCTTCTAAATAAGTATCCATACGAAACTTGACTTCAATCGGCCCAGTGGTTTCTGAGAAGAAAGATGTTAAGATTTGTAAAACAAATATGGCGTCACATTTACGTGGCAAAGTTACAAACCCTATGGTCATTTCACTTTTCGTGACATGACGTTATCCACTGAAAATAGCAACACCATAAATGCAGTTTTGCTACTCTTGGAATAGTTATTCTGCAAGATTTAGTATGAAAGCTATTGCTATGAGTGAATTGAAAATGCAACAATGTTAAATTAAAAAAACATGTCACTGAATAATGAACTAGAGATAACCTACAATGTTGATTGAGCCGCTTCGTTAGAAAGTGCAGCCCGTTATGAGGTTGCACCCATGAAGTATTGACAATGAAATAAAACCACACTTGTTTAGCTTTCCAGAGTTGATGAACGCCGTGTTAAACGCATGTGCGTGTGTGTGTGTGTGTGGGGGGGGGGCGAAGAGGAGAGGCAGACGGAGCTATCCCAAAAATGCAGACTCGTTATTATACTCCAACAGCTCTCATGAGCAGCAGGTTCGATCAAACAGTCTTCTGTCTAACATATTTGGAGATTCTTTCTATTTCCGAAGAACTCGTTTTGTTTCACGTTTAAAGCAAAATGGGTCATAATTTTTGGAATATGTTCGGAAAGGAAAATGGCATAATGTGTTCGCTGACCTACAAGATGACAATTTACCTAGAACGGTACACCCATCTATGTAACTCACCTATTCGACGACAGCTTATGCATGTTGCCGTATATGTACTATAAAAGTATACATCATAACATGATTATTTTCAACGCTTTAGACCAAATAGAGGTAACAGAAAACACTCAGTCGTCGGAACCGTGATTAATACGTTGACAGACGAGTAACCGTGGTTGTAAAATGTGACTTGTACATCCTGACCAGGTGTCACTTCGCACTTCCGTATATCATTTCCTATATCCGTACATCATACGCCCTATTTGATCTGTCCAGAAATCTATACATGGATACATGCGTAAATTTATTCCTTAAACGTACATCGACAGCTACAAATGTACGCACTGGTTAAAAGTTGTCAAATAGGCCGACCCGTACACGTGGGGTACCACCAAATTCTAAAACTATGTACACTGGTCTGTTCGCCCCTAACAGTATGCATTTCCTGTTCCAAGAAAAATGTGTGTGCTTTAGTCATTTTCAGTACGTTGTTTAAACATTTTTGACGACCAAGAAAATGAGAGAAAGGCAGGGTATTTAACTTTTTTTGTTGTTCAATAAATTAATAACGAGGAGATAAGCCTTTTTTGTGAAAGCTTATACTTGTTGCAACAATTATATTTATTCATTTATCACAAGAAGAAATGTTTAATATTCATCACAAGAGAAAGTTGGCCTCATTTCCCTAGTAGAAAAGAAAATGTAAGTTTACACCAAAACGTGTGGCAGCTTAGCTGCCACCACGGTTTGGCGTAAATTTACTTATTTTTACAGTCTACATGGATATCTGCGCAAATTTAATCCTAAAATGTTTAAGTGTAGCTATATTTAGCAGGGTTAGAAATCCAGGTTGGTCTTTACACGCATGTACTCTCATATTGTTGTGCTACCGACGAAGCTCTGGCAGGACTGTGCGTATACCCAATGCAAGCTATGTTATGTCTTCGCTGCTGGCCCTTTGAGAAGTAGCGAAATCTTATCATATTGCTGATATATGGTTTTGATTAATAGAATACGCATTCAAGAAAGTAAATAACAATATACAGTGTATAATCCAGCATCGCACCCAGTGGCATTATATAAAGAGTGTACATGATTTGCAAATATTCCAGATATTTAGGTGCCCATAGATATTTGTCATTATAATACACTGCTCAAACTATTGAAAGGAACACCTGATAATTTTCCATAGGTGATAATGTTAACCCATGTCCAATAGACAAGTAATGCATTTCACTAGACAATACGACAGAAACCCAGTTTCTTTTGCCATATTTGCTAAGATAGTCAAAAATTGCAATCAAAAAAGTTTTGATAAAACAGTCGCTTCTTAAGTTCATGGCTCAAGTTTTGTAATTTTTAATATTCTTGAAAATAACGATTTTTTTTGGAACTCTGTAGATTTTTCCGAATTTGTTTATAGCGTAACCGAATGGTTTCTGCAACATTAAAAGACTATTAGCTGCACAGAAATGATGCTGTTGTGGTGCTTGGGTGAAAAATTCGTTTTTAAATTTGGCTTTGAAAAAAGGGGTATTTTTAACAAAAATCCATTTTTACATAAAAAGTTCCATGGAAATTTCAGGAAAGAGACTGCTTCATTTTTATCAACAACCATCGTCCTTGATAGGTAACCAAACGAATCACAGGACAAACATGATTTTGCCTTATTAATCCAACTCTCGCTATGATTCAGACAATGAGTGCATTTGCATTGTGATCAATGGCAAAATTCACAACGTTCCTTTAAATATATTTAGCAGTGTAGTATTAGGGGAGCCCTACCTTGAAAAGAAAATTTAAAAATGATTATTGCGCTTGGTAAGTTATTTTTTGATTACTCTTAATGGCATATGCGTGTTAACAAGTGTTTTATGCGAGCTAGTGTCTTTCATTTCCCAATCGTACCGGTCGTATTTAAGGTAGTAAAACGTTAGTGTATATTATGATGGACTTTTGCCACGGTCTTAATGTTTCTATTAATCGTACGGAGAACTCGAAAGGTTAACAAACTTTTTACCAAATATATATACTTATGGACTTTGTAAACGCTTCACCCATACTAAATCATTTATATCTCACAGACTAAAAATGACAGAAAGATCAATTCTATTGCATATACAAGTCTGACAAGTTTTTAGTTCGCCCTAATAAATTCATGGCTGTTAAGGTAATTGAAGGTATGGAAATAACAGCTTTTATAAAGAAAGGGTGGGCGATTTCGAAGGACACCCATTCAACAGCGAGCTAACGCTCTTTAGCTTCGTTTCCTGACTTAACAGATATCTGTCCTATGCTTCTTTGATGGTTACACATTCTTTATTTAACAAATCAAAATGTACTGACAGTACGTTATGCTCAATTTTTTGCCAATTTAAAGATATTACCATATCTCACCCACTCTGATTACTATAGTCTAGCGATAACATTCAATATCTTGAGTCTATTAAAGGTTTATTTATTTTCGTTTGGTTTTGTTTGCAGGGGTAAAGGTCATTTACAAATGACATATTCTGATTAAATTACGCCATGCATCACGTTTCTTCTACATTGTGGAAGTGTCGTTAACGTAAATTTTGAAGGCGTTCTCAACCACGTGACAACATATTTCCTAACATGCTTTACATTAAATCACATTCGCAATATGATTGCAAGTGTAAGTAGTCAATGTCAAAATTGTGAGTGTACATAAGGTAACTTCTGGAGAATTTTCTAAAAATGAGCTGATTTTGACGTTTATTTTCAAAATATTGACTTTATCAGTTACTGTTGATTTGAAAAAAAAAAATAATAAATTGCATTACTGAATTGGTATCATACACGCTACAGTGTAAATAAAAATAACACAAAAGCATCAGCTGGACTTGCAGAATATCACTGGATATTGTATGCTACCAAGCGACGTCACCATCAACGTCGCAGTTTAGACCTTGAGGTACCAATAGGCCCTGGTGCACCATACCGGGAATTTTCGTAGACATATACTTTCTGAAACCCCATTACATTCCCTTTAAAATAAAACTTGTTAGCCCTCTGAGCATGGGGGCGTTTTGCCGTGGCGGCCTGTTGATTACGTTTACTTACCTATATGAATTTTCATAACACATACAGGAATCGCCATAAGATATTCTGAGCGAAACTTCCGAACCGCCACTCGATATTTTCTCAAATATCTTAACATATATGATACATACATGGCTACAATTTACGCTCAATATGGAAAAATTAATTAATCATAACCTGTCAAAATTTCATTGTCATAAATTGAAATTAACATGCTCAATTGCTAGACTGTATAAAGGCACCATCACATTTCATTTTCACACAAACGCTAAAATTTGAACTCATCGCTTAAAACCGAGTATTCCAGGGACCTAAAGTGAAAAACACCAACTTTATGGTGCTATAAATGGACAATATTGAACATTGTTTGGTTTCGCTTTTATTAAGTGGGAATTTTCAGGTAATCCACAATGTTCCTATGGAAGCCCATATGACATAAAACAACACAAGAATGCTTTATGGATATGACATATTTTTGTCCACAATATTATTGAAACTTGCTGGTGCTGTAAATGGACAATATTAAATACTATCGTGTTTATTTTGTAATAAAGTAGCCATTTTCCTGCAATTCAGTGCTCCTATGGAGGCCCATATGGCCTAAAAGAACACAGAAATGTGTTTATGGTGACGAAATGTTTTTGTCTACAATATTATTGAAACATCCGTCACGCAATAACCGTGTACTGCTTATCAATCTCGACACTTCCGACGTTCTAATGCAACATTTGGGCATCACCGCACTAAAGTATGGTGGACTATACAGGACATTTTATGACATACGTAGTCCTCAGTTTTTGTCGATTGTTATCGTCATACGAGTGCAAAAATGAAAAATGACCAACAGGTTGCGGTGTAAACTTCCGGCTCTACCAAAACATGTCAAACTTTATGATAATTTATGAATCAGTCTCAGCGAGGCCCCGTTTTCAATTGAACCCACAGCCTGACCCCTCTATTTTATACTCATACAACCCAAACGTTGGCAGTGTTGTGATAGAATAAAGTTGTGGATAGTTGGCAATGAAAATACGAGCATACACAAGACGAAAAACATTTAGCATTGTATGCCACGTGCAAAACCGGTATTAGTACTCTATCGTTACGCATAGATGAGCATCCCTATTGAATCAAACTTTGTTATGTTCAATCGACGGATACATGAGCCCAAATATACTGTGTCCAATATCATTTAAAACAGATAAATAATAAATGAGCTATATTGAAAAAATGTGTTTTGTTAACTGGCGGTTAAGAAGTTTCTTTCAGTATATATATTTGATAATTTTTATCGCGTAGATTATTACTTTTGCACCAGAAACTAAAGCAATTAATAATCAGTATGCTAAAAAAGCTAAAGTCTTGAACTTTTGATTGTATGGTAACGTGTATCACAAAGCCTAATGAAAATTACATTAATTAATAAGTTATATGGTCTAAAATAGTTTGGTTACAAACATTCAATATTAAATCTGTTCACAGTATTATTTTATTTTCATAAAGGTATATTAATGATCTTTACAAAAAGTATGTGTGTAAGTCATACCTTGCATATAATGTCTGTAATTGCCTTTTAAATATAATAACAACAAGTGAAGGCTAATTTATTCACATCAATTCAAGGGTAATAAAAAGCAGATAGATGTTCCAAAGCAATTTAGTCATCGTCTGTTTAGTACATTTATCAATTCAACTAAGATTCTAGATAAAAAGCAGTATTCAGGGTGGTATCCTTAGAGTTATTGAAAAGTAACGTATGTTACAAAACGAAGACATAGTAATACCTACCCTTTGGTGGATTCAGACGTTATGAGCGAACTGCGCTTTATCAAATTATGTTATTTTAACCTAACATTTTATATCATTAAACAAAAAGATTTGCATTCTGTTACGATGACAGCTTGTGTACTTTTATTTACGTTACTTGTCAAAGCTTTTAAATTTAAAGTACATTTTGTGCACCTTTAATAGATCAATTAAAATTATTCATTCTCTAAACAGTCAAATTCTCTTTTAGATAAAATAATAAGCTAGCTCCAACAGTTAGTTTAAACAATATTTTACTTTTGAATTTACAAGTATACTATATATTGAACACCCTTACACTATCAAATACAATATTTTCTATCTATAAAATAATAATATTCTATATGTAGCTGTATATACAGTAAGTATATCTTTTTGTCCTAAATACCAGCTTAATAAAAATAAATAAAGTGACAAAAACCCACAAAAATACCATAGTGCCCTTTTGCATTATCTTTAAGAGGTTTTAGCTGTCTATCTGCAATATGATATAATTCATGCTACATGCCAAGTCATTTCAGATACTGACCTTATTAGCATATTTGAACTAATTCAGATTATAACAGCCTCATTCATTATTTAGAAAAAAAGGACACAGTCTATTTTGTAAGATCACAGAGTGTTATTAATGTTGTCAAATAAAATATTCGGTATTTGTTATCGTACCATACTATGCAGTCCTATTTCAACTTAATTTATTTTGGGGTAATATACAGAAAAAAATTCACAACTGTACATTAATTAAAATTCATGTTGAAATAGGTATTCTACATATTTAGTTCTTTGTAAATGCATTTTTACCATTCTCATTTTTATTTTTCCTTGATCTTCAAATCTTAACAACTGAATGGGAAACCACGTAAACTATGGACTTTAAAATATGTATGGAGCACTTGACTTTACAATAATTTTAAAGTTGGTAACATATTTTAATAAATAGTTTGATAATTCATTTACAATAGTTTATGTGCACAGTGATATATAGAGGTTATAATGAAAAATAAACCGCATACCATACAGTACATATCCGTTTATGTTCATTTGAACTATGTTGAGGGAATATTGTAGTGTTTACTTCAGAGCTTTTTATTCAATATTCAAATATATGATAAAATATTACTGGTTCTATTTCTCACTATACAAACACGTACTTTTGTGAATAAAGTTGGCTACCAATTGCATTAATCGAACCTCTAAAGCATTGCATTTATCTTTTATAAACAAATAGTTGAAATTGGTTGATTAAACAGGTACGTTTTGTAGAAATGGGTACTCGGTTTATTTAAAATGCCCACTTAAAATCAAATAAAGATAAAATATGAAGTTGCACCATGGTTTATGGAATATCATTTTGTAAAATGTATAACTGAATAAAATATTTTAAAGGTTTTTAAGTCATGACAGTTTATCGTCTTGTCATTTATTTCGATCTTACAAAGCAAATAATAGCTCTATATTCATGCAAAATCACCAAATAATGTTCCTAACCTTAGCACAAACACAGTACAACCAGATAGATTATGGCTGAAACCATGCATACATCTCCATTATTGTCTAATATGTCACTCTTCCTACAGCAAGTGCATTCATAGCCATTACTTAATGTTATAATTATGTTTCTTTATCATACTCACTTACCTTGTTATGCCTTTTAGAAAAAGATGAATGCCAGTTTCTGCATTAACACCTGTCAGATCAACCTAGTTTAAATATTAGTATATTTGTATGTTGGTTTAATGTATTGTAAAGTATAACATGCCAGGTAATGAGGTTGCATAACATTAAGTGCACTTGTATGTCAGGAAATAAATAATCCAATTTTAAATCAGCTGGGTCGAGGGTTGTTCTTTAATACTTGTCATTGGCCTCTTTTCTAGTGCTCTGTAATAGTTATAGTCATAATTCATGCATATGTATTTGCATCAGTTCAATACCTACACACTGTTACCAAGTTTGTACATGTACGACTAGGTTTACATCGCCCAATGTCGGTTTGAACACATGTACTCGTTGAACACTGTGGTAAAATATGTATAAGAAATATTATGGAAATCCTACAGATATCAAGAATCGATGTAACCTTGGAATTAATGCAGTAATCATTTTCAATGAGATTCAGGCTTTGTATGGAGTTCATTCAATATAGTATAGAACTGTTGCCAGGTAGACAAAGAAATTCTGGGAGGGTGCTGAGTGCCTGAAAGATAACCCTAGAGCTGGTAGAAAAGTGACCAAAATCAGCAAGACTGCGGAAGCGACAATTCAAAAATTTATGAACACTGGCGCACGCTATACCATTCCTGAGCTAGCTTAAGTAACTGGCATTTCGATATCCAAAGTGCATTTTATTCTGAAGAAACGGCTTTATGCTAGAAAGATTTTTACATGCTGGATACCACATTTGTTGTCAGACGACCAAAAGAGGGCACGTGAAACATATGCTAAGAAAATAATGAAATTTCTCCAAATTTGGATAAAAATAAGTTTGCTAATTTTGTTACAGGTGTTGAAACCTGAGATCAATTTTATGAATCACAGGGAAAAGTTAGAAATAAAATTTGGGCAACAAAAAGTAAAAAGAAACCATGTACTGCCAGAAGGACAGTGAGTGTTCAGAAGTTAATGTATGCCATTTTCTTCTCAACACAAGGACCTCCAATTCAAATTGCTGCGCCATGGGTAGATGTGTCACAGGTAAATTCAATCGCGACAAGGTCACACTGGTAAATGTATAAGTCGATTTGCTGGTATTTACGCATATTGCAGGTACTTCATAGACCGGAAGTGGTTGATATTGGTGTTAATACTGTATAGAAAAGCATGCCATATGCCTAAAAGACTATATACTTCAATCATGTTTAAGTATTCAGTATGTACACGGTGATTTATGTAAGCATTTAGGAATAGTTTCGAGTACCGATCTTCGAGATCGAGATCGGTACTCGAATCTATTCCTAAATGCTTACATAAATCGCCATGTGCATGCCAAATACTTAAAAATGATCTAATTCTATAGTCCTTTAGGCATGTGGCATATTTTTATATATAGTATTAACACCAATATCTACCACTTCCGGTCTACGAAGTACCGGCAATACGCGTTAATACCAGCAAATCGACGTATACATTTACCAATGTGAAGGTACTAAAATATCTTAAACAGTACAATAGTAAACGCCGTTCGAAGAGTGGAATTAAGAATATTAGGCTTCTCCACGCCAACGCTCCTTCACACAAAGCAGGTATTGTGATGGAATTTCTGCAGCAGGAAAAGGTTACAATGCTGTCCCACCCCCTACTCAGCAGAACTAACCCCATAATTATGATTATTTTCTGCTATCTCGGTTGAAGCAACTGCTTGCTGGATTTTTTTTTCGTGTTGTTGATTTGTTGGATCAGCAGTGTTCCAGTGACTGAAGGGTATACCTAAAAGGACTAAGAAATTCCTTTAGAATGTAGATAAAAAGACTGAAAATTTGCATAATTTACCAAAGGGAATACGTTAAAGGAATGAAACAAAATATTTTTAATTTCCAATTTCAGTTTTTGATTTTAAACCCAAGTGACAAGTATTAAAGAACAGCCCCTGTAAAATAGTAAAACATGCCCTGCCCTTAGACACCCTTGGTTTTAGAGAAGACGTTGAAAGATTAAGAGGCTGTTTATGTGTGTGATACAGGTGGATGAATAGACTACGTTCGCATATAAAATAAAAGGATTGTTAGTAACAGGAAGGATTTATGAGTCTTTTAATGCAAAAATGTCTTCTTCGTTAGGACGTATCTTGTCCGTGGACATTTCAGCTAATATCAGAACTAAATTTCAGAGGTATTCTTTTCAATGTATCTTTTGAGAAAGGCAAGTTCACTGACGCTTGGAAGCATTCAAATGTTATACTTATACCAAAAAGGGAGATATACTATCTGATCCATCTAATTTCTGACCTGTTTTATTATTTAGCGGTAAAGGGAATTTGCAAGAAAGATGAATAATAGATCATGCAAACATGATGAAAATAGAGAATCTCTAATAAGTCCTCATGTTCTATTGAAATTATTAAACGAATTTGGGAAAAACGCTAAAATGCGAGGTTTGCTGAATATAGAGCTCCCATGTCTATATTTCATAACCAAATATTGATACAAATAGTATAACATACTTGGCCCTCGGCCTGACCGAGCTGTTACTAGTGTTGCTGAAACGCAGGTTTCTTATCGTGGAAATATACGTAGCATTTAACTGCACGTCATGTAGGACTCTGTCATTTCTTTTTAGCCAGGAATGTGTTCAGAAGGGACCAATCATATTTATTAGCAGTATGTTTGAAAGAACATTTTCACAAAACGATCTTCGACACACTCGGCAGTCCCTACTGCTTGTGCTTTCTACCTTAATGTGTAAACAGTAAAGAGTCACTCAGATCGGCGAATATATCTATGTGCCGTTTGAGTATGCTGTCTTTATCAAATAGCACATTGGGGCAAGCAGTGCAGCCTGGTCAGTTTGTTTTTTGCAGTTGCCACTTTTGAACAGCTAAAATTTGAAATTCTCATAATGTGTGATGATACCCTTACCACACTTTTCTTTTGGGATTCTAAAAAGAAAAAATAAATTTGTTTAAATTGACATTTTCAGACCGCATTTTTCTCTCATTAAGTGATGGGAAGTGAACTTAAAAGTGTGAGTTATTGATAATATACATGTACCACGCTGAATGTGCCCCTTTTCTTGCATCTGATTGAGTGAAAACAAATTACAGTGGGCGGGTCTTTAGCTAAATGACACTCAACATACTTTGAAGTAAGAAAGACGGCAAAGATCAGGAATTAATACAATAATGTACCACACCCACATCTGATTCTGAATACCACATGGGAAAGTGACAAAATCACAATTAGACATCATAAACAAGAGCCAAGAGGTCAGCCCTTTCCCCTTTCCCAGCAGGTGACCACAAGGCAGCAATGAACTGACACGAAAGCATGACAAACACAAGACATAAATAACACAAATGATCCACAAAAGAAGTACCGCCTTGGAACGGCCAATAAAAATATTTACTGGAGGGCTTAAACCGGTTTCACGGCTCCAACCTCACCCATCGTTCAGATGTGGATCAAGACATATGCATATTTGGTTTGCATGAAATACCCTTAACTTATCAATGCATAATATCACATTTTGGCATATATAAACATTATGTTTGTGCGACTTTGCTGTGGACTTCATTTCATTGCAAATAATGTATACCACATCCCTACACCATTCCCAGAAGTGAAGTCATGTGCTAGAGAATAATAGATCATGCCAACATGGTGAAAATAATACTACCAAGCACACTTAAGGCAGCAGTTTATAAAAAAGTTTATGCTTTCGTTTTACTAGAATCTAGTGAATGATAAGGTGTGCGTGTACAAGGTAATACCAGAAAATTTATTTCGACATAAATGGGTATTTAATAATTTTAACTTCTAAGAACGTTAGGGATCACAGTTTATTTCAATAATAGTAAAAAAGAAAGGTATATAAAGACAAGATCACCATCTATTGCGACAGCACTTTTGTTCACACCTCTGAAAAAAGAAAGAACAAGGAAAGAGTTAGCAATATTACCTTATATTCGGGGAACCAAAGTCGCGTATCGTGCAAAAACACACATGTTTTGCACCCGAAAGGTATACGGCTGGAATTTTGTATACTGATAGTCTAAATAGTGCTTGATATGAAACCACTGTATAGCAATGTGACCAGAATTGCATTTTGCGTGAAATTGCATTTTTGTATGCCACATAGGTCATATTAAGCAATCTTTTATAGCATAGAAATTGTGATGTTTCCCGTATCAATAAGTTAAAGAGCGTGCTTTTGGTCTTCAAAAGAACCGTCTCATTTAATAGGTCCATTTAAGTACCCACAGCATATGTTTTGGTTGAGAAATAACAAAACTAATTTTCCATTACGCACTCTTATCTGGAGGATTGGTATAAGAAGCCGTTTGACTGTTCGATAATACAATAATACACTATCAAATGCATTTAAAAGTATGGGCAGTCATTTGTGCACCAAAATAATCTTCTTAGTGACATTTTTTGTCTTTACAAGTATTATGCGGTTACATTTCTGCATCTCAGACGGGGACAGACAGGTATTCCATGGTGATATGATAATAGTTATACGAGATTTTTCAAATCTATTTTACCACTGTTAAATGAAATTATTGTTTTCAGTAGATATAAATCCCCTTGGTCCCTACAATGACCATCTGTTTCAAAGCTGCTGTAAATATGGAAGATAAACATCCTTTAAACACTGATAAACTTCATTTATTTGTTAAAATGCCCTGGTATGTAACTACGCACCCGCTGGCATGAACTAAATTACTAAGTATCATATTATCGTGGTTTCATATTTTTACTTTTCAGCTACCTTTTCTAGTTTGCCATAGAAAATAAAATAAATTGTCTTAAATTATTTCCTAAACGTCTGTCTAACTGTATGCAGTGTTTAAACACATTTAATTAAAAATTTATTTATTTGTGTAAAAAATATGCAATTCAAACCACTTCAGCGGGAGGACAAAAGTGAATAAGTAAGCACACAATTTTTTTCGAGATATGCTTCCAAGCGATATATAAATACTTATCAAATACATTTTGGGGCAATAAATGCAGTTTTAATGAGATTTGAAGAAAAGAAAAATATAAATTTAATTTCAAAATGGGGGTACCCTGATCTACTTGCTTTAAAAATCAATAAACAGTATTCTTAGATGGCCACCACTGCTTCTGAGGTCTACGCCGATTTTGTATTATTATATAAACTCAATATTTTTCAATTCTGAACTTTTTTGATAAAAATATATAAAATTTTGAAAAATAATATTTTGACATGTTCTTGCTGGGCTTCCGTAGAAAGTTGACTGCTCTGGCGTTATGCAAGTCGATCGAGTCTGCTATACAGTGGTTTCAGATGCACCATAGAATTACCTTTGCAACCATACAAAATCCAGCTGTATACCTTTTGGGTGCAAGGGTTAGCATTTTTTCTACCTTGGTTCCCCGACTATAAACTGTTACATGTAAAATATTTACTCCTAAAATAAAACAGTTCTATTCAATAAGATTCTAATGCACTTGCCTTTGTAACGCGACTTCTGATTGTATAACGTCAAAAATTTGCGACAGTTAATACTGTCGGAAATAATTTGACGTCACTACTTACGTAACATATCCTTGAATGACGTGCGGCTTTATGCAGTCTGAACGCTTCAATTTTGGAGGAAGCTGTAGAAGTTTATTCGAATGGGGATAACCATATTCAAATTTAACTTGGGGAGGTATAATCGTCCTATATACGGTCGAGCGTCGCATAAAACTACATTTTCACCATATATCCGATGATATACCTCGCCAAATGAAAATTTTATATACAAATTTTATATCCCCTAATTTACTGAACACTCAAGACTCATAAGATTTATGAAACACTATAAGATTCTTTCATTAGTATGAGGTGGGATAGAAAAATCCATACGGAGGATCACCGTTTGGCATCACAAAGCTTGCCAAGTGATGTCAAAAGGTGATTCCGATAGACAGATTTTTCTATCTCACCCTTACACTCATACTGGATTCGTTTTGCTTGCACATTATTGGATTTTTTATTTTAAAATAAGTTTCCAGAAGCTCTTGTAAACGCTGAGATGCAATGCAGCAATATCTTGATGATGTCATCAATTTGACTTGACATTGACGTCACTTCACGATAATGAGTGAGTTCCAATACAACCAATGGATAGTCCACACGTGACAATCTGGGTAATATGACATGGTGAAGATAAGACTTTCTAACCCAGGCTAAACTCTTAGATATTCTATCAATCGTGCAAGAAACGTACATGTAGTACCACTTACCTTGTTGGATGACATTGTATTTGTATCTTAACTATTATGTAGAAACTATGAATGAAATATGCGACAGTGTTAATCTTCATAACAGATCTAAGTATGCAAGTCCTTTACAACAGGAGCCAGTCGTGTCAGTGTAGAATTAAATGTATGTCATTCTAAAATCTTATGATGGTTCAGTCAATGTGAATTAGAGTCAATGGCATTTATAGTCAGGAAAAAAAATCAGAAAAAGGCGCTAATTTAAGAAGGTACAGGCATTTTGTGAAGAAAAGGTTTTGAGATGCCTATTAGGGGTATTTTGGTATGCTGAATCCAAAAACCAATGTTGGCTAGCTGAAAAATGGCGTCTTCACTATCTAATTTGCATATTTCCAAGATGGCCGCCAAATTGAAGAAAAATCCATACAAATCTGTAGAGTAACATGTTAAGAATGCCAAACTGGTACAAATCAATCCAAAACCATCTTCTCATGATTGGGGATCTTCACTGACATCAATTTATGCATTTAGAATTAAAAATATGACCAAGAGGTAATCAGGGGAGATAACTTGAGCAAAAAATTTTGCTTCTGACTGAGTTAAGGGTATTTCATGATAGTCCATGCATATTATCTGGTTCAAATGTGTGAGGAATGATTTCATTTAAATGAGAACTTTAAAAATGCATCACAATGATATCACTATTAATTGCAGGAAAATATAGTGATTCAAGCAAAATTCTGTAAGGTTCAGCTAGGGGAGGGGGTTAATGCGATTTTAAAGAAAGTGGGTCTTACTTACAAAATGACTCGTATCTCATCAGCAATTCACCCTACACTATTAAACTTGCTAGCAAATCATAACTTAGATATAGTACTTTCATCTGATGGAATGGTCTAATATGCAGATTAGTTATCTAATTTGCATATTCATCAATACTGATGAAAATTTCAGAAAATAAGGGAAAATTATAAAAAAGCAAATATAAACTGAATTCTGCCCCAAACTGTCATTGTTGCATGTTATTATATCATCAGTGATACAATTTGACAAGTCCTTACATCCAATAGTCATATAATAAAATTATATCATTTGCATATTCATGAGTATTTATGAAAGTAAAAATAGAGGTAAAATCATGGAATAACTATTCCCCCCTCCAACACACACACCTCAGGAGGGGGATAGGGGGTCTATTTGACTTAGCTTGCACCGAAGGACAATTATTCATGGATGCGAAATTGTTCAATGGGACCACTAAATACCAAAAATTCTTATTTTCTCCGAAAATAACCTATTTGGATTACATAAAATTGCATGGTGTCCATGGCAACCAATCGGGCACTGTAGCTGGGTCATTTGCAAGCAGACCCAAGATTGACACGTGTGTGCTGCACATACTTTCAAAGATTTGTTCTCTCTTCCACTAATTCAAAGAAAACAAGCTGTCAGTTACTGGCGAAACAAAATGGTCGCTAAATGGCAAAAAAAAAAAAAACTGGCTAGAACAATTTACCCTTCTCCCATAATGTGAAAATACACAATATGATTCTAAAGAAAGTGGGTGTACCTACAAAATGATTCGTATCTAAGCAGCAACTCATCCTAGACTACCGACCCTGGTACCGAATTGAAGCCCAGACATAGTTTTTTATTCAATGTGCTGATATGCAAATTTTCGCTTTTGCATATTCACGAGTATTAATAAAAAAAAATATCAAAATAAAAGAAAATTCGTAGAAAAATAAGGGGTGTACCTATACACATTACCCATGTCATTAATTTTGCTAGTTATCATAGACTATCAAACTGGGTACCAAATCAAAAGCTAGACAAAATACTTTTATCCAGTGATACGAAATGCAAATAATCTAATTTGAATAGTCATGAATATTTATAAAAACATGAGAAATAAGAGAAAAATGGTAGAAAAAAATAAGGAGGGTGTGTACACTATTACCTAAATGTAAGCTGCTAACTTTTCTAGACTACCAAACTTGCTACCAAATTAAAGTTGAGACATTACACTTTAACCCAATAGTATGATATACACATTATCTAATTTGCATGTTCATGAATATTAATGAAAACATTAGAAATAAGAGAAAAATGTTAGAAAATTTAAAGGGGTGTACGTCCAACATAACCCATATGTCAGCTGCTAACTATTAAAAACTTCCAAAATTGGTACCAAATGAAAGGTGAGTCATAGTGCTTATACACAATATTCTGATATACAAATCTTACTTACATATTTGTGAATATTTATGAAAACATTAAACAAAAAAGATAAATTGCAGATAAATTAAAATGGGTAAATCTACAAAATTACCTATATCTCATCTGCTGATTGTCATAGACTAACAAGCTTGGTAGCAAATAAATGCTTAGACATAGCACAATTTATGCCATGATCGGATATGCAAATCATTTTATGATTATTTTCTTGAATATTAATTTAAATGTTAGAAAGGAGAGAAAAATTGCAATAAAATTAAGGGGGTGTACCTACAAAATTACTCATATCGTAGCTGCTAATATTCCTAGACTACCATACTTGGTACAGACTTAAAGCTAAGACATTCTACTTTACCAAATAGCCATTATGTGAAATTACCCATTTTTTAAAATTTATTAATATTAATTCAAACATAAGAAATGAGAGAAAAAAAACGTAGAAAAAATAGTGGGGGTCTACTTCTAAAATTACTCCTATCTCATCTTTTAATTGTTCTAGACAATTAATATTAGTATCAAATTAAGGCTGATACATAGTTATTTATTCCAATGGTCAGATATACAATCAATTAACAAACATATTTTTGAATATTGATGAAAACTATAGAAAGCTAAAGAAAAATTGAAAACGAATCAATAAGGTTGTATCTTCAAAAAATACTCATTAATAATTAAATTAAATAATTTACATATCAAACAACACTGTTATAGAACTTTTTCTGGACTTTAATTTGGGAACAAGATTAGAAAGTAAGTGAGTATGAAATCTAGGATATAAAGCAGCTGAGATATGAGTAATTTTGCATGTACATTTTATTAATTGTTCTCTAATTTGATCTCATTTCTAATATCTCATTTATATTCATAAGTACAATTTTTAGATAATTTGCATATTGGTCCATTAAGTAAACATGATATGTATTAGAAATAAATTGGTACCAAGGCTTGTAGTATAGGATAGTAAGCAGCTGGGATGTAGATAAATTTGCATGAACACCCCCTTAATTTTCACAATATTTTTCTTATTTCTAATATTTTCATTAATATTCATGAATATGCAAATTTGATAATTTGCATATCTGAACATTGGATGAAAGTCCTATGTCTTAACATTCAGTTGATACCAAGTTTAAAAGTTTCGGATGAGTTGCTGCTGAGATATGTGTGATTTTGTAGGGACAACCCCATTCTTAAGAAGCGCATTATGCGTTGCCATGGAAACCATGCGATTATACATGGCTCAAATAGGTTTATTCTTTAGGGCAATATTTTCCCCATTTAGGTGGTCTCCCAAAACAATTTGACACACATTAAAAGTTTTCCTGATCGTGCAAGGTTGGACTAATTAGACCCTAGGGTACTAAGGAATGAGCATGCTGTTACTTTTTATAGATAGAAAATGTACCATATATTTGGGCATGGACATTATGACATATTTATTTTAAAACAAAACAACTTGTTGAATATTAAATTTTCTTTCTAATTTATTACTTGAAAAGCTGGTAAATAGTCCAAAATCGTGCTATGAATAAAACTAGCATTTAAAAAACAGGATACTGAATAAGGCAAGTTTATATAATGCTTTATAGACTAAATGGACATTTATTACCATGAATACGGTAATATCCTGAAATAATTATGTAAATTGTCGCCAAAACCATGTACTCTAATGGTAAAACGATCTTAGGACATAAAACAAATGATTTTGGATACAAAAACATTGTCAAAAAATTAAATATTTCAGTTATATGTAAAATTCCATGATTTTGGCGGCCATTTTGAAAATATGCAAATTAAGCCATTAAGACGTCATTTCTCAGCTTGCCAACATTAGTTTTCGGATTTAGCATACCACATTACCCCTAATCAAGGTGTCAAACCCTTTTCTTCACAAAATGCCTGTACTTGTTAACTTTTCTGATTGTTTTTCCTGACTATTACTTAAAGGGGAAAGCAACATTGAAAGCGAATGAATCTGCTGTGCAAGTCCTTGTTAAACCAGGCGGTCTGCAACAAACCCAATCAAAATCGATTGCAAAAAGGGAAAAAGTAACATACATTTTTATAGTAGAGAAATAAAAGCTATGTCGGGTGGCCATTTAAACCTAAGAGTACCATTGTCAGCATTATTTCTGAAAAGAAAATACTACACGGAATTGTCCATACAATAAATTGTCACGGAATCAAGGTCAGGTTGGAAATCATTGTCTCGTCCTGCACGAAAAATGTGGTCTGAAAATTGGAGCCAACGGAAACTGAAAAGTAATCAGGTAACACCATTATTTGTTCGAATGCGGATAGACAAAGCCGTTGCTTGGGATCACTGTTTGGCATCACTCAACAAGCCATGTGATGTCAAATAGTGATATTGGGGATGGATTTTTCTATTCGCCCCCAAATATATGTTAGGTTCTCATAATCATCATAAGACTTGACATGCCGTAGCTGACTTAGTTACACATGATGCATCCCTTTTTCGTGGCTAGAAAGTAGGATTTGACCATTTAGTAATACGGCTAGGGCACATTGCAAATTATTTAGCAGCCTTGAGCATCGGAGAGGGGGTATAACTTACCAAGCATTTGGGTACAGATGTGCGTCTGAAATTGCTAATACCCATCCCATTCTTATACAGTATAAGGTTATCCCAAAATTAGGACATACATGTATGTCTTAGGGATTTAATTTGGCACCCGCTGATATACACAAACGTTTAAACTACTGTAGTATTGTACCTCAAATGGATCACATTTTTTTTTTATATTACATGAATGTTTCTTCACCCTGAAAAGTTGCATGCCCATAGAAATAGCAGAACCCTAACTAGATTTAAATTTTGGCGGAGAATGATAACAATCTGCCTGCTCTGATATCCTGTAAGATAAATAAGTTTTTGTTGGAATGGAAATACCCATTAAGTACCCATTTTTGTACTGTCAGTGCAACACACCTGGGATAGTATTTGCTCAGCTATAAAATGTACATTAGAGATAACAGCAGACGATTATTTTGTAACATCAAATGGTGCGGTTTACGATGCAATCCAAACTGCTTAAATAGTTCTACGGATAATGGGTTATTTATGCGTTGCATGCCTACTGAGTACCATCATTTTGTCTGCTTCCGCCTGTCTACCTATCTGTATGTTTTGTTCATGTGTCTGTATGTGCGAGCGTACAACTAAAAATGCACAGTCCTGAAAATACAAATAAGATCCCAGATGTACGGGCACTTATATGTACTACATTTCATTTTACATTTAACTTTTACTGCTTCTTCATATGATGGAAAAATATGCCTGTTTTTATATGAGAGTGTGGTGAGATCAAAAAGCAGACCCATTCATGGAATAGCTAGGCAAATGGGTGCTTCCAACTAAGAGGGCATTTTGGGCAGTAGACATCTATAGATGTAGCCTTTCGTTTGGGTCACCGTCTGTGTGACATGGTTAGATAACTGAAATATTGTTGACTATGCTGATAAATAGCAACGCAAGCCAATGTGCAGCTACATTTAAAACCAATTGATGCATTGTTGTAAATTGTCTCATATTAGTATATACATGGCTTTATGTTCAAGTGATAGTCATTGATCCATATCGCTCAAGGTACCTGAAGTGAATGCTATTTGGCATAAAACATTAAGAATGTTAAAATGCCATCCTATCACAGCATTTATGAAAATGCATACAAACTTCAAAAACTATTTTTGGTTAGGGTTTTTGGTTAAAATATATTTTTCAAACTAAATTATAAATTCCCATTTTAGATTTAATGTTATTGCAAAAAAAAAGCAGTGTTCCATTTGAAGGGCTACACTGCAGTAATGCGTACTTGTTGATCTTTGAAAGTACGTGCAATTATTATTGTCATTAAGCAAACTAGACATTTAAACAGTATTTGTTTGCACAAAAACAAATCTGATAAAGTCCCTGACGGTAGTAAAATAATTACATGACAATCAAAAGGAACACCCTCAAGTTTAGATGTGTGAATCCATCTTGAAACATTAGCAAGTATTAACAGACTGTGGGAGTCTGTTATTGTTCTATGTTTTGTTGTACGTTACTTTATGTCCATTCTAGTATTGCAATCATCTTGATGGGGAAGAGAGAGCTGATTGCTTTGCTTAATTTGTCTTCCTGGTGTCTTGTGATGGTTGAGCGGCTCTTCCTCGCGGTGCCACGGGGTTGTCTGCAGTTTGTGATTGTGGTATTTCCTGATCATACTCACTTACTATTTTGTATTGCTTCATTAATTTTGTCAGTCATGAAGGTGAGTTTCTGCAACCACAAAGTATAAAAAATCTAGCAGTATTCATTGTTTTGGCACATTACAAGATTAAAGGAATACTTGTCTGTCTGTTTTCCAAGTAATACAGAGTATCACAGAGTAAAAGGGCCATTCATATATTTATATTTTGGAAAGGGGTGTAGCATATATTTTGAGGACCAAAACAAACCCAATGATATATCTGCCGGCATGAAAAATGGGACAATTCTGGATGCACGTCTGTACAAACCCATATAATGGAAGTTACCATCAAAGGCCATGAGTAGCGTTATAATCTTTGTGTAAGCCAAAGAGCGGCTTATGTATATTACAATTTTACGAAGATACAATTCCATATGGTTTTCTTAACCCTTTCTCTAAAAACAAATGAGCCAATTCGGGAGTCTATGGTACTTATCTTCTCGAATGTGTATAAACACAGTTTTGAAGCAGAAAAACAAAAACACAAAAAACAACAACAAGCAAACACAATTTAGGCCAGTCCTTTAGCTCCGCTTGTTACGTCAGCAAGGATTTTTATTGGAGGCTTTTGAGCATATTATGGCAGTAGCCAACTCACATGTGCTGACTCACATACTCTTCATTCTTTTGATTTTTCATTAGCAATATTAAAACAAACAAATAAACAAAACCAATAAACACAATCACACAGGTGGTTGACACATGTCATGGCAATCATGAATCATTACTATTTTATTCTATCTGCACCCATGCCTGAGATAAATAGAATACTTCATTGGTGTTCAGTGGTTACAAGAAAATCGTACCCTGGGGTACATCCTACTACTGGGAAACGCGCCAAGCCTCGTTTCCCATTGGAGTGGTGAACCCCAAGGTTTGAATTTTTCTGTTACCAACAGACCTGGGGCCAAATACTTTGAAAAGTATTTAAATACATTACAATTACTTTGACTTATCAATGATTACAATTACATTACAATTACAGGACCTGTGGAAATGTAATGATTACAATTACAATTACTTTAGAAATGTAATCAAATACATTACTAATTACTTTTTAAGTTTTTATGTAAAATTGCAATGCTATATAGTACTCACATTTAAAATTATAAAGATGGATAGAGTCTTTGAAGTTATATATAAAGCCATGTCCTATTCTGTTATTTCTTATATAAATGATAAATAATTAGCTTTGAAATTTTATTCAAGTTCTTATTAAAGTTAAACAAATATATATACACTATGCACAGGTTTTAAAGTTTGATACATCATACATTATATCTGCCTACATACTTTATAGATCTATTTCACTATACAGCGCCACATAGCAAGATAGATTTATAAAGTATGTAAAATGGAAATTGTCTGTTGCTCAGTCAGCTATTTTTAAATTGTTAATTTGATGATTACATTTAATCATCATAAGTTATTCAAATCGGTCATCTTTGAGGGAACATCTTTCAGGCCTAAAAACTTTGCATGCTATGCTGAATAAGCATTCTACATTTAGCCTTGATACATGTATTTCCTGAAGATTCTGGTGGGAATACAAAATGGCTCAAAACTAGTGCTGTGGGAGCGCAGTGGCTGAGTGGTAGAATGCTCGAGACCGAGGGGCCGCAGGTTCGAGCCTCACCAGCGTCACTGTGTTGTGGTCCTTGAGCAAGACACATTTATCCTAGCTTAGTACTGGTTCAACCCAGGAAGACCTGTCCCTGTTTACCTGAAAGATTGTTCATGGGACGAAAAGAATCAAATCAAACAAAAACTAGTGCTGCCATTGTGCATCGATTTAATTATGTGGTGGAAATAAACACTTGCAACTGACTATTGGATGAAAAACAGTTATTTAGCCATTCCACAAGAAAATGTACTTTTGTGTAATAACCTTTGTCCAGTTTGCACACATATACAGGTAGCTTTTAAGAAGGTCAATGGTCATAAGTACCTTTTCACATAAGCAAGCTATATTCAATAACAAAAGATTTAACACCTTTGAGTAGTCTGGATTTGATGAATTTACATAGGAAATCAGCTAAGCATGTTAAAACGAACAAAACTAGTTTTGTTTCTCAAAATTTCTTTAATGGCCTCCAGCAAATAGGAGAAACAGAAATGCTGTCAAGAGTAAATTTTGGGAGAAAATGTACCTTATTCCATGTTGAGTTGTCTATTGCCATATTTTTTAAATTTTAATTTTGAATAAAAAAAGTTTGGTTTTTAATTTTGATACAAAATGCAATTAGTCTTAAACACCATGTTAATTCTGAAACTGACTAAATATTTTAAAGTGTGCTACTTTTCAGGGCTCACCCTGCCATTAACCATTGTAACCATTTGCTACTAAAAATGTAGAGTGGCTACAAATATAAGTCATTGGCTAAAAGTACACTCTAGGTGGTTCAAAAATTACATATTTGCCAAAAAGTGTATTTTGATCAGCTGATTTTCCAATATTGCTTCTATAATCCGTCACTGTTTATTATTGTACCATATTTTACTCTTTGGATGCTGGATTTTTTCAATACCACCAGGGTGCCAAACAGCTTGGATCCAGATCAGGGTCGACATTTTGTCTGGCCGGATCTGGCAAAGGTTATCAGCAAATTACAAAAGCTGCTGCGCACTAGCTGGCAAAGAGTTAAATACAGAACAACTTCTTGATACAATGTATCGAGAAGTTGTTCTGTATTTAACTCTTTGCGTAACAATGTACTACTTTCTGGCTAAAACCTTGGCTAAAGTCAATTTCATTTGGCTCCAACTTTTCCCATTTGACTAAAGTGTTGGCTACAACAAATTCTGAGCTAGGGTAACTCCTGACTTTTATTGTCCACAAAAGTCAATAAGTTTTATTTATCCTGTGTACTTTTTCCCATTCATAGATCTGAATTAAAATATTACCATTAGTCACCATTTTGTTTCTTGTGTTAGGCAAATTTTCTAAGTAAATAGCCAAATGTATTTGAAAAGTATTTGAAAGTAATTATAATTACAGCTAAAATATTTTCAGTAATCATTACAATTACATTACATGTATTTGAAAAAAACATGATTACAATTACATTTGATTACTTTGAAAATTGTATTTAATTACAGATAATTACAATTACTGATTACGATTACCCCAGGTCTGGTTACCAAATCGCAACCCTGGCGTCCACAGTGTCAGTGGGAAACTCGGCAAACCTCTTTTTTTCAATGGAACGGTGGACTCCAGGTTTGGGATTTTCCTGTTACAACTGAACACCAATGATCAATTATTTTCTCACATACTATTCCAATTTTACATTTTGCGATGTACTGTATAATATTGCTGGTGACGTCACGGAACTGAGGTTTACAAAGGCGCACACTGTAAAAAGCTCAACTTTTTTGGCCAAAATATCATAGCTTGAAATAGCGATTTTAAAAATGTAAAAAGAATCCAGGGGCACAACTCCTTGTCCAGCAGGACAAAATATGTCTATTCACAATGCATTCAGCATGTTCAAAGATCAGTTTGTACAATGTGTATTTTAATAGTTGCATTTCTGTTTCTCAACATGTTCAACAATTCAACTTTCGTTTACGGTAAGAAAACAGTCATGCGCTTAAAATGTCTCACGTAGGTTGTCTGTTTATTAATAACGCTTTTCTCACCTAAGTAGCAATCTGAGATAGAGTTTGCCAAGAGCGAGATAACATATAGTCGAGGACCCAAAGTCGTGTACCGTGCAAAAACATAAATGTTTTGCATCCGAGAGGTATACGGCTGGATTTTTTTTGTATACGGATTGTGAAAATAGTGCTTGATATAAAACCACTGTAAAGCAATGCGGCCAGAATTGCATTTCGTGGTAAATTAGCATTTTGTATGCCAAGCAAACTTTCAAAGCGTAGAAATTAAGAATTCCCCTTATCAATCATTTTTATCCTGTAATTTGGTCTTCAAAAGAACCGTCTCATTTAATACCCACAAGATATGTTTTGGTCGAGAAATAAAAAAAAATCCATTACGCAATCTTATCTTGAGTTCGGGTATGAGAGGCCGTTATACAATAATACACTATCAGGTAAAGTATGGGTAGCCATTTGTGCACCAATTTAGTCATAATTGGGATTTCTTTTCTTTTCTTTAAGATATTATGCGATTCAATTGGTGACAGTTTGGAGTTTTATTTCCTGATCATACGCACTAACTATTATTTATGGTTTGATAATGGTTATACGAGTTTTTCTATGACCCTCTGTATCAAAGCTGTTATGAATATGGAAGATAAATGTCTTTTAAATCTTGATAAATTTTATTTATAAGTTAATTTCTTCAAAAGTTGTCCGTAGTATTTTGCCAATAAGCCAGCTGTCATGGACTAAATTACTAAGTATCAAATTTTCGTGGTTTGATATTTTACTTTTAAGCTACCTTCTCTAGTTTTTCATAGAATATAAAAACAAATTGTCTTAAATTATGCCCAAAACGTCTCTCTTACTGTGTGCAGTGTTTAAAGGCATACACTTTAAAATCTATTTTTTATTTACAAAAATATGCAATGCAGACCTCTTCAATGGGGGATAAAATGGAATATGTGAGCACGCAATTTTGTATGAGAAATGTTTCTTAGAAATGTAGAAATAATAATCAAATGCATTCCTGGACAATAATGCAATTTAATGACATCTGAAGGAATGAAATCTAGAAATTGAATTTCAAAATCGGGATGTCCTTTTTTACGTGATTTAAAAATCAGTAAGCACCAATGCTTCTTGGGTCTACACGGATGTTAGACTATTAGGTAAACCCAATATTTTTCAGTCCGGGTTTTTTTTTTTAATATAAAATATACAACATTTTGAAAAATATTATTTTCACATCTTCCAGCTGGGCTTCCGTAGAAAATGGACTGCAAGTCGATCGAGTCTGCTATACAATGGTTTCAGATACATCATATGATTACCTTTGCAATCATACAAAATCTGTATAATTTTGGGATGCAAGGGTTAGCATTTTTCCTACCTTGGTTCCCAGACTAATAGCGAACACTCGATCTTGTAGGCGTTGGTACGTGAGAAAATGGTATTTTTTGAGCTCAAAAGAATGTAATATGAGCAAGAGGGAGATAGAAAATTCCAGCCCGACGATCACCGTTTGGCGTCACGAGGGTTGCTGAATGAGATCAAGTATAATCCCCAATCGGGAAAGTCCGGTACAATTCGAGAATCTAATCAAGCCTCGGGTGTGGGTGTACGCAAGGCGCATTACGTGTAGTTCTATGTACGAAAAAGCTCCATTTTCTTAGCCGGAACTGGCTTAAGGAAAATGATTTCTGTAGCATGTGGGTTCAGCAGTATCAAAATCCATTTTTCTGATTACCTGAAAAGTTTACTCAGCGGATTAATGAAGTTTATGTATTTTTTAATAAAATATCGCTATAGCGATATTTTATTGAAATAGCATAGAGTCCATTTATAACCGTTTGTTTTGCTGCAATCGCACTTGTTATTGAGTTGGCATGGTTTCTGTTATATCAGCATCACGTTATGTAACGTCAGCGTCACGATATCAAAATAGATCCTCGATGTACATCCGAGGTCTGATTCAACAGAATTCCACGGAATTGGCCAAGGCAGTTCCGATTGGTATGATCTCGAATAACATTTTTTTCTATCCGTTTCTCAAAAAATGATGAATTTAACACTGGTCCAGACAGACAAACATTATGAGCTTAAACTTGAAATTTTTTTTCTAATCTATCAATTTTAACATTTGTTTTGGGTGCTCAAAAGAGTACCCACAACAGAAACAAGAAAACTGTTGTTTGATCTTAAAGTTGAAGCATGGACTTATTTTTCTTGTTAAATGAAACTTTTCAACTACACAATTTTATTTTAAAACGCCGCCAAGAAGCTCCTGAATACCTAAGGTGTGACACAACATGTTGACACCTTTTTGACATGACAATGACGCCGCTTTATGTCAATATTTTTGACTTCCAAAACAACTAATTAACAGACAACGTGTGATATCTAGGGTATTAACAAGTGCGATATATAAAGCTGACATATCGTTATCTGCGGTGCAAGTAAAGAAATAGGCAAGGTCTGCTACCAGTTAACTGGCAGCAGCGTTTTTACGTTAAAGTGATCTATGTGAGATGTATAAGTTGTTTATAATACAATGTGGCCAAAAGTATCCGTCATCTTGACAAAAAAGCAATTCTTGTTTATACAGGAAAATGTTCATGCAAGTAAGAGCTTTTGAAAGATATATCCCCTTCAGTCGATGCAAAATAACTTTCTATACACACTACAATAAAAATACTGAAGCGAACTGGCAGCAGCGATTTCACGTTAAAATGGCTATAACCAGTTAACTTGCAGCAGCGATTTTACGTTAAAATCGCTGCTACCAGTCAACTGGCAGCAGCCATTTTAACGTAAAATCGCTGCTACCAGTTAACTGGCAGCAGCCACTCCGAAAGAAATATTTAAAAAAAAATGACAATAAACCAATACACGATAGAATATCATGAAAAATTACTTGCAAGAACGTATAAATCAAAATGTTTGCACCAAACCAAAATAAGAATAACGTGTTTGTCACTCTGTGCATTGGTGTAATGTATAGTTTTTGTCTAGACGCAGCAAATATGTGCTGCATCAGCTTTCTTGAAGTTTTAATTACATGTTTAATGATAGAAAATGTCTTTGAGAAAATAAATGGTGGGGTTATTATCCTTGCAATGAACGTTCAAATTGCTTTCACCTTTAATTTATAGTTTTCTTTTAAAATTAATTGAGCAGATGGAACAGACAAACGAATCTCCGTATTAGAGTTCAATTTCAACAATACCATTGCTGAGATGTCTGTAAAATGAGAGCGGACGTGCACTGGCTACGTGCGCTTCAATCGCAAACACATTTCAGTAATCGACATATGCATGTTAAAAAGAAATGGACGTCCACATTACTAATCAGCTTATTTGACTTTTAAATGTGATGTTTTCTTATCTTCTGCGCAACACGTACTATAGTGCCAACGAAGAGTGACAGTCACGTGATATTTTGTTTACAAGTGCTGAGTCTATAGTACAATGCTACCCATTAAATATTAACTTGTGTACTTCACGTTAGAAGTTACTGTAGTGTAGTGGTTATGTCTACGGCGTTGGACGCAGGCGTACCAGGGTCGAACCTATTTAGAGGTTGTTTTTTTTTTTTCTTCATATTTTTACTAGGCCCAAAAGGAACAGGCGGCATTATTCCAGCTTACTGTAAATTCGGAAGTTTTCGCGAGGTTTTCTTTTCGCGAAACTTCTCACATGCAAAAGTTCGTGAAAATAAAATTATCGCGAAATGGCGAAATCACTCTGTTGTTTACTTGCCCTAATCACACATTTTGACGTCGCAAATATGTCTTTTAACGCTCATATTCGCGTGTATTTCCGAATTTACAGTAGCTTGTGTTGTTACAGAAGTTTTTATATATGTACATTATACATGTTAAAGGGATAAAAAATAAAAAAATAAATAAAAAATAAATATAAAGAAAAAAATAAGACATGAACAGAATAATAAAATCAGACCTAACCCCCCCCCCCCCTCCAAAAAAAAAAAAAAAAAAAAATGAATAAAAAAGAGCAGCCAGTGAGATTCGAACCTAAAAAATGTTGTTTGTGGTTTAGTAACCCTCCTCGCTACCACTTGAGCTATCTCGATTTCATAGATCAATTGTGTATTTATCCTGTCATGAAAGGTAAGTCCCATAACTTTGTAAACAAAACATGACGTCACTTCTACTCTTGGCTGGCAGAATCTTCTGCGCAACACTATATTTACTATACATATATATATAATAGCTATATCCTACATATTACTATATCTAAAGACATTAAGGTTTACTTTACCATGACTGTCAAGCGCAGCGTAATGCACTTGCTGTCATATGAGTGCAACCCTTATAATACCTCCGCAAAGCCAATGGTACTAAGTCCACTTCGTTCCATGCGTACTTAGTACCCCCTTCGCTCGCGAAGATGATTGCAACGACTACTAACAGTAAGTATTTTTTGTGGTTAAGATTGTAGGCCCAACAGCTTCAGTAAATGGGTATTGACGCGGGAAATCGACTTTGTTCAATGCGAAAAACAAAGGTGCAGAACAGCGCCTTTATTATTCGGTATCTGAATAGTATAGTAGACAAAATTGCACCAAGCAAAATGTCAATGTTCTAACTAGTCGCTGTAGCTGAGCACATTAGTTTGAGCCAAACCTGGTCGGAAAACAGGGTTTCTCGTATCGCAGCTCAGGTGGACTCCATTATGTTGGTTTACTGCCGTTTCTATTAAACTATCCCAGCAGGTATTTGACGTCAAAACAACGACGTATCAACGTCGATGCGACGTATGACGTCGCATTGACGTTTATGCGACGTTGTTTTGGCGTCCTGTGTCATCTGGGATATATACCTAGGTCATAATATGTACTATCTAAAATTCATTTCGTTAATGAACATGGTTAAACTTGCTATTCTTCAACGGACTGTGAATATTTTATAGTGAGAATGGAGGCCCAAGTTGGATGATTTAAAAATACTACTAAATACGGTTAACTATACTTCTACCACGGCCTTTAAGTAATGGACCTCGATTCAGTCAATACATTTACCGTTGAAGTCACGCCTCAAAGCGGTTTGTGGAAGTCTACTTAGCGCTGACCAAGTTGTTTCTAGATAGCAAGTGAGTATGACCAGGAAATGCCACAATCACAGTCACAGACCAACCTACGACGCCGCGAGAAAGAGACACAGAATACAAACAGCCACAAGACAACAGGAACACAACACAACTACTAACCAACCATCTCTCTCTCTCTCTCTCTCTCTCTCTCTCTCTCTCTCTCTCTCTCTCTCTCTCCATTAATCCCATTATTTTGTGTTTTCGTCCAATCAGGATCAGCATGCGCGAATCCGGAAAGTTTTTCAGAGGGGGTCCAACTTTTTTTTAGTTAATGAGTGGATCCGAATACCACTAAAATCGGGCCATCATCGGCCCGCCAACGAAACGGCATTGGTCCAACAGTGTGTGCTGGCCTCGTGGCTTTGTGACTATCAGGGGATTCAATCCAGTATTGCTAAAACACTATATTTCTGTGATTTTATAGGGGGGGGGGGGGGGTCCGGACTCTTGCCCCCCTCCGGATCCGCACATGAGCAAAAGGGGGATAAACCGCGTGGTATCTTTTATGCATGCAACTCTTATTTGAGATCAGTTGTCATAACCGGATGAGAGGGCTTGTCAATACTGATAGAGCTACTTTTATTTTAGATCTAAAAATGAAGACGTGATTATCTGTGATTATTCCATTTCCTGGTCAGACTTGCTTTTATAAGGTATCAACGTAAAATTAGATCTGTTAAAACAGAAAAAGTGGCATAAACAGAAAACAAATCTCGCTTTGCTGTTTATGTGAAGCCTAGTTAAGATTTATATGGCTTCCCTGGTGTTAAAAAACTACATATTATACAACCCTTACCATATCTCCTAAGGCGCAAGGTCTAGACTGATATAGGTGTTATTGAAATAGTTATACTATGTTTGTCCATTTGTACGTGACTAAACTCCGGCTGTTAAGTTTTTAGACCTAATTTTTCGCAATAACTTTTTTATCTTCAATTTTAGCAAAATGTGTTCGCGATGAAAAGTATTCAGGAACATCTCCGCCAACTTCTCCAAATGGTTCCAACATCCTAGATGCTGCAGGTTCCTCTGTGCTTAGATGCACTCTTTGAACATTTTAAGCAAAGCGCAAATAAACCAAGTCCAAGATGTCAGACAAAAAGTTACATTGCACCGCCCTTATTCAATTATTAAAGCGATGGATGGCTTATTCAAATATAATAGAAATCGCGCCTGATTCGCTCGTGCGTTAAGCTAGTAGGGTCATCTCAAAACCGTTCATTTCATAGCACGCGCATAAGAGAAAAATTGCACGTCATTGGATAACCCAGCCCTTGTTCCTACAAATTAGCCTGCTTGAAGTTGATTCTGCATATGCACGGTAAATTCTGACTATGTAAACGGCAGTTTTATGTTATGCACAGCCTTTGAAGAACGGGATATGCACCACTTCCAAATATTTTTTGAAACTGCCCCTTTCTGTCACGCCTATACGAATTTTACCCGTCAATAAAAGACTTAGAAATTTAGGACGAATTCAATTTATTGCAAAATCTTCATCTATATACACAAAAATCTGTTTTCGCCACAAGCACAAGACCTTTTGGAGAGGTTGGCGGAAAGTCTCCCCTACAACTTTCATCGCAAACACATATTTTGTTAAAATTGAAGATAAAAAAGTTATTGCGAAAAATTAGGGCTAAAAACTTAACAGCTGGAGTTTAATCCACTCGCTAAAGCTCGTGGCTTATCTCCGCGTACAAGAGGACAAACCGTGGTGGCATAATTATAGATTAAACAGCACCAGGTATAATATAACTTTTTGCTCTCTGTAAAGGCGGTACATTTTATATTCATTTATGGGTGTGGTTCGGCTATTTCATCTGCTAAACAAGAGCCGTCAGGTTCTATTTATAATTTGGTGAATGAATAAGTTGTTTGGGCCGCGCAAACGTGCGTGCATTTCCGTATGCACACTGAATTCACATTTACGTATTAAACCTTAAAAGCGCATTATCACAAAAACATATATGACCAAGCTGATATTTGAAGGCTAGCGATGACCCTAAAATCTAGGCACACCAGAAAAAATATATTGCTCATTTCTCCAATGTTTTCACATCTTCAGTGGGGAATGCAATAGCATTGGACAATTCATCAGCCTAGTAATATGTACCATTACCATGTGCTCTGGGGTTGTGTATTAATAGACTTTTCGCTTACTGTAAAGGCGGCAACTTTAGTATTCATATCTGGGCATGGTTCGGCTATTTCATCTCCTAAGAGAGGGAAACAGGTTTGTATTTATAATTTGGTAAAGAGCTGATAAGCTTTTTGGGCCGCAAAAACGTTCGTGCATTTCATGAAAATCCTTACAGTATACACACTGAACTCACATTTATTAACGCTTAAAGCGCATACTCACAAAATGTATGTTTTTTGTCGGCCACTAAAAGTATTTGAAGACTCATGGACAAACAGTGTGGACCCAGATCAGACTGCTCCTGTAGGAGCTGTCTGATCAGGGTCCACAATGTTTGCCTCAATGCTTATGTTAAATATACATTTTCAGATGCAGTTATTTCGCTGGCGTTTTAAGGACTAAATAATGTGATTTGCGTATAAACTGAGGTATACCGTTACTTTTGAATAAAACCATGCATCATTTTCAGCTTTTACCTATGTCTAAGGCTGACCAGTCCTAATTACGCATTCATGAGGTGCCGCCTTTACAGTAACCAAAAAGTCATATAATACTACGAGTATGTAGCAATTAAAATATAATGATACTTAATGTTGCTATCAAAATCCGTTTTGTACCATATAAATACACGAGTTGCTAAAGGGAAACTGTATGTTTTTCAACAAAACAATTCAATAAGCTCATTGCAGAATGTATATTTTGTGCACGCAGACAACATAGAAAATAACTCACCAACAGCCAGCTATAATTAATCAAAATACGCTAGCAAGTTTCTTAGCTTTTACTATGATTATTGATACACTGTTTATTTTGTGTGCGCTCTCTATTGCAGCTTTCAGAGTGATGGTCCTGTCAGTTTGATTCGTTAACATGATGAAATTTGCTTCACTTGAGGCAAAGGGTGGGAGTTGGGACATTTTATTTTCTCTCTCTCTCTCTCTCTCTCTCTCTCTCTCTCTCTGAGGAGGCCCTACGTGACTGAAATATTGTTGACTGGGACTTAAACCCTTAAATCAATCAATCAATTAACAGCACTTACATCACTAATTGTCAACCATGTGTTATCTGGTGAAAATTCTTCCTTGTACAGCAGATACTTCCGGTGGCGCTGTCATCGCTCCGCCGTATATTATATGAGGAAGACGACGGCCCATGTATCCTAGCTCCCCGCCTATCATGTACATACGAGGTGGTCGTCCAAACCGCATATTTCCATAGTCTTCAGCGTACTCGTACTGCCCTGATACGGCGACCAGCATTACTGATAGGAGAATTAGCAGCCGTCTCATCATTTGCAACACCTATAATCACAATTTAAAATACTATCAACCCTCATTCTCTCAAAGTACAAAAATAAGTGGTTTTGCTTCGAGTTATCTGTATTCTAAAATAAAAGTAGATACAGTAAAACCTGTCTTAAACGGCCACCTAAAAAGAAGACCAAATATTGGTTTACAAGACCAACTATTGCTTAATGCATGTCAAAAGTATTGCAGAATGCTCCAAGGGGAGCATTCTGCAAAACTTTCGACCTTCATTAATCTACTATTTGTCATTAAGACCTTTGTTTGTCACTTTTTGAGTGGCCGCTTAAGACAGGTTTTACTGTAGTTCATAGTAAAGCATTTGGTTTATACATTTGCCCATTCTCTTCCACAATATACGTAAGAGCCGCCTCAGTCTTTTAACTTTCCAAAATTTATATAAAGGTAGAAAATAATGAAGTAATACACATTTTAAAATTAATCTAATGCATCATAAATTTAACCCATCTAAAGCGAGTTACATTTTATTCGAGCTATCAGTGATCGGGATATCGAGATTTTACTACAGGTGAAGTACATATGTAACTGACATGAAAAATTCTATCAGCAGCCCAATATAAAGATTTATGTCCGTAAAACATTAATCAATGAGTGAATGTTTTATAAACTGCATTATCATCTACGTCATTATCATGCGCGGATCCAGAGTTTTTTTCAGAGGGGGTCCAACTTTGACAACTTTTTTGTCTTTTTTTCTTTTTAGTTGATTAGTGGATCCAAATACCATTTATTTCGGGCCATCATCTGCCCGCCAGCGAAACGCCATTTCAATGGCGTTTCGCTGGCATGCCAATGATGGCCCATTGTTGAATGCTGGCTTAGCAGCTTTGTGAATTTTCAGGGGATCCATATCAGTCTTGCTAAGAAACCCTATATTTTGTGATTTTTCAGGAGTGGGGTCCGGACCCCTGCCCCCCCCCCCCCCTTGATCCGCACATGTCATTATTGACCAACAAATAGGCTGCATGCGCTCATTAGAAGAATCAATGCTGGAAACAGAAGTATAAGAACATTTATATGTCATGCAAAGGTCAGTGTACAGGTTGCATATACCAAAAACAAATGAAACGTTTTGAAAGTCTAAATACATTTGACTCAACAAAGATATGTTGCTTATTGTTTTTCATCGAAATTATTTAATGCCATATCTCGACTTGATTTCATTTTGTGAAAATACAAGGTTTAGCTTTTTAAAAAGGGATTCTAATTTTCTGGTTTACACAGTTTTTACTTCCATGGCTAGCTTTTTTTTTTATTGATTCTGGTTACAGCATTTTATTGATATAACATTTCTTGATGCTTGCTCTTGTAAATGTATGTTATGTCTATACTTATTAGTCATAGCTTTTGTCTTCCTAGATGTTCCTCATGTTTTATAATCAAGACTCAAATTATATAACCACCTTGTTCATACTGAGCATTTTAAAGGAATTTTAGTTTTACAAAATGAAATATGTTACCATGGTAACCAACGTTCTGCAGTTTTTATGTCATGTAAAATACAGAAGAGACTGTTCGTGCATATGACCGAATTCATTTAGATTATAATGTTGCTTTAACTAAATGAATTGCCATTATAATTAGGTACGCACTGTATTGTTACCCCGCCCACTTTTCTCTATACAGGCCACTGATACCTGGTGTTTAGTTTGAACTTTCATATACAGTTAAGTGTGCATGTAATAAAACAAAACCATTCGATGTGTTTGTATGACACTTTTGTTTTGTTTTATGCCTAAAATACTGAACAATTTCATTACAAGTAAAGCTTTTTGCGTAGAATATCACGTTTTAGCCTTTTTTCAGTACGACAATCCATTGATTTAGGCTAAGTTGGTGATACCATCTTAGACGTTACTGGAGTTATAACCTTTACAGAGGATTATGCTAGCAATGTCTTAAAATATTTTTTTTACATATTCTTTTATTATTTGAGCACATTTATGTATGTTAAACTTAATAGTTGGACTTTTATTCAAGTTAAGAAACGTTTCATTACTTTCGGAACATTCTGTACTTATTTATTTTAATATTGTCCAGCCACTGGTATGCAAAACAGTGACAAGGTACGCCAAGTATCATTGCGTTAAGTCGAGGTCATTTAGTGAAAATACTCATAACTTTTGAACCGCATTATATATTTCAATCAAATTTTACATACTAATACATTTTACATTTAAACAGAACACCGCTTAAGCCTGTGCTAGGGGGCTTGAGAATTGCGTCGCTGACTATCCATTAGTCCCGATGAACAGACTCAATAAAACTGAGTCTGTTGTTTTCTAATATTGTAGGGT
Source organism: Loripinus fragilis (assembly GCA_964019695.1). Lineage (NCBI taxonomy): Eukaryota > Metazoa > Mollusca > Bivalvia > Lucinida > Lucinidae > Loripinus > Loripinus fragilis. The sequence continues at coordinate 22,793,788 of OZ026518.1, forward strand.
TTCTCTATTTCTGAAGGATCCATTATTCCAGATTATTTAGAGGTCACAAAAGCTGTTGTTGTTTCTGTGTGGAGTTGGTAAAACTTCTCACCATGCATCGATAGTGTTGATATTTTTTCATGTTCTGGTCATTCGGGAATATTGGGTTCTGACAGAAAGCAGAATACAGCATAAGCTGGTGTTAGAGGGTGTGGGAATTGTTGCACTTTCCATTAGTTCTCATGGACTCAGTAGAATCGAGTCTGCTGTATTCTAATATTGTAGGTTCTCTCTATTTCTAAAGGATCTAGTTTTCTAGATTATTTATCAAGATGCAGGTATTCAAAATGGTGACTAGGCTTCGCCAAGAAACTTACCTCTCTGAACATTTTTTTATAAATCAATCCTCAGAAACCTTAAGTCAGAACCCTCCAAAATAATATTAACTGTTCTCTGGGTCAGCAGAATTTGCAGTTATGTATTCCAATAAGATTGCCAATCGGCGACGAGCTTACAAAAAGGGTTTATACTAAAACTTGTCGTGCTAGTGATTTAGCTCCCTTGCATACATTGTACAACGGAAATGATTTCGCTCCCTTGTTGCACATTATAACGTTTGCTGGTATACATAAGTAAGTAAGTAAGTAAGTAAGTAAGTTAAGACTTTATTTATAGAGGGTGACAACATTTAGCACATACAAAAATACAATCAAGTACATGTAGTAACTAATCTTCCATGAGGCCCTCAGTATCTGTATGGACATATATACACATATACAAGTTAACAACAGTACATTGATACAGCTATTTAATATTAAGCATATTTCCAAACAGAGGGACTGTATAGTATTATCTGAGGTGTTGAAACTACGAATAAACGTATATATGTCAGGATTATCTGCATTGAGGAAATTAATGCAGTTATGTGGTTTTGAAGTAGTTTTATGCAAGTTATATAGTTGTTTCAATAAATTTAAGCAATCAAAGGAAATTTGAAATTTTAGTTTCCGCATTGTACCTTATATGCCATCTGATTGTTTTAAAGATATCAAAGATGTTTTGTTCGTATTCATCTTGGACCCAATATACTGGGTCCGAGTATTCATAGTAGATAAATCATTATGGAGTAAATATTACATGAAAGGAATGTGAGGTAGATCGAGGTGCATACAATTTTGCATTTATCAAACAATTGATAAGTTTGTCATTTATAACCTACAGAAATTTTGTTGAAAGTATCGAACGATTAATTCAGACATTCCATACGGGATACAGCTGAGCTACGTGTTTCAAAAAAGAGATGATGTTTTGATAAGTTAGGGGTCTTTCATGACAACCAAACATCTATGTGTCTTGATCTACATCTAAACTAAGGGTGAGGTTGGTCCATCGTTAAACCGGTTTAAGCCCTCCAATAAAATATTCTGACTGACCGTTCCAAGGCGGTGCTTCATTTGTAGACCATATATATTATTTCTGTCTTGTTTTGTTATGCTTTCATGCACGACTGTTTGTTGATGCCTTGTGGTCACTTGCTGGAGAAGGGCTGGCCTCATGGCTCTCGTTTGTGATGTCTAATTGTGACGTTGTCACTTTTACGTTGGTATCCTGGGCCAGGGTTTGGTGCTTGATTGTATCTATTCCTGATATTTGCCCTCTTTCTTTACTTGAACCTATCAGCAATTTTGGGCTAGTTTTAGAATTGCATAGCACTTTTGTGAAGCTAAGACACCTACAGGCATCTTGCTGGTTTGGGACCACGTGTGATTGCTGTTTAGTTCGGTCTCATGCTGAGGATTTTCGCTCATTATTTACGATCATATAGCTCATGTTATGAGCATTTTGCATTACTGACGAATGTAGTACAGATGTTTTTGAATTGGTAGAATAAAAATACCTAGAGTTTCAGCACTTTTCTTAACTTTGGTTTGCATGATGGTCCATTGGTGAAATCATCACTTTAGGAAAAAATCGTCAGACCTGTAGGTGTGCACTATAAACAATGTATGAGTCAGTCTGTCCGCCTATTATCAGTTAGTGAAAATGCTTATAGTGCTTGAACTGCATGGAATATCTTGATCAAACGTTGCATACGTATGCATACAGTAAGGTAAGGAAGAAGGCAACGATCAGCAATCCATGCAATCAAATACCACACTTGATCCAGGGCACCATATGGGAAAGAGCCAAAACACAAGACAACATCACATACAAGAGAGCCAGGAGGTCAACCCTTACCCAGGTTAACATAAGGCTACAACATGTCAACTTTCGTCTAATAACTGGTATACATAACATCCTTTCTTGATGGGCGTGGCTTTGCTGAGCATCAGTCCAGCTGGTCGTGGTCATTTATTGAAAATGCTCTTGAACCACATGATATATTTGGATCAAATTGCATACTTCTTTATTTAAACATTGACCAGCCACTGGTATGCAAAACCGTGATGAGGCTGCTGAGAGAATTGAAAAAAATAACGTAGATATCTGTCGAAAATCACAATATCTATTCTAAATTGTCAAATATGCAAATCGAAATCATCAATAACAACAATGTTTTTGCTTGCGACACTTTCGCCGCAAGCATTTGTTTCGATATTATAGTGATACCCTCTACCTGGTTGTCTTTTTAATATATCATACTGTTGGCATAACGGTCGTGTGTAAGCAAAAACAATTCACGGACAAGACAACTCATCAACAGCAAGCAAAACATAGTGTTAAGAGCATGTCTCATATTATATGATATATTAACCCCCAAATTCAATTTGTGGATATATGTTGGGGTCATGGAATGTCGCTCACTGTTCTCTGCCACTGTGACCTTGATCTCAGGAGTCAGGTCAAAGAGTCAAAGAAGATATATTTTGGGATCACGGCATGTCGCATGCACTTCTGGGTCTCTTTGACATGTAGCTTGTACATAAACATGTTTAAAATACTGTAGCTTTAATTTTATAACTTTATTAATCATGTCATGATTGTCCGAACAATATTGGCCCACTTCGAATCGAACTAAAGTTGCTACTAAAGTTCTTGCGTAAAAGATGCGTACTAGTGGTTTACAGATTTTCGGGAAACGGTATGACGTCCATAACAACGTTGCGCACATAATGACAAATGTGGCAGAAATCTAAAAGCATAATTATTGATGGTTAAGTACTGTTTTGCCATTTCAAGGCGAGTGCTTCCGATCAGCCATTCAGACAATTACTCTAAGATGATATTTGAACAAGTTCAATAACACTAGAAAAGACAATTAATTCAGTCTAGACAAATGTGAAAAATAAGAATAATGCATGACAATTCCAAATGTATCCACTTTGACGACTAAATGTGTTCATGTACCTTGAAGCACACATGCGACCGATATTCTTATGTTATTATCCGATATGTATAATTGAGCCGTGATATGAGATTTCCATCAATGTGGTATGTGCGAACAGCAAAGCCTCAGATCAGCCTACGCATTCGCGAAGTCTGATCAGAGCCTTTGCTGGTCGCTTGAATATTCCATGAGTGTTAAGCTATTGACTGAACATCATTTGGAGTTTCTAAGCTTAAATGGAGGCAGCGAAGGTTCGTCTGAGTCTACACTTGTCAAAATGCCACATTGTTGGAAATCACATGTCACGGCTCGTATGTATATGAACTTTGCAAATAGTGTTCATACAGGTGCGGTTAGGATCTATGCGTTTAAAATTCTTTTTTTGAATGGATGTTGATACTGTAGTATTTGCTAACCCTTTGTACCGAACAAGGCCCGACAGAACCTCGAGCCTAACATCGAGCCAATCTTTTATGACACTCGGATGTTATTCCCGAAATAATTTTTCGAAAAAGTTAATTTTGAAAGAAATCAGGAGACGACAACAGGCCTTCAGTTAAAGACATATATTCCTGTTCAATAGAGATCATTAAAGGATTAACTGAGAGGGACAGTTACAGTATCTCACCAAATAAAAGGGGCCTTAAGAGGGGTCTAACCTGTATACAACACAATTTATTTCACTATGATAAAGGTCAATATTTTATCATAAATTACCTAGTCTCTTCATGGGACCACTGTATTGCCCCTGTAAGGAAGTCATAATCACCACATTATGACTTTCCTTTTGAGCTGCCCAGTATGACCCCTGGAGAGAGTCATAATGAGTGGTACCACTATGATTGCTCAAGTTTTTATGTCTTTAAGAGTGCGTCCGCCCCCCCCCCCCCAAAAAAAAAAAACGTTTTATGATTTCTTAACCAAAACATATGTTGCGGGTACTAAAAAGAACCGTCTAAATGAGACGATATGCTAAAACTGATGGAGAAGCAAATATTAACAATTTTACGCTCATTTTTTTCTAAAGCTGTGTGACAAGAAGCGTAGAAAATCACCGACAAATAGTTTAACACTTTAACAATTCCAAGCATGACTCCTTTGTTGTATGGCGTCTACTGATGACAAATTGCACATTCATATCCATTTACAACCAGACATGGCATAGTCTGAGCGGCCGAATAGATTAATTAGTATCGTGGCAAATACACTGTGGTCATACTACTGTCACTACGGCAATTTGGGCTTCGTCACTTATTCTGGTGTTCTTCAGATAAAGGCTGACAAAAATGAGAAGTTTTGAATATGTTTGCTTCGAGATTGCATCCTCTAGTTAAAAGCCTCTGTGTTGGTTTGCCAAACCGGAAATAAATCCGCTTTTAAATGTTTTTTATAGTTTTATTAAAAAAATGTCCATTACGGTTTTGTCATAGATGAATTGTCCACGATGACAAAACCGTAATGTTATGTCATGCCTAGACATCAGACGTCAAAGGTTTTATATAATTTTAACGATAAAATATGAATTTGATGAACAAAAGTCCATAGGAACCGAAGCAATTTGGGGCGTTTATCTGTGATTAAATGAAGAAATTGAACACGGTGTGAAAGTTACCTTAACACCGGAAATGTGATAGTACCCGTTTAGGGATTTCTTGTCCCCAAAGGGTTAAACTCAATCGCGGTTCCATGCATAAATCCCTTACTGTATAAGGCCTGATTTTTTTATTAGCCGATTTAACAGATTTTGTTTTAGATTTAGGGTCGGAGGGGCGGGGGGGACACAAAAAGCTCTGAAAATGACCAGTAAAATTTTTCAGTTTTTTTTTAATATCTCCAAGAAAAACTAGTAAAACTAGTTAGGTAAACCGACAGTTTGTATTAAATCTTTAAATATTTTCTCATTTTCCTAAAAACCTGGACAGGACTATCACTTTAAACAGTGTCACCCTCAAAAATACACAGACAGAACAACATAAATATATTATTCTTTTCAATGAAACAAATAATAATTAGAGTCGGCGGATAAACTATAAATAATTTAGACAAATTTTTGTACTTAACGGAAAATTACAGTAGGAGGTTTCGTATATCAACTAATAAAAAGTTATGGCCTAACGCCTTCTGATGACAAAGTGCACATTCAAATCGTAATGACATAGTCTGAGTGGATGTATAGATTAAAAATTCTCGTGACCATTTCTAAAGCAGACACACATGAAATATTATTTTGGTTTACAACTTTTCATGTTAATGTTAAGTTTACCCCTTTTAACCCTTAAAGCGCCAAGAAAAAAATGAATCTGAAAATGTCGTCTGCTGAAATCGTCTGCTGCAAATATTTGCATAGCATTACTGACGAATTAAGTATAAAGCAAACAGCGTGTACCCAGAACAGACTGCTCCTATAGGAGCAGTCTGATCTGGGTCCACACTGTTTGCCATAGAGGCTTCTTAAATGTTTCAGCAGACGAGAAAAGCAGACGACTTTTGTTGCTATTAGCGCATTAAGGGTTAAGTCCAATGGGGTTTTCTATTAAGTTTAATACTGTAACGGTTAAGTCAGGATAGTCCATTTGCCTATAATGATACACAGTGTTAGCTGTCAATTTTACCACCAGGGTGGTCAATGAAAATCAACTTGATTTACTTCCTGTGGTCAACTTGAACTTTTCCTGTCTTTTGTTTTCGAGGGAATGACAGGGATAACAGGTAAGATAGAGTTTTCTTGACTCAAGACGCAATTTGAAAATTTTAGTTTAAACAATATTCATTTCATATCTCAATACATTTGCATACACAAAGTCACAGTATGAAATTGTAGTTTTTAACAGGATTTGAAAACAAACAATCATGCTTTTTTAAATCATCTCCTGTGATACAAGTACATTTTATGAATGGAGCTAGAGACATTACCTTCCTGATACCGTTAAGTACTCAGGATAAACATATAAGTTGCATAGTTATAGCTGCAAAGAAAGAAAAAAAGGAGGGAAAGAAAGAAGGAAGAGAAGGAAGGAAGGAAATATAAAAGAAAGTACTACATATTTTAAGCTCTAAGAATGGACATTGTCGTCTTCTAAGACAGCAATACTATTTCAATGCACAATGCGCATTAGTTACCAGATGAAAACCTCTTTTTAACCAAAAGTGGCATTGAAAAAACACACCCTGACACTGTTACGAGGGGCATTTGGAAAGTTCTTAGCATGGTCTTTTATCTCAGTATCCGATTACCAAAGCCTATCATGTTTGGTATCATTTTAAAGAACTATCTTTCTTCTATGTTATCGCACAAATTTCATGAGGATATTATAATGCGGACACGAACAATATCATTGTGAATACATGTACTGTTTGTATACTGGAAAACGCAAAATTTCAGTGTAAAATATATCAATTTACCTTTTGAAAATTGTGCAGAACATTAACATTAGTTCATGAAATTAGATAATTTTGTACCATTTTGTAGGCCACAATCTGGTACAGTTATTATACAATTAATGACCGAGTAAGATGTCTCTAATAACTAAATACCGGAACAGCAATACCTAAACCGTCTAGAAAGCAAAGCAGTGCGCTAATTTTTTCGACTAAAAATCGCATGTCACAATGCACATATTTTGAAAATATATGACTGACAGTAGTTTAAAAATGCAGTGCGTTGGTATTTTTGTCAAGCACAGTTTATGCTCTTAGTATTGAAACCAAAATAATTTTTGCAAACCAGAACAAAGGGAAGATAACTCGTATAATCATTCCAAGGGGTAGAGTAAGTTTAGCTATAAGTTGACGTTCTGGCTAATTTCAATTGAAAACCGTGGCAAACCAAAAAAGTAGAAATACCTTGAGAGTAGAAATCAATCAATTTTGTGATGGTTAACGCGATACCATGAGAAGTTCTAATGCCATCGACAAATTGTGAGGGGTTAAGTTACCCCACCCACTTCTGTAAAAGTAGGGGTAGTGTTATTAGGAATAATTTTCTTGAGTACAGAACGAAACAAGCCACACTTTTTGCGCGACGAAATGATCTTTATGCATTGTTCGCTACAAATAAAGCAAAACATATACTTAATAGGCATTTTCTTGCTCCTGTGGTGACACAATTTATAGTAAAAGTATAAAGAAAATTGAAAATTTGAAAAAGTCCCATTTTTGAAAAATAACCATTTCTCTATTAGTCAGCATTTTCCGAATGTAAAGGTGGTAGTCTTGCAAGCTGTGATCGCATGATATATTCTAATAAAAATAAGTTGGCACCAACTCGTTAATATGTCAAATCATGATCGCAAATAAGGTCCCCAATTTTCCTTCGCTTTTTTCCAAGAATTTTGATTAAAATTTCCGCCAGTATATCAACCCCTACTCATTTTGAGCATGCACTGCATGTGCACGCCAAGTCCTTTTTCGACAAAAATCAAACCATCAAGTAGCCGTTGAATTCTAGTTTCCAAAAAATTATCATATGATAGCATTGTATCAACGCATTCTGGAGTTATGATGCCGTGCTAAGAACTTTCCAAATGACCCTCGTATCTCTCTTGTGTCCTGCTTGCTAAGTGTGTGTGTGTGTGGGGGGGGGGGGGGACCAAAAGTAGAAAATCAGCAAATGCAGGTAAAGTAGCTCTGTATATAGAGAATACTAGGTGAGTGTCCTTTGATATCAAGCTTACCAGGCAAGGCTTTGAGAACGCTTGTTGACATCGCGAGGTTTTTACTATAATGAATTAAAATGAAAAATACCAGCAACCTTTGAAATTGAAAATGGACTGGAAAAAATATCATAAGATAAAAAGAAATGATCCCACTTACTGTAGCTGGATTCTACTGGTTTATGTCCACCTTCACGTAATGGCGACTGATTGCGTAGTGATTTCTTTACATTTTGCAACGATCATACTGCCCTCCACGCGAGAAAGTATGTCTTCGACCAGGCGAGACTGTATAAACAGTTTCACGGCTACAGAGACTAGCTAGAATATTGAAATATTGCATGTAACAAGACGAGGTAATGTACTTTCCATGTTACGAGCAAAAAGGCACTGATCAGACTGTACGAACGCGCAGGCTGATCTGCACGCTTGTTGCAATTACTTGTTTGCTAGTAACAAAGTCAGGTTTTCTCTCGTCGGGGTCCAGTTATTACAATCTTACCACGACTGCTACTGTAGCACGTACGACCTGACAAGAAGGTTGCAAAATCAATTGATGACCCAGTCCAATGAACAACCATTATACATGCAAAAACACTTAAGTGGATTATGAAACATTTTCAGGGGAGATAATAATATTTAGTATAAATCTCACTTTATTTCAGTACAACGATCTTTTTTCGTCATCGCTTGTCGTGTATGCCTATAGCCGGCACAAATGGGCTGTATAAGGCCAGCAATGTGTACGGTCTTTACTGATGTAAGTGGTATACAATGGCATAGCCAGAACGCTGAAAAAATAAGCAAATCAAAGGGATCAAGCAATGATTCTCTTTAAATGCGCCTCGTTTCAAAACGGGGAGCTTCTTTTAAAGAACGAATACTCTCCCAAAGGGAGCGAATTCTGTCCTTTATACGTTCCTTACTTATAGTATGGAAAATCACTTTTATCACATTAAGTGACCTCCCTTGAATGTTATTTTTATTACGCAAGTGCGTAACCTGCGTAATGGGTGCTACGCCAATTCACTCTAGGGAATAGCCTCAATATATAGGTGAGATTGCCAAAAAAGATGAGTTCATATAAGATTATCAAAAACCACTTAGACAGTGGCCTACTGTGGATTTCCAATAACTTGTTAATTGATATGCTAATATGGTTTCATATGGTCAACATAACACATGCTGCTGTTGCTTCCTGGGTGTAACAATATACACATGTTCAGTTTTTGTAAATATGAGTGCAGTGGCTCAGTGATAAAGTGCTTGACACTAGACCTTAGGGCCTTGGGTTCGAGCCTTACCGTCGCCACTGCGTTGTGTCCTCGAGCAAGACTCATTTATCCTTGCTTAATACTGGTATAACCCAGGAAGACCCTCCAGACGTAACTGAAAGATTGTTGACTGGGACGTAAGGATTCAAATCAAACAAACCAAAATATTTTATTCGCCATTTTAAATCTATATTTTTCTCCGGTGAGTTTGAACAGTGACCTATATAAGATGCGTCACTGGTCTAAATAAAGAAAAAAGTAGGAATGGATGAGTATTTATCTTTATACATTTAATTTTATATTCATAAAATTTCTTCATTTTTCTCTTGTTCGTAGATTGTGTATGCTCATTAGACTCGCATCAGCACGGTTGTTCTGTGAAGTACCATCAATATATGATTTGCGCCCCCCCCCACCCCCACAAAAAAAGGAAGAATGAAACAGGCCAAATATCTTAATTTTATGACTAAAAATTGTCAGTTCTACAGTCACAAAATGGTATTAATTGCATGAATCAGGGGTGGTAAACCTAGGAACTACCACAAAATTGTGTTAACGTAATTTTGTTCCCAAGCCACATCCGGGATACGTCGTGGTAGTTTCCAGGCCGCAAATTGGATAAAGAAACGTTGGTGTCACTTTTATTTTTATTTTATTTTACAACTAAGAACAAACAATGGTGAAATCCGACAATGTGGTTCCGTGTAAATATGTCTCAGCGTCCCCTCTAGCCCAAAATTTTGTTTGAAAAGTTATTTTCTTTCTTTAGATTCGTGTTTCCCCACTGAGCATCGGACCAACTTTCCCCAAAGTTCGAAGGATTTTAGCCTATATCTGTCAAATTAAATAGAATTTGATATCATTTGACGATGGAAATGATAAAAAGACCCTGAATAAACATTCCTACACAGAAAAAAAATCTGTGCATTTACTCGTAAACGATTCATGCCCCGTTCGTGCTGTGTGGTAGTTTCCAGCTCATCGTGGTAGTTAAAATGCTATCGTGATAGTTTCCAAGACTTTGTAGGATACGTTTCTGAAGTGTTACAAAACATTATAGTGGTTGTTTGGTTCCCATGATAACCCTCGAACTCGTCAATCAATTACGGTAAACAAATAAATCACATTTCAATACCATGAGGAAGCTCAGCTGAGGACTTGAGATTCAATGTTATGCTTGACAGGTGGAGACCATGCCCTGGACTGCCAAACAGCACCTCTGGAAATCTAAAGCAAAAGATGGTCATCAGTTGAGCCATGGTGGATCAAGCAACAGACAAAAAAAATGATATAAGAAATTGCGTCACTCGCTACGTTGTTCCATGTTCAGTCAACTTTAAGATAAAATGGCAGGCTAAGACTACTGGCCCAAAGTATTGTTAGTACTTGCGCTTCAGAAAAAGGGGAAATATCCTCGGTTTGGGACACTTTTTATATACATGCGAGTGTGACGATGAACGTGCATGTTATTTGATAATTAAAAAGCATGTTTATTCAAAAACAAAATATGTGAATATCCCTTCTTTTCATTTTTCTCATCATTTCAATAGCCCACTAAAATTAAAATTCAGGCAGTTGACATTTGTTATCTGACAAAAGGTTGTTTGAAAAGGTCTTCATATGAATAAGAGGGGTATTCAAGGTTCGGCCCGCACACCCTGTCTTTATAAAAATGACGTAGCCCCTGAATAGTGGACATCTGCTGATGCCAACTACTACTAAATTCCTACAAAGTCTTGGAAACTACCACGATAGCATTTTAACTACCACGATGAGCTGGAAACTACCACACAAGACGAACGGGGCATGAATCATTTACGAGTAAATGCTCAGATTTTTTTTCTGTGTAGGAATGTTTATTCAGGGTCTTTTTATCATTTCCATCGTCAAACGATATCAAATTCATTCAATTTGACAGATATGGGCTAAAATCCTTCGAACTTTGGGGGAAGTTGGTTCGATGCTCAGTAGGGCTACACGAATCTAATGAAAGAAAATATATTTTCAAACAAAATTTTGGGCTAGAGGGGACGCTGAGACATATTTACACGGAACCACATTGTCAGATTTCACCATTATTTGTTCTAAGTTGTAAAATAAACAAAAATGAAAGTGACATCAACCTTTCTTTATCATATTTGCGGCCTGGAAACTACCACGACGTGTCTCAGATGTGGCTTGGGAACAAAATTACGTTAACACAATTTCGTGGTAGTTCCTAGGTTTACCACCTGTGATGAATAGGAATGTTTACGTAACATATGTTTGATTTTTGTTTTATCTGATTTTTTTTCGCTATACAATGTGTCAAAATCTTCTGCCTGGGACATACATCTGTAATTATTCACTACTTTAGGACGCAGCTGTTTATAATTTGTGTATTTCCATTTTTTCCTACTTTTATCTTTTTTAATATGGCTGCCAAACTTCAGCAGCTTCACTTAATGTGTGTCTGCTAATAACTTTTTCAGACAGTTTGAACCAAGATCAGGAACGACCGAAAAAGTGTGTCGGTCCTGATCTGGGTACACATTCTTTAAAAGTCTGAAGTAGTGCTTGTTCCTGAAAGATTTTTGATAAAACATTTTTTTAAAAAAAGCATTCAAAGAGTTAAAGATTAATCATACTCAAGGCGACTTTCGTCATCTGCTGATAGCCTTTGCAAACAGTTTGGCTCCAGATAAGGACCGACGTCGGTCCTGATCTGGATCCAAACCGTTTGACACTCTGATAGATTTCTTTAATACTTTTGAAGAATCAGCAGCCATCAATAAAAGCATGAAAGAATACCCACCCATATGTAGAGTGTTAACATCAAAAATAATTATTTGGGCCAATTTTTTAACTGCCCACGGATGAGAATGGCTATTGTCAGCCATCAAAAAGGCCTGGAAAACGATAAAAAGTCCGGGAAAAGTAATTTTGAAAATCATATTGAGTTACAACCCTGTAGTCTGATCAGGGTCCACAGTGTTTGATGTGATACTTAAATAAGTCCATAATGCTAGCAAAGATATTTATCAATTATGCTAGCAAACATATGCATCAGATGACTTAATCAGTCAGGGTCCGCGCCTGCGTAGCCGTGTTTCTATGTGTTATCTTCTGTACTAGTGGATGGATAACTGCATACACTTTGAAATGTTCGAAATATGGTTTGGTGCTTTATCTTCTAAACCAGTAAATGTATTTTGACCAAGCTTGCATCGATACATTGTTGGGAAGAGGCAAAGAGTTGATAAGTTTTTGGTGACCTAGACCTTATCTTTAAGGTCACACCGGCACTTTGAAATGTCCAAAAATTAGGTTTAGGTGCGTTATCTTCTGAACCAGTGGATGGATTTTAATCAATCTTGCATAGACACATAATTGGGAGAAGGGGAAGAGTTGATTATATTTTGGTGACCTTGACCTAATTTCCAAGGTCAAACAGGCGCTTTGAAATGTCAGAAATAGGGGATGCATTGACCAAGCTTGCATAGGTGACATAGGACGATAAAAGCAGAGGCTATGGGGCTGTCGGTTAACTGTGCCCAACGATGAATCAAATTTGGATGGGCATCCAACCAATCTGAACTGCAGAGCCTTGGGTATGTGCTCACTGGACAGCAAATGACCATGCATACAGTGAATTGTCTGGCAAGAATGAGCCGGTGTACAGGCCAATCAGACTGGTTGCACCATTTTGTTAGATTTGTCACAAAGCTAATGTCCATTTTTAATGACATCATTTAAAATTATGCAAAATATTTTTGAATTTTGGACCGACAGGTCTAGGCAAATCGTGTAGACCCCGATCAGAAAGCTCATAATTAAGATATTCACTGTTTGTGTGTGATTTTACAACTGAAATGGCTTTTACATTTCAATAGATTGCCGGTACTTGCTAGATCTGCTAGAATGAGGTTCTAATGAGTACCTTCATTTTACGTCTTGGCAAAAAAAAAACAGTTTGGACCCAGATTAGGGCTGAAAGAATGTCCATCCTGATCTGGATCCGAACAGTTACACTCTGATATTTGTTCTTGAAAGAATTCTTCGAAAAGCAAAATATTAATGAAAAAGTCAGCAAATGATAACAAAAGCATGAAAAATACCCAGCATGAAAAAATATATGCTTGTAAAAAAAGATTTCATATAAAATGTTCCAATCATTCTTCAGAAGAACTGTACAGATAATAAATTAAGACTGTTAGCTGATAAACAGAATATGTTTCTTATCTTTCTAAAACACCTTTGCGCTGTTAGATAGCTAGGTTTACAACTGTTGGTGGTCAGTTCCTACTGTGATAATATACTGCCTGAGCAATTATTCAATTAAGCTGAAGGAGGCTCGGATATGAGCCTGGATTTTGAGGCTATTCCTTAGGGTGAATTGTATACATGGTTATATCATGGTTGGCTTCATATATACGAGAAAAAACTCACTCACTGGTTAACACTGATGCGTACACATCGTGTCATGAGTATTATATATAATCATACAAAGTGGTTCATCTTAAAGAAATGTGCATCGCATCCTTTCAATAGTTCAATGCTAGTGCAGATACGTGTATGTATGTATCTGTTAACCTTAAAAAACTCCCAATCTTACAAGAAGGTGACAAATCAATTGATGACCCAACAATCGTGTAAGGACAAATCAGTTCAGAGGAGATCATATATTTGTAATATGACAGTAATTGGACGTGAAACAAGACAATGAACTATTGCAGCAATAATCATTTACAAATAAACCGTGAAAATGTACCTTTACGTTAGCGCGAATTCATAAGGCCCGGGACATCTACTGCAAAACTGATTAGTGCTCACTTTTTTGAGTAACTTTAAGGATTTTTGTACTTATTTTGAACGTTGGTTATGCCTTCGTCATACGCCAAAAGCAAGCGAGGAAATGTCAAAATCACAGACTGCAGACCAGCCCACCGCACCTAGCAAGCTAAAGTACTTTTCATCGTTCCGGTATACTAGAATATTTATCAATTTGCATAATTGTCTACAGCATTAAAAACATCCGAAGAGTAAAAAGACTGACCAACTGAAAAATAGACAGATTATCTATAAAAAGAAAATTAAGCCTTGGCATGACTAAGAAACCAAATGAGTATGCGTAAACGAAGACTGCTCAGACTGGCATCCGCCCAGCCTGAGCAGAGTCTTCGCTGTCCACTCATGGGTATCTAAGGACCCAATCTGTCTTCATGTGGAAAGTGAAGAAATTAAAAGACTGAACCGATGCTAAGGCTGAACTGAGTCTTCAAGTCATTGGTTTAAACAATATTTTATTCACAGTAACTTTAACATGTTATGATAAAAATATATACATTCATGTACATACAATATTTCTAGGATTTGACGGTAGGCGTTGAGCTTATATATGTTGACATCTCCGTTTAGATATTTATATTACATTGTTGCTGAATGAATGAGAAATGAACAAAGTTAAGTTAAATTATTGTAATAAGTATTAAAAAAAAGTTAAAGTATTGTAATGAGTATTGAAGAGAGAGAGAGAGAGAGAGAGAGAGAGAGAGAGAGAGAGAGAGAGAGAGAGAGAGAGAGAGAGAGAGAGAGAGAGAGAGAGAGAGAGAGAGAGACGTTGATTTTCTCATTGATTAATTTATAATAATGGAAGCCAATAAAGAACTGGTGAAAATTGACACGAAACGATGATTTTGCTTTCATACATTTTAATCAATAATAATTAAATCTAAAAATGAAATGAGCCACTAAATGAGGTTTCCAACAATGTGGTATGTGCGAACAGCATTTGTGAATATTCGAACTGTTTAAATATGGAATTGCTTCTTTGTATTATGTTCTTAAATTGCATTTGTGAATATAACAAGTTTATAAAATTGGAGTTGCTTCCCTTATATAATTCATAAATTGCTTTTGTGAATATAATAAAACTGTTCAAATAAGAATCTGCTTCCCTTATTGTGTTCTTAAATTGCATTTGTGAATATAAAGTTTATAAAATTGAATTTGCTTCCCTAATATAATTCTTAAAATGCATTTGTCGATATACAAAACTGTTAAAATAAGGAGTTGCTTTCTTATATAGTGTTAATAAATTGCATTTGTGAATAAATCAACTGTTTAAATAATGAGTGATTTGGTTCCATTATAAAATTTCTTAAATTGCATTTGTAAATATAAAAAGTTTATAAATATTGAGTTCCTTCCCTTCTATAGTGTTCTAAAATTGCATTTGTGAATATACTTACTGTTTAAAAAAAGAGTTGCTTCCCTTGTATATTGTGTTCTTAAATTGCATTTGTAAATATAGCTAGTTTATAAATGTGTGGCTGCTTCCCTTATATAATTCTTAAATTGCATTTGTTAATATACAAAACTGTTTGAATATGGAGTTGCTTCCCTTATATTGTGTTCTTTTATTGCATTTGTGAACATATAAAAGTTTATAAATACGGAGTTGCTTCCCTTGTATTTTGTTCTTAAATTGCATTTGTAAATATCTCAACTGTTTAAATAAGGTGTTGCCTCCCTTATATAGTGTTTAAAAAATTGCATTTGTGAATAAACAAATTTATAAATATTATGTGGCTTCCCTTGTATTGTGTTTTTAAATTGCATTTGTGAATATACCAACTGTTTAAATAGAGTTGCTCCCCTTGTAATGTGTTCTTAAATTGCATTTGTGAATATATCACATGTTTAAATAAAGAGTTGCCTTCCTTATATAGTGTTTTTAATTGCATTTGTGAATATATAAACTGTTTAAATAAGGAATTACTTCCTTGTGAAATTCTTAAATTGCATTTGTGAATATAATGTGTAAAAATATAAGTTCCTTCCCTTAAATTTTTTCTTAATTTGCATATGTGAATATAACAAGTTTATAAATATGGAGTTGCTTCCATTGTATTGTGTTCTTAAATTGCATTTGTGAAAATACCAACTAGTTAATAAATTTGAAATTGCTTCCCTTGTATTGTGTTCTTAAATTGCATTTGTGAATATACCTCTGATAAAATAAGAAGATGCTTCCCTTGTATAGTGTTCTTTAATTGCATTTGTGAATATACCAACTGTTTAAATAAGGAGTTGCCTCCCTTATATAGTGTTCTTAAATTGCATTTTTGAATATACCAACTGTTTTATAAAATTGGAGTTGCTTCCCTTGTATCATGTTCTTAAATTGCATTTGTGAATATTCATCTGTTTAAATAAGGAGTTGGCTCTTTTATAGTGTTCTTCAATTGCATTTGTGAATAAAACATATTTAATAATATGGAGTTCCTTCCCTTATATTGTTAATTAAATTGCACTTGTGAATATACCAACTGTTTTATAAATATGAAGTTGCTTCCCTTGTATTGTGGTTTTAAATGACATTTGTGAATATAACTAGTTTAAAAATATGGAGTTTCTTCCCTTGTATTGTACTCTGAAATTGCATTTGTGAATATACCAAATGATGAAGTTGCTTCCATTGTACTGTGTTCTTAAATTGCATTTGTGAATATATCCACTGTTTAAATAAGGAGTTGCTTCCCTTATAAAATTTTTAAATTGCATTTTTGAATAAAACAAGTTTATAAATATTGAGTTGCTTCCCTCGTATTGTGTTCTTAAATTGCATTTTTGAATATACCACATGTAAATAAGGAATAGCTTCCCTTGTATTGTGGTTTTAAATTACATTTGTGAATATACCAACTTTTTGAACAGGGACTTGCTTCCCTTATCGTGTTCTTAAATTGCATTAGTGAATATACCAACTTTTTGAATAGGGAGCTGCTTCCCTTATCGTGTTCTTAAATTGCATTTGTGAATATACCAACTGTTTAAATAAGGAATTGCTTCCTTATGAAATTCCTTAATTGCATTTGTGAATATTACAAGTTTAAAAATATGGAGTTGCTTCCCTTATATTGTTTATTCAATTGCATTTGTGAATATAACAAGTTTATAAATATGGAGTTGCTTCCATTTGTATTGTGTTCTTAAATTGCATTTGTGAATATACCACATGTTTAAATAAGGAATTGCTTCCCTTGTATTGTGGTTTTAAATTACATTTGTGAATATACCAACTTTTTGAATAAGGAGTTGTTTCCCTTATCGTGTTCTTAAATTGCATTTGTGAATATACCATACCAACTGTTTAAATAAGGAAGTGCTTCCTTATGAAATTCCTTAATTGCATTTGTGAATATAACAAGTTTAAAAATATGGAGTTGCTTCCCTTATATTGTTTATTAAATTGCATTTGTGAATATACCTAGTTTATAAATATGGAGGTGCTTCCCTTGTATTATGTTCTTAAATGGCATTTGTCATTCTCGTGAGACCTGACGATACCTCATCTAGATCTCTCGCATTTCGCCCTTTGCATCATGGGTAACTAGCGATATTTGGCTAGTCTCGTTCAATTCTCGCACTGCCGTAGTGACCGAATTTATTGTTAAAAATAGCAAAAAAGTTAGATTTTTGACAGTTTATCATTTCTCTTTTAGTCAATAATTTCTGGATGTAAAGCCCCGAGTCATGCAAGCAGTGATCGCATAATATATTTTTAATAAAAATGGCGGCTCAATCCCAGTGTGCACCGAGCGAAAGGCGACAGGTTTGTTCGTGCTAACGAGCTTCCTGTGCGACAATGGGCATTTGTGAATAAACCAACTGTTTAATAAATATGAAGTTGCTTCCCTTGTATTGTGTTCTTAAATTGCATTTGAGAATATATCAACTGTTTAAATAAGGAGTTTTTTTTCCCTTATAAAATTCTTAAATTGCATTTGTGAATGTAACAAGTTTATAAATATGGAGTTCCTGCCCTTATTTAGAGTTCTTAAATTATATTTGTGAATATACCAACTGTTTAAAAAAGGAGTTGCTTCCCTTAAATTGTGGTGTTAAACTACATTAGTGAATCTACCAACTGTTTGAATAAGGAGTTGCTTGCCTTGGATTGTGTCCTAAATTGCATTTGTGAATATACCAACTGTTTATATAAGGTAGATTGGTTCCCCACGTTGATAAAGCTCCACTTCCGCTACGCATATTACGTTTGGTAACTAGTAATTTTTACCAGTAGAGAATCCCACTCATCCGACTGCGCATGCTCCAGAAAGAGCATCTGTTTACATCCTGGGTCAATTTCGCACTTCAAAATGAGAAATGAACATGTACTGAAAACTGAGAAGATTTGCCGCACTTTCTTTTCGATACGAAGCCTTTCAAATATTGCTGTTATTGGTAATTTCGATTTTAATAATTTTTTCAATGTAGTTAGATTTTGATGTAATCAAGTGACGATACCTGTCCAAATAGCGCAAGTGGTAGCGCTTTAGCTTAACGAGGTAAGGGTCTAGAGATCGAATCCCACACACCTGATTTTTTTCTTCCGCATATGGTATTTTTTCAAGTAGAGAACCTGCGCATGCTCCAGAAAGAGCGTCGGTGTTGAAAAAGTTCATAAATATGCCAGGTATTATATGAATCCAGTGTGAACCAAATTCAATTAAATTTTTTACTATATAAAAGGCACAGAAAGTGGACTGGGTGGGCCAGCTCATACTCACTTACTATCCAATGATGCAAACCATGTTTCAAGGTAACCAGTCTTGTGGTTCATGTAAAGAAGGTTTAAAGGGTATTCACTACCTAAAAATAGTATGTGAGCATGATCAGGAAATACCACAATCACAAACAGCAGACAACCCCATGGCACTGCAAGGAAGAGACACACAACCATCAAGAGACACCAGGAAGACAAACTAATACATCCGTGGATCATCGTGGCTACAGCATGGGATAGAAATGTATAGAACTCCCGTAAAACAAAAATCTGCACCCTGCAGAGCGTGTCTGCATGGTCTGTGGAAAGAGCGCACAAGAGGTCCGAAGGATCGAATCCACAAAAAGATCAGACATCAACGCCAAAGCATTGCTCGCCAAATATGGGGGCATTAATGTAGAGAGTGGCGTTAGGCTTAAATGAAATATATGTGTGGTTCCTGTTGCCTACCTACCCTAATTTTTTTAACCCTATATACCCTAAACAATAAAATGGTCTTTGGAGAAAAAATGGGCACTTTTTCAATTTCTGTCACTATTTTCTTTGTTAAATGTTATAACAAAATTTAATAATTTCCCTACCTACCTACCCTGAATTTTCTTGGCATGAAACAGGAACCACACATATATTTCATTTAGGCCTTATGTGTAGAAACTGTTACTCGAAATTACAGAACCTCGATCAAAGATGTAGACTTTTTTTATGAGGGGTGCCAACGAAATGCAAGGATAGTGATGCGTGCTAATACTAAAAGAATGATGCGCTCCTCTCCTCTCTCTGGACCACAAAAGAGAATTAACTTCTCAAAAACACCAACAAAGACACGCAAAACACAACGCAAAACACAATTGTTTAAAGAGAGTGCCACCCCTGAAAGTACCACACCCGAGGAAATTGGCCTTAAAGTGGATTTTGTTACTGGTAGGATGTGTTTCCAGGTTTTAAGTGACCCCCGTTTTTCTTTTTTAAGCAGCTTTAAAATGATCTTAGAAGAATGCACACCGCGTAACTAAAACCTATGGATCCCCGGAGCCCCCCCCCCCCCTTCCTAAAAATCACAAGTTATTGTGATAGCAATTAGCATTTGGATCCCCCCTTGGATGGACCTCCCCTGAAAATGTTGGACCCCCTCTGGATCCTTGGGAAAGTATAGTATCTCTGCAATAAAACCATTGCCCCCCCCCTCTGTAAAATAAGCTGAGGACTAAAAAACGTCTCAATCTGGACCCCCCCCCCCTGTCAAAAATTCCTGGATTCGCGCATGATATTATACATGCTTTAAAGTCATATTACGGGGGTCGCGCACATGCGTTCCTTTTTCGCCACGCTCCCTAACTGTGAATGATGACCATCCCGCCCCCCTCCCCTAAAATATCCACAATTTTATCATAGATCCCATAAAATATTTATTCAATCTGAACCCCCTAAAATTATTGAAATTAAAAGTTAGACCCCCTCCTCAAAAAAGGTCCGAGTCCACATAGGCTACGAAATATCAGAGTAACCCCCATCCGATCGGAAATCCCCGACACAGGCATGCACGGACCCAGGAAGTGTTGTTAGAGGGAGTCCAATTTATCTTTAACAACTTTTTTTATGGTGAGAATCCAAATACCTTTCAAGGTGTATCATCATCGGCCAATTTCAATGGCGTTTCGCTAGCGGCCGAATTAATGGCCCAACATTGAATTCTGGCTTGCCTTTGAGATTTTCAAGTGGATCCAGACGAGTATTGCTAAATAAATCCTATAGCTTTGTGATTTTGCTGGGCCCGGAGCCCCGGCCCCCTCTGGATCCGCGCATGGATAGTTTTCCTCGTAACCTGGCTTATTTAATGAACATGAGACAGAGGGGCCGCGGGTTCGAGCCTCGCAGGCGTCACTGCGTTGTGTCCTTGAGCAAGACACATTAATCATAGCTTAGTACCGGTTCAACCCATGAAGACCCGTCCCTACATAACTGAAAGATTGTTGATGGGACGTAAGAATCAAATCAAACAAATCTCCTTCGCAATGCTGGCCCAATGTCATGTGCTCCGGAAACATAAACTTCTTTTAACACCAAACACATTATTCAGAATACAGGCACAGAGGATTTTGTAATAATATAGTGGTGTTTAATAATGAGAGAATGGTCGACATTGTTGCGTCGGTTCGATGTTGGTACAAGGTTGGTATGCGGCGACGCCCACATTTCCACCAACTACCAACGTGGGCCCAACGTATCTTTGCTATCTGTGTAGTGACCCCAAACACAAAATATGACGTCCGCTGATATTTTTCACGAAATTCCAAGCATACTCGCACCTGGGTGAGAAAGGGGGGGGGGGGGGGGGGGGTACTCTGATATTTTCAAACATACGTAGGCCCGGACCATTTTTGGGGTTAACTTTTTGGTATTTTGTGATGACCCCAAAAGATATCCACAAAATCTTCATACCCCAAAATTTTTTCATTTTTCTGAAAACCCTCAAAGGTATTGAAATTCAAAATTTTGAACCCCAAAATGGTGCGAGCCTACGTATGATTGAAAATATTATAGTACCCCCCCCCCCCTCCACCCTCTCCTCGCAGATAGAAACAGGGGCCGGGGGCGTCCAGACTCAAATAACAGAAAAAAAAACTCTGATAAGGGTGTTTATTGTTGGTATTTTTGCAACTATATTATATTTTTTTACGGTTCAAAAGGGTCGAAACATTTATCGGGGGGGAGGGGGGGGGTTTGCAACTTTTTATTATTTTTTTTTTTTTTTGGGGTGGGGGGGGTGGGGGGGGGGGGGTACAAATCCTTATTTCTATAGAAACCTATATAACTTGTGATTTTTCGGGGGGGGGGGGGGTCCGGACCACCTATCCCTCTCTGGATTCGCGCATGGGTAAGAAATAAGTAATTGCCCACTTCCCTGTCACGGATTGAGTTTTCTGAAAGTCTCAGAAGGTTTACCGGCCGGCGCAGTCGGTAACATGTGTTTTTTTTTCGGGGATGGGGGGGGGGGGCAAATGCTTATTTCCAACGAAACTTAAAGAACTTGTGATTATTATTTATTTTTATTTATTTATTTATTTAATTTTTTTTTGGGGGGGGGGGGTGTCCGGACCACCTATCCCCCTCTGGATCCGCACATCGGTTAGAAATAAGTAATTGCCCACTTCCTCGTCACGGGTGCAAACTGAAAGTCTCATAAGTGTTTCCCCTGTGAACATTTGAAATTCCAGAAAATAGTTGTACCGGGCCGCGTTGCGTCTGACAAGATGCGGGGTAACTGTATTTTTGTTTATTTTCGGGTGGCGGGGAATGCTTATTTCTATAGAAACCCATAGAAAATGTGATTTTTTAGGGGGATGGGGGGGGGGTAGGGTGCGGACCACCTAACCCCCTCTGGATCCACGCATCCAGTGTTGGGTTGGGGATGCTTATTTCTATAGGAACCTATAGAACTTGTAATTTTTCAGTTGCCATATTCCTGATAATAGAACAAAATAAACTTTAT
The DNA here is from genome assembly GCA_964019695.1 of Loripinus fragilis. Taxonomy (NCBI): domain Eukaryota; kingdom Metazoa; phylum Mollusca; class Bivalvia; order Lucinida; family Lucinidae; genus Loripinus; species Loripinus fragilis. The sequence continues at coordinate 22,816,061 of OZ026518.1, forward strand.
AAAAAAATCCAATCCGCACGTACAATTGGGCCACTTTCGGCCCGCCAACGAACCGCCATCCGCAGGTGACGGTTCGTCGGCGGGTCGATAGTGGCTCGTGATGGGATGCTAGCTGGGAGCAGTTGTTTAAAAATCGCAAATGCACTTTTTATTCAATACCGCAGATGGACTCAAGACGTCCCAGGTATTTTCCAATACTACGTATTTTTCCATTACTACGTCAGTGTATATGCTATAAATAGACGCAATGGCGTTTAGTAGTTACCTGTCTTAATATGCTGACAAGCTATTAAAGGGAGAGAACCAGTCTATATATAAGGAGCTGCTTCCCTTATACAGTGTTCTTAAATTGCATATTTGAACGGCCAAGCATCAGCATAGTGTTGCCAGAGCAACACTGTGAAATTTCCAAATCATGGAACTCATGCTTTGGAAACTTATAGCGGCCTATAAAACTGATGCTAACAATTAGGCTATGTTGAACATAAAACATATTTTTTTCTGGAGTGGCGGCCTGTGGTTTCAAACTTTACTGCATTATTTAAAGCTTTTTCCTGAAGGGCAATGTCCCCACTATTAATTATATATGGATATTTTCAGGTTGTTTAGCAGATGGAATTATATCGTTTGTGAAATCTTGTTCCCTTGGCTGTGCGATCTATGAGTAATTCAACATAGCTGTAGATGTCAGAAGTTGCCCTATAATTTTCAGCTTTGTGCCAGATACCGTCTAATGATAAACTTTTCCAATATGTAGTTGGGCAATTAAAAATGATAAAACTGTATTAAGCAAGTTATTGTATGATTTGTGCGTTTGCACAGGTAGATAATACACAAAGGTCTAGCGAGTGGAATATCTCCTGTACAGACACACAAACCATACAATAACTTTCTTACTGCACCATTTGTGCAATGCGAGATATTTGACGTAAACTTTGGAATATCAATAAATGGTGCTATTGGTTGCAATTTGGGTACAGTTTTCTTACAATTGGGGTAATGCCTATTTTTTCAACTTAAGTAAATAGGTTCGTCCAATTAATAAAAACGGGAACTCGATATCCCAATTAACATCTAAAAGCAGGTCACCATCGGCCCGCCAGCAAATCGCCATTTGAATTGCGTTTCGATGGTGGGCCGATGGTGGCCCGACACTATGCTGGCTGGGATTAGACATTAATATATTAAACGGGCATGACCAAAATTCCATTTATGTCTAAAAAATATAAAAAAAGTACTGCAGCATTAATAAGAAACGCGAAAAATCGACTTTACGTGCATCTTTTCACGCTATTTTCTCTTGAACATGTATTTTTGACAAAATTTTCAACCTGGTGATTTTGCTGTGTTTTTCTGTAATTAGATGGAATTTTGGCATTTTTGGTTCTTTTCAAGGGGCGAGTATTACCGTTGGTAGAATGGACATAAACTGACCCAGTTTATTAATAATGTGCAACAGTTGACTAAATCATTCAATGTCGTTTCAGGTCAGTGATCGCCAGGAATGTTATATACTGAACATAAGTGAAAACGCTTCACTTAAATTGTTTGCCATTTATATGCAAAATGATGCAAGCCTGTATAGAAATGAAAGTATCTGAATGTTCAACGACTGGGTTATGCATGAAAGTAAACGGTTTCCGGGTGCTGTCACGAGGAAACACATGGGAGCCATTTAAATGTGACAGAGGGCCAATTTTTCAGGTGACAAATTTGAACAGACACCTCACAAAGTAAAAGCCTTCTGACATCCACTGCCAACCAGATCCGACTAAACGAAATGGTAGAGCATCTAACTATGTTGCTGACTTCAACACTCGCAATAAATTGTTAACTCAGAAACTTCTTAAACAAGGCTATCGGTATCATAAACTTCGCAAAACTTTTTCAAAATTTTATAGACGATACTATGATTTGATTTCTAAATTCCAAGTTGGACTTAAATCTCTCTTGCGCCAAGGAGTTTCAGAACTTGATTTCTATGGTGACTTGGTGTATAAATTGAAGAAGATTGTTGGTTCTAATAATATTTCAACGCAATTCATTAAAATAATTTCCCATTATAAAAAGATTGGCTATAACATTAATGTATTGAAACAGACTGCATGCTTGGTGGTCAACCCAATCACGGTTGGCAGCTTTGCATTCCTCTTTAATTGCACGCCGGTGGGTCGAACTTCAGACTCTATGATGGTTACGACTTAAAGACTTATCTATTGATGAGATGGTAGGGGCCTGACGCTTTGGCTGTTTGTCGGGCCCACTGGGGTTTACCTGTTGGATTTCTTTTGCTCCGGTATTCAGTTTTATTTACTGTTGAGTCCTTATCTTTGCTTTATCATCTTGTTATATCTTGATTTATATGTTTTAGGAGATGATGCATTGATAAGTTAGGGGTCTTTCATGCAAACCAAATTTCTATGTGTCTTGATCCACATCTGAATAAAGGGTGAGGTTGGCGCCGTTAAACCAGTTTAAGCCCTCCAGTTAAATATTTTACTGACCATTCCAAGGCGGTGCTTTTTTTGTGGATCTTTTATGTTTTTGTTCTGTCTTGTGTTTGCTATGTCTTTGTGCGCGTTTGTTAATATGTGCTTTGTGGTCACCTGCTGGGAAAGGGCTGACCTCTTGGCTCTCGTCTGTGGTGTCTGCTGTGAGTTTGTCACTTTACCATTGGTATCCTGGGTCAGGCGTGGTACTTGATTGTATCGATTTCTGATCTTTGCACCCTTACTTACTTAGACATGTGACAACCAGAAATGCGAAGGACTTATCAAAAATGTGTTTTGATCGTCTAGAAAAGCAACCTTAGAAAGCGGGATTTTCCAAGCTTGAAATCTCCATAGGAAACTCAATGTGTTGTTGCATCTTAGTCTGAGCACATTATTGGCCAAGAAATGGTAGGAACAAAGTGCTGATAGGTCTACCTGATTAGCAAAAGAAAGAAACATATCGAAAATTGTGATTAATCGAAGAATACCAAATATTTTATATTCCTATTTTTTTTTGTCAAAGGGAGACATTTACAATTTTTTTACAAGTTTGATAAATTCGAAATTGATTTCTGAGCTTGTTTCAGGTGATAAGTTTTCTTGTGTTTTAATGCAACACAAGAACGACAAATTCTGGTAAGCATAACATTTTTTTAGCGCATGCGCAATTGCAAAAATCAGCGAATAAAGCTTTAAACACAAAAAGGAACATAACCCAGTCATCAAAAGAGACAAATTGGTGGAGTTTTGACGAATTGTTTGTCTGCAAAACATTATTAAGCTTTAGTAATTACTTTTCGTCCAATACTTTCTCACAAAATATAAAATATTGTAGTGTAGCGTTTTCACTTTTGTTCAGTATAGAATAAAGTGTATCGTACATATAAAGTACTGCTGCATGAATTAGAATCACGAATAAATGACTGTAGATGTACGTTTTTATTTTATATCACCTTTCCTTCTTTCTTTCTTTCTTTCTTTCTTTCTTTCTTTAGATTCTGCAACACCCCCTCACGCTGATTACGTGCAGGTTGATTACGCCTTACAGTCACGGTACTAAGTTTAAGAAAAAGAAAACGGGTAGAGATAGTTGTTAAAAGTAAATGTACAAGAAGAGATAAAAACAGGATAAAAACAGTTTATGTTGAATTATGGGATGAGATGAGTATGCGCTCGTACTGCCACACTGAACTGATCCAGAGTGGGCAGAAGTACGATCTGGGCTGGAAGCTGATTCCAATATACAACAGTTGAGGGGAAAAAGGGAAATTTATAATAATTTGCTGTTGTATGAATCTGACGTAATTCAAGGGGGTGGCTATGCCGTGTCGATCTCATTGGTTGTTCAAAGTATGGTGGCACAGGTATGGCTACGAGGCCAGGTATAATTTTGAACATCATAATGACTTTAGCATCAACTCTTCTCTGTTCTAGCGTTCTCAGATTTAGTTGCTGTTGGAGTTCCATAACACTTTGGTAAGGAGAGTAGGAGCTGAGAATCCAGCGAGTAGCCCTTCTCTGAACAATCTCTACCTTATGGATGTATTTTTTAGTGTACAGACTCCAAACTGATGAGGCATATTCAACCTGCGGTCTTACTGTAGTTTTATAGGCTGCCTCGCACCCGGATGTTTTGTTTTAATATTTCTTTTAAGAAAGCCTAAACTTTTTGATGCATTTGCTGTGACGTGGTTGATGTGATGGTTGAAATTTAGGTCAGATGATATGTCGACACCAAGGTACCGTGTATGGTCTATAGAGTCAATAGTGTAAGGATGTTTGATTGGCCTGCGAGACCTGGATATATGCAGGACTTGACACTTGGATGGATTAAATTCCATATCCTATGCTTTTTTCCACTCTTGATGAACATTAAGGTCAGCTTGGAGGATATCTGCATCTTCCTGTCCTTGAACTGTCAAATACACTGCCGTGTCATCCGCAAATAGACGGACATTAGATTGTATATTGTCAGGCATGTTGTTAATATAAAGCAGGAAAAGTATCGGGCCCAAGACTGATCCTTGTGGAACCCCAGATGAGACTGGAAATTCAGTCGAACTGTCGCCATCAAGGACTACACACTGTGTTCTCCCAATTAAGAAGGATTCAATCCACCCAAGTGTCTTGCCCTGAACGCCATGCAGCTGAAGTTTATAAAGCAATTTAAGATGATTCGTCTTATCAAAGGCCTTGCTAAAATCCAGTAAGATAAGATCTGACTTCTTACCTGAAGTCATGCCTCTAGCAAGATCATCAACAAGCTGCGTTAGTTAAGTTTCACAGGATCTTTTTTCACGGAAGCCATGCTGGAGGTCATAAAGTATGTTATTTTGGTTAAAGTGTGTGCATAAGTTGGATGCAATTATGTGTTCCATCGTTTTACGCAATATACATGTCAGGGATATTGGACGGTAGTTGGCGGGATCTGTCTTGTCACATTTTTTAAAAAGAGGGCATACTTGGGCTTTTTTCTAGTCTGAAGGAACGGTGCCACTATCCAATGAAACCTGGAATATTATGAAAATCGCAGGTGCAATGACTTGGCCGAGCTCTTTCAAGACTACAGGTCTGAGGGAATCTGGGCCAGCTGCCTTGGACACATTCAGGTTTGAAAGAATTTTAGCTATGCCTGAAGTAGAGATATCAATGTCAGGCAAAGAAGGGTACTTGCAGTTTACGCTTTCCGGTAATAGATTTAACAGGGATGCAGTGCCATTGAGAAGTTTACTGTGACATAACTTTGCGAGACTGAGTGGTGATCTGATTGAAAAGACAGATTGAAATTGTGAGTTTAGTAGATTAGCCTGATCCACATTACCTGTAAAAGCTGCATCTCCTTTCTTCAGGACAGCTATGCCTTGTGCATCTGCACGTGAGCTTCTTAGGAAACCAAATAGCTTCTTCCTACAAAAAGGTTGATTACCTGTATCATCATTCAATCCGAGAATGTCCTCCAGGTACTTGTCATAGGCCATTTTAATTTTTGTTTTGACACCGTGCTTACTATTCAGGAAAGCTTTCCTGTCCTTGGGAGCTTTTGGTCTCTTAAATTTTTTATATGAACTGTCTCTCTTTCTGATTTCCCTCCTGATAGGCTGTGTTATCCAGGGCAAATGCTTTTTTTTTACCAACAAGTTTAGTAGTTAATATGAAATAGGCACACCTAATGGCGTCAACCACTATTTGATCTGAGAGGATAGCACAGTATACGGTATTTCTTGTGAGTCGGTACTCGTGTGAGTATAAAAAGTAAGGAAGAAGGCAAATATCATGAATCGATACAATTAGTACCACACCTGGCACAGAACACCTTATGAAAAGTGACAAAAGTGTTTCAGTAAATTGTCGTTTCTCTGAGTATAAGGACATAAAATAATCCTGCAAGCTATTTTAAAAGCGTTGTGACTTTTGAACGGAAGTTCCTATACATAAAGATTTTGATTTGAGCAGCGACATGTGATTTCCAACAATGTGTCATTTTGACAAGTGCAGACTCAGACGGGCCTGTGCAGCCTCCTTTGAGCTTTGAAACTCCAAATGATGTTCAGTCAGAAGCATAACACGCATAGAAAATTCAAGCGACTAACAAAGGCTCTGATCAGACTGCGTGTAAGCGCAGACTGATCTGAGTCTTTGCTGGTCGCACATATCACATTGTTGGAAATCTCATGTCGCGGCTCATTTGTTTTTAAAGGCGCGACGATGCACGTGGCAGTTAGCGTTTGGCTCAATTCGTTATCACGTCGTGACGTAACGTTATAGCATTGTGACGTCACGTCATGGGGATCACACAGCCGCTTGTTTGAAAGAGTTATCGTTAACGTTCAAGCTCCTGGTGATCGAAAAAATCCCTCAGTCTTATGGTTAAAATACAAGTTAAATATCAACAAAACTGGCATCTTCGCGATTCACTTTTACTTTTTGTATTTTTTCAATGTCAATGATGGTCACGGCACATTTTTTAAAGGTGGAATAAGGTTCTTAGTTCGATCGAATCGACTCCGTATAGATACCGGAACTCCGTTTTGACAGAACGGAAATCAGGCCTTCATATAGCAGATGAATAGAACAGAACAGAGCCTCTAATCGTAACAGCAACCAACCCTCGTTGTTGCCGCTGCGCGGCAACAACTCGTTGGTTGGTTGCTATAAACTTACCAATTCCTGCATTGAGTGCCTCTTGTAACTCAAGCCAGAGAGTTTCCACTGACTTACCTTCGTAACTCAGTACAAAGGAGTTACAGAAGTCTTTCATAATACGATTCAATAATCGTGAATCATTTCAGGCAGTATTTTGACAAAAGGTATTGCCTGGTATTACGGCTAATTTTTGCGCTAATAATTCTGATGGTAGAATCTGGGCATTTTATTCCACTTATTTGACACTTGACAGGGAAAATCCTGGGATAGGTCCAATCCATTTTGTGAGAAAACTATTATTGTTCTGCTAAAATGGACGTTATATTTTGCTTGGCCCCATATGTATGCTATTCAAATCTCATGTCAATTATGCTTTGATATAGATATTAAGGATTCTTGGGCTCATCAATTTATGTATAGGGCCAATAAATTTTCAAAAGGCCCGTTAAAATTATGTACTTTGCATGTTTTTGAAGGGCCCACCATCATTTTGGTCAAGGATTATCCCTGACTTGAGTGTTATTGTCCGTACTCGATAAGATTAAGGTGACGTAACAGATTTACAGTTAGATGTATGAAACAAAAAACCCTATATTTGTCCACTCAGGTGAATAAAGCACAATAACGTGACCAACTACGTAACTCTACTCTTATCCAGCACGGACTCTACCTTGGAACGATGTATGTAAACAGCTCAAATGAACTAATTGTAGAAAATGAATGGTTGACTATAAAATTGCATATGTAGTTGATAATGTTTAAGCCATTTACCACTGTATGAGTGTCCATAATAGCCATGCCACGCTGTTTTAGTAGAAAATGTCCTTACAAACATAGCAAACAGTATTTACCCGGATCAAACTGACCGTATTGGATCAGTTGGACCAGTCCTGTGTCTACGCTGATTGAACCGATACTATCAACTGAATGGCAGTGCTTAAACAATAAAACTGGCATGTACAAAGTAATCACGCTTTTAAATTGTGTTATGCTTTTGACATTTACCTGTAGAAATTTAAGTTCAGATCGTTTAAATTCCACCCCCCCCCCCCCCCCCCCCCGCTTTTCAGAAAGCATAAAATGTCGAAATTCTCAAGAGATTAGGGGTCAGGGCAGTAGAAGTAAATTCTTCAAACAATTTTCTTCTAACACTGCAGGATATTCTAAACACAGATTTGAACTTTATGTTCGGTAAAAATGAAAGTAATAAATTAATATTCCAGATTTTCGCGTTTCTTATTATTGCGGCAGGACTTTTTTTTTTATAGAACGATGTACATTGTTGTGTTTGTGATTAATGTACCGCCAACAGCTAAGGTCAGAGTTATGGAAACGGGGCCATGGCTTAAAGTTTCATCCGACAGACTGGTGAAGCCATGGATCGAACCTGCGACCCCTTGTTTACAAGGCCAGTGGTTTATCCACTACACCCCGGCGGCTACTAAGATGTACACTGTAAAAATAGATGGGAAAGTAGATGCGTCGATCAGACTGCGCGTGTGTGCAGGCTCATCGAGGTTCTTTACTTGCCCACAAATACATTGTACAAATAGCTTGTTATTCAAAGTAAAGAAGAATGCAAAGATCAGGAATTGATACAACCAAGCACCACACACGACCCGGGACACCACATGGGAAACGACAAAATACAGAAAAACACCACACACAAGATAGCCAAGAGGCTAGCTCCCTCTCAGCAGGCGACCACAAGGCCGTAAGGAACAGACAATACTAACATGAAACATAACTAGGAAAACTTATCCGAAGCACCGAGTTGGAACGACCAGTAAACTCGAGTGTGTAAAGGGTTAACTATAGGCATGCGTGCGAGTTTTGTTTTGTTTGATTTGATTCTCTACGTCCCATCAACAATCTTTCAGTTAAACAGGGACGGGTCTTCCTGGGTTGAACCAGTACTAAGCTAGGATAAATGTGTCTTGCTCAAGGACCACAACGCAGTGACGCCGGTGAGGCTCGAACCCGCAGCCCCTCGGTCTCGAGTCAAGCACTCTACCACTTAGCCACTGCGCTCCCACATGCGTGCGAGATATTTAACTTTTATTGAGGACACATTAACTTATTATTAACTTGTTTGACCAGAATTATCTGGCCAGGTATCGCTCGAATCCATTGATGGGTTGAACTGGTCGCGACGGTTGAAATATAAATAAGCCGCAACATGAGATTTCCAACAATGTGGTATGTGGGGACCAGCAAAGGCTAAGACGAGCCTGCGCATACGCACAGTCTGATCGGAGCCTTGACTAGTCGCTCGACTATTCTATGATTGTTATGCTACTGACGGCACATCAATTGGGGTTTCTAAGCTTAAAATAAGACTGCACAGACTTGTTCGAGTCTACTCTTGTCAAAATGCCACATTGTTGGAAATCTCTTGTCACGGCTCAAATGGTCATAAAGATGGAGAAGGCTTTTTGTGAACGCCAATACTTGTACAATAAAAATAAGATAACTCTTACTGTTATAAAACACAAGTTTATCTTTCCACTCTTTTCCAACTGTATGAAGCGTGATCTGCTGATAACCTTTGCAAACAGTTTGGTCCAAGAATCAGGGCCGACCTGGTCTAGATCCAAACTGTTTGAAACTCTAATGATATTCCTGAAAGAAATTTTAAAGAATCATTTTGGAATAGAAAATCAACAGACGGCAAAAATCATCAAAATTATCCAGCGTGCAAAGAGTTAATGCCCCCTTTCCAGTGCTATATCAGAGTGAAAAGTATATTTTGATGTGTAGTTAGTAACGTCCAATCACTGACCACTGATTCAATTCAACTTCCCCCAATTTGACTATTAAAATTACTATGACCATTTACCTGTATGACTGAGCTCGGAAGTTGGACTAAAAATTAGAAATAAGCCTATCATATTTAATAAATAAATGTGTCATATTAATTGGGATCGGAAAATAAGAGTATATAAGCTGAAACTTATGTGTAAGTGATCAATATCATCGAAGACAAAGATCAGAGAGACGAAGGTAAGAGATATTGAAATATGACAACCAAATTAAATGGTACATAATTATATTAAATTTAAAGGCTCAGGCGCGCAATCCTTTCGTTTTTCTGATAGCACACGCAAAATTATCTGGAGTTAAGGTTTACGCATGCAGTGAAACTGTTGAGCTCTTGAGATGCACAACACTTTTAAAGAATAATAGAAGATTTAGCAACTCAGGAGCACACTATGCTCAGTGAAGGTGTTATCTTTAGTTTTTACTCCACTGTAGCCCTTCTTGAGTGATGGGTATGCACAAATAACGACATGCATTGACTGAAGATTAGACTAGCCACTGGTCTGATATCATATTTTTTTTAAATAAATTATAATTTTATTTTAAAACAATTATTATTTTATTCTCTTTCATTCCTCTTCGATAGCAAAATTTATGATTAGGTGAGGATATCAAAGAGAGATGAGACTAGCTATATGAAATCAATTTATACTGAATGAAAAGTAAAGAAAATTGACAAAACATCAAGGTCTAGGAGCTAGACCAACTGAAGATCGCAGAAAGTATCAATATCCAGTGACTAGGGCCCCAAATTACAATGCCTCCAAAGTTAAGTATTGACGTGTTAGGATGCAAAAAATAACGCTTCAAACTTCTCACAATATCAACATTGTTTCATGAACATGTATTCTATATATTACAGGGACATTTTTGACCGTACGAACATATGCACTGCACCGAGGGTTAGCAATTTATTAACCATTCAAAATATCATGTGGAAATATCAAAACTTAACTTAGGTGGTACAGTACTTAATTTTAAGGAGGCATTGTAATTTTTGTCTTTTCTGTAGAGGCTCGTTAATCTGAAATCCTCTGGACAATACATAGAGTTTTACTTCGAATTATCAGTATTTTGCACATGTAGTAATTAAACAATATACAATGTATAACCCCAAAATGACTATTGCCATGAAAACACGTTATTGTTCTTGACGATATTAGGGCGTGAAATATATTCAGATGGTTGCTGCAGTATCTCTTACCCTATCAGCTACTTAAAGTAGAGTAAGAGTCCATATATAAGCTACTCCATTAAAGGAAACAAAAAATCTTCACATCCCCTTTTCTTAGAAAACATTAACTCGATCTGTCTTCATATTCAAAAAGATAATCTGTCTTCAGAAGAGGCGAATCAACGGTGTGATGTAGGATTTATGTATTCAATCGTACACTGTAGCGATACGAATAGCAAAGAATCGAAGTCATAATATTAGACATTTTTCAGTTACGGCGGACCTTAGGATTTGTAAGATGTAGCACACCTTAGACTTACGTTATTTTAGAGGGGCGATCTCAGCAGTGTAATTCAGAAACGTTTAAAAACTTCATTAGTTGTAACTTGCGACTCCGTTAATTTCTTGCTAAAAAAACATACGAAGTGCTTTAATAAAGTCATCTTCAGCAAACTAATATTTTCCTTTAAAGTGCTGATTTATTGTAGTTGTGAAAATGCTGCATGCTTTTTATGTCTGCTGATTATGTTAAAATGGACTCTGGTCTACTTTTATGATGGAAGTAAACATAATGAATCCAGAACAGACTGCAACTCATGCAACCGTTTGACTCTGTTAGAGAGAAAGATTTCAATCTCCACTTCTGCGCTAGAAAGCGAAATTATATTCAATCTATTGAGTCTGACTGCAGATCTATAATCCAGAGGTTATGAGCTCCCTCCTGATCTGGCCCCATACTTTGGGGGAATTTTATCATGAAATAATTTCTCAAAAACTAAGTCAGATTGTAATTATTTTTTACCTTTTTAGTATACAGGCAGAGATGCAATAGATATTGAAACATATCAAGTTAAATTTTAGTTTGTAGGCCTGGGTTCAGCCCTTTGGGTGGACTCAGGGGTTGGGCGCTGGCCAAAAATCAACTTTTCACAATATGGTATATGAAACAACATGGTAGCAAAAAGTTTGCCAGAAAGCACAACCTCTACCCTTGCATTGAGCTACATTAAATCAAGACCTCGTTACAGCTCTACTCCTAGGGAATTTTAATTGATCGGAACTGAGGTTTGCTGGAACAAGACGGGTTGTTGTCAATTTCTAGCATAGGTATGTGCATGAAGTACTGTTAAACCACTTAGACAAGTTTGTCATAAAAATCTGTGGTGCCACCCCAACCCACTTCACAAAATTAATTACATGAGGTAAAAAGCTATACTTATTGTCTTTTCGTATTTTACTCATTCTGAATTTCTAAGGGTGGTCAACTAAGCGTGTATTGAATGAAACAGTTTTAGTTTTCTCAAAGGTTGGACATAATGATTAATAATAATTTTAATAGATTGGTGAACTCTTTCAGTATGTAGAAGATAAGGAGCTTGATATGATAGGATGCAGTTTAATCACATACGTGATTTAGCCCATCTGCCTGTGCCTCCTGTATTCATTTATGATATTTGATGCATTTTGATTTTTTATGATCACTACCATGAACAGTCAATATCATATAACGTTCACGCAAATCGACTCAACAATTATCTATATGCATGTAGGGTAATTTTGCATGCTTTTTCATTGTCTACAGTTTCTGTTATCTTTCCTTTTATTTAAATAAACTCATTTAAAAAAGATACTTGGGGAATACCATGACAGTGCCAAACAATTTGGATTTGGATCAAGCCAAATATTTTGTCCAGCCTAATCTTGTTCAAAAATGTGGCTGATCAATAGATAACAACAGTCGCCACTAGCAGAAAAATATTTAGGAGTATAATGGCACTTGAATAACTAGAATCAACTGAGTTAGACCATATTGACTTTTGGTGTATTTACAGAGATGGATCCAGGATTTCTGGAAATGGGGTTCATATGTATAAAGGTGCTGGGTTCGCTTTTCTGATTTTATCTCATTTTTCTTAAATATCCAATGAAAATGAAATAATTTGGCCTCACTGAGAGCAAATTATTTCATTTTCATTGGATATTTAAAAACTAAGGGGGAACCCCATCTGGATCTGCCACTGATTTAACTTTACATTAGCTATTTCCCAGTATGCATCATGGTTTCTTAGATTCTGGAACATTGGAAACTTGATTTGTCTGAATGTCTGGAGGAAGCTTTTTGCATACTCAGGGACGTTCTTAAGTGTACGAAAATACGCGTGAGCCTACAACTTGACGATGCAAGTATAGAGTTTTAGCCATTCAATTTGATTTTTGGAAGAAGAATCCAGTTTATTGTGTATATGCTGCGTGTCTCCATATATCATTTTAGCTCTGTGAAATTCTCTAAAACCATTTTCCACAAAAGGGCCAATTCCCTAGGTTCATAAAGGGGGACTATCCAGAGTGCGAACTCTATAAAATGCCCTTGGAACACGCTTGATCCTTATATCTCAAGCATCAGCTTTTCTGCTGCAAGTGAGCTCTCCCAATTAGTATAATGTACCAGTCGGTTTTAACCACACACCCTTTCCTCTGACATGGCGGGGATATAGCTTGGCAAATGAACCACGCTTTAACTTTTTGATTTGTCCCCTTAGTGTGAGTAAATGTGGGGGGCAATTGCTATACAAAGGCAAATATGGCAGTATAAAGTAAAACATGACAGATGGTGGAGAAAACTGCCATGGTTTTAACAAAAGTCAAAGTCCCCGCTGTTCTCTTGTTAAAAATGACTAGTGCATATATTCAAGTCCTCTTAAGGGTCAAGGGGAAACCCAAATTCCCTAGTAGTTCAGTACATGAATCATCATAACAAGATATGGACGTTTATGCTTGAATTCCATATCCGCTCCATATCTCCTTTCCATTCGAAGGATTTTCAATTACTGTGGACCAGCTATATTGGCTTGCACAAGTTGCGAACGACTTATGCATTTCCACTGTTCATTAACCTAAGCATGGTGAAATATTGACGCCAAAAATAATCATGTTGGACGAATTTACCTACTCGCAAGTTACAACCAGTGAATGCATACATGTATGGAACAAGAAATGACTTTAAAAAAAGATATTTGGCTGCATTTCAGTTGTGAAATATATTTTTGTTACATGTTTTTTACACTTGTAAACTGGTGAAATGCCATCATGCGGCATTTATCATGGTATGCACTGTTTGTTGAGGTAAAAAAAGATCTCAGGACAAAAATATAATATTTAGTAGCAGACGAAAAAGATAGATTCCAGTTACTGCTGACATCGCCCCTCTTAAATAAAATACAAAGTAAGTCTCCGTTGACGGACAATTCGTAATGTAAGGTGTAACTGAAAAATGTCTATTAAGAAGACGTATTACCCTACATCCGGCATTAGTTTTTAGACAATGGAATTATACAATTTCGTGGAATAAATTTATAATTACCATTTTGACTAAATAAATGCCCACTGAGTTGGTTGAATGCAGATCATACCTAAAGACATGTACCAGGCAAGAATATGAGGGCGGGCCGTCTATCGGGCCGCCAGAGAAACGCCATTGAATGACGTTTTGCTGGCTGGCCGATAGTCACCCGAGATTACATTTATATATATGCTGACTGGGTGCTTTCTTGAGATCTGACTCTCTTCATTTTGTTTTAACTTAGAAAAATGAGTAACCAGCGCACTCTAACCATGACAACCAAGGTGATCCTGTTATGCCTACTCCCCGGTCTACTCGTAGCCCACAGATTCGGAGGGACACGCCCGAGTGGTATCCATGACTTCTCAGCAGGGTCGAGATCTGTCAACAGTTGGGACAGCTTTTCACCAGCACACTACAACTCATGGCAGTTTGGACCAGGTATGAAAGCTAATAATTTTACAAGATGTATCAATTCCGTCGACCTCAGAAGCAATTGCATTTTTCAATCATGACTGCAAGAACAATAATACCTCTTACTGTACATTGTCAGGAATCAAGCTCGTATTGTTTGTGGTTAGGTAAAAGGTCTACAGTGGTTGAGGCTGTTAAAATAGTGAAATAGAACGTGCTGTGTTGCCACAAGGTGTGAAAAAGTACAGACTTCCAGATAAAAGTGCGTAGTAGAAAAAATACGTTGTTTGTTATTCATCAACCAATACATATGTTGTGGGTACTCAAAAGAACTAGAGCAAACAAAGCATATGTTTAAACAACAGTCAGTGACTAGGCGTAATTAAAGTTACAATGATCGAACATTCCTAATAGCCAACAAAAAGCTAAAAAATGAAGAAACATGCTCTTTGGGGGCTCTTTGAGCAGTCCACAATGCAATGGCGAAAATGCAAAATTGACGTGACGAAATAATTGATAATATAGATTTAATTCTTTTATAGACATATATTGCTTGGCCCAATATAGACATAAAGAAAAGCTGTTCGAATCGGGTTTTGTTGGCTTTTAATACACATTTAGGTTGCATATCTTACTTTATAAAATCCCTAAAATCGGCAAATCGTTGGAATGTCTCCTTAGCTTTACCTCTTCTTTTGCGTCATGGCTGTACATTGTTAAACTAGATATTGTTTGTGATGGATGATGCTTTGCGCCCCATCACCAAATGTTCAGTCTTGTTAGGACGATTTCCTTACTTCTTGTGTTATACCAATACTAAGTAGAGGATAAAGTATTTTGCTCAATGACACAACATACGAGGGCTGTTCAAATATGAATGCAAGTAGCTTCATAACTTTCTTCACATATATGCTACGACAAAATGTTATACCTTTCTGGAAAGAACTATATGTTGCCTTTAAAATGGCACCAACCATAAAGAAAAACTCCCTATATTTCTCGAGTTACAGACGCTTATATAAAGGCCATTCGTGTATACTGGCGTTTTTCTGAAGCAAATTACCATGCACGTTTTGGTACATGTGCGGATATAGTGTCATATCTTTGTAAGTTTGAGACAAAATGGCACCAACTTTTAGATGCAAGTGTAAGGTGCATTGAAAAGTTGCTTGCGGGAAAAAGTTCGTATAATTTTGTTTCAATCTTGAGTAAACAGGCACGTTTGTGACGTCATTAATTTTATGGTAAACGTCATTTTGAGTTATCTACTGGTGATGCAATAATGAACATCTTTGTGTCTTTTTCTTTGCGTTTTGCTTAAAAAATGCTTAATATGTCATAAGGAAGTTTTCAAAACGCTCCTTCCTCTATTTACAGAGTTATTACACTTTGTATCATTTTTCAAGCATTTTTCTGCTTCTTAATGACGCGTTGACATTAATTAAAAAATGTTCAATCTGTCTAGTCCTCAAGACCAGATGAGTAATTTTGTTGTAAATAATGCCTATTTTGGTAAGACTTAAAGTTAACGTTAAAATTTAGATTAAAACCGTAATCTTATGGCAACAAAATTAAGCATAAGTTCTATTCCCCTTCACTTAAGGCAGTTTTGACTTAATAAAAATGCTTTTCAGCGTTTAAAAATTACCAACTACCCTTCAATGATTTGTAGCAACAACTCAGTATGAGCGATCAACACATTGTCTTTGAGTTAAAACTAGTTTAACTGTTGCTTCGTGCATTTTGTTTGGGAAGCGTTTGACTGAAAACTGAAAGGTGGTATTTTGTTACCATTTATTTGCAAATATAAGGAGGCCTTAGTGAAAATGATTCGATGTAATTTGACAAAAACATGTCGGATTTACGCAACTGTCGCAGAATCATTACATAAGTATGTGGGGATACTTCCTTAAAAAATTCAAGAAATTTCGCCGATTTATCGAAAAATTATACGCTCGTCTATATCATTGGTATGTTCGTAGCATTGAGTTTGTTAGTATACTAAGGTGACCCTCATTCAAAGGGCAATAACTCGATAAGTATACTGTATTTTGCTTTAGGACTGGTGCCAGTTTAAAGGTGACATATAATCCTTTATAGAAACGTATACCATTTTGTCGTAGCATATATGTGACGAAAGTAATGAAGCTACTTGCATTCAAATTTGAACAGCCCTCGTAGTGCTCTTATGAGTCTCGAACGAGCGATACTCGGTCACATGTCTAACACTCTTCCACTGAACCATCACGCTCATCTACACTTGCTTTTATTACCACTATCAGATAATAGATACTACCATAACGTATACACCTAGACTGGAGCCAGTCTACGTATACACCAAACAAAAAAAGAAACGCATCATAACGATTTTCCCATTTCCCTTTTAAAACAAAAATGTTAATTATCATGAAATATTCATTTCTGATCAAATCTTACTAAACTTGAGTTTGACGTAGATGAGTATCTGTACCTTCCCTGTGTAGGCACACAACTCACCAAGGTGAAAGGTAAACGAGTTGAGGAAGCGTTAATTCAATGCCACTGTCTACATGGAATTCCGAGTATGTTTCACATTTGCAAAGTATGAAAACCATACGGTGTCTTTATGTGAGGCAACCAATGTGTTTATTGATGCATAATTATGTTAATCCAAAATCCATTTTCATCAGTAAGGGCAGTTTAAATTGATTAAAACAATGTTGAAATCTTAAAATGTTTTTTTAAGGTTTATCTCAAGTGTGGAATCGTTATCCTACAATACCTGAAATTATCGCGTGTGATAAATTAAAAGATATCATTTGCAAAGAATAAGTGTCTGAGTCCAATTTGATCTACTGAGATTATTCCTATTGCTTGAAGTTATCCAGCAAGAGAGCATCATAAAATCACGTATTTCCTGTGACTTTACAATTTGACCCCCACTTGGTTCATGGCCAGTTTTCATTAATACAAATTCGACGCCTGATTGCAAAAGACGTGTAACGAAGCCTTTGCACTGATACAAACTTAACTGGACTATCACATGTGATCTTGCTGAGACTCGAACAGTTCTAAGTTTTGTCGGGTATATGTGTATGATAAATCTACTTATATATAAATAGAGGGGTATACTATATTTGCATCCGTGACAGCCACATCTGCAAGAGAGATCCAGATTAAGAAAATCTTGATATGGAGAGCAAACAGTCATTATCCTATCTTTTTCAGGTTTCGGGAGTACATTTGATACTTTTGGCAGATTAGGTTCGTCCTTGAGCCCTTTTAATCAGCTTGGAATGCAAAGATCCTTCAACCAGTGGCCCCTTTCCGAGATGAACACCGTAAGTAAATACTGTCTGCAGTGGTGGATCCAGGGGAGGGGGGTTCAGAGGGTTCGCTCGATTGGTTAGCATATTTCCTTGCTGTTTTAACACTTTACCATTTTAATGTATAAAATTGCTTAATGGAGCCTCAGTTGTCCAGAATGCAAGTCGACACACTAGTTAATCCATATTATCACATGACGTGGCGTCTGGATAACGCCATGCAATAATATCGATAAACCAATAGTGGTTTACAGATATAGTAACGTAGCGTAATTACTAGCCTGGGTCCAGTCGTCAATATTTTGGCAATATTTTCTAATGCTAATATTCTAAAAGAATAAGAGAATAAAAACATACCACATCAAAGGTATCGTTTGTCCGTTATTGATTTCGATTAATTAAGAAAAAATGATCAGACTGGAACCCAGGCTACGTAATTACCTCCATTTTAACGTTGCATAAAAATGGCAAACCCTTGACTTTTTCACGCAAAACATGCAATTTTTACGTAATTTTAATGTCTTCATAGTCATGTGATAAATAGAATCTAATATTCGTGCGCCTGTATTATTGCATTTAATAAACTCGTTGCGATCTCTTTTCCCCAACTTGTTTAATAATTCAATAAAACATGAGCACTCATGTAAGATCCTCTATATCCATATTTCAAAAAAAGCAGTTGAGTATGACAAGGAAACGCCACAGTGACATATCGAAGACCAAACCAACGAAACACAAATACACGTACTTTATCCATCAATCAACATAACAGCTTCTTTCCTTGCATATTAGTTCGCAAAATTCATCAATAAATCACAAATATCATTAAATGCATATATGGCCATGCCTTTTGAAATTATAAAGAAAAAAAAACTGTTCTAAAACTGTTCCCTGCTCAATTCAACAGGTCATGAAATGGCAACTGCTCATAAAAACTAAAATGTTGAAAAATATAGGTTGTTCTTGTTTTAAACTCTCAGATATTGGACCTATTATGCTAATACATGTTAAAATGCCAACTTGACAGGAAAAACTTAATGCCCAGTCGAGTTGACCATGAGAAAAATTATAACCTCGTGGTAAGGTTTATATTGTCATTTGTGTTTCTGATCAAAATCATATGTCAAGGTATGCAATTTATTAGTGTAGAAATAAAAGACGATTGACTCACTATTTTTGTTTGATTATATATGTTGACTGCTAAAGAGAACCGTGTCTGAGACATTTTTGGTACTCAAAAGAACCAACTTTGAGCCGGTCTTTTTGTTTATTTGTCCTATTGGAGCCATTTTGTAGTTCCTAGGTATAACGTATAATATCTAATGTCTTACAGCTTACGTATTATGTATTGCGTCTTACGCGTTATGACTAGCTTATTAGTAAATGATAAAGTTAACACACAAAAAACGGTAAAAATATTAGAAGATCTTATAATGGCGGATGCTATATTTGAGCACACGAAAAACTGAAAAGATTATTTATCATTTTAGTTAATACTCTCTTATCTGTATGATTGTCTACGTTTTTAGCATCTATTTTTATTTCCAACGTACATTTCATATCGGCTCTATAAAGAGTCATTATACATTATCGAATTTGGAATGTTACATTAATGTAATAGATATTCATAACTGGAGGAAACTACTCATAACTTTTCTAATTTTATGTTTACTTTCTTTCAGTGGGATATGAATTTCCCCTCCGATGACTCCAGAGGGCTTAGGATGACGGGAGGTTTTTCGCAGATTAATGGTGGGAGTCCCATACAGTCAGGATCTGTCCTCCAAGGAACTGGTTTTCAAAGTATAGGCAGCGGTGATTCAAACTCTGTCGACTTTAGGAATCCACAAAATGCAGCTGGGAACTGGCAGAGCGCAACTGGTTCTCGTGGATTAGGTCTGCCAGGAGATTTTTCGCAGTTTAATGGTGTCAGTCCCATACAGCCAGGCTCTGTCTTTCAAGGAGCTGGTTTCTCAGGTGTAGGCAGCGTGGACACGAATACTGTAGGCTTTAGGAATCCACAAAATGCAGCTGGGAACTGGCAGAGCGCAACTGGCTCTCGTGGATTAGGTCTGCCAGGGGTTGCTTCACAGTTTAATGGTGTCAGTCCCATACAACAAGGCTCTGTCTTTCAAGGAGCTGGTTTTCCAAGTATGGGAAGCGTCGACACTGTTGGCTTTGGGAACCCACAAAATGCAGCTGGGAACTGGCAGAGTGCAACTGGTTCTCGTGGAATAGGTCTGCCAGGAGATGTTTCACAGTTTAATGGCGTCAGTCCCATACAGTCAGGCTCTGTATTTCAGGGAACTGGTTTCCCAAGTGTAGGCAGCGTTGACACAAATACTGTTGGCTTTAGCAATCCGCAAACTGCAGCTGGGAACTGGCAGAGCGCAATTGGATCTCGTGGATTAGGCCTGCCTGGTTTCAAATAATTATGAAAACACCCGCGTGAATCCTTCTTGCCTAAACAATTCAAAACGAACTAGATATATTGTCATATGCTACCAAAGTGATTTAAATATTTAAAATTATCTTAATGTTAGTTATTCTCAAAATGCTCTGATCTCTAAAGATATGTACATTCTACTAAAAAGTAATGTTTTAGCAATAAAAGAGTAACTTATGATAAGCTGTATGTTCAACGTTGTTTTAACCACTTTTTTGTTAACGAACAATTCATTATATGCTTAGATTTCGAGAAAAAACATTTAGCATAGGGCCAGTTAAGCAAAATTATTTAGCGTAAAATTGAGATGATTTTCTTATCTATCGGTTTAAACATGTGTTTTGGTGCTCAAAAGAACCGTCTCCTCGATACTGTTTTTTGGGTACCCACAACATATGTTTTGGTTGAGATTTTCAGTTTCGCACTCTTATCCGGGGGCCTGCTCTATGGTAGGGGTAATAGTTTAATTTTGGGTAATATTACCTATGTTATTGAATACATGTAGAATATTAATAGAAAATTACCCCAATCATTCTTTAAACAGGCCTCCAGATAAGAGTGCGTATTGAAAAACTATTTTCGGTATTTTTCATCTAAAACTATGTTATGGGTACT
Source organism: Loripinus fragilis (assembly GCA_964019695.1). Lineage (NCBI taxonomy): Eukaryota > Metazoa > Mollusca > Bivalvia > Lucinida > Lucinidae > Loripinus > Loripinus fragilis. Next base: position 22,836,810 of record OZ026518.1, read on the forward strand.
CAAAAGAACCGTCTCAATGAGACGGTTCTTTTGAGCACCCAAAACACATGTTTAAGTTAATTAAAAAGATGGGTAAGAAAATAATTGCAATTTTACGCTCATAAAATTTCCTTATCTGGATCTGTTATTCTTCCCTAGGATTTGTGCATCCTAGTCTAGATGATGTCACTGTATTTCTTTCAAGTATAAGATGAAAATATATTTATGAATTTGCTGTTGATGTTTTGGTATGGTTGTAATAATTGTATTTATTTGTTTAATTGTTGCTTGGTTTAATTATGCATGTACACTATTTTAGACAAGAACCTTTGATATTTTACTGTTTGTAATTTTTCTAATAAAATATGTTGTTTACCAAGTTATTGTTTTGTTTCTGTTGGTCGTGCCATGATAAAATATTACAAATGGGCCTCGACGAGAGCAAACCTGTTTGCGAACAACACAGGCGCAGACCAGGCTGCGCATCCGCGCAGTCTGATCAGCGCCTTTGTTATTCGCTTTTTATAAAGTATTATACGTAAACTTGCCTCGAGTGAAATTTGAATTTTCTAGCTAGTCCTTGTAGCTGAGGAGACTGGTTTGAAACTCGTTTTGTCGGAAACTCCGAAGACAGGTTTTCTCGCGACGAGGTCCAAATGATCATGACAGAAACTATACCCTCATGCTAAGCTGGGAGCTCTCTGTTATGCAATTAAACACAGCTACACCAAAATTTATGTAGAATGAAAAACGCATGAACAATACAGCCAATATGTCAGCTGTTGCATTGGTTTTTCTAATTCACCAAAATAAGTGAGATTAACCAAGGTTTAGTTATAACTGTTTACTCAATTACACACGGCTTAAGAGGTGTCTAACGTGGTTCTATCCTTTTTGATGTGTAAACATTGAAAAAATCGATGCCTCTTCACGGCTTCAACTCTAACTTGACTGCAGACAACTCTCCATATTGTTTCCTGAAATATAATGTATGACGAGGCCCCGAAGGGGCCGAGTAATCATTATATTTCAGGAATGGCCAGATTACTCCGTGCAGAATTTAATTGCATAATCGTTAAGTTATGTAATTGAACTTTCTGATAAGATAGCTAGCGAGTCCGATTGCAGATTCAGGGGTCGTGAGTTCGAGCACAGCATGGTCCCATATTTTTGCAGAGATTGATTTAGAGATATTTTCTACGGTCATTCTCCTCCTTACACTGATTCAAGAAGCCTTTTAGTCCAGGATCTAATTAAGCTTACCATGCACCCACAGGACAATTTTTCATGGGTGCCAAATTGTTCATAATGAACACCTAGATGCGAAACAATGCTGTCCTAAAAAAATAACCTGTTTGTACTATGTGAAAATGCATGGTTTCTATGGCAGCCCAATGCAGAATCGAGGATTGGGGTGTGCATACAAATGACTCATATCTCAGCTGTTACTTATCTTAGACTACAAAAGTAAGTACCAACTTAAAGCTTAGGCATGGCCTTTTATCCATATATCGCACATGAAAATTATCTAATTTGCATATTCATAAATATTTATAAAAACTTTAAAAATATGATTCAAGATGGGGTTTACCAACAAAGTTAATAATATCTCAGCTGTTACTTATCATAGACTACTAAAATTTATACCAAATTAAAGCACAAACGCATGACTTTTATTCCATGGTCTCATATGCAAATCATCTTATTTGCATATTTTGCGTATTCATGAATATTTATAAAAACGTTAAAAATAAGGGAAACTCATTAAAAACATAAATAAGCTTCTTTCATCCCCATATTGTAATTGTTGCATATTTTAATATCATTAGAGATTCAATTTGACAAGGACATTCATCCAGGGGTCCAATATGAATAATATCTCATTGCATGTTCATGAAAATGCACGAACATTTTAAAAATGAGGGAAAACCTCATAAAAACTACAAATCTGGAGAAGGAGTTTGGTTGGTTGGTTAGTTGACCTACCTTGCACTACAAGGCCGTTTCTTATGCATGCCAAATGGTATAGTGGGCACAAAAAAAATCTGTTCTAAAAATAAACATGTTTGGGCTATGTGAAAATTATTGGTTTCCATGGCAACCAGTAATGTGATTCTCAAACTTCGGGGTGTACCTACAAAATTAGTCATATCTCAGTTCTTTTTTATTTTAGACAACTTAACCTGGCGCCAAAGTAAGGCTTAGACACATGCCCTTCTTCCAATGGTTATTTATTTAAATCATCTTTTTGTATAATTTGCATATTCATGAATATTAATGAAAACAAAACAATAAAAGGGAAAAAATAAGGGGGTGTATCTACATAATTACCTATATCTCAGCTGCATATTGTCCTACACAACCAAACATGGTTCCAAATTAATGCTATGACGTGGTACTTGGATGTAATTAACAGATAAGCAAGCAATCTAATTTGTGTATTCATGAATATTAATGAAGACATAAGAAATAGACAATAATATAGAAAAATGAAAGGGGTCTACCAACAAAATTAGCTATGTCTTGGCTGCTAAGTGGTTTACGTTGCCAAACATGGTACCAGATTAATACTAAGATATAACAACTTTAATTTCATTCACGTTTAGTAGTATAAGATAGTTGGCAACTGAGATATAAATTATCTTGAAGGTACATTGCCATTAATATGTGTTCCATTTTTCTTATTTTTTATCTTTTCATTATTATATATGAATATTTGAATTAGGTAATTTGCATATCAAACCTTAGATTAAAAGATTATTTAGTAGGCTTTGATTAGGTACCAAGGTTTGAAGCATATTATAAGTAGTCAGGGGCGATTGGGACTCCCGTGCGAATTTGATGCCGATTTATGGTGACCTATACCAAATCAAACTTTAGGGGATAACTAGTGAAAATCACCTGGTCACCCATCTGGGTTTCACGTCTGGACGTCATTATGACGTCATCAAAATAGCGTATATTGTATCTGTGCAATTTAAACGGTATGTCCATTGTAGTATATGGGGATCAGGACTTTCTTGCATTTTTTGTGCCAATTTCAGTCGAAATGCACCAAATTTAATCTTAGGGGGTAAATGAATAAAATTAACATGTCGCCCATATTGTCTTCGCATCAGAACAAAAAAAAAATGACGTCATGGGGGGGGGTCCAAATGCTAATTTCTATAGAAACCAATATACGTCCTTGTTATATTCCAGGGGGGTGTCCGGACCCCCTATCACCCTCTGGATCCGCACATGGGCAATTTCATCATAACGGGACAATATTTATCACAGTCCGGCCTCTAACCATAATTGTCAGGCATTGATTTGTCAGGATTAATGACAGGTGAGGTTTTCCAAATGATTCACTGATACTGCGCACGTTTGACACCTTCGAGCAACACAGCTCTTGGAAGTGGTAGTTCTTGCAATTCAGCTTTTTTCTCCAAAACATCCACCACCTCAACGCAGTGAGTCGAAAAATATCGGTGACTGGCTAATGCAAAGTAAGAAAGATGCCAAAGATCAGGAATCGATACAATCAAGTACTACACCTGACCCAGGATACCAATGGGAAAGTAACAAACTCACAGTTAGACATCACAAACGAGAGCCACGAGGTCAGGACAACTTACAATTACTCTAGTGCATCCGCCACAGTGCTTTCTAAGGGAACTGAGCCGAGGTGAAAGAATGCTTCGTGGATAGAGTCTCCAGCATAGCTAAATGCCTGCCAATATTATTTCTTGCTCTTTCCTGACATTGAACTAGTTAATACCAACACCTGAAAGTGCATGGAATTCGATCAGAGCCCTGATTGTGGCATCCTGGCACATTAACATCTTTAATAAGTGTCCTGATCTTAGAAACTCGATGATATATTATTATGAGCAAGACTGTTTAAGAAAATGTAAAATATCAACACTCTGCAATTGTTTTTATATGTGTTTTATTTAAGCGGCGAAAACAAAATTTGCTCCTCTGCAAAACTGGGGGTAGGGTTGAGCCTTAGCTCACATAATATAAAATATTCAAGATAGAAAAGCAAACTTTGGTTTTGTATTCGTGAATTGAGTATATGTTTGTTAAACCTAATCTAAAACGGTTTGAAACCAACTCAGAACAGTCGTTAAACTAAATGACGATAGCCAAAATTACCACTTTTAAATCATAATTAAGTTCATGTAACGCACATAATACAATATGTAGCCGTATTAATGTTAAACAGCTGTCATATGTACAAGAGGTGTTTCATGTTTATTTGAACAAACTTGAAAATGCCGTTACTCATTTATTCCTCGTTATATTGGGTAATAATTGATTTCCATTGGTTAGTCTGATCTCCAGGAATACGCAACTGAGAACACCTATCCAAAATATGTCCCATATAACGCTATATAAATGTCCCTGAATTATACTAGAAGTTTTAGAGCAGTTTCAGAACAATTCCAGAAATGTTCAGGGGTTAGTTCTGCAAAATTTTAAAGAACTGGACCTTTCTTGAAAAATTGTAGAACACCTCCCATGCCCCACCCCCACACCCCCCCCATAAAAAGTCACATATAACATTCTGTAAGTATCCCAGTATTTTTCTAATAGATATGTAGATTGGCTGTAGGATAATTTCAGAAATATTCTAATAGTTTGTTCTAGAACTATTCTAGAGCAAGCATTAAGATCTTTTCTAGGGTTGTTCCATAAAACAGTTTGTTCAGAAACAGTTCTAGAAAAATCCATTTCAACATATCTGATTTTGCTCTGAAATGATTCTAAAAATATTCCAACCAGGTGCACCTGGATTGATTCCCATTGCTATGGTAGTGACCATGGTCAGGAATGCAATTGAGCAAGGTACATTTTCCCTAGCCCCAGCAGATGTCACCTTTATATACATGAAACACTATTGACATGGCATTAAACCCAAAAACGTAATCCCAACGTGTCTTCCATGTTCATGCTGGTGACACATAAATTAACAGAAGTTAACTGAAGAAGCTTTACTATTGAAGAAACCAAACAGATGCCGTAGTTGGCCTGAATGCTGTCAGATATTGCCACCAAATTTCCACACAGATTTCAAATTATTGTCTTACATTTGCTCGAAAAAAAAACAACCCTTTGAAACCTTAGAAACTGTGCCTCAAGTCTACTCACTGTCTCAGACAATAAAACTATCATATTTGTCACATAATAATTGCTGCATAAATGTTTATGAAAAGCCTTCATAATCCCTCCAATTCTAGTAGCCATGTTTTCATATCATCCATCTGGTTATGACATGCTTGTTCTTGACATGTTCTAAACATATTCCAGAATAACTTTTAAACATTTGTAGAACTTGCAAAAGTACTAAATAAGTTCTAGAACATGATTTGAAGAGTAAATGAAAATTTATTTTACCCTTGAAAAACTCCAAAATGTTCTTGAAAATTATAAGCCAACTCGTAGAATTCGCAACTTCTAAAATAGGGAGAGAAATGTTCTGTTCTAGAACTTTAGTTGAATCACCGTTTTGAAATATTGTACTAAAAAGTTCTAAAAATATACTAGAACATTTTTCGAACATTTGTAGAACCTACTGATTCTTCACTTGTTGTATAATGTTCTAGATTATTTCAAGAACACTTTCAGAGTAATAACAAATTATAAAATGTGTTGGACAAGAATTATAGAACAAACATAGGTAACTGGTCCAGAACAGTTCATGAATTTTAGTTCTTTAATTCAATTCTCTCTATTCTATACCATTGATCATAAGTAAATGCCACTTTTACAACATCAGTCCACCACTCATGAGATTGCTCTTTCGTCTCAATAGTTTTTCATGAGACAACCTAAGTGCAAGACCAGTGCACAAATATGCTGTACAACAAAATACTTATGTGGACACTATTAGCATGTGAACACAGAGTAAATATACTTTTACTTACATGTGTATATTTGCTCCATGAAGAAAAATACTTAGAGGTGTAAATTTTGTGCATGTGAATGGGGCCTAAGAAATTGAGTCAGCTGTGAGTTTTGAGAATTTGCTTTTCAAACTTCTTCCAAGACACATTTTATACATGAGATGCCCATTTGGGCACTTGCATGGAAGGAACTTATTAAGCCCAGTTTCCAAGCAAAAACAGGCACACATAGGCTGTGTCTCATTTTAATAATAGAATGAGTGTGCCTCTAAACTACAAAGAAAATTTATCACTTAAATACGTATTTTCTTAGAAGATACACCCGTTTTAGCTCTTAAAATCAGTGAAAAGGGGGTGGGGATGTATTTAGGGCCACCGTGTTATGACTATGCTTTAAATTGTTATCTTGTATATTTGGCAATACCAGGGATACGTCCGTTATGCATGAAAAAGCATAATTTGTTTGTTTTAGTTATATTCAATCGCAAAAAGTGAAATTCAAATATGTTCAAATAAACATGAAACAGGTCTCGTAGTTAAGACATCCAGTAATTTGCAGACTATTAGAATGTTCATTGAATAGCTAGTTAAATGTCTTCTTTCTGTACCTCAAACTTTCAATTTTCTTATTCTGAAATTAAAAAAAAACAAATATATGTAACAAGCTGATACAGGCTGACACCCATGCTTACAGTGTGCAAACATATCCTATTCGATGCACCTTGAATCGGTACATACGATAGAATATGTCTAAAAGGGTTGGGATGGACCAGGTCATTACTCAGCTTGCAATCAAAATCTTGTTTGATGATTATTCTGGTTTTTATGATATGAGGAGGACAATTATTTTACCAGAGAAGCAGAAATAATAATCGATATTGTACATGTATATGACTTAGATAAGGATTGGTTTAGAATGTTTATATTAGAAAGGGACATTTACTTAATTGCACTGTTTAAATGTGGAAATATTATTTCCTATGTTCCTCTAGGATGTATCTTAATTTTAGAATTATTCATAATAAGAAATATTGAAAACAAATATTAATAACATCTATAACAAAGGTACATGGGGCTTAATAATCATCAATACCTAAGATTAAGGCACACAAGGCTAGAGACTTTAGCTAGGAAAACATGCGAAATATATTCATTTTTTCATGAAATATCATTTCGTACATCAAGTCAATGGCCTTGCTCATTTATTATGTCATGTAACATATGTTACAGCCTTTAACAAGTGCTTCAATCTTGTTGTTTAATCTGCAAAATCTATAATTCTTGATAATATGAGCAAGACAATACCAAAAATGCAAATGATATCAAACAGCAGCAAATGTTTTCATATATTTTTACTTAAATGATGCCTACTAAATTCGGCTCCTTAGAATTGGGTGTAGCCTTTGGGTTGTATTTATAATTGCTCGTATAAGACCTTTATTTAAAGTATAAAAGCAAACTTTGGATTTTCTCTAACCCAAATGAGTTTGTTAGTATAAAATAATCAAAACATTTTGGAATGCACATATCAGCTAAAAAGTAAATCATATTGGTCACAATTTTAATGTTTAAATGGTAATCAAATAAAGTAACGCACAAAACACCACAGGAAGCTGTAATCTTGCTCCAAAAGAATTTGTATGTAGCTAAAGTAGTCAATATGCAGACCATATGAGTAAGTTAAATAATTAGCCTTCTTTCTGCAGCTCAAACTTTTTTTTTCTTTTTTTTTCTAACTTTAATATGGTAACATATGTAACAGGCTGTCAGAGACTAACGCCCCGGCGAACATAGTGCAAAAAACTATTAAAAGACGCAGCTTGAAATTCTCTTTTAGATAGGATAAGTTTGCGAAATTCCCGAGGGGGAGCAATAACATTCTCAGCCATCAGTCTAAAGGTGGCCCGATAAGCTGGGTATTTATAGGAAATCTACGGTATTTTGCATGCAAAATATAGTTATCGAGAAATAATTCATTGTCAAAGCCAGGTAAAGCATTGATGTAACCATCATTTGACTAAAATAATTGATATTATGTTACAAAAAGCGTTCGTGTTGGATAAATATGACCATACCAACACAAACCATAGCTTTTATTAACGAGCAGTTTCTCATTATGGTCGCCATATTCATGACGTCATAACTAGCCTCAGACGCGGATTTGAGATAGGTGATCACCTTGAAATCAAAGGTAAGACTCCATTAAAGGTTTTGATATAGGTCACCATAAATCGGCACACAATTCGCACGGGACCTATTTTTTGTCCCTAAGGGCCCTGACTAAAGTGGCAGCTGAGATATGAGTAGTTTTGTATGTACACCCCATTAAGTTTTCTAAAATTTACTCTCATCTATGTTTTCATATTGTCATGAATATAATAATTAGATCATTTAATTATCGTATAATTAGGTAAAAGGGATGCTTTAGCTGTTTGTCAGGCCCACCGGGGTTTACCTGTTGTATTTCTTTGGCTCAGATATTCAGTTTTATTTACTGTTGAGTCCTTATCTTTGCTTTATGTTCTTGTTATATCTTGATTTATATGTTCTGGGAGATGATGCATTGATAAGGTAGAGGTCTTTCATGCTAACCAAAATCTATGTGTCTTGATCCACATCTGAATTAAGGGTGAGGTTGGCGCCGTGAAACTGGTTTAAGCCCTCCAGTAAACTATTTTGCTGACTGTTCCAAGGCGGTGCTTCTTTTGTGGATCTTTTATGTTTTTCTGTCTTGTGTTTGCTATGCCTTTGTGCGCGTCTGTTTATATGTGCCTTGTGGCCACCTGTTGGGAAAGGGCTGACCTCTTGGCTCTCGTTTGTGGTGTCTTACTTTGAGTTTGTCACTTTCCCATTGGTATCCTGGGTCAGTTGTGGTACTTGATTGTATCGATTTCTGATCTTTGCATAATTACTTACTTTCTATTTTAGGTTTAATTTGGTATCGTGTTTGGTACTGTATGGCAATAGGCAACTGAAATATAAGACATTTTGTAGACATACCCTCAATTTTTTCTAAGATTTTTTTCAAATTTCAAATGTTTCATTTATATTCATGAATATTCAAATTAGAACATTGCATGTTACACCTTTGAGTAAATAGACTATTTCTTACAATTAATTTGGCGCCAAGTTTAGTACTCAAGGGCAATTAGCAGCTGAGATAATGATAATTTTGTAGGTAACCCCATTTATTTTCCTGCAATTTTTCTCTCATTTGTAATGTTTTCATTTTTAAATGTATGAATATTTAAATCAGATAATTTTCCTATCAAATAACAGGATAAAAGAAAATTTCTAGGCTTTGATAACGTACAAAATTTTAAAGTTTTTGATAAATGGCAGCTGCGATATGAGTAGTTTGGTAGATACACCCCAATTATTTTTTTTCTACTATTTTCTCTCAATTCTAATTATTTTCATTAATATTCATGAATATAATAATTAGATAATTTCTTATCTTATCATCAGGTAAAAGGGGTATATTGTAGCACTTTTTCGTACCAAGTTTGGTACTCTAGGGCAATGGACAAATGCATTATCAGAGATTTTGTAGGACCACCACCTAAATTTTCCTATATTTTTTTTCTCTAATAATCATTTCTTTAGTTTTCATTAATATTTATGAATATAAGAAGTAGACAATTTACATGTCATGCCACTGGGTAAGTGTGCAATAACTTAGCATTAATTTGGTGCCAGATTAGTGCTCTAGGGCAATTAGCAACTGAGAAATGATTTATTTCGTAAATATACCACCTTATTTTTCTGCATTTCTCTCTCACTTCAAATGTTTTTTTTTTATTCATATTCATGAATATTTGAAATAGGTCATTTGCATATCGGACCATATGGGTAAGAGTGCTTAGCCTTAGCATTAATTTAGTACTAATTTTGGTAATCTAGAATAGTAAGCAGCTTTAATTTAAGTAATTTTGTAGGTACACACATTAATTTTTCTGTGATTTTATTCTCATTCAAAATGTTTTCATTCATATTCATGAATATACATATTAGACGATTTGCATATCACACCACCAGGTAAAACTATATGCAATAAAACTAATTTGGTATCCAGTTTTGTATTCTAGAATGAGTTGCTGGTGAGATATGATTATTTTTGTAGGTATACCCCAATTCTTTAGGATTGCATTATGGTTGCATGGAAACAATGTGATTTTACATAATGCCTTTATTTTTTAGGATAATATAAATACTATTTTTGCATTCAGGAGGTCCCTTTAAACAATTTGGTCTCCATCAGAACTTATTCTAGGGGGCCAAGGTAGGTTTAACTATCCCATGGAAAATCATTTTCAATGATTTTTCCCTCAGTGTTTAAGTTTTCATTAATTTTCATTAATATGCAAATGAGATAATTTCCATAAAGGACCACTGGTTGAAAGTACTTGTCAAATTGTATTACTGATGATATACCGACATGCAGCAATAATGGTTTCGGGCTGAAATCAACTTTTTATGTTTTATGATATTTTGTCAATTTGTAATGTTTTCATTAATGTTCATGAATATGCAAATTATACAAAAAGTATAATTTGCATAAATGACCACGGGATAAACGGCATGTGTCTAAGCTTTACTTTAGCAAATTTATTCCTGTTTTGTTATGAAAGGGACTTTATGATGTCTCTTTCTGATGATAAGCAGGCTGATGTTATTGATGCGTTTAACACTACTTCCAGATATTTGGACGATATTTTAAATATTAATAATGTTTATTTTGACAATATGGTTAGTCAAATATACCCTTCAGAGCTCCAACTTAATAAAGCCAATGCCTCTGATACCGAAGCCGCATTTTTAGACTTGCATTTGTCAATTTCTAATGATATTGTTTCTACCAAAATTTATGATAAACGTGACGACTTTGATTTTGAAATTGTCAATTTCCCGTTTTTAGATGGTGATGTTCCTCGTTCTACATCCTATGGAGTCTATATCTCTCAACTCATTCGTTTTGCTAGAGCATCTAGCTATGTTGCTGACTTCAACACTCGCAATAAATTGTTAACTCAGAAACTTCTTAAACAAGGCTATCGGTATCATAAACTTCGCAAAACATTTTCAAAATTTTATAGACGATACTATGATTTGATTTCTAAATTCCAAGTTGGACTTAAATCTCTCTTGCGCCAAGGACTTTCGGAACCTGATTTCTATGGTGACTTGGTGTATAAGTTGAAGAAGATTGTTGGCTCTAATAATTTTTCAGCGCAGTTCATTAAAATAATTTCCCATTATAAAAAGATTGGCTATAACATTAATGTATTGCAACAGACTGCATGCTTGGTGGTCAACCCAATCACGGTTGGCAACTTTGCTTTCCTCTTTAATTGCACGCCGGTGGGTCGGACTTCAGACTCTATGATGGTTCCGACTTAAAGACTTATCTATTGATGAGATGGTAGGGGCCTGATGCTTTGGCTGTTTGTCGGGCCCACCGGGGTTTACCTGTTGGATTTCTTTTGCTCCGGTATTCAGTTTAATTTACTGTTGAGTCCTTATCCTTGCTTTATCTCCTTGTTATATCTTGATTTATATGTTTTAGGAGATGATGCATTGATAAGTTAGGGGTCTTTCATGCAAACCAAATATCTGTGTGTCTTGATCCACATCTGAATTAAGGGTGAGGTTGGCGCCGTTAAACCGGTTTAAGCCCTCCAGTAAAATATTTTACTGACCGTTCCAAGGCGGTACTTCTTTTGTGGATCTTTTATGTTTTTGTTCTGTCTTGTGTTTGCTATGTTTTGTGCACGTCTGTTTATATGTGCTTTGTGGTCACCTGCTGGGAAAGGGCTGACCTCTTGGCTCTCGTTTGTGGTGTCTTCTGTGAGTTTGTCACTTTCCCATTGGTATCCTGGGTCAGGTGTGGTACTTGATTGTATCGATTCCTGATCTTTGCACCATTACTTACTTTTGGTGTCATGTTTAGTAGTCTAGGATAAGTAGCAACTGAGATATGATTGATTTTGTAGGTACATCCCAATTTAGAGAACCACATTCTGGGTTGACATGGAAACCATGCATTATCGCATATCATTTTATGCAAATGAATTAATATTCATTTAGGACCACTGGATATTAGGGTTGATGTCAGTTACAAGGGAAAGTGTGTCAAGCTTGCGCAGGAACACTTGAGAGTGGTTAGGTAAACACGCCATTTCGACATGACCGTGTTGACTGGGACGTAAACAACAACAAAAATAAATAAACAAAACAATTATAATGATACATGCATGGCCCCGAGGTTAAAAAAGTTCAATAATCCCAGGGCCAGAGAATAGAAAATCTTATCTCACACTTGTCTCACACAAGATTTCACGAGTGGTTTGTCCATTAGTTACATTCTTAGAAGTCGAGTGTCTCCGTGGCTCTTGAAGGAGGTTTCAAATCAAGAAATGAATTCAATTTTTGGAATGTTCATGGAATAGGTCTCTTGCAAAGTAAGTGAAGCCATTCAGGTGTTACTTTAACTTTGCAAGAGACCCGAAGTATGCATGATTCCATGAACATTTCAAAAAAAATAATAAATTTATTGCTTATATTTACATTTTATGATGAATATCTAAAATGTAAAAAATACTTTAGGAATTAAAACTGTTTTGTATTTAAAATATAATCGAATTAACGGTTTAGTCGGAGTGTAAAATGGAAAAGCGAAACAGCAAGTTTGAACACTGACAGCCAATGGAGCAAACAAGACTCTTGTTTTGCAAGTGCGGCTCAGGTGTGGCTCGCTGTCGATCACAACAACCAGTATCACTTTTGGCGAATAATTTCGAAGCATTGAGATTGGCAGCTGTCAATCAAATTTGTGTTATTCATGAGGCGATGAACGGTTGCAAAATTAAAAAGATTCATTAAAGGATTGCTTCGAAAATGTAAATATTTAGGGGATAACTGTATTCAAAATTTTCATTTGGGGTGGTACATGTATATCGTCGGATATACGGTCGGAAAATTATTTTTTCAGCTATCCTCTTACGTTCCTACTATGTCATCAGGAACCTCCTTTCGTCGAGGCCAAGGTATTGAATACTTATTGTCTAGGAAATGTACGATGGCCAACGTGATCCGTTTGATCTTAGAACCCAGTAAGCATATATAAGTGGGCCACTATCGGCCTGTCAGGGAAACGCCATAATGATTGAAACATTGAAATGGCGTTTCGCTGGTGGGCCGTTAGTGGTCTGAGACCGTTGGTTGCTTTAGAAGTACTCATAACACGACTAAGCCACTTTAAGCATGGGCTTCTGGCAAGCTACAAGGTAACGGAGTTCGTTGTTTTCGTGTACCCAGCCTTGAAACAACTTCTACATAGAAACACAGTGACATGGCTTGAAGAGAATTGTTTCTACATCAGGCCCGCCCCTCATAAATTTTGAAAGGACGTTAAAAATTTGATACTTTAACGGCAGTTTTGCACGCAATACTATCACTTTTAATTGCAGATTGAGCACTGCAGCATCACAAGCATAAAGTACACCGCATCATGTCATTTTTAAAAGCCATTCGGTATGTTTTCGCATAGAATTCTCACCTTATGATGATTATCACACGCGCATTAATCGTGTAATGCACCTTAATGACATTGCTTGGATTAGTATTATGCTGATTGTCTAGACATTAGCGATTAATCTGTGCAAAACAAGTGCTGTGTTAAAGCGTTAAATAGACCATTTTATGGAAGGATTTTATGCTTTAAGTTATCAAGTTGACACTTTTACATTTTTTGCAGATGTTATATTAGTTCATAGAGATATGCTGGGTATAAAAATGATTAAAATATGACCATTTAAATATGTTTTAATTGCACTAACAGAGCCGCTGACATAAAAAATAACAAATGCAGATTTTATGTTTTTATACCGTCAATGAAAATGAAAATATGATATCCACGTCATGCGAAAACCTTCTTAATGTCTTAAGCGAACAACAAAGGCGCAGATCAGCCTGTGCATCTGCGCAGGTTGATCAGCGCCTGTGTTGATCGCTGGTTAAATAGTGTGACGCACATACTTGCTAAATCATGAATTTCAAAGTTGTAGCTTGTTGTTGTAGCTTAAGAGACTGGTTTGACTCGTTTCTGGTCGGAAATACTGAAGCACATTTTCGCATGGCCAAACTCATTTGCATACACAATGTAAATGATTCCACCACGTCACAAAATCAATCATCTTTATGAAATTGCACAACCCTTGGGTCTGCACTATAATCACTATTGGAGTATGTCCGTCCGTTACCAGTTAGTAACACATGCACAGCATGGTATATTTTGATCACATTTTGCATACATATGCATGTCAACATTCCCTTATTACAAGCACGCAGTAGTAGCAAGTTATTGAAGAGTCAAAACAAGCTACAGTATATAATTGATCTCTGAGTACAGTACTTTTAAAGCACTCAAGATTTTGATGTATTCTTATGTACCAGTAATTTGTATTACCCGCCCCCTCGGTGCCGGGGAATAACGGGACTTTTAACTTTTCAATTTTCAAAGCCCTGCTAAAAGCCCTGCACTGGGGCCAAATTTGTTGTAAAATGCCTGCTAAATGCCCCTGCCCCTCGGGGGTTGACAATAATAAATAACATCAAATGAAATGATTTATACTGACGTCAACTAAAAACGCCTCACTCATTATAACTGATTTCTTAGCGATGATACTAAAAAATGAACAGCCACATACTGCTTCTTTATATAGAGGTTGGGCGATGTTGGAAAATTCCTTTAATTTGATATGCAGTTGACGCGTTATTACGATGACGTCATACAGACTCAACATACACATGACGGCATTATGCATCAATCGCTTATGATTTTAATTTTGATTTGCACCCAGTTTGTGCCGTTTATGTTTTGTTAATCAATGAATAAATTTTGGATCATTTGGATGATTTTAATTTTTATTTGCACCCAGTTTGTGCCGTTTATGTTTTCCTAATAAATGAACAAATTTTGGATCATTTTTTTCAAACAGTTGTGCTTGCGAGTTATAACTTCATAAAATTATGACGTCATATTAAAGACAAAATGTAAGGTCCTTTGATGAAACTTGCCAACATTCTCGCTTTGCTTTAAGTAATGGAAAAATGGTAAGGGGGTACATTAGGTAACACAGAAGTTGCCTACACAAAATTACGTTATATAAGATGAGCTGTAACGCCCAATCGCCAGTCGTTGGCCTACGTTAACGTCATCCAAAACGGCCGTCTGGAACACGTGCCAGATTGCGTTTCCTCAGCAATCGTCGCTGGTTAAAATCTTAAGATTTTCGCAAATGATTCGTAAAAATATTTTCACCCACTTTGCAAAGTCACGACTTTTAAGTTTACTGATATGCACGGCAAAAAGGTGGGTGGGGTAAGTTGTTTCGTACAGCAGACGCATACAAACATTGTCTGAACATTATAAACACATTTTTGGTACAATAGGTACAATAGAGACTGTTTTACAATGGTAAAACACGGTTTTCTTGTCAACGGATTGTGTCTGGAAACAAAGCAAATGTGGCTAAAATCTTGTGTCACATGAAACGGGTGACCCCTGTCTCAAACGGAGGTCGTTTTCTCAGCTTCAAATATACTTTCAGCTATTTTGTTTTTATGAGATACGCTTGACTGATAAGATGTTATAATGCACTAAAATTCATAACTTTAGTCTAATCAGTCTAAGAGATATTCACGTTTACTTTTAGATGAGGCGCTTTTTCTTGACTTCAGTATAAATCATTTGTATATAAAGCTTGCCATCGTATCCCCTATCCCATGGTGGTGCCACATGCAATTTGGCTTCAATTGGCCAAGTCGTGTCAGAGAATTTGAACACACCAACATACTTTTATTAGGGAGTGATGCAACTGTATATGTCCCTGGATTCTTGAACACCAGCACACAACAAATGAGGGTTGTTCCAAATGAAAATAAATATCTGGGAGTGGTTTATGTGTCTTTCTACATGTATGTATACATTTGCAAGTTCAATAAGGACATTAACATATAAATGTGTAAAATGCAGGTAAATATGCATACCAAGCAAAAGTTTTCTAAAGCACCCGCTGTTTTCCCGGCTATTTAGCGGGAAATTGAAACACCAGCACATATATGGCACTGTGGTGACATTAAGAAAATTACAATATTTGAAAAAATTATATAAAATGTGATAACTCTGTAAAAAGAGGACGGCGAGTTTTGAAAACTCCTTTATTATACATTAATCATATTTTCAGCAAAATGCAAAGAATAAGATACAAGGATGTTCATTATTACGTCATCAGTAGATTACTCAAAATGACAAACTATAGGGAATATAGTTTTTGCCTTTTCTGTAACTCTGTTTGTCTGTTTGTAAACTTTTTTTTCTGGCAAAGATTATTCAGCAACCACTTGACTTAGGATTCTTAAATTTGGTACAAAGCTTGATAGTGAGAAGTTGTATTATGTAGCAAAAACAGCCACATATTGCTTATCAGTCCCTTTATTTGCTCATTTTTCTTACTCTCCAATGAAAAATTCTGTAGCAGATTTCTCAGTCCCTATTGGAGCCAGTGTTTTAAAATTTTGTGTACATCTTCAGGTAGGCTATGTGTACGAGTATTGTGTAATGAAAATAAAGAGTCTAAAACTCATCTTGCCTTCTTTCTACATTTCCTTCTGTCACTCCTATGTAACTCATATGGACATTTTCCGTCAGTGTTTTCTCAGTAACTACTTGATTTACGATAATGCCATTTTGTGTACACATTCAGGTAGGCAACGTTTATTGATTGTGTAAATGAAAATTAAGATGCTAATCTTCATTTTGCCTTCTTTTTTCAAATTTTCAATTTCTCCTCTTGTCACTCCTATGTAACACATATGGCCATTTTCATCAAAGTTTTTCTCAGTCACTACTTGATTTAGGATTATGAAATCTTTAACACTCTCATAATTTTGTCTTTTCTCTGAAAGTGTTGCAATCTCTGGTGGCTACCGCTGGGGGTATGTGAGCTTTGCTCACTTCTTGCTATATTTGCAAAACTAATGACGTCACAAACGTGTCTGCTTACTCGAGATTGAAATAGGATTATATAAACTTTTCCTGCTGGCAACTTTGAGAGTTGTATCTAAAAATTTGGTGCTAATTTGTCTCAAACTTACAAAGATATGACACTATATCCGCACATGTACCAAAACATGTGCTGCAATTTGCTTCAGTTATAGGAGTTGCCTTCATATAAGTGTCTGTTACTCAGGGTGTGTTTTCGTTATGTTTGGTGCCAGTTTAAAGGCGGCAAATAGTCCTTTCCAGAAAGGTATAACACTTTGTCGTAGCATATATGTGTAGAAAGTTATGAAGCTGGTTGCATTCATATTTGAACACCCATCGAATATCTTTGAAATACAGAACCGGTTGAAATAGTATTGTACGAGGGGTATTTGGAAAGTTCAAAGCATGGTATCATAGCTCCACAATGCGTTAATAAAATGCTATCAAATAATACATTTTTGGAAAATAGAATTCAATGGCTACTTGATGGTTTATTTTTTGTCGAAAAAGGACTCGGCGTGCACGTGCAGCGCCTGCTCAAAATGAGTAGGATTTATACATTGGCTGAAATTTTAAGCAAAATATTTCTAAAGAAACGAAGGAAAATTGGGGACCTTATTTACGATAAATGGTTTGACAAATTAACGATTTTGTGCCAACTTAATTTTATTAAAATATATACTCAAAGGCAAAAGTAACTTTACACTGTTATTATATATACCATTTCTGGGTATTGGTGAGTGGTTTTTAAATGTGTTAAATTCATATCAAACTTCAATCAATTATTCGTATGACAACTGAATTTCATGTTTTTACTGTCATAAATGCAACCAAAATGCCACAATGAAAGAAGCAAGGGGGCAAAATTAACTTTTCCAAAGTGCATCACTTTTGGATGTGCTACTGTAGCTTTGCGATTGAACATTTTTTAATCTTAAATAACCAGTCTGAAAGGCAGGCTATTGAATTGTTGTTTAAAGTTCAAATCAGCCTGGGTCGCACTTCGAGTTACAGAAATTAGAGTTGTGTTTTTACGTACAAACCCCCTTTTATGAACTTAACAGTGCTTTCAATGGAATTTCGCATAAGAAACTGTTCGCCCTTTTTCTTCGTAACCGATGGGAATTTTTATCAGATTATCTTGTCACATACTCAAGGCAGAAGTCCCAACAAATCGCTGATAAAAAAATCCAAATTTCATCTGAAATAAAGCTTTGAGCAGGGACTAAAGTTTACTATTGTTTTAATTCAAAGGGAGATAATTTCAAAGTAAACCAACTTTAAGCTGCTACCAAAAACAAACGTCATAGACAAAATGCTTGTAGTGTTTTTATTGGGCAATCGATGTCCCTTAAAATAACGTGTTCAAATCCCTGATTTACTTTAGATTTTGTTAGGAAATGCTGATTTTGTGCTTTTAATGAAAACACAGATAACTCGTAAGAAGATTAATTTACCTAAGTTGTCTTTCGTGAATTAGGTTTAGTGCGGGTACCAGCAACTCATTGCAACATTTAATTTGGGTAAATCAAAAACAGTAAAGATATATTCAGTAGTTCAAAGTGTAAAGTTACCTTTGGCTTTAAGTACACGACTTACACCTTTACATTCAGAAAATGTTGACTGGTAGAGAAATCGTAAACTTTCAAAAATGGGACTTTTTTCTTTTTTCTTTATACTTTTACTTTAATTGTGTCACTACAGGAGCATGAATATGCCTTTTATGTAAATATTTTGCTTTATTTGTAGCGAAAAATGCATAAAAAACATTTCGTCGCACCAAAAGTGTGGCTTGTTTAGTTCTGTATTCAAGAAAATTATTCCTAATAACACTACCCCTTCTTTTCAAGAAGTGGGTGGGGTAACTTAGCCCCTCATATTTTGTTGATGGCACAAGAACTTCTTATGGTATCACGTTGACCGTCACAAAATTATTTGATTTCTACTCTCAAGGTATTTTTTTTTTGTTTGCCGCAGTTTTCAATTGAAATGATCCAGAACGTCAACGCATAGCTAAACTTACTCTGCCCCATGGGAAGATTATAAGAGTTATCTTCCCTTTATTCACGTTTACAAATTTTCTTTTTAGTTTCAATAAAGTGCGCTTGACAAAAATACCAACGCACAGCATTTTTAAACTACTGTCGGTTATACATTTTCAAAATATGTGCCTTGTGACATGCGATTTTTAGTCGAAAAAATTAGCACATTGCTTTGCTTTCTAGACGGTTTTGGTATTGCTGTTCCTGTATTTAGTTATTAGAAACATCCAACTCGGTCATCAATTGTATGATTACTGTACCAGATTGTGGCCTACCAAATGGTACAAACCTATCAAATTTCACGAACTATTGCTAATGTTCTGCACACTTTCAAAAGGTAAAATATGTTATTTTCCACTGAAATTTTGCGTTTTTCCAGTATACAAACAGTACACGTAATCACAATAATATTATTCGTGTCTGCATTATAATATCCTGATGAAATTTGTGTCATAGCATAGAAAGAGGATAGCTCTTTAAAATGATACCAAACATGATAGGGTTTGTAAATCTGTTACTGAGATAGAAGACCATGCTAAGAACTTTCCAAATGCCCCTCGTATAGTAATTTTTGAATGGAATGTGCTATAAACCTACCTGTAAGTTTTCGTTACACAAAATAGCTGCTGAATTGACTTAGAATTGGGCCTTGTCGCTCGGAAACCTGTCCGTTTGGGATATGCACCCAAGTGGCACTCAATCGAGCATAGCAGCTACAAATACCAACCAGATTTTTTATGCGCTGACCCAAAAAATGTTTTCAGAGGAGGATCAACTTAAATAACGTTTTTCTAGTTGATGAGGGGATTCTAATACCACTTAAAGCGAGCCATCATCGGCCCATCAATGAAACGCCATTTAAATGGCGTTTTCGCTGGCGTGCCAATGATGGCCCAACAGTGAATGCTTGCTTGGTACATGTTGCTTTGTGTTTTTCAGGGGATCAGGAACAGTATCGATTAGAAACCCTATATTTTTGTGATTCGTCAGGGGTAGTCTGGAGACTATCCCCCCCCCCCCCCTGTATCCGCGTATGTGGCGGGACTCAATCTATTATGCGCAGCTTCAACGATTAACTAGGATTCTGGATTACATGTAGCATTTTAGCTATTGTCATGTATGCTTTCTAAAGAGCAAATGAATAAAAAGGCATTGATCCGACTGCGCAGATGCATCTTTGTTATCGACGTGCAGGGAAGCCAATGCTTCTCACTCACGAGGCTTGTAAAATGATGGAGACTCAAAACATACTGGCATTTAAATCATGTATCATATCCATTCTCGCTTGACCTGACGATATCTCATCTCGGACTCTCTCATCAGTTTGCGATTTAAATTATGGGATCTAGCCAAAATGGCGGTGGAATGGCGGTTCAATCCCAGTATGCACCGTGCAAAAGGCGACAGGTAAGCGTGCTAGACAATGGTATCAGAGCCAGAAAAGGAGCGTCTCATACAACGTATCACGTTTCCCCTCACTTTACAAGTCGGTTGTCATAGAAAATCATGTGATCATTATCTTCAGAAATACGTGACTCAGACGTACGTTGTCTGTCCATCCAGAGTAGTGTATCGGCTTGTGGAATCAGCAATAAAGTAAGTGTGCATATTTAATTGGCCTGCTAACAATTACATGAACAAATAATAAAGTAAATCCCACTCAATTCAAAATAACATTTCATTGAACAAGATTACTAACACATGCAAAATACTCTATATAATAGAAAGTCTAAAAGCACAAGGTACCTGGTTTACCTATATACGCCTAGCGTCCTATTGTGGGACATAGGTAAACAGTGCAGACCTAGATGAAACGCTGCAGAACGCGGCGTCTGATCAGGGTCTCCACTGTTTGCTTACAGAAAGTTCTGTTAGAATTTCGATAACAATTAAAAATACAGTCAACCTAACAACCCTTAAAACGGACATGGGCTGGTCCAATTGATAAATCATGAATGGGAATCTCCATAATGTCAGTCAGTCTATGACATGCACTGCGAGTAAAAGAGAACTGGTTTTACGATACACATTACACATACTATCTCAAATAAATTAAACATACCCAGTAAGCATGTAAAATCGGGCCACTATCGGCCTGCCAGCGAAACGCCATCCGAATGTGGCCCGAGATTGGATGCTGGCTGGGTACGAGCCAGCACATGCAATTTTAGTACTTATTGCATATACGAGGGGAGTTCAATATGTAATGAAAACAGTCCAATAAATCCAATACATTTATAGTTGTACGCATTATTATAATTATGAATTTTGAAATTTCCATCACGATTAGTTTCACTGATTAAGAACATCTAAAAACGCAATTTGAATTATGAAAACCACTTAAAAGTATGCAATCCCTGGCTTACACTGAAATATATCAGACAAAACACAGATTTCATCGATGTTTGCATTCGTACGCATTATTTGGACATTTTAACACAAATTGACATGTTGATAATCTGGCTGGCCATTTTCAGACTATAAAATTATAAGAAACGAAATTTGCATACAATGTACCTTTCAGATGAGATACCTCTAGATATTGGTTCAGTTGAACTTGTATAATGCCGAATATCTATTTGTCTTGGTCCACATCAGAGTTAAGGGTGAGGTTGGCGCGCCGTGATACCGGTTTAAGCCCTCCAGTAAAATATTTTACTGCCCGTTCCAAGGCGGTACTTCTTTTGTGGATCTTTTATGTTTTCTTTTCTGTCTTGTGTTTGCTATGCCTTTGTGTGCGTCTGTTTGTATGTGCCTTTCGGTCACCTGCTGGGAAAGGGCTGACCTCTTGGCTCTCGTTTGTGGCGTCTAACTGTGAGTTTGTCACTTTCCCATTGGTATCCTGGGTCAGGTGTGGTACTTGATTGTATCGATTCCTGATCTTTGCACCCTTGCTTACTAAACACTTAGCGCATTCAAACTTAGATACAATAAAAATGGCCTTTCCTGATTCAAAGCAAAAATGCTAATTTTCAAAAACCATCCATGTTTTACTGTTACGATTCTTGTTGGAAAGGACGTCAACGTAAAACGGGGTAACGTAATAATTCCAACTCAATGTTTGCGATTTTGATTGGTCCGTTGGCAAAATTTAATCGTTTTTACTGTTCGATATAAACCCATGCATATGAATATTTGAGATCTGCCTTGATTTCACAGTGCTAAGATAGTGTTTATAATAACGAACTGTACATAAAACTTCCAACATAGGTACATGAATAGTTGTGTCTGAGATAAACATTCACCAGTGAGCATGTTGAAAGCTCATTTGAACACCCTTATGTTGACGTATGGTGGTGCATCTTCAAAGCAATTGGCGGAACTCTAAGAAATGAACTGGGCGACGAGGTAATTTGACGTCACTTAACAAACAGTCACGTCATTGAAGAGAATCGTAATCAAAACAATGTCAAGGCTACATCATCAACGAAATGTTTCGACGCAGTTGACAGCGTCAAAACGAACTTTTTCAAATCGACGTTGTGGTCCTACTAATGTGGGTTTTTTAGACAGGGGCTTGTGGTATGCTTTTTAAAACTTGTCGATCCCTGGTAAGGCCTTAATCTAAATGTTCTTCAATGAGCCTAGCAATGAAAACAATTCCAAGCTAAATGGAGTTGTTTTGAGCTCATACTCGCATATTCGCTCTTAATAGAATGTCATTTTAATTATTATTTAGCGAAACAAAGTTTTAAACTGACAAAATTTCCAAGATGGTTGCCCCAGCTTTCATGGATAGCAGAAACAAACTATTTTCCTTCAGCGGGCATAAAGTTTGAAATATTGTCAACAACAATTTACAAAATTTGAAATGTACGGTTTTGTTCCAAAGCTGGAATTATAAGGAATGAATAAAAGCCTGAAGGGCTTTAGGCAAAGTTTGTGAGTGATTCGCTGGAGTTTACACATCAAAAAAATCCACACAAAAAAAATCATTTCTATAATAAACCATCAGACGTGAAAAAGGTACTGATGATAAACTGACAGCAATTTAGCAGGCAAAGGGGAAATGAATCTGAAATCTATGGATATGCCATTCATGCTTGTAAAATGTTTTTTTTAGAAAAAATAGTATATTTTCCTAACTTTGTTCAAACGCTTCATTGCAATGCAAAGGGTAATATGTACAATAAATGAGTGTGAATTTGTAAATGCTGTACCTTAATAAGTAAGAAAATAAAATAAAGTTCTATGCATCATTTGAAAGGCCAAGTTTTGATCTTTTGTTTCGCATATAGTATGAATTGCTTACGCGTTTATTGATGGAGATATGAATGCGTTTTCATTACATATTGAACGCTCCCCGTACGCAATCGCATCGTTGAAACGCCAATTCTGACGTAGCCTGCTGGGCTAGAGATATAAAAAATAATTTAGTCTGAGTCTACATATG
The DNA here is from genome assembly GCA_964019695.1 of Loripinus fragilis. Classification (NCBI taxonomy): domain Eukaryota; kingdom Metazoa; phylum Mollusca; class Bivalvia; order Lucinida; family Lucinidae; genus Loripinus; species Loripinus fragilis. The sequence goes on from OZ026518.1 coordinate 22,860,165, forward strand.
CATTCATCTTCTACTCTCTATAGACAAACAGCGAGGGCTCTGTCGAGTCTGCGCATTTGCTCAGGTTTGCTTGCGCCTTCGTTGCTGGACAATGTGATACGTAGCAAAATTGCATGTGCTTGCCCCCATACATGAATATAGGTCGATCTATAAACGTGAAGTCTCTTCTTTGTAGAGTGTCGCTTCTGCATATTGCGTCGTTGTCTTGCAATATGCATTAACACACCAGTTAGGCGGGAATCGAAAACGCTCTTAACAATCAATGAGTACGGATAAAAAAACCCGCTAGAAACTGTGTTTTTGGTCGTCATTTGCAGGGCGACAAATGACAATCGAAAACTATGTTTCTTACGATTTTTGATCTATGTTCGTCAAAAGTATTAGCGTTATCGATTGTCGCCTATCTGGTGTGATAAGGCACCCGTTAAAGGTATAAGCTTCACATTGAGTACAGGTTGAAAAGGGAGTTGCAACATAATTTTAAAGTAGCAACCATAGGTTTAAGACATATACAGTGTATATATATGGGGGTCAGAAGCCAGCGACATTTTACGAAAATTCAACCAACTACCCCTATCCCCCAGAAAAATCGGACGTCTGATTTTGTGAGCCCCCACCCGCGTACTGAGGACCGTCGGCTATTTGACACCCAACAGGGCCAAGTTTCAACCCATGAACCAAACAAATTCCTTCAAACCCTTCTATCCGCCACACAGCTGATAAATAATGACCCTTCCCTCATTGACATTCATGCCAATTTATTGGTTTTGAAATAATACGGTTCTAATGAGGCTGTGGAATACCATTACAAAGCAGCGGACACATAGTGTTTAATCAGCGTCGAAACAACGTTTAATGTAAATTCGGAAATTTTCGCGAGGTTATTATTTTCGAGAAAGTTTGCATATGCGAAGTTTCGTGAAAATGAAATCGTCGCGATTTCGCGTAATCACTGTCGTTTACTGATATAGGTAAATCATGCCCTAGTCGCGATTGCTTAAGCCCCTATCTCACTGGACTGCGACTGTTTTGCGACAGATGACGGCAGACATCGCGAGTGGCTCACAAAGCAGTCTCGAAACAGTCGCCAGTGATTCGTAATTTCCTCGCAGGTGTCGCCAAGTGGCGCAAAGTGGTCGCGAAAATTTTGAACATGTTCAAAAATTTTATGCGACAAGATTCCTCGCAAAATGGTTGCAAGGTCATCGCGGGTATCTCGAAACCGTCGCAAACTTATCGCCAACCCCTCGCAATTTAGTCGCAATCATTTTGGAACATGACATATTTGCGAGATAAATAAGACTGAATTGCGAACCAATTGCGGCATAAATGAGACACTTCGCGACAACATTGCGAGTAAATTAAAGTAAGCGATGTTCTGGCGAACATCGTGAGACAGTTGCACGAACGTCTCACGACTATCGCGCGAGTATCTTAAATTACTCGCAATTATGTCGCCAAAGTTTCGTTAAAAGAGTTCCCTACTATCTGAGATGATAGTTCCTTCTTAGTACGAGATCTTGGTTAGGCATACTTAAGTATACAGTTTTGACTAATTCCAGTTGTCAAGTATTCTTGCTATCTGAGAGGATAGTTTCATATAAGTATGGTGTATTGATTAGGCTTACTTACATGTATACTGTTTGGAGTAATTTCAGTTATCAAAAATGGTTCTGCATTCTGAGAAGATAATTTTGTTAAGTATGTTTTGTAAGGCCTACTTAAATGTTTACAATTTCTTTTACAGTATAAAGGTATTATTATAATTGTGCCTTGGTTAGACTACAACAGCCTGCTTAGTCTCAGCAGCCCTTCTAAGATTTTAATTTGGCATACAGAACCCTATAAACAAATTGTCACTTCAGTGGACAACTAAGATTCTGATTAGAATGCGCATCCGTGCAGTCTGATCTGTGCCTTTGTTGTGCGCATAACTATATAAAAAAGATTTTGGCAGGACGAGGTTCATCCGAACTCATTGCAATTTTGATTTGATTGGGCTCATCATGCCATACGTATGGGCAATTAGAGCATTTGCGTTCTCGACTGACTTTCTGAGGCTGCTTGATGGGCCGTCTTAACTGTGCAGTTTAAACGAGTGAACTTTTTTCTAGCTCAATATTTGCTACCATTCAACAGTCCAACACTCCCCAGCAGCGTGACACCTTCTACTAATCTAGCTCCTTCCAGCCCTCTAGTTTCTTCCAAAAAGCGTAGTACCTTCCTAGTCTGAAGTTTCAATACTTGCTAGGATGTTTATTTTTCTTGGTTTATCAATTCTCGCAAAACCATCGTGCGACAGTCGCACGACCTTCGCGCGACAGTCGCACGACATATGCACGATGTTCGTGAGAACGTCGTGAGGCGGTCGATGGTAATAAATGCTCGCAATTTCATCGGGCGAACATCGTGCGAGTGTCTCGCGAATGTCGCACGAATGTCGCGCGAATGTCGTGAAACATTCGCCAATGATTCGTGCGACAATCATACAACATTCGTGCGACTGTCGCAAATATGTCTTAATCACCCTTTCGGTGTGACCGCAATGTGATTATGGTTGCAATGTCGTATTTCTGTCGCCAAAACTTGTCTCAAATTAGTCTCGAAAAAGTCGCAAATAGCTCGCATCCCAGTCAGATACTAGCTTTAACGTCGCAAATATGTCTTTTATCGCTATTCGCGAAAATTTCCGAATTTACTGTATTTATTTTTAACATTTTCTCGTGTTCTAAACTTGAATTTCAAGTGATGGAAAAACTGTTGCTTTTGATCCAGCGAGAGAGATTGAATTTCTTATTCCCCATACACACATTAATTTCCCCAAACTACTTTCCTGTCCAGCGCCTCGCTGTTCCAGACCGTCCGGCTTCCGATATACTTATAGAGGTGTCAGGCTGTCTACCTATGCTCACATTCAATACAAGTGTCTCTGAACTGCCCGTTTTCCCTGTATCACTATAAGAAGTTGGACTTTGTTGTTCTGAAAAAGATTGAAATAAACATTGATTTAGTACATGTGATTTTGGTATTTGTCCAGGCAAGTAAAGAGCAGATAGTGAATGACCTCCACGCCGATACATGTACATGTACGATGGTGGTCAGCCTAGAAGCCCTCAATCACATAACAGCTGACGCCCGTTTATCCCATATGCGACCCTAATCTGAGTTAAACTTATGAATTACTATGGCGAACGGAAGGGGTCATAAACTGGTCATTATCTGGAAAATTCTCTCATTTGCATGAATTTTCGTTACATGGTCATAACTTGGTCATTACCTGGAAAATTCGTTCATATTGTCTGATTTTTCAATTCGCTCTTTTGACTGTATGGTTTGTCGCTCAGTTCATACTCTGTCACGGTATTTCCGTTCAAGCGTAATTCGCCGAAGAAAGACTGCGAATAGTGGGTACAATCAGACGTGCGTTTTCAAATACCAGTTGAAAACAATAGTTAATTAGGCTTAAAATTAGTAAGTTCTAGTGTTAAGTGATTTGAATAAAATTAAATGAGCCCCGACATGTTATTTCCAACAATGTGGCATTTTGACAAGTGTAGACTGGGGCGAGCCTGTGCAGCCTGTTTTAAGCTTTGACACTCCAGTTGAATGGATGAATGAATGAGTGAATGAATGTGGTTTATTAAGAATTCCAAAAGGCTATGAAGCTATGAAATGTTGTTCAGTCAGTAGCTTAACAGTCATAGAATGTTCAAGCGACTAGCAAAGGCTCTGATCAGACTGCGCATATGCGCATATGCGCAGTCTGGTCTGAGCCTTTGCTGGTCGCACATACCACATTGTTGAAAATCACATGTTGTGGCTCAAATGTTTCAACTAAATAGTGAATATTAGAGGTTGCATGATATCCTAATGACCGACCGGTAAAAATAGAGCTATGAAGCTACTATGCTACAAATCATTTATGCCAGCGACGGAAGGTACATGTTCATCCCAATAACGGTAAGACCTTATGATAGCTTAAATTGATGCCAAACATATTATGACCTCACAGCCTGAATCTCCTTGTTTAATATAATAGTCTCACAGTGTTATGCTGGCTTTGTTGACATTCTGCATTTACAATACTATCTATCAATAACAATTTTATTTTTAACTCACTATTTTTAGAAAAAAAAACAATCTTGTATTCTATTGTATTTGAAACAAAATATGCACATACCAATCTCAAGGAGATATTCGTAGCACAGTGAATGAATTGCTTGTTCACTGTTAGGGAGGTTGCAAGTTTGAACGGTACCTTGGTTTGTTTTAATTCTATTAATATTTTTATTTATCTATTTATTGATACAATTGTTTGAATGTAATTCACATCATTTCGGCTGCTTAATATCGTTTTATTGACAGCAAACAGTCCATACCCTATTGAGTTGATGCATTCCGTGGCATCAGGTATAAGCGTCTTCATGTTTGTTAATGTCCCATTTAAGGGACATTTTGTATAAATATTAATACTGTTGTCCAAACACGATTAAAGAATACATATGAATATATTATACAATACAAATGGCGAACAAGAAATGGAAACATTGATGGGATTCGAACCTGCGCATAATGGAATGTGTCTTTAAGCAGTTACATCAAGATTTACATTGAAGTTTATTCTTTTAAAAACAGTAACGAATGAACAGACAGATATATATGATTCAAAGATCAAAGTGTGCAAATTGAATAAACTGAATAACAGAATGAACTGACTTATTAAGATGACCAAAAAGGCTGTATCAGAATTTACACATACCCTCTGTCCAAATTTTACCTAAACGAACACCCCTACTTACCTGGGCTTTGGGAATTCTGGCCAGCACTATCGTAATACATGGCAGCATTTAGATTTTGAGCATAACTATAGTTTGGAATAGCAGAACCTGGTTGATATAAATCTGCTGGCTGAGTTTCACTGGTATCCAAAGGTAAAGCACCTGGCAATACCCGAAATACTGGCCCTGTTGCAGGGCCATGTCCGTCCTGACTTCCTCCATCTATCACAGCAGATGAATCAATAGTAGGCTGTGGTGATGGATCTACTCTTCTACTACCTGCCACCGTAGTGTAAGCGGCAAGAGGTTCACCTCGACTTCCACCAGCATTTGTTATATACACGTTAACCGCAGGTGGATCATCAGCAGTGTCATATATATGTATATTAGCAGTAGGTGTTTCTACCCTGGCTACTCCGTCCCTTGGACGATGTTCTGGAGTAACTTGGTATCTGGTTTCACTCTGACCTCTAACGCTTTCCGATCTCCTGTTCAGAGGAGCCATTTGTTGATCATGTTGACCTCTGCTGCTTTCATATATGTTTGATGAGGTGGTTCCGCCAAAAGAGATTCGCCCTCTTGGTCCAGTGTAATCAGATGCACCGGCTCCTTGTTGGCGTCCTGTGTTACTCAATGTACTCCTGTCAACAGGAACCATTCTATCTGATCTAGAGTAATCTGAATCACTGACACGTTGATCACCTGGGTTATCGAAACGTCGTTGTTGATGGTCCCTTCTCATAGAGACAACACCACGTTGGGGAAATCTGGGTCCTTGACGACCCGAGTTACGATATGGTTGTACTGACTGTCTACCATTCCTGAAACGAGTTCTACCTGCACCAGCGTATCTGGGATTACCAAAACCTGGGTTTCGAGCTGAAGATGTTCTGGATGGATTTAAACCAGCCTGTCCTGAATATCTTTGTCGACCACGAGCATTATGCATTTGCAATCTTAATCGTCCTTGCCCTGATCTGCTTGATAACTGATTGAATCGGCTGGACCTTCGACTTGCGCCACGAAAAATGTTAGATTGTCTCATATTCTGGTTTGCTCTTGTAGGTCCACCTCGTCTTGTAAAACTGCTTCGCCTGTTACTTCCTCCAAATGATCGCCGCATGGATGGATTAAATCTTCGTCGTTGAGCTGGAGATCTGCTCTGTTGTTGACGCCTGTATCGTTGCGTTGGACCAGAGTATGAACTTCCTCTACGCGTCTGATACTGAGGAGTTCTTCTCATGACTTGGTTGGAGCGTTGGTGTTGGTAAGCTATTCTCGGTCTGCTGTAAATGAAAAAAGGAAATTTGATGATATGTCGCGTTAAAGAAATTTTTAACGTAAAAGTGTTGCTTTTCTCTTATCTATTAGTTTAAACATGTGCTTTGGTTGCTCAAAAGAGTACCCACAACACAAATAAGGAAACAATTTTAAGCTATGTTCTTTTACCTGGGGGTCTGTTCGACAATGAAATTTTCTCTTAGCAAATGAATACCAGACAGTTAAACGTTGTCTGTTGTTATAAATGTAATAAACCAGTCAGAAGAAATAAGTGGAAGGCAAGTTTTTAAAATGTTTGACCTCAAACGTGGGCTAAAAATAGCCCTCATTGCACCAATATATGGATCATTGCAAGAATAACGATGACACATCTCACTTTCATAGCAATTCAAAATTATTTGGGTCCATGGGAAGATATTTCAAATGCTCGTGACCTCGAAAATGTAAATACGTTAAAATCATTTATGATCCCTATATTTGATTAGACACTATGTGTTATATTTGCGTCACATTGGGTTTAACAGCTACCAGAACTGCATGAAAATGCTGATATTGCCTAAGGTTATCAAGTTTTTCTTTTTGGACTTTAATTAGCTCATAACTAAGTGCATAAATTCGTCTTAATTTATGATAAACAGGATACTTTTAATTTTGAAATAGTTAATTTCCAATTTCTTGATGGAGATGTCCCTCACACACCTTCCTATGGTGTATACATTTAGTGAATTATTCGTTTTGCTAGCGTATAGTCTAATGTTGGTGTCTTCAACAATAGAAACCAATTTGTGACTTCTAATTGATTAAAACAAGGTTATCGATACCATAAACTTCGTCAAGCTTCTTCTACATTTTATGGTAGATCCTGAGAGTTGATTGTTAAATGCAACATTAATAGGCAGCTGTCTTGTGGGGGATTTTGTGTTTGGTCATTGTTTTGTTATGCAAGTATCAGTGTCCATACTAAATTTGCAATCATCTTGACGAGGAAAAGAGAGCTGGTTGTTTGCTTTTATTGTCTTCCTGATGTCTTGTGACAGTGTTCTGTGGCTCTCCCGCAAGGTGTCGTGGGGTAGTCTGCAGTATGTAATTATGGTATTTCCTGATCGTGCACACTTACTTTTTTACAACAATCGCGCTGACAGTTTAGTGCTGTGTTTAGCATACGTTTAACATCTTACATTTTTGCCAGTGTGTTTTGTTTTAAACCTTTAATATACACATGTATCTAAAACTTTTTATGGCCAATATGAAGAGTTCTTATACGAGCTACATTGTATCACGATTTTGTTAACACTTTGATTCAGTGAATTTATTGTTATCGTTTTGAGTGATGTGTTACAGTCATCGAAATGACAACATCTTCATAAACTTTCCAAATATATGAGCCACATCGCATGAAACCTGTATTATTTAATCCTTAAAGTGCCACCTATAATTTGCAGCAGATGGCATTTTCAAATTGTATTGCTTTTTTGAAAAAAAATAACCAATAAGGCTTGATATTTCATGTGATTTTTCTGCCAGCCAGCGGACGCGTCACATGAAATATCAGGCCTTTTTTTCAGAAAAAAAGAAAATGTCACAAAACGTGTCTCATGCTGCAGTCGTGAATGGCGCTATAAGGGACAAGTCTAAACGGAGGGAGCCATCGTTACATACATCTAATTACAGAGCTATTTCATTTTATAGATGCAACGGACATTTAAAAAAAACAAATCAACATGTGGCATTAAACAGAAAGTCGCTGAAATGTATTACAAACTAACAACAAACAAAGCACCAAAACCGAATATAAGAGGGTAGGATAGAAAACTCCGTCCGGAGGATTGCCGTTTGGCATCACGAGGCTTGCCGTGTGATTACAAACGGCGATTCTGAGGCACGGATATTTCTTTCCTACCCTCACACGAAAATATGGATTCTTTTTCTTGCTCCCCGCTGTTTTTATTTTTTCCTATTTATGATTTTTTTAAATAAGCTTCCAGAAGTCTCTGAATACGCTAAGATGCAATTTCACATGATAACGTAACTTGACGTCCTGGGTAAGATAGCATGGGTAAGATAATATTTTCTTACACACCGGATAAGGATATATGAGATTTTACCCTGGGATAGAAAATTTTATGTTACCCATGCTATCTTACCCAGGACGAAGTAACGTCATGTGAAATTTCATCTTAGCGTATTCAGGTACTTCTGGAAGCGTATTTTAAAATAAATAAATAGATAGAAAAAATAAAACAGTGGTGAGCAGGAAATTAAATCCATTATTCGGGTGAGGGTAGGATAGAAAAATCCGTCCCTCGGGATCACCGTTTGTCATCACTCGGCAAGCCTCGTGATGCCAAACGGCAATCCTCGGGACGTATTTATCTATCCTACCCTCACACTCATGATAGATTCTTCACAAATATCCTTATCCGGTGTGCAAGAAACGTGTTTCTTACTGTGATAAATGGCTTTCTATTGGGTTCTTATCAATCAAGGCAAATTCGTTGCTTTTTATATCCCCCGACAAAAGATTGTTTTAAAGAAAAACACTTAGTAAATCACAAAATATAAATCTGATTTCTCCTTCATCTCAAGTCACTTTGGGTTTATCCAGGTCATAACTAAAGTATGTCAAATTTAAAGTACATCCTTTGTTTTAGTTTAATCATGCTAAATTAAATAGAAATATAACGTCGGTTGAGAGAATAAACGCACCAACTGCAGCTTGCTTAATTTGTCTTCCTGGTGTATCGTGATGGTTGAGTGGCTCTTCCTCTCGGTGCCATGGGGTTGTCTGCGGTTTGTGATTGTGGTATTTCCTGATCATACTCACTTACTATTTTTGTGAAATATGAGGTTTCCCACAAATGAAGCCACCATTAGCATAGGCATGTAATGTAAAACTTTATAGTAACCTTTACGGCAAGTGTCCCAGATAGTGAATTCATTATGGTTACATCATACAATGTCATTTGGGAAAGTCCGCCACATTTCGAGAATCGAATCATGGCTCGGGTGTATGTAAGGAGCATTGCGCGTAGTACGATATACCAAAAAGTTCCATTTTGTTAGATGGAACTGGCGTATGGAAAATTAGTTCTGTAGCATGTGGGTTCTGCTCTTTTCAATTCGATTATTCTGATTAGCCCTAGAATAAATGATTTTATTTTTTTTCCATAGCGATATTTTAAACTTCATTTTAGCCGTTTGTTTTGCTGCAATCACACTTATTATTGTGTTAACATGGTTTCTGTGACGTCAGCGTCACGTTATATAATGTCAGCGTCACATGATCACTCGCGTTATCAAAATAGATCCTCGATGTACATCCGTGGTCGGACGTTATTTGTTGCTTTTCGATGTTATCAATCGAAAGACTCCCAAATAGTATCTTTACATATTCAAAATCGCCCAGACTTAAAAATGCAGTTTGACGTTATTCATGTACGCCTGATCAAGTTCATTTTTTCCATGGTTGTCTTGTCAGACGTGAGGCCTTTATATGCGCATACTTTTTAAAGTTATGAGTTTGCTTTAAATTGGTTTTTCTATTTAAAAAGTGTAAAATTTCTATTTTTGTTCAGTATATATATATGGGCCTGTACACGAGATATCCAGCAGTGCGAGATGTTTAAATCATGGTTTTAGTCCTAATCTACATTCATACTGTGTGTATGCGAGTAGCGAAGGCTTTGGTGAGTCTGCGATTTTGCGAAGACTCACCTAAGCAGTCCATGCTCGCCGATGCGCGATGGCCATGAAATCCATGGCATGGTTTAATGAGCGGCGACATATGATTTCCAACAATGTGGCATTTTGACATGTGTAGACTCAGACGAGCCTGTGCATGCTTTTGTTCAGATTAGAATCTCCAAATGATGTTCAGTCCTAAGCTTAACACTCGTAGAATCTTCAAGCGACTAGCAAAGGCTCTGATCAGACTGCGCGTATGCACAGGCTGGTCAGAGGCTTTGCTGGTCGCACATACCACATTGTTGGAAATCTCATGTCGCGGCTCAAATATCTTTCAGGGCATTCTCACCTTGTAATACCAGTCGTAGGAGGATTGCTCACATCGTACCCTTGTCTGAAGCGACCAGCTGGGCCAGTAGTATATTGGCCACGGAATCCTCCAGAACGCATGGGGTATCCTCTATTGTATCTGGCTGCCCGGTTACTGCAAATCATAGAAAGTTGAAATATCAAAGCTTACCCAGGAACAAATGAGATTAGGTTTAATTCAACAACTCACTCTCCCAACGCATGAATTGGCGGTCAACAACCGTACATACAAACAAAATGTGTCAATGTTGCAATTCATGGACATTTCTTTAAAAATTCTTAAATGTACATCTACATAAGTGATAAAGATAAGTCTGTTCTCCTAAAGGTGTTTACATGCCTGCATTTTCATGGACGCTTGAAGAATATATGCCTAAACGTGTCGAATATACTTAACATCTAAGCTATGGAAAATATATATAAAAAAGTTTATTCTAGGAATACAATTAGAATGTTGAACAGTGTGTATCAAGATGCCTGATCTTGGCCTTAAGTGTGTGTAAAGGTTACACGTACGCACCATATGTCGCTATATCACATGACCCATGAAGCATATAAGCTGGGGCCACCATCGGCCATCAGGGAAAACATTCAAATGGCACTTTTCTGGTGAGCCGATGGCGGCCCGAGGTTGTGCTATGTTGTATCTAAAAACTTTCACTATGAGAATCGACCGGTAAACATTTTAGCAAAACTGTTAACAAAATATATAAAATAATGTACTTACAAAGTAGCAGCTTTTCGTAGCTGGTGGTAGGCACGTCTTGTTTGAAATGTCATACGTCGTGGGCTAAGTACCATCGGCATACCTACAGAGGGACCACCATTAATGCCACCAAAACAGTGAATCATCACAATGGAGACCAGGCACCAGAGTGCAATCACATTCGACATGGCGGCAATGGCTGTAGCAAAGGATTAGGATTTTTGCCTGTAATTATAAGAATATTATACTGACTCAAAATAGAACGATACATGTTTTTTTTTCTAAATTCTATATATGTGTTTTGAAAACAGTATAGATCCAGATCAGCTGGCTTCATCAGAAGCCAGCTGATCAGGATCCACACTATGTTTCATCCATGCTTTGTTTTGTTGCTTTACGTCACATATCAAAAGCAAAAGCCAACTGATGTGGATCTATGCGATAACTCCATATAGAAATTTAGCAGAAATAAACTATGTCGATAAGTTGTATTGTAGGCGGAAGGTACATGTAAGTAGAAAGTGACGCAAAAGCTTCATACAGTGCTCTACCATCTTACCACTGCGCTAAGCCGACTTCTACGCCCATTTTAATGATAAAATAACAATATAAACACTTTAAGCGTTACTGTGTTACCCGTTTACAACATTTGACTATGTCCATTTATCAAAGCAGGCTCTGACGTCACTTTCAACCTATCCTCCGACTACAGTAGAATAATCTTTATGAAGTCAAAATAACTGGAACAGCAACTAAAAAATTCTAACTCACTTGAGTTTGTAACGGGACGTATGAGTGGATAACGTCAAAAATTTGCGACGGTATTTCCTGCGATATACTGTCGGAAATAGTTTGACGTCATTGATTACGTCACATTTCGTTGGATGGCGAGCGGCTTTATGCAGCTTGCGAGGCTCCAATTTGAGCTCAAACTGCCAGGTGCAGAATGCATTAGAATGGGGATAACCATATTCAAAATATTCCTATGGGGAGGTATATCGTCGAATATACGTTCGGAAATCATCGGTGAGCTGTCAAGACCCAGACGAGCCTGTGCTCTTGATCACGATTATCAGAATCTAGATTTGTTATCTCCCAATATATTGTCTATATATAAACTATGGATCACTATATTGGTCAATATTGGGGTAAAAAACTAATATATGTTTTCAAATGTTGCTGCTTTGTACATGTATCTAATGTAAAATACTCTACGTTCACGTATGCTCCTGGACCAGCGTCTTCCAAATTGGTCAATTTTCTAGCCATGACCAGGCGGAAAAATACTATAACCACACAACAACCAGGTACAATATATCCTTGCTGGCGTGCATCAAGGACCTGTTCTAGGGCCTCTTCTATATTTAGTATATATTAATGATATAGCCAAAAAAAACTTCTTAGTTTGACAAGGCTGTTTGCAGATGATAGCTCACTATTTTATGCTGCAGCAACTATTGCTGACATAGCTGGTATTATTATACACTGAACCGAAGTTCTAAGTAGCCCCTTTTCAATTTCTTTTTTTTTCTGACTAAGACCTAGTGATATTGAAATGAATATTTGCCCAAGTATGTGCATTGTCATGGACTAAAGTTAAGCGGTGTTTTGGAAGAGTTTTCTATCATTTCACGATTTTTGGGTTCAAAAATGCAAAAATCAATTTTTTGAAGAAAATAAGCGTTTTGGGTGCAGTTTTTATCGAATTCAAGTACAGGTGATTGCAAACCTGCGTAGTCGACTTGAAAAAAGACAAAACACTTGACATTTTGCTTATGACATAATTTTCATGAATTTTTAAAAATTGATAATTTTCCGAATTTTCCGAAATTTTCGAAAATCATCCGCTGCACATACAAAAATCATTAAAAGTGTTTTATTTTATGTTAATATGTTTGACAAAACATCATGCAACTTGATGAGCCCATTTTCTAACGATATTTTTACTAATTTGGTATCCACTTCCGATTTTAACGTGAAACATTAAAGGTCATTGAAATGGCATTTGTTAAAGATTTCTTTTAATTTTTAAGCAGAACAGTGACGCCAACTCATAATGAAAACCCCCTGAAAATAGCACTGCTGTGCCTAAGATAGTAAAGTGTACAGAGCAATGCAAAGGGAGCATGCAAACTGCATGGTTTAGCTAAAACTCCTTTGATTTAGTTGTTGACCGTGGCTGTCTTCATGTTAACGTAGAAGAGAAATGGAGTGTTCAATTATCAAAAAAAACTTTTGATTCTTTTCATCTTATATCACAGCTGTTATAAACATCTTCAAACTAATTAAAATGTAAATGGATAACGTATCTGATGAATAGTTTATATCACACTTAAAAGTGTGACTTTTTGAAATGATGGTACCTTTACTCGGACCTCGTCTGTGCAAGGTCTACCTGTCATTTTGAAATGACTTAATTTGCAGAGTCCCGACAAAGCCTTGGACCTTTTTATAGAATTTAAATTTTGCTAGAGCGATTTTTACTCTCTGAACGGGTGCAAAAATTGTATGGTGGCTACTTATAACTTAGGTTCAGTGTACATGATTTACAACTGCTGTCAAACTGGGCTAGCTTAGTTACCTATAATCCATTGAAAATCGAGGCTGTCTTATTTACCCTTAAAAAGCTAGAGTTCTTACCACATCTAATTGTTGATAATACTGTAATTAGCTTTGTAGATAGTCATAAACATCTGGTTGTAACATCAAGAAGTAATGGTCAGTGTTACACTCATATTAGAAATATTTTCAATTCTGCAACTAAAATCTTGGGAATAATGAGTAAACTAAAATTGAAATATTCTATTAGTAGAAATGCTCTCAACCAGATGTATATGTCTTATCTGTTACCACTTGTAGAATATGCGTCAGTTGTATGGGATGGGTGCCCTGAACAAGACTCACAAACACTTAAAGAAATCCGAAGTGAAGCAGCCTGAATTGTTACTGGATTGACTAGATCTTTATCATTGAAAAACCTGTACAAAAATGTTAATTGGCAACTCTATCACAAAGAAAGCAGCAACGTTAACTATCATTTATGTATACTATAAATACTGCCATGGTGCCTTATTACGTGTATACCTGATTTTATTCCTCCTGTAGTTAGTGAAATTTCTAATTACCCATTGAGAAACCATAGAAATATATCTGTGCCACTTAATTAAACTAGTATTTCACAGAAATATTTATACCATCAGCCATTAGGCTATGGAATTGTCTTGATGATAACTTTAAAAATATATAAACATTGCCCACCTTTAAAATGCATTGAATCTCAAAGTTTAGTATAGCACATGTTCCTCCCTACTTTACTATTGGAAATAGATATGTCTGTCTTACATGCACTACTGAGAAATAAATTAATCCGTGTAAACAGTGATCTTTTTAGAAATCATATTCTTGATAATCCATTATGTAATTAGTATAACGTGGTAGAGGATGACTACCACTGCTTCTTCCAATGCAGAAACTATTCTGTTGAAAAAAGGCTTTCAATGGTTTTCATCATCTAAACATGTATGTTATTCTTTATGGCAAGGAAAATTGGAATAGTGAAGCTAATATGGTCTTCTTCAGGGATGTGCATAGGTATATACATGCCTCCAAACGCTTTTAAATAACCCTTTTATGACTCCTTTTCAAAACATTCTTAAAAACAGTAATAGATGACCTAACTATTTTAGTGTTCCTTATTCATGGGGTTCATATTAGCAATATTTTATTTTGTTTTTCTATTCATCCACGTTCTTAATCATCTGTGTACTTATAACTATCAAAGAACTATTATTTACGTATTTATTTATCGTTTGTTTGTGTGTTTGTTTATTTACTTATTTTTTTACTGTCATTTATTTATTTCCATTTACTTTTTCTAGTTTAAATTGTTTCACTTAGCTTGTTGACAACGTGTGTAATAGTCATATGTATTTGTACATGTTTAAACATATTTATTAGCTTTTACGTATTATTGTAGGGGAAGAGTCGTAATTAAGGTGGTAAGATCGTCTGACCCAACCCCATTGCTGTATCAAATTTGGCAAAAAAGTATATTTAAACTAACAACCAGATTATCAAATAGGTAGTTCATGAAATTGAATCTGTCATGCAAATATAAACAATTAATCCTATAGTGACAGGTATTCTAATACTGATAGAAGCTTGACATATTCAAAGACAATTGACATGATGCTTAGTAAGTTTAAATTCTGAAATAGTATTTCTTATTTAAGTATGTTGGTACACATTGGAATTGCCTCTACGAGGCAGTTCCAGTGTGTAAATACAACATATGCGTTTTCAATAAATGGGTTTTACACCATACGCTTATCATAACAAAAACTTACACTTTCATTGTTTCAGTGTAATGGACATGTATAAATAGCAATGCACTTGGATGACAAAAGTAGACAGCCTATTTTATGTTTTAACAGCTTATCTTGAGACGTTTCTTTGGTTTACATTGTATATTGCTATGGCTGTAAGTAAATTGGGTACACATGTTGGACAATTAATAAATTACCACGGAAGTATCCGAAGGCCGTCCAAACATCACAAAGAACAAGACTATATGTATAGGTTATTCAGTGTTTTGTGTTGGTTATGCAATGTTTACGAGAAAGCTGAGGAAGCTGAGCTCCCAGGCGTATATTTCGTAACCAACACAAAACATTGTATAACCTATTTAGCCATGTTTCGTGTGTTGCTGACAAGCAGGTTTCACCTCCTGAAATATACACATAGTGTAGAATTTTGCTGCATTTCATTTAGGAGTCGGTCAATTCTTTTTTAACCATGGATGCGCTCACATGGTACATATGGATTTTATTAGAAACATTTTGTTATTTTTTTTCAGAATTATTTGGGAAGTAGTTGACCGATCACACGTTACAGATGTATAGGCTGACCAGTCCCCATTGTTTGTGCATTCTACACTGATGATGCGCAAATAGTGACACACTCAGATTAGCGCATGTGATGTTTTTATCAAAAAGTATTTTGGGCCACGCAGTATGTTCATGACAAGGCACAGGCAAGGAAGAAATAGCATCAGGTTTTAAGCCTTTAATGTCTTTCTATCTCAGTTTAGAAACTTCTTTAGCTCTATTTTTTTTATTTAACTCAAAAAAATGCAGATTATTTGCAAACATCTCATGTTTTTAAACTTTAGTATCTTATCCATAAGAATGTTCAGTATGCAATCAACAACTTTTGTTACTTTGTTAATACGTACTATTAAAATTGTCTACTTGTATATAAATTTAACCAATAATAATGTTAGCAACATGAAATATTTACAAGAATCAATGCATAAAGTGTCCTATACATGGATGTGCATGTAGTGTCCATGATAAACAACTGCTATGGCAAAAAGTGACCGGGCCACGTAGCGCTGTCGGTAACGTGTCTGGCAACAGATGTGAGTCTGACTGCAGATCCAGGGGTCGCGAGTTCGATCCCTGCCTGGTCCCATACTTTCGTGGAGATAGATCATGAAATAATTTATACAGTCATTCTCTTCCATTCTGCTGAATCATTTAAGAAATGTTGCTGTCAGTTACAAGAAAAAGTATGTGCACGAAGTACTGGTTAACTGCTTGTTCAAGCTTTCCCAGAAAAAAGTGTGGTTAGGTGAACTGACCTTTTCGTCATGACCATAGTTGTTGACTTGGTATAGCCATTTTATGAGACTTAAAATGAAAAAAGTCCTTACAAGCAAACATAAACCAATGTTATGACAACTGCAAATATATGATAAGAAGATTATAATAAGGTCAGAATGAACACCTGATCATGACTGCTCAGCGTAAAATGTTCCTTAAATGTTGTGGTTTATTCATTTATTATTGCAATTTGTTCCATTCAATTTAGTTTGAAAGCTACATTCAATGATGTGACCTAATAATTAACTTAGACTATCAAATGATACTCTTAGCTGTACTTGTAGTGTCTGTGACGCCTGACAGTGAGTACGGAAATGTCTTGGTTGCAGAAATCTGAGACACCTGTACTCAAAAGAATGTCCAAATATTGACAAAATAATGATGATTTAGAACAAATCCTCTCCCACTTTACTAAATAAAAAATGAAATATTGTAACATAAAATACTTGTGAAGAGATTGATTTTCTTTATCTTTGTGAAGTTTCTGAAATATCAAAAAGCTAGACTCTGTTGAAAAATTCATCCAAATTTTCGAGTTACCCTTCTCATATTTGCAATCTAATAAACATGTATAAATATGCATGTTGACTACACAGTCACTCTCAACAGGAAAATAACTCTATTATAACTCTTAACAGGAAAAGAACTCTATAAGCTTTTATGCTAGCGTAAAAATCCTGTGTATGTTTACAATGCACGTGTGTTGTATATCATTTGTATTTATTGAATAAAATATGTTGTAACTAAACTTATCTAATAAACATTTATTCACCTAACTGAGTTATTTTCTGATGCTTTTAGGCTTCAGAATGAAAGTATAAATAAAACCCTTATGTAGAGTCCGTGACAGTTTGATAATGTGTAATTTCAAACGAAAATCGTAAAGAAAAGCATAGAATCTGAGTCATGAAATTATCTCGAAAGCTGCTTCTTATATTTAAAAACAAAGTTTTGAATATTTTGAAAGTTTTCTGAAAATTTTTTTTGTCCAAGTGCAAGGTTCAATGAACACCTGATGTTGACTGACCCGCAATGGCTAAAAAAGAAATGACCTTAATGAAACCAGCAAATGCCTTATAGTGTGTATATTTCACGATGTGAAACCTGCTTGCCAGCAACACAGGAACAGCTGGGTCATGACGAAAGAGGTTATACAATGTTTTATATTGGTTATAAAATATACACTCGGGAGCCCGGGCTCCCTCGTATATATTCCATAACAAACACAAAACATTGAATAATGTGTACTTACGGTCGATTCAAAGATGCATGATAATAGGAATAAACTATTGTTCATTGAAACAGGTAAATAACGATACATACTTGACGCACGTAAAGCCTGTATAAAATACCCATTACCTGGATCCGGTTATATTTTATGTTTACAGCGATTCTCATCTATATTTGAATCGACAGTACTCTCAGATCGTCAAGTCACACATTTTTTGTATACCTTTCAACAGAGCCTAGATGTATAGGTTATTCTATGTTTAGTATTGGTTATGGAATATATACAGACAGCTTTAGAGACATTTCTATGAAACCGTTAATCAATTTGCTGTAATATTGTTTGATGTTCCGTGTTATGGTCATGCCTTAAGGGATGACAACATAGCTGCCACCCTTTTGGTATAAAAGTTTAGCTTCTTTTCTATAAAACTTGTAACCAACATTTCCAGCGATTAATAATAAACATTTCCACCTGTTAGTGTTGTTGTTACTGTTTTAATGCAAGCAAATTTTATAACGAAACGAAAACTTATTCAAACTTTCTTTTATCTGTATTCGTCCGCTCTAAGGCGGTGGTTCTGTTGTTGTTAATTTATTGTTTTATGTACCTGCCATTGTTTGTAGGGGTTATGTGTTGTTCTTTGTTTTGGTATGCATTACTTTGTGTCCTTTCTAGCTTTGCTATCATCTTGACAAGGAAGCGAGAGCTGGTTGTTTTGCTTTAATTGTCTTTCTGATGTCTTGTTAATGTTCAGCGGCTCGTCCTTATGGTGCAGTGGTTTAGTCTGCAGTGTGTGGTTGTGGAACTTCCTGGTCATACTCACTTACTTTTTGGTGAACGGTGGTTACATTTTGAACCTCAGACAAAAACCAAACAGTTCAATGATCAAAAATGTCAAGTCAATCCAGAAGCGGGTATTGGAGACAAAAGACGGTCGCGTGATCAATACGTCTGCCACTCAACCCATATTCATCATGTTGGTCAAGCAGCCATACGAATTCCGCGACTGTCACTCTAGATTTCAAGATGGCGTTCAAGATGACCAACAAATGATATCATGTCACATTGAATGCTACAGATTGGCACTGGAAGATTTGTTATTTTCGGTTTTGTTTAAAATGGTCACACTGTTATGTAGGTCATAGGTTCTTTTCACGCTCTAATCTGACATTTAAGATGCACAATATATTTTAGCAATTTCTTTTATATTATTTTGCTCATATTGGTGCAGTATCGAATAATTCCAATGACGATTGTCAGAACAGTATTTTAGGCAAATCCAACCACAAATAAAGAGACATCATCCTTTAAATTAGTATTTGGGGATAGAAGCGATTGCAAAGGTGGTCAGTAAGCAAAATTCACGCCCATTGTAAGTAATGCTAAAATGAATAAGCATTTGAATTTTTGCTCGGTTGTCTTTCATCTTTAAAATAATGCGATGTTTGTGAGATATCGGTGACGTTAGATTTTTTTCTTTCGGCTTGTGCTCTGAAGCCATGAAGATGTTTCATTCAACATTATTTATCTGAATGTAACAGTAATACTTGTTAATGTGGTTTAAGAAATACCGACTAGAAATACCGTTAAAAGGCGATAACGTAGAAGCATTAATAAAAAGGTTAAATTGTGAAAACTCTGGTCCTTTATTTCTCGAAGAAAGTTCAACAAATGACCTCTGACACTTTGATAGGGTATCTGCCTTTTTTTTGGAGCGAAATTAGGTTATAATTTGACTGACAGATCCCTAAGACAAAACAGGAGAAAGGGGGTAGGGGTTGCAAAATTTGACTTCACCAACACATTTAGAAATCGATTATTTTCACGTGAAATGGTATTATGTCATTAATACTCGATTACAAATCACAGTGAAAGTATTTTAAAGTCCATTATCATAAGCATTTTAATGATTATTTTTGTTGTTGTTGTTGTTTTATCTGATTTGTTAAGAAATATTTTAAAGTGCAACTGTAGTCCATATTTCAACATTGATGACAATGCATTTACCTGGTGCAATATTATGCAGCAATGCACTATAACCATTCATCCATGCGTAAAGTACACCTAGTCAATGGTCATGTAGTTTATGTGTATTGGATAGATACAGTATATGTGCAAAATAATCTACCAACTGAATTTAGTAAAAGGACAATTTTCATAATCTAAAGAAAAATATGCTAAAACGATGTAATATTTCATGACTAATAAGTTATGAAAAGGCAGCTTACTTGTACTAATTATTTCATTATTCTAGAAAAAAGATTTTCAAGAGAGCACACCAATTATCCAAATGGTAATATTCGGGCTCGCCCAGACTTCACATTTTGGGCTGTGGGATATCATTCCCCCCCCCGTCTTCCAACTAGCTTTTCACATATATTATGTAAAATATGAGAACACACGTACATGCTAAAGGATTTTTGGGACTCGGGGGGGGGGGATGATGTTTTAAAATATTTCTCTATTTCCTATATGTATAATGCAAAAAAGTGACCATTTTAGCCCCGAAATAAAGCTGTTCATTTAAGGAAATAGGAAATCAAATGCAAAATCATAAAATAGAGACCAACAGCAAGCTTATATATGAAGATGGAATCATTTGATCGACTTTAATTTTTATCAAAATCATAAGCAGCGATACACTGTGATTCCCATAACCACCGTCAGAGGTCCTTGCAGCATTTGCTGTGCTTTTTTGGATTTCAGTGACCGAACAAACGCTTGAGAATGGTTTTGGCTTCTCCCAATGATCAGAAGTGCCCACGTTACCCAACTAGTCTTAAAATCTAACGTCACTTTAGCACGGTCGCTGCGTTTGGTAATTTTGTATTTTTTAATGGAAATTCTTGTCAGATGATCGGCGCTTGTATCTATGACAAAAAATGAAACTTTAGATCTGATGTGGAAGGGCTGACCATACAAAACAATTGCTAAATTAATTTTACATAGTATTAATCCAAGATGACACTAATTTCAAGTTAGTAAAGCAATATAACATACTTTGATTAAAATATAGTGAATTGAAGTAAATATCTGAAATTAGTTTATTGTCTAGTGTGGGATGTCAGGTGTCAATTGATTCTATTATGAGTAAACAACTGGTAGGATTCTTAACACAACAGAACAGATAGTTTATTTGACGTAAATTAAACAAAAATGATATAAGTAATGGCTTGACCACACATATCTAGATTGGAACAACCCATGCACGCCAAGACATGCTAAAACGAGACATCAGATAACGGAATACCCGCATGAGATATCACCAAACTTTGCATTTTATCTGGGTTTGCACTGCTTGCTTCCATCTCACAGTATAACAGACGTACCAACTTAAACACTCTTTGTGTCTTTTAAAAGAACAACAAAATAGAAGGGGAAGATTTAAGCCACTCCCCAGTGGCTTAGGCTGCTGTCCGTTCTAAGGCGGCGGATTCGTTGTTGATTTGTTGTTGATTTGTGTGGTTCTGTGTTTGTTCCATGTTGGGTTGTGCATTGCTTTGTATTCTTTCTAGTTTTGCAATCACTGTGATGGGGACGAGAGAGAGCTGGTTGCTTTACTTAATTGTCTTCCTGGTGACGTGTGTATGTTGGTGTTCTGTGGCTCTTCCACACGGTGCCATGGGTTGGTATGCAGTATGTGATTGTAATATTTCCTGATCATACTTACTTGCTTTTTTATCAGGAATAAATAAGACTGAGAGGTGAGTGAGTTTAATATCACTTATCCACAGCTTTAGATGTGCAAAAAGTGTGAGCGTAACACTGTACTTAATTTCTTACCCTTCAGTTTAGGCATTTGTTTTGGGAACACAAAAGAACCGTCTCACCGAAATATGCACTCTTAATTGGAGGTTTACGCCGCGGCTACATGTAACACTATGTTACATGTAACAATATGTATAAGGCATATCAGTTCTGTCATTTATGTTAAATATGTTATTAAAAAGGTTATCCTTCAGAAGCAAATGTTACAACAAAGAACTGAATTTGTAGAGTGACCAGACTAGCCACTTTCGGCCATTTAGTTCTCATTAGTGACCCTCTAATGGTTTCAAAGATCCATAATGGAATCCATGATCCCAAAGGACATGGAAATATAATCTACACTGTAGCTTAATCCCATCATCCCTTGAGCACTGATCTTCAGTTAGTGTGTTTCGGCATGCAACTGTGTAGGTGGGAGCTATATCTGATATGGAACTGGGGCGAAAACAAATTAATTGAGCCGTGACATGTGATTTCCAACAATGTGGTATGTGCGACCAGCAAAGCCTCAGATCAGCCTGCGCATAAGCGCAGTCTGATCAGAGCCTTTGCTAGTTGCTTGAGTATTCTATGATTGTTAATTGTTATGTTTGTATTTAACGTCCCATCAACAGCTGCGGTCATATGGAGACGGGGCCACGGCTTAAAGTCTCATCCGACAGACTGGTGAAGCCGGGAATCGAACCTGCGACCCCTGGTTTACAAGGCAAGCGGTTTATCCACTACACCACAGCGGCTCTTTCATGATTGTTAAGCTACTGACTGAATACCATTGGGAGTTTCTTAGCTTAAAAGGAGGCTGCAGAGGTTCGCACGAGTCTACACTTGTTAAAATACCACATTGTTGGAAAGCACATGTCACGGCTCAATTAATTCTGTTTTATACACAGTTGACTTTCCTGTACTGTATCACGGCACGTGGTACAGTTGTAGTCAAATAAATGTCCAATTAAATATTTACCACGACTAACATACTATTTAAAGTTTATGGATTTTACACATCTACATAATATTAAGAGCCTCTAAACGTCTTTTGGATAGTGTTGGTTTTATTTACGATACTTTCTACATCTACTTACGACGGTGAAACGAAAATCGTATTATAGTTTTGAATGATGTCATATGTGTAGCCTTGTCAAAAATGGCTTCCCGAAAATGTTACTGATGCTTTGAACAGACAAAGAGATATTGACATGCATTTGACGCTGCTTATTGTTATCTGAAAAATAGCATAAACAAAAGCATTGGTGCAAAACAAAAAATTTGGAGAAAACAAAAACAAAAAAAACAAACACCCCAAACAACAACAACAATAACAAAATAAAACTATTGTTAAAACGTTTGTTGTCCATGATAATTAACTAGAAAAATCTACTAATGCTTAGATGCACGACTCCCTTTATCATATGAGCCGCCTCATGAGATTTCCAACAATGTGGTATGTGCGACCAGCAAAGCCTCAGATCAGCCAGTCTGATCAGAGCCTTTGCTTGTCGCTTGAATATTCTATGAGTGTTAAGCTACTGGCTGAACAACATTTGGAGCTTTTAAGCTTAAAAGGAGGCTGCACAGGCTCGTCTGAGTCCACACTTGTCAAAATGCGACATTGTTGGAAATCACATGTCGCGGCTTATATAATAAAAGATCAAGATAAGCAACACCTTTAAGCGTAAAATTGACCATCAGTTTTAAAATGTTTTGGACAATATATATTTTGATTGGGAAATAAGGAAAACGTACTTTTAATTCCACACTCTTAACTAGAGGCCTAGGTATTTGATGAAATACCTTTAGAAAAGCTGTGATAAGATCAAATATTTTGACAAGCGTACAATTTTATTTCTCTCTATTTCTGTAGGATCCGTTTTTCCAGATTATTTAGAGGTCGCAACAGCTGTCGTTGTTTCTGTGTGGAGTTATTAAAACTTCTCACTGTGCATCAATATAGTGTTGATATTTTTCATATTCTGGTCCGTTCTGACGGAATGCAGAATACCGCTTAAATCAGTGCTAGGGCGTGAGAATTGTTGCACTTTCCATTAGCTCTCATGCACAGACTCAATAAAACCGAGTCTGCTGTTTTCTTATATTGTAGATTCTCTCTATTTCTGAAGGATCCGTTTTCAATAGTATTTGTTCCAATTGCACATTGCGCTAAAATGAATCATTGTTTACTGTCTACTATGTATTACTGTCAAGTCGAGCAAATCGAATGGGCTGTGCACTGCGATACAGTAAGATATTGGCGTGTTAAGAGAGAGAGAGAGAGAGAGAGAAAGAGAAAGAGAGATTCGTTTTCTCGAGAGCAAACATGGTGCCCTACTTGTGTTAATCTGCCATCTGAAAATTACTTTCTCTGACTCGTATTTTATTATTTGATCTTAATTCCTCTCTGGGGCAATCGAAAAGCTCCAAATTAAAGTTTTAAAATGCCCAGACGGATCTCAACATTCAGCGAATTCACTCTTAATTATGATATCTTGAGCAGCGAAATGTAAAACATAGAAGATATTCAAATTTTTGGAATTAATATGATATTTTTCAACGAGGGTGAATGGACAAAAATTATACTGCCTGAGTGGTTCATATTTAAGAAATAGATCAGCTCCAGCAGTGAATTGTTGAGTAATAATTCACTGTTTGGAGGTCAGTTGTAAAGAAGATCAAATCACGAGCGCGCAGCGCGAGTGATTTATCGCCGTACAACTGACCGACAAACAGTGAATTATTACTCAACAATTCACGCACTGGAGCTGATCTATTTCGATTCTAACACGCAGTAAACGACGAAAACATATTCGAAGTCTTCAGCTTCTTCCAACTTTCCGCCATTGCACTGAAGAACTCCCGCCAATTCTTAGACTACGTCGCATACCTTTACATGTAATTGTAACGTCTTTCAAGCGTAAAAACGACGTTACACCGTCTAACGCCATGAATGACGTCATTTTCTAGTGACGTCAGCTATCACACACTTTAGCAGTGAATTATTGTGCGATATATCACAGTTTGTTACCGTTGGCTCTATAGGCGAGGTGTGTTAGAATCTCTTTTAACTAGGAATTTTGTGGAAAATAATTAAACTGTAGAATACGCTCGCAAGTGCAAATATACCATCTTAAATTCGAATCCTAAACGCGTTCTTTGGCAAAACATTGAAGACTCAAATGAAACAGTGCAGATCGTTATATAATATTGTGTTCTCTGCCAAAGTATCCGTTAAGGGTTAAATAGTATACAAAGGGCTAGAAACAACAGCAGATCATGTACATATTTACTGGTGTCTATTTGGCAAAGAGTGAAGACCCAGGATCTACACTGTTTGTTGGAGAAAAACGATCAAGGAGAAAGAAATAAAATTTTATCGGTAAAGTATTACCTGTGACCCCTCGATATATGCACAATTTACCATCGCAGTGGCTCAGTGGTAGAGTAAGAGACTCGAGACCGAGGGGCCGTGGGTTCGAGCCTGACGGGCGTCACTGCGTTTTAGTCCTTGAACAAGACTCATTTATCCTAGCTTAGTACTGGTTCAACCAAGGAAGACCCGTCCCTACATAACTGAAAGATTGCTGATGGGACGTAAAAATCCAATCAGACAAACAAACAAACAGACAGACAGACAACGGACCATCTGAAGTACATGCTTGTATATTGTATCAAACCGGGAGGAAAATTCCACCACAAAAGAAGAAGGTGGAGCTAACAATAAATAACGAGTTGCTTTTCTTATTGAGTTCTAGCTGCTAATTAGCTTGTGGCATAGGGATATTTTAATCTGTGATTTAGACATATTTTAGCTATGTCCACTTGGTTCTTTTCAACATAGTACAAAATCATGTATGTACTTAAACGTTCAACGACGCCATTCGTTCCGCGGCTTCGTTTCATACATGTACACCGTACGGCACGACGTTAACGATACATGACATTGGCCATCTTTTAAATCGTTAACTGTGGAATCATATTTCTAGTTATTACCAAATCTTTGCGTAATCTTAGGTACAGTAGCTATTCCTAAAAATTGAGTGGGTTGGAGCCATTGGGTATTGTGTTTGCTTTGAGTGTTTCTATGGAATGTCTTAGTCATATCCAAAGTCCTTCAAGGTCAGAATAAAGATGATCTTTCTGTGATTATGTCCAGTGATCTCACACTGGTAAATGTATACGTCGATTTGGTGGTATTTACGCGTATTGCCGGTACTTCATAGACCGGAAGTGGTAAATATTGGTGTTAATACTATATAGAAAAACATGCCATATGCCTAAATGACTATAGACTTCGATCATTTTTAAGTATTCAGTATGTGCATGGTGATTTATGTAAGCATTTAAGAATAGATTCGAGTACCGATCATCCAAATCGGTACTCGAATCTATTCCTAAATGCTTACATAAATCGTCATGTGCACGCCGAATACTTAAAAATGATCTAATTCTATAGTCCTTATATGGCATGTTTTTCTATATAGTATTAACACCAATATCTACCACTTCCGGTCTATGAAGTACCGGTAATACGTGTAAATACCATCAAATCGACGTATAAATTTACCAGTGTGAAGCTATGATGTCACTAACAAATCCGTATGGTGTCATTTCATATCTTTATCACTGGATTTGTCAGTTGTTGTTCTTTCCTGTTAGTCTTGACCGTATTTTTGTGACATGCTTGTTATGACCTAGTTCATGATACTACATGTATTAGACCAACAAATTGACCTATATCGTCAGCGAAAACTCAGATCAATTTTGCCGTAAACTCCCCATTAAGTCTATTCTGTGTACTCACTGGGACGTTACGGCTACCTTGTTTCTCTATGTGGACAGCAAATACTCTGAACAGAATGGGCAGATACCCAGGCTAATTTGATATTTCGCTGGAAGACATATAATTTCTTTGTTTTCCTCATGCGCTGGCTTAAAAATGAAATTTGACAGTCAAGTTATGTTGTGGTAAATATGAAGACAACGATCGTGATAGGTTTATGGTCAATTCTTGACAAGAGCTGTAATCAAATATTCGAGCCAGCTCATAAGAATTTGGTACTTATAGCAGCGTCTAGCAGCAAAGTCTCAGACGAGCCTGCGCAAATGCGCAGACTCGTCAGAGCCTGTGCTGCTAGCATACATACAGATGGATGTGGATGAAAGTTCATACAAAATCTTTGACTTCTATCCCATCTAGATATTTAAGCATAGGCGTTTAAATGAGGTGTTTGCGCATATGCGATAAGTACCATGACCAATTTGTGCAAGCATTTAAAGGGCCAGCCGAGCCTGAAATGGCATATTAGTCGGCTAGAAGTACTTCTGTTGGCAAGCTTCAAGGTGTAAGATTAATTCTTTAAACTTGCAAACTACGCACGCACATATGAGCCGTGACATGTGATTTCCAACAATGTGGTATTTTGACAAGTGTAGACTAAGACGAGCCTCTGCAGCCTCCTATTAAGCTAAGAAACTCCAAATGGTGTTCAGTCTGTAGCTTAACAATCATAGAATACTCAAGCGACAAGCAAAGGCTCTGATCAGACTGCGCGTATGCTGGTCGCACATACCACATTGTTGGAAATCTTATGTCACGGCTCATATGATTTATGATCTTGCAGCATTTAATAAAGAATGCCCTGCTAATACAATATGAGTTATATGTAAATTGCGTAGATGGTAGTTTTTAGCAGCGTCTTAATTAGTTGTTTTTATTACGCCTTTAAGTTTGAATACGGAAGAAGAGTGAAGAGTGTTTTGCCTGCGTGTATGAAGGAACATAGGCATGTTAAAAGTTAGATCTCACTTCAACAGTCACATAATTGTTTAGTATATTAAGGTGTGTGTTTTTCTGTACGTCATGGGCGCACTTCGAATCGAACTATAGTCCCGACTATAGTACTTAAAGTTTAATTCGAACACCTATAGTCGCTACTAGGGTGACGTCACGAACCAACTAGAGATGGTCGGAGCACCGTTACTGTAGTAGATAGGTTCCCCTGCTGGTTTCCTACTCTAGACCTATCTAGCACGCTGGGTTCAAGATGTAGCACGATGGGTTCATGATCGGTCAGTAGCCTCAAAATGATATGTTTTTGTAAAATAAACCTAGCTGAACATAATTTTTGGTCCCACTTATTCGTAATTGATTATTAGAAAGCGCTGTGCAGTTTATAACATCATTTTTGTGTACGACGAAGAATTGAAGTGGATCATACAGGGTTATTATTTTTGTTTACTTGC
Source organism: Loripinus fragilis (assembly GCA_964019695.1). Classification (NCBI taxonomy): domain Eukaryota; kingdom Metazoa; phylum Mollusca; class Bivalvia; order Lucinida; family Lucinidae; genus Loripinus; species Loripinus fragilis. The sequence goes on from OZ026518.1 coordinate 22,887,879, forward strand.
CAACCAGCTAAAAGTTCCAACTTTAGTCGTTCGGGTGTAAACGTGCGTGCACATATATTACGTAAGAACTATAGTAGGAACTTTAGTTCGATTCGAAGTACGCCATGAACGTTACATTAGCCACCAATCAATTCAGTACTTGCAAACAGCACGATAGTGACATGGAGCACATACCAGTGAGCAATCAGAACTGCCATTGGCTTAGGCTGTTGTCCGTTCAAGGCGTTGGTTCTGTTTTTGTTGATTCATTGTTTGCGATTGTGGTATTTTCATACTTATCTACTTTTTACAGTTTAAGAGACTAGGTCTGTAACTATGAACATTTTTCGAAAAAAAAAACTTTTCTTTTTAAATCATTTGTAAAAAAAGAATTAAGTTATGTTTTAACAATGAATATGTTTAGTACAGCTGAAAACTGCATGGGTAAATGAATTATCTTATAAAAACAGGTGTTTTTTCTCTTGTTTGTTATTATTTACGTCCCTCCAATAATTCTAGACAGTTGATTTTTAACATAAATGATGTCGTTTTGATAGTGATAATTTGTTAAGACTTTCGAAAATGGTAAAATGTTTGCCTGAATTTGAGTATTTTTACTGTATTCTTGAAAAATAGAAACGTTATTTCTAAAATTAGAAGATCAAAAGTTACAGAATTTGCAGCTTTAAATTAATAGATCAATGTTAAAAATTAAGAAAGATGTCGCAACATTTGTCGCCTGCTGCAGTCACGATTGGCGTTTTAACGATTAAGGTATTCCCTGTCGGATGACCCCGTTAGAATTAATATTTAAAGCGCCGTTAGAATACATTTTAAAATGCCGTCTGTTTAAGTCGTCTTCTGCATGATAGATGTATGCAAGTATAAAGGTAAACAGTGGGGACCAACATCAGATTGCTCCCATAGTAGCAGTCTAATATGGGCGTAAGCTGTTTGTCGACGACTCTTGTGGTGACTAGCTTTTTAAGAGTTTAAGCAATAACACTTTACATAATAAGTTCAACTTATTTGTTTCACGTATACATGTATATTACACTGACGGGCTTTAAAAACGATACACAAGTATAGCAGCGTTAATGTATGTCTCAAGAAAGAACGCAAAGCAATCAATTTGATTGTCTATTAAAGAGTGTGCTTTCGTGAGTAACACGTGAAAAACTTGTCCACTTAAAATTAATTTAAAGCATTGAAAATGTGAACTAATTGAGATAGGGGTCAACTGTTTCATTTGACATTTTATAAGTGAAAGATACCCTACTTCTTCAATGCAAGAAACACAAGAAACATCAAAGGTGTGTCATGAACTTTGTCAGTCATCAAGGAATTGCTTGTATTTTGGATGGCAGGTCTTTGATACAGCAGGTTTGCTTTTTTGACGTTAATCTGTGTGTACCCGTTCATTCGATGACTTAAAAACTCCTCTACTCAAGAAATGTTTCAGTGACTAAAACTTTACAAAGCAATAACGGCCTCGAGTTTAGTTGTACAATTAAAACTTAATTGTTGACTGAAGAAGCAACTTCATGATGACACCATTGAAGCAAAGGAAGTTTACATTCAACTGTCTTTTGAAAGATATAACAGATAGTTAGTAAATGCGTTTTAAAGCCCGTCAGTATATAATAGTGGGTAGTTTTAATGGTTTTGAATAAAGACCTAAATCTGTCTTTGGAATATGTTTCTAATTAATGATGTGCTGGCTTTTATTGTCATATTGTCACATATAATAATTAAAACAAGGCGCGCATGGTTTTCTGAACTGCTAATCTTACATTTATAGGTAATAAACATTTTTATTCAAATGAAACAGAGTGTAATAAGCTTCAAACTTGACGAAAAGGTAATTTCCAACTGACAAACGTAGAAAGCCAATAATTTGCTAGAACTACATTTTTTTCATATAATGACGCAAATCAATGATTAAATTTCACTTATATCTGGTATTACCCAACCGTCCGTATATTTCGACTGTCTGGTACTCCGCTTCACTGCTAATAACATGAAGTTGCGTTATGATACGCGTGATTTGGTTCTGTTTTGTCAGGATATGTTATGTAACAATGGCGGATGTGAAGCATGTTTCGGCAGCTATAAACTTCCAATAACTTCGTTGTTTATGGCCAGATACAGTGTGGGTACTCGTTTTCTTAATTAGAACGAGTGGAACACTCTGAGACCATATAAGACGATTTTTGAGACCTGATCAAATCGTTACTAAGCATTCATTTGTCTCTATTATTGTAATACCCTAATGAGACTTACACAAGTAGTTCCGGTCGAATGTTACACAGTCTCAGGGCTATACACAGAATCATTTCATGGGAACTGTGTCTTTGACGGTTGAATCGAAATGCATTTTATTATACAATCTGTTTTATTTATAATAAGATCTATTTAGTTATTATTATTTAGATATATTTATTTTTATTTGTAATTACTTTAGGGTAAAGGAGACTTAGGTGCCTAGGGGTTGTCTGCAGTTTGTGATTGTGGTAATTCCTGATCATACTCACTTACTATTTTTTACACAAATGATTCTAAACTGGTGCCCTGTTATCAACTCAATAGATAGGTAGATCTAGGGGAGGGAACCAATATAAAATAATTCCTCTTGAACTTACACAGACTGTCAGTCTAACTGGCCTTGGGAAAAGGTCCCTGGCTAAACGTTTAATATATCCACACATATTACATGTAACACAGAAAATCGACCATTGTCTATTGGGACACGGACGTCATAGTTTGGACATCATACGTATTGGTCAGAGTTTTAAATTTCAATGCGAAATTCTTTTACTACAACCAGTTTTATCAAAACACATACAGGCTTTCCAGGTAAAGGGTACTGATAAAGCGTATTCATTTGTTACGGCGACCCAATTATGATGGCCTTACCACCACAAAGTGGAATACTCTTTGCATGCTGGTAATTTCGCAGTGCAGAAAAATGTGTGGTTATGAGTTAAACCTTGTCAACTGTTTTTCAGTTATATTGGGATGGGTTGAACCAGCACTAAGTAAAAAGTGGCTGTGTCTACTAGTGTCGTCTGCTGATAACCTTTGCCAACAGTTTAGATCCAGATCAGACCCTAACAAAACGTCGGACCTGATCTTGATCCAAACTGTTTTCCACTCTGATGCCCGTTTGCACGCCCTCTTCTCCAATAATGCTTTTTGTTTACTTATACGTTTATATGACATGAAACATTTATCGCAATATTAATGACGTTGAGCGCGGAAATATAGAGTTTTGCCTGTTCCAAAAACTCTGTTATATCTGAAATAATTTAAAATATCTGGAAAAACAGCCATGTTCAGTAAAAAATGAAAATGGACAATTGACTGATAAATATAAAATATGAATACAGTCGAATCTCGAAAATTTGAAGTCCAAGGTACTGGAGATTTAATTTCAAATTATCGAAATTCGAATTATAGGAAGCTTGTGACAACAGGGACACAATAATTACAAAGGACCTCGGATAGTTTCCTATTCAATCTGCCCAAATTTTGACAGCCTGTGGCTAGCATAATGCATAACTGACAACAACTAAAGTTTTGTGCTAAAATAAAACCCTTACATTTAGTGCATCTAACAAAATAAAAATATTTTGAAAATATTGCATAATTATGCCAGGACTTTAGGATTTAGTGGGTGGGAATATTTTTTGTGACCAAATTTTATTTCACAGAAAGTCAAAGTTTCGTCGAGTATTCACCTAAATGCATGTTAATATAATGTTTGCGGCATAAACCTTGAGACGAAAGTGATGCGTTTGCATAAAATTCGGGTCGAGAAGATTTCATTGTTTCGTCTTAAGAAGTGTGCTGTCAATTACTTTTGACTATTACCTGTTATGTTTCGAGTTCGACTTGTGCACTGAGGTGTATCATATCCGTATTCTGTATAAATCATAGTCTAGATAAACACAGTTTTTAGCGTAAAATCGTAATATTTTCTTACACATCAGATTTAACCTATAATTTTGGTGCTTAACGACGGTTCTTTTGAGTACCCACAACCTAATGTTTTGGTTGAGAAATGAGACAATTAATTTCTTTGTAAGCACTCATAACTAAAGCCCTGATATATGTCATTGCAAATTGATATTTACCTACAGGTTTTTACAAAATAAGTTTCTAATAAGTTTTTTATAATAAAGTGCTTTTGAGCATTTTGACAGCGTCCCCCCCACCCCGTGACCAAACATGCCGTTTTTTATGATGTGTGAAATGTAAAACTACAACTGTATGCAAAAGGATTAGTTTAGTCACGGGGGGAAAGCACCTCAGTAAAACTTTTTCTATTTTCTATAAGTTGAATAGCAAAAACGGAGTTTTCAACCCATATTTTTCAATTGGTACTTGTTCAATGAGAAAATGGCTTTGTGGATAAGTCGAGGGTTGAACCTACTATCCTTTTCATAGAAAAAATATCATTTTATTTGAATTTTTTCTCTGGTCATTTTTATGGGCAGTCCTTCATTAAGACTTTCCGAGGTCCTTTTGTTAGCTTTTATGTCATTTCTTCGACAATCCAGGCATTCCCTTACACTTTTATAAAAACTAGTATGAACATTTGTTGATGGAGTCAAATCAGTTTCATTTTCCATCACTTCTTTGATATGGCAGTTCACTGTCATATCTTTTCTTGTTTGTTTCTGTTTTGCATCAAAAAAGTAAGTGGGTATGATCAGGAAAAACCACAATCACACACGGCAGACCAACCCACGGCACCACAAGGACGAGCCTAGGAATATAAACACATTTTAAAAGTTAAACGCCATTAAATGGATTGGGTAATAAGATTTATTTCATGCATGTTTGTAGAATAGTCAAACTACATGTAGTACCTCTCGGCACGCTGCCTCCAGCCTAATGGAATAGTACATCAGGAGGTAATAATAGTTTTTAATGTTATATGACTGAAGAGAATCCTATCTCCTGTTTATCCAAAATAGTGGGTATGATCAGGAAATACCACAATCACTAATTGCAGACAAACCTATGACACCGCTAGGAAAAGTTTTCTGTATAGTGTCTTTGAAAACTGGTCTAAACCGGGATTAAAACCAGCTCAAACTATTTTATAAAGGGTGATAAGTTTCTTAGAGCTAAAAATAGCATGATGATTATGAAAGTAGCATGCGTGGCTAGAATTTGATTATATTTGCTGTTTCATTTCCCAACAGGTAAAGTTGTCATGTTGCATTTCAAACTAAAGGGAATTTAGCATAGAGCACAATGAAAGCAAATCTATTCTGTCCTTACACACACCCTTGACCCCTGTGGTGTGGTCAAAAGGTCAAATAGATTGTCTTTTCTGAAAGCGGTAAAAGAGAAAGAAGTTTAGACCACAATGCAAATTAAATATTGACTTTACACACACCCCTGACCTAGTTGGCAATCCGAATTGAAAAAAGATGCATATTTTTGGTTTTGTTGGCATTTTTGAGTACATTTGTTAGACCACTTTTAACATAATATTTAGCATGTATACAAAGCCTTAGGGGTGGATGCCAAGTCTGAATTTGCATATGAAGGCCAAAAATTAGGTCAAAGGTCACTGAGTGCAAAAATGAGAAAATATGTACTACTGTAAAACAACTTTATATTCTTATATGTAAACATGTTTCATTTCAAGCCAAATTTTGTATGCTTATAGCTATAAGTCTGAAAAACATCGAGAAAAAGTTTTTTATAACTAAATGTTTATATGTCGACTTTAAAATGGGGTCAAAGGTCATCAAGTGCAATAATCGGAGCATTTTTACAAACTCTGTTTCTTTTTTCTCTGGTCTCACAACAAGATGTTTTTTAAACTCTAAAAAGGATAGAAGTCTTTCAGAAGGCTTAAATTAACATGTTTATTATTAAAGGAACCCCTTTCGAAGCATCCTTTTATGGATTTTACAAAGACAAACATCGTAAGTTTTGTGCAATTATGACAGAAATTCTCCCTCATTTGGGCTAAACTGAGATATATGGGCTACTTTGAGAGTTTGATGCACCTCTCAGAAAGTAAAACTATTTTCAGTTTAGGACATTTCTTGGGGCCTTAGAAACCCATAATTTAATAACTTTTCTGTGGTCATTTTTCTATAAATCACCTGTAATCAACGTTACCCTACTGACATTGAAAATAACAGTACACACAATACAAGGCTAATGTTGATTTAATTTAATAGTATAAGTGAAACAGTTTAAGCATTAACTGTTTAAACTAGACATAAAAATCAATTGCATACATCTGTGATATGTATTTCTGCTCGTCAGCATTACTTATGTTACATTTTTATACTAAATTGCAGATGACTTTACAAATAACATGTATTAGAATAAACCATGATAGATACCTGACCTGAAATATACATGATGTTGATCTTTATTCTGATTGAAAATATTCATTTTCATATATTTGAAGTTATTTATAACTTTTAAATTGCAATGAAGTGAAATCAAATATTTAAATATGCTAATTAGTATGTAATTTGTACCGGCTCCAGCATGTAATGCATAGCTGCTTACACTTCATTTTTTTTAATTTACATTGCATTGGAATTGGCAAAATATCTTTCATAATGAAATCAAAATATAACTATATTAATAATAATGGATCTTAAATTGCTGCACATATATTAACGAGGTAACGTAGGTAACAAAAGGTGCCTTACATAAATGCAAAAAGGTAGTAAATTGTTGTTAGGCTTGTATAAAATTTGGGTCTGCTCTCCCCAATTCGCTTACATATACTTATTATACTACACACAGTTTATTCTATATGAGACTTAACTTAAAAGTGTGCCATGGGTTGGTCTGCAATATGTGAATGTGGCATTTCCTGGTCTTACTCAATTACTTTTTGCAATTTGCTTGGCTCTTTTACATTCATATTGCAGTTTTCAGATTTCTACCAATGGTCTCGGACCCGATAAAAACGGACTGGTCACTTACATACAGGTTAATGTATGTTGTCGTGGCTAAACGGTGGCTGAGCTTTCAAAACTGACGTATGTTGAAGATTAAATAATCATAACTCCGTAATTTCTCTGCATATCTTCAAAAGTTTTCTTCAAAAAGCAATGGTTCGATATACTACCTTTCAGACTGTATTGTTAAACTTATTGAAAGTTTATCTGTCTTTATGAACATCAGCAAGAAAGCTAGGTACCCTTTTAGCTATTTTCGGCACTTTTAGCCGACAATCGTAAGAAATCAACACAAAAAGATGAGAAAACCTCAATTCTTTTTACTGTAGCTCATAATATTTCACCTTCGCATACCGGGTGTAACCTCTTATAATCTCGTGTATGTTCAGAATCAATTTTATTGGCTGTAGTACTTTGAAATGACACTAAAATAAAGCCTCGACAACATAACTTTGTATTTCCGTCAGTGACCAGTCCGTTTATACTGGGTCCGAGCAATGGTACATTACGATAAAAATGCAATCTACATCATGATTTAAATATTTGACTTAATATCAATAATTTACTTAAAACAGCATAGCAGTATTTCATACATCTAGTGAAAAGGCAGGAATTAAGGTAAGGGTAGTGCTGAGTGTCTTCTAGAGCAAGTATAGGTTTTTGAAGATTGCAAATATAACATCAACCAAGCTTTCGTAGTACAGAACCAGCATGGGTTATGCCCAAATATAGGATGTTACATAGATCTAGTATTAAAGAATTTCTTTGTATGCTGAATTATTTTATTTTTCACTTTTCACTGTTGACAATTACATTATAAAATTAATTTATCATTTGTCCCCATTAAAATCTTCTATGTTTTGTTGAACTAGCTTTCATATCATATTGTTATGATAATTATCTCATTATATTCTGCAGCAATTCTGATAGAAACTATTCTGCTTGTTAATTATCTTAGACTAAGGTTGGTTGAGGGAAGGTTAACTGAGCCATGTAGCAGTCGTGTAAAACATCTGAACATATTTAATGGTAACATAAACAACAAATCATTCGAATGTTAGTGATACTTTATTTTAAAGATTAGTTGACTGTTTTATTCTGAAGCATAAAACAAAAACATGACTCCCAAAATTCACTAGTATGGTTTGCATCTCTGAAACTCACAGGTCAAACTGAATGTTGAAAATGTAGTGTCAGACGCAGCTGATTTCTTTGCTTTTCTTATTCACAAGGTAGTTTGTTTTTAGTTTTGTTTATGCACTATTTGGTTTTGTTGATATTTTTGTAACCCTAGTACATGTTTTATATATGCAATATGAAAAGTGAGTTATAATCTGTTTGTTGGTTTTAAAATGTTTACTAAAATAGGCTTATTATGATAGTCTTAAATATATGCAAAACCATCGAAAATGTGAACAACATTGCTGACAACAGCTTGCAGAAAGCATTTTAAGCATAAACTTGCTCACTCTTTTACCTAAATCCTTGTAGATATTTGTGAAGACTAACACTGTTTGAGGACTGTCTTGTATATAGTGAAAAGAAAGTAGTTCTGTTTTATTTCAAGAGTAATGCCATATTAAAACTGCACAGTTCGAGTATGTTACGAGTTACAATTGCTATCTAATCTGATATATTGCACTTGTATTTATGAGCAGTAGATGTATACATTAATGTAAGTCACCTACCCTATATGCAATCAATCCCTGTCTTAGCAAATTGTCATGGTTAACAGATAGATTCTACACTAGAATAGGCGAGTTAACTACCTTAGGATCTTTTTCTGCATCAAGCAAATCAGACATGTTAAACCAATTGATTATGCTAGTAAATGTACATATTAGATAACCATTTCAGGACACATTTACTCTAAATACTAAGAACTGACCCAAACTGATGGAAAACTATGGACACAATCAAATCATCGGTGCACCAATATGGTGAATGCCTGTGTTTCAAAGAAGTCACCAGACATCTGTTTGGGGGGAATTTAATTTGGAATAAAACTTGCATTGGCATTTTACAGTTAAACAGAATAACATAAAGAAACACGTGCCAATAACCTCATAGCATTTGATCGCTATCATCATTGCAAAAAATCATAAGCAAAATATGTTTAATACTGATACTTAGAATTGAATTTATAGAAACTGAAACAATTACAATGTATAAAAAGTTGCGCTGTGAAAGACATAGATATATTTTAAAAATATCTTAAAATTAGAGGTTACCTTTAATGTCATATCTATACTGCTTCTATATATGGATGAATACGTTTACACAAGCAGTCTGATTTCAAAGAAAGGCTGCTTTTGAATCAACATCATTTCATTAATATGTGCAAATGAAAGGACACCCCTACAATTAAATGTTTAAAGTTATATGGAGGATTACCCTTAATGTCAGGGCTATTTCCATGATATACCCCACAAAAAGTTAACAATGTTTTCACTGGATCATCATTATTAGAAATGTACCTGTATATTAGCTTTATGTTATGTTTGTTACCATCTGCTAACAGGCCGATGTGAAGACCAGTGTGAGGATATATTCCTTCCAGTATATGGTATTTACCATATTCTATCATAGTTTCAACACGCCTGATGTTTTATGAAAGGAGGCTTGGTCTTTGTGTTTTCATGAAGCTATGCTTAGTATATGCAATTAGCAGGTAGTGGCCTTGTTAAAAGTGTTTTACAATTACTCATAGATGGGAACAAACACAACAAATGTGTGAAATGAGAAAAGAAATATATTTTAGTCCTATAAGCATGAGATCATGGCCAAGTCCTTCATGAAAGCTGTAGCTAGGAACATATACCTTAGAGAAATGACTCAATTTCAGATGGTAAAATGTAACGTAAGTAACAACTTAAACAAATCTTATGTTTAAAAGGATAGATAATTGCATAAAATGACGTATTCATACAAAGTATTAAGCAAAAGAAATTATTTCTTTAAAATGAAATGGTTATTCTTAGTTGTATTACATTTTAATTGATTTTATACAGTAACATACTTTACATGCCTATTATGAATATTTAACCCTGAGAAACTTAGTTAATCATTGCTTTCCAAACATGATAGACACACACCTAGCAGGATAGCAATAAAAAAATTCTTCCATTAGGGTAGAAAGGAACTTAAAATTTGAATTTTGCCCCTATATAAATAAAATATTGCTACAATTTTCACCGATTTTGCACTTAAATGACCTTTGATCCAAACACACATCATGCCTTGATGATGCTGTTTGTTTATATAGCATGGCTGTATTATCCAAAAGTGATTTTGCATTACTTTTAATCATAATTTTAGATAGCTAATTGATAAAAACGCTAAAATCTGACGTATATACAAGAATTTGCACTCAGTTGACCTTTGACCTAATTCTGGGACTTTGGGGCATTTCCAGACTTGGCATCCACCCCTATCCTTCTTAAAACACATCAAGATACACTTTGAGCATGGATGCCAAAATGTACTCAAAAATGCCAACAGAATTTTTTTTCAGGCTCTGGATGGCCAACTAACCTCTTGGATTGAGTTGAAAGGTCAGGCATTGAATTTGTGCAGATAAGTATAGGCATTTGTTTTTATTTTACTAAGAACTAAACTCGATTTTTTATGTTTTTCACAGTGATTTTCGGCGATAACTTTTTTATTACTAATTTTAGCAAACTGTGTTCGCGATGAAAGTTGTAGAGAAAAATTAGCGCCAATTTCTCCAAAAGGTCCCAAGTTTGTGGCGCAAACAAATTTTTGAGCACATAGATGAAGATTTTGCAAAACATTGTATTCAGCCAAAATTTCAAAGTTGTTTATTGACAGATAAATTTCGTAGAGGCGTGACAAAAAGGGTTCATTTCAAAAGAATATTCACAAGGGGTATATATGTTCAGCGCAAAGTGAGAATCGGTACAATTCCGGAATTGTACCTGCGCATTGTGAGAATTCCTACTTTGTCCGCCAATTCCGGAATTGTACCGGACAATTCTAGAATTGCGCAAGGGGTATTTTATCGATTTTTGCTATAACCAGGCCCTGCGCAAAGTAGGAATGGGCTGGACAAAGTGAGAATTGGGTGAACATGCATGGGAGTCCCGTTTTAACTTTGACCGTTTGCAGAGATGTTGTTTCTCATTTTCAAACTCGAATATAATCCGTCGGTAGCCACTTCAAACACATTGCATTTTGTTTGCACTGTTTGCATGTTCTGCATTACCGGGATTATCCTGTATGTGACTATGAGAGAGAGAGAGAGAGAGAGAGAGAGAGAGAGAGAGAGAGAGAGAGAGAGAGAGAGAGAGAGAGAGAGAGGGGGGTTATATTGAGTTAGGTTAATCCGGGTATCGCTTAATATGTATCAAATTCGCCAGTTTAGAGAGAGAGAGAGAGAGAGAGAGAGAGAGAGAGAGATGGACAGTTAACACTTTATTACTTAAATAAACAATCTAAATGTGAGTGATGCCCGTAAGTCCTTTATTAAACAGTTTTCCGGGCATCACTAGTTTATAGATGATGTCAGCAAAATTTTGGCTTAAAATAAAACGGCGGTCCGTGAGAAGAATCATAACAAGTTACAGCCAGAGAGAGAGAGAAAGAGAGAGAGAGAGAACTATTATGATATGAAAAACAGCATGCCCTTTTTTAAATAGCGACAACCTTTTGATGAAAACAGAAATACCATTTATCTGAGAAGTCAGTTAATAAAATAATATTTTGAGTGTTTGTCTAAGACGGACGGATGGATGTACTTGGCAGACGAAATGGTACCGAAAAGAGAAAATGGACAAGCGGCGAATCGCAGGTTAACTCGATACAAAATGTTTGCTTCATTATTTCATTTATCATCATTATATCATGCAGCGCACACAGTGCATGTCCTTGCCGGTGCAATACGCAAGTTAATGTGTGGTTTATTCGCATGTACGAGCGATAATCCTCTCTCTTAGGCCCGTGAGTTAGCTTCCAGAACACACGCACAACCCATAAAATAACCATAACTTAAAACACAATGATATCGTCACAAGAAAAATGATATCAGATTTTAAATCAAATATTACTTTGAACTCAGAGACCGAGAGGCCGTGGGTTCGAGTCTCACCGGCGTCACTGCGTTGTGGTCCTTGAGCAAGACACATTCATCCTAGCTTAGTACTGGTTCAACCCAGGAAGACCCGTCCCTGTTCAACTGAAAGATTGTTGATGAGACGTAAAGAATCAAATCAAACAAAACAAAACTTTGAATTCAACTCACTTGGATTGGTCTCTCCTGATTGTTTTTTTTAAACATGCGTAGGATTGTCCATTCATGTTTATCGTTACCCATTGCTACAGATTAACTTGTTTTTATTTGATATATGATCCGAGAGTAAACCCAGCCAGAATCCAATCGCGGGCCACTCTCGGCCCGCCAGCGAAACGCCATTCGGATGGCGTTTCGCTGACAGGCCGGTAGAGCCCCGATTTCGCGTGCATCCTGGGATAGTTTGACAGAGATTACCCAATTGAACAGAAGTTATGTGGCCGCTTTTCAATTTTATTTTTCTGACGCCCCAATTATTATGATATTGAAATGAATTTTGCCCAAATACATGAAATATGTGCCTTTCAATCGGCTAACATTAAGCGATGCTTTGAAATAATTTTCCATCGCTTCACGTTTTTTGGGTTAAAAATGTAAAAAATTAATGTTTTTAAGGAATAAGCGTTTATAGTGTGGTTCTATTTAATAAAAGTATAAGTGATTTCAAACCGATCTAGCTGACTTGAAAAGGGCCAACCACTTGAATTTGTGCTTATGACAGATTTTGTGATCAGTTTCCGCATTTACCCTAAATATTCCGATAAACATGCCTTATCATACAGTCTAAGCGCAAATTAGAATGTAATTTGATCAGGGTTTACACTGCCATTTCAATCACCATGGGGGAGTCAAAACTTATTCACCCAATTTTTAGATACAAAGTTGTTAGATTTTTTTTCTTTTATCTTATTACACTTTTCAGTAAATGCCAAAAGAATCGAATAAATAGAATCCTAGAACTCTTCAAAATAATTTTAGTAACGTTACAAATATATTGGCAATCTGTACAGCTTGCTAATTAAGCGTTTATTTTTCTTTATTGCTAATTTCGTTTTTTGAGACATGAATAAAATAATTTAGGTGTGAAAATAAAATAACTAGAACCAATGAAACGATGCTTAAGGCGTGGCATGAAGGTCACATGGTCAGTTAATCTCTCTACAGTGGGCGGAGTTTCGGTATTGTCTCCAAATGTTACCTGTTTATCGGTGTTTATTATACCAAATTTACCAAAAAAAAAAAAGACCTGTGAGGCCAAGGTCAGCCGGCACTCTGAGTTGGGCTGCTCGTGATCTTCGATGACCTTTAATATTACGTAATTTAGGCCCAAGCTTGTCATCAGCCCCATGTATGTTGGATTGATCAGGGTCTTCGTTATCCGTTTAGAGGTGTATTAGAAAACAAAACTAAATCCTGTTTAACCAAAATCGGTTTGATGCTTTCACATTTTTACTCACGAATACATGTATCGATTATCAAACTCAATTCAACATTATTATTTGCTTTTAAATCTCGAATATAGAATGTCAAATCCAACATTCAGCTTTAGAATCTGAATCCAAGTATCATTTTTTTGAATCTCGAATACCGAAAGTCAAGATCAATCCAGAATTCAAATTTTATTTGTCAAATACTCGATATTAGATATTTAAAAACTGAATGTTGGATTGAGTTTGATAATCGGTATTAAACATTCAAAAGATCTGAATGTTGGATTGAGTTTGATATTCGAAATTCAAAAACTTTGCATGTTTTCGATATAAAACATTCAAAATTTGAATTTTGGGTTGAGTTTGAAGTTCGACATTCGCTATTCAAAAAATTTAAATCTTGGATTGGGTTATATATTCGTTATTTGAAATACTGGATATTTCACATTCAAAACTTGAATGCTGAATGCCGAACATAAAAAAAAGTATTGGTTACTCAGTTTCTACCGATTTTTTGAAAAGCGATTTTTGATAAGTCAGCTCATCAGGATCCACATTTTGTTTCACATTTAAATGGGCCCTTCAGTCGACATAACACCACACGGAGACTCCAGAGAGGGGTACTCTGATTTGTTCTTCATACGTAGGCTTGGGCCCCGCATCTACCGTTCACAAAAAAAAATATCAGGAATTTCAAGCACCCCCAAAAAATATTCTTCATACCCCCAAAAAATATTCATTTTTCTGAAAACCAAAAAGAATATTGAAATTCAAAATTTTGAGACCAAAAAATGGCCCAAGCCTACGTATGTATGAAAATATCAGAGTACCCCCCCCCCCCCCCCCCCCCTGGGACGGAGACGCTCATTAGATGAACATTCCCGTGTGGACAACGTATGAAGAATCCAAACAGCGTTTTCAACGGTAATGCTCATGTTATTAAACAGGGAGGGTCCGACAGTGAGGTCATACTATGTTTTAGTACAAAGTTTGAGGTATCAGCAGATCTTACAGTTATAGAAAGTTATAACAGGTTTGGGATTTAACTTTCGTCACTGTCATAAAACGACTTGTGGAATAGTACAATGTCATCGCTCACAAATATATGTGTACTTTTTTGGCGATCGTAAACGCAGTTTTTGCATAAAAAGGTGCACATACCGGCAATGCCGTCGTTTGAACCGCGACACGAAAAAACAAAACAAAAATAACAACCAAATGAAATTAGTGTCCAGTGAAGACTCAAGCCAGAAAAGGTATCTGTCAAGTCAATTCAATTTTTGATGTCCACAGTTCATACACTAGTACGTTCGTCTCTACATAGATACATGTGAACATACATACATACATACATACATACATACATACATACATACATACATACATACATACATACATACATACATACATACATACATACATACATACATACATACATACATACATACATACATACATACATACATACATACATACATACATACATACATACGGACGGACGGACGGACGGACGGACGGACGGACGGACGGACGGACGGACGGAATATCAGTAAAATGGACGGACGGAGGATAAAACGAAAAGCACAGTGATATACAATCATAAGACGCACAGACAGACGAGCATAAGCAACGGATTGATGAACAAAGGGACGAGCAAAACACGCTGACATGCGCACATGTATGCACAATGCCGATGCGGACATTAGTATGTATGTACCCACAACATTCGGCATACATGCATCGAAGTTGGTAGTCAAACTTACCGTAAATATTAACTCTTTTCTCGTCAGTCGCATGCTTCAAAGTGAGCAGTCTGATATTTTACACAACACTTATCCTCTACATATACTTTTCGACCTCGGCATTTTGCGCAAATACAGTGAGTGCATACAGAAGATAAATAATAATGATAATAATTAGCACTGCGAGTGTGAAACAAATCAGGCTTTGCTGCAAATTTTCTTTGTTGATCATCATTTTAATAGACAAATGATTTTTCTCCTGCTATTTTGACACCGCAGCATGCAGAACTTAGTAAAGTTAGAATTTTTACTCTGTCCTCCTTCCATAATACCGTTTACCCCTCCCTCATCTCAGCTGATTAACGATAACCCTACCCTTAAAGGCGAATATGCAATTGAACTACTGTGTAAAAGTTTGGACACCTCTGTTCCATATAAATTTTACCCGCAAAACATATTACGAATATACGATTCTCACTTTGTCCCGATTCTCACTTTGCGCACGGACAATTCCGGAATTGTACCGCGCCAAGTAAGAATTCTCACTCTGTCCGCCAATTTAGGAATTCTCACTTTGCGCAGAGCGATTCCGGATTTGTCCAGATTCTCACTTTGCGCAGAACATATATACTGTTATTCAATGGCTGTGTATAGTTACATCTTGCTGTATGCATACTAAGAATGTACCGCGCATTCTTTTATTATTTACGTTATTCATTTATATTTTAATTAGTTTGCAGTTACGATTTAGGATAAAAAAGAATCAAAAGTTTTTTGACAACCGAACTCTCTATTCTCTTTTTGTTATTCAATGGCTGTGTATAGTTACATCTTGCTGTATGCATACTAAGAATGTACCGCGCATATTCAGAATCTACTTTGAGCATGATCATCTGTAAGTACAGAAGCTGGGATTTCGCATGACTTGCCATTATTCTCGTATGCACGTGCTCCTAAACGGACAGCTTCGAGATGACCCCAATAGCTTAACGCACGAGCGAATCAGGCGCGATTACCAATATATTTGAACAAGCCTAAGTGAATCGGGGCGGTGCAATACAACTTTTTGACTGACATGTTTGACTTAGTTTATTTGCGCTTTGCTTAAACTGCTCAAAGAGTGCATCTATGCACAGAGTTAATTGCAGCATTTTGGACGTTGGGGCCGTTTGGAGAAATTGGCGCTAATTTTTTTCTCTACAGCTTTTATCGCGAACATGGTTTGATAAAATTAATAAGAAAAAATTTATCGCCGAAAATCAATGTGAAAAACATAACAAATCGAGTTTAAGACATAATTGGCAGGCTTTTGTTATGCTCTGAATGATATCCAAAGTGAACTAAGGGTCTTGATAAATGGGATTTATGTTTTGTGATTTACATGTTTCTCTGAGTAAGCCTTCATCGGGGGATACAAACTCGACGAGTTCTAAGGCGGTGGTTCTGTTGTTGTTGATCCATTGTTTAATGCACTTCCCATTGTTTATGGGGTTCTGTGTTTGTCTTTGTTTGGTAATGCATTAGTTTGTGTTCTTTCTAGTTTTGCAATCATCTTGAAGAGGAAGAGAGAGCTGGTTATTTTGCTTTTATTGTTTTACGGATGTTTTGTTACTGTAAATGTCATGTAGCTCTTCCTCACGGTACCGTGGGTTGGCCTGCCGTGTGTGCTTGTGGTTTTTCCTGATCATACTCACTTACTTGATTGTCTTGTTAAAATTATGGGATTAATGCGGATGCGGCTGTTGCTTTTAACAATTTGTATGCGTTTTACCCCCTACCGGATGCTTTGACAAAATTGAGCCGTGGCTTGTGATTTCCCACAATGTGGAATTTTGACATGTGTAGACTCAGACAGACATGTGCAGCCGCCTTTTAAGCTTAGACACTCAAAATGCTGTTGGTCAGTAGCTAAATATTCATTGAATTTTCACACAACTAGCATAGGCTCTGATCAGACTGCGCGGATGCGCCGGCTTATCTGAGGCTCTGCTCGTCGCATATACCATATTGTTGGAAATCTCATGTCGCGGCCCAAGATGTAATGCTAAAGAACGCGTCAATTTACACTGCTCAAAATATTTAAAGGAACACTGCATGTTTTGCCATTGATCATAATATAAATGCACTCATAGTCTGACTCATAGCAAGCGTTACGATCATAAGGCGAATACATGTTTGACATGTGATAAGTTTGGTTACGGATCAAGGACGATGTTTCTTGATAAAAATGAAGTAAGCCTTTTTCAAAAATCTCCATGGAACGCTTTATGTAAAAATGGAATTTTGTTAAAAATATCCCTTTTTCAAAACCAAATTTTAAATTGATTTTGTTCAATCAAACACCACAACACCGTTATTTCTGTACATTCAATAGTCTTTTAATGTTGCAGAAATCATTAGGTTACGCTATTCAAAAATTCGGAAGATTCTACAGAGTTCCGGAAAAAATCGTCATTTTCAAGAAATTTAAAAATCACAAATTTTGAGCCATGAACTTGAGCAGGGGTTGTTTTGTTAAAAACTTTTTTTGATCCAATACTTTGACTCTCTTTGCAAAGATAGCGAAAGAAACTGGGGTTCTACCTTATTGTCTAGTGAAATGTATGGCTTGTCTATAGGATAGGGGTTAACATTATCACCTATGGAAAATAATCAGGTGTTCCTTTAAATATTTTTAGCAGTGTATAAGGATATATACTGCTTGCTAAGAAAAAAAATCAGGGACTGAAGTTTATCTTAATTTTAAAATTCTGAACTGTTTATCACTTGATCTGTACTATGAAAACTACCAGATGGAATAATTCATAAAATTACAAATAGTTTTATAGAAGTTGTTTATTTATGGTACCATTTTGACTGAACGCTAAACTTGACAACGCTTAAACGCATTTTTTAACATAAGTAGTATTATACCAGACAGTGTAACATGGGTTGACAATTGATGGTTTTGGTATGGTTCACACTTTCTCATGCAAAAGTATCGAAAGCAAATACTTGTCATTTTACATGTACCACGATATGGACCTAAAAGGAATACAGAAACCAGAATTGTCTACCAGCATTACCGGCATTAACCCTTAAAGCGCCAAGAAAAAATGCATCTGAAAATGTCGTCTGCTGAATTCGTCTGCTGCAAATAATTGCCTATTAATACTGAATAATTTAGTATAGAAGCAAACAGCGTGGACCCAGAACAGACAGCTCCTGTAGGAGCAGTCTGATCTGGGTCAACACTGTTTGCCATAGAGGCTTCTTAAACATTTCAGCAGACGAGAAAAGCAGACTACTTTTGTTGAGATTAGCGCATTAAGGGTTAAATGAGTTCATCACCATTCAGACCACGATTCTGGAAGCAAGATTGCATATGCGCTTTCGTAAGAGTTGTTGGAAGATATTTGATGTTGGTTATTGTACACAAAAGTAATGTACTCGAGTCATTTACAAAGTAAAAATCTTAAGTTATTCAAAACAAAATATGTGATTCAGTCGCTGTAAAGGGTTTGAAATTTATGTAAAAAGAGGTTTACTTTAAAAAATGAGACGGCTCGCAAATGTGTCCGAATTTACCTGATGTCCGAATTTACCCGAATTTACCCTAAGTGACGCCATTGTTGTGTTAAAGTGACGTTATCATGTCATGTCGCATCTCAACGTATTCGTGAACTTCTGGGATTTTTTAAAACATAAAATGCAGTATCTAATTGTGATCAAGAAAAATAATTTGTTTTTCTGTGTGGGAGGTATATAAACATCCGTCAGAGGATCACTGTTTAGCATCACGAGGTTTGTCGAGTAATGACGAACGGTCATCGCAAGGGACGGATTTTTTTTTTATCCCATCCTGATTCTTTCTACCATAATTGTCTTTTTATTTTAAAAACAGCTTCCAGAAGTCCTTGAATTCATGAATCATCAAAATGGTTATACGCTCCACCCGTAGGCTCTTCATTAGCATATCATCTTTTTTGGTAATTGCAAATAAAGACACTCATTTTTAGTTATTGCTTGTTGAGGTTCGGAAAATTTCAGGAAGATGTGATTATTAGTTCTTAAGTTATTCATTTATATTTTTTATCTTTTTCAACCTAGATGTCGGATACTCCGACAAACTGACCTTGTGGTAAGTAAAAAGCAACATTACAACTGGCTGCAGCAGTAATCTCAAGGGCTGATTAATTACTTTGATTGGCACTTGTGGATCCATGAATACACTAAGATGCAACACCATACGATGACGTCACTTAGGCTAAACATTGGCGTCACTTGACAACTATGTCGCGTGGGTTCCAATACAAGCAATGAACAGGCCTCATTGACAGTCATGGTAAGATAACATTGAACAAATAAGAATTCCTAACCCAACATTAAAACATCAGCTCTTGTACGAATATAATTTGCATGAACTTATCTCCCTATAATATGAATAGTTGTAATTTCTCTGCACTTACTTGTCGAGACTAGTATTTTCGTAACTAAAAGACAAAGGAATGGGGTTCGTATCTCAACCAGGTTGGTATGTTATATGCATTAGGTCTGAGTCCGTATGACCAACAGCCATTCATTGTCAAGGTCACGGCACAGCTATATGTGCAACATACATGTGTAGTGGCAGTGTATTTTATGCACGACAGCTAATCAATTACTGGGCATACATCCTAACTGACTTACGTGTATCAGGTTTTCATACCATAGGACACTATCTTGAAACAGTGACATCGCAAATATACGTCGATCCGACAAGAGTGACTTCATTGCATTATCGAATTACACAATTTCCTAGCTTTCATTTGATACCATCCTTTTTACCCCCTTTAACAACTTTAGCGCGGAATAACTCGTGATGCGCAAGTTCTACACGCTAAAGCGCGTGGATTATCACCTTGTACAGGCGGATAAGCCATGGTATAACTATTACTAAAATCCTTTCCAGTTCCTCACATAGGATCTAATTTGGGGCATAACCGGAACAACATAAATGACTTACGTAAAGCGTTAGCGATGTAATCCTTCCTTGAGTTTAACCCATATGACAGTTGAAACAGCTATGCTGTAAGAACCAGTTACATTTTAGTTTCATCAATGAATTACAGCCAGGGTTAACTAGGTCATATGTTTGCATTGTTAATTGATTTAAAGTATAACTTATGAAGAAATTATGCAAATTCTATTCAAATGATTTGTTGCAAAGTATAATATTAATTAGGTAACTTTATGAGACTGAGCTGAGGAATGTCGTCTAAAAACCTTAAATGATCGAAAAAGATGTCTCCGAACTGCTTAATACGGTCTATCAGTAAATGGTTATAAATTGTAATTTACATGTATAATTGGACTGACAGGCAAATATAAATACTTACAAAGCGTACAATTGACTTTCAGTTATTCAACTTGTTCGAAAAAACTGGGTCAGATATTCACGCTCAGTTATCAGCAGGTTGGGCTCGAAGGAGTCAATGTATTTTCCCAATTGTATTTTCCAATTTTTGATTTGTTTACAACATTCGCATTTATAAGTTTAAATAAATATATATATATATATATATATATATATATATATATATATATATATATATATATATATATATATATATATATATATATATATATATATATATATATATATATATATATATATATATATATATATATATATATATATATAAAACGTTTCAGACATTATACAATTGAAATTGAAAAGAAGCTTTACTGTTTTTCAGACCATTGAACACCCTAACACATTTGATATAAAGTCTGCTGGTTGCGCCTTTATTAGTTCTCATATATGATCGCCTAGTAGCCACGCGGAGATGAGAAGTATAATATTTATGACTTATTTATCTAGGAATACATTTACATGTAAGTCAACATATACGTTGGTAAGAATTGCACGAAAGTATAACAAAAGGCTAAGATGAGTCTGTGCATAAGCACAGTCATTGTTATATACTATTTAGAGATACTCTCGCATACGTTTCAAATACCAAATTACATAGTTACCGCTTACATCAATAAAGCTTATATAGTTTTAATGATTTAATAATAAAACTGTCATAATTTACTTTGATTTAACCCTTGTTTTGTCCTGAAAATATTGCCAGAATTTATGTCTGCTGCATGTTTCCAGGTGCCCAAAAGACTAGATTTGTCCATGGAAGCAAATACACACAGCGTCAAAAGTTCAGCACCACTAACTTCGGAGCTAAATGTTTCAGAGCGAGGTTATGTGATGTAATAAACCTTATAGATAAAGATAAATGCGTCATATAGGGATAAGATAGTGAAACAATTATCCTCTTGATGATGAGTTCAACATATAGGGATTTCGGAACCTGATTTCTATGGTGACTTGATGTATAAATTGAAGAAGATTGTTGTCTCTTATAATTTTTCAGCGCAGTTCATAAAAATAATTTCCCATTATAAAAAGATTGGCTATAACATTAATGTATTGCAACAGGCTGCATGCTGGGTGGGCAACCAAATCACGGTTGGCAACTTTACTTTCCTCTTTAATTGCACGCCGGTGGGTCGGACTTCAGACTCTATGATGGTTCCGACTTAAAGACTTATCCAATGATGAGATGGTAGGGGCTATGGCTGTTTGTCGGACCCACCGGGGTTTAGCTGTTGGATTTCTTTTGCTCCGGTATTCGTTTTTATTACTGTTGAGTCCTCATCTTTGCTTTATCTCCTTGCTATATCTTGATTTATATGTTTTAGGAGATGATGCATTGATAAGTTTGGGGTCTTTCATGCAAACCAAATATCTATGTGTCTTGATCCACATCTGAATTAAGGGTGAGGTTGGTGTCGTTAATCCGGTTTAAGCCCTCCAGTAAAATATTTTACTGACCGTTCCAAGGCGGTACTTATTTTGTGGATTTTTTTATGTTTTTTTCCTGTCTTGTGTTTGCTATGTCTTTGTGCGCGCGCGTCCGTTTATGTGTGCTTTGTGGTCACCTGCTGGGAAAGGGCTGACCTCTTGGCTCTCGTCTGTTGTATCTTACTATGAGTTTGTCACTTTCCCATTGGTATCCTGGGTCAGGTGTGGTACTCGAATGTATCGATTCCTGATCGTTGCAACTTTAAGTACACGAATAAATGTTGAACGTTTTGTGTGAAAAAGGCACAAATTTTGTTTCAAGAGGTTGGGAGGTTACTTCTTGAAGGTTCAAGGGTGATAGCGAGAAGTTTTGATAAGTCCTGAAAACTCATGATTTTGTAACAATGTCTGTATATCACATGTATTTTAAAATTTCATTTAAATGGTTATGCAGAGTTTCACAACGTATAATGATTTTCCATGTTCAATTAAATTTCTTCACGATAGTGACAAAAAATTAGTTTCTTATTTTGACGCCGTGTAGACAATCAACGCTGATCAGACTACTCCCACGGGAAGCAGTCTGATCTGAGACCATATTGTACGCAATATAGGCTATAATAAGAACATAAGCATATGGGAGAGCAGAGGAGAACATCGTGAATGGCGAGCTTATGGCAAACGGGTGTTTTGTGCTATTTTACTTCTACCGCGACCTCTTAGTAATTACTCTTGATTCATTTGATTCATTTACCACTACAATAACGCCTTTGAAGAGTTGTATGGAAATATACACTGAACTGAAGTTATAAGTGGCCAGCTTACATTTTTTCTGCTTGTTTAGAGAGTAAAATTCGCTCTTACAAAATTTTAATTCTACAAAAACCCCGAGACTTTGTCAAGATTCTGCAAATTATGTCTCTTAAAATGATTATTAGACCTTGCACAAAGTCCGAAAAAAGGTACTCTCAATTAAAAAAGTCTCACTTTTTAGTGTGATATAAAATGTTCCTCAGTTACGTTATTCATTTATATTTTAATTAGTTTGCAGTTACGATTTAAGATAAAAAAGAATCAAAAGTTTTGTGAAAACCGAACTCTCCATTTCTCTTATACATTGACATGAAGACAGCCACTATCAGCAGCTTTAGCTTTAATCATGCAATTTGCTAACAAACATTGCATTGCTCTATACGCTTTATTATACTTAAAGCCATTAAAAACGCAACTGGTACAAGTGTTATTTTTCATATAAATAACAGCTTGATTCACTTTGTCTTTGTACTAACAAGCGTCCCTAACGTAGGAGAACGTTTTACCAAAACTTGAGCTCAATTGCACACTTCTGCCAAAAATTTTGGTGAAAAATGACAAATTCATCAAATTTTTTGGTAACCATATTAAATCTTAAAATTTTGTTCAATTTCAGCGTGCAAGTACTGCGTTGCAATCAAACAAACAAGAAAACGGTTTAAAACACAAAATTCACTTTGCTGGAAGGACCTAAAATTTATGTTTTAAATTTCATTTTTTGTGAAATTTCCCCAAAATTTGAGAAATCACTAAAACTTCAATTAAACTGAATCAATTAAAACTTGGCATACGCAAGTTGTAAGGTAATAACCTATGGTTATCATTTATCGCAATATTTACCGTCGAAAGTGTCGCATTTTTGTTAACTTCCGGTTTTCATGTTGAAACTTTGATGACCATTTAGAAGGCCAAAACTTCAAGGCAAAAAAAATCTGTCGCGTGTGCATAGAAAGTAGAGCAATGTTGAAGTTTTCCTAAAGTTTGAATCCAAAAGAGCCATTCATAATGAAGATCTGATATCCAGATTAATAAGATGATTTTGCAGTTTTCGTGTCGAGGTTTGGGTTGTGTCCCTTTATCAAAAAATACAGCCTGGCTTATCTGGACTGCTTTATCTGCACCAAAAGAGTATTGGCTTGATATCGCGACCATAGGTTTATGCTTTTATTTTAACAGAATGATAAAATAGCATTAAATCTCGAGTAAGGTTATACTGTAAAAGTTGCGTTTTTACTGGCGTTAAGTATATTTGCAGCACAGCATTGATCTTTTCAGCGATTATTTTTTATGATTAGACGTTACTGTTATATTTAAAAAAACAACAACAATCTTTTACACATGCCGTTTAAATGACCTTTAAAGTTTCATTTTAAACTGGAAGTGGATAACGTACGCGGCCCTTAAGTCGTCACCATGACGCATTTAGGCAATTGTCCCCGGATAAGAGACACTCACTGACTAAGAATAGACTTTAGCAGATGTTAGTTTAACAATCTAGCTAGTGGATAAACTAAAGAAAATGGCTTGAAACTACCCGAAAATAACATTAAAAGACCAATTTTGCCAAGAGGGGTCTGCCTGACGACTTAAGGACCACCAAGACCTAAGGTCGTCAGTTACTAGGCCCTAAGGTCGTCAACGATACATGGTGTTTTTGTGACCCTATAAGCGCAGTATAGGGCTGAGTGGTGGCACTTATTTATTTAAATGGGTATGTGTTTGGCCTGAGAGACGCCCTTGCAGTATGAGCACCGGTGCTGGTGGTCCTATGGGCGTTCTAGGCATAAGGGGCAGTGTTGGTAGTCGTAGGCGTGTACTATATGTCTAAGTGGTGGTGGAGGTCATCTTAGGGACGCACTGATGGTCTGAGAGTCGGTGTTGATGGTCTCAGGAACATACTGGAGGTCTCGTTGGTGGTGTTGGTGGTCATATGGGCGTACTCTGAAGGTATGGGTGGACTGGCAATGTTCGCATTCCTAGACGTGTTGTCTAATTTAGTGACAGTGTAGGTGATTGAAGAGATGTATTGAAGGTCTAAGTACCTTATTGTTGGTGTAAGAAACGTGTTGAAGGTACGAATGGCGGTATTGATGGGCTTACAGACGTGTTAAAGGTCTGAATGGTAATGCTACTAATCGTTAGGGCATATTGTTGCCCTAAGTAGCGGAGTTGGTAGTCCTCGATGTGTATTAAAGCTCCAAATGGCGGTGGTGGTATGTGTGTATACTAGGTGGCCATGATTCTATGAGCACACATGAACGCCATGATCCTATGAGCACACATGAGTGAACTTTTATATATAGATCAAAGTGGTGTGGTCGGCGTATGCTTAAACAATATACCTGAGAGACAGTGTTGGTCGTGTAAATGTCTTTATTCAGGTGTTAATAGTCCTGTAGGCGTTCTGAATGTGGTTGGCATACATGAGCCACATCATGAGTAACCATGTCTTTGGGATTTGCAACCTATACTGATTTAAACTGGCATGCTCAGCTACTCAGACTTGAAATTTAGGAATTGGCAACTATGAGAATTTATTATACTATCTAGACAACGCAAACAAGAGCTTACCAGACTGTGTGCAGGCTATTATGGTGGAAATTGAAACCCCGGCACATCTAGGGCACTGCCAGGACTCATCAGAGGTTAACCCCCGGCACTTAAGCCCCGCTATATCCCCGGTATGCATTGCCCCTAAGGAGAGGGATATACGAAAGACTGGAGCACAAAACGAGTTAAAGTCGATGTTTTAGCACAGACGAAGTGAGTTGACAGGGAGAAAAATCACCCATTTTTTTGAAGCCCAAAAGTCGGCAGGTCGGACCTAAAGTCGTCCTCTCACTTTTCAACCTATTATTTCTGTTAGGGATTGTCTTATCAGTCATAGGGATGTAATTATTGCTAATCGATATCTTCTGTACATGTAAAAAAGCAAGTGTTTATGTAGAACAGATGTACAGTATAGTACCCTACCGCCCACGTTTTTGTACTTGTCGAATTCGCGTTGAAAACGCATTGAAAACGCAGGTAATACGCACTGTATTTGCAACGCGAATTCCAAATAGCCAATCGCCGCTCGTCATTGGTAATGCGTTGAACTGCAGTGAAACGCATTTACCTGTCCACCAATCGATACAGCTGATTTATCAACGCGAATCAACGTTTATCACTGCGTAGCAACGCAGATCCACATTGTAATGCATTGCTGCTTAGTCATTCATTAGAGGAAGGATTAAAGACGTTTAAACGGATTTAATAGCAAACTAAAACTTTGAGGTAAGAAATAATATTGTTTTACGCAAGATGATATAGCAAATTTCAACTTTAATATTAGATTTACCTATAACAGAGTCAACACATTTCAATATCGATTTTTCTAAATAGGCAATTTGATTGGTTAACGCACTAATGCTTACCATCTCATTTGAATATTCATGATCTTGCCTTGCGTTGATACGAGTTGATTCGCGTTTTCAACGCACTTTAAATCGTACGTGCGTACAACGCATTGAAAATGCGCACGAAACGCGAATTCGCAGTACAAATACGTGGGCGTCAGTGTAATTTCGTTTCGCCAGATCGATATCAATATGGCCTTCAGCTCTCGACAGACTCCCAATTTAGCGTACAGTTGGGTACCCCCATTTCAACGCCTACCACTCGGTAACCTTTTATACATTGGCTGTACTTTATATATCAATACACAGGGCAGATAATTTCCTTTGAAATGATGCCCTCTCTTAGAAGTTTCGATGATATGGACGGAAGAGAGCGAGGCCAAAAGAAAACTGACGACCATAGGGCTATGACGACTTTAGGGCCGCGTACGTTACCAGTTTTGAAATAAATATTGTAAGAATATGGGCTGATCAAGCTGTAATGTGTTCATTCAAACATATTCACATGAAACAAAACGCATGCAATGATTTTAGTATGTGCAGCTGATGAGTTTCAAAAATATCGCAAATGTGGAAAATGTTGTTGTTGTTTTTTTGTTTTTTTTTTAAAGCTGTCTTAAGCTAAAATTCAAATATTTGGTGTGTTTTAATTCAGCTAGACGGGTTTGTAACCACCTGTACTTCAATTCGATAAAAATGCAATTAAAACGCTTATTTTCTTCAAAAAGTTGCTTTTTGCATTATGAACCCAAAAATCGTGAAGTGATAGAAAACTCTTCCAAAGCACCGCTTAGTTTTTGTGCATTCTAATGCATATATTTGGGAACTAACATTTCAATATCATTTGCGCTTTGTCAGAAAAATGAAATTAAAAAGTGGTAAAGTATAACTTCGCTTCAGTGTATGTAATTGTTAGCTCTCTGTTAATGAGCTACATGTAGCCCAGGATATTTTGGTACTTATATAATGCGTGATAAATCTCCGTTTAACCCTTTGTAGACTTAACACTGCTATATGTGAGTCACAACGTCTTTCTTTGTTTCATCATAGAGTGTTATTGCGATTAGAGTAGTGTTGCATGAGTTAAAAAGCCTCTATGTGAGCTAAACAAGTTTTGTGTTTTAACAATGACAGAATCCAGGACGAAGATTTGGCGAAAGTAATATGGATTAAACCCAACATGGCTAAGGCTTCTTTCCGTTCTAATGCATCCTTGGTATCCCAGGTGTAACCCATTCCGTTAAACTGCATTCATTACTGCTGGATTGCATCACGCCTGGGTTACCGAGGTTGGTCCTAAGGTGGTGGTTCTGTTGATGTTGATTTATTCTTCAATGCCCTTCAACTGTCTGTAGGGGATTCTGTGTTTGGTCTTTCTTTTGTTATACATTCCCTAATGCCCTTTCTAGTTTTGCAATCATCTTATCGAGGATCAAAGAGAGTTGGTTGTTTTTAAATTACTTTGTCTTCCTGATGCATTTTGACTGATATTTTTTCTGAGACACTTCCTCGCGGTGACATGGGTTGGTCTCCAGGGGACATACTAAAAAGCTGAAAAACCTGCTGAATTCAGCGAGTTGCGGATCAGCTGATGTATACTAAAAAGCTGAACTGCTGAATTGCTGAATATTAGTTTATTGGTGTGTTTTGGTCTAAATATTGGTCTTGTTGATACATTAGTTAAATGTTATATTTGATTATTGATAAATAGGGTGTTTTACGACCTAGCAGATACTACTACTGTCATATCGAGTTCTGTGCAAATGACCAGAATAGAGGCAATGTACTGCTGAATTATAGCTTAGTTTAGTTTGGGTACAATACCGAATGCACATTTTTAAAAGTATTTGCAAATAATATATGGAATTTTAGTACTTATCGCATATGCGCAAAAGCCTCTTATAAACGATCATGCTTACGTATCCTGCTGAACTAGAGGTCTGAAAGTTGGTCCGGGCCATTATGTACGTCCATACTCTGTGTACACGAACAGCGAAGGCTCTGACTAGTCTGGGCATTTGCACAGGCTAAACCAATAATATATGGGCCAGCACATACGCATTTAGTACTTATCGCATATGCGCAAAAGCCTCTTATAAACGACCATGTTACTTTGGCAAATGTTTCTGACCATTTTGATTCTCCTGGACATTCTGATCAAGATTTTTCCTTTATGCTTATTGACAAAGTTTCAAACA
The DNA here is from genome assembly GCA_964019695.1 of Loripinus fragilis. Taxonomy (NCBI): domain Eukaryota; kingdom Metazoa; phylum Mollusca; class Bivalvia; order Lucinida; family Lucinidae; genus Loripinus; species Loripinus fragilis. The sequence continues at coordinate 22,916,301 of OZ026518.1, forward strand.
ACTTGAAAAAGGCTTTTAAAGGAAACTACTTGGATGCATGTTTTAGGTACAATTTCTCCAAAAGGAATGCATTCCAAAGTTCTAATTTAACTAAGTATCTGCTGGTTGTGACTATTGTTGTCTGCTAATCACCTTGTTAAATGCTTGGACCTAAATCTGCCAAACAAAACATTGGGCCTGATCTGAATCCAAACCGGTTTTTTTTGTGTTTTTGTTTTGCGGCTGAAATTTCATGTTACAAACATGTCTGCAAACAACAACACATAACTCTTAGAAACTACAAAAAATAGTGTTTTCTGTCACATTTTGTTGTCACAGTATGGAACCTGATCAGACTGCTCCCTGTTTACAAAAAGAATCAAAATTGGATTTAGCGATTATGTTTAGAGGGATAGTTTATTCAACTTTTAGTTACACATACTTATGTGTTGCATACATAATATTAAAATACAAAGACATATTGTTTCGATGTGTTTCCTATTCATTTGCTAGTGCTTACAAGATTCAAAAATCCCCCAAAAAAAGATAGGCGATGCACAAACGGAGTCCAGCAAAGGATAAAAATCAAAACTTAAAAAGTTTTGAACACGTATTTAGATTAATTTTAACCCAATTTATCCCAGAACTGTTGCGTTAGATAGTTGAGAAGATAGACACGCGTTATCAATTAAAAATCACTCGTGCCGTTCGCACCTCCTTTAACCCACAGACTTCCGAAAGTTGTTTATTAATCGATCAGGTATCGCGGCATGCGCCGATAATCAGTAGCAAGTCTTCAGTTAATCTCTTTATCGACACGCGTTCGATAATTGAGAAAATGACATGAATATTCAAAATGACAGCACTGTAGATACCGTTTGCAAGTTTGTATATTTGGTTTAAATGGAAAACCCTCGGCAGGAAAATGATGAAAATGTGCCCCATGCATTCGGATAATAAGTATTAATTTTTGTTAAGATGTGTATATCTAGTTTCATGTGAAAATGGTGTCGGCCGCAATATGTCATTTGCAGAGGCGCTTCGCGCTATGATCCGTACATTTAATGTATAGTTGATCCTGTACTATCTGAAGGCTCGGGCGAGACTGCGCACATGCTCAGACTCGTTCGAACGTGTTGCTGATATCTATGTGACAGGTACCAAAATCACATCAATGTAAACTCTGATAATCAGTTGTATGATGCAGCATCGTTATTCATATGTACTACACTGTTTCTGCCACGTATAGGTAAATATGTTGTATCATCGTGGGCATTTATTGCCTTTTGGAAGTTTCAACCTACCTACCTACCTACCTACCTACCTACCTACCTACGTAAGATGCATCTTAAGTTGTATACGCATAAAAACAGAATCCTGCGTTTTTGCAGTATGTGCGTATTCCCTATAAAATTCATGTTTAAAAACTTATGTTTAAAAATGTTAAAATAAGACATGTAAAGAGGACAGATGCAGATGAGATGGCTCAAACGAGTCGACTTATCTGAATCTACTTTCTTTATCCCCTATCCCATGGTGCGTGTGAATATCTAATGCCCAGGTCACACATTCACGGATCACCTCGCCGGTTCCACTACGGATCAAACCCCACGGATGACCGCGGAAATGACAATTTCCGTAGTCCGATACGGATGCACAACGCAAGTACTACTACGTATGAGTATATTATCACCTCCTGGTGTACTATTCCATAAGGCCGAAGGCAGCGTGCCGAGAGGTACCACATGTAGTTTGACTATGCTACAAACATGCATGAAATAAATCTTATTACCCAATCCATTTTATGACGTTTAACTTTTAAAATGTGTTTATATTCCTAGGCTCTTCCTCGCGGTGCCGTGGGTTGGTCTGCCGTGTGTGATTGTAGTATTCCCTGGTCATACTCACTTACCTTTTTCTGTTTAAGCCTTTAAAAAATCAGGTTCTTTCTATTTTAGAAGAATCGGTTGGACTTATACAGAAAAACTTTGAAAGTTCAAACTTCAATATTTCTAAATACTCAAGAATTCGAAATAATTTTGGTACACACTGAATGCAGCGAATTGGACCTATTCATGGTCTATTTTAATTATTGTCTATAATGAAATTATCGAGAAGGCATTTCTTTTTTTCGCACCCAAAACGGGTGCGAAAAAAAGAAAAGTCTTCTCGTGAATATGTTTGATAGGGGAAACTGAAAATAATCATTTTGGGGGGTTAAAAACCTTTATGTCTACCTCCCTGTAATTCGAACCACTGTAAAACCTACAAAACCTCTAGTCCCGAGCACTTTGAATTTTCGAGAACTTACTGTATGTTTACGGGAGTCCACTGGTGACAGGTTGTCCACTGTATTGGATGACCACTTCGATCTGGCCTTGAGTCATAAAAAGTTTTTACATGATTAAGGCAACTGAGCATGAAATTTCTAGTGTACATATAATAATTAAATGTCCGGCGCCAAAAAGTTGTATTGAACCTGCTACATGTATCAAAAGTTAAAATGTGCTTATAAACGTAAAAATGTCAACAAATGTTGGCATTATGACTTTTATGAACAAGGTACATGTAAAGCATATACATATATTCGGGTACATGCTATGTACGCACAACTGTGCGAGCATGAGTGTGTCTGTATTTGCAATCAAAGAGCATCTTTAATGGCGACCATGTTCACATTGACCCCTCGTCTTCTGTGGTAGTTGAGCAAAATTGACGGCACTGGAAACACGAGCGCTATTAAAGTCACCTTTTTGTTTCTCACTGCATACCACTGACAAAATTAATAATCAAGCTGCGCTGTTTTTGTATAAAATATCTATCTATCTATCTATCTATCTATCTGTCTGTCTGTCTGTCTGTCTGTCCGTCCGTCCGTCCGTCCGTCCGTCCGTCCGTCCGTCCGTCCGTCCATCCATCCATCCATCCATCCATCCATCCATCCATCCATCCATCCATCCATCCATCCATCCATCCATCCATCCATCCATCCATCCATCCATCCATCCATCCATCCATCCATCCATCCATCCATCTATCTATCTATCTATCTATCTATCTATCTATCTATCTATCTATCTATCTATCTATCTATCTATCTATCTATCTATCTATCTATCTATCTATCTATCTATCTATCTATCTATCTATCTATCTATCTATCTATTGCTCCTTGTAACTATCTATCTTTTGCTCCTTGTTAAACGACACATATATGTACGTCTTTTCTTGGTATCATTGTATGTTTATTTGCCGATGTAGGCTAGAAACATCGTATTAATATGGTTAATGCTGAATAAAGGTATTTGTGTTTGTATTTGCTTAGTTGAGTTTAGCATGAAAAAGTGTAACTATCTCGGGGCCTGACTGCATTTTGCTCAATTTTGCTTTACAGTACAATAATGGCATTGCCTTTCTGATAGAAAACATTGCACTAATTTTTAGTTTATTCACCCAGTCTAGACTGCTGATTAAACTTCCTTTATTTTCAATTTGTAATATTATATTTTTTGTGCTAATGGTTTCAATAGAATCGCTGAATATCCTATTTTCACTAATTAATTAAAATGATAATCAAGCGTTATAAATGTGGAATATTACATGGATATCATTTAGGCCAAACTTTGAGTAAACGAATTGCTAGTTTTAAAAAAGTAAAACGCTAAAATGTTAAGGATAGGAGTGCTCTTCATTTTCAAAACCTTACCACATTCCCTCTGCGTATGCGTACCAAATACACCAAAAAGTGTAACGTTTGCCATTGGAAAGATGAAACTGGTGTCTTTCAGTTTGTTTTAGATGCTTCCCCCCCCCTAGACCCAAAATGCCCTTAACATATGTTATAAATGTTTATAGCGACATGTCATTGTCCAAAGGGCATCTTGGGTCTAGGGGGGAAAGCATCTAAGAATAAACTGAAAGACACCAGTTTCATTTTTCCAATGACAAGCGTCACAATTTTAGGTGTATTTCGTACGCATGCGCAGAAGGAATACGGTAAGGTTTTCGAAATGAAGAGCATTCCTATCCTTAACATTTTAGCACTTTTACTTTTTTAAAACTAGCAATGCATTTACTCAAAGTCTGGTCTAAACGGCACCCGGTATAAAGACGTAAATGAGGGGTGGGAGTAGAAAGTGCACGTTTTCACGGTATTGTAAATGGTGAGTCGCTTTGAAACATATTATGTTGCTAACTATGCATATTCTACTGCCAAACTACACCAATTTTAAAAACATTAGGGCAATTTGAAAATTTGGTGTTTGTAATCATACCAACTAGGAAAATATAAGCCATTTCGCTAGAACTTCTTTTCACAAGATATAGATGACATTCACGAAATGATATTCCATAAATTTTAAATTTGATAAAACCTAAACTTTTAAAATGCGAAATCAATATTCAAATATATCGTAAAATCAAAGTTCACACTTTTCTTCTTTTTAGAATGTATCTTTCTATGACATTTCATTTATGCTTATCATTTTATAGTCAAGCATTTTTGAATAAAATGGTGGTGGTTCTGTTATGGTGTGGGCAGGTGTGGCCTTACATCATAAAACTAACATTGTCTTCATAAATGGGTACTTAACAGCATCTTGCTATCAACATAACGTGCTGGATACGGAGGTCATTCCACTGTTGAAAAACCACAGAGAAATGCAGTTGCTGTATGCTGGTGCTCCAGCCCATCGTGCAAGGGTCACAACTGCATGTCTAAATGCAAACAACGTAAATGTCGTCGACTTTCCATCCAAATCACAGACTTAAACGTAATTGAAAACATTTGTGATGAGCTAAACCACCGTGTTAGTAGAACACGTGGCTATTCCGACCACACTGAATCAACTGACAGCTAACATCCTCTACGAGTGGAACAACCTCCCTCGGAATTACGTTCAGCGTTATGTGACGTCAATGAGACGCCGTTGTCTTGCTGTAGTGAACCATGTGGTGGGACATACCCGCTACTAAGTTTACATTGACATGGGCTCCGCTGCTAGATTTGACTTAAGTATATTGTGATATTTACTTTGTTTTGTGATATACTCGATCGAGTTTGGTCTCTTCTAAAGTATTGGAAAATGTGAACTTTGATTTTACCATAAATTTGAATTTTGCGTCCGCATTTTTTAATTTTTTATCTTATTCGAGATAAAATACATGCAATTTTATAACCCAGATGTTCTTTATATTTGTTGAAAATTTGAAAATGATCTGACAAGTATTAACGGAGATATGAGCCCATTTATATGTGCACACTTATAAGTGTTGTTAAGTGTACATGTAATTTCTGGTTATCTCTCACTAACGTTTTGCTTGTATCTTTATATTCCATCGTTTTTAATTTTGTAAATAATTTATATTTTACTAACCTGTTGGCAATATTTTCAAGGAATCAGTCAAATTAATTATCCAAGAAATAATTTTGAAGAGAATGGAAATGCAATTTCACAGTCAGACGATGATTTATATGTTCAGACAAACAAGACAATTAAGCGTAAAATTGAACATTTATTTTAATATTTGTTTAGGTTGTCAAAAGAACCGTCTCTCCGAGAAGCTACTTTTAGTACCCACAACACATTTTTTGGTTGATAAATAAGAAAATTAAAGTTTTTATTACGCACTCTTATCTAGGGGTATGCTGATCATTTAGTATGTTATTATGCTTCTGTCAGGATTTGCTGAACAAGATAAAAATAATGTTACAGAAATGATTAAAATCAGTTATGTTCAGTTTTCAAAGAAAAAAGTTTTAAATCCGTTCTTTGTACCAGCTTCTTGGGCCTCTTATAATAGATTGGAAACTGGTTATTTCGTTGGTATTAATCTTAAGCTGGTTCCCTAGGGATCACTGCAGACATAAGTTTAAGTCAATATTAATGGGCCTCGGCGTGAGAAAACCTGTCTTCGGTGTTTGCGAACAACAAAGGCGCAGACCAGCCTGCGCATCCGCGCAGACTGATCAGCGCCTTTGTCATTCGCTTATTGTAAAGAATTATATTCAGACTTGAAACAAGCAAAATTTCAATTTTCTAGCTAGTCTCTGTAGCTGAGCAGGCTGGTTTGAGTCACGCTTTCTCAGAAACCCCGAAGACAGGTTTTCTCGCGTCGCGGCCCATTTCAAGGCTACTTTAGGGAAAGAGAGGAGACTATCAGGAGCCCTTTCCCAATGAAGACGCAAATTAAGTAAACTATTATTATGTTTTCGCTGTATATATAGTGCGTCCACCTAATAGAGACTGGGCGTGTCAGACAGAGCGCTGTCATACAGTGTCAAATAAGACTAGTCTACAGTAAATCGGGTGTAATAAATAGCCTATGTACGCTTTACTCCTGCAACCAAGTGAAGCGCAGAAGACAAGGGTGACAAACTTTATACGTTAGCATGTCTGGTAAACGTGTATCTTTAGTATGCTGCTGAGGACATGCTGCATTTCATTTTCCGAGATGGATATGTTGTGAAAGTTTTTGGGAGGGTAGGTTTGCACTTTTCTTCGAAGTCTGTCTGTATAGCAAATTAAGCCTGATACAACAATAATAAATCACCAATTAGAATTAAGCGGGACAAGGGTTAAGTATCTTGATCACGAGAAAAGGGCATACAAACATGAGATTTGTTCTTATCGCATATCCGAAAAAGTCTCTTATAATCGCTCATTCTGGCATGTACAGAGAGACTAGATGTCTCAAAGTTGTTCGGAGTCTTCTTCAACTTGCATACTTTGTTTATGCGAGAAGGGAAAGCCCTGTCGAGGTCATGCGTACATGCATGCTCGTAGGAGCATTCGGCATACGCGGGTGTTATAAGAACCATCATCTCGTGAGCTGACCAATTTTTCATTGCAGACCATTATTTTATTTTCTTATTCAGTATTATAATTTGAATAGTTAAAATTTCGAAACATTGTCAGAGTGCATATACTAGTCAGTCTCCTTGTTATCCAAATTAATTCGAGATGCCTTTTTCTCACAATGGGCTCAAAAATACAACAGGTATATACAGGTATACAGCTGTAAAGCGTTTCACAAGTGAATAAATACACTCTGTCTTACCGATTTTTAAATGGAAATATCCACGGGTGTGTCTTTGCTAAGAACCACCCAGTCTCTCTTAACTGGTCGGATTACCAATAATGACATGACCACAAGCAAATATTGTGTGTTCTGGGGCAAATTTCATCAATAAAGTTCGTACGATATATCTTAAATTGTGCGTACCTTGTTTTCTGAGAAGTGCGTACGTCAGTTTCATCAAAACATCTTTAATTGTTCGCAAGAACAAAGACTTGCGTTTCACAAAAAAAGTCGTATTTTTAACTTTGCCTAACTCTAGTCTCCAAATATTATGCGATTGGTCACGTGCGGACTTTATATAGCCGTGTAAAGTGGTTTAACACAGAGTGAAAAATACGTAGGTATGTGAATACAGTTTTAAAGAATAAGCATGTGCAAATCCGAACGAAGGCTGCGGGTCCGGACCCACATCCCCTTGGAAAATCACAAGTTCTATAGGTTTCCATAGAAATTTGCAAGTGGACCACCTGGAAAATGCTGGATACCCCTCCCAGAACCTTGCAAACATGAAGTTTTCTGGACAAAATTCCTGGCTTAATAGTGCTGCAGCAGAGGTCACCAAAAGTGACATGTACCCATACCGGAGGGGTAACAAGTAGCATCATACATCATTTTAAAGCTTAGAGTGTGCTGAGTTAAGAACTGAATGATGCCACTTTCAGAATTTTGTGCAAAAAAATTATGGCCCTTTAAACATGGGTACCGTCATCATAGCTCAGAAAGGAATGATGATTTCTTTTTATGACAGGAAGAATACATACTGTATAAAATTCATGTTATAAGGTTGTATATGATCTAATCGTTAATTTTAATTTTGTTTGCATTTGATAAGCTACTTACGCACATTGACAACTATTATTAAAAGGTCATTGAGTGCAAAAAACGCGAAAACCAATGATTTTTACAACTAGTCACGTATATTGCATTTGATCTAAATGTACATTTTTAAATCATAAAAAGGAGTTTTTCCTTGCAATATCAAGTAAATATAAATGCATTTAATGTAGCAATTTATCCAATTATAATGCCCCCCAACAGTTTATAGCAGTTATAATACAACTCTGAAGGGAATGCAAACGTGCATAAATGTACTTGTTCAAATTTATACGTCTGCATATTTTGATATGGGTTTATTTACGAAAGCTTTAGAAATCACTTGGGCTAAACCTATATACATGAAATATATCTTTCTATGTGAAGGTGGAATGCACCTTCTCATAACAGGTTTTGCTAGCATTGGATACCTTCATGGTAAGGCGAGACTCGGATAACTGTCATTTGAATTTGAGTTTGTCTGCAGTTTGTGCTTGTGCTATTTCCTGGTCATACTCGCTTACTTTTTTGATGTCTCTGCTGTTGACAGTGTAAAACAAAAGTTGTCTGGAAAAGAGTGTGACAAAGCTTTACGAGCTTTGTCATGAGTCAGTTATCATGCCTTGCCTCTTCCTCACCTTGCTGTTGGGGTGATTGTGGCAGTTCCTGGTCGTACTCACTTACTTTTTAAACTAACATTTTCTATACAGTTCTTGAAAGTGGTGCTGCAAGAACACTAGAACTTTCTCTGATGATGTCCAGTATCATTTGCATGAGTTCTAAGAGGAATCCTGACTATGAATCAGACACAGAAAAGAGCATATAACTGTAATTAACCAATGCTATCTGGTCGATTTTGTGAAGGTGTACATATTAACCTGCTATCAGAGTTCAGGTAAAGGGAATATCTATTTCTCCAACATTATTAATATTTTTGGAATGACTCTTGGAGATAGTATTGCTTACTTTTAAACTATTCCTCTCCCCAACTAGGCTTTGTCTTTGAGATGTGCATCAGTTTGCAAAGGCGAAACTATTCCCTCTGATGTTTACAAGCAACATATATGCATATCATATCAAATCCTTCAAATGCAGTACATTCCTGAAGAGTTTATTAATGGTTTCCATGAAGACTAATGTACTATAAAAATGTCAGAGGACAAGTTCTATTCTGCCTGGATTAACTGTGTGGTCTAAGCAGCAGAGTACAAAGTTTTAATAGGATCTAAAGGAATCACGGGACTAACCTTAAAAGGCAATTCATTGACTAGGTCACGTGGTTCCTGAGCCAAGCCTGTGACCGCAAAGTACTCAATGATGTTCCACAAATATGTATGTCGAAGTGCATGTACATGTACAGGTAAACCAAACCAGAGTTGACCTTCACATCATTCTGATACAAAAGCACTAATATGATTCTGTTGTAAAAATAATTTAGATGTTTGACAGTCGATTCATTGATCCCCATTTGACCCCACAGAGGCCACGCTTCACACTTCAAACGGATTTTGCAACATGCGTTATATCATCCAGGCTTGCTTGGTGCCTTAGACACAGGAAGTGAGAAAATAATTCATGAAGGAAGGATTTATAAAGCTTGATGGACAAGACAAACCTCAGAAGATGTTCTAAGAACCCAAGCAAAAGGGTCAACAATAAGACACTGGCAGACCCGCCAAAGATACAGCAGTGTAGTCAGGAATGATTAGGTGATGCGTCTGTGTTTGTAAGCAGCTTGCTCTTTCAGGGAGGTATCTTGTCTTTTGAGAATGCACAAGGAGTCTTAAAATATTTTCAAAAACTATGGCTAGAATCAATGACCAGATTTCACCCATTTACTCAAAAGCATATCTGAAGGCAAAGTAGCATTATGCATTATCTTTGATGCTACAGCTTTGATACAGATGCTACCAATACTGTCTAAAACGGTTAAAGTAACATCTGTAGCCATAGTTGAACAGTTCCGTGTCTACATACTTTAGGCCAGTTGCATCTTTTAGTCCGTTTCACAGATCCACATTGTATTGGACATGTATAGGGAGAATAGTGTGAATACGCTTGTATGCCAAAAAAGAGGCAACACCACAATAAGACATAAAATGTTTCTACAAGCAGATATGAAAGTACTCAAAGAATAGAGAAAATTATTATCCGGAGGCAAAACTAAGGACAACCTTGTAGCTTATTACACCAACACCGATAAAAGCCAGTTGTCAGAAAAGAAAAATACATTCTTCATCAGTGGTGGATTGAAAGACAGAGCCATCAAAGCGACCAAAGATGAGCATATGGACATCTAAGAGCTATGAGAGAAAGCAAACACAAGGCCGTATACATGCCTCAGTTGCTGCAAAATGTCCCGGTACAGATTTTCTTTTTCTTATTGTAACTTCCTCATCATAGATAAAAAAGAGGCTACATCAGAACAACACACAAGACTGATCATAAAATACTGTCTGGCTGGATGGGATATAGGCAGTGCTTTCTTTGGGGTTGGTAAGAAATCTGTTTTCTAACGCATGATTCAAGGTACACTGAAATTTTAGGGACTGAAATATCTTGGTCATGGGCCTTTATTTAACTGTCAAAACTTGCACTCAGTCTGTTGGAGCAATATATGAAAAACTAGACACTACATCCCTAAACGAGGTAAGCTTAGCAAAGGCAGCAACAAAAGTCCTATTGACAAATAACAGTTTCCATTTGCATATTCTACATTCTACCCGCCCACCCAACAAAATGAATATGGATAAAAGATAGTTGAATACAATAATGACACACTTACTGTATGCGCCCTACGATGATGGACCGTTCAACAGCTGTCCCAAACCTTTTAAATGACCTTACATGCAATTGCGAGAACAGTATCTGTGACGATAACTGTACATCATAGCATATGTTTTCACAATGAACAACTATGTGCACTAACCTAACAACCTAACCTATAAACGCAAAATAGCAGCTCCATGAAAACACATTTTTGTACATTATCGATGCAAAACACAAGTGATTCCGAATAGAGAATGCCATGTTCTTTAACATCACTCTTTGACAGAGGGAAGGATAAATACACTACACCTTTATTGCGAAGCATTTTAGACCTGTCTTTGTTGAATAACTCATTTTCATGGTCTTAAGAAATTCCACTTTGTTTTAAACAAGTAATGGTGTCTCACATGCATGCTAGTCATTTAAGAGTATGGCAGACACAGCTGAGCAATATAGCTTCATCCTGTTTTGATATTGATAAAACGTTATACTAAACCAACATGACATTAGTTCTGAGGGAACGCTGTGTCACACCTGCTCGAGTAAAGTCATATATATATATGTCTGTCACAGTCAAAATACTGGAACGTAAACAGTAGGTCAATGTCACAAAGCAAGGTTATAGAGAATGCGAGGACAATTACTATACAGCAGTGATTGTGTTACCTGCGCATCCTGCATCTTTTGCGCATCATTTTATCTCTGGGATGCAAAATTTTTATTTCGGCGAGTCCGAGGATGCAATAGTATTGCAGACTTGTCATGTAAATAAATATTCTGGATTCATAAGTTTGTAGTTGGACTTTTTGATATGGGAAACAGTGAATCCTAGGACCCATAAGCCAAAAATTGTAAATGAATCTCTGCATACAAGGTTTGACACTCTCAACTATCACTGCTGTAGAGAACTCACTTTAATTGTAAATTTTTACGGACTGACGTCGATTTATATCAAAGTTACTGGAGCGTAAAAAGTAGGCCAAGGTCAGCAGGCCCCACTGTATACTCAAAGAATATGTAGAGGACAGTCACTATGCAATGTTTAATAACAGTTATCTTTGCTGCAGAGAAATTCACTTTAATGTAATTTGTTGACGGACGGATGACTGACGCGAATTTGAACTCCTATGAAACACCCTATATATGTCTTGTTTAAAAAAGCGACACCCTTGCTACAAGCAAGTGTGACAAAAATTATAAAATAGTATAGATTAAATATTAACAATTTCTAACAGTAAAAATCCTTACAAAATTGAACAGAATTACATGCAGTTGCATCCAGATTAATGTTATGTCAATGTCATAGGTTTTCGTGACTTTTGTACTCAATGACCTCATAAAATGTTGAAAACCGGACTGGATATTGTCATTCAATATTTAACATTCTGCTCGTTTCATCGAATAGAGCAGAATATTTGTCTAGTCAGTACTAGCATTAACAAAGGTTGTGCAGTATATTATTACTCAGTCACGCACGGACTGAGAATAAACAGGTTATACATTTGCAAAGAAGTGTCGTGTAAAATCAGTTCTAAGGCGGCTTCACAGACGTGAGCAACACACAAAAAGCGAAGGACGTTGGTCTATATTTCTGGAGTAAGAAGATAACATGGCATCGACCTAGGGTATTAACAGCAGACAGAACGAGATGAACACGCTGGTTTCTACAGAATCAAAAAGATAAGTGACACTCAAAAACTTATTTTGTGAATTTTAGGTAGCAAAAGTGAGTCTGTCGCATCTGCAGATTATAACTCAAAATGTAAATGCGTTCAATGTGTAGAAGATGGCATGTTCAAAAACTAGATGATTGTGACAGAAATCTAAACCATTATTAAACGGTATATGACGAATTTAGCGAAAGGTACATTTTTATCTGAAACGCCTTTAAGCGGAGAATGTTGTATACTGTAGAGCAAATAAAAATAACGCAACACACTACATATATATTATGAAAGAATATACCAGGGATAACACAATCATATTGTCATACTTTCAAACACGTTCATGTATATAGATGTCAAGAGCAGGCTATAAAAGTTTATCTGAAACGCTCAAAAGCGGAGTATGGTGTATAATATAGAGCAAATAAAAAATAACGCAACACACTACATACGCATTATGAAAGAATATACCAAGGATATCACGGTCATAGTTTCAAACATGTTCACGTATATAGACGTCAAGAGCAGGCTATACATGTTTATCTGAAACGCTCAAATGCGGAGAATGTTGTAAAATATAGAGCAAATAAAAAAATAACGCAACACACTACATACACATTATGAAATAATATACCAGGGATATCACGATCATAGTTTCAAACACAGTCACTAATATAGGCGTCAAGAGCAGGCTATACATCCTCATGAATTGGGTGGCATTTCCTGGTTTTGCAAAGAAGATAAATTAAAAATAATAATAATAATAATAATAGTTATAATAATAATAATAAAATAAAATTGTTAAGTCAAGGATGGAATCAATCACAGTTTTACATATAACGTTCTTACATTTCAGTTTCTAATATTTGGAACAACGACAGGTTATTAGAACCCACATTGGCTAGAAAGTAGTTGACGATTATTTTCATCTGGAGGTCGCCAGTGATGAGGAGGATCAGAAACATTGGCATTGGAAATTTGAAAGTCCATATTTAAAGCACAGTGTAAAGATAAGTACAGACAGCAGTTTTTCTTGTTTTCATCAGACAGACATTTCAGATATAAAGATTTTTTTAAGATGCGAATCTTGGCGCTATACATAGGTTGGTAGTACAGATCAGTTAGATCACGAGAGACGATAACAAAGGTGGGTGGATTTGCAGAGAGTAAGTACAGATGAATCCCCATGAAATAGGCTAAATATTAAATATAAACAGATGCATGGTCATATTAGTACTTTACGCTGGTTATAGAAGAGGATTACACTTTATCTATCTATTTGCTGTACTGATCGCGACAAATACTGTTGTTGTTTTTTTGCCAGAGAGTGTTTATCTTACAAAAAAGATGGAAATTTATGCCATGTAAAGAGGTCTTACACTAATAAGACAACCAAGAGATCCACTCATTACTATCTTAGAAATGTATTCTTAAAATTGAAACGTAGCCTCGTGCTATTAATACTCTACTGTAAAAATAACAAGGCACAAAGCATATATTAGTACTGGATTGTAATAGCATAAGCAATAATTTGCATAAATCTAAGTTTAAATTACAAAAAAAGTTGCAAGATAACATGACAACAACTTCAAAATGATATTTCAGGAGCTAATTTGAAAATGGTGAGGCTTATATTAATTACATGGATAAAGCTCAATCAAATAGAACGGTTCCAGTTTTCTCATGGTCAGACGCAGGTAAGGAAGCATTTTACATACAGAATTCTTTACTAGAATTGACGAACATTGGTCAAATATTGTGGAAAGTTTTAACAGTGATGTTATTATTGTGGTAAACGGTCAACGAATAACTGCATTTGTAAATGACTGTTTATGTGGAATCAAAGCTATATCGCAGCATGTATTTAAATTTTGCTCATAGGCAGCCCTTATTCCAGATATTGATTTTTTCTTTATTTAATGAAATTTGGATTTCTTCTGTTTGAAGAAAATTATCAATTGAACCGTTTGTGCATGTTAAATGATTCACACATTTCTTCTGCTTGAAAATGGGTAGGTTTATGTTTGCTGAAAGACGGAGAAAATGTAAAAGATAATCAAAGAAAGGAGATTTCAATTAGAAACATAAAGTTATCAGAGTGTACGAGCAGAAATCGCTGCATCTACAGTAGAATGGATGTTAGAGACATGTCAGTTAAAGGTACGCTTGTTAGAATAAATATGAGTCATTCACCTTTGAAAAGGGGTCAGTTGTTTTAAAGGCATAGTCGTTTAAAGCTAACGTCAGAGTATTGAAAGAGAATACTGCATTCGATTCTGAATTATTTGCAAACGAAAAACGGTGATGCTTATGTTGGCTATGCAGATATGGACAATGTTATAAGTAGTGAGACAAAATTAAAAAATCCAAATACACCTGCAGTGTAATTGATTTTCCCAGAAGTGGAATTTCAAAGGTTATTTCCCAAGGTAAGAATATATATATCATAGGAGCAGTAGATTTATGTGGGAAGAGCAAACTTTCCTCATAAGAGAGTTCTAAAAATCGGTTGATGACTAGGTCACATGTCATTTCCCCAGCAGAGGAAACAAGAAGTTCCCCAGAAGTGGAAAAAGGTATTTATCTGGTATAAGGTAATTTTGAGATTGCCCAGGAGGTGGAAACGATTTTCCCAGAAGTGAGAAAAGTATTTACCTGGTAGAACGTTATTTTCAAAGGTAAGAATATATATCATAGGAGCTGTAGATTTATGTTGGAAGAGCAAACTTTCCTCATAAGAGAGCTCAAAAATCGATTGGTGACTAGGTCACATGTCATTTCCCAAGAAGAGGAAACATGAAATTCCCTTGGTGGAAAAAGGTATTCATCTGGTATAAGGTAATGACTGAGATTGCCCAGGAAGTAGAAACGAGTTCTCCCAGAAGTGGGAAAAAGGTATTTACCTGGTAGAAGGTTAATTCCAAAGCTAAGAAAACATAACATAAGAGCAGTAGATTTATGTGGGAAAAGCAAACTATCCTCATAAGAGAGCTTTTAAATCGGTTGGTGACTAGGTCACATGTCCGTTCCCCAGAAGTGGAAATATGAAGTTCCCCAGAAGTGGAAAAGGTATTTATCTGGTATAAGGTACTAATTGAGATTTCCCAGGAAGAGGAAGCAAGTTCCCCAGAAGTGGGAAAAGGGTATTTATCTGGTAAAAGATAACAATTTGAGATTTCCAAGGAAGTGGAAACAAGTTCCCGGGAAGTGAAAAATGGTATTTAACTGGTAGAAGGTAACAATTGAGATTTCCCAGGAAGTGGAAACAAGTTCCCCGGAAGTGGAATGTGGTATTTACCTGGTAGAAGGTAATAATTGAGATTTCCCAGGAAGTGGAAACGAGTTCCCCGGAAGTGGAAAATGGTATTTACCTGGTAACAATTGAGATTTCCCAGGAGTGGAAACGAGTTCCCTGGAAGTGGAAAGTGGTATTTACCTGGTAGAAGGTAATAATTGAGATTTCCCAGGAAGTGGAAACGAGTTCCCCGGAAGTGGAAAAAGTTATTTACCTGTTAACAAATAATAGCTGAGATTTCCCCGGAAGCGGAAGTCAGGTTGAAAATGCAGACTGAAGGTCTTGATTTTCTAAAGGTGCAAAAGTCCCTGAGAGCAAAATCAATGAACAAATAAAAATAAATAAATAAATAAAAATCTCAGATGAAAATAAGGGTAGACTTTCAAACAACGAAGCATTTGGTTTTAGTATGGTTTTGGGAGAGAAAATGTCCTCCATATGAACAAGGATGGAGGAGTAAATATGGTTGTATAGAGCAGTATTTAGAAGATAAAAAATGAGGTAAATGTTTATTACAATAAAAAAAATGAATTCACTTATAAAAAATCAGGAGTAGAAAAGGTGATTTTCAAAATATTGCCATGGTGGTAAGTTACGTGAAATATCAAAATTAAAATGTCAGTAAAACGGATATGGTATATTTCTAATTAGCTATGCGTTTATTTAAGTCAGAGAAAGAAGAAAATTGAATTGACTGATATATGGGTTCACAAACAAATGACAAGTTCAGTGTTTATTATAACGTAGATACACATAAGTTAATTCCAGATGAGTTCCCAGTATAGAAGTTGCCCGATTATTAGCTCACTATCAGAGTTAGCAGAGGGGAGCTGTTGAGTATAATAGATATGGCAGTTTGTTGTACTTTAAGAGTTTCAGACCAGCCGTTTGCACCTGATTATCTAATTTTAATAGGCGATACATTTAGCAAAACAAAAGTAAATAAATAAGTAAATAAAATGAGTACCAGATACAGTCATTTTAATCAAACAAAGTATTATATGCAAATGGGCATGAAAACAATGATATTTTTGGAAATAAATTGTAGATTTCAGCATGAACGCAATGAAAATAAGAATAATATGTATTGACAATAAGGCTATTTGTATATGGCTATTTGTTTTCATTTGTTGCAGGTATTGGCTCATCCAGAAACATACAATATCATCTGTTTTGACAAAGCGATTTAGAAGGGACTTTTTGAGCAAATCTTAACACATTGTGTCTTGAAGCAAGCGGAAGTACAGATAAGTACACGTATACCACGTGTTTTAAGCACTGTCCGCTGGAAATCACCTGAGAGTAAAATAAGTATGTTAAAGATTTTGGAGTCAAAATGTTAAAAATTACAGAGGCGATGTCTATGTGAGGCATTGTGATGCGACTTATTAGAATCTATACAAAATTTTGTCGTTCTCTTTCTAACATTTGTATTTTCTAAGCACGCCAACATGCAAACTGTGTTTGTTTTCTTTGTTAGAAGTTAAGAATAGACTTAACATTCTGCTCGTTTCATCGAATAGAGCAGAATATTTGTCTAGTCGGTACTAGCATTAACAAAGGTTGTGCAGTATATTATTACTCAGTCACGCACGGACTGAGAATAAACAGGTAATACATTAGCAAAGAAGTGTCGTGTAAAATCAGTTCGAAGACGGCTTCACAGACGTGAGCAACACACAAAATTTTGTATAGATTCGAGCAAGAGATCTTGCCGTGTTGATTTGCACGTCGTCATTGCTATGGGGTATACTGCACTGTATAAAATCACAGCAAGTTTTCGCCAAACAAAAAAGAAAAGTTTGGTGTCATGTGGGCTGGACGGCAGATACTTCGGCAATGAGAAGATCTAAGGGTTAAGTAAACTGTGTTACTGGCACTGGGCTTTTATGCTAGGTTTACACAATGTTACCGGCAGCCACGGCAGTCACGGTAGCCAGAAACGTAGCTCGCCGTGGTGTTTTTAGTCATTTTTGTCTTTGTGTTCAAGTTCTGTTAAGTCTCGCTACGTTTTCTCACGGTCTGTCAAGGTCTGCCGTGACAGAGGCTCGCCAGCGAGCTACGGTCTGTCACGGATGGTTCTACGTTTCATCCCGGCCTGCCACGGTCTGTTGGGACCTCTCACGTTTTGTTACGTTGCGATCAAGTTCTGCTACGTCTATCAAGTTCTGTCAAGGTTTTCTACGATAAAACTTGGGCGATGAATGGTGTTTGAGCCCCAATATGCCCTCTACACGGTATAAAGAGGAGGTCCACAAAGCTGCTGCAATCGTTATATTATGCACTCTTGATCAAAAACATCATTACATGTAATGGCAATAAAGAAGCCGAGTTCGTATTTATATAATTGCTAGGAGTGTACATCTAGCCTTTGTGGCAGCAAGGAGGCCACCAGCAGCTGTATAGAAGAATGATTGTCTAGCAGGAAGGTTGAAGACGGATGCAAAATGCGGGCATGGTTTTCTGAAGAACGAATGCAACAATTGGGATATTTCTCACTTTTGATAGCAAGAGAGTTTCGCATCAAAGATGTTAACGTATTTCAGGCCTCCAAAGCTCTTCGAAACTGTACAATGAGAATCTTGAAACAAAAACACCAGCCATTGGTATCAGCATTTACCCTTTGTACTCTAGTGACTCATTTATGAGTATTTTTTTTAAAAACACAGAAAATTCTAATGAAATGGCGCACAATGCAGCATTTTATCAATGTCTACACTGACTGATCTTCAGAGAAATAAATGCAATATTCTGCCACGAGAAATTATAACCTATGACACCTCTAATATAATACAATGAAACTACCCAAGTCCATTCAGTAATACTTATTTCTACCCTTGCCACTACTTTCCTTCTTAGATGCATCTATCTGAGATTCTTAGACTCCATGTTCAGGTTCGAGCTGTGGGGTCGGGTTAGGACAACGTGGCAGACCGCAACAGAACTTGATAGACCTTGACAGACCTTGGCAGACCTTGCGTTGCCGTCTCGTAACAAGCCGTCCAGCTACGGACATACTCCAAGTTGTGTTAAGGTATGTTACGTTCCGTCACGTTTTGTTGCGTTCTCCCCGTTCTACTATGGCACATTTAAGTAGGTCAATCCCGCCGTGGCTGCCGTGGCAAAATTTTGACTGTTTAAAAATCTGTCCCGGCGATCACGGCAACCACGGCGTGCTACGTTTGTCGACCCCGTTCCCCTACGTTGTGTTACGGTCACCCCGTTTCGTCCACGGTGGCCGAAATCGTGACTGACGTGGTCGCCGGGGACATGGTGTATACGTAGCATTACAAGCATTTCTTAAATGGATCTCATGAAGGTCTACAACGTCCTTCTATGTCACGCTGCTCATTTGCTCACATTAAAGCGCGCCAACATGCAAACTGTGTTTGTTTTCTTTGTTAGAAGTTAAGAATAGACCTATAATTATATTTATTCATGTTCCACTCCACAATTTACAAGATATAGATTTTTATGTGCATATATGAGGATAATACCTGCTTGGGAAGCACACAGAAAACGAATACTAACAATTTAGGGTGTATACTTTTGAAGGGCCGTAAAAAATTCCGCCCAAAATTTTGAAGTGGCATCATGCAGTTTTGAAATGAGCAGACTCTAAGCTTTAACTTGGTATATAGTAGTACTTGCTACCCTGCTGGTATGGGTACCTCTAAAAATTAGGCTACTTTTCGCCACATTGCTGCAGCACTACAATTACAGATCCCTTAGAGGGGCATACTATTATCATTTGAACATAAAAGAGATAGATCATATTGTATTCATAACAAAAATGGTACGCAATGTTTCATGAAATTGTGTCCCGAAAATTACTCGTTTTCACACTTTATGTTTACCCATACATGTCGAAGGGAGTTCCCATCTTAATCTTTTGGACGAGCTCATAACCACTTTTAGGGTGTTGTCTTTGGTGATTTTCTTTTTATTCAAATTTCTAGCGAACAACAGCAGAGAACCTGATCCGACGCCACCTTGGTTATGTGGAGTCTGATCTGGATCTGCACTGTTTGCCAGCGTCCCACAAAATGGAGGCAATGCGTAAATGAGTTAAACATCACACCCGGGTGCTTAAGATAACAAGTTAAAATTTTCTGAAAAACGTAAATCTAAAATGCAACTTGTAATACGGTTGGAACTGAGATTGTGCTAACCCGGATGTAGGTCTCTTCATGGAGAATGTAAAGTTCTATTGAAAGCTCTTGCGAACAGCTCCCACATATACATACTCATACAAAGACATACGTTTTGAAACTTTATCGAATGCAGAACGTATGGTTGTTTGACGAAAGCCCCCTCATCATTGTCGTCCCTAGCAGTCATGCAAATGGACGATGACTTACCCGTACATTTGAATGTGTATATAAGTATGTTTAAACAATGGTGACATGTGAAAAAGTACAGAAATACTTCCCTTAGAAGTAGTGATGGTTATGTATAAATTCAGCTACTGACGGTGGTAATAGGCGAATCTCTTGGTGACAGTATAAAGCGTGGTAGTAGAAGGGGTGGGAGAGGTTACTTGGACAAATAAATAACTCATAAGCACCAAGGAAAGGGGGTCTTATTTTCTCATTTTGGTAAACCATATAGTCTGTAAAGGGTGGTCTTGATTGTAGTACTTTCGAGGTATTTAAACCTTTGTCGATTTTTGCTCTTCAGCCTCTATAATCGTGTTACATGCAGCAGCCTTGGTAGCATAGTAGATAGTTAGTAATATTTAAGACAAAGATGTCAGCTGCGACACCTAAATATGTGTCTTAAATATACGACAAAAAGTAAGAAGTTCGCAAAGTTCAATAGTTTGATGAAACCCGATTTTTAACGTACGAACTTCGTACGATGTTTTTAAGTCAAAAACACGTCGTAAACTCGTTGATGAAATTGGCCCCTGATAATTAGTCCTCTACCCGTTTTCACACCGGAGGGGACTATAGATTTGCAATCCGTCTGTCCGTTTGCTGTCCGATGAAATCTTGATCCCTAGACAACTATTCAAGCCATTATGGTCGAACTTAGAATGTATAAAGGTGGCATTGTGCTGTTTATGCACGTCATGTTTTGTAATCGCATTATAAATGATGTTGCTACACTAATGAAAATAGTGAAAATGTGTAGAGCCTCTGTTCAAAATGTAAATTATATTCACAGGAAAGTTCCATATAATGCCCTCTATCAAAATTTAACTAATATTTTCGCTCCGCCGAAATAAAGTTCCCCAGAGCTGAAGATAAAAATATATTTTAAATGACATCTTCTCCTGAACCAAAAAAATAAATTTAAAATAAGTTTACTAGAAGGTTCCCATAATGCCTCTGCTTAAATTGCATAAAAGATTCCGCTCCACCAAACAAAATGGCAGCTAGAGTTAAAAATAGAATGCTCTAAGAAAAAACTCAAAATTCAAAATGATTCCACATGAATTTTTCCCATAATGCTCTCTACCAAATTGCACAAAAGGATTTGCTCCATAGAAAAAAATGCTCACGAGAGCTAAAACTAGAATATCTTTAAATGAGCCAGTGCATGAGATTTCCAACAATGTGGTATGTGCGACCAGCAAAGCCTCAGATCAGCCTGCACATACGCGCAGTCTGATCAGAGCCTTCGCTAGACGCTTGAATGTTCTATGAGTGTTAATCTACTGACTGAACATCATTTGGAGTTTCTAAGCTTAAGAGGGGGTTGCACAGGGTCGTCTGAGTCTACACTTATCAAAATGCCACATTGTTGGAAATCACATGTCATGGCTCAAATGTCATCTCCTCTTTAACCACTTTCCCAAAATCAAAATAACTTCACAGACATGTTTCTCATAATGCCCTCACCCAAAGTTGCACAAATCGTTCAACTCCGCTTAACAAAACGGATGACAGAGCTAATATAGAAAAAATGTTTAAATGTCATCTTCTCCTTAACCACTAGTCCAAATTCAATAAAAGTTCTTAGTAATATTTCTCATAATACCTTCTACCAAATTTGCTAAGCTGTTTAGTTCCAGTGAAAAAAGGTCACTAGAGCTAAAACACAAATTTCTTTCATCAGTAGGTCTGTGTCGGTGATCGCCTATGACTGGGCCAACTGTGGCCCACTGTGGCCCGACTTGGAATTTTCTTAAGCTCTGTTAGTTAGTAAGTTGAGAGCCATTTTCTTTCTTTCATTACAGTATGCTAATTGTTTTGTTGTTTTTTTGCTTCCCTTTGATGATACATTGCACATTTTAGGAAGCCTCTATGCAACCTAAACAAATTTTGTGCTTTTATAACAGCAGAATCTAGGGCAAAGTATAATAAATCTAAGCCCTCTCCACGGTGGCTTCGACTGCTCTCCGTTCTAAGGCAGTAGTTCTGTTGGTAGTGTTGATGTATTCCTGCTCCCATTGTTTGTGGGGTTCTTGTGTTAGGTCCTTCATTTGTCATGCAGTACTTTGTGTCCTGTCTAGCTTTACAAACTTCTCGTTGGAGAAGGGGGACCTGTTTTTTTTTTCTCCAATTGTATTCTTGATGACATGTAGCTGTAAGTGTTATGTGTTCCTTCCGGTCAGCAGTGTCTGAGTGAAGCATTTCCTAGTCATACATACTAAACCCTTTGTCTGCTACACTGACATGTATAAAATGGGCCTCGTCGCGAGAAAACCTGTCTTCGGGGTTTCCGACTAAGCGATTTTCAAACCAGCATGCTCAGCTACAGAGACTAGCTAGAAAATTGAAATTTCACCTGCAGCAAGTTTATATATGATACTTTCCGAAAAGCGAATAACAAAGGCGCTGATCAGACTGCGCGGATGCGCAGGCTGGTCTGAGCCTGTGTTGTTCGCCATCCTCCGAAGACAGGTTTTCTCGCGACGAGGCCCAAATGAGTATACAGTATTATAATTAGTCTCATAGAACAATATCTTAAAGGTGTATGTACAAGCATTGCTAAATTTTTGCATTTTTTGTCACAAAAACTCGTTGTCATTAAAGTAATGCATTTTGAAACAATTTTAGGTTGTATGAATAGATAAAAGCTCAATTTTTTTTTCAATTATATGCACGATGTGTGCATTTACTTTCGCTGTTGTTATTAAATCTACCATTCTACGAACATAAAAAAACGTCCCTCGAAAGTTCGAACTTCAATATTTCGAAATACTCAAGCATTCGAAATTAATTTGGTACACACTGAATGCAACGAATTGGACCTATTCATGATATATTTTAATAATTGTCTATAATAAAATATGTTTTGGTATGTCCGTCCACTGTATTGGCGGATGGACACGATCACTTCGATTGAGTATGGAATTTCTAGTGTTTATAAAAAAATAAAATATTCGGCGAAGAATTGAGACTCAAATGTTGTATTGAACCTGCTATTAAAAATTAAAATGTGCTTATAAACGTTAAATTGTCAACAAATGTTGTCATTTTGACATTTATTAACAAGGTACATGTAAAGCATATGTATATACGTGTACATGCTATGTACGCACAACTGTGCGAGAATGAGGACGTCTGTCTTTGATATCAAAGAGTATCTTTAATAGCGACCATGTTCTCAGTGACCCCTCCCTCGTCTTCTGTGGTAATTGAGCTAAGTTGACGGCACTGGAAACCTGAGCGCTATTACAGTTACCTTTTTGTTTCTCCATTATAATTACATTCACATAATAGTCAATAATCATGCTGCGCTGTTTTTGTATCTATCTATCTATCTATCTATCTATCTATCTATCTATCTATCTATCTATCTATCTATCTATCTATCTATCTATCTATCTATCTATCTATCTATCTATCGGTCCGTCCGTCCGTCCGTCCGTCCGTCCATCTATCTATCTATCTATCTATCTATCTATCTATCTATCTATCTATCTATCTATCTATCTACTGTAAGTTCGGAAATTTTCGCGATGGTTTTATTTGTATGCGAAGTTTCGTGAAAATAGAATCCTCGCAAAATGACGAAATCACTCTGTCGTTTATTGATATTAGTACGAGGGTCATTTAGAAAGTTCTCAGCATGGCATCATAACTCCACAATGCGTTGATAAAATGCTATAAAATAATATATTTTCGGAAACTAGAATTCAACGCTTACATGTACTTGATGGTTATTTTTTTTGTCGAAAAAGGACGTGTCGTGCACGTGCAGCGCATGCTCAAAATGAGTAGGGGCTTATATACTGGCGGAAATATTAATCAAAATACTTGGAAAAAGGCAAAGGAAAATTGGGGTCCTTATTTGCGATCATGATTTGACAAATTAAAGATTTGATGCCAGTTTATTTTTATTAAAATATATTATGCGATAACTGCTGGCACGACTATTACCTTTACATTCGAAAAATGTTGACTAATAGAGAAATGGTTAACTTTCAACAATGGGACTTTTTTCGTTTTTTCTTTATACTTTTAATATAAATTGTTTCATTACAGGAGCATACAAAAAGCCTATTGAGTATATTTTTTGCTTTATTTATAGCCAACAGTGCATAAAAGTCATTTCGTCGCACAAAATGTGTGGCTTTATTAGTTCTGCAATCAAGAAAATTATTCCTAATAGCACTACCCCTACTTTTAAAGAAGTGGGTGGGGTAACTCAACCCCGCATATTTTGTCGATGGCATAAGAACTTCTCATGGTATCGCGTTAACTATCACAAAATTGTTTGATTTCTATTCCCAAGGTGTTTTCACTTTTTTGTTTGTCATTGTTTTCAATTGAAATGAACCAGAACGTCAACTCATAGCTAAACTCATTCTGCCCATGGTAAGTTTTGAAGAGTTATCTTCCCTTTTTTGGTTTACAAAATTTCTTTTTGTTTCAATACAAAGAGCATAAAGTGTGCTTGACAAAAATACCAACATACAACATTTTTAAAGTGCATGTACTGTCGGTTATATATTTTCAAAATATGTGAATTGTGACATGCGATTTTAGACATAAAACTAGGCGCATCGTTTTGCCTTTTAAACGGGTTTCGCATTGCTGTTCCGTATTTATTTATTAGAAACATCCGACATGGTCATCGATTGTATAATCACTGTTACAGATTGTGGCCTACTAAATGGTATAAAATTATCTTACTTCATGAATTATTCTTAATGTTCTGCACAGTTTTCCAAAGATAAAAAGTTATATTTTCCACTGCAATTTTGCGTTTTACAGTATACAAATAGTACATGTATTCACAATAATATTTTTCGTGTTTGCATCATAACATTCTCGTGAAATTTGTGCTATAACAAAGAAAAAAGATACATGTAGTTCTTTAAAATGATACCAAACATGATAGGGTTTGTAAATTGGTTTCTGAGATAAGAGACCATGCTAAGAACTTTCCAAATGCCCCTCATACATCATGTCTTAGTCGCGAATTTTTAATGCCGCAAATAGGTCTTTTAACGCTATTCGCAAAAATAAAATTCTCGCGAAAATTTCCGGATCTATCTATCTATCTATCTATCTATCTATCTATCTATCTATCTATCTATCTATCTATCTATCTTTGCTCCTTGTTAAACGACACATATATGTAGGTCTTTTTTATGGTCTCATTATATGTTTATTTGCCGATGTAGGCTAGAAACACTGTATAAATATGTTTAATGCTGAATAAAAGGTATTTGTGTTTGTATTTGCTTAGTTGAATTTAGCATGAAAAAGTAGTACTACCTCGGGGCCTGACTGCATTTTGCTCAGTTTTGCTTTAACAGTACAAAAATGGCATTGCCTTTCTGATAGAAAACATTGCACTAATATTCAGTAAATTCACCCAGTCTAGACTGCTGATTTTCAATTTGTAATATTATATTTCTGTGCTAAAGGTTTCAAAAGAATCGCTGAATATCCTGTTTTCACTAATTAATTAAAAATGATAATCAAGCGTTATAAATGTTGGATATTACATGGATATCATGCGACAGTTTGCATGCCTCGTTGTTTACCAAATCACACTTTATAGCTATGCTTTCCTCTTTTTACTTTACGTCTCTGTCTACAGATACGATCATGTCGAGACGGTCAGTTAACATAACCACACTTTTTCCTGGGCAAGTTTGACTAAGTGATAAACCGGTACTTTGTGCATATACTCTCTTGTAACTCACACCAACTCTTTTTGAATGGGTGGAAGGATGAGAATGACTGTAGAGAATATTTCATTGTTAATTTCAACGAAAGTATGGGACGATGCCTGGATCGAACTCACGACCCCTGGATCTGCTATCACCCTTGCTAACGTTTGCGCTACGTGGCCCCACTTTCCTCTTTGATTACACGAAGATGGATCGACCCTGACCTAAAGATCAGTGGCGGATCAAGAGGAGGTTCAGGGGTTCGCTCGAACTCCCACTCCCCACCCCCAGTTTTTAAATATCCCATGACAATGAAATAATTTGGCCTCACTGAGACCAAATTATTTAAGAAAAATGAGATAAAATCAGCAAAGCCAACCCCCTTCTCTACACATCTGAACCCCCATTCCAGCCTGAAATTCTGGATCCGCCCCTGAAAATTTCACTGACGTTTGTCTTTGGCTGGGCCCACTGTCGCTCTTTTTCTTTAGCTCTTACTACCCATTGTCTTTGTTTCATCATGTACATGTATCTTAAATTAATTAGATTGTTTATTTGTGATGATGCATTGCATCCATGCGAGCTAAACAATTGTGCTTTAACAACAACAAAATGCATTAACATGTAAGCTCGCGATGGCTTATGCTGCTGTCCAAGGCGGTGGTTCTGTTATTGTCGATTCCTTGTTTATTATTGCCCCTTTTAAATGTTGGGATTTGTGTTTGGTCTTTGTTTTGTTATGCTGCATTTAGTATTCTTTCTAGATTTGCAATCCTCTTGCTGCGGAAGAGCTTGCTGGTTGCTTTACTTAAATTGTCTTCCTGCAATCAGAACTGTCTCGGCCAATTTCGTACTGTATGTCGAGGGTCTACTTTGAAAACATGACGCTTACGACACATAACGTGACGCTGGCGTCACAGAAAAATGCCAATAAATAACAAAGGTCGGTTGCAGCGAAACAAACAGTTACGATTTTCCACAGGATGCTATAAATGAAGTTTATGATTCTTTTTAATAAAATATCGATACAGCGATATTTTATAGAAAAACAAAACAAATACACTTCATTTATTCTGTTGGCGAATTAATGAACTGAGCCAACATGCTACATAACTAATTTTCCTCACGCAATGTACTGCACCTTACATACATCCGAGGCTTGATTATCGAATTGGGCCGAAATTTTCCGATTATGTCTACTTGCTGTCATGTGGCTGTTAGTGTTTTGTATCTCTTCCATGGGTCGATCTGCAGTTTGTGATTGTGGTATTTCCTAGAAACCTGTACCATCGTGTGTTGGTTGCTGTCGACGGTGCACAGAATAGTCTACCTAGCTGTCAAAAGGGTAATATTTTTGTCAATATTTTACGACTGAAAATGTTGTCACTTATAAATCCAGCTGTGTTTCTGCTTAACGAGGTTTATGTGAGTCGAGAGCACCTTAAGCCTCGTTTACGTGCACAATTTGCACCCTGGTGCAAATTTACACACGGGTGCAAAATTACACCCGGTAGTACATTAGCACCCCCTTATGTAGCGTTCATATGTCAATAAATTGTGTTCATATCTTTTTTTGATTTGCTCTTTAAACATATTACAAATAGTTCAGTTTTACTTTAAGTAGAAATATGATGTGTTAAAAATATTTCGACAAGTCACAAAATACCGTCGTGTGACAAAAATGCAATTGGTTTTATTTACTTAATTTTATTTATACAATATTTAAAGAGGATAAGTGGCAAGTATAGAAACTGTTGCAGCAGTACTAAGTTAATATAAGACCATCTGACCAAGAGTGGTGGACGAACGTAGTGCTTGATACATATACATGTGCTGATAATCAATGACTTCCGAATGTCAAGGGCGTCTTTTGGCAGTCTCTGCGACAAACTGCGCGAACAGTTGCAACGGAATGCGCGTGTGCGTCAAGTTGTTTCAATTAGTTTGACTAGGACTGCGCAGAGCTGGATAATTGAGAACCTCTTCGTAATAGCAAAATAAACGTCTTGTGAATGTGTGAAACGGGTTTGGTCTTCAATTGTTGACGAACTTATCTAAATCTCTTAAGTTTTCGAAGGGAAATGGCTTCACCGAGGTTATCAATGGCTACAAGAGGCTTGGATTCCCAAAGTGGGGGTAAGATAGACGGTAGATATATTTCAATTATTGCTCTATCCGAAAATCACGTTGGTTAGGTAGTACCCCGATATCATGCAGGGGGAACCTTTTCACCGATGTGTACATCGGATGGCCAGGACTGGTGCACGGCGCCAGGGTTCTGGCAAACTCTGATTTATATTGCTGAGGTTAGGAAGAGATATTGTTCGGAAATAGAACCGTGCAAATCGTAGCCCATGGACCAAACATTTGTTCTGCTTGGCAACCCGGCATAGCCGATAAAGTAGTGACTACAGAGAGAAGCGATGACCTTAAGTTTGATTTATTTTCATACAGGTTCGTACAGAAAAGATGGGTAATTTATCCAAATTTAGATCAATTTGTGAATTTTTGATAACAAGTTGCGTTCATGTGCGCAATTTGCACCCCAGGGCAAATGTGCACCCGGGTGCTAATTTGCTCGACCGAATTTGCACCACCTGGAAAAGTGGAGCAAATTCGCACCCGGATGCAAATTTGCCCATGGCTGCATTTTCATAAAACACCGTTTATATGACCAAAATACATCCCAGGTGCAAATTTACACCCTGGGTGTATATTTGCACCGGGGTGCATATTGTGCATATAAGCGAGGCTTAAGTTATGCCAAAAAGGGGACATTTCTCCTGAAAAAATGATGAAAGGCACTTGGCTTATGTCCTGCAATTTATGCTTACTTTAGATAAAATGCAAAATAACAGTACTTTAATGTGAAAAAGCTCGACATCTGAGGCAGTTTTTCAAGCTTTTCATACTGTAGGCATAGTTCTGTATATCGGGTGCTCTGACCCAGTGATCGGGTCGTTGACTGCAACGACAGCGACATAATAATAATTAATTACGTAATTTGCATCTTCATCGTGAAATTACCAGTTTCCAATCTATTTTATTAGAGGCCATATGAGCTGGTACAAAGAAGAGATTTAAAATGCTTTTCGTTGAAAATTTAATATAAGCAAACGAAATGATCAGCATGCCTCTAAACAAGACTGAGTAATTAACCCTTTAAGCGCCAATCGCAACAAAAGTCGTCTGCTTTTCTCGTCCGCTCAACTGTTGAAGAAGCTTCTATGGCAAACAGTATGGACCCAGATCAGACTGCTCATATAGGAGCAGTCTGTACTGGGTCCTCGCTGTTTGCTTTTATACTAAATTCGTCAGTAATGTTAGGCAATTATTTGCAGCAGTCGACATTTTCAGATGCATATTTAGCTTGGCGCTTTAGGGTTTAAACAAGTTAATGCCCATTTATTGTTCTATCTGAACATCATCTGACGGTGATATTGCATTTCATTTGTCTTCAAAAGTATTTCTTGGATAATTCATTTGGCCGATCCCTTAAAAATATTGCCAACAGCTTTATAAATGCAAAATTATTTACAAAATTGAAAATGATAGAATTTAACGATGCAAGCAAAGCGTATGTGTGTATGACCACGCCTGAGAACAACTGTGCTCGTACAGCGCAGTAATCGCGTGTTGGTTGCAGTCGACAAGTGCACAGAATAATGTACCTAGCTGTTAAAAAGGTTAACGTTTTGTCAACATTTTACTTCTGAAATTATTCATCGCTAATTTTTTGTTACTTATAAATCCAGCTGTGTATCCGCTTAACACGATTTATGTGAGTTGAGTGATAGTCGATACGGCGCAAGAGTTATGCCAAAATGTGTTTTTTTTTCTGTGAAAGAGGATGAAAAGAATTTTTGTTTATGTTCTGAAATTTATGCTAACTTTAGATAAAATGCAAAATACCAGTCTTTTAATGTGCACAAAGTTTGAAATCTGAGGACAGAACTATTTGAAAGTTTTTAAACTTTTTATACTGTACTTGTATCTCTGTATATCGGGTATTCTGGCCCAGTAGCCGAAGACTTATGTTTGTGTTACAACTATACTGATAACGACATCGCCACTAGCAAATTTTGTGATATTCTGATAACTTGTCCTCTACCTGTGCTCACACCAGAGGGGAATATAGAATTGCCATTCGCCTGTCCCTTCGCTATCAGTTGAAATCTGGATCAAAACTTTTCAAGCCTGCTTGCTCGAACTTGGTATGTAAGTTCCACAGGTTGAGATAAACAAAATTTTGAGCATAGAATTGTAAATATTTTCTTACCCACCATTGAGACGGTTCTTTTGAGTACCCACAACATATAGTTTATTAGCCTGGAGAGTCACCATGCCCCCTTAAGGGCTCTCTATGAGTGGTATAATATTGTTTATTGGACATTCCTGATTAAGAATCAAGATGTTAAAACTCGATATTTTGGGTCCCAACCGCCATTTTGGATGGTTTCAAGATGGCCGCAATGATAATAGACACAATGCCCATATAGTGTTATATCAGCCCCCCTACCATCTGCTGTGCTTACTTTTATGAGCGGACCAGCTATATTCAAGATCCTCTACTCCATTTTTGAGATAAAAAGCTATATATAAGGTCTTAACATACTATACTTAATATGGCGGCCAATTTGAAATATTAATTTTGCATATTTTCGTCAAACTTAAAAAGAGTTCCATGAGTGATTTACAATACTAATTATAGGTACATTTTTTAGTCATTATTAATTTTGGAGATACATTTACTGTCAGCATTGCTTTAGACACGGAGCATTTTATTTATCCCAAAGACATCATTTAAATAATAATTGATAGTCTGGATACAAGGTTACCCCAACTATTTAAATAAGTAGACATTTTTCATGTAAATAAACATAGCTACACTTCTGAACGCATCTTTCTCGCTGATAGTAAAATGAAAATGCCTTGGTTATATTCAGAATCATCATTTTATTGCAACATACATTTTTGAAAGTTTATATGGGCCATTAAGGGAGTAGCATTCGTTACACTTTTCATCAAACGCAACATAATAGACATCTGAGTCCAAAATAGCCTCTGCAGAAACTGTACAATGTATCATTTACAAATGGGTCCATGCTTGGTATTTACCTAATAGACAATCGATTTGTATTTCACCATATGCAGTGATTATTTTGCATTAATCACAAAGCCTTCTTTATAATGGCGAATTTTCTTTTAATAAGAACACTAGATATAATTGTGGTTTAGATGATTTTAGGGTAACATTAATAATTGCAGTTATTTATTCATTACTGTTTTTTTTTTCGATGGGATAACAAGGAAAACACATCTCATTGCTAATAAAAAGAGCACTCAAAATACGCTTAATCTTCAAATTCAGATAATTTCAGTAAGGTTATAAATAGCTTTTGCATATTTTGAGCTACTTTTATCTGTTCTAGCTTCATCCGTCGCTTAACGAAAACTTTAAGGAGGACACTATCCGTTCATATTCATGAATCATCTAAATCTATCAACTTTTGATTTTGTCTTAAATATAGTCAATTTGTATTGTGTGTATCACGACTCTCTATAGAACATGTGCAACATGGCTATTTGGCTATTTGGAGGAGGACAGATACCAACATAAGGGAAGTTTAACATCCAACAAATGAACATGAATATTTGACAGATGATGATAGCAATATGATACCCCTTTGGTTTGATGGAGACTGTATGCCAAAGGTGTTGATTGACAATGATGTCCTGTCCAATAATGAGAAGTCTCACAATGATTATGAAGAAGACTTTGCGATTAATGCAAAATAATATCACGTATGCTACCCACCTTAATGACCCAAATTAATTTTCAAAAATGTATGCTGCAATATTAATTCTTTTTTCACCATTAGTATTATGGGTTATTATGGTTTTAATAGAGTGAAGAACAATATTTCACACCCTCAAATTGGTGGCAGCAGATGGGTATTTTGGCATTTCACTGATATTTATATGCCCTTAAGTGTGCATGTAACGTCCACAACAAACGTCTTACATACCCATACCCTATCCATACATTAGGATATGAGTAAGCTTAGAGTATTAGAATAGTAGGATTTGAGTAGATAGCCTAACTATACCCTAAGTGTCTCTTTCATAATGATACCCTGTCTGTACCTCCCATACACTTATCATAAAATCTACTCATATGATACACCGGTAATGGTACATATGCGTGTAGGTAAGAGTAGGGTTTGTGTTGATGCAGGGTAGGGTTTACATTGGGACAGGGTAGGTAGAATAGGAGTATGTTAATGGGTAGGGTATGAGTATATGCTTTGATAGGGTCACTCCAATGGATTGGGTATCATACCCTTGTCCCTACCCTAGTTTCTACAGTATATACTCAACCCTTTCTTATCCTTTATAGCACCATGCCACTGGAAGATACAAGAAACGGTCAGGCAGGTTATGAGTAGGAGAAGATAAAGTATGAAATTGTGTCTGGGTCAGGACTTTGGTATGTCAGGACTAATAATAGCGCAGCCTACTTTACCTACATAATAATACTTTACCATACATCTACTCGCACACAACCCATACCCAGATATACATTCTACATACAACTTTATTCATATTTTAATACCCATATGGATATGGATATATATGAGGAGGGGTAGGGCAGGGTATGAGTTTGGAGGTGTATGTGAAAGTTGGGTATGTATCGTACCTATTCCAAATCAGTCAATCCGAATTACTGTTGCACAGTGCTTTACCCTACCTGTACTTAAACCTATCCTTACTCTAACAATAACCCCCTCCTATCTTATCATGTCTGGCCCTACCCAATTCTCTCCATCAGTACCGATGTGAGGTGAGTTATAGTATGATAGAGTGGGATGGGGTAGTGTTACATAATGGTTATGAATTAGTTACATGTATGTTACATGTATTGTACGTTATAAGTTAAGGTGGGGTAAACATAGGAGCAGGTAAGGAAATGGTTTGGTTATGAAGAGTTGGTGAAGACTATGGGTATGATTTGGTTGTTGATAGTTAGGTGGGATAGCGTAGGATAGATATTATGACACAATGATGTGTAAGGAAGGATAAAGAGTAGGACATACATATGGTAGGGTTGTTTAGGACAGGAAAGTGCAGCATTGGTTCAGCTAGGAGAACGGAGGGTATGGTAGTGTAAAATGGAGAAAAACAGTAAAGGGCCTATCAACCCGCAACATAGACATTTGAAATCAAGTAAATATTTTTTTGCCATTCGTCTCAACTTTTCAAAGAAGATTAAGTGGAGCTACAGTTACTTTGGAATATCTGGTTATTGCTAGCTACTAAAATTTGCTGCTTTACGTGTTATTTCTAGGTTTTGCCTGAGTACTTATGTTAGGTTCAAACATTTGAAATGATGATAGGACTCTTAAATATTAGATATTTATTAAACATTAAAATGTATAAAAAGTCCGTTGTGAGGAGAATAAATTTACATTAATTCCAAGCAGAATTCATATGATATTGCTTGTTATGTACGTTTCACATTTTACAATTAGGAAGTAAAATACATTAATGTGAGAGTTGAGTCATTTTCATTATTCAGTTTATGTGGCTATTTAAAAGGATTGAGCAGCAGCAAATAATTCAAATTAAGCATTCAGAATATATAATTATATAATAAATATAGTACTAAACATTGTTTTTCTAAGAACTGTTATACTTTAATATCTGGAGAAAAGTTTGATAAAGCAGCAATTTGATGAGGCTTCTGTGTAAGATTTATAAAACTCTAAAGATTGATGTTGAGTCCCATGCTGATAACCAGAGCCATTGAATTTAAAACATGTAATGGTGCTATATATCGGTATGTCACTTATATTATGTGCACACTCTTTATATTGCTAAATGTTTCAGGTGAATGTGATTTTAGCATTTGGAAATGTCTCAGGCCTGCACAAGGTACAAAATTTTATCATTTTTGTACACACTTTGCAGCTGGATTTTATGTCTTATTATATAAAAGTGGCATATCTGGAGTGCATTTATCAGTGTGCTACTAGGTCTAAAGTTCAAATACTGGCACATTATACAAAACAGTAAATACTCCTTGCAGTTTTTAAAGGACAAATCAATTGTCTATTTAGTAAATGCAAAGTATAGACCCAATTGAAAATAAAACATAGTACCGATTCTGAAGAGGCTTTTTTGTATTCAGTCTCATCATGATTATTTTGCATTAAAATGTAACGTATGTTACACTATAAGGACCCAAATATACTTTCAAAAATGTATGCTGTAATAAGAGATTATTCCAAAGGTAACCAAGTAAACTTCAATTCATAATGCCATTACCCAAATGTTGCACAAACCGTTTTACTCCGATGAACAAAACGGATGTCAGAGCTAAAAAGAAATGTTTAATTGTCATGTTCTTATCCATGTTAGCCACTGGTCCAATTTCAATATTATTTTAAAATAATATTGCTAATAATACTCTCTTACACAAAAATTTGCCCAGACTGTTCTGCTCCAGTGAAAAGAACGGTAACTAGAGCTAAAACGCAAATATCATTTATGCGATATCCCCTCCTTATTTACTAGTCAAAATTATCATGTCACATACATCTCATAATACCCTTTAACTACTCCGCTAAACGAAATGGCTGACAAACGAAAATAGAAACATCTTTAAATGTCACCTTCTCCATTATCCAAAATAATTCACAGATATGTTACTCTACTAAAATTACACAAAACAAAATGGACACCAAAGCTAAAAATAAAAATATCTAAAAACGAAATCTCTTCTTACTCACTGCATTTCCAAATTCAAAAGAATTTCACAGAATTGTTCCTCATTACGCCCCTTACCAAAATTGCACAAACCCTTCTGCGTAGATGAAAAATGGCATTTCCTCCTCAACCACCGGTCCGAACTAGTCAGCCAGGGATCAAGTGGGCGATCCAGGTCCCCCAGAACCCTCTTGTTTGTATCTTATTGGAGTGCTCAACAGTTCAGTCAAGAATGTTTCACTATGCATAACATGTGATATGTTATATACCACGAGCCCATGTGTTTAAAATCTCGCAGATTTTCGGGAATCAATGTTTGACGACAATGACCTTGAACTTTCATCTATGGGTCTGTGTTGGTGATTGCCTATGGCTGGGCCTACTGTGGCCCAACTTTGGGTTTTCTTTAGTGCTGGCAGTTTGTGAGTCGAGACTAATTTTCTTTGTTTCATTTCAGTATGTTATTTAATTGTTTGCTTCCCTGTGATGATGCACGAGTTAAGAAGCCTCCGTGCGACATGAACCAATTATGTGACTTTATAAGAACAGAATCTAGGACAAAGTAAAATATATCTTAGCCCCTTCCCGGGTAGCTTCTACATCTCTCCGTTCTAAGGAAGTATTTCTGTTGGTAGTGTTGATGTATTCCTGCTCCCATTTTTTGTGGTGTTCTTGTGTTAGGTCCTTGTTTTGTCATGCAGTACTTTGTGTCCTGTCTAGCTTTATAAACTTCTCGCTGATGAAGGGGGAGCTCACAGAGGTTGCTTTACTTGATCCGCAACACGAGATTTCCAATAATGTGGTATGTGCGACCTGCAAAGCCTCAGATCAGCCTGCGCATACGCGCAGTCCGATCAGAGCCGTTGCTAGTCGCTTCAATATTCTTGAGTGTTAAGCTACTTACTGAACATTATATTGAGTTTCTAAGTTCGAAAGGAGGCTGCACAGGCTGGTCTGAGTCTACACTTGTCAAAATACCACATTGTTGGAAATCACATGCCACGGCTCAATTCAATTCGTCTTCTTGGTGATATGTAGCTGTTAGTGTTCTGTATCCCTTTCACACGGTGTTGTGGGTTGGTCAGCAGTGTCTGGGTGTAGCATTTACTAGTCATACTCACTTACATTGTAATACATGTATAAAATAAGTATAACATTCTTATAGTGGAACTAATAAAACAATATCTAAAAGTAAGTACATGTAAGGGTGCAAAGATCAGGTATCGATACAATCAAGTACCACACCTGACCCAGGATACCAATTGGAAAGTGACAAACTCCCAGTTATACACCACAAACGAGAGCCAAGAGGTCAGCCCTTTCCCAGCAGTTGACCACAAGGCACGAATAAACAGACGCTCACAAAGGCATAGCAAACACAAGACAGAAGAAAAACACATAAAATATCCACAAAAGAAGTACCGTCTTGGAACTGTCAGTAAAATATTTTACTGGAGGGTTTAAACCGGAGTCACAGCGCCAAACTCATCCTTTATTCAGATGTGGATCAACACACATAGATATTTGGTTTGCATGGAAGACCCCTAACTTATCAATGCATCTTATTCCAGAACATATAAATCAAGATATAAAAATGAGATAAAGCAAAGATCAGAACTCAACAGTAAATACAACTGAATACCGGAGTAAAAGAAATCCAACAGGTAAACCCCGGTGGGCCAGACAAACAGGCAAAGCATCAAGCCTCTACCATCTCATCAATAGATAAGCCTTTAAGTCGGAACCGTCATAGAAAATAGTAAGTGAGTATGATCAGGAAATACCACAATCACAAACCGCTGACAAACCAGTGGCACCGCGAGGAAGAGCCGCTCAACCATCACGAGACACCAGGAAGACAAATTAATCAAAGCAACCAGCTCTCTCTTCCCCATCAAGATGATTGCAATACTAGAATAGACATAAAGTAACGTACAACAAAACATAAAACAATTACAAACTCCCACAATGGGAGTAACAATAAACAAAAGTCAACAGCAACAGAACCGTCGCCTTAGAACGGACAGCAGCCCAAGCCACTGGGGGGCTTAAATGCATTTTACTGGTACCAAATCTTCGCCCTAGATTCTGCTGTTGTTAAAATACAAGAAATGTTCAGCTCGCATGGAGGCTATCTAACTAATGCAATGTATCATCATGGACAAACACTCTAATCAAATTAACACACCATGATGAAACAAAGAAAAGGGCTCATGACTCCCAGATAGTCAGAGCTAAAGAAAACCTCAAGTTGAGCCACGGTGGGTCCAGCTACAGATAAGCATTAGGCACCAACCCTACGATTAAAGCTTTACGTCAGAGCCGTCATAGAGTCTGAGGCCTGACTCACCGTCGTGCAATTAAAGAGGAAACCATAGCTATAAACCGTGATTGGGTTTAAAACTAGGCATGCAGACTGTCGCATGATGTCCAAGTTATATCCAACCCTTATATAACGTTTTACTATCTTTTTGAATTGATCACTATAATTAGGTTTTCCAACAATTCGTTTGAATTTATAAACTAAAAAAACATAAAATATAAGTTCTGATATGCCTTGTTGCAGAAGAGTTTTTAACCCAATGTTGTATTTAACAATTAACTCTGAGTGCCTGTGGTAGAATTTAGAAAATGCTTTTCGAATTTTATGATATCTATAACCTTGTTTTAATTATTTAGCAGTTAAAAATAAGTTTCTGTTGTTAAAGTCATCTACATTAGAGCACACTCTAGCAAAACGAATAAGCTGAGAAATATATACACCATAGGAAGTAGAGCGAAGACCATCTACATCAAGAAATAGAAAATTTACTATTTCAAAATTAAAATCATCCCGTTTATCATAAATTTTAGAAGAAACTATACCATTTGTTATTGACAAGTTCAAGAAACAAAAACAGAGCTTCAGTATCAGAAGAATTCGTCTTATTTAACTGAAGTTCAGTGGGATATATCTGACCTACCATTTGTTCAAAATAAGGATTATCAATATTAAGCAAGTCATCTAAATATCTGGAGGTTGTGTTAAAAGCTTCAATAATATCAGCTTGATTATTGTCTGACAAACAACATAAAGTCTCTCTCATAACAAAACAAAAACAAATCTGCAACAAGAGGAGCACAATAGTACCCATAGGAATACCTACAATTTGTCTGTATAATTTCGAGCCAAATCTTATAAATATATTGTCCAAAAGATAACGGAGAGCGTCACACATTTTCTGACATGACCACAATTTATATCGTTTAGGTTGTTTAGAAGTAAAAAAGGCATTTTTATCATTACAAGCCAAATAAAGTGTGCCCTCTCTGTTAAATGTTTGTTCAATTAATTCTGTTAGTTTTTCTTTGATTAGATTATAAGGCAATGTAGATGCTAGAAAACCTCTAGACTTCAATTTATTTAGAATTTCACCTGACTTTTTTATAGACCAAAATAATTTTTTACCATTTCTTTCATAAAATGTTATGCAATATTTAATTACATGGTTTTTAATTGCAGTGAGGCAAGAAGTCAAAAGAATAGACAACTCAGTAGTTGTACATGCACTAGAATTAGCAGCAATTAATGGCGACTTAAAGGGCCGTTTATGAAGTTTAGGTAACCAGTATAACGTGAGAAGCTTGCTATGGTCCTCATCAACAAACAACCCAAACTTAGCTGCCATATGGCATCAATGCCTATCAACGATAGACATCTCATCAAGCCTGTTACGCACATATGATTTTGCAGTGCAAAGTTCTTGCTTTAGGGTGTCAATATAGTATCTTTTTCAAACGACCACAACATTGTTAGCAGCCTTATCTGCGGGGACCAAAACAAACCTCCTATGGAATTCCTGGACCCCCTTCTTCAAGTGTCTAAAAGTGAATTTAGGTTCAGGTGGCAGAAGATCTAAATTGTTGCAATAAAATGAAATTCTACCATCAATAATTTTAAAAATATTTAGTTTCCAACTATTTAAGGCATTAGACTCAACATGCTCTCGTTTACACCAGCGATTACAAAATTCTTGTAAGGCGTCTGCAATTTCCTCACGACATGATATGAAGTCTATTGGCACAGGAAACCTATATTTAGGTCCCTTACATATAATTGACCGAATTATTGAATCAGTTATGATCTTTAAATCCTCTGTGACTATATGGCCAGCGGGTTGAAGGCAGTACTTAGAGTCTTTACAATCTCAAGAGTCAGGAATAGAATTTTCGATATCAAGTTCTGTTACTAATTTGTTATAGTTAAAAACAGTACTACGAATAGGTTTATTATACTTATAACAAATGATAGGGGATTCCTTATTTTCAAAATAAGTAGGAATAGAAGAGATAACAGATCTATCTTTAAATATACTGGGTAAGTTAATGAATTCCTTCCCCTTGTTTACAAATTGAATTTTGATAAAATGCCTAATATGATTAATTTCGGAGTCTATGTATGGCCAAAGAGCATGTTGAGTGTAACACCGGGTAAGGATTGCTGCATTATAAAGTCGATGAGCTCTATCATAAAATTTATTAGCCTCAATATCCAAATTACGAAGTGAAGATATAGAAAGTGTTACTAAACGTGAAAGGGCCATATGTCGGCCAGATTGTTTTAAGATGATACTTAATTCTGAAAGAGTTAAAACATATTTGTTTTTGCGTTTTAAATTTCCATTTTTGCGTTTACCATGAGATCGTTTATTACGTTTACGTATATCTAAAAGAGAAAAAAAACATCAAAATCAGGTAATCTAGAAATGTTACCCTCATTGTAAACATAATCATTAAAACCATGTGGATGTGGTGTTTGTAATAATTTTATCCACTTTAATTCGAATTCATGCCTAAGAATATTTCTATATCTTTTAGTGGAATTATCACCATATGTAATCTTTTCGAAAGGCTGTATAGAAATACTGCTAGTAGAGTGATTAGTTTGTTTGAAATGCCTATAAAGAAAATTATCAATTTTGTGAGGCTTTTTTGTTCGAGGATAGTGCTCAGAAAATCTAGTTCTTAAAAATCTACAAGTTTGGCCAACATATTGCATGTCACAATCTTTCTCTTCTCAAGATAAAATATAAATAACATCAGTTGAATTTCAGTCAAGATCAGAATTAGTAATTACAGAAAATTGTCTACCATTAACGTTAGATTTAATAATTGATTTACAACATAAATGTTTGCAACAGCTACACCTCTTGGCATTGCACTTAGAAATAGAGAGATACACTACATATCTTCTATACTTACTCCTAGAGTTCCTAAGTACAGGTGACTTAAGAGGAGAAAGATGAACTTTTAAGTGGTTTCTAAAAAGGGCAGAGTCAGAAACTCCATGTAAATTTATTTTAGTGGCCGAATGAAGTTTCAGAGGTGAAACGTAAACAGTTGGTAACATAGAATTATATCCATTGGTGGACTGGGGAATCTGTATGGAAGAAGCAGCAGAATGTGACCGAAGAGGAGAAAGTAAATTTTTTACTGTTTTTAGGCTATTCATTATTCAGTTTTAAGTAGCCAGAAGTCCGACCCACCAGCGTGCAATTAAAGAGGAAAGCAAAGTTGCCAACTGTGATAGGGTTGACCACCAAGCATGCAGTCTGTTGCAATACATTAATGTTATAGCCAATATTCTTATAATGGGAAATTATTTTAATGAACTGCGCTGAAAAATCATTAGAGCCAACAGTCTTCTTCAATTTATACACCAAGTCACTATAGAATTCAGGTTCCGAAAGTCCTTGGCACAAGAGAGTTTTAAGTTCTGCTTGGAATTTAGATATCAAATCATAGTATCGTCTATAAAATTCAGGAAAGGTTTTGCGAAGTCTATGATACTGATAGCCTTGTTTAAGAAGTTTTTGAGTTAACAATTTATTTTGAGTGTTGAAGTCAATAACATAGCTAGATGCACTAGCAAAACGAATCAGTTGAGAGATAAAGACTCCATATGATGTAGAGCGAGGAACATCATCATCTAAAAATGGGAAATTGACAATATTATTTCAAAATCAAAGTCGTCACGTTTATCATAAATTTTTTGTAGAAACAATATCATTAGAAGTTGACAAATGCAAGTCTAAAAATGCAGCTTCTTTATCAGAGTATCAGAGTAATTGATTTTATTAAGTTGGAGCTCTGAAGGTATATTTGACTTACCATATTGTCAAAATAAACGTTTATTAATGTTTAAAATATCGTCCAAATATCTGGATGTATTCTTAAAAGCATAAATATCATCAGCCTGCTTATCATCAGAAAGAGAAATCATAAAGTCCCTCTCAAAACAAAACAGGAATAAATCGGCAACCAGGGGAGAACAATTAGTGCCCATAGCAATCCCAACTACTTGTCTATACAGCTTGGTGCCAAATCAAAAAAAAGGTGTCTAACAAAGAGTTCAGCGCTTCGCATACATTTTTACATGACCATGCATGATATTTTTTAGGCTTTTCCGAAGTAAAAAATGCATTTCTGTCATTACATGCAAGGTACGGAGAGCCTTCTCTCTGGAAGGTTCTTTCAATAAGATCAATAAGTTTATCTTTAATTAAATTATGAGGTTAAGTAGTGTAAAGAGTAGAAAAATTATAAGTAAACAAACTGGTCGCATTGAAATCTCTAGCTTTAAGTTTATCTAGAATTTCACCTGAAAACTTAGATAGACCAAAATAGGTTTTTGCTGGATCTCTCATATACCTTTTCACATTACTTGATAACATGCTTTTTAACAGCTATAAGGCACGAGGTTAACAGTTTAGAAAGTTCTTTAGTCGTACAAGAACTAGAATAAGCAATAAATCTTGCTTTATAGGTTTTTATGGAGTTTAGGTAACCAATACAGCGTAGGAACTTTGTCTTGGTTTTCTTTAGCTTTGACACCGAAATGCAGGGCTATATGACAACCATGCACATCGACAATCACCCTCTCAATCAAAGAAGGTTGCAGTTTATAGGCATTGTGTCAACAAGCTCACGCTTGTATTAATATTATACAATCGTCAAACAACTACAACATTGTTCGCAGCTTTATCTGCTGGAACCAAAACATAGTTCGTATGAAAATCCTCGTTTAAGATGACGAAATGAAGATTCAAGTTTGGGGGTAAAAGTTGTGTATTACGAGAGTAAAATGAAATACAAGTATCACTAAAGTTAAATGTTAGTCTTCCATTCCTTCAAGGCTTTAGGTTCTGTATAAAGGTGTATGTATAAGCATTTTAGTTGTCACACAAATTCGTTCCCCAATAGTGGTGATTGATGTCGTCTGCTGATAACCTTTGCCCAGATGCAAAAATCTAATAATGTCATTTTCATTCAGGCCTTTAGATAAGAGTGCGTACCAGATTTTTTTTTCATATTTCGCAACCAACACATATGTTGTGGGTACTCAAAAGAACCGTCTCAATGAGACGGTTCTTTTGAGTAACAAAACATATGCTAAAAATTATGAGAAAGAAAATATTCACAATTTTACGCTGAAAGTATTTGTTTATATAAACCTATGGTTCATTGATGTTTTTCGCGTACCATTCAATGTATGAGAGTTTGCTTCTTATCACATATGCAAGAGCAAACGCCTCAGGCGAGCCTTTGTATCCATTCTGTTTTGTCAGAGGCTACCCTGCTCGCACATTCAATAAAGGGGCGTGGTTAAAGGCCCAAGCCAATCTTACAGCCTCTATTTCCACTATTGAAGTGTGCTTGTATGTTTAAATATGCTTTAACACATGTGCGAACAGTGCCAAATTATCATAAATCAACCATGTACATGTAGCAATCTGTATTTTGTATTGTATCGGAGTCCTCAGAATCATGGAATGACATACTTTAATATGCATGCAGTCTTCTAAGTAGAAGTGATGTTATTAAAATAAATTGTTATTTCTCAAACAAGCCATATGTTGTGGGTACTCAAAAGAACCGTCTTAATGACGGTTCTTTTGACTACCCAAAACATATTTTGAAACTGATGGGTAAAAAATATTGACATTTTTTCGCTCAAAATTTGTGTTTATATTGATCAAACAAGTGTAGTACATATATATCACTATTTGTTACTTGCTGTCTTTATTCTTTGAACCAGCCAAGCAATAAGGCGATGTACTATCAGTTATCAAATCATAGTTTCCATGTGTTGTGTTTGGATTTGTATGGAAACCCATAACTGTACAGTTCCCATGACACGGTGTACAGTCTTGAGGTCCTTCATGGGTCATTGTTTGGCATCGGCGTTGGGCTTCGAACGCACATTGATTGTTGATGGATTCTGTGAACAACTTGAGGGCACGAAGGTGACTGCAACCAACGTTATTCACAAGAGCTGAAATAAAGGAAATGATAAAAGTTCTTTCAATCCCAAGAAAATAGGTCAATAGGTAACTAAGAGTCGTAATTGTACTGTGGGAGAATGGTGATTAAGTAACGTTAATACATAATCATTATTCTCCTACCAATAGTACAATTACGTCTTACGTCATTTAAGACTTGCGTCATTTACTTAAACACATATCTCCTGAAGTATTAATTTGGTGCTTAGACTTTCTGTAATGAGACTTGGAATACCGATGCTCCATTTAGTGATGAAGTCGGGGAACCAAAGTCAT
Source organism: Loripinus fragilis (assembly GCA_964019695.1). NCBI lineage: Eukaryota > Metazoa > Mollusca > Bivalvia > Lucinida > Lucinidae > Loripinus > Loripinus fragilis. The sequence goes on from OZ026518.1 coordinate 22,959,345, forward strand.
GTATCGTGCAAAAACATACATTTTCGAATACTGATAGTCTAAATAGTGCTTGACATGAAACCACTGTATAGCAATGCGCCCAGAATTGCATTCCGCGGAAAAATGCATTTTTGTATGCCACATAGGTCAAGTAAAGCAATCTTTCATAGCATAGAAATTGTGATGTTTCCCTAATCAATAAGTTAAAGAGTGTGATTTTGGTCTTCAAAAGAACCGTCTCATTCAATAGGTCCATTTAAGTACCCACAACATATCTTTTGGTTGAGAAATAATAAAAAATAATTTTCCATTACGCACCCATATCTGGAGGACGAGTATGAGAATCCGTTTGAATGTCCGGTAATACAATAATACACTATCAAATGCATTTAATAGTATGGACAGTCATTTTTGTGCACCAAAATAATCTTTCCAGGAACATTTTTTCTTTACAAATACTATGCGGTTACATTTCTGCATCTCAGACGGGGACAGACAGGTTGTTCATGGTGATATGATAATAGTTTTACGAGTTTTTCATCTTCATCTTACCACTGTTAAACGAAATTATTGTTTTCAGACGATAAAAATCCCCTTGGTCCCTACAATGACCCTCTGTTTCAAAATTGTTGTAAATATGGAAGAGAAACATCCTTTTAACCTTGATAAATGTCGTTTGTGTGTTAAACTGTTCTTAATTTGACCATAGTATTTAACTACGCACCAGCTGGCATGGACTAAATTACTATTATCAACTTTTCATTGTTTCATATTTTTACTTTTCAGCTGTCTTTTCTAGTTTGCCATAGAAAATAAAATAAATTGTCTTAAATTATGTACCAAACGTCTGTCTAACTGTATGCAGTGTTTAAACGCATTTAATTAAAAGTTTATTTATTTATGTAAAAATATGTAATTCAGACCACTTCAGTGGGAGGATAAAAGTGAATAAGTAAGCATGCAATTTTTACTAGATATGCTTCCAAGCGATATATAAATATTTATCAAATACATTTTTGGGCAATAAATGCAGCTTAATGAGATTTGAAGCAAAGAAATCTTCAAAAATTTCAAAATCGGGATGCCCTAATCTACATGCTTTAAAATCCATTAGCAGTATTCTTAGATGACCACCACTGCTTCTGAGGTCTACTCCCATATTGTTTTATTATATAAACTCAATATTTTTCAATCCCGAACTTTTTTGATAAAACTATATGACATTTTGAAAAATAATATTTTGACATGGTCTTGCTGGGCTTCCGTAGAAAGTTGACTACTCTGGCGTTGTGCAAGTCGTTCGAGTCTGGTATACAGTGGTTTCAGATACACCATAGAAGTACCTTTGCAACCATACACAATTCAACTGTATACCTTTCGGATGCAAGGGTTAGCACTTTTTCTACCTTGGTTCCCCGACTAATAGTAGTTTTATACAGAAAGATGGCCAACAATTCTGCAAACGACTAGATGCGAATCCAGAAGGGGTTCAGGCGGTTCGCTTGAAGTCCCCTTCCAGGCCCCCGTTTTTTAATTTCCTATGAAAATGAAATAATTTGGTCTCAATGAGACCAAATTATTTTATTTTCATGGGATATTTAAGAAAAATGAGATAAAATCAGCAAAGCAAACCCCCACACCTTTATACATGAACCCAATTTCCAGATACCCTTGATCCGTCCCTGGTATTTCCAAGTTATCTCTTTGCATGCTGTATAATTTATCAATCTTTAGTTTTCATCTGTTGACTTTTTTTTTTCAAAATTGATTTTTTTAAAAACTTTCTTTAAATAGCACACTTACCCTTGTTACTGTCCTGCCAGCCAAGAGTGACAGTGAGATCGTGCTTTGTTTAATACTTACACGGGAATTAGAATCGATAGATCACTTGTGTATTAATCCTATCCACAGGATAGGATTAATACACAAGTGAAATATCGATTCGCATTAGCTCAAGTGGAATGTACAAGTTAATGTTTTACTTAACAACTGTTAACAAAATAGTATGTCACTTTTACTCTTGGTATGTACTTATCTGCGATGGGAATGAGTAAGGCCTTTAATTTGCAGCGAACTGCAACATCGAAATAAGGTTGTTTGACTGAGCATGCTGGGTCAATTATGATGATTTTTGTGATCTGCTGATTTTAGATCTTTTTTAAAAATATATATATATCAGGATTAATATCATCTGAGTGTCAAACAGATAAGATCCAGATCAAGCTCGACGTTTTGTCGGGGACGATCTGGATCAAACATGTTTGAAACTACACTACATGTAGATTTTTAGCAGACAAATGCTTAAGCTGTAGAACTTTTTCAGTATTTTGTGAATGTCTCATTAACCTCCTTCTACTAGAGTGGGAACCAGTAATTTTGTATATTGTGGTATTACGGTGAAGGCCCCTAACATTGCGCACTTAAGCCTTTTAATCTCCGTTGGATATGATAAGAGAAAAACAAAATTGAAAAAGTGTGCACAGCCTAATAAAGTTATCATTATATATTATTTACATAGAGTTCAAAATGAACAATATTTTCCGGATCTCTAGTAACTTTGATTTGAAGGGCACAACCCCCTGTTTTAGAATAACGAAAATAGTCCCCTAACATTGCGCATCTTCTGCAAAAATTTCAACAACTTCTCTTTAATAAATTGCTTTCACAAAACATACCAAGGAAAGTAACCCAAGGTTGTTCTCAACAATTTACTTCAACAAAAACTAGATTCAAAATAAATAATTTGAAGACTGGGTCATTTAAAATTTAAGTCTAAAATTTTTTATCAACTTTTGCCGAAATCCTCTCCTGCTCAGCAGTGAAAGCTTAGAGTGAAAAACCTTTTCCTGTTTTTCTCTTTCCAAAAGCAGCCTGATACTAAAAGTCAAAAAAGATTTTATCTGATTAAATGTGGCATAGTCACTTGGGCTAGTGCACAATGTTAGGGGCCGCGCAATGTAAGGTGACATGACTGACGTGTACTTGATATTGCTTGCTATAAAGACTATAATCTACTGTCGGTTCAAAGATGCATGATAATAGGAACATACCATTTTTCATAGAAACAGATAAATAACAGTAAATATATCATTGCAGGTAAAGTTAGTATAGGATATATACCTGCATACAGCAACCATTACCTGGATAAGTTTTTATTTTTTGCTTAAGGCGATTCTCATTTATCTTTGGACCGACAATTCTTTGCTTTACTATTATTGGCAACTCTAAAAAATACAACATGTACTTAGTAAGCACCGAGGTTCGGGCCACTATCGGCCCGCCAGCAAAACGCCATTCAAATAGCGTTTTGCTGGCAGGACGATAATGGCCTGGCCAGGTAGACGCATAACTAAGCATCCATATTCTTGTTATACATACAGTAAAACCTGTTTAAAACGGCCACTCAAAAATAGACAAAACAAAGATCTTTATGCCAAATGGCAACTTAATGACGGTCAAAAGTATTGTCCGCTTGGAACATTCTACAATACTTTTGACCTGCATTAAGCGACAAATTGTCTTGAAAACCAATTTGTAGTCTATTTGAGAGTAGCCGTTTTACACAGGTGTAACTGCATACCAAAATTCCCCTTGAAAACTAGTTTTAGCTGTCCTAGAAAGTCCTTGGCACACCCAGGTTGATCTCTTCCACCGTTAGGATAAAAGTCCACATCTCCCACCGGCATTTCAAGACCAAATCCTACAAAAAAGATAAATACATGCGCGGATCAAGAACATTTTGTCAGAGAGGGTCCAACTTTGACAAGGTCTTTTTTAGTTAATAAGGGGAGGGAGGATCCAGATATCACTATAAGCGGGCCATCATCGGCCCACCAGCGAAACACCATTTAAATGGATCCAGACAGTTTTTAGATGGGGAGAGAGGATCCAAACTAAACAAATTCCACTATAAGCGGGCCATTATCGACCCACCAGCGAAACGCCATGATGGCCCATCATTGAATGCTGGCTTGGTACCTTTGTGATTTGTTAGGGGATCCGGACCAGTATTGCTATATTTTTGTGATTTTTTTAAATCGACTCCCACCCCCTCTGTCTCAGCGCATGAAATGAACAAGATGGTGTAAGATAATAATATATTCCAAGCTCCTCCAAGAATCTACCTCATAGGTAAGTATTGGATGATAACGAAACCACACAGGTGTCCAATCAGAATGAGGGAAAACCGAAGTAGGGAGCGGGAGGGCGGGTAACAGGTTAGCAATGGATAACTCACTAACCAAAGTGCAACCATTTACGTTAACTGTTAAAATGTCACTACAAATGTTTTATAGTAATATTATGGCCCATATGCCATCTGCGTATGGCCTGGGCAAAAATATTATATTTAATAAAGTTCAGTTCAGTTCAGTTCAGTTCAGTTCAGACAAACACGGCGTATATCAAACTAGTCTGATTTACCGCCCGCGAATTGATGAATGGCCACTATTCCAAGTTCCCCTTAGGTGCCTCGTGAATAGGTGTGTATAGTGCGAATCATGTTTACTGTCGTCGCCCTGGGCACGGTCACCTGTTAAACTAACGGTACCGGGAGCCAACTCACGACAGTAAACAAGAAACGGATTATTAGCACTGCAAATATCAAGGCGCTGAGAGGGAGTTTAAAGAGATAAATATTTGAGCAATAATACTGGTACCACTCATTATGACTCTCTCCAGGGGTCATACTGGGCAGATCAAAAGGACAGTCGTAATGAGGTGATAATGACTTCCTTACAGGGGCAATAAAGTGGCCCCGTGAAGGGATTTGGTATTTATGATAAATATTGATCTTTATCTTAGTGATTGAAATTATGATTTATACAGGTAAGTCCCCTCTTGAGGCCCCTATAATTTTGTGAGCTACTGAAACTGTCCCTTATCAGTTAATCCTTTAATGATCTCTAATGGACAGTAATCTTTGTCTTTAAGTGCCCTCTCTGTTAACAAGTTGAGTCATATACCAAAGTTACAGCCAATATCTGAAGTTTACGAAAACCAATGATGTCTTATTTGGTCCCGTGTACTTATCAAGTTATCTGCCCTCGAAATACCCCACCCACTTTTTAAGGCTGAGAAGCGATAATTATGCTAAAAGGAAAAATAATTGAAATTAATTAAACAAATCCACATTTTTTACATATTTTCTTGTTGCAGATACTTTTAAGTATACAATAGGCAAATTTGATTACAAAATAATGTCTGTAATTATACTTCCTGACATTTAAAGTACAAACTTTAGGTTTAAAAAAACTGTCGGAAAAAAAAAAATTAACCAGACTTTCTATTAATTCGGTCCAAAGTTTCGAAATCACATTACCATAGCGAGACCAAAATCTTTGCTATGTTAGTATTGTAGCAGTTACCTAGTACAGCAAGTTTATATGCCCCAAAATGGCTCAGAGAACATGTAGGTACCCCACCCACTTTTTAAGCTGGAGAAGCGATTATTGTGCTATAATGAAAACCAATTGTGGTTGTTAAAATTGATTGGCAATTTTTGCATATTTTCTTTCAAAATACACTTTCATATATGTAATAGGCATATTTAATCACACAATCATTTTTTAACCATATCATCTTACATTTAAATTACACATTTATTTCTAGAAAATGCGCCAGAAATTTTTTTTAATGCTATTCCAATTTTAACCAGACTCTCATTTAATTCTGTCCAAAGTTTCGAAGTCACATTTTATAGCGACACAACAATTTGTGCTACATTAATTTATAAAATTTACACATGATAGCAAGATCACATGTCCCAAAGGGTCGTGGAGAACATGGAAGTACCCCACCCACTTTTTATGTATAAAAAAAAAGAAATTCCTATTTCTTACCATTATGTTTTTTTAAAAGGACCATCTTGTACCTTTATAAATATATAAATGGATCAGTATTTTGCGTTCAAAATAGTTTTATGTGACCTTGACCTCAATGTCATTCTAGAGGGCTTGAGTTCCTCTCCATTATATCTCTTGGACAATATTTTGTTAAGATTTAACTCGAAATCTTATGGGCCAATTTAAGATATGCCAATGGGTACTTAATGTGCTCTTCTTGTTACAGATTTATGTTTGTGTTGTTATCAGAGAGACTTCATGTTGTCTCTTTCTGACAATAATCAAACTGATGTTGTTGGAGCATTGAACTCTAAATCAAGATAATCCTTATTTCAAACAAATGGTAAGTTAATATATCCCATTGAACCTCAGTTAAATAAGGCAAATACCTTTGATACTGAAGCCCTCTTTTCGACCTTGGACCTGTCTATAACAAATGGCATAGTTTTTGAATTAGTTAATTTCTCATTTCTTGATGAATGTTTCTAGCTTCCCTTCCTATGGTGTATACATTTCGCAACTTATTCATTTTTCGAGTGTTTGTTCTAATGTTGGTAACTTCAACGAAGGAACCATTTTTTTTTAAATTCTAATTATGTTTGTACCCTTAATCAGTCTTAAAATGGTTTAGGGTAGGTTACAATAAAGGGCAATAACTCTGTAAGTACGCAACTCCGAAACCGACATCATAGAGTTTCTGAAACTAGGGATGGAAACGAACAATTTGGTATATAACGTTACTTGTTGACAAAGAGGGCACCTAAAAGTCTTGAAGGAGACGACTTTGGAGCTCGTGTTTGCTCTGTACTACAAATATCAAGGCATTGAGAGGGAGTTCAAGTGCCCTCTCTGTCAACAAGCAGAGTCATATACCAAAAGTACAGCCAATATCTGCGGTTTATAAAAAAACAATGATGTTGCATTTGGTTCCGTGTACTTATTGAGCTATCTGCCCTTGAAATACCCCATCCACTTTCAAAGCTTGAGAAGCAATTATTATGCAAAAAGGAAAACAAATCATGATTTATGAAACGGACCCACAATTTTTTGCATAAATTATGTTTTTGTTGAAGGTATATTTAAATGTATGATAGGCAAATTTCATCACAAAATGAAGTCTATAATTATATTGGCAGGCATTTAAAGTACAAAATTTATGTTTAAAAACTGTCAGAAAACACAAGCTGTTCCAATTTTGACCAGACTTTCTATTAATTTGGTCCAAAGTTTCAAAGTCACATTTCTATAGCGAGACCATATCCTGTGCTACATAAAATATAATCATTACCTTTGATAGCCAGCTCAAATGCCCCAAAAGGGCATGGAGAACATGAAAGTACCCCCACCCACTTTTTAAACTGTAGAAGCGTTTATAGTTCTAACATGAAACTAATTGTTATTGTTAAAACAAATTTGTATTTTTGCACCTTTTCTTGTAACAAACACTTTTAGATGTGTAGTGGGCAAATTTCACCACTAAATTAGGTTTATAACTATATCAGCTGACATTCAAAGTACATGTACAACATTTAAATTATGTTTAAAAAGTCAGAAGAAATGGCAGTCCAATTCAAAGCATACTATACTTTAATTCGGTCCAAAGTTTCAAAGTCACATTTCTGTAGTGGGACTACAATCTGTGCTACACAAACTCAGAGCCGTGACCTATGATAGCGAGGTCAAACGCCCAAAAAGAGCAAGGAGAACATGGAAATACCCCACCCACTTATTTGTGCATACCATAGTGAAATATTATTTTTGTAACTCTTTCTGACTTATCTAAATATCTAATTGGATTACTATTTTGTTTTTGAAAAATAATTTATTTGACCTTGATGTCAAGGTCATTCTCGACAAAGGTGTTTAAACTCTTGTATCACGTAACATTTGCATCCTAATTATATCTGTTGTTGTGAACGACCAAAGTAACCTCATGTTTTAGAAGATTAGTTTTACTCCCTGGTTATAATATTATCACTTCTTATGATTAATATCAAAATTTAAATTCGTTTGTTTGGCTCATTGCAAAACGTAGGCGTACCCAACCCACCTTTTTCGCCTGCATTGCTCACTAATTCGAACCTTTTGGAGAGTTAGACGGTCTTTACGATTGAACAATTGACGTTATCGAAAATATAAAATCTCTGGTATGTTCCGTTTGGGTGTTAATAGTGGCATTAAAGTCAACATTAAAGCTACCTTCTAGCGTCTTTCCTAAATAAATGCAAACACATTCTTGCGCCAATGGTCTGTTTCCTCAGTCATATTGTTTTCCAAAAACTTGGTCAAGGTGAGCAGACAAGATATTTTAGCTCACCAGAGCCAGTTACTCAAAGTGAGCTGTTGTGGTCTCCGTTGCCCATTGTCTGTCGTCAACAATTGCTTCAAAAGACATCTCCTTCTGCATTATTGGGTGGATTTTGACCAAATTTGACAGGGATGGTCCATATATGGCCTTCATCAATTCAATTGGTTAAATGGTTTTATTCCGTTTTAAACATGTATCTAGCTCAAAATGGCTAAAATAGACTTTCAAACTGAAAAAAATCAAAATACACAAAACATTGAACCTTGACGCTTCATATGAAGCATTACCTAGTAAACGTCTACCAAGTCTGTTCCAATTATGGCACTGGGGCCAAAAGTGGCTCTGTCCTGGGGGTTATAATATTTACATTGGCTAATTATAGGGAAAACTTAAACACATCTTCTTGTCTGAATCCACAAGGCCAAGGCCTTGATATGTCTCTGTCTATTCATTTGCGTCCATCTGTCTGCCTGTAACTGTTATCCATTAACCATTGACCTGATTTGATTCATTTTGGTTTAAATGTTAATATCCACTTAGGTTTATCTTTACATTCCTTAACATTACATATACACGTTCAAAACCAAAGTTTTATCAAAACTACAGATAAATCGAATATTGACAGCTGTAATGTTGGGAGTGATTATGTTTTTCCCTGACCTAATGAATGGTCATATCAGGTGAGCGACCAAGGACCCAAGAGCCCTCTTGTTTAATATTGAATTTAAATTCGATAATAGAGAACCTAGTTGCTTCACAAATGATTAAAACACTCACAAAATGTTTTTGCAGACATAAAAACACCAGCTCGTTGCATATTTGAATGGTTGCAACAAACAATTGATCAGTCAAGTCATCCCCGGAGTTAAAGGGTTCGAAAGTAATTATCTTATTTTGCTATAAAAGATAAATAGTGTGTACTCGTTTTGACCGACTCATTGATGCGCACCCACAGTCTATATTTTGAGCAAACGTAAGAATGTATTAATATTTCAGCTGAAAATTATCAATTGTCACAGCATTTTGGTGGTACTATCATCCTAAGAGGAGCTGCGTCGTAAATCAAGGCAGAAATATCCATCCAGCAAAGATTCAGGTAAATTTGTTTTTGCTTTAATTTTACAGTACTGTTTCTGCAGTAACTCTGAAATTCAGTCAAATTCCATTAAAATCTGCTACATGCTTCAAGCGATGATGTACATTTAAGTACTTTTGGTCTAAATTAAGCAGGGTTTTTTCTGCATCAACATTGAAATTAAAGTCAAGATTTCCATAATACAATCCACAATTTACCTGCTCATACAAATTTGGTAAACTTTGAAACATTGGCTGACTCCTCGCAAATTAGATAACTTTTGCCTAAACTTAGCAGCTTTTTCTTATGTAACCTTGAAAATAAGAAAATGGTCCCAAAAACTTTATCATCTTTTGTCATAATCAGATATTAATTTCATCCAAATTTAGGAAACATCCGCTGACCCGCTCTGAAGACAATGCGCAATTAATTAGTTTTAGCCTAAATTTGACTTTTTTTATATAACCTTGAATAATAAGGTCAAGGTTACAAACACCGCATCAACTTTTGTCATGTCTAGGTTTTCCTTTGAACAACTCTGAAGATAATGTGCATTTAAAGGTTTTTGGCCTAAATTTAGAAGTTTCTTTTCCAATGTGACCTTGAAATTAAGGTCAAGGTCCCAAAAATTTTAGCAATTTTTTGTCATGTCTATGTATTAGATTCATGTGAACTTGGGTAAAATCCGCTGACCCATTCTGAAGATAATGTGCATATAAGTAATTATTCACCTAAATCAAGCAATTCTTTTTAATGTGACCTTGAAAATATGGTCAAGGTCTAAAAACATTAAACGGCTTGTTGCCATGTCCAGATTTTAAAATTATGCAAGTTTGGGTAAAATCCACTGACCCACTGCAAAGATAATGTGCATTTAAGTATTTTGGCTTAAATTTAGCAGCTTCGTATTCTGATGTGACCTTGGAAATGAGGTTTGTCATGTCCATGTAGAAGATTCATGCGAATTTTGGAAAAATCAGCTGACCGAATCTGAATATAATGTGCATTCAAGTATTTTTGCCCTAAATTTTGCAGTTTTTATTTTAATGTGACCCTGAAAGTAAGGGTAAGGTCTCAAATTTTTTCTTTTGCTTATTCTCTTGTCCATATATTGAATTCATGCAGATTTGGGTAAAATCCACTGCCACACTCCAAGGATAATGTGCATTTAAGTATTTTTGGCCTAAATTTTGCAATTTCGATATCTAATGTGACCTTTAAAATAAGGTCAAGGTCTCCTAAACTTCATCAGCTTTTTGCCATGTTTATGTATTAGATTCATGCAAATTAGGGCAAAATCAGCTGACCCAGTCTGAAGATAACGTGCATTCAAGTATTTTTTTGCCCTAAATTTAGCAGTTATTATTTCAATGTGACGTTGAAAATATGGTCAAGGTCTCCTAAATTTTATCGCTTTATTGTCATGTCCAGATATTGAATTCATGCAAATTGGGGTTAAATCCACTGACCCACTCCGAAGATAATGTGCATTTAAGTATTTTTGGCCTAAATTTTGCAATTTGGTTTTCTAATGTGACCTTGAAAATAAGGTCAAGGTCTCCAAAACTTTTTTAGCTTTTTGCCATGTCCATGTATTAGATTCATGCAAATTTGGGCAAAAGCCACTGACCCATTCCGAAGATAATGTGAATTTAAGTAACTTTTCGCCTAAATTTAGCAGTTTTGTTCTACTGTGACCTTGAAAATAAGGTCAAGGTCTCATAAACTTTATCGTTATTTTGCAATGTGTAGTTATTAAAATTATGCAAATTGGGTTAAAATCCGCTGACCTACTGCGGAAATAACGTGAATTTAAGTTATTTTTGGCATAAATTTAGCAAACTTTTTTCTGTGTTGACCTTGAAAATGAGGTCAAGGTCACCTTACCCTGGTCGACTAATTATCATACATAGTTGCTGTGTCCTTGCAAATTTTGATAACCATATATCAAAGGGCCACACCTACATTAGTGCTGACACCAACGCCGGCGCCGTCAGGGCCCACTACAAAAGGCATTCATCCCAATCCCTTCTTTTGTCGGGTAAAATGAATAGAGCTATAACATATTTTCCGTTTCTGATTCAAACTTTAGACGAAAATAAGTAAAACTGTTTTTTTCCAGCAAACAATCACATTTTATGCTCATTTTATACCCTAAAATCAGTCTAAAGAGTGTTTATGGTAGGTAATTTTCAAGGGACATTACTCTGTAAGTACGCGACTCCGACACCGACATCATTGTTTTTCTGAAACTAGGGATGCTAACAAACATTTTGGTATATAACACGACTTGTTAACAAAGAGGGCACCTAAAAGTCCTTAAGGAGGCGACTTTTGAGCTCTCGTTTGCTCTACTATATACTAGGAGTCAGCATATTGGCCATTCATCAATTCGCAGGCGGTAGACCAACACGTCAGCAGAAGATAGTTTGGTTGTTTGTAGGAGTGGCCAAATATCTGGCAAAGTAAATAAATTCCTTGTAAATGTAGAACATGTTGTTTACACATGTAGGCTGTGCCGCGTCGCATACTTACCTATGAGGGAGAACCTTGGGGGAGCTCGGAATATATTATTATTCCAAGTTCCCCATGCCTCAGAATATGTGTGTACTCGGAGTCTGCATAGTGTTGCCTCTCTCAGCCTCTCTGCATGGTGGGTAAATGTGTATGGTATTCTTCGCCCAGGGGGGGGGGGGGGGGAGGGTACTCTGATATTTTCATACATACGTAGGATCGGGTCATTTTTTGGGGTTCAAAATTTTGAATTTCAATACTTTTTGAGGTTTTCAGAAAAATAAATATTTTTGGGGGTATGAAGATTTTGTGATTTTTTTTTGGTCATCACTAAATTGGACGGTCATTTCTATGCATTTTAGGGTTTTTTCTTAAGGTCAAGGTACCCCCTGGGCTTCTTCGTCGTCTACCTTCTTCATTGCTGTCTTTCCTTTTTTCAAAAATAATCTTCCAGGAACACCATTAGAAAGTCGGTTTGGTTCCAGATTTTCATTGTGAACGTTGAAACCATTAATTTGTCACTAATGAGACCTAAATAACCAAACCTATATAGCTAGTCTGGCCCAGAAAACTTTGACACCCTACACTTTCATTTCTTTGGTGTATTCTTTGCTTCCTTCAGAACACATTTTGTTCAGGAATACCATCATTGTCAAACAATTTGGTTCCAGGCCTGTCCCCGCATTTTAGCAAGCCTATTCTGGGCTTAAATCGTTTGCAAAGTATACCAGCAGACGACAAAAGTCGATACTAGCAGCTAAAGAGTCAAGGCCACATTCAATCTTTCCGAAAACCACGCCTACTGTAACTTTTGAATTACTAGTGTCGTCTGCTGATAACCTTTGCAAACAGTCTTGATCCAGATCTTGATCCAAACTATTGGACACTCTGAAGGTATTCCTGAAATATATGTTTTTTAAAAGAGACATTTTGAAAACATAATCAGCAGACGACAAAACGCATGAAAAATTAGCCACCTTGTGAGAACTCTGACGTGCGATTTTGTTTGTAGGACTATGACACGTGCTAAGCCGTCGTTCCATTGGTCAGTTTTACACTAACAGGTGACTTTTGGGTGACATTCTGGGCGTGGTTCAGAAACTTTTATTAACATCGCAAGATAGGTGCACCTGTCATTTCTTTGGGTTTGTCATGCATTGGCTAATTTATCTTAAAGGCTTTTGGTTCTAATCGCATATGCGACAAACTAAGGCTTAAACGAGATTGCCTGTTTGCGCAGTCTTGTCTGAGCTTCCGCTGTTTGCACGCAAATTTTAGGGTTATAGTCCCATCATATAACGCATGCGTGTTTGACGAATTACTTGACAAATATGTGATAAGTACCTAAATATCTTGAACTGTCCCATATGAGCAGACCTGGGGTAATTGTAATCAGTAATTGTAATTTTCTGTAATTAAATACAATTTTCAAAGTAATCAAATGTAATTGTAATCATGTTTTTTTCAAATACATGTAATGTGATTGTAATGATTACTGAAAATATTTTAGCTGTAATTATAATTACTTTCAAATACTTTTCAAATACATTTGGTTATTTACTTAGAAAATTTGCCCAACACAAGAAACAAATAGGTGATTAATGGTAATATTTTAATTCAGATCTATGAATTAGAAAAAGAACACAGGATAAATAAAACATATTGACTTTTGTGGACAATAAAATTAGCACACTTTAAAATATTTTGTCAGCTTCAGACTTAACATGGTGTTTAAGATTAATTTGCATTTTGTATAAAAATTAAAAACCAATTTGTTTTTTCAAAATTAAAAATTTAAAAAAATATAGCAATAGACAACTTAACATGGTATAAGGTACATTTTCTCCCAAAATTCACTCTTGGTAGCATTTCTGTTTCTCCTATTTGCTGGAGGCCTTTAACGAAATGTTGAGAAAAAAAACTAGTCCTGTTCATTTTGACATGCTTAGCTGATTTCATATGTAAATTCATCAAACCCAGACTATAACAAGAATACCACTCAAAGGTGTTAAATCTTTTGTTATTGAATATAGCTAGCTCATGTGAAAAGGTACTTATGACCTTCTTAATAGCTACCTGTATATGTGTGCAAACTGGACAAAGGTTATTACACAAAAGTACATTTTCTTGTGGAATGGCTAAATAACTGTTTTTCATCAAATAGTGCAACATCTGCCCTGTAGAATGCTTATTCAGCATAGCAGGCAAAGTTTTTAGGCCTGAAAGATGTTCCCTCAAAGATGACAATTTTGAAAAACCTCATATGATGATTAAATGTAATCATCAAATTAAATCTGAGTGATAACAATTTAACAGTAGCTGACTGAGCAAAAGGTTGCAGTTGTGTAACAGACAATTTCCATTTTACATACTCAGGGCTCACCATGCCATTAGCCATTTGCTACTAAAAATGCAGAGTGGCTACAAATATAAGTCATTGGCTAAAAGTAAAGTCTAGGTGAAAAAATTACATATTTGTGAAAAAGTGTATTTTGATCAGCTTTTGGAAATTCAAAAAATGCTTTTATTATTCCTTCACACTTTATTATTGTGCCATATTTTACTCTTTGGATGCTGGTTTTTTTCCATACCATCCGGGTTTCAAAAAGTTTGGATCCAGATCAGGCCCGACATTTTGTCGGATCTGATCGGGGTCCAAACTGATTGCAAAGGTCATCAGCAAACATAGCGGGCAAAGTCAAATACAAAACAAATTGTTGATATTTTCTGGCTAAAACCTTGGCTAAAGTTAATTTTATTTGGCTCCAACTTTTTTTCATTTGGCTAAAGTGTTGGCTACAACAAATTCTGACCCAGGGTAATCCCTGATACTTTATAAATCTATCTTGCTATGTGGTACTATACAGTGAAATAGATCTATAAAGTATGTAGGCAGATATAATGTATTATGTATTAAACTTTAATACCACATTGGTATGAACTGTGCATAGTGTATATATATTTCTTTAACTTTAATAAGAACATGAATAAAATTGCATAGCTAATTTAAGAAATAACAATATAGAACATGGCTTTTTATATAACTTCAAAGACCCCATCCATCTTTATAATTTTAAAAGTGAGCACTATATAGCATTGCAATTTTACATAAAAACTTCAAAAGTAATTAGTAATGTATTTGATTACATTTTTTAAAGTAATTGTAATTGTAATCATTACATTTCTACATGTCCTGTAATTGTAATCATTGATAAGTCAAAGTAACTGTAATGTATTTGAATACTTTTCAAGGTATTTCGCCCCAGGTCTGCATATGAGCGTCAAATATTTTTGAAAAAGGCACTACTGTATCACTAGGAAGGTTTTAGTTAACTCACCAAGATAGAACAAGCTCTCGGCATCTGTATGAATGACATCAACAAATAGTGCATCACTATGATCTAGACGTACCCTAGAGTCCTCGCCTTCAAACGATGGGCCAGCAGGATCTAAACCTGACATGAAAAATATAATTTGTTACGCAATTAACGATATAATTTTATAATTGTTGTCTGATAATAACAAAATAACAACCTGAAATTGGTTGTATGATAGGTTAAGAGTCCGTGCTCGATAAGAGTAGAGTTACGTAGTTGGTCACGCTATGGTACTTTATTAACCTACTGTCCTGCCAGCCAAGAGTGACAGTGATGTCATGTTTTATTTACAAAGTTATCAGGGGATTATAATCGATAGATCACTTGTGTATTAATCCTATCCACAGGATAGGATTAATACACAAGTGACGTATCGATTCGCGTTAGCTGAAGCGTTTCAAGTGACGTGTACAATTGAATGTTTTACTGAATGATAGTAAACAAAATATAACGCCACTGTCACTTTTGGTTGGCACGACAATAATTGGACCAATATAGGGTTTTCATTCATGCTTCTAACTGTAAATCCGTCTCGTTACCATACTCTTATCGAGCACGGACTATATCCTTTGGAAGAATTGATAGAAAGAATACACAAAATAACTGATAGTGTAGTGTTCAAGTTTTCGGGAACAGACTAGCTATTTTCGATCATTTATGCTTCATTAGTGATTCTCGAATGGTTTCAAAGTTCCACAATGGAATCAATGTTCCCAAAGGGAAAGAAAATAATATCTACACAAAAGCGAATCTACCGCCGCCACACAGTACCACTCACCAGCTGAAGTGATGTCAAATGAGCCGCAGCATGTGATTTCAAACAATGTGGCATTTTGACATATGTAAACTCAGATGAGTCTCTGCAGCCTCCTTTTAAGCTTAGAAACTCCAAAGGCTGTTTAATCAGTAGCTTAACAGTCATAGATTATTCAAGCGACTACATGTAGCAAAGGCTCTGATCAGACTACGCGTATGCACAGGCTGGTCTGAGCCTTTGCTAGTAGCACATACCACATTGTTGGAAATCTCATATCACAGCTTTAAGATCATATGAAAAGGTTTAAGAACTAATTGAAATGAAACAACTTATATCACACAACAAAACGCTGAAAACCGCATCAAAAAATTCAAATTTTTAAAATAGTTATGCCTATTTGAATTTCAGACTTGGTTTTGGTTTTCCAAAACAGACTTGGAAAACTAAAAATAGATTCTATCCAACAATGCACCATTCTATGATGTCATATGAGGATTTTAAAAGGTGGTTTAACTTCAAATATCTCAATCTGTGTATTTGAAAAGTACATCTTCAGTTTGAAAATGTCATATTTTAATTGCCTTAATTACATTTTGTCTGATTAAATGATTTTTGGTAAATTTGCGTAGATCAGCGAGAAATTGAATTTTAAATTTTTGTTTTGAAATTTTATAATGTATTTGTTTCCTTTCAGACAACATGTTTTTGGATTATCTTTTTAATGTTTCAAAATAAGTTATCATAAAAATTGGATTAACTTATTTTTGTATCATTTAGAAAAAGAAATGCAATGTAAAAGTAAATTTAAATTCTTTATTTAATTTTGATATTTAAGCATAAAATTTTAATCAAATAAAATTTAATATACAGAAAATCATTTATGCGAGATCAGTCTTTGCTATATCGCAGAAAAGTATACTAAAGTTTGACAAATTCTTTGCATTTGCAAATATTTAAATTCATGGAAAAATTTCAAACCTCACATGACATCACAGAATGATGCATCGTTGTATAGAATCTATTTTTAGTTTTTCAAGTCTGTTTTGTGGAAAAATTTCCAGTCTGAAATTCAAAAAGGCATAACTTTTGAATGGATAGGAGTTTTTAGATGCGGTTTTCAGCAATCTCTTTCTCACAATAACTTCTATTATCTATAATGTTTGGTTAAAAACTTATTTTTACCTTTTCAGTTGATCTTTAAGTATTTTTAGAAAGGTTACATGTATCTTTTGGAAGCAAGGACTGCACCAAAGAGTGTGCACGTTTTAAGGGTCAGACTAGCTAGTTTCGGCCATTTGATGGTTTCAAAGTTTCACAAAGGAATACATCGCAAGACAATACAATATACATTATGTAGTGAAGGGCAGGCGATCGCAAAGGGCAAGAAAATAAAATCTATACTTAAATGTAGCGCGCGACACTTGACATTCTTATGTTAAGGCTGTCTGATATAAGATATTCATAAGCATGCTGCGAAACAGATTTTTTCGCTAGAAACCCGATCTTAAAAACAGTAGACAAGCAGATTAAAGCAGATATCGTCAACTATTATGTTGAATAAGTTAGAATATGCGTTTTGGTGAATTTGCGATAAGAAACATAATTTTTATGCTAGTCCGTAAAAAGATACAATGGTCACAAATGAGCCTCGTCGCCACAAAACATGTCTTCGGGGTTTCCGACAACGAAGCTCGACTCAAACCAGTCTCCTCAGCTTCAGAGACTAGCTAGAAAGTTGAAATGTCACCTGTAGCAAAATTAGATACATGTATGATACTTTCCAATAAGCGAGTTACAAACGCGTTGATCAGACTGCGCGGACGCGCAGGCTGGTCTGCGCCTTTGTTGTTCGCAAACCCCGGAAGAAAGGTTTTCTTGCGTCGAGGCCAAAATACGTCCAGGTCCCTATGACCTGATTGAATTCAATCCAAATTCAAGTTGAAATAGTGGGTACTTCTAACTATCAAAGTTTTACTCTACCTGTTATTCTACCGATCCCTTCAAGGCTTTTCCCGACAAATCCGGCAAGATGTGCTCCTAGACTATGACCAATAATGTGCACATCAGAGAGTTCTATTCCGCAATCAAGCTGTAACCGACTTAACAATCTTGCAGTCTGGGCGCCGATCACCCGGATGTTGGCTACAGACTGTGTATACACGATTTCCCTTGCTCCAGATCTCCAGTCGACCAAAATAATGTTGAAATCATCCTGAAAGGAAATGGTTACACATACAATGTACATGTAGACAGACAAAATATAATTAGTTTTGCTCATATAAGTATTGTTAGGCGTTATTTAGCAAAAAGGGGCAATCATTCAGAGCTATCAAGACTATCAAGACTTAATCTAGAATATAAAAGTACATTCTGGGGATCGTATTCAGGTTCAGTGGATATATATGTGTTAAGGGTTTTTAGCATATTGAATTACGTGCTTTTTTTTCAGATTGATCACGATTCCGGGAACGCTTATTTTTCCTGAACAGACTCCTCAAAAGAGTAGGATTTTATATCAATTATTCACTTACAAGTACCTCTTATATTGATGCACGTTGACCTGATAACCGGTGCCTGTCTATGTTAGCATGTCTAGTCCATATTCGGAAATTAGCCGGACGAGTGTACTTACATATTTTAAAAGCGCGCTCGTCATGTCTTTCACCCATTTCTTGTGGACGGAATGGCGGTATCCATGTACGATCAACTTGGTTTCTTTATTCTTTAGAAAGTGGTTGCATTCTCTCGTGGTATTCTGTGCATTTATGACTATTTCCCGGACTCTGCCATCGAGATCTCGATTTGTAACTAGGAATTTTGTAGATAGTTTGCTAGGGTTCCGTGGCAGCAGCCCCTGGGTATTAGTGTAGGGAGAGCTGGATGAGAAACAGCCGAGATCGCCGAAACATTTCTCACGTGCGTTGTATTTGAACATCCACCAATCGAAACCTAAAACAAAATGAGCCGTGACACGTGATTTCAACCAACAATGTGGTATTTTGACAAGTGTGGATTCAGGCGAGCCTTTGCAGCCTCCTTTTAAGCTGAGAAGCTATAAATGATGTTCTGACAGTATATTCAAGCGACAAGCAAATGCTCTGATCAGTCTGCGCGTATGCGCAGGCTGGTCTGAGCCTTTGCTGGTCGCACATACCAAATTGTTTGAAGTCTCATGCCACGGCCCAAATGTAGTAAATTAATATATTAATGCACCAGTCATTTGTAGCCCCCACCTCCTCGGGGCCGGATAAAAGAGGGGCTTTTAACTTTCAATTTTCAAAGCCCTGCTAAAAGCCCTGCACTGCGGGGCCAAATTTGTGGTAAAATCCCTGCTAGATGCCCCCCCCCCCCCCGGGTTGACAATAATGAATAACAACAAATTACCTAAATCATTTGAATAAGCTTTCCATCTTTTCCCCTATCCCATGTTGGTGTCACATGAAATTTGGCTTCAGTTGGCCTAGTGTTTTCAGAATGTTTTAACACACACACACACACACACACACACACACACACACACACACACACACACACACACACACTTGCCTAAGGGTGTCATTAGCATAAATAATGCAACTGTATACATGTATGTCCCTGTATTCTTGAACACCAGAACACGACTGATGAGAGTTGATCCAAATGAAAACGTATTTGGGAGTGGCTTATGTGTCTTTCTTCATGTATGTATACATTTGAACATTAAAAAAGAACCTTAACATACAAACGTGTTTCTCTTATATTTTTTGTTTATTTAGCAACTAAAATATTGTTAAAGGGGCCGTAAAACACTAGATTGCAGCCAGGCAACCACAAACAGCTGAAGTAGTGTTGAAACGGACATATATCCATATAGGGTATCCAACATATGTAAAATAAATACTGTTGAAAGGGCCGTACATCGATTTTTGCCTCTATTTTTACGTCTCTGGCAGTTCCCATAGTTCAACCATTTTTTTCACACCTACATCAGATCAAATTCTTATTGTGTGCTTCTGTGCTTATGTACTGCAGAAATATATTGCTGCTTGTGCTCATTTTTGATAATATCAATAGGGATTATCTGTGCCAAAACTCTCCTTTTGACAGTTCTCGTGATAGTGCATGTACACGTACGCATTTGGATCGATAACGCGGTGAAATGCGATGTGACGCATTAACCTGTTATATTAACCAATCAATTCAGCGTATCAACGCAGTTCCACGTAGGAATGCATTGCTACATAGTTAATAAAAAAGAGTGATAAAAGACGTGTCAAAATGACATTTCGCATGTACCCAAACCAGGCCTCGAGGTTATAAAACTAGAGTTCATTCTCAAACTCATAATAAAGCAGGATGACTGGCTGCTTGCGGACACAGTGTCCGCAAGCAGCCAATCATCGCGCTTTATTTTGAGTTTGAGAAAATACTCAAGTTTAGCATACATGAGAGGAGTTTACGCATGTCAATATCTGTTTTAAGTCAGTGGGTCGTTAGTGGCTTAGAATCATAAGTAGTATCAGCCCAGGTACACATAATTAGGCTTTGGTTGGTTAACATACCGGTCTCAAGTTATTTGATTGGTTAACGCTTCAACGCGTTGCAGCGCGAATATTATAGCCAATTTGTTTTGATAAGAGGAGAAACGCGAATTGTGTCTCTGAAATGCGTTTGACTCCATAATGAATATGCATGAAACGTACAATGCATTGATTCGCGTTTTCAACACAGTTTAAATCCAGCACGCGTACAGTACGTATTAGAAATGCACACGTACCACGATTTTGTAGTACAAATACGTGAGCGGTAGTTTAGCATTTCAAGGACATACGTATTTAATGAGACAAATTACCCGTTTTGCCATGAACTTTCTGAATTGGCCGTTCACCATGTATTACAAACAAACAAAATCGAAGAACGTATTCAAATTTAGAAAACACAGCAGCCATCTAATGTTCCGATCAATTTGAAATTAAAAGAAAGCAGTTGAAATAAGGCATCTGTTCAGTCTAAGTAGAACCAATTATAAGCTATGCAAACACAGAAGAGATGAGGTTCAACCAGGTCATATGAAATTGTACTTTTTATAGTCCGATAAACTTCAAGTTACTGATACAGTATCACGAGATGGTTCTTTTGAGAGTCCACAACATGTGTTTTGGACGCGAGATAGGAAAACTGATTTTTCAAATGGGAACTCGATCGTTCTTTGCCAAAACCCTTTTACACCCATGATATCCTGCTGTGATTTTACTATTTTACAAGAACGCTAAGGCATACCCATCAGCACAGATACAGGTGTCCATGATTCTGCACGCCCGTTTGCTATGTGTGTATGTGTTTGTGTATATGATGTTTGAGTACATAAGGGATTTATGAACTTTGTCTTGAGAAAATCTGGTTGTACAATGTGCCACCAGTGGGGACCATGCTGGTTCATGTGTAATGCACATTTAAATTTGATACCTTAATGTCTCATGGCAGGGCTCATGTACTTGTTTTAGAAATTGTTTTAGAACTGTAAATAGCTAAAGAACTCAAATCTTAATGTCTTTCACAATTCTGTTAGAATGGCAGTTGTACAATGTATATATACTCATGTGTTTTAAATGTAAGATATGCTGGTGAGACAAAATAAACGAAAACAAATACAGCTATTCTATAGGTCCCATTTGTTTTGCTGATGTTAGCGACTTTGATTGAATTATTAAGGACGTATGCTTTAAGTTTAAATATAAGGCTAACCTCAAGAATGTGAGGGCTCATGTACTTGTTTCAGAAATTGTTTTAGAATTATTATAGTTAAATAACTCAAATCTTAATGTCTTTCACAATTCCTTTAGAATGGTAGTTGTATATACATGTATACTCATGTGTTTTATATGTAAGATATCTTTTACTATATATACTGGCGAGATAAAAAAAAAAAAAAAAAATGCAGTTATTCTAGAGGACCCATTAGTTTTGCTGATGTTAGCGACTTTGATTACCGATGAATTCTTAAGGTCATAATATGCTGCTTAATTCTTCACATATTGAAATATCTTCAATACTTTGTATACAGTTTGTTTTATGCATTGACTATCAAATTATGAAATAAAAAGGATATGTCACCACGCTTAATTTTTCATAATCTCATATGGAAGTTTTCAGTATTTGACCAATTTACTTAATATCTTAAGTCCTTAATATTAAGCTAAAATAGTTGTAATCGTGATCAAGCATCTTTATTTTAATTTTAATTATTGCTCATGATCTCAAGCCTTTTAGAAAGTGTGAAAATTTATATGTTTTCCCAAAGCGTGACAAGATACTGCATGATATACTTTGGTAATTTTCATAAAATAATATTTCGATTTTTATAGTAAAGAAATAGATTCGCGCTCGCAGTGATTTGTTGCTTAATATATCACTGGCTGGAGGTTAGTCGTTAAAGTAGATAAATCATGAGCGCGAAGCGCGAATGATTTATAAACTTACGACTGACCGACAGACAGTGATATATTAAGCAACAAATCACTGCCAGCAAGAATCTATTTCGATTCTAACACACAAAAAGATTGAAAATATGAACGATTCCTTCAGATTCTATACAGATTTCGCCATCTTGAATAGAGCATTAGAATTTCCCGCAAAACTTTTTTGGACTGAAACACGTATTTTTATGCACGTTTTTGACGCCCATTAGTTGTAAATACGACGTTACGCCGTCTAAGTACGATGTACGTGATAGATGACGTCATTAGAAATCAAACTGGCGGCTGAATGACGTCACGTCAGTGCGTGCAGTGATTTATCAACCAATAAATCACTGAGTTTAACCATTGGCTCTATAGGCGAGGTGTGTTAGAATTTGTGTTTTTGTCACTTTCCCATGTGGTGTACTGGATCAGCTGCGGTACTTAATTTTATCGATTCCTGATCTTTACCTACTTACTTACTTTTTTGTGGTCAATTATATATTAAAAAATCTAACTCTGAATATCTTTTTTTCGTTTTTTATTTCATGTATTATCATATTACATTTAGAAAAAAGACAAACAAATTGGGGTCCACCATACTACTTATATTTCAACATGTTCAGGAGGGCCAAATTCAACCACTACCCCACAGATTTCGAGGATAATTCAATATAAAACGTTAGGGAGTTTATTTTTGTCTTTTATTTGTATGAAGTAATTCAGCATTACAGTGCTTAAAGGGAGATTTTTTTATAATAGGTGCACGTCCAGGAATCGACCCTGGTCCTCTGGTTCGAAAGTAATATACACACTTACCATTAGGCCACGAAATCAGATAGTGCCCAGCTCGAAACAACCGTTTATATTGGACAGACAATCCGAGGATCGTCCCTATTCGTATTCGCATACAGGGTAAAAACTTGGAAATTTTGTGCATTATAAGACTTCGCCTGATCTATTATCTCTAGTTTGTGTTCGGATAAATGGTCAATAGAATTTTCGGACACATTTTAGTTACTTTATTTTGTCAAGAAACTATGGAAATTTCCAACTGACATAAGAGTATCTGAAAGCAGTATTGATCCAAATTCGTAAAAGGTCGGAAAGACAGGACCCAGACATCTTTCCCTGTTTCCCAACGCAGGAATGGTGCGCACGGGAATTAGCCACATATGTCTTTAATTCTCAAGAAAAAAATGCACGTGGAGAACATGTCGTTTACATGTGATGACCTGAATATGTCAATGACTTGGGATAACATGCACTCTTCTGAATACTATACAATTATTGACTTCAATTTCAGAAGACATGATGATTTATCTACCCGAAAGTGATATTCACCAAGGCTGCAATGCCTGGGTGAATATCACTTTTTGGGTAGATAAATCCTCATGTCTACTGAAATTGAAGTCAATAACTGTTTTGTTATATGACTTTTAACTATGAATGATTTTTTCTCCTCTCAATTTTGTTGTTGAGGTCATGTTTAACCTAAGGACGTCCTCACAAGATTTAGCAACTGTTCTTAAACTATTTTAATTAGCAGGGTTCAAGCTGGACCCTGACACTAGTGAGAATGACTTCTCCCTCAAGGAAAATTAGAGAGAAGTGACTGTCAGATAGGGAGAAGTTATAGCTCGCAATTATGACATTTCTGTCAGTTTAGAAGCAAATTAGCCATGTCACTTACTACTATCATTAAATGGAAGGAGAAATATGATGCAGTGGTAGTAGATCGTCACCCCAGCGTTTGTGTGGTGACAGAATGAAAATGAGTCTCCCTAAAACATTTTTTGAGGGAGACTCCAACTTCTCCCTGGATCTCATTAAGGGCGAATTGTTGGCCTCTTGGGGGACTAGTTCACCCTAATCGCCCCCTAGTAGTATTGTGTTTTTCGAAAAGCATATAAATTTTCTGAATGGGGTATGTAAAATTTAATCATCGAAAACTTTTTTACATTTTGATTATTCAAACAAAGAAAAATGAAGAAACAAAACAAAGCTGTTGTTAAAGTTCATTAAAGTCTTTAATTTACCTGTTGGGAGATGAAACAGCAAATCATGTCAATTTCATGCAGCGCATGCTCGTTTCATACTCATCATGCTGTTTAAGCTTTCTAGAGGTTAATATTGCAAAAGTGTCAAAAATATATACTACTAGTTTGAGCTAGTTTTCATCAAATATCACATTCTTGGCCAGATTGACCGGTTTTCAGGTAGATATAGGGATTTATGAAGACAAATTGGGCCAATCAGGAGATATGATTCTATCCAGTCATATAACAAATCAATGTATTGACCGTCTGACGGACAGGCTCTGGGTCTTCAAAGACCAAATCAGAGATTACACATGTATTTGACACATACGTGATAGAAAACGGATATTTATTTTCTTTAATAAAGTTTAGAACCCTTTGACAGATTTTTTACAAACTTTACATGGGATGTATCAATTATCTGCGACTTTCTTTACTGAATTATCTCAACCACTCTTAAGGTTAATTGTCTAACTTGTTTTTAAGAAGTATAAATTGATAAATCTCTGCTTACGCATGAAAAACATAACCTTGAAAATACACTGCTCAAAATATTTAAAGGATCACATGATAGTTTTCCATAGGCGATAATGTGGTTAACCCCATTCCAAGTATTGTAAATTTGGAAATTTTCGCGAGAATCTTATTTTCCGAATATCGCTAAAAGACATATTTGCGACGTTCAAATTTCGCGACTCATGCGTGATTTACCTATATTAGTAAACGATAGAGTGATTTTGCTATTTCGCGTAGGTTTAATTTTCATTTAGCTAAAACCCTCGCAAAATTTTCCG
Organism: Loripinus fragilis; assembly: GCA_964019695.1. Taxonomy (NCBI): domain Eukaryota; kingdom Metazoa; phylum Mollusca; class Bivalvia; order Lucinida; family Lucinidae; genus Loripinus; species Loripinus fragilis. Next base: position 22,984,468 of record OZ026518.1, read on the forward strand.
AATTTACAGTAAACAAACCATATCACTTCTCTAGACAATGAGACAGAAGTCCATTTTATTTTGCCTTGTTTTTAAGAGTACTGAAGCATTGAATAAAATTAAAGCTTGAATAAAACATTCGCTGCCCAAGTCGATAGCCCAAATTGTGTATTTTTGGATTTTTTGAAAATAAGGACTTTTTATGGAAGTCTGTAGAATCTTTGTAACTTTTGCAATCACACTTGTTATTGTAGTGACATGGTTTCAATGACGAATTGTAATGTAACATCAGCGTCACGTTTTCAAAATAGGTCCTCGATGTTCATCCGAGGTCTGATTCCATGGAATTCCACGGACTTGACCAAAGTAGATTCGATTGAACAAAGTGTATTGTATTTTTGTAATTTTTCTTCGAAAAATTTGGTTTTGAATAAAAAAGGGAATTTTTAGCAAAACTTCATTTTTACATTTACACACTTTTTTACGATTTTTACTTCACCTTATGTGAGTCGCTTACTTATTTAATCTAAAAATATCGAGATTAGAAGTGACATAATCCAAAGGGATTGAGTGGCATATGTCAATAAAGGACGATTGCACTGCGACACGACGTGGAACGTGCAGGTAAAGCTGATCGACCAGTGGAAGGCTAATATCCAGTAGAACCGCCTCGTCGAGCCGGTTCCATTGGATATTCGTATTCGAAAATTTAATCGAAATGACAGTGTCTGTTGGAAGCGCTTCCAAATGAAACTTACATTTTATCAAAATCGGATTTCTAACCCATATACCAGTATAAGTCCAACATTTTTCTTAAAAAATCAGGGAGTAAGGTCTCAAAAAGGTATTCGGACATCCCTTTGCAAAGATGTCTTACACACCTATTTAGACTTCACGCGACATCTTATCCTTTTGTAAATGTAAAAGGTATGTATATACGTATACAGGTTTTTGTGGGGAGATTACTTTGTTAAACTTAATGCAAGCTATATTCATACTCTTTATATTTAATGCTTAATAAATTTATGTCATGTTATATAACATTCCATAGAGATTTAGGGGTAGTGATTTATACACTCTTATCAATACTCACCATCCTCAATGGGTCGCCAAACTAATCACCAGGCAAACTTGTGTAAATAGAATAACTAAATCTCTGTTTTTGGTCGGACTATGGATTCATTTTGGTATGGGGATTAATGGCAAAACATGTCGTGTTCCTTTAAATATTTTGAACAGTGTAATAAACACGCAAATCAGCTTTCTAATGTCTGGCACAGAGGGTACAACAAACAAATACAGCAAATTAACAACGAATGTCAACAGAACGATGGCAAACTTTGATCATGGAACAATGGGCTTATATTAAATTAGTAAGTGTAGCGACGATTTTAGACACGTTGGTTATCCTTGCGAGTCAAATCCTGATGCAGCAGAATTGTGCCAACACACGATGTGCTGGTACTAATCGCATTGTCGAGCAACAAAGGCTCGTGCGAGTCTGCGCGTATGCGCAGACTCGCCAGAGCCTTCCCTTCTCGCATACATAAAGTACGAATGTAGATGAAAGGTGAAAGGTCAGATCAAATTTAGCCTCTAGCTTCGCCGGATACGTCGGCCTGGGCGTTTTGATTTTGTTTTTGCGCAAGGGAGATAAGAACCAAAATTTCATAAAACACTATGATTACTCTGTTTCAAATTTTCGGCCACTTGGCCTTTATCAAGAAACAAATAACTGAATTAATGTTGTGAACTACATCTCCATTGTCTTAGCCAACCAGTAAATATAAATAACGTTATGATATTGTCATGGGCAATATGACGTCACTTCCAGTACGCCAAAACGAAACGTCCTGATGCATAAGCGCCAAATGACGTCATATCACTTACCAGACAAAATCACATCCCAAATACCTGGACAAATGCATAAACTAAATAAAGAATAATAAATAAATAAATGAGCCAGTGCATGAGATTTCCAACAATTTGGTATGTGCGACCAGCAAAGCCTCAGACTAGCCTGCGCATACGCGCAGTCTGATCAGAGCCTTTGCTAGTCGCTTGAGTATTCTATGATTGTTTAGCTGCTGGCTGAACACCATTTGGAGTTTCTAAGCTTAAAAGGATGCTGCAGAGGCTCGTCGGGGTCTACACTTGTCAAAATGTCAAATTGTTGGAGATCTCATGCCGCGGCTCAAATAATAAAAAGATAAATTAATTAAATAATACAAAAATAAATATTTGAAAATGATTATTTAATAATAATAATAATAATAATAATAATAATAATAATAAAAATAATAATAAAACTAATAATAAAAATAATAATATAATAATTATAATAATACAATAATAATAACAATAATAATAAATAATAATAATAATAATAATAATAATAATAATGATAATAATAATAATAATAATAATAATATAAAATTTTCATTATAAGCATTATAGAGTAATAAATTGCTGCACTGCTCTCATCTAAATAATATACATCTACTACATGTCAAGCACAAAAAGTCAAAAAGCTTGGATCATGATAAGGCCCTACATTTAGTTGAGCCTGATCTGGATCCAAGCCGTATTATGCGACATTTCATTTGGGTCTTAACTGTTTGTATATGTGGCCGTTTGGGGGTCTCCTGTAAGCAAAGGGCTAAAGGTGGTAGTGTCCCATTTTGGATGATTTCTTTGGATCAAAATATTGAATTTCAAACGGTTTGGATCCAGATCAGGCTCAACTAAATGTAGGGCCTTATCATGATCCAAGCTTTTTGACTTTTTGTGCTTGACATGTAGTAGATGTATATTATTTAGATGAGAGCAGTGCAGCAATTTATTACTCTATAATGCTTATAATAAAAATTTTATATTATTATTATTATTATTATTGTTATTATTATTGTATTATTATAATTATTATATTATTATTTTTATTATTAGTTTTATTATTATTATTATTATTATTATTATTATTATTATTAAATAATCATTTTTAAATATTTATTTTTGTATTATTTAATTAATTTATCTTTTTATTATGTATTTATTTATTATTCTTAATTTAGTTTATGCATTTGTCCAGGTATTAGGGATGTGATTTTGTCTGGTAAGTGATATGACGTCATTTGGCGCTTATGCATCAGGACGTTTCGTTTAGGCGTACTGGAAGTGACGTCATATTGCCCATGACAATATCATAACGTTATTTATATTTACTGGTTGGCTAAGACAATGGAGATGTAGTTCACAACATTAATTCAGTTATTTGTTTCTTGATAAAGGCCAAGTGGCCGAAAATTTGAAACAGAGTAATCATGTATAGGTTATTCAATGTTTTGTGTTGGTTATGGAATATATACGAGGGAGCGGAGCTCCCGAGTGTATATTTCATAACAAACACAAAACATTGTATAACCTATTTAGCCCTGACCCAGCTGTTTCCTGTGTTGGTTTCACATCCTGAAATGTACACAGTATGTAGCATTTTGCTGCATTTCGTTTAGGAGTCTCTCATTTCTTTTTTAGCCCTTGATGCGGTCACATGGGACAATTGGATTTTATTAGCAGCATTTTTGTGAGATTTTTTCTTCCAAATTTATCTGGGAAGCATTTCATCGATCACGCGTTACAGATGTATAGGCTGATCAGTCTCTACTGTTTGTGCATTCTACCCTGATTCTCAAACAGTGGAGACACTCATATTAGCATGTATATTCATGTGCCGTTTGGTCATGCTGTCTTTATCAAAAGCATTTTAGGGCAAGCAGTGTAATTTCTGACCAGGCTTCAATGTGCAGCCTGGTCAGTGTTTTCTGCTGTCGCCTATTTTTCTGTGAAACAGCTAACATTTGAAATTTACATCATTTTGTGCCAATATTCTTCTCACAGTTTTATTTAGGGTTCTCAAAATAAAACTAAATTTGGTGAAATCAACATTTTGGACAGCAATTTCCTCTCATCAAGTTATGGGAATGAGTCTCACAAAAGTGTGGGGTATGGAAAATATACCACACTGAATATGGTCCTTTTCTTGCTACTGATTGGCTGAAAACAAAAGGAAGTGGGCGGGTCATGGGCTAAAGTGTTTTAATGTGATTAAATTCCCTTTGGAATTTTTATTGAGATATTCAAAATTTCATATACTGTATCGATTACAATGTATAACTTACATTTAGCCCATGACCCGCCCACTTCCTTTTGATTTCATCCAATCAGTTGCGAGAAACGGGCCATATTCAGTGTGGTATATTTTCCATGCCTCACACTTTTTTGAGAGCAATCCCATAACTTGATGAGAGGAAATCGCTGTCCGAAATGTTAATATCACCAAATTTAGTTTTATTTTCAGAACCCTAAAGAAAACGGTGATAAGAACATGCCACAAAATGATGTAAATAATTTCAGCTGTTTGACAGAAATTTGGCGACTGCAGAAAGACACTGACCAGGCTGAATTTGTACATTGAAGCCTGGTCAGAAATTACGCTGCTTGTCCCATAATGCTATATGATAAAGAAATACAAACTAACGGCACATGAATATACACGCTGATCTGAGTGTCTCCACTGTTTGCGAATCAGGTAGAATGCACAAATAGTGGGGACTGATCAGCATATACAACTGTACCGTGTGATCAGTGATTCCAAGATGATTTTGAAAAAAAAATGCTAATAAAATCCATTTGTCCCATGTGAACGCATCCAGGTCTAAAAAAGGAATGAGATACTTCTAACAGAAACGCAGCAAAATGCTACATAATGTGTATATTTCACGATGTGTGACCAGCTTGTCACAAACACAGGAAACAGCTGGGTCAGGGCTAAATAGGTTATACAATGTTTTGTGTTGTTGAATAACCTATACGTAACCGATTTTCAAGAAATATCACATTGAGACGTCTGTTTATGCAACCAATACTATCAGTCTCTGATCATGTGTAGCGCGAAAGCAATGATCGATGTTTGTGAAATTATATTTCCGCACTTCTGATATGTATCTAATTGCACTTGTATCCTTGGATCACGCATTCATTTGCCAACGAAATAGATCGGATGCATTGAAAATGAACCATTATACGACGTGTAGTGCATTAGCCGTCATAAATACCAGCGCTGCTTGAACATCCTTTAGGTGGGGATGTCTCAGTGGCGCAGTTGGTAGCGTCGATGTCTGGTGCAGTGCTAGGCAGAGTTGTCGAGGTAAAAGAGGCCAATTACATATGTATTTAAATCTATCAGCTCAGTTGATATATGAGAAACAGGCGAATGCATTAAACGAGATATCTTTCCTGTGGCACTGAAATTGATTTGAGAAATAAATATAAAATGATATAAATAAAAAAAACATTGCTAAGAAATTTAGAAACTAAGCGCTTTCAGCTCTCAGCTTTTAACAAAATATAACTATAAACATGAATTAGGTGATGATTTAAGCCCTTGAAGGGCCCAGTAAATATGCTTGGATTTTCACAAATATGACTGCATAACATTTACGAATAAAACACAGCGCACAAAATTATCATTCTGGCAAGTAATGTCTTTTAAGAAAAGTTGTGTAGAACAGAAGGATTTAAACATGTCAAGGCTCCTGAAAGATCATCTACACCAACACAGGACACCAGGTGTTCTACCATATGACCAGATAGAGTCAGCCACCCTTGTTGATGCCAAATGGACACAGAGTGTTCAGACGCCGAATCCAGTAGCTCTCGTGGAGATTCCTGGTAGAATCTGACCGCTCCTTGTTGTGTTCAAGGCAGCAGTCATGATCTGCAGAGTGAAAATATTCTGCTGTCGGTGATCTTTCAAACCTACGGTGTCTCCAGTCATCACGATGGCCATTCATACGTTTGTTCAATGGGCCTTTGGTTTCTCCTACATACTGTTTGTTGCAACTGCTGCAAGAGATCAGATAGACTACATACTGTTTAAATCAAATTTTGTTACTGTGAAGTCATCTTCTGGGGCCACTATAAGACTGAGGCAGAACACAGACTGCACAACGGAGAATGTTAATGTTTGATGTTTGATCATTGAGAAATTTTGGTAGAGGCCATGTAGTATCATAGATCTGATCAATGAGAAACGTTTGCATGTAATTGTTTTGCTTCTGGACCGATGGATCAGATGTTGTGTAAAGAGTTCTATTTTTAACTCGGATGACCTTTTTGTTGCGGAACGGAACCACTTGGGCAATTTTACTAGAGGGCCTTATGAGGAATTTTGTGTGATAGGCCTATTATTTTGAACTTGGGCCAGAAACTCAGGAGTTGTTAAATTTATGAATTATCTACATTTTAGCTAGTATAGTGGTCATTTTCTTTAGCAGAACGATATTATAGGACTTTTTGGTTACTGTAAAGGCGGCACCCGGTCATGAAAGTGAAATTAGGACTGGTCTGCCTTAGACATAGGTAAAAGCTCAAAATGAGGCGTGGTTTTATTCAAAAGTAACTGTATCATCTTGCGCCATTACCTCAGAATAGACGCAAAACACATTATTTAGTCCTTAAAACGTCAGAAAAATATCTGCATCTGAAAATGTCTATTTAACTCAAGCATAGGCAAACAATGTGGACCCAGACCAGACTGTGAATGCAGTGTGTATACGGTTAGGATTTTCATGAAATGCACGCACGTTTGCGCGGCCTAACAACTTATTAATTATTCACCAAATTATAAATAGAACCTGATTTCCCTTGTGTAGCTGATGGAATAGCCAAACCGCGCCCAGGTATGAATATTAAAGTTACCGCCTTTACAGAGAGCTAACAGTTATATGATACCGTTTGTGCGGTTTCGGTAGGAAACCTTATGGTATGGTGCGACCAGGTAACGGACGTTGGGCGTGTCAGACAGAACACTGCCATTCACTGTCAGTTTAGACTGGTCTACAGTAAAATGGGTAAACAGCATAGGTACGCTTTAACCCTTAAAACGACAGCAAAAAAATCATCCGAAAATTCTGTCAGCATTTGTCGTCTGCTGCAAATTTTTGCTAACATTATTTAACAAAGCTAAGTATAGAGACAAACAGTGTGGACACAGATCAGACTGCTCCTATAGGAGTAGTCTGATCTGAGTCTACACTTTTAGTTGGAAAGGCTTCTAAAACTTTCAGCAGACGACAAAAGCAGTCGAATTTTGTTGTGATTGGCGCTTTAAGGGTTACTCGTGCAAAACAACTGAACCGCAGACGACAATTACGGTTAGTATGCCCGGTAAACGTTCACAGAAAACTTAAGTCTTACTCGTTTACAGACACATTGGTATATATTATTGCTCACTGCTCAGGGCCTCCTAGAACCTATGTGGATTTTAGTCAAGATCAGCAAAATAGAATGGTCTATGTTAGAACGGCTGTTGCTGCTACATGTATAAAGATATAGTCAGGTTGTGCAGCGTAATGAAGATCTGATTGCATGTAGCGTGCTTTTATCTGTAATTCCCTTTGGTATTGTATTTTCTATACAGCCATGTCTCAAGTAACCATCTAAAACGCAAAGCTGCATACACTGGTTCGGAGGTCAAAATGTTTTACACATGATATACGGATATAAACGTAGATTTAGTGATTACACATTATTGAACTAACCCAACAAACAGGCTGGCACGAATGAAGCCTTAAAAACTGTAGTTATAAATAGGCTTTTGGGTCACTGTCTAGCCACGCCCACAACTGGTTCCTATCTCTGTTAGCTTTTAAATGAGACCGGGACATCGCATACCACGTGGCGATACAGTGACCAAATAGCTGTATAATACCTGTAGAGTCAACCAGTGGTAGATGCTTGACTTGAGATATAGGCTGTTGGTTTGAGTCTCTCTGGAGGCACCATATTGTTTCCTTGTGCAAGACACGTTATACTTTATTTAGTACTGGTTCAACCAAGGAAACATCCGGACCTGACTGAAAATTTCTTGACTGGCATGGGTGGATCCAGAGGGGGAGGGGGGCGGGCAGGGGGTCCGGACCAACCCTGAAAGATCACAAAAAATAGGTTTTCTTATCAATACTGGTCCAGATCCGCTGAAAAATCGCAAAGCTACTTGGCCAGAATTCAATGTTAGGCCTTCATCGGGACGCCAGCTGGCGGCCCCATGATGGCCCGCTTTTAGTGGTATTTTGATCATCTCTCCTCTCATCAACTAAAAAAAAAAAAAAACGTTGTCAAAGTTGGACCCCCTCTGACAAAAGTTTCTGGATCCTGGCATGACTGGGATGTAAAGAATCAACTCAAATAATCGAGGTCCACAGTTGCTCAGTGCTAGTTTGTTAGACCTGTAATTAAAGAATCGCTATTTTTAGAATGTTCAATGAAGGCACTTCGAAATATCCAAAGCAAGATCTTTTATTCTCTAAGTGGACAGGAAACGTCGCGTCATGGCTGCAAAAAATGTTGGCAGCGACGCAAAACATCAATACAAACAAACAAAATCAACTCAACATAACAAAAGAGACACTCATCTCTAATTTTTGCTGCTGTTGTGTGCGTCTACTGGTACACAGGTTTACCTTAAGTATCAATAAATGGATCACAGGGAAAGGGTACACATATCTTTTATAAAACAATAAAACTTGTGTGATTGTAGATTTCATTGTCGAAGATTGATGTTATGGTTGTATAGTTTAAGATACACGTACGTGTTTAAGATACATGTATGTACATATTTCAAACAAGGTATCTGGGCTGATCAGATTCATCTTCAATAATTCGAAACGCTTATTTTCCACGATACGGCAACTATATACTTTTGGTGTGGAGAGTTTCACAGATGGGTGAATACGCCAACAATGCAACCTGACTAGCCGATTTCCAAATGTATTTGTCCAGGGGTTGAACTTAGCTAAGAACCGCCCAACGTCTCTTATCTGGACGGAGTATAAACATTTATATGAAATTATTTGGTCTTGGGCCAGCAGTCGTTTAGAGATGTTTCTATTTTAGCTTTGGTGGCTATCGTTTCGGCGGAGCTTTAACATTTGGGCAATCGTTTGGTAGGGGGCCTTATCGTAAACTTTCCTGCGGAATTTTTTTGAAAAAGTTTCCCTTTGTTCAGAAGGAGATGTCGTATAAAAGCATGTGCTCTATTTTAAGCTCTGGTGACCGTTTTGTTTGGCGGAGTTGAAAAGTTCGTGCAATTATAATAGAGGGCCAGATGAGCATCATTAGTGTTAAAATATTTCGAATTGAGGCCAGCAGTACAGAAGTTGATGTCATTTAAAGGTGTGTTTTTTTCTATTTTTAACTCTAGTGGCAATTGTTTTTGGCAGATAAAACCCGTTTTGGTAAGTTTTTGTAGAGAGCCTTATGAGAATATAAGAATTCATCATGAGCGTGAGGGTGGGATAGAAAAATCCGCCCCAAGGATCACTGATTGGCATCTACTATAGTGACGTCACGAACCTACTGGAGATCAACGGTGGGTCAGAGCACCGTTACTCAATTAGCTTTCTGGTTCCCACCTCTAGACTTATCTAGCAGGATGGATTCAAGATATGTCAGTAGCCTCCAAATGATTTGTTTTACAACATGAATCCTCGCTGTGCTCCAATTGTGGTCCCACTTATTCGCAATTGTTAATTGGAGTAGGCTGTGCAGTATATATACACATACTTTTCGTCTACAATGAAGAATTGGAAGGGGACATACTTGGCTATTCACGATGTTTACTTGCCAACATTGTAGCCGTTCGGGTGTAAACGGCGTGCGCGCGCATCTATTACGTCAGAACTTTAGTAAGAACCATAGTTCGATTCGGAGTGGGACATACACGACATTTCACCATCGTAAGCGATGGTGATATACGCTAGTATGCTTCCCTGGATACCGGCTTGCTTCTGAAAACGAAATGTCGTAAAGAGATCTACTCCTCTTAGCCTGAACCCAAATTCCCCAGTGGAGCAAATTCAGATATAGACTGCTTCACTGCCCCCTCGTATACCTACGAGGTCAGTGTAGCAGTCTAATTCGGATATCCTTCAACTCCCCACAGAGGTTACTTCCGGTTTTGCCTTCAATCTGTGTGTACTTACAAAACGTCCCCAAGTCAAAGAAATGCATGATTATAGTGGCTATAGAAAATGCAAAATTAAAACTATTAAAAGTCTTGTATAGTTACAATAATGCGCTCTGCGATAGTTCTAAGCTTTTTTTACAACAATTAACCCTGGAGACATGGGGCATTTGGATATTCCCTGCAAAGCGTGACGTAATTCTCAGATTTAGACGGATCAGTTTTAATATGCCCCAAGCTTAATGCCAATGCCTCGTTAATTAGATTTAGATTTAGGAATATAGATACATACATGTACTGCTAAAATGTCTGCCTGGGGAGGCTGTGGTGAACTCAACCACTATTCAGTGTTTGCACTATTAGAGGTTTATTGGAATGTGCATATTTCTTTTTTTTTTTTTTTTTGCTTCCAATGGATCACCTGTTCAGAACTTAGTACATACAAATAGTTAACTAATACAAAAAATTACTCAGAGTTTGAAACGCATGAACAAATGAAAAAGTGTGGTGTCAGCAAATGCAAAATTAAAACACTAAAGATGTGTTTAAGTCTAGTAACTTTTATACACTATGCGATGGTTCTAAGCTTTTTTAAAAGCTAACCTTGTCTGAGTTACGGAACGTATGGTTCTGCTGGAGGAACATTACGGATAATCTATTGCATGCATGTTCATACAGAATCATTTTCACACCCAGTCTCTTTGTTCACACTAAATCTCGTTATTTAAAATTAAATTGCATTGACTGAAAATAGACTGCAGGCCGTCTTGTGATTGTGTACTACATTCGGTTAGTTGAATTCAAGACACGATAATGCATTTAGCGGACCGTGGCAGAGAAACCCAAAAATTACCAGAAGCATGCAATGCCGTCTATAGAACATGTTTTAACATTTTTGTAAAGCAGGGGTATTGCATATTACAAAACCGCTGAATGTCAGATTGGCACCCTTGGACACCTCCCTAGAAACAATATGGCGTCCAAGATGGCAGCTGAGAGTGTTTGCCATTCTAAAATGATATGTGTTGCATTCATATTGTTTCTAAATTGCTCTTAAATTGACAAACCTTATGGGAAATTAATAAATCATCATAAAAAAGTCTTCAACTAACTAAACCTAGAATTTATTTGAAATACCTTATAAATGACCGCTATAGGGAGGTAAGTATATAAAAATGAAACAAATCCTTTGATTACCGCTTATCTTACACAACGCAAGCGATATGAAATGTGCCCACGTAAGTTACATCAACATGGATACTATAGAATATGTATATGACAGGAGTACACAATGCATGTCTTTATCCCTTGGTTGTCTCATAACAACATCATGAAGCAGTCTCCATTACAAGCACAGACAACTGTATAGGGCATCCAAAACTTGTTCATCCACAAAGCAATGAGAAACATGGTGTCCAACACAAGAATTTCTTATCATCTTAAGAACTTCTGGTGTTGCTATCTTTACACCAGCATGTATCAAAACAAGAATCCATGATTTTAGCTCACCTGAGCCAAAGTGAAGTTACTGTATTAGAATAGCAATGGTCCATCGTCACCAGAGGCGGACGGTTCACATTTTCAAAAAATATATCTCTAATGTCAGATGGTCAATTGTGATCAAATTTCATGTGAAACATTATCATGTAGGGGGAATGGCTGAAAAGGATTTTTTGGGTCGATTAGATTGGAACTCTGGTTACCATGGTAACACAAAACTCCAAGAAATTTATAATAGAAAAGTCTTAAATAAATCTTTTCTGAAACCATGCGAACATCTAATATATTTCTATTATGTAGCAATGATTAGTGATCTTCTACATAAATCCTACCAATCAAGCCACTGGGTCCAATCTGGTCATGCCCCCGGGTCAATAGATTCAATGGACTTATAATGATAAAACTTAAAATGTCTTTTTCCCTGAAACCATAAGGCACGCAGCTTATATATTTAGTATATAGCAATGTCCCTACATAAATCCTGTCTGTCAAGCTCCTTGCGCCTAAAGTGGCTACGTCCCGGTGAGCAATAGCTTCCATAGACTATAATGTGATTATTTCTTTAAAAATCGTCTTCTCTGAAACCATGAGGCCCACACTTTATATGTTAAGTATATATAGCAATGTCAAGTAGTCCCTAAATAAAGCCTGCAAACCATGCCCTTGTGATCCAAATCGGCTCCACCCCGAATGTCATTGGCTTCCATAGACTTATAGTGGTTAAAGCTAAAAAAAAGCAGTCTTCTCTAAAACAACGAGACCTACAGCTTCATTATTTTTCATGCAGCAATGCATACTGATTTCCTATGTTAATCCTGCCAACAATGCCCCTCCTTCCTAGGGCTCATTTTCTCCCACAGACCCATAATAACACACAAATCTTCTCTGAAACCATGAAGTTAACAGCTCATGTGTGGGGTTTAGGCTCATTGAGCCACTTGCTGCTCTTCATGTCTACTCCAGTAATGTATTCAAGTGGATCTAGAACTGGCCCCGAGGTTTTAAAACTTTTCTCATGCTCAACTCAACTGAGCACGAAATTTCAACTGCGCATAAAAACAAAGATACCGACAAATGAAGATGTTTCTTGCTTTAAGTCTCTAAGATGTTGTATTAATCATGCTAATAAATGTTAAAATGCCAACAATTGTTGGCATTTTTTAACATTTATGAGCAGGATACTTTTCGTGCTCAGTTGAGTTGAGCATGAAAAAAGTTTTATAACCTCGAGGCCTGGTGGATCTTGATCAACAACATGCTTACATATGCTTGATAGTGTGTTCACTTCGCGTTATCACAGAATGAAGCAACTGTTGGAGGATATAAGGTCAACCTTGGCGCTGACGCAAGATACTTTCCTGTATTTTTGCCCAAACCCCCACCATTGCCTCTGACAGTTTAAACTCGGTCAATACTGTGAGAAGGTGCAAGTTTTGAGATTCAATTATGACGTTAACGTCTGGACATAATGTAGTCTATTTGGGAACCTAACACAATTATATCTACTTTTGGCGGCCATCTTGGATTTTGGTAGCCAATTTGAGCTTTTGATACATATAATGGAGCAAAATTAGACTTTCACTCTCTTAAAATAATATCTTTTAAAAATGATGCAACTTTTTTTTCAAATAAAATAAAACCAACAAAGTTCCCCTATTTTGGCGGCCATCTTGGATTGCGGTGGTCATGTTGAATTGCCCAAGGGTGCCAAAGTAGAATGCTTCAGATCTTAATTTAGAAGGACCATACCTATTAAAATAATTAAAACATGCTCTATAGACGCCATTGTATGTTTTTTTTTCAGTGCTGCCCAGACTATTGTGATATTCCTTCAACAAACTTTATCTGCTACAGCCGAGTTCATTGATATGGCAATTAATGTCGTATCTTTTCTTGTTCGCTAGACTATAACAATGATTTATAGTGAACATATATTGTTAAAGTATACTAACAGTTTCTGCTCGTTTGCATCGAATTAAGATAAAAGTGTGCATCAGATAATGCCAAACATAATTTTGTAGTTTTATTTTTATTTTACTACATTTCACACGAAAGGGCCTCTTGAATGTTGCAACTGTCCTCATGTTACAGTTTATGAACTTCAGATTTATCCACAGAAAAAGGATGTAAATTAAGTATGTGTGCAAATGGTTTAACGTGCACTTTGGAATCACATCCTGGTTTGCATATTTCCTTGTACAGCGAAAACCAAGAGAAGCGTTCCTGCAACGTGGCTTAACCCTTAAAACACCAATCGCCACAAAAGTCGTCTACTTTTCTCGTCTGCTGAAATGTTTAAGAAGCCTCTATGACTCACAGTGTAGAACCAGATCAGACTGCTCCTAAAAGAGCAGTCTGTTCTGGGTCCATGCTGTTTGCTTCTATACTTAATTCGTCAGTAATGTTAGGCAATTATTTGCAGCAGATGACTTTAGCAGACGATATTTTCAGATGCATTTTTTTCTTGGCGCTTTTAGGGTTAAGCAAACAAACAGTAACTGCATCTGAAATGCCGTCTGCTTATTAAGTCGTCTGCTGAATATATTTGTAAACATTATTGAATGCAAGTAAAGAGGCGATCAGTGTGGAACAAGATCAGACTGTTCCTACAAGAACAAATTGATCTGGGTCTACGCTGTTTGACCAAGAGGTTTCTAAAACATTTGATCAGACGACAAAGCAGGCGACTTTTTCTGTGATCGGCGCTTTTTAAAGGCGTTATGCACAGTGATCCAGCAAACCTTTCGTCGCATTAGACCTTCGGGGAGCAAATGAGTATAACCAGGAAACACAACAATCGCCGTGTAATTCGCAGACTAGGCCACTGCACGGCGTGAAGAGACCAAAACATGAATAGTCACAGGACAGTAAGAGGACAATCAACGTAAAGCATCCATCTCTTTCTCTCTCTCTCTCTCTCTCTCTCTCTCTCTCTCTCTCTCTCTCTCTCTCTACGAATTGATAGCAAAAGTAGAAACGTCACTAAAATCTGCATTACAGAACAATGACTTATAAACAATGGATGCAACTACAGTGAAACCTGTGTAAAACGGCCACTCATAAGAAGACAAAACAAAGATCTTAATGACAAATGGCATCTTAATGAAGGTCGAAAGTATTTTTGAGAGTGGCCGTTTTACACAGGATTTACCGTACATTGCAATGGACACTTAGGTCATGCGATATGGACAATATACGTAGTAATATGAAGGTTGTCTCATCCAAAAAATGCACCATTTAAAACTCGATTTTAGTTGGCCTTCTGATTTCTGAAAAATGTGTTTGCAAATCAAAACAGCTGCCTTGACTGAAAGGTCAAAGGTCATTCATAACCTTTGGTGGTTACAAAAAGTCATTGTCTAATTAGGTTAAACATATCAAGTAAGTTTAGTATTACCTTGGCTTCAAAAATTATCGAAAAATAATCTTTTCAAGGTTTCCCCCTATATACATACATTCAGAAACACATTTAACTTTATTGTAAGGTATATCAAGGTTAACCTTGGATCATTAGTCAAACACACAATGTAGATCCCACATCCACAATGCTACATATTACTTGACTTTTCGCTTATTGTAAAGGCGGCAACTTTAATATTCATATCTGGGTGTGGTTCGGCTATTTCATCTGTTAAGGTAGGGAAATCAGATTTTATTTACAATTTAGTAAAGAATAAGTAAGCTTTTTGAGCCGCGCAAACGTGCTTGCATTTCATGAAAATCCTAACCGTATACACACTGAACTCACGTTCACTAACCCTTAAAGCGCATAATCACAAAATGTATGTTTTTGTCGTCCACTAAACTATTTGAAGCCTCATAGATAAACAGTGTGAATCCAGATCAGACTGCTCCTGTAGGAGCAGTCTGATCTGGGTCCACAATGTTTGCCGCCCTGCTCATGTCAAATAGACATTTTCAGATGCAGTTATTTTGCTGGCGTTTTAAGGGCAAAATAATGACTGAGGTGATGGCACAAGAGGATACAGTTACTTTTGAGTAAACCACGCCCCCTTTTCAGCTTTTACCTATGCCTAAGGTTGACTAGTCCTAATTACGCATTCATGAGGCGCCGCCTTTACAGTAAGCGAAAAGCCGAGTAAAACCAAAACCCAGGATCGTTTAAACTTTGGTTCTGGAGAAGACGTTTTAAAATTTTGATATTATATCGGCATGGCAGCCATTTTTGCCATGTGATCTAGACTTCATAGTCATTATTATATGGGCCTCATCGCGACAAAACCTGTCTTCGGGGTTTCCGACAAAGCCAGACTAAAACTAGTCTCCTCAGCTACAGAGACTAGCTAGAAAACTGAAATTTCGCTTGTAGCAAGCGTAGATATGGTACTTTTCAAAACGCGAATAACAAAGGCGCTGATCAGACTGCGCGGATGCGCAGGCTGGTCTGCGCCTGTGTTGTTCGCAACACCCCGAAGACAGGTTTTCTCGCGTCGAGGCCCATATTATCTCATCTAATGGATGCTCCATATTAAATTTTAGCTTAATTGGCCTTGTGGCTACTAAGAAAATTATGTTCAAATATACTGATGGCAGTCCAACATGAACGACCATGTCTGAAAGTTCAAAGGCCAATCTTGACCACCTTAGAAACTTATATATAGAAAGTGTCTTATAAATATAGTGACTGGTTTCAACGGTTATTGAAAATCAACTTTCAAGACCATTCCCATTGAACTGCAATAGCTAGAAGCGATTTGACCTTAACGTTTAGTAGGTCAAGGTCAACCTAGGATCTTCATTTAAACAAACTTGGTAGGCCCAATATCCTCAATAATACATATCAAATCCAAATGCATCAGCCTTCTGGTTCTGGAGAAGAAGATTTCTCATCGTTGCTATCCTGGTCATGTGGCCAAAACCATTTGCATAAATTTTCGCCCCCCCCCCCCCCCTCCGTCTCCTAACTCTGAGGAGTCTTTATCATGGAATTCGAATTTAATTGGAATAACGGTTTCTGAGATATTATGTGTTAATATATTGATGGGAATCTGTAATATGAGTGACCTGAGTTGTAAGGTCAAAGGTCAACCTTGACCTTTAGGACTTATTTTGGATCATTGTCAGCATAAGGTTAAACATATTTAATAAGTATAATGACTTAAGCTTCAACAGTTTTCAAAATATCTACCTTTCAAAACTGTTGCAATTTAAGTGCATTAGGAAGCCAAAGGTGAATTAATCAGAAGAGTGAGATTTAAGCCGTAGACAGTTTTTAAGTAAATGTGGCCTTAAACCTTTTACTCAGGTAATATTGTTGTAAAGTAATATACTCGTACACAGCATAAGCAATTAGTGTGCTAAATACAGTAAAACCTGTCTTAAGCGGCCACCTGAAATAGATAAAAACAAAGTTCTTAAAGAACAATGATGGCTTAATGCAGGTCAAAAGTATTGCAGAATGCTCTCTTGGAGCATTCTGCAATACTTTTGACCTGCATTACGCGATACTCGGTCTTAAAAACCAAATTTTGATCTTCTTTTGAGTGGCCGCTTAAGACAGGTTTTACTGTATGAACACTCTCGGTAGGAAAAAGAAAGAGAAATTCGTAGTATGAGTTATAGATAAGTTTTAAGTATGTGTGACCTTGACCTTTGACCTTATGTCAGAGCACCGATCTGCAACTGACATTGTAATCTATACACCATGGGCAATTATTGGTTCAAATATGAACACCATCGGTCAGAATATAAAGGAGATATTTGAGCTTGAAGCCATGAACCGGTTAAGTATATGTGAACTTGATCTTTTACACAAGGTAACATTGGTTAACTGTAGCCTACGCTATAAGCAATCCAAATCTGAACTGTCTCGTCCAATTCCGTGGAATACGACCTCTGAGGTACATCGAGGGTCTAATTTGATAACGTGACGCTGACGTCACAGAAACCATGCCAACACAATAACTAGTTTGATTGCAGCGAAACAAACGGCTACAGCATGCCACAATAAATGTCGTAAAAAGGAAGATGTTATAGGGATATTTTATTGAAAAACCTGTTAAACTCCATTTATTCTGCTGATAAATCTTTCCGGATACTCAGAATAATCGATTTGAATAGGACTGAACCCACATGCTACAGAACTAATTTACCTTACACCAGTTCCTGCTAAAAAACTGCAGCATTTTCATACATAATATTATGCCCTAGTCTTACATACACCCGATGCTAATTCTTGAATTGGGCCGAGCTATTCCGATTGAAGCAATGTGATAACCTCCATCAAATGAATGAGGAGTTCGCGTTTCGAGCAATATGACATTTTTTAAGAACACCTGTCTTTGACATTGACCCAAAGGTCGTATCCGTATTCCGAGACATGATATAGGAATTCACGCCACGAGCCGTAGACAGGCTCTAAGTATTTGTAACTTAAGGATATATCGGTTATCTGAATAACATATTGTTATATACATCCCATAGGCAAACATTGCGCCAAATACGAACACTCTACGGGAGCGCAGTGGCTCAGTGGTAGAGTGCTTGACTCGAGACCGAAGGGTCGCGGGTTCGAGCCTCACCGGCGTCACTGCGTTGTGTCCTTGAGCAAGACACATTAATCCTAGCTTAGTACTGGTTCAACCCAGGAAGACCCGTCCCTTTGTAACTGAAAGATTGTTGATGGACGTAAAGAATAAAATCAAACAAACGAACACTCTATGTCAAAAATTGAAAAAGAGGAGTTCGTGTTACGATCCGCAGAAAGATTTTATTTTTTATGTGACCTTGACTTTTGACTCCATATTCATATCCGGGATCTGAAAAGTCTATTTTCATCAACACCCCATTGGCAATCATTGTTCCAAATATGAATATCCTCGGACAAAAATGAATAAGGAGTTTACGTTACGAGCCGTTTTTAGACATTTTTTGACAGAGTTCAAGTACATCTGACCTTGACTTTTATTGGTGATCTAAATAGTTTATTGTTATCTACACACCATAGTCAATCATTGTTTATTGACTGTTGTAAAAAGCTCTCGTTGAGGCTTCCTAACTGGACTCACTAGACCGCTATCTAAATAATGACGTTACGCATATGGGGTATAAAGAATCAAAATCCCATGAGCTATCTCAGGTGGTGAAATTACTGTAAATTCGGAAATTTTCGCGAGGGTTTTATTTTCGCATATGCGAAGTTTCGTGAAAATAAGATCCTTGCGAAATGGTGAAATTTCTGTCGTTTACTGATATAGGTAAATCATGCCGAAGTCGCGAATTTTTAACGTCGCTAAAATGTCTTTTAACGCTATTCGCGACAATATCCGGATTTACATTACACATGTAACCCATTAAAGCCAACTGGACTTACCGACGCTTATCATTAGGGTATTTTTCAAATCTTAATAGAACATTCTAAAAACAAACAGTAAAGTTCCTGATCAGACACTCATTTAAGTGGTGTCTGATCTGGGTGTGCACTGTTTGTCTATGTCCCATAAAAAGGACGCCTGGCTAAAAGGAGTAAATTTTCACTGTAAAGATTACTGTAAATTCGGAAATTTTCGCGAGGGTTTTATTTTCGAGAAACTTCGCATATGCGAAGTTTCGTGAAAGTAAAATTTTCGCGAAATGGCGAAACCAATCTGTCATTTACTTATAAAGGTAAATCATGTAATAGTCGCGAATATTTAAATCTCAAATATGTCTCTGAACGTTATTCGCGAAAATAAAATTTTCACGAAAATTTCCGAATTTACAGTAAGCAAATTCTTACCATGTATTTCTGTGCAGAAAAGGCTTAACAAACTTATCGTAAATATCCATTCCATCCTGTTAAGCTTACACCTGTATTTCTGATATAATTAAATTTGGAGTTTAGGCTCAGGATGCTTATCTAAACATCCTATAAACATACGATGAATCCGACGATTGGTTGCTATATTATCAAAGATCTTTATTTCTTATCGCTCCAAAATGACCGAAAGTCTATCCGGTAAGACTTTATTTTATTTTTGTATAAGTCTTTTTCTACGCACTTACTTTGCATATGCGAGCTATGATTGCTCTAGTATGTTTTTTACATATGAGTCCGACATGAGATTTACAACAATGTGGTATGTGCAACCAGCAAAGCCTCAGATCAGCCTGCGCATATGCGCAGTCTGATCAGAGCCTTTGCTAGTCGCTTGAATATTCTAGGGTGTTAAGCTACTGACTGAACATCATTTGGAGTTTCGAAGTTTAAAAGGAGGCTGCACAGGATCGTCTGAGTCTACACTTGTGAAAATGCCACGATGTTGGCAACCACATGTTGCGGCTCATATGCATGCTCGTCTGAGCATTCACTGATCGCCTATATGATAAAAACCAACTTGACCCGCATACCTGACTCGTATCATGACTGCTTTGCGTATTAGCTTAGTGGTGGAGACCGAGAAGACCCTTGTTTGAGCCTTATGGGGTTATTGTTTTGCGTTCTTGAGCAAGGTACTTCATCTTCACTGCTCAGTACTGGCTAGCACCCAAGAAAACATCCTGACATGACTGATGTTTTGGTCTAGGACGGTCTGGGTTAGATAACATTTCTTTCCCAGGGCAAAATCTCAGATATCCATATCCAGTGTGCAAGAAACTCTTTTCTAAGACTTGTTATTTCTATCATGTCGGTTTTCTTCTCACGAATGTGCGCCGTAAAACATCCAGAGACGAACACTATAAACATTGGTGTTGTTGTGGAAAGGCAATATAGTTAAACCTGTCTTAAGCGGCCACTGAAAAGTAGACAAAACAAAGACCTTAATGAAATATGGTAGCTTAATGAAGGTCAAAATTATTGCAGAATGCTCTCTTGGAGCATTCTGCGATACTTTTGACCTGCATTAAGCAATAATCGGTCTTGAAAACCATGTTTTGGTCTTCTTTTTGAGTGGCCGCTTAAGACAGGTTTTAGTAGTAGTATTTAATAGTATTTTACTATTAGCGGTTGGTGGTACAATACCTCAATCATCTTTCCAACGATGACTTCCAAAAACCATTCATTTTCATCATTATATGAGACAGATTTGAATACGGGTCAGAGCTCCAAATAAACACACGTATTTGAGCGCATGCACGGATTCAGACGGGGGGCAAGGTCCCGGACCAACAACCCTGAAAAATCACAAAGCTACCAAACCAGCATTCAATGTTGGGCCACCCTTCACTGCTTTTTGTTTTTAAGTAATGTGTTCTATTTTACATTTTCGCATTACGTTAACAAGTCTGTGCACCAAATATAATAATTTGACTAATTCATTCTAATCCTTTTACATTATATTACTTGTATATAGTCGGGGAACTAAGGTAGGAAAAATTCTAACCCTTGCGCCCGAAAGGTATACAGCTGGGTTTTGTATGTCTGTAAAGGTACTTCTATTGTGTATCTAAAACTACTGTATAGCATACTCGGTCGCCTTGCACAACGCCAGAGCAGTCAATTTTCTACGGAAGCCCAGCAAGACCATGTGAAAAAATATTTTCTCCAAATGTCATATATTTCTATAAAAAAAGATCAGGACTGAAAAATATTAGGTTTATATAATACACTGTCATCTGTGTCGACCAGAGAAGCAGTGGTGGTCATTTTGGAATACTGCTTATTGATTTTAAAAGCATGTTGAATATTACATCCCGATTTTGAAATTAAAGGATCATTGACACTTGCTATGGGTAAATGCTTATGGTTTTCAGGAAAATTAAAAGTTTTCCAATCGTCCCTTTCTTCACCGTGAAGCTATCCTAACCTGACTACTTTATCGCAGTGAAATCCATTCTCGATATTAAATGCTTCAAGGATGTAAACTTTGGGTAGAACAATCAGTTTTACATTAGTATGTATAGAAATCAGAAAACATTTTTTAAAATATCATTCCCCCCCGTGTGCCAGCAAAAGCTTTTGCCTGTATATGTGTTAGCATATTTTACACATTGTATGGAAGTGGCTTGCTGGCACAAGGGGGGGGGGGGAGATGTACAGCAGCCCAAAAACCCAGGGCCTAAGCCCATAAAATGCATTTTCTACCGAAAAAGAAATGAATGACAGTAATGAAGTTCTCTAGAACCAACCTCCTAAATTGCTTTGTATTATGTGCTAGTTCAATATAAAGTACATAAGATTAAAAGTAGAATTAGCAAGGTTTAAGAAAAATTCTCACTGTTATTAAATGACACATTCTTTTGCAAACGTCCTGTACTTATCTATTTGCATGCTAGGGAATTGTTCATGCTTTTATTTTCGTCTGCTGAATTTTTCAAAATTTAGTTTTTACAAATAAACCACAATTGGAGAGTCAAACAGTTTGGATCCAGATCAAGACCGACATTCTGTTGGTCTTCATCTGGGTTCAAACTGTTGGCAAAAGGCTATTGGCAGACGACAAAATTCTCCGCTGCCATGCAAAGAGTTGTAACAGGTAAATACTTTAGTGTTCAATATATACTAGAGGATTATGAAAACGCATCACCATAGTTTTGCACTTTTCTTGCAAATCGTATATGCGATTGAAAAGTTACTCGCAGGTATTAATGTGCAACCCAAAATTGGTGTGAATCAGTCGTTAATTTGGCTGCACTATCACGCGAGGCTGCTGATGACGTCACATGCGTACATACAGCATCCAGCACCTTTCTGCACAGTTAAATGAAGTTTTTTGTTTATTTTTGTGTTTAAACCGTGGCGTGTATGATACCATATAACCAAAAGAGTTTATAGACATTTTTCTAATTAAATGTAATTGATAACTTCAATATTTCGTAAATAAGCGTCAAATTTTAATATCAATTTATAGCTCCTTTTTAGAAATATCTCTATAAGTTACTTTTATGCACGCTTTCATTACTGATATTGACTACATACACTGGCAGCTATGTGAGGAAGACGTTTTGATGTAAATCATGGCAGGAGATATGCTGTCATGTGATCGAGAACGTCTTAAAAATTTACGTTAACGTCACTTGCACAATACAAAAGACACGTGATACAAGCGTAACTTATGCATAATCTGTAATTTGTGTATGCCCTTAGCCTCTTCCGATAAAACCAAACATAAAAAATCGAAACTTTGAAAGGCCCAAGTCGTTGAATTTTATTACTAGACAATAGTAATCAGCGTGGGTGGGGTGTGTCCATATTTTTAATGGGTGTTATTTGGAGCATACGGAACTGTCAATTCATTTCTAATCTTTCAATGATGAATATGCAATCGTGAAAGAAGCAAAGGATGCCGGTCAATCTGTTGAGTCAGGAATCAAAACTAGCGCGTGTTAACTTGCAGCTGAATTTTTGTCCTTCAAAATCGACCACCCCTGTCTTAACACGGATACTTTTTCAATACCTTAAAGTAAATTTACAACCATGAATTTTCTAGGACACACTACAAGGTGGTCAGACTTTGATATGCAATAACAATTATTTAGCTGACATTCTCAGTGTTTGTGAAATAAAGGATTTAATCTGGGTAATGCTTTTTCAAAGTCCTTAAGTATATTATCCCATATAGCATGTATAGGTAGCTTTCAACCTGGATATACATATTTGTATACCATAAATACTCGGACACTTTTAATACATTTCGACATGCTATGCCCTTAAAACAAAGCAAAAGTAATATTCAAAGGATCTAGTTAGAATCAATTTTACTTTCCAGTGTTAAATGGGACACTTTCCTTCCTTTAAAAGTATTTATTTCTTTTGTTAAGCTTTCAGTTTTGTATTATTTACGGTACATGTAGTATAAAATGTACAGGTAACTTCTAAATTATCTCCCCAAAATCATTTTATTGCTAAACCTATTTTGAGTTTAAAACAATTTCATCAATTATCATGATTCGTTAATACTCTGCATATGATATGTTTAGTAGATATCACAATGCTTACCAAATAAATCAAGAAAAAGTGCAGAAATCACTTTTTAAATCACTTTTCATTGTCATGAAATTTCAGACCCACTCCCCTTTCTACCCGCCATATCTTTGGAGTGCGTAGGAATTTTGAAAATGTTTTGCTTGCTGGTTCTTGCCAGTAGATTCACCTATTGCACTGATACTACATGCATCACATCAGAAGTTTAAAAGCAGCGTTCTGGGAATCAGAAAAATAGGCGTATAAGGCCGCAACCGTCAATGATCCTTTATAGATTTCTTTGCTTCAAATTCATAAAAATGCATTTAATGTCCAGGAATGTATTTAATGATTATTCACCATTTACATATCTCTCATTATAAAACAAAATATTATCATCTGCTTGAAAAGAAATGTGCTCTCAGGGTTGTTAATTGTCTTAAAATAATCTGCACAATGCTATGATGTTTTTGTGTTGTTGTTTTTGGTGAATTTGACGGACAAAGATTCTTTGGCAGTTTCCAAATTTGTTTTTGATTTTCATATGGAGCCTTTTGTACCGCCCTACTGACTAGTCAAGTGGTTATGGTACAGAGTTTATAACCAAAATATCGTGAGTTTGACCCCCCTTGTGTGCTCATGTTTCTTTTTCTTTCTTTTTAAATCTTTATTCGATTCGTTTAAGTTCATTCATTATAGATGTACCACGACCTCAGAGTAATGTCCTTTGTATCATTATATTTCGAAAGGTTGATGCGTAACGCGTTAAATGAGCCAACATGTCTGGAATATCTACGTATGTCAAAATATTATAGTATACGCAATAAAACGCCTGAAACCACTATTTCTAGATCCGTATTTTCAATAGTGTAAATATAGGTACGCTTCAAAGCTTTTGCGTATCTTTGGTAGAGCAAAGAACTGACAAAAAGTCGCGTAGTTAAGGTGGAACCCCTCCCCATCAGTAAAATGGAAAACGATTGCATGAATGATTTGGCAAGATGTTGAAGTTTCTTGGATCGCCGGAATTATATTTTTTCAAAGAGGGTCAGTGGTGTTGATATTTTGCAAAAACTTCACTTTTAGAAGTGAAATTATGAATTTCTGAAATCCATTTGCAACATCAGATACACGAAACCAGCAAAGAAAGACTGACAAATGATAATTGAATCTTATATAAACCTATCCTGACTTTGTTATGAAGTAAACGTCAGAAATGAAATGGCTTTTTTTGGGGGGGGGGGGGGTGAAAATCAGTGTTTATTTAAAAAATAAATCGGATTTTTTGTAATCGGACAGGTAAAGTTTTTAATATATATATCTTTTGTTTATCTTGTTTTAAATTTGATGCTGTATTTCTTCAACTTCCATATATTTTGTTGTGTATACTTATAAAACCCGCCAAAGTATTTTTTGTTGTTTGCCTCAAAATCTGACAGTTTGATATCCAGGTACATTTTGGGAAATGCATGTATTGCTATTACTTGTATATCTGGGTATTGTCATATAAAGAATATGACGAACAGCATTTATCATGTACTATAATAGCATATCAAGTATTGACACACAATAAAAGAGGACCAAGTGAAACAGGTAAACCTAAATCAAGTGTGGTCTTATATTCATTTATTGATTAAAACAATAGTAGTTTTTCCTTTTGGTATTAGCAGCAACATGTGGTTTGTGCACCAACCAGATGTTTAGATGACAAGAAAGGTTTCAAATTATCAATATGACATTGGAGTCAAAGGTCAAATGCACATTTAGTAGAATTCTTTAATACGATTCGTTACCTGAACTCGTCTATAATTATTATAACCGAGGGTGTTCATATATGGCACAATGCTTGTCTTACAACATAGGTTTCTGGCCACCATTATGCCATTGGAGTCGAAAACAAGGTCAAACAAATTTACAACTAGTTTATGGCTTGCTACACAAACTCCTCTTTCATTTTTTATACTTAGCACAAATATTGTTTTTGGCACATAGATTATAAAGAACGATGCAGATCACTGCTATGACTCCGAAGTCAAAGAAGGTTAATTCGAATCTGTCAAACCATTGTATTGTTTTGACAGAGGTGCTTTAAATTTTGTACAATAATTGCCAATATGACAGATGAGCCAGAGGTAAAGGTCAAAATAATTTAATTCTGGTTGTATGGCTTGTAAATCAAATAAATATGTCGTAGGTGGCTCATAGTTTGCACACTGATTGCCTTAGGTGCGATTGTGGTGCGTATGTCAATAATGGCTTCTAACTTCTGATATGATTTTTTGTCAAAGTTCCAGGTCAAAATACTTAAAGACCAACATTTAAGCCCTCAAAGTGGTACTACCCACTTATGTGTTCATGACTCTCCGAAGGTGTTATTCTAGGCAGACCAAAGGGTGGATTATGAACTCCCTGCATGGGGTAATAAAGAGGTCCCTTAAAAGCTTCAGGTATTTTCTGATTAAATATTTATATCTATCTTGGTGAACCTATGCAGGAGGTAACTCCACTCTAGGAGCTCCCTTAGCTGATCTGCCCATTATGAAGTAATCTGCTGATGACCCCTCATAAACCGAAATATATACCTTAAACTCTGTCTATTTGGAATGTAACGCATGCTATTTTGGAAGATGTACGTATTTGGGACATGTGTTTTAGAGGACAGAAAATGTTTTGGACTGTTAACTTGACCATAGAGACAAAAATCAAGGTAAAAATATTCATACTTTGTAGTATGCAATTGACCACATTCCAGCTGTGTTTTATACCATTGATTGCGCTTCGTTCTTTGTATCTTCATGTTTTAGCTTCCCTGAGCCAAAGTCAAATGTGAGCTACCATAATGGTTGGATGTCCGTCGTCAAAAAATTGCTTCAAAGGACATCTCCTAAACTACTGGCTGGATTTTTACCAAATTTTGAAGGAATGGCTATTATATGGCCATAATCAATAATTGTTAAATACTTAAAGTCCGTTGCATATCTAGGTCACAAGGGCTAAAACAGATTTTTTTCAAAATGAAAATTTTAATATTTTTTTGTTTGAAACCGTTATAGCTAGAGTCTTGATAATTAGTATGTAACACAACTTAATAGACATCTACGTAATATCTACACATTATTGTCCTCACAGTTCTGGAGCCTTCATGTTTTACTTAGGCTTATATTGAGAAAACATGGACGAAATCTTCTTGTCTGAACTGACAAGGTCTAGAGCCTTGACATTTGATATGTAGCTACACCTAGTACGCCTCTACCAATTGTATTCAAGACTAAAAGTGGTCCCGCCCTGCGAGGTCACGTGTTCAATATAGGAATCTATTGGAACAATTAAATGAATCTTCTTGTCTGACACCACAAGGCGTAGAGCATTGATATGTGTTGTGTAGCATCACCTAGTAGACCTCTGCTAAGTTTCTTCAAATTATTGCGCCAATAAATGATCCCACAATGGGGCTATATGTTTAACATAGGCTTATATATGGAATAATTAAATAATTTTGTCTAAAACCGCTAGGCCTAGAGCCTATATTTGGCATGTAGCATCACCTAGTAGACGTCTACTAAGTTTGTTAAAATTATGGCACTGGTGCCAAAAATGACCCCACCCTGGGGTCACATGTTTATATATATTTAACAAATATTCATGTCAGATATCAAAAATAGTAAGTGAGTATGATCAGGAAATACAACAATCACAAACCGCAGACAACCCCGTGGCACGCCAAGGAAAAGTCGCTCAACCATCAAGAGACACCAGGAAGACAAATTAAGCAAAGCAACCAGCTCTCTCTTCCCCATCAAGATGATTGCAATACTAGAATGGACATAAAGTAACGCACAACAAAACACAGAACAACTACAGACTCCAACAATGCGAGTAACAATAAACAAAAAGTCAACAACAACAGAACCATCGCCCTTTCCCAGAAGGTGACCACATGGCATTAATAAACAGACGCGCACGAAAGTATAACAAACACAAGACAGAAATAACACAAATGATCCACAAAAGAAGCTTAAAGTTTTGATATTTGATATGTAGTATCAACTAGTGGTACGCACTCTACCAAGTTTGTTCAAAGTGTGTTTTGGTCAAAAGGATCTCATCTTGGAGGTCACAGAGTAATTATGTTGCTCTTTGACTCTTCCTCACGGTGCTATGTGTTGGTCGGCAGTGTTTGAGTGTAGCATTTCCTGGCCATACTCACTTTTCTCACTGACTCACATAGTGAAAACATTATAAACAATTTTCTTGTCTGAAACTTAGGCATAGAGCCCAGATATTAGGTACGTAGCATCACCTGGTAGACAACATTTAAATATGCTCAAAATGGCTCTGGGACCAAACATGACCCGTCTGGTGGGTCATCAGGAGCGAGGACAGTTTCCAATATATACCTATAAATGAGCCGTTTAAAACAAAATTCAGGTGAGCGATCCAGGGTCACTTGGCCCTCTTTGTTATTATGTCACTACTTGATATGATATCTTAATATATTATGAATGCTGTTTCCATTTGAAATGTTTATTATGTGTACGTCTTTTTCGTAATATGGCAATGCCCTGATATACAATTGATAGAGATACGTGCATTTCTCTAAATGCACCTAAATGTCAAAATGTTAGATTATGAGGTAAAAGCGAAATTTTTGCCGCTTTTTAAGTATACACAGCAACAGTAATGCAGCATCAAATTGGAAACAAGTTAAATGACAACTCTAAATTTAAAAACTTTACCTGTCAGATTGCAATAGAATGTGTTTAAATATATCAAAAAAACACTGTTTTTCACCATAAAATCAAGCATTACAATTTCGGTTTGATCATCAAAATTAAATCAGAGTGGGATTTTGTAAGACTCAATAATCGTTTTCAGTCCTTCTTTACTGGTGTTATGTATCTGTTGCTGCAAATGGATTTCAGAAATTCGCAATTTCACTTCTAAAAATGAAGTGTTTGCCAAATTTTAACACCACTGCCCCTCTTTGAAAAAGTAGTTCCTGAGATCCAAGAAGCTTCGGCATCTTGTCATATCATTCAAACAATCATTTTCCATTTTACTGATGGAGAGGGGTTACCGGTCGCTTTTCGCTCTTTTGTGCTCTACCATATACTTGCATTTGTTATTGCTAGTTTTGTAGGACCCTCACCGAGAACGTTTACCATACGCTCAATATGTGAAATCGAATCTCTGTGCTTTTGACATGTTTTAAAAAGTAATCGTAAATATTTAAAACGGTCTGCTTTGTTCTAGTGCCAAGACTTGCTGCATACTTTTCTTCAGACATTTTCCCTAGATCAAACAACATGTTTTGTGAACAATTTTCAACCATATGTCTTGGCTGTAATATGGAACAATATTTTCACGTGAATGCGAGTCTGAATATGTTTCAGACAGACTGGCTCATTTTACGCGTTACGCACGAACCATTTGAAATAGAATGATCCAAATGTCATTACTCAGAGGTCGTGGTACATCTATAATGAATGAACTTAAATGAATCGAATAAAGATAAAAATCTAAAAAAAACATAATAAAAAAAGAACACGACCTTTTAGTTGTAAATTCTTTAGCATAATCGCTGGACATGTCAGTAGGACGGTACAAGATGGTTTATCATCTGCATTGATACTTGCTAAATTTCAGTAAAACTTCCGGTAAATAACGGTGACTGAAGGTAAAAACACCTTGTGCATTTACCATGAAATTATGCACTTGTGTCAGGTTAATAAAATGATAGAATACCAAGTCCATTTACCTTAGGTTCAGGTAAATACGATAAGAAGGCAAAATGTGTTAGGCCATGCAAGAGTTCTGATTATTTGTGTCAGTAATGACCTTAAAGCTGCATAGTCTGTAACTTTTGATCTTTTAATTTTTGAACTAATGTTTCTATTTTTCAAGAACACAGTAAAAAAACTAAAATTCAGGTATACATTTTACCAATTCCGTAAATCTTAACAAATTATCAGTATCGAAACAACAGCATTTATGTTAAATTAAACTGTCTATAATTATTGGAGGGACGCAAATAATTATCGACACGAGTAAAACACACCTGTTTTATAAGATAATTCACTTTTCCGTGCAGTTTTCCGCTCTAGTGAACAGATTTATTGTGAAAACATAACTTAATTCAACTTTTACAAATGATTTAAAAAGAAAATAATTTTTTTCGAAAAATGTTCATAGTTACAGAGTATGCAGCTTTAAATATACTGATATCGTCTATAATGTGTAGCCACTGCAGGTGGGGATATACTTTGCATAGATGCAATGAATTTAGATAATTGTGATTTTTTAAAATTAATTTCCTTATTTCCTTTGAATTTAACTTTTTTGATTCTTACATGTAAAATAAAAAAAAACGTCTCAAACAGTTCTATTACGTACATAACGCGTATATTGGAACAGTATGTAACCACTTTCTATGCCAAATACAAATAGTATTTAATTAGACACTCCTTTTAGCGTAAGGGTACAGGGAAACAGACAACTTGGATATTTCTAATTGCTTGAATGGAGACAAATGTCACCTTATTCGGAAAACGATGCCAAACAACATCTGACATGGCATTCCACAAGTGTTTACTTATTTCTGAGAAACGAGCATCTGTCTTTGGCGTTAACTCCTTTGCGTGCTGAGTATTTTTTTTTTGTACTTTTATTTATTTTTTGGTCGTCTGCTGATTTTTTTTTTCAAAATTAATATTAAACTGTATTCATTTTTTCTCGAACACTCGGTTTGGATACAGATCAGAACCGACATCATGGCGGCCCTGATCTGGGTCCAAACAGTTGGTAAAGGTTATCAGCAGACGACCTTTTGAAATCGCCACGAGCAGAAAAAGTTTTAATGAGAAAACTCTGTACTGAGCCTGAAGCGGGTACTGAATTGTTGACCTTATTTTCCATAATTGATTAAACCACGCACATTAACTTGCTGTGTATACTGGGTATTTTCATCTGCTGTTTTTATCAAAATCAACTTTTTCAAATATTTTTTTCAGGATCACTATCAAAGTACCAAACGGTTTGTATCAAGGTCAGGACAGACAGAACGTCGGTCTTGAGATCTGGGTCCAAACTGTTTGCAAAAGTTATCAGCAGACGACAAAAGTCGCCGCTAGCAAGGAAAGAGTTAACCCTTAATGCGCCAACCGCAACAGTAGTCGTCTGTTTTCCTCGTCTGCTGAAATGTTTAGAAGCCTCTATGGCAAACAGTGTGGACCCAGTTCAGACTGCTCCTATAGGAGCAGTCTGTTCTGGCTCTATGCTGCTTGCTTCTATACCTAATTGGACAGTAATGCATGGCAAGGACTTCAGCAGACGACATTTTCAGATGCATTTTTTTCTTGGCGCTTTAAGGGTACATGTAAATGTTATAAGTGGACTGAGCACTGATTCATTTGCATCTATACTTTGCGTATGCGAGCAACGAAGGATTTGGCGAATCTGCGAATATGCATGGAATCGCCTGAGTCTTCGTTGCTCGACGGTGCGAAAATTATCAATTAATCAAGTATCAATTAATCTCATGCGTTGGCTACTTGCGCATTAATGAAATTAAATAAGGATTTCGAGAGACAAAATGGCAAATGCGACTAGAAGCAAAATAATGTATTCTGTGAAGAAAATCTCTTGCGGCCAAAATGATTTGTGCCTTTCTACGATATAATGGTAGAAATAGACTGTGTGTTTATCTCATAAAGGCACTGATAGATGCTAACATATCCCAGTGGCAGATCCAGAGGGGGTTCAGGGGTTCGCTCGACCCCCGCCCCCAGTTTTTTTTAAATATCCCATGAAAATGAAATAATTTGGTCTCACTGAGACCAAATTATTTCATTTTCATGTGATATTTAATAAAAATTAGATGAGTTCAGCAAAACGAACCCCACCCCCTCCTTTACACATCTGAACTTCCTTTCCACAAATCCTGGATCAGCCCCTGATCCAGCCAAGTAAGAGACCTAACTGTTGATCTGAGACTTCATATTCATCCATACATTGTGCATGCGAACAGTGAATGCTCTGGGCGCAGACTCGCCTGAACATTCGTTGGTGTGTCAAAGCCAGACAAAGCCACCAAAATGACATGCGCCCAACAAAGACCCAAATCAGCCTGGACAAACGTGACTGCGAAACCTCAGCTCCCCGCGGAGTACATTAATACCAATGCAAATCATTGTCAAACTAACGATAACGAAAATCCATGTTCAAACCATAAGATTCAAGGGCTTTTTAACATGGGTTTTAACATGCTAATATATGAAATGTAATCCAAGTTAGGGAGCGCAGTGACTTAGTGGTAGAGTGTTTGACTCGAGACCGAGGGGCCGTTGGTTCAAGCCTCACCGGCGTCACTGCGTTGTGGTCCTTGAGCAAGACACATTTATCCTAGCTTAGTACTGGTTCAAACCAGGAAGTCCCGCCCCTGTTTAACTGAAAGATCGTTGATGGGACGTAAAGAATTAAATCAAACAAACAGAAAAAAGCCCAAGTTGTTTGCATGATGTTATTACTGCCGAGAACGTTGCGACTCAGACTGATCATTTCACCGTGAAAAAAAAGGAAAAAATACACTGGTTAGATCTTCTGAGTCAAATCGTTTCTATCGAATGGACATAGACAAAAATTGTGACCAAAGTGTTGACCTTACAATGTCAGGACAAACTGATAAACACATGCATGATATATTAAATAGGAGTGACCCTGACCCCGAGCCTCTGGCTATAAGCACTTTTATGAATCCTTCATGCAATAAAGGAGTGAATCTCCATGGTAGCTCTTCTGTTGATCAATCCAGTACTTCTGAGGGGGCTGGGTTGACCAATGGTGTAAGTGTCCCTACTAGACAGTCGATAAGTGCTCATAGCCCTGAGATCAATGGGAAAATACAAAGTATAAATGTGCATACTTCCACTAAATATAAAAAACCTGGTAGCAACACTAATAGTGAGCAGGTATCTAGCCGGGCAGTGAACGATAGGGGCAGAAAACACCCATTGCCATCTTCAGAGGGCACTCCGGTGACGTCTGAAGATGACAATATCGTGAATTCAGCCGATTTCCTTCAGTCTAGGCGACCCATTCAGGTTAGAATCAGTAACCGCCCAAAGAATCAGTCACCAAGCTGTTTACAAAATGATTATTCTTCGAGTAAAGAGCTGGATGACAGTTTCTTGGCGAACGATATCGGATTTTCGGACTTTGTACGAAAACGTACGAAGCGATATTATGTAGGTGGTTTTAAAAAATCAATTACAGAAGAGAAACTTATACAATTTATTGAATCCAAAGGGTTGAAAGTTACTTGGATTCACATCTGGCCCAGTAAACGCCGTGGTCGAGTCGTCATTCGACTAAATATTGAGGCATGTGATGGGTGTGATAGAATCGCTGAGAGGGGGTTCTGGCCAAGGGGGGTAAAATGTCACCCCTGGATGTCTCGTAATATGTACCTGAAATCAAAGACTAAGGCTCGTGGGTACAACGATGCTGACAATTATGACGGCGAGCAGTATGGTGCTGATGATAGATACAATGGTGGTGAGCAGTATCACAATGATCAGTATGGTTCTTATGATAGGTACAATAGTGGTAACGGCGATGACCGTGACCAGTATAGTACTTATGATAAGGAGTATGATAATACTAATTATTACGTTTAGTTACACATCGCCAGTCTTAGTAGTATATATTTATTGTCTACTTATAATGGCACAAACAAACAAGCCTGGCTCTATATCAAATTCCTCAGTAAAATTACTTACCTGGAACTCTACTGGAATTATGTCTAGTAGTACATATCTTGCACGGATCCTAGACTGTCATAGTATTGATATCTGTGGCTTATCTGAACACTGGTTGTTCAATACCAACCTTCACTTTTTACAGACAATTAACTGCAATTACAAATGCTTTTCAGTGTCTGACGCAGATCTGCTCAACCCTAGCAGGCCGAAAGTTGGTAAGGGTGGTGTCGCTTTATTTTGGAAGCGTGAACTTGACAAATACATATCATTGTTGGATGTTGATGATGATAGATTGGTTGGTATTGAATATCAAGTAGCAAAAGAGTACTATATGTATGTTATACAAATCTACCTGCCATCGACCAATCATTGCATGCAAGATTTTAAAGAATATATGCAAAAACTGCAAGATTTATGCAGTATTTATAGTAATAAAGGCATTCTGATTCTGATGGGGGATTTCAATGCTCATCAGAATGGAAGCAGTTGTTTTAAACGTTATGATAGCAGAAGCGTCATTCTACGCGATTTTCTTGCATTCAATAATCTGGTTTCGATCAATAGCTTACCTATTTGTACGGGGGCTAATTCTTCCTTTGTTTCCTATACTGGGGAGTTTAAGTCTATGATTGATCATATAGCTTTACCTGCCGAATATGTCGATACAGTGAGGGTATGTCATATCTTGGACGATGGCGCCCTCAATGTATCGACACATAGGCCAATATTTTGTGACTTAGACCTTCCTCATGCCGGTCAGGCTGACCTGGGCTTGCAGATTGACACTAAATATTCAATCAAATGGCGTAATATGAAATCTGAGGATATTAATAAGTACAAAGAATGTATTGAGACTGCCTGTGTTTCACTGTACTCCGAGAGCAATAACTGTAATACAAGGGAGGATATTGATGAGCTGTATGAAAGTATAAAACAAGTCATTTCTTCCGTTTCTCTTAAATGTTTAAAGCGCTCATCAGAGTTTAAACCATTCTTAAAGCCATACTGGGACAACGAACTAAAATTATTGCATAAGTCTATGAAAAATATGCGTAATATATGGATTACTGAGGGGAGGCCAAGAGGTAACACTTATTTGTCGTATAGAAATTACAAGTCCGCTAAATGTTTATTTAGGAATCTGCACAGAAAAAATGCTGAAAAATATATGAAAACATTGAATGAGGAGATTGATACTGCTGCAGAAGTTGATAATGGTTATTTTTGGAAACTTGTAAACAGAAGGAAATCAGGACATTCATCTGTTGGTAATACTATAAAATTTGATAGCAATATATGCCGTGCTCCAGATGAGATATGTGAGAAATGGGGCGATTATTTTAGCTCTCTTTATTCTGAAGATGATCCTGATGCCTTTGATAGTGCCCACTATAGAGAGGTCACAACCAAGGTAGACAACTTAAAAAATAGAGTCTTAGATGTCAGATCGATTCCTCCTGTAACGGATGGAGAACTTTTTTGTATAATTTCGAATTTGCAGAACGGTAAAGCACCCGGGGAGGACTGTATTTACAATGAACATTTTAAGCATGGTGGCACACAGCTACGGAGATTACTTCTTATTCTCGTTAACGCTATGCTAAACAAGTCATATGTACCTGAAAAAATGAAGGTTGGTGTCATTATAACTCTTTTTAAGGGCGGTAAGAAGCGGAAAGACGATCCCAATAGTTATAGGGCGATTACATTGACCTCAACTCTGCTTAAACTGTATGAGCGGGTTTTACATAATGGTTAACTGCTGCAATTCCGCAGGTACTCAATCCACTTCAAGGGGGGTTTCAAAAACAAATGGGTTGCAACATGACTTCTTTTCTTGTACAGGAAAGTATCAATTACGCGAGAGAAAAGCATAGTAAACTTTATGTCTGCTTTTTGGATGTGAAACAAGCATTTGATAATGTTTGGCATGATGGTTTGTTTTTAAAACTAGATGAACTTGGTATTGATCTATATATCTGGAAGGCTATAGTAAGTCTTTATGATAACATCACAAGCTATGTTAACTTTAGAGGTTTCAAATCTCGCTTGTTTCGGGTATTTAAGGGAACAAGACAAGGTGGAGTTACTTCCCCTTTTTTCTATTTATGTTTTGAAAATGATTTAATGAATTTGCTCTGTGCTTGTCTTTACGGTTTCCGTATTAACGGATTAAGCGTTTGCTGTCCAACTGTAGCTGATGACATGGCATTAATTTCATTAACTAAGTATGGCCTTCAACAGCTTATGAACATATGCTACAGGTATTCGTTATTATGGCGGTATTTATATAACGCTCTTAAATGTGCGATTTTGGTATTCAATGAATCAAGTTCAGCCTTCTCACGCACCCGTCGGCAGTGGTATTTGGGGGATGATGAGGTGCTTGAGAGGATCTCATACGTTCACTTAGGCATTGAATGTAATAAAGAGATGACTGTAAAAAACGGCATTATACAGGCTTCGTCAAAAATTAGGCAAAATTACTTTTGGTTGCTAAATTCTGGCATTGATGGAAAAAATTTACACCCCTTGACATTAAAAAAACTGTATGAAATGATAGTATTACCTAGGGCGCTATATGGCTGTGAGTTTTGGCACAATATGACCCATGATGAGGTACTTATGCTTGAACGCTCCCACAGGCTGTGTGTGAAATCAATGCAAGGTTTAGACCGTTACACGAGGTCGTGTGTGGCTTTAAGCCTAATCGGTTCATGTCCGTTAGAACAAGAAATCCGAAAGAAAAAAATGATTTTGTTTGGTCAGCTTAGCAGGCTGGACCCCTATTACACGGTTAAAAGGCTATTCATGTATCGAGTGGTTTCCATGCATTATTTTAATGACATTACATATGGATTTGTTTTAGATGCTTTAAATATTATAGCAGGTTTAGATCTTAATCACGTCATGACCGAATTTATAAATATTGGGATTTTTCCAAGTAAGTACTCATGGAAGGCATTAATTAGGTCCAAACTATGTGGGCAAAGGGACTTAGAATTTGAATCCGAGGTGGCAGAAAATCAGCTTGACCGCTTCATCAGACTCCACCCTGATATTAAGCCTAATTATTTTTGGGAGCTCTCTAAAAGAAATTTAAATTTGCTACCGTGTTGTAGATCCGTTATTCAACTTATCGGGTTACTTTTTAACCGTTTTCCAAGGTCAATCTGTCCGGCATGTGGTGATGAAATTGATAACATCGTTGAACATGTTGTTTTAAGATGTCCACGATATGTTGATATTCGGCATAAGATGTGGTTAAAGATTTGGAACAACTTTGGTGTTGATGTCTACGTCAAAATGGCAAGTATAGGTGAAGAACTTTTACTTGATATTCTACTTGGAAATTATATTATTATAACTGATGTCTTAGCAAGAGAAAATATGGACAGATTTTATAGAATGATTGCGGACTTCTTGCATACATTTCTGCGCACGCTGAGCAGAGAAGCGCCATCATAGGAAACTGTGTATATTTGCTGAATTGACAACGTAACTGATAAGAAGGCTGCCGATGTCGCCAAATGTTTGCCTTTAAGGTTGTAGCCAGTCGGAAACAGTGGGGACCAGAGTCAGACTGTTCCATATAGAGCAGCTTAATTCGGGTCCATACTGTTTGCTGTTGCTCACCACCCACCCCACATTTGCTTATGTTCATGTCGCTTGTATTACACTGTATATAGTTGTTCATTGCTTTGTATTGATTACCATGTGCTCTCCTTAAAGGAGGAAATAAAGAATCTATCTATTTAATGTTTAAGCGGGATTTCACTGCGATTTTGTTTGGAATCAGGTAAAGCCTGCAAGAGTGTTTTTGTTTCTTATTGCACTACAGGTAACACTTGCCTTGTCCCTCTTTCATTGGTTGAATCAGTACATTTTAGAAAAGTATAGATTTAAAAAAATGTTTACGTCCTTTTTTGCTTGATATTCAACAGCTTTTGTCGCGTAGGAAAGTGTGGGATTTGTCGCTTATCTATGATCTCATAAATAGTAAGTGAGTATGATCAGGAAGTACCATAATCACAAACTGCAGACTAACCCATGGCACCGGGAGGAAGAGCCACACAACAATCACGAGACACTAGGAAGACAAGTTAAGCAAAGCATCCAGCTCTCTCTTCCCCATCAAGATGATTGCAAAACTAGAAGGGACATATAGAAACGCACAACAAAACATAGAACAATTACAGAATCCCACAACGGGAGCAACAATAAACAACAAGTCAACAAAAACAGAACCACCGCCTTAGAACGGACAGCAGCCTAAGCCATCGGGGGGCGTTTTACTGGTACCAAATCTTCGCCCTAGATACTGCTGTTGTTGAAGTACAAAAATTGTTCAGCTCGCATGGAGTCTTCTAACTATTGCAATGTATCATCATGGAGAAACACTCTATTCAAATTAACACATTATTATGAAACAAAGAAAAGGGCTCATGACTCACAGATAGTCAGAGCTAAAGAAAACCTCAAGTTGAGCCATGGTGGGTCCAGCTACAGATAAGCATCAGGCACCAACCCACCGATTAAAGCTTTACGTCGGAGCCGTCATGAGTCTGAGGCCTGACCCACCGTCGTGCAATTAAAGAGGAAACCATAGCTATAAACCATGATTGGGTTTAAAACCAGGCATACAGACTGTCGCATGGCATCCAAGTTATATCCAACCTTTATATAACGTTTGATAATCTTTTTGAATTGATCACTAAAATTAGGTTTTCCAACACTTCGTTTGAATTTATAAACTAAATCACCATAACATATAGGTTCTGATATGCCTTGTTGCAGAAGAGTTTTCAATCCAATGTTGTATTTAACAATTAACTCTGAGTGTCTGTGTTTGAATTTAGAAAATGCTTTTCGAATTTTATGATTTATTAACTTAGCAATCAAAATAAGTTTCTGTTGTTGAAGTCACTAACATTAGAACACACTCTTGCAAAACGAATAAGCTGAGAAATATATACACCATAGGAAGGGGAGCGCGGAACATCTCCATCAAGAAATGGGAAATTTACTTTTTCAAAATTAAAATAATCCCGTTCATATCTTCGTTTTAGTGACGTTATTGTATGTCCGTCATAAACGTCAGATATTCGTGTAATATTAGTCAAATCATGCAAGATTCTATGGCGGAAATGATGGAAAAACTTGAAGGCTGCAAACATTTCTTTCAGATCCCCGGTTGAGAGAAAGAACAGCATACGCAGTAGCAGCTCGGACTTGGTCCGAGGTAGCAGCAGATAAACCGATTGCGTCTTTTTTCAACCCAACTTTCAGTACCAATCAGGGTAAAGTCAGGTAAATTCGGACCGTCAGCTAAATTCGGACCTTGTTTGTTTCATATTTTTAATTATTGTAATAAAGAATAAACTCCCTTTAATAATAATAGACTTTATTTCTAGAGGGTGACACACTTAGCGAAAACTAATCTTCCGGTAGGCCCTCACTAACTGCAAATATGTACAAACTGATATAACAAGGACATGAAAAAAGTGTGTGTATGCATATATGCATGTATATCTAATATATTTACACACCTTAATTGTTTACAAAGATAAAAAGCCATAAATTTAGTGCTTTAACCCTTTGTTAACACATGAAAAGTGCTATCAGAGAAGGTCCAGATGGATTGCTGCATAACACAGCATTTCACCAGAGTCTTCAGTGTTAGCAAAATCAAAAACAATCACTAGGGTTATTTATAATAGAACATCACAACTAATGAACTATACTGTCAGGATCAAAAGTCAAGAAAGGATTAACACATATGTTATCACTAGCTACAAGATGTAAGGCATTTCATCCATTTTATGCATTGACTATGAAAAGAATCAACAGTCAGATTTTTTAAACAGTCTCACTGGTAAACTGTTCCAAATGACTGGCCCAGGAAAGAAGGGCAGTTTCACAGGAATGATTAGGACTGAAACCAGATTGTGTTAAATAAAGTACGTTTTGAGAGATCAAAAAAGTCATAAGAGAGTCATGAACATGCTTTTCAAATAACTTGGATAAGACTGGAAGGACTGCAATATGCCTGTAGTTGTTTGTGTCATCCTTAGGGCCATTTTTTGTGCAAATGCCTTCCTTTTCCTTCTTTCCATTTATCTGGAAAGGTGGAGTTATTTATGCTTTGAGCTCTGGATTTCCACTGTTTGCAAATGTATGTCCGAATTTACCCGATGTCCAAAGTTACCTGACTTTATCCTATTAAGACAAATACTTCATTTGATAGATACATGTATGTAGTAGGGTTGACTTGTGTACATGTATACTTGCCTTTCCACTGATGTACATGATGTGTTATACACCAAAAAAGATGTGAATCCTGAACTCGGCTACCACTTTGGTCAATGCTATTTTTTAGCTGCATTTCGTATAATGTACATCTGCTAAAAGGTCCATAATTGTATATTATACAACGTTATAAATAGCTGCCACCGAATTTTTTTTACCAAACCAGTTTTTGGCGAAATCACCTAGTACTTTTTTAGCAAACATAGACACCTTAAGTGACTTATTTCTGTAAGAAAAGATCATACTGAGCAAGTTCTAAAACTTTTTGGCTTTAAACCTATAATGACCTAGAAAATATTCCACGACAAAGGTCAAAATCTCCGTGAGATTTTCAAAAAAGTTCATCTTTTCGTTCCAATATGAAAAGATCTCATGTAAATGGTGTGTAAAAATGAATGTCGACCAGTAATAACAATGTTTGATTTTCCCCAAGGGGATTTTTTCCTGCGGGGATTTTTTAAAACATCAGTTTTAGTGCCTTAAAACTAGCCTAGGTTAGCTCTTGCAATCTGGTTGACACATTTGATTTAGTTTCAAATATAAAAGAACGTTTTGATTTTCCCCATGGGAAAAAATCCCCGCGGGGACTGGGGAAAATCCTGGAATTTTCTCCATGTGAATTTTTTCCTGCGGGGTATTTATACTATGAGGAATTTATTCAATGGCAAAATTATTTTTCACATTTATATCATATGGTATAGATCAAGCTCAGCAACTGCATGTTTTAGTGAAACAAGTCAGTAAACTGTATTTAGATTTACTTGGTCACAAGCCCAAAGACAGGTTTTCAATTTATGCTGCCCTTCCCAGTGTAGCTGCACATGAAAGGGCTAGCTGCTTGTGCGGTCTCTTTATAAACTTTGAAAAGAGTCTAATCCAGATCAGGCCCTACATATCAGGCCTGATCAGAATCAAAACAGTTTGGCATCCGGTGGTATTCCTGAAATAGCTTCAGCATACACTGAAAGACTTTAAAAACGCAAAAAAATTGAAAAAAATTTGTTTATGCATCCAGAACATTTTTAGCCTTCTTTAACGGTAACAGCACTCTGCTTCTATCTATACCAGCGATCGGTGTTATTAAGGACATATGCTACTAAATACTTCCCATATTGAAATATTTTCAATACTTTGCATACAGTTTGTTTTATGCATGTGCTATCCATTTATGAAATAAAAAGGATATGTCGCCGTGCTTATTTTTTTCAGAATCTCATATTGAAGTTTACAGCATTTGACCAATTTTCTAAAAATATAAAATAATAACACTAGTCCTAATTATCGAGCTAAAACGGTTGTAATCTTCAGCCAGCTTCTTTCTTTTAGCTTAAATTACTGCCCATGACCTCAAACTTTTAAGAAAAAATGTGCATGTTTACTTGTTATCCTATGCTGTTACAAGATACTGCATGATATATTTTGGCAATTCGTCGAAAATGGAATTTGTTTTTAGAATAAATCATGTATTAAAAAATCTGATATTGAAAATCTTGAAAATTTATTTTTAATTCATGGACTATTATAATACCTTTCAGAAAAAAGAATAAAAATCTGGGGTCACCGAACTACTTCTCTTTCTAGAGGGCCAAATTTAACCCCACCCCCATAGGTTTCATGCGTAACTCAATATAAAAAGTTCGGGGATGACCATTTCGGTCGTTTTGATGATGCCATTTTACTAGTATATGAAGTAATTTAGCATTAAAATATTAAAAAGGAAAGAAAAAACACACTGAAAATATGTGCGCATTCGGGAATCGATCCTGGTCCTCTGGCTTTGTAGCCAGACACGCTAACCACTTGGCCACGAGGTCAGGTTGTGCGCCGCTCTAAATAACCATACAAATAGTATAGACTCGGCCACTATCATATTCGTAACCAGGGTTATTGTGTACGTCGTTTGATTTCGACTGAGCTACATTTATCTGTCTTTAGTGCTGAGACGATCAGTTCTGAAAAGATGTCAATAGATATTTCGAACACACTTTAATTAGTTATTTTGCGAAGAAAATGTCGGAAGACCGATATGACATAAGAATATCGGAAGCTGTGTTGATCCGAATCCGTTAAGGGTCGAAAGACAGGACCCAGACAACTTTCCCCGTTTGCAGACGCGGAAAAGGTGCGCATTGGAAATAGCCGCATATGTCTTTAAAGACACTGGCTACCATCAGCTATGCATTGCTGGTTTACTATGTTTTGCACATGTCGTCCCCACGAATCAGTGAAGCAAAATGTTTTATCGTTTTACATGTAGCTTGTAAGTATAAATGTTTAAAAAACACAACAGTTTTAGTTTTATAGTTTTATTATTCATGCCACGTTATTCTGAACATGTACGATCTGGCGATATTGGAATATTAAAAGCTGACGTGCGTGTTTCTGACGTCGCCAGATATCATAATTGCCATCCGTCAACTATACAGCGCCTCAGAGATCGTTACCAGGCTACTGGAACAGTTAAAGATCGACGCAGGTCTGGTCATCCAAGAATGGCGACCAGCGTTAAGAGGCAACTTACGTTGATTGTGTATCGACGATATTTACATCGACGATATCCGTTCCGGTCAGCTATTGTCAGTGCTAGACGATAAGTAAGGCAACAAGGGTAATTTGATTTTTAAATTTCCGATTTTTTAATAAGAATATTTTATCACAACAACGTTTCCAATTTCTAGACAAATTTAAAATTGCAACTTTAGAATCAAAGGGTAATGCTCTAATATTATTTATTATTTTTACATAAAATTTAAAAGTGCATACTCTGTAACTATGAACATTTTTTGAAAAATTTTCTTTTCTTTTTAAATCATTTGTAAAAGTAGAATTAAGCTATGTTTTCACAATAAAAATGTTCAATACAGCTGAAAACTGCATGGAAAAGTGAATTTTCTTATCAAATAGGTGCGTTTTTCTCTAGTTGGTAATTATTTGCGTCCCTCAAATAATTCTAGACCGTTGAATTTTAACATAAATGCAGTTGTTTTGATAGTGATAACTTGTTAAGATTTACGAAAATGGTAAAATGTTTACCTGAATTTGAGCATTTTTACTGTGTTCTTGAAAAATAAAAACATTATTTTTAAAATTAGAAGATCAAAAGTTACAGACTATGCAGCTTTAAAGCATATTTTGCTGACATATTGATGTTCCTTTTTGCTAAATCTCAATATAATTGAGACATTAAAAGTTAGTAAATATTATGAATTTCGATTTTTGCGTTTTTAAAGTCTTTCAGTGTACATGCGCAGATCAACAAATTTGTTGCCAGGGGGTCCAGGCCCGACTGCCAGAAAACAGATCTGACAATTCTTTTTTAGTCAAACTTATTTTTCAGTTTTACAGTAGTTTATTAATGATTTATTTCAGAGAAAACTATAATTGTTCAATGTTTCAACTTTTTTCAGTAGGGGGGGGATATTTTCACGTGCTAATTTCTATAGAAACCTATTTAACTTGTGATTTTCCAGGCGGGAAGGGGTGTCCGGACTCCCTATCTTCCCTCTGGATCCACATAGTGGCATAGTAATAAAGTTAATATAATTGTCAATATTAGCATAGTAAAAATAAAACATTTTTCCACTATAACATTTTTTTGTTAAATAGTTGTAAGGTAATACGATTTTAGCATTTGTGTTGTCTTCTGATTGTTTTTTCAAAAGTAACTTCTTCAATACAATGTAAGTAGTACAAACAGAATGACAAACAGTTGCATTCAGATAAGGCCAAGTATTAAAACGGCATGGTCAGGATCAATACTGTTTAAAATTTTGTAGGTAGCATTTGTTTGGCTACATCCCAGTCAACAGCTATGGTCATGTTCGGATGGTCAGTTCACCTAATCCAGGGTTATTTCTTCACAATTTGGGAACATGACCAGACCCCCAGAATTGGGAATTGTTCTTGTCATATTATGCAAAATTCGAAAAAAACTCACTCTGTATAATTTGAAATTAAACAAAAATTCAAATATTTGGTTAATTAAAAGGCACTTTTCAAAACATGGAATGCAAAAGTACAATTTGCTGTGGCACAGCGTGGTTAAGTTGTCAAAAAATGTTGATATTTTTTTTGTTCCTTGAATTTGGATTTTTCTCCTTGAAATGGGGAAAAAACATACTTTTTGCCAGTGAGAACAAGACCCAATCTCGGTCCCAAAAATGGACCAGAAAAAAACCTGTAACCACACTTATTTCATGGGCAAGCTTGACTAAGTGATTAATCAGCACATAATTTCGCTTGTAGTTGACAACAACGCTTCTTGAATCAGCATAAGGGAGGAGAATTACCTTATAAATTATTTCTTGATAGATCTCCATGAAAGTATGAGGCCAGGCTGAGCTCGAACATGCAAATTCACGGATCTGAAGCCGAACACGCACAGGCAATCAATCATGTTACTGACCATGCAAACCCTGAATAGATACACAGTCTGGAACCTACAATATGATGTTGAAACTTCAGACTGTGTAATTCAGCATCTTGTGGTAAAGAAATAATGCTATTAACACATTAATACTTTATGGAATTTCCTACCCTTACATTCAAATAATAAAAGTTCATTCTTTAAGCAAGCAGTAAAGAACTGATCAGACGCCGCATTCTGGTCATGTTCTGCAGTGTTTGCCTATGACCCATAAAAAATGTTTGCTAGGCTTAGATGGGTTGATTTAAATTTGACATTAATGATAGATTATGCGTGTTCATTTGTGAGTACAAAAGTTTTGGCAAATATTGATTAACCCGGTGTTGATGACCCTATTCTGTCTTATTCTAAAGCGAAAGGGAGTCTATCTTTCTGTTCTCAGCAGGACAATGGTTACGCCATTATTTATATAATGGAACATTTGTGTGGAAAGCAGTTTTCTCACCAGTAATACTGCAACATTTATGACACACCTCAGATAATAATGACTTGGATAATTATGTTTTTCTGCATAGAGGATAATTTGCATTTTTGTCTGCTGATTACTTGTTTCTTCAAAATTATCCCTTTTAAATAAATTCCATACGAGTGGCAAACAGTTCAAATCCAGATCAAGTCAAACATTTTGTCAGTCATGATCTGGATCCTAACTGTATGCAAAGGTTATCAGCAGATGACACTAGTACACAGCACACATGAAGTTAAAAGGTAGCACCGTTTTCGAAACTTAAATTTATTTTCTCTTTCTGGGGAGCCAGCAATATCCATGTAAAGTACCTGGTCAGGTCAGGGTTCAAACCATGTGCTTTCATAAGATCTAACCATGAAACTCCAACCT
Source organism: Loripinus fragilis (assembly GCA_964019695.1). NCBI lineage: Eukaryota > Metazoa > Mollusca > Bivalvia > Lucinida > Lucinidae > Loripinus > Loripinus fragilis. The sequence continues at coordinate 23,029,141 of OZ026518.1, forward strand.
GTGATGCTCTAATGTTAATACAATCTTCAGGGACATATTTACATCATAATTTGGAAATTACAACCTGTTACCCCATAAAATATATTATTGACACTCTCAACCTTTTTGCATATTTATGTATGAGTAAATCCATCAAAGAGCTACACACATTCCTTTAGTAGTACCATAATAATTTAAAACAGTTTGGATCTTGAACAAGCCTGATATTTTTCTGGGCCTGATAAGGCTCCAAACTGTGTTAATGTCATCAGCAGAATGCGACATTTCATCAGTCTTTCAGTATGCGCAAATCTATCAGACTGCAACAAACATTTATTCACTAATACCCTAAGTCTGTCAAAAAGTTTGGATCCAGATCAGGTCCAAACTGTTTGCAAAGATCATCAATAGAATGCAGAAATTCATCCGGGTCCTTCAGTATGGATAAATCCACCAAACTGCTTTTGAAAACAAGAATATTGGACTCCTCATCTGCCAAAAAATGAATCCCATTGAAAATTTAGAAGTCCCACTTTCAAGAAGTAGGAGTCCGTAATCAATGAATTCATATATCAATGATTGTGATTGTTCTGAGCCAGAGCCATTTTTCTCATGAATTTGTTTTGTCATGGCACTTTCTGGTCATATTACCACTTTGTGTGATCATGTCCTCCGTATTGCAGTGTAGTAAGCTCTGTACTGAATATGGTATTTTAATTGGGCCGCGACATGAGATTTCCAACAATGTGGTATGTGCGACCAGCTAAGCCTCAGATCAGCCTGCGCATATGCGCAGTCTGATCAGAGCCTTTGCTAGTCGCTTGAATATCTTATGATTGTTAAGCTACTGACTGAACACCATTTCGAGTTTCTAAGCTTAAAAGGAGGCTGCACAGGCTTGTTTGAGTCTACACTTTTCAAAATGCTACATTGTTGGAAATCTCATGCCTTGGCTCAATTATGGTGTTTTAATTTATGTGGCCTTCATTGTAACAGTGAGCCTAGCATTTCAGACTGTGGTCAAAACCTTCAATAATATTCTCTTTATTTGTTATTGTTCCAGTTTTACGATTGTGGCACTTCCTGGTCATCTTCAGATTTTGTGTGATCGTTGCTCTATTTGGACGTCTTCTGTTTTGCAGGGAAAGCTCAATCTGTCCTGTGCATGTTATAATAAAAATGAAAACAACCTTTTCATTATTTATTTATTGTTGAAAACAAAGACTTTAATAAAATCTGACTTAAGCGGAAACTAAAAAAAGATACAATACAAAGGTCTTAATGGCAAAAAGAAGCTTAATGAAGGTCAAAAGTATTGCAGAATGGGAGCATTCTGCGGTACTTTCGATCTGCTTTAAGCAATATTGGTCTTCTTTTTGAGTGGCTGCTTACGACAGGTTTTACTGTACTAACATAATATATACTTAAGGAATAAAGAAACGCAACAAACACTTCGAGTCATTGTAAGCGTACAATATGATGCAAGTTTCTAGTGCAAATGATACTTATCGATAAGAGGAATATGTGTCCGTCATATTACAGCAGGTGCAACGTAATTATCGATTACGTAATCATTTTGGTATGGGCGTAACCAGCCTGACCCCCGGTAGTAAACTGCTGAAACAGGGTCAATAAAAGCAAAGTTTGAATCAACCATCTGTTTATTGTTTTAAAAAGTCATGGCATTGATTGCAGATCAAGGAAATGATCAAATGGCGACGTTTCTGTAGGATTCCGAAACGGCTTAACGTCATTAACGTCAACTCTGAATACTGGACTGTTTTTTTTTTTTTTTGCTAAATCAACTTTTTTCTAGAAATATCAGAGAGTGTGTCAAACAGTTTGAATCAAGGTCATACCCCACATTCTGTCGGGCCTGATCTGAGTCTAAACTGTTTGTAATAGGTGTTAACCCCATGAGTGGCTCTACTTTCATTTTCATAAATAAGTGATTTAATTTTTCATAAAATTGCATTACAATGGATGAACCAATACATATGTAATATTCAAGGTTCAGCTTGATTTTGCGTTAGAAGTGTGGTTCAGTATAGATTAAATGCTATTGCTAAAATATCCGTAAGTACATATTAAGTAACTAAGTTTAGAAGTCACTATGATGAAGCACGCACTTGTGAGCCCGCCCGCAGTTGTCATCTTTGTGCTTGACATCTACGGACAGACAGACGGGCGTTTGCATTTGAGGACAATGTTAAAATGACGTTTTGGTATTTCATCACATGCTTTAAATACTCAAAAAGAATTTTTCAAAAGAGATTTCACCAAACCGTCAAATAAACACGCAAAAATTATATTTTTGTCTGATGCGTTTCTTGAATCCTTTAGTATATTTATTTAAATCATATGATGAAATAAAATACATTATGCTTGTTTTATGTAATCTGGACTGTTTTTTTTTTTGCTAAATCAACTTTTTTCTAGAAATATCAGAGAGTGTGTCAAACAGTTTGAATCAAGGTCATACCCCACATTTTGTCGGGCCTGATCTGAGTCTAAACTGTTTGTAATAGGTGTTAACCCCATGAGTGGCAAACACTTTGGATTCAGATTGGGTCCTACATTCTGTCCAGCTTTGTCTGGGTCTAAACTGTTTGTAAAGGCTATCAGCAGATGACACTAGCAAAACTATTATAATTTAATACTAAATATGCATACCACTATTGGTTTATCAATTTTAAATGTGTTAAATATATTGACAGACTTTAATTACACAACATGTACTTCCCATTATATTTTTCAAAAGACAACTGAATGTAAACTTCCTTTGCTTCGATAATGTCATCATGAGGTGGTTTCACCAGCAAACTTCAGTTTTAATTGTGCAACTAAACCTGATGACTTTACTAATTTGTATAAATCTAGCTCACTGAACCATTTCTTAAGTAAAGGAGAATAAAAGGGTACAATCTGACAAACGTCAAATTAACAAGCGGGCTGTATCACAGACCTGCCGAACAATACCAGACCTTTAAAAAGACGACCCATCATCTGTGTCTAATTATAGGCGTATATCTCTGCAAAATACAATTGGCAAAGTTATGGAAGAAATTGTTCACAAACACATGTTTAACTTCTTCTTAGACCAGCATGCTATCACTTCTTTACAGTCTGTTTTTTCCAGGCAATTCCACAGTTAACCAGCTTGTCGATATTTACAATACGTTTAGCAAAGCATTAGACGATTGTAAAGAGGTAAGGGCTATTTTTGTGACGTAAGCAAAGCTTTCGATCGAGTTTGGCATAAAGGCTTATTGTACAAACTCAAACATAAAGGAATCGACGAAACATTGTTACAGTGGCTTGCTAGCTATTTATATAATAGGAAACAAAGAGTTGTTATTCCTGGTGCATGCTCCGAATGGGTTACTATTACAGCTGGTGTTCCACAAGGCTCAATTCTAGGCCCTCTCCTCTTTTTAATTTATATCAATGATATTGTTGAGGCCATACATTCATATTTTTGCCGATGATACAAGTTCATACCTGATAGTCAATGAACCTTATGTAGCTGAAATGCAGTTAAACTCCAATTTGACAAAAATTCACATGTGGGCTGAAGGTTTGCTTGTTATCCTGCTAAATCGGAATCTATTTTAATTTCTAGAAAAACAAAAAAAAAACTTTCACCATCCATTAAAAATGAATGATGAACCAATCAAAGAAGTAACTAGTCATAAACATCTCAGCATTTTCTTTTCTAATGATGGAACTTGGCATCAACACATTGACTATAAAACTTCTAAAGCTTGGACAAGATTAAATATTATGGGCAAACTGAAATTCATCTTAGATAGACAGTCACTTGAAATTATTTATACCTCTTTAATTAGACCAGTCTTAGAGTATGCAGATGTCGTATGGGATAATTGTACACAATACCAAACTAATGCACTAGAAAAAAACACAAATAGAAGCTGCGCGAATAGCCACTGGAGCTACTAACTAGTCTCTTTAGACATGTTATATCGGGAAACGGGTCGGGAGTCACTTGAAAAAAAAGACGACATAAACATATTATATGTCTCTTTTTTCAAATGAATACCGGCGTTTTGCCAAATTATCTATCATCACTAATTCCTGCTTCTGTGGAAGATTCTACCACTTATAACTTGGGGAACGCAAATAACTTTAGACACACATTGTCCAGAACCCAGCTGTATTATAGATCATTTTTACCCTCTAGTATAAGAGCTTGGAACGATTTATCTTTTGAAGTAAGACAGTCAAACTCGATTCAAAGTTTTAAATATCAACTAAACAAAAACTTAAAGAAGCCCCCTAAACATTATTACATTGGCAACCGAACATCTCAGATACAACATACCCGACTAAGAACCGACTGTAGTTCTCTCAACCATCATCCTTTTTCAAAAATATTGTTGACAGTCCTCACTGTGCCTGTGGTGCAGTTGAAACTACAAAATATTACTTTTTTGAATGCCCAAGGTATAACGAGATCAGGACAATAATGCGTAATGAACTGACAAATTACTGTCAACCAGATTTAAACACTGTGTTATTTGGTAAACCTGAATCTGACTTTCATACTAACTATAGTATTTTAGTAACAATTCAAAAATACATATTGGATAGTAAACGGTTTGAGCGTTGTGGATGGAATCTCTCTCTCTCTCCCTCTCTCTCTCTCTCTCTCTCTCTCTCTCTCTCTCTCTCTCTCTCTCTCTCTCTCCACACACACACTATCCCACATACACAATACATTTAGAGTAGAAAAGTTATTTGGTTTGAATACAACTCATGTTTTTATTGATTTTTACTGGATATAATATCAAACTGTGCACCATTTTGTTCAAAGGGAAACAGATTCGTATAAGTCGCATGACTTCTTTCTGAATCCCATCATAATTATATTGTAAAACGTATATTTGTATATTACTGTAAATGGAAATATGAATAAATATGTTTAAACCGACAATACCAGAGTGATTTCTGAATGACTAACGAGGTCAATGACACAAATGTAATACTTCTCATGTTTCTTACAGTTAAGAAGTTTGTCTTTTCAAAGTGATAAGATTTTGTAACATGAAGCAATTGACCCCTATCTCAAAAAGTTGACATTTTCAATTCGTTAAATTCATTTTAATTGAATATGTTTTTCATGTGTTACTTACAAATGGACATACAACCAATATAATTGCTTCGTGTACTTTTTGAGACATTAATTGATAAAAGCTGCTATCCAAGTGCTGCGTTTTTAAAGTATGTCAGTATATGTTACATGAATACACGTATCAATATGCGAAGTCATGTGATAAAAAGATATCCTTCTGTGTTGTACCTTAGTGTTTATATTTTAGCCATGTTTACTTTATATAGTTTATAATAATTACTGATGTACTGAAAATAATTATCTCTGTTCCTCTGTTCAATGCCTCAAGGACTACAATACATTTACATTTGTCAATTAAATTATTGATTGAACATAGCATGTCCATGTGCAGTGACCGGTAATGAAATCAAGCTTGATACATAAGCCGCAACATGGGATTTCTAACAATGTGGTATGTGCGACCAGCAAAGGCTCATACGCGCAGTCTAATCAGAGCCTTATCTAGTCGCTTGAAAATTCTGTGACTCTTAGGCCACTGGCCGAACATTATTTTGGAGTCTACATTTGTCAAAATACCACATTATTGAAAATCACGTGATGCGGCTCACATGTACTTTTCTCATACGTTTAAAGTCACTTTCTTAACCATGCATGCGTAGCTATCTAGTGGGGCTAGATGTCTACAATTTGGTCTGAGACTTCATCTATACGCTAGTGTGACAGCTTTGCGGAGATTGTGCAAATGTTCAACCTTTGCTCCTCGCATATTATATAGTTATTTCATGCCTGTTTGTAGTATAATCAAACCTTTTATCCCGAGGTGCCGTGGACGACCTGACGCACTATTGCACGTGGCCGAAGGCCGAGTGCAATAGTTCATCAGGTCGTCCACGGTACCGAGGGGTAATAGTTTGACTATACTACAAACAGGCATTGAATAACTGCTTTATTGCCCAACCCATTTGATGAAATACTTAGCATCGTTCCTTGAATGGAGTTGCTGTAGACTATGCGGTTTTGTTGCAAAGCGGAGTTATTGGGGTTTAAATTTGTCAAACCATGCCTCATTTTCGCCATTATTGCATAACGTCTCCTTTCATAAACGAAACGTACGCGCACCGTCCTCGTGTCGATAAGCGCATGTGTGTTTTTAACAAGAAAGCGGGAAACCAGGCCATGGTATAGTGCCAGTCATCACTAGTCGAACATATTGCCTGGTCAATAGTTCAGTGGCTCATGACATAGCAAAAATAGACAACTACTCCGTATATAGACAGTTGGGTTATAAATATTTTATTGCACCATTCATTGACATTCCAATGTCAGTTTAAATGCATGCTGGTGCAGCAAGTTATTGTATGGTTTTACGCCTGTACGGGCGATAATCCAATCGCTGGATTATGTTCCAGTACTGACGCGCAAACCATACAACAATTTACATTGGTAAGTACATGTACCAAAATATCATTAACTAGCCCAGGTAATTAGAAACCTTGATCGATCGGTTACATGTAGCACATTAGGTACCGGCCTGTAGAAGTCAAGGTACACGAGGCTTACCGAGTGATGACAAACGGTGATCGGTAGGGATAGAGTTTTCTAGCGCACCGGATAAGGATATTCGATACTTTATCCTGTTATAGACCCATGTTAACTTACCCAGGCTGTCACGCGAGGCCTGTACGTTGGTTGTATTGGAGCTCAATTATCAAAATGTAAACGGGGACGGATTTATCTGTTCCATCCTCAAACTCATGATAGATTCTTAGATTTTATCCGACCCTAACACAAAAATGCAATCTTTCGCTTGCTCACCATTTTTTAAATAAGCTCTAGAAGTCCCTAAATACGCTGCGCTGCAATTGCACATGATGGCGTCACTTTAACTAAACTCTGACGTCACTTGACAGCCATGTTCAACAAATGAACAATCCTCTGGTGACGATAAGAATCGACTAACAGTAATATACACGACCCATGTTGAACGTTTGCTAACTATAATGAAACTCTAGGTATTTAAATTGAAAGTATTGTACGGGTAGCTGAACTGAGTGTTTCAACATAGCTGTTCTGAAAAAGGTTCTGTACGAAAGCGGGTTCTTATACATTTTAAAGGGGACAGCAACCATAATGATACGTATATTTTATCAGAAAGAGTTCTATGAACCATGAATTTTGACACAAGTATCATCAAAATTGGTTGGAAAATGGGTAAGTTATGGTCATTTGAAGAATTCAATATGGCCAACATTTAGCCGCCATTTTGAATATCCAATTAGTTTTCAGATTTTTCTTTCAACTGCTTATTTTTTAGTTATCACTACTATCACATCGTCTGTGTTCTAGCAGATATGCAGCTTTATACATAAGGAAAATGGTTCATTAAAGATTAATGCAATTAATCCATTGGTTTGTCTTTTGTTTTGATTATACACATTTAATTAGGCTGAGTGACGTCACTAAGTCTGCAATTTCAGTCCATTTGCAAATATTCAAACGCCCACAACATCCACATTTTTCAACCGATTTATATGAAACTGGTATCAAAGTTCATGGTTTATAATTATCTTTCATCAAACATATCATTATAATCAGGGTTGCCGTCCCCTTTAATATTATCGAGACACAGGTATGAAAAACAGTGACTAGGCTTTGCCACAAAAAAAATCTTGGAAAAGCCTAATCACCGGTTTGCATAGTGTCTCCATAATCTTAAAATGTATAAGTATGCACAATTTGATTAAAACATATCATGCGGTTCTACGAGTTATGAGGATTTTTACTAAAATACCTTGACCGGCCAAAATGATGCTCGACAAACCCTTGTCACCGTTTTGCATACCAGGGTGGAATCGCACAGCAATCTCATTTCTATCAAAAACAGGTGGGTTCGCATGTCAGTTCGCGTACCATGAATGTTGACATGTGATAAAAAATATACCATGTGGTTCAAGAGTTATGAACATTTTCACTAACTGGTAACAAACGGATGGACGGGCGGACGGACTCACATAGTAAATGTAGCACAGACCCAATTGTCGTGCCATTTCTGACCCCAGGATAAAATATCAACATGCAAGAAAACATAATACCTAAACACTTGTCTCTTTAGTTTGTTTGTTTGATTTGATTCTTTACGTCCCATCAACAATCTTTCAGTTAAACAGGGACGGGTCTTCCTGGGTTGAACCAGTACTAAGCTAGGATAAATGTGTCTTGCTCAAGGACCACAACGCAGTGACGCCGGTGAATCTCGAACCCGCGGCCCCTCGGTCTTGAGTCAAGCACTCTACCACTGAGCCACTGCGCTTCCTGTCTCTTTAGTTGAACACAACAGTATCGCAAACTTTAAAGACTATAAAAATAAGTGTATGTTTACGCTAAATTTGATGGCAGCTGGTCTGCCACTAATCTTAGTGTACATTTTCATCTGCTTTCAAAGCTATATGTTCTATTCGATAGCATAATCCGGAGAAGAACTACAACAAAAACAGGTAGAAATGTAAATCATGTACTACTAGAAAAAATGTCAGCGTCAAGCTGAATTAGTGGGAAAGCAAGTGCAAGTTAACAACAAAAGGGATGGCAGCTCAGCTGTCGTCTCGTTTGGTGTTAACTAACACGTATTTATCTATCTATCTATCTATCTATCTATCTATCTATCTATCTATCTATCTATCTATCTATCTATCTATCTATCTATCTATCTATCTATCTATCTATCTATCTATCCTGGCTGCGAACAAAACGGATTATTTTGCCAGGGAGTGCTAATTTTGAAATTTTGAAAAACAACAACAACAGCAGCAGCAACAAAAGCAACAACAATAACAACAACAAAAACTGAGATATACTGAGATCTAGTATCTTATACCTGGGTAGGAGGTGCGAAGGAAGCTTATTAACCTCACAAGCATTGCCTTTCTTGGCCTCCTACGAAATAACTATATAACCTCCAGCCTTTTCATATTACTATCAAGACAATAACTGTCAATATCACTTAACACATTACATGTATCGCTAGTGTCGCCTGTAAAAGCAACCTGTTGTGATTCTTGACCGGATAAAATATGATCGAGGTGATAGGAAATAAAAACGGACATAAACAAATGGATAAGATTTATTTTCCATGAATTTGTATGTTAGCATTTTAATCAGACATATGAGTCAGTGCATGAGATTTCCAACAATGTGGTATGTGCGACCAGCAAAGCCTCAGATCAGCCTGCGCATACGCGCAGACTGATCAGAGCCTTTGCTAGTCGCTTGAATATTCTATGATTGATAAGCTATTGACTGAACACCATTTGGAGTTTCTAAGCTTAAAAGGAGGCTGCACAGGCTCGTCTGAGTCTACACTTGTCAAAATGTCAAATTGTTGGAAATCACAAGTCATGCCGCGGCTCATATGGAACCAAGCTTGTCTGATAACTCTTTGTGTGGTGGAAAATTATGTAAGCTCTCATCTGCTGACATCTTATTTCAATTTTCTTTGTAGAAATATCGTCACTGTTTCAAAGAGTTTGGATCCAGGTCAGGCGCGACTTTTTGACGGGCCTAATCTTGGTCCAGATTATCAGCAATAATTACCAGTTTATTCCGCAATTTATTAATGACAACAAACCCGGACTACATGCACAAGTTGCATTTAAGATGCACATTTTAAGCATGTTGTCCGCTAATTCTTTAAGTATTGGCGAATTACATCTAAAACCCAACTGCACAGTTTTAAAGAAGGACAATCAATTTATATAAAGCATACTACCAATAAGGTTCGGAACATGGTAGTTTTACCGTAGAAAAAGTGCAATTTTGGTTCGATTTATTTATCATTTTTTTTCCGCTTACCACGAAAGTCGTGTCTCGATTTGGCCATCAACTTTGAATATGTGTACATGTACACTGATATGTGACTTTTAATGCTCGCGTACAATGAGTATTGATGAAAATGAAGACCAAATTACAGACCTCTAGTCACGCTGAATGCTTCATGTGCGTTTTAAGGAGGCTATTGCGCAATGCCATGTGCTGGCAGAATTGTCGTATAGTAATGTCTTTCCGTGTTAGGTAATTAAACCTCAGAAGGTATATGAGCCTTTGTTACATTGCGCGTCAATAAAAAAGTGTTCAAAATATTTCACATATCAGTTTGCTTACATGTATGACAGCCTGAAACTTACATGTACCTCGCTCGCTTTTCAGGTGAGGGGACATAAGTAAGACCCCCATTTTAACCGCCATACATATTTTCTCTTTGTTTCTCTCTCTTTATTATCCCAACATTGTTTCGATTAAACCATTTATGTCAAGAAACAAAAGGAGGAAAATGAAAACTCATCAGAAATGATTAAACAATTGTAAACACATGTAATTAATATTGCTGTTCAGTAGAAATATCATTGTAGTGAAAGTCATTGGAGTATTCTACAAAATTTCGCATATTGATTATAATTGAGAGAAAATATTTTGTCGATAGCGATAGTTAGGTCAGCAATTTAAGTGTTTCAAACATTTCAAATTGTCAAAATTACTCTTTAACCGAAATGTATAGAAACAAAAATATATATGACTATACATAAGTTAATATAATATGGGCCGCAACGCGAGAAAACATGTCTTCGGGGGCTGCGAACAACACAGGCGCAGACCAGCCTGCGCATCCGCGCAGTCTGATCAGCGCATATGTTATTCGCTTTTTGGAAAGTATCATATGTAAACTTGGTACAGGTGAAATTTCAATTTTCTAGCTAGTCTCTGTAGCTGAGGAGACTGGTTTGAAACTAGCTTTGACGGAAATCCCGAAGACAGGTTTTCTCGTGATGAGGCCCAATTATGATGTGCTACATGTAGTTCGTAAGAGTTTAGTGCTCATCCCATATTCTACATGTAGCAGCAAAGGCTAAGAGGAGCCTGCGCAAAAGCACAGTCTCGCACACATGGAATTTCGTGCCATAATTAACTATATTATATGTCCACTAAATAATAGTGCAAGCATATCTAAAGTATGACTTAACGCGCCATTATCTAATTATTTGGCTCTGTCGTAGATAGATAAAAACTTTATTTCCAAGTCCAAAGAGCTATAAAGCCCATGAGGATACAAACAACATATACAATAAGATGGCATCCTAACAAAGAGAGTGAAAACAGTAATAGTCGTAATTAAACAACTGCATTTATACCACCCTTACCAACTTTAGCATTAAATATCTCGTGATGTGCAACGTCTACACTAATGTAGGTGGTATAAAATAGTTATACCATTGGTTGTCCACCTGTACGTAAGATAATCCACTCGCTATAGCTCGTGGAATATCTCCACGTACAGGCAGACAACCAATGGTATAACTATTATTCAGCAGCGTGGACAGATATGATATTTGTTGCTTTGGTCTAATATTCTCAGGTTCGTGGAGAAGGTGTTAACAGTCCTAGTTCTGATTGCAAATTGGATATCTCAAAGACATAAATCCATCAAGCAACTAGTGCACGCTTCGATTAACAGTTGGCTGCAGCCTGGGTTGCCATTATATATTAGATATACGTATATGAGACTGTGTATGATAGTCCCTTTGATGCAGTTCTATCAAACACTTAAAGGACAGTCTTCTACTGAAGTAAAACATACACGTTAACACTAGGCCAGTTATATGTACAACACACCACCTTATTGGGACATTGTTCAGTTACAATCCAGTAAAAATATTTTCTTACAAACAGTGTTGAGACCAGAATGGATGCTGATCAGCTGGTTTGTCAGAAGCCAGCTAGTCTGGATCTCTGCTGTTTTAAGACAAGATATCTGTGAAGATTACTCAAAGTGAGAGATTGCTGCCCAATGAGTGCTGCCAGTTGTTTCGTTGAAACTACTTCATATCCGCTTACCACATACAAATATATTAACTTCTATATCAAGATATCGGCCATGCATGTGCACTTATTATTATCTTCATGATAAAGCACTGTTACTATTCAACAAGGAGATTTCGACATTGGAATAAAATATGTATTGATACTAAATTTCAATTTGTCAGTAGATCCTTCAGTTGTTGAAAGCTATAACGGTTTTGGGATTTACCATTAATATAACGACTTGTGGAATAGTAACTGTTTTACCCATTTAATGTCAACCGGAACCTTTATCAATTGGACTAATCCATTTCTATTTTATGAGATATGTTGGATATCATTTCATTTTTATTTAAATATTGCATTCCGTGAACAAATAGTAAAGAATCTGATCGACAATGCATCCTGTGACTTCTGATCTGGCTATGTACTGTTTAACGATGTCTCATAAAAGGACATGAGGCGAAGATGGGTTAGGTTGTCCTATTTGTAATAGTATGATAACTGGTGTGATTTACAATCTGAAAGTAGCCTATCAATGTCGAAGCAGTATTCCAGTCGTATGTTGTATACGTATTCATGTTAACATCTCATTTATTAAGACTCAAGCTATCTACATAAGCCATAAAACTTCTGTTATCCAATTAGCGTTATTAAGGAAGAGTTAAACGAAAAGTCGCCGGTGAACTAGAAACCATTTACAGCTGCCAAATGAGCACTTTAAATAGGAATCACAATGATCACAATAGATATGAGCCGCGACATGTGATTTTCAACAATGTGGCATTTTGAAAAGTGTAGACTCAGACGAGCCTGTGCAGCCTCCTTTTAACCTTAGAAACTCCAAATGCTGCTCGGTCCGTAGCTTGACAGTCATAGAATATTCATGCGAATAGCAAAGGCTCTGATCAGACTGCGCGTATGCGCAGGCTGGTCTGAGCCTTTGCTGGTCGCACATACCACATTGTTGAAAATCTCATGTCGCGGCTCATATGTGCATTAAACAAAATAAAACTAGAATGGGGTCAATCGATTTTGGCTCATTGCAAATACACTGATACATGTATCCGCACCTGCATTAAATACCGCATAGCATGAAATTTGTTACATTGACCTTTGTTTCCAAGGTCATACCAGCAATCCGAAACCTATGTTGACATCTACAAACCATAGACAATCGGTGTCTGGCCATGTCATGAATATATATGTAGCCAGGTCACGGTTTTTATATTTATATATCAAAAAATAAATAAATAATAATGAGTAAATAAAATTAAGCAGAAAATAGCTATTATCACAGTTAGAAACTTCAAAATATAGTCTCCCCTTTAACTCTTGCAGAAGAGTTAATTCGTTTTAAAAATTATTGATACGTAGCAATGTTATTCTACTGTTGTCGCCACCATGCTGTGTTTGACTCATTTCATATGTGCTCATATGTAACAATTGTTTTCTGAGCCTTGAAATAAAGAGATTGTTTGTTTGTTTGTTTGTACAAACCTTAGACAATCGATGTCTTTACAGGTACTTAAATGTAGGCGTTACAATCCATATAAACAAAGTTTAAGTATTTCGACCTTAACTTTGAATGAAAGGTCATATGAGCAGTCCGAATACATTGTGAACATCAGCACACCTTAGGCAATCAGTTCATAAAACACGAGTTGCTTTTATAATTTTTCAGCGCAGTTCATTAAAATACTTTCCCATTATAAAAAGATTGGCTATAACATTAATGTATTGCAACATACTGCATGCTTGGTAGTCAACCCAATCACGGTTTGCAACTTTGCTTTCCTCTTTATTTGCACGCCGGTGGGTCGGACTTCAGACTCTATGATGGCGACTTAAAGACTATCTAATGATGAGATGGTAGGGACCTGATGCTTTGGCTGTTTGTCTGGTCCACCGGGGTTTACCTGTTGGATTTCTTTTGCTCCGGTATTCAGTTTTATTTACTGTTGAGTCCTTATCTTTGCTTTATCTCCTTGTTATATCTTGATTTATATGTTTTAGGAGATGATGCATTAATAAGTCAGGGGTCTTTCATGCAAACCAAATATCTATGTGTCTTGATCCACATCTGAATTAAGGGTGAGGTTGGCGCCGTTAAACCGGTTTAAGTCCTCCAGTAAAATATTTTACTAACCGTTCCAAGGCGGTACTTCTTTTGTGGATCTTTTATGTTTTTGTTCTGTCTTGTGTTTGCTATGTCTTTGTGCGCGTCTGTTTATATGTGCTTTGTGGTCACCTGCTGGGAAAGGGCTGACCTCTTGGCTCTCGTTTGTGGTGTCTGCTGTGAGTTTGTCACTTTCCAATTGGTATCCTGGGTCAGGTGTGGTACTTGATTGTATCGATTCCTGATCTTTGCACCCTTACTTACTTTACTTAGATCAAAACAAGTATTCGTCTTCGTGCTCCAAAATTTTGGAAGGGTCCTTAACTATGTTACAGTGCTTCTGGCTGAGAATCTCGAATGAAAAATAGTGTGCATTATATGATGCATTTAAACTTTGTCTGAATACTAGTTCTGGTCGAAAACTTGTCATTAAATAATGTCTTAAAGTTAATAATTAAGGCATGGTACGTGAATTTAAATATATCAGGCTGTAAACTGCAGAAAAAATATTTCACTCACCTTGCCAATTGTCTTCTCATACATGTTAATGCCATAATCCTGAATCCGGAATTAAACTTAAACTTATTGCCATGGTTGGTTGGGTGTAGCTAAGTCCCAATTGGCTGTAGTTATCTCTCGGTATTGATTCTCGCTGTATCTTCTCTTAGTAGAGTTAACACACACGTAATCGAGTTTAGGTGGTGCGCTTAGAGTCCTGAATGGAGTAGCTGAACATAAATGTTTTTCTCAAAACCAGATTAGCCTCTTGAAGTTGATTTATTTCCTGTAGACCAGAGCCAGTGATCTGAAAGTGTCAATTAAGACCTTATAGTAAACAGAGATTTCTTCATCCAGCTAAAATTCACTCTTCTGAAATCCCATTTTCCAAGTATCAATATAAAATCATGTACATGTATTAGCAGATATTGTTTTCAATCACTCTTTGTCAACTCCTATTAACTACAATTATATCTTCTACCGTACAGTTGAAGTCTATGCAGTTATTTTTTTTTATCTAAGATACAGAATCACAGAAAACTCTAATATCACAGAAATATCATCACATTTTGCAAAATTTATGTGATTATAATAAGGAAATAAAATATAAAATATTTATAATGCAGCAAGGTTACATACTTCTTTCATACTTCTAACATCCAGTCTAACAACAAGAAATTTGAAAACACCACATGTGCATCCATACCCATCTTAAAGCCCATTAATTATCCATATACTCAATTAATAAAGAGAATTTCTTGCCCAATCGGCAAAATTTAACTAAACTGACAATTTATGATAAGGGACCTTTATCACCCACCAAAAGCTGGCAATTCCCATTATAACACTAAGATGGGCTGGACCGCCATGATACATTGTATACTCCCTGCCACCTAAAGGGGTACGTGCATTAAGGGTCAAATTTTGCCCCCTTTGGAGCCAAAAACTGAAAGTTGCTTTTCACCAATTTCACCCAATTGGTTTATTAGAAGAATGGTCCATGTGTAAAATTCTGACATTCATTTTAAAATTTCCGTTGCTATGGTAACAAAAATGGCCGACAAAATAGGCCTAAAATAGAGAAATTGTCATTTTGAGCCAAATTTAAGACTTTTTAAGACCGATTTTGTAAGGATTAGATATCAGCACAAGCGAATACCAAAAAACCTTTTAATATATTGTGTGCCGTGATAATTCTCACCCTCTGTTAAAATATATTTTTGGTATTTGCTTGTGCTCTATGTTAATTTCTCTGTCAAATGTCTTAAATTTGCTCCAAAATGGTCACTTTCCTATTTTCAGTCTATTTTGGCAGCCATTTTTGTTACCATAGCAACGGTAAAAATCGAATAAATCCCAGAATTTTACACTTGGCCTATAGTTCTACTAAATTAATAAGAAGAAACTTGTGACAAGCAATTTTCATTT
Organism: Loripinus fragilis; assembly: GCA_964019695.1. Taxonomy (NCBI): domain Eukaryota; kingdom Metazoa; phylum Mollusca; class Bivalvia; order Lucinida; family Lucinidae; genus Loripinus; species Loripinus fragilis. Next base: position 23,045,106 of record OZ026518.1, read on the forward strand.
TTTGGCCTCAAAGGGGGGCCAAATTAACCTCTTAATGCACGTCCCCCTTTGTTCGCTTTCACCCAATCTGTCATGCATACCAATGCTACCATAATGCATGTATATTATTTATACTTCACTCAGATGACAAAATGCATTTAACCGTGTAACTTCTGAGTGCAATACATAGGAAAAAAACATATATACAATCCAGACCCCATTTAATCATCCATGAGACATCTATAGATATGCTCAGATTTCACTGTGTGGGTCTGTGAGGGCTAGGGCTTTATAATTAATCTGTACACCTATAATCTACAGTTTAACACTGAAGTACAATTATGCAAGTGATAATGTCACTGAATAGTAATATAAACTACATGAACTGTGGGAAGGATGTTTACTATTACCCATCCTGCCACAACTCTCATCGTAAAATCAGCTACACTCGCTCAAGTGCAGTCTGAAGACAAAACCTGTGACTGGATGGCTAAGGATGATTATAGGAATTTGGCGAGAGGGGGGGGGGGGGTGCAGGGGGGCAGCTGTTGTTATTTACTTTCTGATGAACCTCTTAGTGCTGGTGATGTAATCACTCAGCATCATTAAGAGGCCAATCCTGTGTTCCTTAAACACTTCATCATTCAAACTAAGGAAGATTTCTGTACTGATACCTTGTTCTCCAGTTTGGTAGAACAGTCGTGTGAGTAGCTGCTGTCTATCCAACTCATACACTTCACACTCACAGATATAGTGGTCAACCGTCTCTATAGCACCGCAGCTGCACACTGGAGACTCTTGCAAACCTATTTTATACCTGTATTCATTCAAAGTATAACCAAGCCTCAACTGTGACATTACCTTTTTTTCTTCTATGAAGGGGACAAACATGTATGCTGGGGTCTTTAACGACACAGTCGGCTTGTAATTGTACAAGGTTCGACCAGTATTTGGCGCATGCCAAGACCGGTGCCATTTCATACAGCAGGATACCCTTGCAAATTTCTTGAAATCTGCCCCAGTGAGAATCTGACTATCTTCTGGAATTAATTTTGCTTCTTCAGCAGCTTCTTTAGCAAGCTCATCAACAATACAGTTACCTCTGATGCCTGCATGTTCAGGTGTCCATTTAATACTTACCTCCAATCCAGATTTCTCCAAGTCTGAAATCAATCTTCTTATGTCTTCTGCAGTCTTTTTGTGAGAAGAATTTGACCAACCCAAGCTGGGAATTCCAACTGCAGACTGACTATCAGAAAAAATGGTTATACAATGAACTTGTCTTTTCCTGTATTCAATCTGAGCAAATTCCAAGGCCATGAGAATAGCAACTAATTCTCCTAATAGAATGGACCCTCTGTTGGTAACAGGTCTTTTTAACCTAACTGGCTCAGTCTGGTTAGGAATAAATATGCAGGCTCTAGAGCCACAAGGTCCTGGGTTTCCTAAACAAGATCTATCAGTAAAAACTACAATGTCAATTGGCTCACATATTTCTACCATGTTCTGAACAGTTACCTTTGCTTCTTCCTGTTGAGCAACTGACCTTGATTTTGAAGAACCCAATCTGTTCCAACACTCCGGTCTTGATTTGCTTGGACATTGACCCTCCAAAAAAGTTAATTTTGGTCCAATATTTATAATATGTGTACCAGAATTTGTTTCCATATCTTGCAGTTGCAAATCAATGAGACCAAAGGGGGACAAATACCTTTCATTTCCCCGGTAACTATCTTGCCATTCATTCCATAACTCCTTGATTGGCTGACTGTTATCTTTTGACATGATCTTACCTCCTTCCCTAATGGACAATTCCTCTCTCCTCAACTCTAATGGCAGTACCCCTGCTTCAACTTCAACAGCATTCAAGGCTGAAGTAGCAGGGACACCTAAACACAAAGCTAGGCCCTTTCTTTGAATCTTATTTAAAGTATCAGCTGAGGAACTATTCTGCCACACTGATGCTGCAAACTCCATCTGGGGAATCACTAAGACTTTATATAACTGTAAAAGTGACTTTGTACTCAACTTCTCAGTTACACTTACCTGTCTCAAAACTGATAAAGTTTTCTCTACCTTCTGTTCCAAAACTGACAAGTGTCCCGAGAAGCTGAGCGTATCAGCCAAGTGGACTCCGAGCAAACGAGGTGTAGGATTGTATGGATTTTTTTCCCCATTAATTTCAATATCTACCTGTGGTTGGGCTATTTGGGCTACCTCTTTGTCTCGTGAAAAAACACAGACTTCAGCCTTCTCAATACTGATTTTCATCCTCCATTTTGCTGACCAACTGAAATTTTTATGACATCCTGTTTCAATAACTGTCCAACCTGAATTATATCTTTACCTTTCCTCCAGATGGTACCATCGTCTGCAAACTTGACCCTTTCACTACCAATATCCTTATATATATCAATTATAAACAGAATGAACAGTAATTGAGCTATCACTTACCCCTGAGGTAGGCCGATGTCAGTCTCAAATAAGGGACCAATGTATTCCTGTAGCTTACAGGCAGCTTTTCTGTCCTGAAGGAAAGAAAATATCCATTGCCAGACTGTACCGACAATACCCATATTGAACAGTTTATATAACAGCCCTTCTCTCCACACGCTGTCATACGCCTTCTCCATGTCTATTAGTATTGCTATGGTACTTTCACCACCATTAAACCCATTATATGCATCTTGGACAAGGCGCATAACAGCATGGGAGCAGCTTTTAAATCTCCTGAAACCCTCCTGATCCCTATCAATTATGGTGTTATGCTCACAGAAGGCATATAGCCTCTTAGTTACTATTCTCTCCAAACCTTTACCCATAACACTTGTCAAACTTGGCCTATAAGCTGATGCAGAGTGATAAGTCGCCTTACCTGATTTCTTAAGAAACTTTACGTCTGCATGCTTTCAATCATTGGGGACAAACCCTTCTTTCCAAGATTTAGAATAAATGAGATGAATAGCTAACTGTAACTGCTCACTTGCGTGCAAAAGTAACTCTGAGTAAATTTGATCTGGACCAGGTGTAATACAAACTTTCTGCATCTGTAAGACTGCCTGTACCTCATCAAGTGAGATATCTCCATTTAAAAAATCCATATCCTTACCCCAGCTAACTTTTACTGGCAATATTCCATTTTTTTTATTTCTTTAACATCTCTCTCCACTTCCTCTTTGAATTGTTCATCAAAGTGAGTGTCTTTTAAATGAGGCCCTGTAAAAATGTCTCCTTCAAAATATTTGCCTTACTTTCTTTGTCAAAACAAGCTGTGTTATTTTCATCTAAAAGAGGGAGAACACCCACTCCCTCATCATCACTATAACCTGTCAAAATTTAAAAGTGGTGCGACATATCTGATTGTGTGTCAGCACTATCAACTTTTTCCACATACCTCTTCAGTCAATTTCTTTTTTTGCATTTTCTTCAGTTACATCCACCTCATTCTCTTTTTCCCTCAACTTTTCTAAATTTGATGGGGTTTTACGCCATTTATATGTCCTGCTTAGTATATTTACCTCGTGTCTAGCTTTTTGAACTTCTTCGTAATACCAAGGAGGTCTTTTATGTCTTTCTGTCACCTTCACCTGTTTCTTTGGGACCACTTCATACATGTATTCTCTAAATGTACCAAGAAAATCTGAATACAGATTGCTCAAGTCCATAGAGTCATTAACCTTATTGTAAACTCCAAAAATTACTTTCTGAGATCTTGACCCATTCTTCCCAATTGACATCATGTATGCAGTACCTCTCTTCTCGAACATCTGCACCCTCAGTTCTACAACAATCTAGTTCTAGAAGGACACTTATATGATCAGATCTAACCTGTTCATGAGATAACGTCTGACACTGGATGACTTTCTTTATCAAGGATGGACTCACCACAAAAAGATCAATAATGCTATCTGATTCCCTTCGAGTTTGCTGATCATCATTTACACAGGATAGATCTAAGTTTTGCATGCAATTTTGTAGGATGTTTCCACAGGTATTATTACTAGTATTTCCCTATTCCATGCACTTGGCATTCAAATCCCCTGTGACAATAACCTCATTGAAATCATTTCCTAATTTTCAACTATACCAATCAGTTTTTCATTTGATTAGACTCTCCGGGAGGTACATAAGCATTAACAACAACAAAGGAGTTTTGAGTGTCTGTAATTACCTTGATGCAGATTGCGTCCACTTCGTCTACCTCATATGCTTCCAACCTCTGAACCATAAATTGCTCTGAAGGTTTACACATTATTGCTACTCCTCCATGACCATCTGTCCTACTTTTTGAAAATACTCCCCAATTTCTAAATTTAACTGGATTTATTTCTGTTTCCCATGTTTCCGAAAGACAAAAATACCTATTTTATAAAAATCTAATAATCTACTGATCCCACTTTTAGCTGTGTTCCATGATTGACAATTCAAGGACAAAATTCTTAGATTAACATTAACAGATTGATGACAATCTGTACTTACCGGCATGTTGAAGATATATTGGACATGAATTGGAGGAACTCTTATGGTTACCTGAGCAATTTGCACAGCAGTACTCTCCAGAAGAACACACTTCACCCAAGTGATCTGACCTACTGCAGCATTCACACCATGATGACATGTCAATATTTTGAGCTAACATTTTGAATCTTTGTATATGAATACAACATTTCCCAAGAAAGTACAATTATGCAAATGGGCCGAATATATACTTAGATTTGCTTAAAAATAATTTGACATGAATAAAGGAAACAAACTATAGCATGCTTAATTCAATGTTTACTGTTTCTTTTTTTCTAAATTCTTTCTGAGAACAATTATTATGCTCCAAAACATTAGTGATGACTCGGGTTAATGTCATTTTAATTCCCCTGTTGCATTAAATTCATTGCAATTACAATAGTGTTTAATTAACTATCTTTAATCTAACTGTCCCATTAAAGTCAATGTCATTAAATCAAACCTAAAGATAAAGATAAGATAAAGATAAAGAAGCCTTATTTAACGTCGCTTATAATGTAACAGACAACACTAGCTCATGAGCTATTCTGCGACATAACAATTATATCTTTAACAGATACTTACCTGTCTTTATCTCCCTAGCACAACCCCTTTTATGCGAGCGTCAGCAAGGGAGCTGCTAGTACCATTTTTTACACCTTTGGTATGGTGCGGCCGCGGGATTCGAACCCACGACCTCCCGCTCCGAAAGCGGACGCTCTACCAACTGAGCTATTGAGGTGAAACCTATTGCAATAACTATCATTAAACTGTCTGCCTAATTAAATTTATGACTATTGAACATATAAACTGTTTAATTATCTACAATTAAACTAGTTACATCATTAAATTCACCAAAACCTACGGTATACCTCTTAAATTAACCACAATTAAATAAAATGCGCCATTATATACAAGGGCATTTAAATTGTATAACTGTTAATTAATGGGCTTAAATTTATAATTATTACTTTAAGTGTCATTAAAAGTTTTTACAATTGATTCTGTTGTTGTTGACTTTTTGTTTTTTGTTACTCCAATTGTTTATAATTGTCTATGTTTTGTTGTACGTTACTTTATGTCCATTCTAGTATTGCAATCATCTTGATGGGGAAGAGAGAGCTGATTGCTTTGCTAAATTTGTCTTCCTTGAATCTCGTGATGGTTGAGAGGCTCTTCCTCGCGGTGCCACGGGGTTGTCTGCAGTTTGTGATTGTGGTATTTCCTGATCATACTCACTTACTATATTACAATTAATTTAATTCCCGTTAATAGGGCATTAAAACAGCTATTTACATAAATTGATAGGTTTTTAATGGCTTAAACTTTTGAATATCAGTTGTGGCAGCATTAACGGTTGTTTTAATGGCATCCACCCTTTATTATCATGTTATTTTAATGGTATAGTATAATTCCATTAAACATATTCCAACAAAAAATAATGCCAATAATTAAAAGATTCACTTTAATGATGTTTTAGTGACAAGGCAATGCATATTTAATGATATGTGTATGCAGTACGCTGACACTTATTCTTTGCGAATTATATCTGTCATTTAATCATAGGCGGCTAATTGCCAGATGATAGTCCCTGTGGTACTACTACCATTAGGTTAACGATTCCATATCGTAGATAAACCTTACAAAACACAAATAGATTCCAACGGAACATGACTTTGATAAAATATAACGGTCCTGTCTGATGAGAATGGATTTTAGGAAGACAAAAAACTTGAATAACCTTCTAAGAAGCTAGAAATAGTGAAACTTTATCGTTTTTTGTATTGAGCAATTGTAAAGTATACTTGCTTGTAGTTCCTTGCAGACAGTACCATTGATTTAGCGTCTCCAAAACATGATTTTCAATTGGAAGTAACAGATATTTACCTCACCATGTAACTTAAGTAAGATTTGATCAAAAATATGTTTTATGACAGTAAGCCCATTAAGCGCCACCTATTTTTGCAGCAGACCACAATTTCAAAAATAACAAATAAGGCATGATATTTCATGAGAATCGTCTGCTGGCAGACGATTCTCAGCAGACGATTCTTATGTAGTTTCATGCCTTATTTTTTTGAAAATTAGAAAAGATGTCGCAAAATTTGTCGTCTGCTGCAGTCGTGATTGGCGCATTAAGGGTTAGCAGCAAGGTTGGCAATCGACCAGTCAATATGCATATTGACCTGACCAGTGGTCATTACTGGTTTAAACCGGTCATTACTGGTCGATTGGTGGTCGAATGGTCGATTGAAAAAAACATGGTCATTGTGAAGATACTTAGCATTAGTTATCCCTATTTACTGGACTCTAGTTTCAATATAAGATAATACAGGCTCAATTGAAAATGTGTTTCATGAGTTGCTATTGCTTTAAAAAAGTTATTGATAGTTAAATAGACCATAAAGCAAACAAAAATGAATGTCAATAGTTTAAGATCTTCAGTCTCAATCAAACCGAATAATTACCACAACTTTCAGTTCATTCTTAAAACTTGAACTTATTTTCTATTATTCATTAATCAAAAAAGAAAAGCAAATGCAAGCAATGAAATTAAATAAATTTTAAAACTAACTTTTTCAGTCATATCTTTTTTAAATCAGTGACTTTTTTAAATGAAAGAAAGCACAAAAATCAATTGATACTTCAAATTGATCATCAAAGGGGTCATCATGTACGAAGTAGTCTTTGCTCTATTAGTTAAAATGCAAATTGAATTGGCTTCTCACCTGAAAAGACAAAGATGTGAAAATTGTAAAGAAAACACTAAATGTTGAATGTTCAAGGAGTTAGAACAAAAAAAACTGTCAAAATACTGGACATGTCTCTCAGACTAAAGAAGGTGTGTCCAGTTTGTTAGACCTATCCAATCACTGAGCTTAAAATGCATTGGCTAATTCACTGGCATCTGTGTTGATAAAGAGGTGTGAAAATGTGGTCATTCTGTTATCAGCTGTTATCAGTTAAGGTAATAATTTAACCAGAGTCATAAATTCATAAAAATTATTGTCTCAAAATGATGAAAAAGACCCTGTTAGGCTGTATGGTTATTCTATTCTGTTCTGCCCTTGAAGATTAAAAAAGACTAGTGTTAGGTGCCTGGACTGTAATGCAGAAGTCAGTGCTAAGGTAAAAATGGCCCTTAGCAGGGACGAAACAGTATTTATTTCTTTTTTCAATAAATAGAACTTAAAACCTGACCTAATAACTCAATCGACCACCAAAACAGCCATTTAAAAATTTCAATCGACCACTCAAATTCGTATTGACCAGTACTGACCACTTTTGGCATATTGACCGAGGCGGTTTTAACCGGTTAAAACCGCTGGTTAAAATCGGGGGTGGTTTCGACCGCCCAACCTTGGTTAGCAGGAGAACTTAACTGGGAAACCTTACTGTACAGTTGCCTTCCTTTCTTTCATTTCTTTTTTCTTTTGTTTTGTATAATATATATGGTCACCAAACTATGATATTGCGTTAAATTTTGTTTCATCTAAAAAGTAAAAATTGTTGGGAAAATAGTTCTGACAACGTTCGTTTTGTATTGGATTCACAGTGTAGGACCGGAAGTGTACGGTATTTGTGCTTGTACATTCTTTTGAGATTGTACATCGACGGATAAGTTATTTGTGCAATGAAGCGAGGGGTAGGTTGACAAGAAGTTTCTCTTTTTTCAAACGCCTTTCATTCTAAGTGGAATTCTGGTGGATGGAAATTAGGTTACACAGGCTGAGCTATCGATTTCCACTATTCGATTTTTTTCATTAAATCCGAAAGTTTCACAAAACAACGAAAATCACGCTATCACCTGGTTTCGTCCGAGTTTCAGTGTCTTTGCAAGCTCGATATCTTCAACCAGACATTTGTTTATTTCAGTTTTTCACTATTTTTCACATTTTTAGTAATCTGTAAACTTAGTTTATAGGCTTGTTTATCGATGCATACAATAAAACTGTCATGGGAGGGGTTTTTGTTTGCACTGTTTAATTCCATATTTGTACGGTTATTTGAACGGCAATTACAAAAATTAGCATTGAAACCGATGACCTACTTAGCATTTTTACCTCATTGTGAGAATAAACTCACATACACTTGATAGTGCCGTTCATTTTTATTGCTGTTTTTTGTTCTTGACATATAAAGTTTCAAAAGGATACTCGATAACATCTCAAAAACGGCGTCTATTTTATGTCAGATGTTTTCACAATTCTTATGTTGACATGATTAAAGTCTTTTCGTTGCGAAACCGTGACTTTGAATAACATGTACATGCACCTGAAATGTCCCCGAGTCATTACGCAAACAATGCCGATACTTTATTTCACAGAAAAATAATCAAAACTGACAAAAACTACAAATCTGCTTACCGTTTCCAAGCGACCGCCTTGCACAAATAACTTATCCGTCGATGTACAATCTCAAAAGAATGTACAAGCACAAATACCGTACACTTCCGGTCCTACACTGTGGGATTTTACTCTCCTCTGTAGTAATAGTTCTTCGATACAGCATTGGTGAAGACAATATCGATGTTCATGACATCGTTCAGATTCGTAGAGTAGATCAGTTATTAGAGACGTCTCATATTGACCCATTTTATTCTGATGGATACACCCATGTATGTTGATAGAATAAGCTTGGAGTTATCCATTTTTCATTTTTAGGGGCGACAGTTAGATTATATCATGGTGCATTTCTCTCATGAAGATCTGTTTTTATATTTGCTAACGATGGATTTACCCATATATTTTAATAGAATATTATAATTTTGGAATTATCCATTTTATCAAAAATGGTCAAATGGTAGTGACATGTAAATTTGTCTAAAAAAGATACAAACAGTGCATACCCTGATGGATTTTCCCATGTAAGTAAGTAAGTAAGTAAGTAAGTAAGTAAGTAAATGTATGTTGATACAATAATTTTGGAATTATTCATTTTATTATTTAGGGTCACAGGTAGTAATTTATGAACGCTTTTCTGTCGTGAAGATTTGTTTTTATATTTGCAAACAGTGCAGACCCTGATGGATCTACCCATGTATGTTGATACAATCATTTTGGAATTATTCATTTAATATTAAGGGTCACAGGTAAAAAATTCTAAATTATGACGCTTTTCTGTCATGAAGATTTGTTTTTTATATTTGCAAACCTTGCATACCTTGATGGATTTACCCATGTATGGTGATAAAGTAATTTTGGAATTATTCATTTTATTATTAAGGGTCACAGGTAGAAATTTCTAAATTATGACGCTTTTCTGTTTTAAAGATTTGTTTCATCATTGTAAACAGTGCAGACCCCGATGAAATGTGCAAAATGCGGTTTTTCATCTGGGTCTTCACTGTTTGGCAATGTACCTGTTTGTAGGTATCAAGAAAGAAACGGGTTAAGGCAAAATTACAGCAAGAGAGTTCTGTCAGAAACATCGACAAAAGATATGCGTGACATCAAAAGCTCGGGCAATATTTCGATAATTCACAGACACACGCATCAGCCCGTCGCTGGTCGCTTTTTGATAATTGTTATTCCAAAAATAATGAAGGCATGGCTCACTTAACTTCTGTTTAACATGTTTAATAAGATTGTTTTACTAACCTTGATTTATTAACGGTCAGAAGTGTACTGATTAATTCAATCAGTTTTACGAACATGGAATTCATATTTAAGAGATAAATTCAATTAGTATGTCTGGATTAACCCTCAAAGCACCAAGACGTCAAATTTTGCAACATTTTCCATAATTTTAGAAAAAATAAGGTTTGATGTTTCACGAGAATCGTCTGCTGGAGAATCGCCAGCAGACGATTCTCATGGAATATCATGCCTTATTTGTTATTTTTGAAAAAGCGGCAAAATTTGAAATTGTCGTCTACCGCAAATTATAGGTGGCGTTTTATACCTGTAGGTTAAGAATTATTTTTAGGTATAAATCTAGTACTACATGTATATTGCATTTCGTTTTAGTTATGTTTGATTTTCTTTCAAACTGTGGGCAATGTCATAAAGTATATTCTTAATTTATAAGTGGAGGTTTATAATTTCCCTAAGGTGTTCTTTTCTTGACTTAATATGATACACATGCTGTGTGGTCACTGAAAATTTGAAACCTAATAGGCAAATGAAATCAATGTACACGATTCTTACATAAATGCGGAAAAAAACAACCACCAGTTACGTTAATTTTTGTGATAATTTCTATGTTTCGTTCATATTTAAAACTCGATTACTAGGAGGAAATTATCGTTGATTTGCGACAAAACCTTGCCATGTTCGGCCATTTCTCTTATTATTAAATCAGTGCACAGCACATTTTTCAGTCTTTAACCGATAGACCTATAACCCAGTGTCTTTTTATGGGACATAGACAAACCGTGCAGATTCAGATCAGACACCGCGTGACGCGATGTCTGATCAAGATCTTCACTTTTTTGCTTTCAGAATGTTCTATTGAAATTTGAATAATATGAAAAATTCCACCCAGCACTCCTAAACTTGGAAATGGGTTCGTCCTACTGATAAGGGTAGGCAAGTATACTTGCCGCATATATGTCGAGTCATTCTTTTAACATTCGCGAGGAGCTACAAAATCTATCTAGAAGGGCTAGATGCCTACATTGTGGCCCGAGACTTCATCGATGTCTCTTCTTTCAGCACGCGAACATCGAATAATCTTGCGAGTCTGCACGTTCGTGTAGGCTCGCCTGAGCACTCGCTTTTACAGTAAGTGCCAAAATCAGATATCGAATCGAATATATCGCGGTATAAGGACGCTCCTTGGCTGGATAAGGTATACTTAAGGAATAAAGAAACGCAACAAACACTTCGAGTCATTGTTAGCATACAATATGATGCAAGTTTTTAGTGCAAATGACGTTTATCCATAGGATCAGTATGTGTCCGTTACATTACAGCAGGTCCAACGTAATAATCGATTACATAATCATTTTGGTATGCGCATAACCAGCCTGACCCCCGTACTAAACTGCTGAAACAGGGTCATTAAAAGCAAAGTTTGAATCCGCCATCGGTTTATTATTTTAAAAAGTCTTGGCATATATTGCGGATCAAGGAAATTTTCAAATGGCGACGTTTCTGTAGGATTCTGAAACGGCTTAACGTCATTAACGTCAACTCTGAATACTGCGTGAAACACGTAAACTTTCTTTTCTGCTTGCGATTTATTCATAACAAGGACGTTTCTTTCAAGAATTATGACACGAGATCTTAAGACGTCAAAAAAAAAATCAATTTTGACGTCAAAATTCGATATCCTACGTTTTAATGGTTTCCATGATGTTTATGTGTTTTTCTAATGATAATATGGTTCAGTGACAAAGTTTAAGTTACATTTATCAAGTTTGATGTTCACTCTCGGCATGTAATCAGATGTTTTCTCTTGCATTATGCTGTGTTTTGTTTGGCTAACGTCAATATAAACACCTTACCAGCGTATTTCTTCGGTATCGGAAAAGTCAAATTTTCCCAAGAAAGCATGTTCTGATGTCTTTAGGTTTATCTTATCCCGTATATTCACCAGCGACCCAAACCCAGCAGCTCTAAGTGACGTTTATCGTTTATTCACTACCATTGTGTGTATTTCAATTCAGGTAGCGTGTTTTGACGCAATATTTGACTGCATTACGAATATGATTGGACGTTTGTTTCACTTGCACATTGTCAAGTCGACGCCAATAAACCAAACATGGAGAAGACGGGGTTTCTTCATATTTATTCTGACGTTAACGTCACATTTTACGTTTTCATATTTTTTCATCTTGTAGCGTAAAATGTAGCGTTAAAATGACGTTTTGGTATTTCATCACATGCTACAAATACTCAATAAGAAATTTTTAAAAGAGATTTTACCAAACCGTCATTTAAACACACAGAAATTATTTTTTTGTCTGTTGCGTTTCTTTATTCCTTAAGTATATATTTCGCTAGTTTGTTCATATTCCCAATCGGCTTATCGGTAAACTCTAGTGTTTATGTTTTCACATTGATTTTTGGCGATAACTTTTTTTTTTCAATTTTATCAAAATTTGATGGCGATGAAAGTTGTACAGGAAAATTAGCGTCAATTTCTCCAAGAGGCCCGTAGTTTGTGGAGCAAACAGTTTTTTGTGTACATAGATGAAGAATTTGCGATAAACGGAATTCAGCCAAAATTTCTAAGCCTTTTATTGACAGGTTAATTTTGTCGAGGCATGACAGAAAGGGTTCGTCTCAAAAGAATATTCACAAGCGGTGAATATACCGTTATTTAGCGGCTTTGCATAGCGTAATCCTGCTATTTGCAAACCCATAAAGTACAGAATCTAATTTGAGAGTGATGATTTGTAGGAGCAGAAGCTGAGATTGCGCATGGCGTGCTATTTTTCTCTTCTGCACGTGCTTCAAAGCGGGCGGTTTCGAGATGACCCGAGTAGCTTAACGCACGAGCGAACCAGGCGTGATTTCCAATATATTGAAACAAGCCATCCATCCCTTTAGTTAGTGAATTAAGCCGGCGCAATGTAGTTTTTGACTGGCATTTTTATCTTGGTTTGTTTGAGCTTTCATTAAAAATCTAAAAGAGTGCATCTATAATCAGGTTAAACTGCAGCATCTTGGATTATGGACACATTTTGAAAAATTGGCGCTAATTTTTCTCTACACTTTTCGTCGTGAACACAGTTTCACAGTATGAAAATTGAAATAAACATCCTGTACCCGTTCCTCCTAGCTCACGCCTTATACATTATGAATTTCAGCACTCGTGCGTAACCAGTTGTCGGAAATCGTGATGGGAGAGTTGTTGGTACAGCTGTAATTGCAAGGGCCCACCTATTAAAATTCATTTTTCCATAGATCTTAGTAACTGTTACAGTTTCAACTATGTAATCATGTACACATGTGATTGCTAATTCCACTAAAACCATGCAAACTGGCATTTAAGCTCGTTTTCGGCACAGAACGGCTCTGGTTGTGAGCAAGTCGTTTTTCAACAAAGCAAAATGCAAAAGAGGAAACCGTTAACATCATGGAATAAAACGAAATAAAATAGATAAAATGGCTTTTCTTACCTTGTTTGAATGTGTATTGTCTGAATCGCTAACAATATAAATCGAAACGCGTACATGTACCTAAATACACGGATTTTCCCGACTACTGGTTACGCACGAGTGCTGTTGTTCATGTTTATAAGGCGAGAGCTAGGAGGAACGGGTACAGGATGTTTATTTCAGTTTACATACTGTGTGTAGGCTCGCCTGAGAACTCGCTTTTACAGAGATATCGAATCGAATTTATTCGCGGTATAAGGCCGCTCCTTGTCTGATTTAGGTATATTTCAATAGTTTGTTCATATTCGGCTTATTGGTAGCTGTATGTACATGTATATTAATTGTATGTCTGCGCGGTGTGCAACAGAAATTTGTCCACCACTGGTATCGACCCCTGAAGGGACACTTTCTTTCAAGAAATTACATGTAGCAGCCATAAAATCAGATATCGAAATCAGTACATCATCGCTGATTGCAAGCTCTTTTATTAAACAAATAAATGTGTGGTAAGAAAGGAAATACGGATCACTATAAACCAATCAGACAGCAAAACGAAACAATGTGGCATTTTGACATGTGTAGACTCAGACGAGCCTGTGTAGTCTCCTATTAAGCTTAGAAACTCCACATGATGTTCATTCAGTAGCTTAACACTCATATAATACTCAAGCGACTAGCAACAGCTCTGATCAGACTGCGCGTATGCGCAGGCGGATCTGAGACTTTGCTGGTCGCTCATACCACATTGTTGGAAATATCACGCACTGGCTCATTTAATAAATTCAAAATTACAGGAACACGAATGTTAGATCAAATTTATCACATGATTTTAAATTTCTTTAAATCGCCAATTTTGGCGTAAAAAAGTTTAGACTGTGTCATCTTTTATGCAACTTTATTAAGGACGTCGGTTTTAACGTAACATTGCGGAATCTGTAAACCATTTATTGCATGGCGTTATATCACTCTCAGACGCGATTTCATGTGATAAAATGAGTACAAAACGTACAACATTAAAAGTATGCCGTACATCAAGTTACTCATATACATGTGGTTTAAATAGGGATTGTACAGTATTTTGCTTATGGTGGTCTATTTTGTCAGCTTAGGTTTGCCTTGGTTCGAATTCAGTTGAGCTTGAAAGTACTGTGTTTTATATTATCCATCTGATACTTACAGGAAAGCAGATTGAGAAATACAAAAACTAATTTCAATTACGCGCAAGTATTTAGAGACCTGTGCCAAAATTACAATGCTCCTTTAAGCTACATGTAAGTACTATCTTTAAGTAAAGTATTATTCTTGCATAAATACCTATGCGCATAGCTGTTTGAAGCCGTTGTCAAATCAGACAAAAGCCATGTTCAAATCATGGAATTCACGCGCTGTTTGAACATGGGTCTGAACTTGAAAATACTTAAAATGAGCCCTGCATTATTTACATGACGTTATATATGGAAAGCGTTGAGGACCAGACTGATCATTTCGCCGACGTTTTTGTTCGTGAAAATGTTGCGTGCGGTTATGACGTCATGACGTTCGAAAGTACACAGCCGACGCCATTATGTTTAGAGAAATCCAGTGTAAGAAAATGGACAATTTAATGTTTTAGCAGCGTTTTCCATGCGAATTAGGTTGGAATCAGGTAAAATATGCAAGAATAACGATCACACATGTTTGTTTCATTGCATTAATACTTGCCAGGTCCCTCGGAAGATGTTTGAACACTCGGCCTATCGGCCTCGTGATCAAACAGCATCCTCGGGATCTGGCAAATGTTAATGCATGAAAAAACATGTGTGATCCCTATATTCTTTTATGATGTCAAAAAGTAACGATTCAAACTTTTCAGAATCAAAATTGTTGCATGTATTTTTTTCGATTACAACAGCATCTTTTCCCCTTTTATACAGCACTGAGCTTGGTAATTTAATAAACATTTAAATTATCATGTTGAAATACCGATATTTATCAACATCAAAGAGTCATTGAATTTGGAGGCTCTGGTGAACCTGTCGATTCATGATGAGACTACTGTCGTGCCAACCAAGAGTGACAGTGACGTATGTTTTGTTTACAATTGTTTAGTAAAATATTAACTTGTACACATCACTTGAGCTCATGCGAATCGATAGATCACTTGTGTATTAATCCTATCCTGCGGATAGGATTAATACACAAGTGATCTATCGATTCAAAGTCCTGATAACTTTGTTAACAAACCATGACGCCACTGTCACTTTTGGCTGGCAGGATAGTAGGAATGAAGATTTAACCCAGGCAAGCTTCAGCATTAATCTGAAGGGTTCAAGTAACTCAAGTACACTTATGGTTACTGTGAAACTATAAAACTAGTGTTGACATACATGAACCGTCCATGTGCATTGACTGTGATTTCAAAATGGAAAATGTTACACTCCGATACTCAAATAACGGACATAATATACGAAACTTAAATAATAGTGCTTACTCAAATAAATCAACTAGAAGCAATGGTTCGATCTATTCGTCTTTGACAGATGAGGAATTCAGACAACTGTTGCTGGACTATCTATCCCCAAAGTTCTATCACTGGATCTTTATTGTGTTATTCTTCATTGTGTTTGTTGTCGGTCTCACTGGGAATGTGATGGTGTGTTATTGTGTTTGGAAAAGTAATCACATGAAGACTGTGACGAACTATTTCCTAGTGAACCTAGCGGTTGCGGACTTTCTTGTGATCTTGCTATGTCTCCCGCCATCTGTCATACAGGACGTCACACAGTCGTGGTTCCTCGGTTCTGCGATGTGCAAGATCTTCGTTTATCTTCAGGTAAGTGTGTCTCATTTTGCATCAAAGTTCATAGGTCTAGATAATGAAATTTTAGTTTCATTTTTTTAAATTATTTTCTTATTCAATAATTTAAACATGTGTTTTGGGTGCTCAAAAGAAACGTCTCATCGAGACGGTTCTTTTGAGTACCAACAACATATGTTTTGGATGAGAAATAAAGAAAATAATTTTCCAATACGCACTCTTATCTGAAGGCCTGGAATTTAAGTTATTTAAATAGAGGGTCTAACATGAGCCCTCATGTTTCATTGAATTTATTAAACGAGTTGCGACAAAAAAGAGATAAAATACTCGGCAAGCCTCGCATTGTATCTCTTTTAATCAACTCGTTTAATAAATTCAATGATACAGGAACACGAATGTTTAATATATTATATTTGACTATGATCCTAAAACTACTTTGAAATTGAGTCTGTTTTTCTTTTGGTGAAAACGCAAATACATAGAGGATATTCAAATGTTTTTGTTATATATGTATTTTATTTCACGAGTGAAGTGGACAATATTTATATTTCATGAGTGGGGAAGCCACGGATGAAATATAACTGTTGTCCACTTCACAAGTGAAATAAAAGGCATATTTAATAAAAACATTTGAATTTTCTTTTTATTATCTACAAATTTCCCATAATCTTTTAAGTTAAAGAGAAGCGAATCTTACTTTACATTAGCTTTAGTTTGATTTTAGCTTTTGTTTGATTTTCTAGTTGTAGCAGACGAATTTTTAAAACCTCTTTCTTTTATTAAGCTTCTAAGCGACTCTGACTTTTTGTTGCTTCCCTTAAACCAAATTGAGAAAATAGAAAAAAGTAGTTCCATTCTTACGGTTTCTCTCCCGTGAAAATATCAAATCTTGTATTTTCACTGCTGTGAAAATACAAGCTTTTATATTTTCACGGCTGTGAAATATATGCATTATATTTAATCAATATTTTCCTGTATTTCATTACATAGTAGATAATAATTAGCCATATATACGCGACGTTGCTACGATCGTCATTACATGACGTTACCTCTGTAACCACTAGTGGTTTATCTATGTAATACATGGTGTTATATCATTCACAGACTCGACGCCATATGATGAATAGAGGATCTTAAACTAGTAATCATTTCATATGAAATTTATTAAACGAGCCTTTGATCACTCGTGTAAGATTCTGTTTATCGTAATTGTTTGACATTTTAGATGCGATTATATCGCCTTCAAAGTTTATTTATTTCAGGGTCTAATTTGCCCCCCTCCCCCATCGCCTCCCCCTATGAGGCTAAAATGTTTTTTTACCTATTACTTTTTAATAGTTTATTATGACAATAGCCAAAGTGTGATAGTCTGGAAAAACTTTGATTTTGACTGTTGCTATGGTAACAAAAATGGCCGCCAAAATAGGCTGAAAAAAGGAAAGTGGCACTTATTTAGCAAATTTGAGACACTTGACAGAGAAATTAACATAGAACACAAACAAATACCAAAAATATACTTTAACAGAAGATGAGAATTATCACAGCACACAAAATATTAAAAGTTTGTTTGGCATATCTAATTTTTAAAAATGTGGTCTCCCAAAGCCTTAAATTTGGTCCAAAATGGTGATTTCTCTATTTTAAGCCTATTTTGTCGGCCATTTTTGTTACCATAGCAACGTTTAAAGTGAAATGAATGCCAGACCTTTACATTTGGGTTGTCATTCTAATAAACCAATCAGAAGAAATTGATGTGAAGCAAATTTCAGTTTTGGGCTCCAGAGGTTGCAAAACTTAGCTCCTTAATGCACGTAGCTCTTTGCGTTGTTGTAACGGACGTCGTCATGAAGTTACTTGTTCCCGCCGAAAGTGTTATGTAATGTGTGACCATAACAGTATTTATGACATGACCTTATCCACTGAATAACAGTTTCGTCACTATGATAAATACACATTATTATAAAAGTTACTTGATCTGGTGTACTGCATCAAGTCGAGTG
Source organism: Loripinus fragilis (assembly GCA_964019695.1). Lineage (NCBI taxonomy): Eukaryota > Metazoa > Mollusca > Bivalvia > Lucinida > Lucinidae > Loripinus > Loripinus fragilis. The sequence continues at coordinate 23,063,428 of OZ026518.1, forward strand.
GATGAGGTTATACCATCGGATCATCCGAGACGCGAAGCTTTGAGGGTGATCCAATGGTATGACCTCATCCACGAGACGACAAATAAAGCTACTATTACAATAATAAGTTTATTTAATAATTTTTCTGACATTACTCTGATTTTATCAGTTTTTGTTGGTCTTTAATCCAGAAAAATTGAGGGAACGTTTGCCTTTACGATTCGTTTCTTGTTCCTGTCGCTGGTCCCATGCTTGAAAATTACTTTACGTTACGTCGCCGCAAAACAGGTAACCAACGTTAACATCGTTTTAAAGGATAGTGATGCGAAATCAGAAAACCTCAGTGCGTTGATCCGACTTTCTGTATCAGATGGTCAGAAAACAGACAGTTCAAAGATACATAAGCATCGCTGTAAGCAAAATCTATAAACTAATCAAGGTAATGGGTACTTTATATAGGTATATATGGGCCTCAAAGCAAGAAAACCTGTCTTCGGTAATTGCGAACAACAAAGGCGCAGACCAGCCTGCGCATCCGCGCAGCCTGATCAGCGCCTTTGTTATTCGCGTATTGGAAAGTACCCTATCTTGACTTGCTAGGAGCGAAATTTCAATTTACTAACAAGTCTCTGTAGCCGAGGTGACTGGTTTGAATCTCACTTTGTCAAAAACTCCGAAGACAGGTTTTGTCGCGTCGAGGCCCATATGATTTACTGCAGTATAATATACACCGTAAATTACATGTTTCTTTGAAAAATAGCGTAATCCTATTATTGTGCATCTCTGAAACATCTGTATCATTCATAGGTATATAATAAATAAATAAATAAATAGTTGCCGCAATAACTCCAATGTCTACATATGCAATAAGGTTTTTCCCAGCTGTTGGTCAGCCTGCCATGATTATAGCCGGAAGTCTTGCATTTTGAACGGATATATGTTATCATGCCCAGCACAAGGCGTTTATCATTCAGTGGCGTGACGTAACGCAAAGTTTACGTCTATCCTATGTTTTACTTACATTTTGAACGTCAAACGCGTTAAAACAGTGAATTGGAATATGTAATAAACAGATTATCTCCCAGGGTTTTTGTTATCGTCTTCAATATCTATCCTCGGCCATAATCAGACCTCCAGTTAAAACTCTCAGGCTGACAGTGGGGTCTCGGATTGATACTTCGGGTGATAACCAAAACGCCATGAGATAATCTCTAATTATCATATGATGTAACGTGGATAACGTCATGTCATGAATTCACCAAGTCTCATTAGAAATGATTCTCTATGGCCTGGAACTTCCGGGGCGAAGTCCAAATTGGTTGGGGAGATTGTCACAGGGCTAGGCATATAATACACTCCTACTGCCTTGCGGTACCTTGAAGCCAGCTTTTACAGCGACGCGGTAAAGTGTTTGCCTGTAGATCCAGCGACCAGCGTTCGATATCCGGCTGGGGCAGGTAAAATATTCTTATCCTTAGACAATGGCGCCCATCGGGGGGGGGGGGGGATTACGTTGTGTTTATGTATGTTATTGTATATTTTCAGATTAAGGAAATTTACTATCATTCAAACGGTATTAAGCCATATTATAAAATGATTATTAAGACTTTAAGAAGGGAGCAATCTTACTTTTACTTGTGATTTTTTTAAAATCTACATTATTCGCTCTGCTAGAAAGTTATGCATTAACATCTAAAATATTTGATCAAACTTTGATAAAGCAGCAATGTGATAATGCTAATGTGCATTTTTGTTTATCTCTTTATGATGTTTTAATCAGTAATTAGAAATGCTAAATATTATCTAAGAGTCCCATACTGGTAACAAAGGCAACTAACTTAAACTTCTGCTAGTGTTATGTATATCACTAAATATATTTGCAAATAGCTTATATTGAGACATATCTAAGCTGGTAATGTCTTTAGTTTTTTGGGAGTTCTCAGTCCTGATGTAGTTAAACTTTTGGCTAGATGGGTTGGTCTGTAACGTGTGATTGTGGTATTTTCTGATCATACTCATTTACTTTTTGTTTTGATTTTTGCATCTTACAGCAGATCTTTATCACGCTCGTGTTTTAGTATGTTAAAGTGTCTCTTCTGATATGCAGTTTTACAGTAGGCCTCAAGTTCATTAACTGGCACATTTTATAAAATAAAAAAAATTGCAGTATGTCAAAGACAAATCCATTTCTTTTATAAGTAATTAAACCTTATGGACCCATTTGGAGTTAATAAAGCTTACAAAATCTGGAGGAACTATTTGGTTAAAACATATTTATTCATATTTTCATTTACATAGTAATATACAAATATACGGTTTACAATACAATCATGATCGGACTCAGAAAAAAGTCAAACGACTTATTATACGAATCTGTTTCCCTTTGAAGAAAAGGGTGCACAATTATGAGTGTGTCTGGTAAAGCTAAAAAAGAGTTATGATTTTTCTGTCTTGTGTTTGTTATGCCTTTGTGCGCGTTGGTTTATTTGGGCCTTGTGGTCACCTGCTGGGAAAGGGCTGACCTCTTGGCTCTTGTTCGTGGTGTCTAACTGTGAGTTTATCATTTTCCCATTGGTATCCGGTGTCAGGTGTGGTACTTGATTGTATCGATTCCTGATCTTTACACCCTTACCTTCTTATATTCAAACCATTATACATGTGCATATACACTGAGAGAGAGAGAGAGAGAGAGAGAGAGAGAGAGAGAGAGAGAGAGAGAGTGAGAGTGAGAGAGAGAGAGAGAGAAAATCCATCCTCAACGTTCAGACTGTTACTGTCCAATATGTATTTTTGTACTGTTATCATAATTCTATGGTTAGTATTGAAATCAGATGTAGCTATACCAAATAATACAGTATTTAAATCTGGTAAAAAAGGTTTCCTTGTTCATTCAGCATTATTGTCCTGATTTCGTTATACCTTTGGAATTCAAAAAGTAATGTTTTGTAGTTTCTACTGCACCACAGGGACAGTAAGGACTATCAACACTATTTTTTGGAAAAAAGATGATAGTTGGTAGCACTGAAATCTGTTCTCAGTCGAGTATGTCATACCTGAAATAATTGGTTGCCGGCATTATAATATTTAGGGGGCCTTTGTAAATTTTTGTTTAATTGATATTTAAAACTTTGAATTGAATTTGATTGTCGTACTTCAAGAGTTAAATCGTTCCACGCTCTTATACTAGATGACAAAAAGATCTATAGTACAACTTGGTTCTAGTCAGTGTATGTCTAAGATTATTTGCGTTTCGTAAGTTATAAATGGTAGAATCTTACACAGAAGCAGGAATTAATTTGGTGAAACACCAGTGTCCATTTGATATATGAGACATAGCTTATGTTTATATCAAGTGGCTCCCAACCTGTTTCCTGATAAAGCATTTTTAAAGAGACTAGTTTAGTAGGCCCAGTGGCTATTCGTACAACCTCTATATGTATTTTATCTAGTGCATTGGTTTCATATTGTGTACATTTATCCATCACCACGTCTGCGTACTCTAAGACTGGTCTAATAAAATAAATATTAATAATTTCAAGGGGTTCTCTATATGAAATCAATATTTATTTACGTATACTATTTATCCTTGTCCAAGCTTTAGAGGTTTATAGTCAATATGCTCATGCCAAGTTCCATCATTAGAAAATAAAATACCATTACGTTTGTGACTAGTTACTTCTTTGATTGGTTGATCATTCAATTTTAAAGGAGGGCGATAGGGTTTATTTGTTTATCTAGAGATAACAAGGAGGGCAATAGGGTTTATTTGTTCATCTAGAAATAACAAGGAGGGCGATAGGGTTTATTTGTTTATCTAGAGATAACAAGGAGAGCGATAGGGTTTATTTGTTTATCTAGAGATAACAAGGAGGGCGATAGGGTTTATTTGTTTATCTAGAGATAACATGGAGGGCGATAGGGTTTATTTGTTTATCTAGAGATAACATGGAGGGCGATAGGGTTTATTTGTTTATCTAGAGATAACATGGAGGGCGATAGGGTTTATTTGTTTATCTAGAGATAACAAGGAGGGCGATAGGGTTTATTTGTTTATCTAGAGATAACATGGAGGGCGATAGGGTTTAATTGTTTATCTAGAGATAACAAGGAGGGCGATAGGGTTTATTTGTTTATCTAGAGATAACAAGGAGGGCGATAGGGTTTATTTGTTTATCTAAAGATAACATGGAGGGCGATAGGGTTTATTTGTTTATCTAGAGATAACATGGAGGGCGATAGGGTTTATTTGTTTATCTAGAGATAACAAGGAGGGCAATAGGGTTTATTTGTTTATCTAGAGATAACATGGAGGGCGAAAGGGTTTAATTGTTAATCTAGAGATAACAAGGAGGGCGATATGGTTTGTTTGTTTATCTAGAGATAACAAGAGCTTCTGATTTTGCAGAATCAGATTTAACAAGCCATCTTTCAGCCCACATATGATTGTTTGCTAAATCGGAGTTTACCTGCGTTGCAGCTACAACAGGTTCATCGACTATCAAGTATAAACTTGTGTCATATGCAAACAAACTTATATGTGAATGTATATCATCCATGATGTCGTTAATATAAATTTAAAAATGAGAGGAGGGCATAGAATTGAGTCTTGTGGAACCCAAAGCAACCCATTCCGAGCATGCCCCATGAATAATAACTCTTCCTTTCTTATTAGACAAATAACTGGCCAGCCACTGTAGAAGTGTATCGTCGATTCCATCGTGTTTAAGATTGTATAATAAGCCTTTATGCAAAACACCGTCAAAGGCTTTTCTTACATCACAAAAATTGCCCTGACCTCTTTACCATCATCTTATGCAGAACGTATTATAAATATCGACAAGTTGGTTAACTGTGATATGGCCCGGAAGAAAGCCAGACTGCAAGGTAGTTATAGCATGCTGGTCTAAAAAAGAAGTTAAACATATGTTTATGAATTATTTTTCCATTACTTTGCCAATCCTATTCAAAATAGATATATGCCTGTAATTAGAGACAGATGATAGTTCGTCCTTTTTAAACAAGGAGTCACCTGCTGGGAAAGGGCTGACCTCTGCGCTCTCGTTTGTGGTGTATAAATATGAGTTTGTCACTTTTCCATTGGTATCCTGGGTCAGGTGTTGTACTTGATTGTATTGATTCCTGATCTCTGCACCCTTACTTACAGCCTATCAATGTATAGAAAATATGGCGCCTTTTAGACATCCATTTAGTAGTGTCTGATGCTCTTATGATAACTTTTTGGGATCAAGAAATACAATGTCTGTGATTGAAAATTAGACTTTTTATGAAAACATGCATTTTCAATACATTTCCCATAATTGCACATTTTATGTGAATAGTACCACGTATTATGGCGTCAATGTTATACCAGGTCATCAGAAATTTGAGAGCAAAGCCTTTTTTTCTTGGCTTATGGGATACTAAAATGTTAGTTTAGGCAATCACACTGGCTATAGCGGTGGATGTGACAGATGTCAGCCGAACATCATGGAAAGTACGCTTAATTGACAATAATAGCACAATTTTGGGTAGGTGCGTTTATTATGTCATAGACAAAATTTGCACCAACTTCATAATTGCCATCCACGCTAAAAGTGACTCATATATGTTACCTAATCGGATGCACCATTTGATTTTTCCTTCAGATGAATTGAAAAAACCTTAAATAGGGCTCTTTGTTCAACTGAACCTTAACGATTATGATAAAAGGGCCTCGTCGCAAGAAAGCTTATCTTCGGGATGTCCGACTAAAACCCAAACCGACCTTCCCAGCTACAGAGACTAGCTAGAATTTTGCAATTTTGCATAAAGCAAGTTTAGAAATTACACTTTCTAATACGCAAAACGAGGCGCTGATAAAACTGCGCAGATGATCAGGCTGATCCGTATGCAACAAAGTCAAGGTTTCTCGCGACGAGGCCCAATAGAAATAATATGCCATTCCAATACTATTATGAAAACCAATAATAATCAAACGTTATTTGCAACATAAATGTATCAATCAGGTCAACCGCTTAAAATATCATATCACATACTCAAAATATTTAATAAAAAAAGCACAAACCATTGCATGACAAACAACAAAAAGATCTAACTAGATCCAATCCTTCAGTGTGCACCTACCAAGTACTAACATGCAGCTAAATATTTATTTTTAGAATCCTCATGCATGATCATATTAGGGCAGCTATCTAGAGTTCTCGCTGGGTGCACAGTTTATTTTTCCATGTACTGACTAGTCAATAGTATATCAAAGAAACACACTATAACATCTCTATGGGAATCCATGTCAATTCTAGTCGCCGCAAAGCAAAAAGTTATATGTTCAGAGTTCAGTTCAGAGTTCAAGCAGAAACGCTTAACTTTCATAAACCAAGCTGCAGTTTTGAATGAATCTGAGTCTGGACTCTAGTTTCAAAATGAATGGAAATACGACAAATCACTTTCTCTTTTTGTGTTTCCTTGGAATTGCTTAGCAAGCCCTAGAGCGTTGCAATATTTTGTGCTGTTTTATTTAACCCTAAAAGTGCCAAGCAAAAAATGCATCTGAAAATGTTGTCTGTTGAAGTCGTCTGCTGCAAATAATTGCCTAACATTACTGACGAATTAAGTATAGAAGCAAACAGCGTGGACCCAGAACAGACTGCTCCTATATGAGCAGTCTGATCTGGGTCCACACTGTTTGCCATAGAGGCTTCTTAAACATTTCAGAAGACGAGAAAAGCAGACGACTTTTGTTGTGATTGGCGCATTAAGGGTTAAAAATTAAAATCACGCCGCAGCTTTGAATAAAAGATGTTGCATATTAAATGTTTTATTTAGCGGTTATAACGGCTGTTGCAAAAAGTTGCCTATCAGTAAGTGTTATTACTTGACTTTTCGCTTACTGTAAAGGCGGCGCCTCATTGATGCGAAATTGGGACTAGTCAACCTTAGGCATAGGTAAAAGCTGAAAAGGAGACGTGGTTTTATTCAAAAGTTACTGTATCATCTTGTGCTACAATCTCAGTCATTATTTAGTCCTTAAACGCCAGCAACAAAACTGCATCTGAAAATGTCTATTTAACATAAGCAGGGAGGCAAATATTGTAGACCCAGATCAGACTGCTCCTACAGGAGCAGTCTGATCTTGGTCCACACTGTTTATCTATGGGGCTTCAAATAGTTTAGTGGACGACAAAAACATACATTTTGTGGCTATGCGTTTTTAGGGTTAATAAATGTGAGTGCAGTGTGTATACGGTTAGGATTTTCATGAAATGCACGCACGTTTGCGCGGCTCAAAAAGCTTATTAACTCTTTACGAAATTATAAATTAAAGCTGATTTCCCTTCCTTAGCAGATGAAATAGCCGAACCACACCCTAATATGAATATTAAAGTTGCCGCCTTTACAGTAAGCGAAAAGTCAAGTAATACATCACCAACGGCAACAGTGCACCAGAAGCAACACACCAAGCGTGACACAATGACACAGTTTTATTAGTATCTGCGCCAATGGCTAAACATTTTGCATAAAAGTTCAACAACATATTTAGAATTAAAGAAGACTAGGTTAGAACCACAGTTAAGCAAAACCTGTTTTAAGTGGCCACTCAAAAAGAAGACCAAAAATTGGTTTTCAACGCCGATTATCGCTAAATGCAGGTCGAACGTATTGCAGAATGCCTGCAATGCTTTCGACATCCATTAAGCTACTATTTGTCTTTAAGACCTCTGTTTTGTCTTTTTTTGAGTGGCCGCTTGAGACAGGCTTTACTGTAAATCTTCTCAGTTACAACGACTAGCAAAACATAAGTAGTACATGTAATAAATGAGGCAGCCATCTACTATACGGGCTTCGACGCGCGAGAAAACCTGTCTTCGGGGGTTTGCGAACATCAAAGGCACAGACCAGTCTGCGCATCCGCGCAGACTGATCAGCGCCTTTTGTGTTCGCATTTTAGAAACTATCATATCTAAACTTGCTTCCAGCGAAATTTCAATGTTCTAGCTAGTCTCTGTAGCTGAGGAGACAGGTTTGAGTCTCGGTTTGTAGGAAACCCCGAAGACAGTTTTGTCGCGTCGAGGCCCATCAATTTATTACTGTATATGGTGCTGATAAGAATGCATGGGTGCGCATATTGCTCTGTTGTTATTTGTATATGGAACTCGAAAAGGGAAACCCGTGTTTAGGGTTTGCGGCCAGGTAATACTAATCCAGGCACGGGTAACAAAACTTTTTTCATGCTCAACTCAGCTTGAAATTTCAACTGCTAATTGAAACTAAAATGCTGAAAAATGACTCTTTCTTGCTTTCAAACTCTTAGATGATGTATTTATTATGCCAACAATTTCATTATGCTCATTAATATTAAAATGGCATTTTAATATTAATGACTAATGAGCATAATAAGTTTCATGCTCAGATGAGCATAGACACGTTATATAACCCCCGGGACTGGTCAGCTACAATGTACCAATGACAGAGATTTGCTGGAATAGAGGATCCTACATGAGTGCTCATGTATTATTGAATATATCAAACGAGATGGGGAAAAGCGATAAAAATGCGAGGCGAGTCGGGCAGTTTATCGCGTTTTTGCAACGAGGTTAAGGCCCTGTCACACTAGGACGTATAGCACCAACGTATGCCGACATATGAGAAATTAAGCAAATGCGTTGGTGTACGCTGAATACGTTAGACATAAGTTTTAAACACGTTACGAACACGCTATAATACGTTGGTATACGTTGACATACGAAAAAGAGGACCAAAAGTTTGTGCTTGGATAAAAATCGCTAGCGTATGTGAACGTATTGTTGCTTCTATACGTTCGACATAAGTTAGATGTACGCAACAAATAAGTTATGCATACGTTAAGGTACGTTAGCACCAACGTATGCGGACGTATGAGAAACTCAGCAATTACGTTGATGTACGCTGAATACGTTAGACATAAGTTTTAAACACTTTACGAACACGCTACAGTACGCTGGTATACGTTGTCATAAGGAGAAGAGATCCAAAAATTTTGTGCTTGCATAAAAAATCGCCAGCGTATGCCAACGTATTGCTAAGACGCTAATACGTTAGGCATACGTTAGATGTACGCAACAGGTAAGTTATGCATACGTTAAGGTACGTTAGCACCAACGTATACAAACGTATGCGAAATTCAGCAAGTACACCGTTGGTGTACGCTGAATAAGTTATAGATAAGTTTTCAATACGTTAGGAACACACAAGAGTACGGTGGTTAACTTTGTCATATGGCGAAGAGGTCCCACAATTTTGTACATTCTTATACGTTAGACATAAGTTAGACATACGTTGGATGTACACTACATGTAGGTTATGCATACGTTAAAGAACGTTATATGCACAGTTCAGCGTAAGTTATTCGATCGTTATGCATAAGTTTCTCATAAGCCAAGAGCGCTAGTGATGCGCTGGGCATACGCTGTTACACACTAGTACACTATAAGTTATGTTGCGCCAGGAATACGTTATGAATAAGTTACTCATACGTAAGACACACGTTCTATGTTCGTTTAGCATACGCTTTGTATAAGTTCAAAGAGAGGCTTTCTCTGATTTTTTAATTTGATTTCAGCGTATGCCAGCGTACTGGATATATTTTTCATACGTCGGCATACGTTGGCTTAAACGTTTAAGTGTGACAGGGCCTTAAATAAGATTAATTATAATTATGTATGCTAGATCCAGTTTATCAAATGACACTAAAATTAATATTGAAATTGCATCATTTTGGCGTGAAACTGCTAAGATTTTGCCATGTATGCGCCACGTTGTTATGGTCAGAAACATAAAGTGTGGATACTCGTTTTCTAAGCTAGAACAAGCGGAACATTTTGAGACGAAAGCTGAGCAGATTGGGTGAAATTTTCTGTTTTGCATCAAAACCGCATCGTCTTCAGCAACTCCATTCAAGGAACGCTGCTAAGCATTTATCAAATTTGTTAGGTAAAAAAACCCAGTTATTTCATGAATGTTTGTAGTATAGTCTGAATATTACCCATCGCTTGGTGCCAAGGACGACCTGGTGCACAATTGCACTTGGCCTACGGCCTCGTTCAATAGTGCATTAGGTCGTCTACGGCACCTCGGGGTTATAGTTTTGACTATACTACAAACAAGCATGAAATACATGTATAAATGAGCACCAGAAAAATCAAAATGGACTGAGACGGAGACTTATAAAGTGTGATGAGATATGATTTTATTCATATATATGTTTTTTGTGTTATTAATATTGAAGTTTTATGTTAACTAACTCTATCCAAGTTCCTCTCAAATACTTTTTCTTCTTCTGCTATCTCGTTTGAGCCAGCATAAATTAAAATTCTGGACTGGAATACGGCAAAAGATAAGATGGGGAATGGTATTGGTTGGTATGGATTCATAGGCGTAATAACAACATCTACGACTGATATAAGTCTAACTGAGACGATGTATTTCAAAATGTGATGTGCACAAGAAAAATAAATATTGACTGATATAGTGTATTTTACGGTGTGATGTGCATCAGAAAAATAAATATTGACTGAGATTGTGTATTTTATGATGTGATATGCACCAGTACAATTGACTGAGGTGGTGTATATGATGTGGTATGCACCAGAAAAAAAATATCGAGGTGTATTTTATGATGTGATATACGCCAGAAAAATAAATATTGACTTCAGTCAGTATTCATTTTTTCTAGTGCATATCACATCATATATACCAGCTGAAAAGTCCATAAATGTTTTAACATTATAACCAGTAAGCATTAAAGCCCTTCTGTTTTGACAAGTTGACAATTTATTGTTAATTGTTTTTTTTTATTCATTTACTTTTGATAAAATAGTTGTCTTGCAGGAATGAATTTTATTTTTGTGGATTTTATCAGAGTTTAGCAAATCACTCACAAACTGAGTAAAGCCTGGATGTCTTTATGTAATCTTTGTGAGTGATTCGCCGGATAAAATACACAAAAAATAACAATTCAATCCATATAATTCCAACTTTAAAACAAAACAGCACAATAATTTGTGAAGGGTTGTTGACAATATTTTAAAGGGGGAGTCCATCCTATAAGACATTTATAGTGCGACCAGCTAACAGAGACTGGGTGTGTCAGACAGATTGCTGTCATACACTGTCAAATAGGACTTGTCTACAGAAAAGCCGGTGTCACAGCCTATGTACGCTTTACTTGCGCAACAAACTGAAGCGCAGACGACAATGGTGACCAAGTTTATACGTTAGCATGCCTGGTAAACGTTTATCTTTAGTATGCTGCTGGGGATCTGCTGCATTTCATTTACCCGGATAGATATGTTGTGAAAAGTTTGGGGGAGTTAGGCTTGCACTTTCTTCAAATTCTGTCTGTATGGCAAAACTGGTTTGATTTTTAGGCCTGATACAATAATAATAAATCACCAATTAGAATTCAGCAGGATTATGGTAAAGTATCTGGGTATTGAGAAATTGATATTGATGATATTATGCAAATTGACTGTTTGGCTTATAAGTCTTTTTGTTTTCTAACGCTTTTCATTGGTTGGTTACAACTTTTGGTATTGTGAAGTATGTGATCAAAGGGGTATCCCCCCCCCAAAAAAAAAAAAAAAAAAATCAGCCTAAAATACATTTATCAGAAATCAGAATTTCTAAAATTGATACATATTAGAATAATCTGTGAGTTCTAGCTTATGTGTGCGGTACACACATTACCATATCTATCACATAAAATGGTTAAAATAAAGTTTCTTTTAGAATATTTACTCAAATTCAGCTGTACAAATTATATCAACAATATTTTGGTTTAATTTTGGTGTATCACAGTTCTTGTAAACCTTTCTCATCTATATAGATATAATTTGACTATATGAATAAAGATAATATTCACAAGATTTGAAGCCCGGAAATATATTTGTTTTGAGTGGTGAGTCAGACTTTTGTTAAATGAACAAATATTATTGAATTCATTATAAATAATTATGCCCAGTTTTACAGAATTGTTTAGTATGTCAGCTTTATGAGGTCATTTGATAATCAAATTCGTGATTCTATAACCACGATGTAAATAACAGCACAAAGACTGTTTCACCTCGTCTAATGTCAAGGACTTTGTTTAACATGTTCAGTATGTAAACATTTAAAAATTCTCTAAGTGTTTCTTAATATTAGAAAATCCATTTATAATCTTAAAAAATATCATTTGTATTTTCATCCACTCGATTTCTATTTATTAGAGCTGTTTTAAAGCTTTTGTTGGAATATTAATGATTTTAAACGGGGTTTATGGTAAATACAGTTGGATACTCTTTTGAAATGCTTTGGCAGATAGAACTTAATGCAGAAGAAATAAACGCAATCAATACCAATTAAAACACAATGCAATTCAAATGAGATTCTGTAAACCATTCATTAAATGTACACAATGAGTGACAAAGGGACTGCAAAGTAAGGGTACTGTTTAAATAATGTGGGAAAATGGATCTATCCATAATAGAAATAAACTATTAAGCTAACTTAAGACTCAGTTTCACTCAGTCTCTGTATGACACTAAATGGAAAGTGCTGCAGCTCTCATGCCTCCTAGCACTGGCTAAATCGTCTTCTTCTTTCTGCTGATCAGAAACTAAATATTCCAGAAGGACCGGAATATGAAAATACAACACTTTATGAATGTAGGGTGGAATGTTTAACCTGATACAAAGACAGCTAAGGGCTGACCTCTTGGCTCTCGTTTGTTGTGTCTAGCTGTGAGTTTGTCACTTTCCCATTGGTATCCTGGGTCAGGTTTGGTTATTGATTGTATCGATTCCTGATCGTTGCGCCCCTATTTGCGTTCATGAGAAGTATGCACATAGTCCTGAACCAATTTGCCCTCAAAATTTGATACGGAGGGCATAAGATAGAGGAAATTCTAGGTACAACAGTAACGTAGAATGTAGATGGAGACGATGAATTACATAGCATAAATCCTAATCTGTGTGAATTTTTACAATGGCTGAAAGAAATTAAGAGCATAAACATCTGTTGACTTCAGTCTGAAAATAGTTTAGAAACCAGTAGAATATCAATTCACAAATGAAATCTGCTGGACATCAACCCGTACAACTAAGTTCTAGACCAAGTGCTACTTATCAAGTGCTGCTTACAAAAATGCCAGTTTTATGCTATTTAATTAGCTAAAACTTCTGACAGCGAAATATGATTGGTCCTAATTTGGATGAAGATACTTAATATTGATAGCCAATGTGTTTTTTAATACAGCTGGTGCAAAAAAGCGCGATTTGTAAGACCAAACTAGAATGTTGTATTTGAAATCACTTATGAATCAAAACTGACTTAACTCATTTCATGCAAATTATAACACGGTTACCGATGTCCAAATTTTATGAAAATTTAGGATGCACTTGACCTACTTTTCTGAAAATATTATGGGTTGAGAAAAAATGGAACATGGTATATATTAGGACAGAATCCCCTATAGATAATAACTTTAGTGTTCAATATGGGGATAATTCAAAGTTGATGGGTCAGAACAAATTATCTAGATGTATTTATATACATTAATGGTAGTAATGAATACCCTGGGGAGTCTTCTTTCATATTCCATTCAAAGAATGTAGCAGTCAATAATGTTAATGATTTGAGACTGATATTAAATATATCATATATTAGTACAAAAAGGGTATACATAAAGGTGCCCCCATGTAGCCTAACAGCCTTCGAGGAATAAAATAATTTCATTTTTGTAGCTGTTATAACGTATGTACTCCTCATTATCAAAATCCATGCGTTGCAGATTTGGAACTCCCCTTTTTAAAGCCCACAGAAAGGAAATAAGTTTAAAGCCCCTGTCCATGAAAGATGGGGCAGCCATTTTGAAAATTCTGACAGTTCAAAACTTTGTTTTGATAAATAATAATTATAGGAGCGAATATGTGAGTATGAGCTCAAAAACACCTCCATTTATTTTGGAATCGTTTTCTTTTGTCAAATACAACGAAGAACATTTAGATTTAGATCCTATCACGGATCGACAGGTTTCTTTTTAATGTGGCTCTTTGTTAAGTGATGTCACATTACCTCTCGTCATTTAGTTCCCACGTTGCTTTGTCGCGGCACCACCATATGGTGTAAGGGTTTTCAAATGAGCTCTCAACATTTTTAACTAAGCATATATCAAATATTCTTACCCGTGGATTTTATTGAAGTTTAAAACGGATTCGCTGTTGCCATACACCATTTAAAATCGCCGAAAAAACGATAAAACACATTGAGTTGGAATTATACTTTTATGTTGACTAATAACTTTTAAGATGTCATTTTACTCCCAGCAGTTAAAATTTACATGTTCATAATTATGTTAGTTGCATGTATAAAGCATGCTTTTAGCAGCACACTTCATGACACTCATGCAAAGACTGGTAAAAACCAGCTAAAACCAGAAAATCAGTTTAAAATTGGTGTACATCACATTTTTATACGTTTTCAAAAAGCAATGATTTGGCCAATGAGGAGGCTTCTTTTTTAGGTTATATATTATAAACCTACAGATGACACCAAAAGCAATATCAATTGATGGCAGACAAACCAATATACACATTGTTGTTTTGGCTGTTGCCTGTTCTAAGGCCAGGATTCTGCTGTTGGTGATAGTGCATTGTATGTTGCTGCCCTCTTGTGAGTAGAGGATTTTGTCTTTGGTCCTATCTTTGCAATAAATGTTTTGTGTCTTTTCTAGTTTGACGCTATAGTCTCACTGAGGATGAGAGAACTGGTTACCTTGTTTAAATCGTACTACAATATTGGATCAAACACTCTACTGCAACGTATCGTGACATAATGGGCCTCGACGCGATAAATCCTGTCTTCGGGGGTTTGCAAACAACAAAGGTGCAGACCCGCCTGCGCATCCGCGCAGATTGATCAGCGCCTTTGTTTTTATACGCTTAATGAAAAGTATAATATCTAAACTTTTACAAGCGAAATTTTAATTTTCTAGCTAGTCTCTGTAACTTGGCAGACTGTCTTGAATCTCACTTTGTCGAAAAACTCCGAAGACAGGAGCTCAATAATCAGAGCCAGTTCTTAGCATCGTCAGAAAGCCTAATTTAAGTGATCAATTTAAAAAACTATAATCAAAAGTTATAAAAAGTGGGATATACTATGCGTCAGGCTGTGTGCTTGGTTGTAAACCCAATCACGCTTTATATAGCTATGGTTTCCCCTTTAATTTCACGATTGTGGGTCATACCTCAGACTCAATGACGACCATGACCTAAAACTTTCATCGATGGGTTGGTGCCTGATGTTTGTCTTTGGTTATTCCCATCATGACTCAATTTTGGGTTTTCTTTAGCTCTGATCATCTGTGAATCATGAGCTATTTTCTTTGATTCATTATATACTGAGGGAAAAAAGTTTAGCCATATTCTTTGAGGATTCACAACTAGAAGAAATAGGAATTTTAATTTCATGGTGTCAAAATATATGTTGATAAACGTTCACAAGTACGATGACATTAACAGGTTGACATTTCACATAATGTAAAGTCTGATTTTATGCCTTCATGCTAAAACAACTTATCTGGCAATAGTGCGAATAGTTTTCGACAAAAAGTTTCAATTTTCTGTCAGATGTTTAGATCCAAAAGCACAAAAGTAAAAACGGTTTAAAATTGAATGTTATGTTCACCCTTTTCGTACAGTTTTTAGTTGAAAATCGTATATTCCCAAATTACCTCGAGCTCCCTTTCAATTGAATAACGTTTGAAATTAAAATGCTCAGCAGATCAAATCCTTACTATAACATGGGTGGTAAACCTAGGAACTGCCACGAAATTGTGTTAACGTAATTTTGTTCCCAAGCCACATCCGGGACACGTCGTGGTAGTTTCCAGGCCGAAAATTGGACAAAGAAAGGTTGGTGTCACTTTCATTTTTGTTTTATTCTACAACTAAGAACGAACAATGGTAAAATCCGACAATGTGGTTCTGTATAAATATGTTTCAGCGTCCCCTCTTGCCGAAAATTGTGCTTGAAAAGTTATTTTCTACCTTTAGATTCGTGTTTCCCCACTGAGCATCGGACCAACTATCGCCAAAGTTGGAAGGATTTTAGCCCATATCTGTCAAATTAAATGGAATTTGATATCATTTGACGATGGAAATAATAAAAAGACCCTGAATAAACATTCCTACACAGAAAAAAAATCTGAGCATTTACTTGTAAACCATTCATGTCCCGTTCATCCTGTGTGGTAGTTTCCAGCTCATCGTGGTAGTTAGAATGCCGTCGTGGTAGTTTCCTAGACTATGTAGGATACGTTTCTGAAGTGTTACAAAACATTATAGTGGTTGTTTGTTTCGCATGATAACCCTTGAACTCGTCAATTAATTACCACGGTAAACAAATAAATCACATTTCAACACCATGAATAAGCTAAGCTGAGGACTCAAGAGATTCAATGCGATGCTTGACAGGTGGAGATCATGCCCTGGACTGCCTAGCAACACCTCTGGAAATTTAATGCAAATGAAGGTCAACAGTTGAGCCGTGGTGGACCAAGCAACAGACAAAAAAAAATGATATAAAAAATTGCGTCACTCGCTACCTTGTTTCATGTTCAGTCAACTTTAAGATAAAATGGCAGGCTAAGACTACTGGTCCAAAGTATCGTTAGTACATGCGCTTCAGAAAAAGGGAAATATCCTCGGGTTGGGACACTTTTTATATACATGTGAGTGCGCCGATGAACGGGCATGTTATTTGATAATTAAAAAGCATTTTTATTCAATAACAAAATACGTGAATATTCCTTCTTTTCATTCTTCTCATCATTTCAATACCCCACTAAAATTAAAATTCAGGCAGTCGACATTTGTTATCTGACAAAAGGTTGTTTGAAAATGTCTCCATATGAATAAGAGGGGTATTCAAGGTTCGGCCCGTACACACCCTGACTTTATAAAAATGAAGCAGCCCCTGAATAGTGAACATCTGCTGATGAGAACTACTACTTAATTCCTACAAAGTCTTGGAAACTACCACGACGGCATTTTAACTACCACGATGAGCTGGAAGCTACCACACAGGACGAACGGGGCGTGAATCGTTTACCAGTAAATTTTCAGATTTTTTTTTCTGTGTAGGAATGTTTATTCAGGGTCTTTATCATATCCATCGTCAAATGATATCAAATTCCATTTAATTTGACAGATATGGGCTAAAATCCTTCCAACTTTGGGGAAAGTTGGTCCGATGCTCTGTGGGGAAACACGAATCTAAAGAAAGAAAATAACTTTTCAAACACAATTTTGGGCTAGAGGGGACGCTGAAACATATTTACACGGAACCACATTGTCGGATTTCACCATTGTTCGGTTTTATGTGTAAAATAAAACAAAAATGAAAGTGACACCAACCTTTCTTTATCCAATTTTCGGCCTGGAAACTACCATGACGTGTCCCGGATGTGGCTTGGGAACAAAATTACGTTAACACAATTTCGTGGTAGTTCCTAGGTTTACCACAGATCTAGTTTGATGTTACAACCACCGGTTCTCAGTAAACTACTTTAAATTTAAAACTTTTCGCGAGGGGTTTATTTTCTCGAATAGTTTGAGATGTTATACATTCGCGACTAGAGCATGATTTACATACATTAGTAAATGGCAGAATTATTTCGCCATTTTGCGAGGGTTTTACTTTCGCGAAACCCCCAGTAAAAATTTCTGAATCTTCAGTGTGACATACATGTATTTGCAAATGTAAACAGTTTCATTTTTTGTATTATTCCAGTGATTGTATGTCTTTATTTAGCACTGGTCTTGTGTATTATCCTCGTGGTGCCATAGGTAGGCGTTTATCTGTGGATGTGACCTTTTCTGATCATATCGTTTGCTTCAGAAAAAAATATACCTAGCTTTTATAGATGTTGGAGGTTAGACTTTAGAATCTGTCCGCCACTATTTGCTGTATTCATTGGGAAAATGTCCTTCAATATAAGATACATGGAAGTGATGTACAAAATAGTATACACCTATCATGATAGTTAGGGTCAGGTTAGGGTTAGGGTTGTGTCTGGTAGCAACTATAAAATGTCATGATCTATACAAGTATCACTTGAATTCTTAGTCACAAACGTTTTTTGACAACACTTATGGATCCCCTTATCAGGGAGCGAGTGTCACTCCAGCATGATAGGAACATATCACTGGAAAAGCAAAGTATTCATATTATTTGTAGCACGATTAGGACTATGTTGTCAGAAAACAAGGGGGAGACATTTGCTTCTTTCCATATATCAGGAAATGTACCCTTTGACATGCAATAATTCAATAAACAACTAAGTGGTCGTCTTAAAGGGGAAAAAAGTTCTTTTGAAATTCTGTTATTTATGCAATCCGGTCCTGATTATTTACCTAGCTGAAGTGATCCCCAAAACACTTATAACCTCCAAAGAGGAACTATTTCATACTTAGGTACTTCATGCAAGCTGAACATTTCTTGTACTTCAACATCAGCAGAATCTAGGGCGAAGATTTGGTACCAGTAAAATGCATTTAAGCCCTTCCCCCCCCCCCCCCCCTGGCTAAGGCTGCTGTCCGTTCTAAGGCGGTGGTTCTGTGGTTGTTGATTTTTTTTTTGTTTATTGTAACTCCCATTGTGGGAGTCTGTAATTGATCAATGTTTTGTTGTACGTTAATTTATGTCCATTCTAGTATTGCAATCATCTTGATGGGGAAGAGAGAGCTGGTTGCTTTGCTTAATTTTTCTTCCTGGTGTCGCGTGATGGCTGAGTGGCTCTTACTCGCTTACTATTTTTTTTATTTCCGTGGTTTTCGACTAAGATCAAAACCGACCTGCTCAGCTACATAGACTAGCTAGAATTCTGCTATTCTGCATAATGCAAGTTTAGAAATTACACTTTCTAATACTTAAAAATAGAGGCACTGATAAAACTACGCGGATGCCCAGGCTGATTCGTATCCAACGAAGTCAAATTTAACGCGACCAGGTCCAAATAGTATGTCATTCCAATGCTATATAAAAACCAATAATAATCAAATGTTATTTGCAACATAAATAGATCAATCAAGTCAACCGCTTAAAGTATTATATCAGATCCACAAAACCATTGCATGACAAACACCAAAAAGATCGAACTAAAATCACCTATTCAGATCAAATCCTTCAATGTGCACTTAGGTACTAACATGTAGCTAAAGCTAAATATTTATTTTTTAGAATCTTCATGCATGATCATATTAGGACAGCTGTCTGTGTAGTTTATTACCTGCGTCGCTTTAGCGAAAGCAGGTCTAGTAGTGGGTCCACTCCGTCCGTCCGGTCGTCCGTCCGTCTGTCCGTCCGTTACGTCCGTCCGTTTGTCTGTCCGTCCGTCCGAAACACTTTAGGGTGCCAAGTTTGTGTAATCTGTAACTCCAAAAGTTATCATTCTTTTTTAATCAAACTTTGCCTAATGATTGTTCACATATTGAAGATGTGCACCTCCTACTTTGTGCACATTTCATAAACTTTTTCTCATTTTTGAAGGGTGTTGAACTTAGACATTTTTTCCATCAGACATGCTTAGGGGGTGCCTTGTTTGTGTAATCTGTAACTCCAAAAGTTTTTATTCTTTTTTATTCAAAGTTTGCCTAATGATTGTCACATATTGAATATGTGCCCCTTATATTTTGTGCATGTTTCATAATTTTTTTCTCATTTTTGAGGGGTGTTAAACTTAGACATTTTTTTCATCCACAATGCTTAGGGGGTGCCTTGTTTGTGTAAACTGTAACTCCAACAGTGTTCATTCGTTTATATTCAAACTTTGCACAATGATTGTTCACACATTGAAGATGTGCCCCTTCTATTTTGTGCAAGTTTCATAAATATTTTCTTATTTTTGATGGGTGTTGAACTTAGACATTTTTTCCATCCGCAATGCTTAGGGAGTGCCTAGCTTGTGTAATCTGTAACTCCAAAAGTATTCATTCCTTTATAGTCAAACTTCACACAATGATTGTTCACACATTGAAGATGTGCACCTCCTATATTGTGCATGTTTCATAATTTTTTTCTTATTTTTGACGGGTGTTGAACTTAGACATTTTTTCCATCTGAAATGCTTAGGGGATGCCTAGTTTGTGTAATCTTTAACTCCAACAGTATTCATTCCTTTTGTTCAAACTTTGCATAATGATTGTTAACACATTTAAGATGTGCACCTCCTATTTTGAGAGATTGTTTCATTGTTTTTTCTCATTTTTGATGGATGTTGAACCTAGACATTTTTTCCATCTATCCGTCCATCTATAACATTTTAGGGGTGCCAAGTTTGTGTAATCTGTAGCTTTAAAAGTTTTCATTCCTTTTAATTCAAACTTTGCCTTATGATTGTTCACATATTGAAGATGTGCACCATCTATTTTGTGCATGTTTTATATTTTTTTCTCATTTTTGACGGGTGTTGAACTTAGACATTTTTCCATCTGAAATGCTTTCTGTAGATTATATTGCGAAATTTGGGTGTAATCTGATTTCATTCCTGTTTATTTGAACTTTGCGTATCCACTGTTTACACATTGACGATTTGCTCCCGCACCGCAGGTCCAGAGCAGAGTTTGGTCTTGTTTTTCCATGTACTGACTAGTCAAAAGTATGATATCAAAGAAACACGCAATAACATCTCTATGGGAAATATATGTCATTACTTTGATTTCTATCCTAGTTACTGTAAAGCAAACGGTACCATGTTCGGAGTTCTAATTCTCATAAATCAAGCTGTAGTTTAGAATGAATCTGTGTCAAGACAATGGTTTCAAAATGGCCTTTCCTGATATAATGAAAAGATAAATCACTTGCTCGCACACCAGACCAGGATTCTCACATACCCGTACCCGCCTGTGGGAAGGATAAAAAAAGAACAGCCGCACGTTGGCCGCACGTCGATCCGTGACGTCATTCTAATGTTAAAATTACGTTACCATATCGTATCTCAGCGTTTTCAGGAATTTCTGGAAGTCTTTTTATTTTATTTTTTAATATAAAATGAAGCATTTAGTGGTGAGCAAGGAAAATAATCCATTATTCGTGTGAGGATGGGATAGAAAAATCCATTCCTCGCGATCACCGATTGTCATCACTCTGCAAGCCTTGTGATGCCAACTGGTGATCCACGGGACGGCTTTTTTCTATCCCATCTTCACACTCATGATAATTTTCATATTCTTTTTTTTGTTATCCTTGGTATTTGTAATCAAGCTCAAGAACATTGCAGTTGTGTATATTAAAAACGCATTTACAACATGTATCAGTCACCTCTCATACTTACTGCATTGTTGCACGTTGACCAGATAAACGTTGCACATTTCACGGCATGTACCTTTATCAGGTCATCATGACGTTACACATTTTTTTGAATGGCATCGTCATTGACATTGAATCGACACAAAAAATCGATAATTACATTTTGTACGTCATAATCGCTAGTTTGAAGAGTGAAACAACTAATTATGCTAATAGAATACCAGATTCGCCACTTTTGATATCAAGTTTACCAGGCTCGGCTTCGAGAATGCATGTTGAATCGCTCGGAAGCGATTCTCAAAGCCTTTGCCTGGCAAACTTGATATCAAAAGACACTCACCTAGTATTCTCTATATATTATGTCTATATCTAACATCTTTAAGTGCTGTTTTATTAAAATGCATTTCCGTGATAGCGAATTAAATACAACAAAATCATCCCGCCCACAACGATTTATAGTAAAAATTTATATTCTTTGAATAAAAGCTATGGCATTATGAATATTTTATTTTGCGGTTATAACGGCTGTTACAATACGTTGCCCTCTACTTACTGTTACATCACCAGCGGCAACTAAACATTTCACCAACGGCAACTACTCCAAGTGTGTCACAATGCGCTCATTAACAACTTTTTTACATGCTTATGGCGTAACGGCAATCAAACCCTAAACATTATAAAATGCTATGTTTGATTCGCAATCACTCTACTCAGCTACAAAGGCTAGACGTCAGTTTGAAACTCGACAGTTAATGGAATAGAGGATTTTACTTGAGTGCTTAATATTGAATTTCGTAATCAAGCTGGGGAAATCGATAAAATGCGAGGCTTGGCAATTATTTCAATCGCCTTTAAGCAACAAGGTTAATAACCTTGATTAAACAGGAGCACAAATGTTATATAGATGATCTTAAATGAGTGCTAATGCGAGGCTAGTCGAGCATTTGTTTTTCACTTTTTCGCAACGAATTTGATAAATAGAGTTATACAGGAACACAAATGTTAGATTCTATTTATCACATGGCCGTTGAAATAACTTGAAATCGCGTTTTGTCATGCAAATAACAGGATTGTGTCATCTTTTACGTAGCGTAAAAATGGACGTCATAATGTTACGCTACTAAATCTGTAAATCACTTAGGGGATAACTGTATTCAAAATTTTCCTTTGGGGAGGTATATCATCGGATATACGGTCGGAAATTTAGTTTACAGCGACGCGCGAGTGGAGCCGTAAAACGTCATTTCCGACCGTATAGACGCGACGTCATATGACATTAAGATTATTTTGATATTGCGTCGTTTGGCTTGAAAATGATATGGTTTTGCAATGCATGCGCGACGCGTGATGTTGACATGATACATTTGATGCATTATTTGAGGTTAACATCAGGATGTGTCAACCTAAGAATGGTGATGTTCACCGAGGCGAAGCTGAGATGAAGATCATTTTCGAGGGTAGACTAATTCTGATATTAACCGAATAGGAATGCACCATTTTTTTGTCATATGACACTGCATGTCTTATTTTTCTAGTTTTATATAATGTCTTTTCATATTTATAAATGTACTCACGTTAGATGCTCCTATTACACTGAAAACAAGGTTATTTCAACAACTGCTTTTCAAGTTTCTGAAACTTTTATGAGAGGTGCAAAAGAAAAATTGCATTTTTGAAATTACTGTTCTCATAAAATGAACAAATCCTAAATTCAAAAACATTTGAAATGTGGTATTCATGATTTCTTTATCTCTTCGGTCAATTTTTCCTAAATATATTTTTAGAAGTCTGTCAGCACTGACAAATCCTGATGTCTACCTGTCCTGGGCTAAAATTAGCTCATTACTGGTAGACATCAAGATCTGTCACAACCGGAGAAAGCTAGTTTCAGCCATTCAGAGGAGAGGTCTTTTTTATTGGAGTCATATAACAATACATAATTGTTGCAGAATATACTAGTGGGGCATTAACGTTATAACCATCCAAGACGCGACGTCATGAGATAGATGCTAATGTACATTGTATACAGCAAGTTTAGAAGACGCTGTTCAGATTGGGGATACACATGCAGGTC
The DNA here is from genome assembly GCA_964019695.1 of Loripinus fragilis. Classification (NCBI taxonomy): domain Eukaryota; kingdom Metazoa; phylum Mollusca; class Bivalvia; order Lucinida; family Lucinidae; genus Loripinus; species Loripinus fragilis. Next base: position 23,086,802 of record OZ026518.1, read on the forward strand.
TTCCATTTCTTGTTCGCATGCAACAAAGACAGCCTTTCTCAAGATGAGTCCCTTAAAATATGTTATTAACGTAGTTGTCATTTTTGACAGAGGGTATTCATATTTGGTTCAATGATTTTTATGGTGTGTAGATATTAGTTAAGATTTAAACAATCGATTTTGGATGGAGGCAAAATATATCTTTTGCAGATCTTAACATGAACTCCTCTCACATATTAAATGGAGGGTGTTTATATTTGGCGCAATGTCCGCTTCACAGCAGGCACACAACCTCAAAACAACGTCGTTTCGACGTTGTTTTGACGTCATGTGTCTGCTGGGTTATGTTGTGTAGACTAGATAGTTTCATATAATTGACAAGACTTTCGAGCTAAAGGCGAATGTCAAATAAACTAAAAATCTGCCCAGTGTCTCTTGACCGCGATCTCACGGAAGACTGGTCATACTTAATACTCTGGTTCCGAGGCTATAAAACTGTTTTCATGCTTAACCCAACTGAGCATGGAATTTTATTGTTCATAAAATCCAAAATGATGAAAAAGAACGATTTTTCTAGCGTTCAAGCTTTAAGATGTTGTATTAATCATGCTAATAAATGTTAAATTGCCAACCATTGTTGTATTTTAACATTTATGAGCATGATACATTTATACTCAGTTGGGATCTGCATTAAAAAGGTTGATATAACCTGGAGACCAGGCCCCAAGGTTATTAAACTGTTTTCATGCTCAACTCAACTGAGCACAAAATTTCAACTGCTCATAAAAGCTAAAATTCCGACAAATGGAGATGTTTCTTACTTCAAGTCTCTCAGATGTTGATTTATCAATTTATCATGCTATGAAATGTTAAAATGCCAATAATTATTGGCATTTTAACATTTATAAGCAGGATAAATTTTATGCTCAGATGTGCTGAGCAGGAACAAAGTTTTCTAACCTCGGGACCAGATTGCTTTTGGTGTGTCGAACCACCACTATAACTTTGGGGTCAATTGCCAATAAGTCTAATATATTTGAAATGCGTTTATGGCAGGGGCAAAACAATATACTTTAAATCAGTCTTAACCTCCTCTTACACATGTTCGATGGAGGGTTATTAGATTTGGCACAATGGTTTCTTATATTGTGTAGACTTGTGACAACGATGGTTTTAGATCATTGATAAGACTTTGGGATCAAAACGCAATGTCTAATATATTAGAAATGTGTTTATGGTTCCTAAAGCGAGCTCTTCTTAAAAAATAATGGAGGGTGTTCATATTTGGCAGTACTTAGTTGCAATCATCTTGCTGAGACAGAGAAAGCTGGTTGCTTTACTTTGATTACTGTGACTGTTATTTTTCTGTGACTCTTCCTCACGGCGCAGTGGGTTTGTCTGCAGTGCTGTGTGATTGTTATAAACTTTTCATGCTCAACTCAACTGAGCATAAAATTATCCTGCTCATGAATGTTAAAAAGCCAAGAATTGTTGGCATTAAGCTGTTTTTAGCATGGTAAATACCACATCTGAGAGATTTTAAGCAGGAAACTTCTTCACTTTTTGGTATTTAGTTTTTATGAGCGGTTGAAATTTCGTGCTTAATTGAGTTGATCATTAAAAGAAGTTTTATAACCTCGGGGCCTGGTCATACTCACTTTTTATTTTGTATTGCGTGTATGACCATGGAGAAAAATGTCAAGGTCAAATATAGTCCTATTATGCAGCATTTAATGTACAGTAAATTCTATCTAAACGGCCATTTTCAAAAGTACCAAAACTGGTTTTCAAAACCAATTACCGTTTAATGCAGGTCAAAAGTATAGCAGAATGCTCCAAGGGGAGCAAAACGGGGCATTCTGCAATACTTTTGACCTTCATTAAGCTATCAGTTGTCATTTAGATATTTGTTTTGGTTAATTTTGAGCGGTCGTTTTAGACAGGTTTTATTGTAAGTTTAAGGATATTTGCGATGGACCCACTCAACTATTGACTCTATTTTAAGTAATTAAATTACATCTTCTGTAATTATATAAATAATAGTAAGTAAGTATGATCAGGAAATACCACAATCACAAACCGCAGACAACCCCGTGGCACCGCGAGGAAGAGCCGCTCAACCATCACGAGACACCAGGAAGACAAATTAAGCAAAGCAACCAGCTCTCTCTCTTCCCCATCAAGATGATTGCAATACTAGAATGGACATAAAGTAGCATACAACAAACATAGAACAATTACAGACTCCCACAATAGGAGTAACAATAAACAAAAAGTCAACAACAACAGAACCACCGCCTTAGAACGGACAGCAGCCTAAGCCACAGGGGGGGGGGGGGCTTAAATACATTTTACTGGTACCAAATCTTCGCCCTAGATTCTGCTGTTGTTGAAGTACAAGCAATGTTCAGCTCGCATGGAGGCCATCTAACTAATGCAATGTATCATCATAGAGAAACACTCTAATCAAATTAACACACCGAAAACATGAAACAAAGAAAAGGGCTCATGACTCACAGATAGTCAGAGCTAAAGAAAACCTCAAGTTGAGCCACGGTGGGTCCAGCTACAGATAAGCATCAGGCACCAGCCCACCGATTAAAGCTTTACGTCAGAGCCGTCATAGAGTCTGAGGCCTGACCCACCGTCTTTCAATTAAAGAGGAAACCATAGCTATAAACCGTGATTGGGTTTAAAACTAGGCATGCAGACTGTCGCACGATATCCAAGTTATATCCAACCCTTATATAACGTTTTACTATCTTTTTGAATTGATCACTAAAATTAGGTTTTCCAACAATACGTTTGAATTTATAAACTAAATCACCATAAAATATAGGTTCTGATCTGCCTTGTTGCAGAAGAGTTGCCTGAGTTTAAATTGCATGCAATTATTTTGAAAAAAAATCTTATCAAATTACGAGTTGCAATTACCATGATTTTAATTTACCCCAAGTCATATCTAGTATTTTCTAATCAAAATTAATTTTTCATTTTTTGTCGTACCTATATCATTCCATACGCGTATCCAGAGGGGTGGGGGGTAGGGGGTTTGGACCCTTTCCCTGAAAAATCACAAAAATATAGGGTTTCTTAGCAATACTGGTCTAGATCCCCTGAACAATCACAAAGCTACCAAGTCAGAATTCAACGTTGGGCCATCATCGGCACGCCAGCGAAACGTTATTAAAATAGCGTTTCGCTGGCGGCCCGATGATGGCCAATACATTTTGTAAAAGTTGGTATTTTGATCCTCCCTCCTCTCATCAACTAAAAAAAAAAACGTTGTCAAAGTTGGACCCCCTCTGACAAAACTTTCTGGATCCGCACATGTATTTTATGTTTTCCTCAATTTACTTGATTCATTTATGCCACAAATACTAGTCTGACTTATAGGTATCACAATCTCTGAGTAATGAAATTTAGATCATTCTGTTTCAAAAGGCTGATGCGAAACACGTAACATAAGCCAGTCGGGCTAGAACATCGAAAAGCAGAAGTAAGAAAGAGGACAATGATCAGGTATCGATAAAATCAAGCACCACACCTGACCCAGGATACCAATGGGGAAGTGACAAAGTCCCAATTAGACATCACAAACGAGAGCAAATAGATCAGCCCTTTCCCATTAGGTGACCACGAGGCATCAACAAATAGACGTGCAAGAAAGCATAACAAAACAAGACAGAAATAATATAAATGATCCAAAAAAGAAGCACCGCCATGGAACGGTCAGTAAAAATATTTTACTGGAGAGCTTAAACCGGTTTAACGGTGTGTCAACCTCACCCTTAGTTCAGATGTGGATCAAGACACATATATGTTTGGTTTGCATGAAAGAACCCTAACTTATCAATGCGTCATCTCCCAAGTTAATGTAAGTAAACGCCTGGAACCTCTATTTTTAGAGCCATATTTTCAATAATTGTAAATACATTCACGTCTCAAAGCTATTTGTTTATCTATACCAAAGTATTTATGGTACTACAACTCTGAAATTGGTGATTTTGTATGAATAAGGAAGGATGGTTTGCTTAAAGACTTTGTGAGGAAATAGAACCGACTTTGCCGTGTAAATATCATTGGATTTTCAATGTAAATGAAGATGTTTGAGCCATTCGACATTACGTATTACAATGTACAGTAAAACCTGTGTAAAACGGCCACTCTCAAAATGACTGAAAATTGGTTTTCAAGACCAATTATCGCTTAATTAATTAACGTCAAAAGTATTACAGAATGCTTCAAGGGGAACACAGGGGAGCATTCTGCAACACTTTTGACCTTCATTAAGCTACCATTTGTCATCAAGATATTGATCTTTGTTTTGTCTGTTTTGATTGGCTCTTTTAGACAGGTTTACTGTATATTTGCCGCTATTTCATGTCATCTGACAAATATGTACCTTAGTGTTGCGGTACTCCACCTATGAAAATGGTTGCTTTACGATAAAATTTTGGGATCAATTCAATTTCATATAATTTCATATAAGAAATCTAGTGCATGTGGCTGGATATAGCTTTAAGCATCATAGGGTACACATCAGTATCCTAGACATGTGGTTTCCAGCAATGTGGCATTTTGACAAGTGTAGACTGAGACCAGTCTCCTTTTAAGCTTAGCAACACCAAATGGTGTTCCGTCAGTAGCCTAACAGTCATATAATATTCAAGCAACTAGCAGATGCTCTGATCAGACTGCGCGTATGCGCAGGCTGGTCTGATGCTTTGCTAGTCGCACATACCATGCTGTTGGGAATCTCATGCCGCAGCTCAAGTGTAAAACCTGTGCAGTTTTGTACAGGGTTTTGTACATTTACGGGCGAATTCTGTGAGGTACAATCTCCTCAGGTTGTGTAACTGAATTCTCATTTTTAATTTTGAACATGTTCGCAATTCTTTTACCGCCAACTATGTTTTTATCGATTAAAGCCCCGGTCCCACAGGGCTCGTCTTACCATAAAAACACGAAGAGTTTAAATTCATATAAGAATAACAAGTTTTACTGGCACTTGGTGCCGTAGTTGGTAGGGTATTCAGATTTCAGCACCTTGTTAAAATGTGTCTTAACACCACCCTTTATATTGACGTAATGTAAAAAAGCGAGAGATATGTGAATTTTAACGCACACATACCGCATAAATATGAATCCTTGTCTAGAGAAAATCTGTCTTTGAAAAAAACTTTTCAGATCAATGGATTTTTTCCATAACACCACAAACAATAAAGTCAGGATGGTCCATTGTATAATATAAAACTTAAGGGTTCACAGGTTATTATTTCCAAAAATTAGAGGATAACTGTATTCAAAATTTTCATTTGGGGAGGTATATCGTCGGATATACGGTCGGAAATTTAGTTTTACGGCGACGCGCGAGCGGAGCCGTAAAACGTGATTTCCGAACGTATATCCGACGATATACCTCCCCAAATGAAAATTTTGAATATGGTTATCCCCATTCTAATGCACTTCTGTAGTTTCGGATCAAATTAGAGCGCTACAAGCCGCATAATAGCGCACGTCATCCAACGAAATGTGACGTAATAAATGACGTCAAATTGTTTCCTGCAGTATATCGCAGGATATACTGTCGCAAATTTTTGACGTTATCCAATCAGAAGTCGCGTTACAAAAGCAAGTGCATTAGAATATTGTATTTCTTTCTCTGAATATCGATTTTGCCTTGTAAACTGTACAGACCCTGATTAATATTGGTGTTTACTATTTGTAAAAGTACACATATAGGAGTCGGTTAAAAGGTTTCCTCAAACCAACATTTAGTTTGACGCAAAAAGAAAAGCGAGGATGTGAATTTGACACACAGATTAAACTTTTCAAAAATAGTGTATTTCTTTCCCTGGAAAACAATTTTGTCTGAGCAAACATTGCAGACCCTGATGAAATGCCTGACAATCTGGAGCTTCCCTGTTTGCCATAGTACTTGTTGAAGGGTTTCCAGTGCTCAAAGAGTTAGAATGTGTCCTAAACTACCATTTAGATTGGCGCAAGATGTGTGTATTTGAAAGCACTGTTGATCCGCAAATTTCACCCAACCCATTCCTCGCAGCCCGTGAAAAATGGTACCAATACGTCGCGTACCAATATCTCAGACTTTGTGAAAAACACGCACGAAGTCAAATTCCATATAGCATACATACGTATTCCACACATTGATAACTCCCCCACCCCCACCCCAAAATTTCTGCATTTTGCATTCAATTTCAATTCTTCACGCAGTTTTGTCACTGACATCTGTGACAATTAAGCACCAGTTAGTCACATCTGCGATAATTTGGTACCAATTGTTCACATGTGTGAGGGATTTGGTACAGTTCTTCATACATGCGTGTTTTGATACCAATTTTTCACATGCTATGATTTGATACTAATGTTTCACAGATGTAAAGATTTGGTACCGTTTATTCACACGTGTGAGGATTCAGTAGCGATTCTTCACATTTGTGAAAATTTCGTACGAATTCTTCACATCAGAGAAAAAAAATGTACCAGTTTTTCACACGTTGAAAAAAATAAAATGTGAAATATCGAGATTTACGGTACGTAAATTAACATTTGCCAAAAGTGACGTATTGGTTCCAATTCTTCACATGGTGTGAAATTTACGAAGTGTGAAATTTGCGGTTCAACAGGGCTTGATGCTCTCATCTTTCGCATGCCCGTCTGCAAAAATAGCAGCTTCACTCTCTTCAAAACAAAGAAACATCAATATATTCTAATTTGTAGCATATTTACATATATAGCGATATATTTTGCGTCTAGAATATGGTTAGCCAAATGCACTGCAATTAACACACACGCAAACGATCGTGAGCCTTTGATGAAACAATCACATGCAATATTTTGTTGAGACTGGGAACTCACAACCAACGAATGAAATGTGCAAGCCAGTCTGTTCTTGGCAGGACAGAAATAATTGACATGATTGAATAAACCAAAATTTTACAGATTGTATCTCAAATACTTTCTGTTCTGTTCATTGACTAATCTTCATAACGGTATAGTTTATGGAGGATGGTTAATAACATACTATGTTATTAAGACGAAATAATCGTGAGTGTCTGATGAAACAATCACATGCTAGGTTTTATTGAGAGGTTCTAACTGAGAAGTTACTGCCGTGACGTATTACATGTGCGAGCCAATCTCTTCTTGGCCGAACAGAAATAATTGAAAAGACAAAAACGTTCACTTTTTATCTTAAAGAGTTTCTACACTGTGTAATAGAAATCCCAGTAGTGAAACAACCTTAAAACAACGTCATATCAACGTCGATCATGACGTCGTATCGACGACGATACGGCGTTACTTTGACAACATGTGCCTGCTGGAATTCATAACGGTGTTTTAAGAAATATCACTGGAAAGTATCTAAGCTGCGGGTCAGACTGCACAGGTGGTCATTGGATAAGTTGCACTTTTCAACGCATCGAGTATGTCTGTCTGATTCAAGTTGATACAATCTAGTCACGTTATTTTAAACGTCTTTTCTTAAACTAATGACTTGAGTCTGGCATATGCAGGAAATGCAAGTGCTGTAATTGCATTGAATATAGCTGTTATTAAGCATTTTTTCTCACGTTCTTTAAAATATTACAGAAATATACACACAACGTCAAAAGTTAAGCACCACTAGCTTTGAAGCTTAATTGTTTCAGAGGAAGGCTATGTGATACTAATAAAAGTAATAAGGTTGCAAAGATCAGGAATCGATACAATCAAGTACCACACCTGACCCAGGATACCAATGGGAAAGTGACAAACTCACAGAAGACACCACAAACGAGAGCCAAGAGGTCAGCCCCTTCCCAGCAGGTGACCACAAAGCACATATAAACAGACGCGCACAAAACACAGCAAACACAAGACAGAACAAAAACATAAAAGATCCACAAAAGAAGTACCGCCTTGGAACGGTCAGTAAAATATTTTACTGGAGGGCTTAAACCGGTTTAACGGCGCCAACCTCACCCTTAATTCAGATGTGGATCAAGACACATAAGTATTTGGTTTGCATGAAAGACCCCTAACTTATCAATGCATCATCTCCTAAAACATATAAATCAAGATATAACAAGGAGATAAAGCAAGGATAAGGACTCAACAGTAAATTAAACTGAATACCGGAGCAAAAGAAATCCAACAGGTAAACCCCGGTGGGCCCGACAAACAGCCAAAGCATCAGGCCCCTACCATCTCATCAATAGATAAGTCTTTAAGTCGGAACCATCATAGAGTCTGAAGTCCGACCCACCGGCGTGCAATTAAAGAGGAAAGCAAAGTTGCCAACCGTGATTGGGTTGACTACCAAGCATGCAGTCTGTTGCAATACATTAATGTTATAGCCAATCTTTTTATAATGGGAAATTATTTTAATGAACTGCGCTGAAAAATTATTAGAGCCAACAATCTTCTTCAACTTATACACCAAGTCACCATAGAAATCAGGTTCCGAAAGTCCTTGGCGCAAGAGAGATTTAAGTCCAACTTGGAATTTAGAAATCAAATCATAGTATCGTCTATAAAATTTTGAAAATGTTTTGCGAAGTTTATGGTACCGATAGCCCTGTTTAAGAAGTTTCTGAGTTAACAATTTATTGCGAGTGTTGTAGTCAGTAACATAGCTAGATGCTCTAGCAAAACGAATGAGTTGAGAGATATAGACTCCATAGGATGTAGAACGAGGAACATCACCATCTAAAAATGGGAAATTGACAATTTCAAAATCAAAGTCGTCACGTTTATCATAAATTTTGGTAGAAACAATATCATTAGAAATTGACAAATGCAAGTCTAAAAATGCGGCATCGGTATCAGAGGCATTGGCTTTATTAAGTTGGAGCTCTGAAGGGTATATTTGACTAACCATATTTTCAAAATAAACATTATTAATATTTAAAATATCGTCCAAATATCTGGAAGTAGTGTTAAACGCATCAATAACATCAGCCTGCTTATCATCAGAAAGAGACATCATAAAGTCCCTTTCATAACAAAACAGGAATAAATCTGCAACCAGGGGAGCACAATTAGTGCCCATAGGAATCCCAACTACTTGTCTATAGAGCTTGGTGCCAAATCGAATAAAAATGTTGTCCAACAAAAAGGTCAGCGCATCACATACATTTTGACACGACCATGCATGATATTTTTTAGGTTTTTCTGAAGTAAAAAATGCATTTCTGTCACTACATGCAAGGTAAGGAGAGGCTTCTCTCTGGAAGGTTCTTTCAATAAGATCAATAAGTTTATCTTTAATTAAATTATGAGGTAAAGTAGTGTAAAGAGTAGAAAAATCATAAGTAGACAAACTGGTCGCATTGAAATCTCTAGCTTTAAGTTTATCTAAAATTTCACCTGAATTTTTAATGGACCAAAATAGGTTTTTACCGGATCTCTCATATACTTTTTCACAATATTTGATAACATGTTTTTTAACAGCTGTAAGACACGAGGTTAACAATTTAGAAAGTTCTGTTGTCGTACAAGAACTAGAATTTGCAATAAATCTTGCTTTATAGGGTTTTTTATGGAGTTTAGGTAACCAGTACAACGTAGGAACTTTGTCTTGATTTTCTTTAGCTTTGACACCAAAATGTAGGGCTGTAAATAAACCTTATAAATAAAAAGCATGCATCATATATGGATAAGATAATTAAACAAAGTCTGTGATGACAAGTTCAACAAAAGTCACATAGTGGTCAACTTATTTTCATTGCAACTTTGTGTACATTAATAAATGTTGAACATTTTGCGTGAAAAAAGGCACAAAATTTGCTTGAAGATGTTGGGGGTTCTTCTTGAAGATGCAAGAAGTTTTGATCGGTCGCGAAACTAATGATTTTGTAACAAATCCAAATATCACATTTATCTTTAAATTTTAATATAAATGCAGAGATTCACAACAGATAAAGATTTGCCATATTCAATAAAATTTCTATACGGTGGTTTGAAAATTATATGTGGTGCATAAATTTTGACGCCATGGTATATCTTTGCACCCTTACTTACTGTTATTGAGAAAGCTGTATTGAGGGTCCTACTGGGTACGCATCTCCTCACTGTAAGCTACAAATTAGGCACATTTTAGGACGTATGTTGAATTGTGCAGCCTATGACACTCCAAATCAATAATGGATCAGCCAAGCTTTATTGTATAGCTTAAGGTATCTATCTGCCTAGAGATATAATGATAACCTGTAGCTTTTATTTAACTCTGTCTGCTAGCGGCGAATATTTCGTCCACTGATGATCTTTGCATGCAGTTTACACTAAGACCAGTCCCAACAGAACACAACTTCTAAAAGTAAGTAAGGGTGCAAAGATCAGGAATCGATACAATCAAGTACAACACCTGACCCAGGATACCAATGGGAAAGTGACAAACTCACAGTTAGACACCACAAACGAGAGCCAATAGGTCAGATCAAAAAGTTTATCTTTAATTAAATTATGAGCTAAAGTCGTGTAAAGAGTAGAAAATCATAAGTAGATTAACTGGTCGCATTGAAATCTCTAGCTTTAAGTTTATCTAAAATTTCACCTGAATTTTTAATAGACCAAAATAGGTTTTTACCGGATCTCTCATATACCTTTTCACAATACTTGATAACATCTTTTTGACAGCTGTAAGACACGAGGTTAACAATTTAGAAAGGTCTATTGTGGTACAAGAACTAGAATTAGCAATAAATCTTGCTTTATAGTGTTTTTTATGGAGTTTAGGTAACCAGTACAACGTAGGAACTTTGTCTTGATTTTCTTAAGCTTTGACACCGAAATGTAAGGCTGTATGACAACCATGCCTATCGGCAGTCACCCTCTCATTTAAAGAAGGCTGCAGCTTATAGGCATTAGTGTCAACAACCTCACGCTTAAGAGTATTAATATAATACAATCGTTAAACAACTACAACATTGTTAGCAGCTTTATCTGCTGGAACCAAAACATAGTTCATAATGAAAATCATGGATACCTCGTTTAAGATGACGAAAAGAAGATTTAGGTTTAGGGAGTAAAAGTTGTGTATTACGAGAGTAAAATGAAATACGAGTATCAATAATTTCAAAAATGTTAATCTTCCATTCCTTCAAGGCATCAGGTTCAACATTTTCCCATTTGCACCAACGATTATTAAAGTCATTTAAAGAAGCAGCGATCTCTTTACGGCATTTAGGGAAATGAATATTAGAGGGAAATCTATATTTAGGACCTTTAGAAATAATATTGCGAACTCTAGCGTCAGAAATAGCATTGTTATATGACTGCCATTTGAACCTGGCTGCAACAGCTTTGCAAAAGCGCATACTTTATCGTGTTTGCTAAAATTTCTCTGGTATTGTGCGACCTAAGGCGAGTTCAACAATGCGAGCGCTTGATACATGAAGTGTGGACAATACATTGTTGAACAATAGCGAGCGCTTTCTCAATCAAAAATGGCGCGCAAGGTCCCTTATGAGAAAACATTATTGTCATGGTAGCCATCTTAGATATTTGGGAGAAAAACACCTATCGAGTATGATTGCGAATGCTTGCAAGCGTTTGGCGAGCGCTTGCAATCAGAGAGAAAGCACTCGATAGCACTCTGAGCGCTCACATTGTTGAACAAGCCTCAGGTAACGGACGTTGGGCATGTCAGACAGAGCTTTGTCATTCACTGCCTATTTAGTCTGGTATACAGTAGCACAGATACTCTTACTGCACACGACGAAGGTGACCAATTTTGTATGGTTAGTATGTCTGGTAAACGTTCAGAATCAAATCCAAACAGAAAACCCAAGTTATATATGTGTACAGACATATTGGTGCATGATATTGCTCATGGAAAGGGCCGAGAATGCATGTGTCTTTAGTTGTGATCAGCAATGCAGACTGGTCCATATAAAAACGGTTGTGTTGCTAAGATAAGTAAACTGAGTCACGTTGCACAGCGTACTGAAAATATGATTGCATGTAGCGCGCTTTTACCTGCGCATTTCTCTTGTATTGTACATATATTCACTGTACAGCCATGTCACGAGTAACCCTCTAAAACGCTAAGCAGCAAATACTTGCAAAAATCTCTAAAACAAAGTGTTACTACACATGATATGGATACATGTAAAAACGGCGTACATGCAACATATGTGTTAAGTCATGCCACTCAACAAGCAGGCTGACATGAATCACGCCTTTATAAATCTGTAGTTACCTGAAGAAACAGCCAGTGGCTCAGTGGTCAGTAGAGTTCTCGACTTCAGATAGAGGGGTCGTTGGTTCATGTCTCGCTGGAGGCACTGTGTTGTGTTCTTGTGGAAGACACTTTATCCCTAATTTAGTGCTGGTTCAACACCGGAAACGTCTGGATATGACTGAACATTTATCCACTGGGATGTAAAGCATCTACTCCAATAATAGAGGTTCGCACTTGCGCAGTGATAGTGTGTAAGACCTAGGATTAAAAGATTGCTATTCCGAGACTATTCAACGGAGTAGTGATTAAGTACTGATTCCAAGTAGGAAGGGAATAAAACGTCTAGACCTGACTGAAAAATGTTGACTGCGGCGCAAAGCATCAACACAAACAAACAAAATCAATTAAAACAAACAAAAGAGACAATCATATTTACACTTTGCATCCGTTAAGTTTCGTGAAAATAAAACCATCGCAAAAAATTCTGAATCTACAATATGATTGGGTTTCCATATGTTTACGATTTTAATATTTGTATTGTTCTTGTGGTTGTTCGCCTTTATTGAACACTGTCTCTAAGGTTATAAAACTTTTTTCATGCTCAACTCAGCTAAGCACAAAATTTATCCTGCTCATAAATGTTAAAATGCCAACAATCGTTGACATTTTAACATTTATTAGCATGATAAATACAACATCTGAGAGACTTAAAGCAAGAAACTTCTTCATTTGTCGGTATTTTAGTTATTATAAACGGTTGAAATTTTGCGCTCAGCTGAGATGACCTTGAAAAAGGTTTTATAACCAAGGGGTCTTCGTGCGTTTCTCATGGTACCGTAGATAGACTTTTCTATGCGGCTCTGACATACTCTGGTTTTATTCTTTTACTTTAAGAATATATATACCTGTGTTTTATAGATGCTTCCGCCAACCACTAACGAGCTCATTATAAAGCAAGGTGATTCTGACTGTGAGGTCATACTATTTTTTGTAGTAAACTACATGACTGTATAGTAACTGTTAATTCGTAAAGTGATTATCAATTTCAGGATATACAATACGTCACTGTCATAAACGACGTGTGGAATAGTACTAAACAGTGTATACCACTTGAAATCTCAGTCTCAAAAGCTTTATTGACGAAACTTATGGGTCTGCTCATCAGAGTATGAGTATCGCTTGTACAGCGTGATACCGACATGTAACTGGAAAGTATATTTTCCAAATTATTTGAAACAGGATTAATATTACATTATTAGAAACATAGATCAGGGGACTTGATATATTCGCCTTTTACGTGCCCCTGTCCCTATGCAAAAGGACAGTAATCTTGTCAAACGTATTGCTAACAAGAAACCCGGACATAATGCAATGTGTGGCATTTTTACTTTTACCATTTGAGCCGCGACATGATATTTCCAACAATGTGGTATGTGCGACCAGCAAAGGCTAAGACCAGCCTGCGCATACGCGCAGTCTGGTCAGAGCTTTTGCTAGTCGCTTGAATAATATTATATGACTGTTAAACTACTATCCGAACATCATTTAGAGTGTCTAAGCCTATAAGGAGGCTGCACAGGCTCGTCTGAGTCTATTCATGTCAAAATGCCACATTGTTGGAAATCACATGACGCGGCTCATATTTGCTTTTAGTTAAGGCAGGATGGTATACAACATACTGTTATTAACACGCAAACAGTCGTGAGCGTCTGGTGCAAGGTTTGCTTGACGGATTCTAATTGAGAGCTCACTACTATGACGAATCACATGTGCAAGCCGTTTTTTTCTTGGCAGAACAGAATAATTGAATAAACCAAAATTGTACAGGGTGTATCTAGAATAGTTTATGTTCTGTTTATTGACCAAGCTTCATAACGGCGGTTAAAGAAAGTTTACTACACATGTAGGAAAGTAATCACTCGACACAATCCAAAGTATTAACGTTTCGATTGTCGCCTATCCGATGTGGCAATTGAGACACAAAAGACGGCACAAAATGACATTTAACAATTTGCAGTATGTCCGTTTAATTCAGCTTTCACAATTTTGTCACGTAATCTTAAATCACTTTGCTAAAACTAATGACCCAAGTCTGGCATATGTGGAAAATGCAAGTGCTGGAATGGCCTTGAATATCACAAATATAGCCGAAATTAAGCATTCTGTCTCACGTACTTTATTCATGCGCGGATCCAGAAAGTTTTGTCAGAGGGGCTCCAATTTGATAACGTTTTTTTATGAAGGGATAGAGGATCCAAATATCACTATAAATGGGCCATCATCGGCCCGCCAGCGAACCCCATGGCCAATGATGGCCCAACATTACTAATGGCTTGGTAGCTTAAATGTGATTTTTCGTCCAACTGGCTGTGATGGTGACCCTGAACTTGACGTCGAATCTTCTCGAGACTTTTTGTGAGACTTTTTACTTTTCCTTGAATGGTACCTCAACGAACTTGACCTCGACCCTGATCTGGTATGGGTTCCACTGTTTGACTATGTTCCACACAAAAGACGCTAGGCTCATATTGGTTAAGCATTTTAAAAGAGAGGGATAAAACAAGGATGTTATGCGACATTTTTGTTGTAAACCCAATCATGATTTATAGCTGTGGTTTCTCTTTAATTGCACGACGGTGGGGCATGCTTAAGACTCGATGACGACCCTGACATAAAGTATTTATCGGTTGGTCAATGTCTTATGGCTGAGCCCACCGTGGCTCAGCTAGTAGTTTTCTTTAGCTCTGACTGTCTACATGTATGAGTAGTGAGTCATTTTCTTTGTTTCATCACTGTATGTTGATTCATTTTATTGTCCCTGTATGATACACTGCATTAGCTAGATAACCTCGATGCGAACTTAACAATATTAATGAGCCAGTGCATGAGATTTCCAACAATATGGTATGTGCGACCAGCAAAGCCTCAGATCAGCCTGCGCATATGCGCAGTCTGATCAGAGCCTTTGCTGGTCGCTTGAATATTCTATGAGTGTTAAGCTACTGACCGAACACCATTTTGAGTTTCTAAGCTTAGAAGGAGGCTGCACAGTCTCGTCTGAGTTTACACTTGTCAAAATGCCAAATTGTTGGAAATCTCATGCACTGGCTCATTTGTGTTCTTACAACAGCCGAATATAGGGCAAATATTTAGCCATTGAAAATAATTCAAGTCTCTGGTGGCACCAGCTGCTGTTCGTTCTAAGGCGGTGGTTCTATAGTTGTCTCCTTATATGTACAATGATGGGTCATGTCTTAATACCGAATAACGATCCTGACCTAAAACGTCCATTGGTAGGTTAGTACATGTATCCTTGGTCCACCATGTATCAAATTGATGTTTTCTGTAGCTCCCTGTCTGTGAGTAAAGATTAATTTTCTTTGTTTCGTCACATTTAGTTAATGTTATTTGAGTGTGTCCCTATGATGCTACATTTTGTAAGCTAGGGAGCCTCAGTGCGAGCCGAGCAACATTTGAGTTTTAACCCTTCGCCTGCTACGAAAAAATGCATCTGAAAATATCGTCTGCTGAAATTGTTTGCTGCAATGTAAATTCTACGTCATTGACTAACTTTTGATAACAGACAGTGTACACCTAGTTCAGACTGCTCCTAGAGGAGCAGTCTGATCTGAGTTCTAGGAGCAGTCTGATCTGAGTCGATACTGTTTGCTACAGGTACGTTTTAAAGGAGCAGCAGGCGACGACAAGCAGACGACATAAGCCTACTCGCGATTAGCAGCCGAAGAGCTAACAACCCTTATTTTGGGATGTAAATAAAGGAATGAAGGAACTGGTTCTGTTGTTAAGGTTCTAGCGAAAGTTAATTTTGAAAATCCTTTTATTTTTGTTATAAATAAACTTAAAACAAATAATCTTTCACTACATATAAGCGTACGTCTTAGGGAGCGCAGTGGCTCAGTGATAGAGTGCTTGACTCGAGACCGAGAGGCAGCGGGTTCGAGCCTCACCGGTGTCACTGCGTTGTGGTCCTTGAGCAAGACACATTTATCCCAGCTTAGTTCTGGTTCAACCCAGGAAGACCCGTCCCTGTTTAACTGAAAGATTGTTGATGGGATGTAAAGAATCAAATCAAACAAACAAAACAAACGTAAGTCTCAGCTTTGCTGTCAGGGAAAACACAAACCATCTTCCTGCATGCTTCCAGCCATTATTTAAGTCAGCAGGGCTCGTCTAAATTAATTAAGATTTAAGATATTTAAAGCGGTAATACAACAAAGTAATCAAGTTGAAGACATAATGTGTTTTCACCAGGTTTAGTTTACGCTGTTTAGACCAAAAAGGTGACTACTGCGCAGAGGAAAAAACATGTTTCTTGCATACCGGGTAAGGATATCTGATATTTTATCCTGGGATAGAAAATCTTTCTTGCACACCGATAAGGGATATCTGATTCTTTTACCCTGGGACAGATAATCTTATCTTACCCATGTTATCCTACCCAGGCTGTCACGTGAGGGTTGTAAATTGGGTTGTATTTAAACTCACGTGACATAGTCTTCAAGTGACGTCATTATTGTGTTAAAGTGACGTCATCGTGGCATGTCGCATCTCAGCATATTTAGAAACTTCGGGGAGCCTTTCTTTATAATATGAAATGCGGTACTTAATGGTAAGCAAGAAAAAGAATTATTTGTGTGCGGATGGTTTAGAAAATCCGTCCCTCGTGATCACCGTTTGTCATCACTGGCAAGATTCGTGGTGTCAAATGGTGATCTTCGGTCCAACTCTCACATTCATGATAAATTCTTATAGTACGGACTTTTTCGCTCAGTTTGTTCTTTCTTACTTCCTCTTTCTAACTTCTCCTACGCACGCGTCTTTTGCACTACATGTTGTAGTAGCCAATTATGACTGTCTCAATTGGTTTGAATTTGGCTCTTCTTCTGAGATAGGGTAAAAAAGGGATTCTTAAGAGAAAATAACTTGTATGTACTCTTGTTAAACTTTGAATGCTCCTAAGTGTTGTCTAACGCATATTCCCAGTATGACTAGTCAACTCTGTCGTATAAAAACATTAATACTCTATAAAATATTTGCCTTAAATTACGCATACAGGTAACTACGCTAAGGCAGGGGCAAGGATATCTGTGTCGATTCTAAATCATATGACTTGTAGTGTAATCTTTTTGAACAGTTGCCATTTTCTCCAGTCAATTGTTTATAGTACATGTATTCCCATGCGTCGTCTCTAAAAAAAACACTCACAACATATCCAACAAAGAATGGAAATGTATTCATTTATGTCAGGATGTCACGCCATATCATCACAAAACGCAGTTTCCATTCACACCAAGATGAAATGAGCAAGCTGCTCATCAGATTTTATTATTTATCACAATTGCAAGTTCACACTCTGTTCGCACGCTGAAAGCATGACGCAAAATGAAAACACAGACCACACCATAAACATTAACGGTTACGAACCAATCAACTATTTTACAATGTACTGATCCGTACGGGGGTGCCTTTAGGACATTCATTATTATCATTTTAGAAAATATATTCCGTGAGCACGACTAAATAAGCTGTTCAAACGGAATAATACTCTGTGCATACGAAATAGCACTCCACGCTAACGATTTATTAAACCGTTCGCAGGATTTACTAATCTGTGCACACAATTTGATATTCCAAACAAACGATTTAATAAAGCGTGCGCACGAAATCTTTATCCCTAAAAATGATATAATATTCCGATTGCATGGATTATGAATCTGTGTGTACTATATACCAGTTCGTATGCACGAGATGACAATCCAATGCGGCATTTCATTATGGTATGCACTGTTTGTTAAGGTAAAAAAGATCTCAGGACAAAAAATATAATATTTAGTAGCAGACGAAAAAGATAGAGTCCAGTTACTGCTGACATCGCCCCTCTTAAGTAAAGTCCAAAGTAAGTCTCCGTTGACGGACAAATCGTAATGTAAGGTGTTACTGAAAAATGTCTAATACTGGCTACCGGCCCCATTAGGTCGTCATTTCTAAGCCCTTAAAGCCCGACTCAACGGAATTACACCTGATAGGCAATAGAAAGACACCCAGGCATACCTACCAATGGGCTTCACTACCTCATGTACGCTCGAAAATTCCAAGAAGACGACTGGTATCATCTATTGAAAATCTGACTAATAATAAAGCTGTGTCGGTATAATATAATAAAGTTTAACCTTAGTATAAAGACGTGTTAGTATCATGTAATGACGTCTTGCCTTAATATATAGATGTGTTGATATCATTTATTAAAGTTTTGACTTCATATATAGATGTTTTTTATGTCATATATTGAAGTTTTGACTTATGTAAAGATGGTTGGTATCATAGATAAATTAAGTTATGGTTTAATAAAGTTGTGTTGGTTTGAAGTTTTGACTTACATGTAATATATAGATATGTTGGTATCATACATGTATGTGCATTAACCTTTTTTACTTGATAAAAAGAAGTTTTGACGGCTGGTATCTTATTTATGAAATTTTGACTTAATATAAAAATGTATTGGTATCATATATTAATGTTTTTACTTGGTAAGTTTTACATTTTATCTCTTGTCCAAACTTGTTTAATGCATTCATCAATACATGGACACTCATATAACATTCTCTGTCAAAATCAAAATGGCAATGCACTACGATTACTGTAAGTCCGGATTTTTTAGCGAGAATTATTATTTTCGCGAATAGCGTTAAAAGACATATTTGCGACGCTAAATATTCGTGACTAGAGCATGCTCTTCCTATATCAGTAAACGACAGAGTGATTTCCCCATTTCGCAATGATTGGATTTTCACAAAACTTCGCATATGCAGAACCAACAGACGAGTCAGCCTAAGATTATTTGATCATATGTGTTCAGATGTCGTTTAATACCGGATTCGCTACAATACAATGCAGACCAATATAACAGAAATATGCAATTACGAAGCGATCTTTTAAGTCTGGAACTGATAATTCCAGAATTAAAAAAAATCGCTTCGTATTGAATATAGGATGCACTTTAGAAAAATTGCTGAAATGCAGGCACATTGCTTTGACAAATGGGCTAGATCTTGATATTTTGATACTTATTGTCCATGCGAGCGGCGAGAGCTCAGTCCAGAGTGCGCAAACGCGCTGTCTCGATGGAGCCTCCAATGCTTATAAACAGTAAGTAGGGGTGTAGATTAAGACTAAGGCAAATATTCAAGCCTCTAGCCTTATTAGAAAGCTGCTCATTCACGCGAGTGTTTAACCATTTATTCACTTATAGGTGCATCTTTCTGGTTCGATACAATAAACTTGGGATGGTCCATTGTATGTATCGAGGGTTCGCAGGTTGTACTATCCAAATAAAATAAATAAAATTGTAGGTCTTTCTCTGAAGATCGTTTTTATCTTTGCTTTTGTTTGATTTTATTTTTAACGCCTAGCCAACTTTTCATTTATGTGGGACAGGTATTCAGTACTAAGCAAGGATTAATGCGTCTTGCTCAAGGACTCAACGCAGTGACACCGGTGAAGCTTACCGGCTGCTTTACTCATCTAGGAGTCACCAAAGGGTTGCAATAAGTACCAACATGTCACAAGTATAAGCTTTTCAAAAAGCTTGCCTGGCAGCCATATTTCAGCACTTATCTAAAGACTGACTGAAAGTACAGACGCCATTTGAAAGCTGCTTCAAAGGAAAGCGATGACTTTATTAAATGACACACCCACAATTTTAATGTTGTGACACCATAAGACAATACATACAGGTAATTGTCACAGAAGAAAAAAAGAAAGAATCACTGTTTAGCTCACAATGTGATAGGTCTGTCAGAGTAGCGCACTCAGAGTATGGACTTCTATAGTGGGGTCATGAATCAAATCCTGGCCTTGGCATATTTTTTCAAGGAGGTTAGTATATTCCTATAGGTGATCAAGTAGGTTGGCTACTGATGACTCTAAACAATAGACCTCTAGCCCCGCGGGAAACATCAATATTAGATATGGTAGGTCATCCTGACACTTACGAGATTCATTGTCAGTTTGACTACTTGTTTTTTACTTCTCCAATTCCGTTCTGTTCCAGTTCGTGTGACCTTGTCCAGAGAGATAAACATCTTGCAGTGCAAACAAAAGGATGGTTCATTACTGTAAAACACTTATATTTGGAATGTATTTTTGCTTGGCGCTAGTGGCGGTATAAGTACTATTCTGCCAGCCAAGAGTGACAGTGACGTCATGTTTTGTTTACAAAGTTATCAGGAACTTGTAATCGATAAATCACTTGTGTATTAATCCTATCCTGCGGATAGGATTAATACACCAGTGATCTATCGATTCGCGCTAGCTCAAATGGTGTGTACAAGTTAATGTTTGACTTAGCAATTGTAAACAAACATGTCGGCACTGTCACTCTTGGTTGGCACGACAGTAAGTATCGCCAAAATATATACCGCGAACTACAGGCCGATAGGCAATAAATGTACACACCCCCTTACATGTAGTATGTTGGTATCCACCAAAACCCAAATTTTTGAACGGTAGAGACTGTTTTATGGTAGAGAAAACCACGCCTTAAAATATGCTCTCCATGCCATAGTGAATATGTGTATTCTTTCCTTTAAAAGTATCTCCTCTGAGAATTTGATCCAGCTTTTGCTTGATTTGATTCTTTACGTCCCATCAACAATCTTTCAGTTAAACAGGGACGGGTCTTCCTGGGTTGAACCAGTACTAAGCTAGGATAAAGCACACAGTGACGCTGGTGAGGTTCGAACCCGCGGCCTCTCGGTCTCGAGTCAAGCACTCTACCACTGAGCCATTGCGCTCCCCAATTTGATGCAGCGAATATTAAAAGGTTTACAGTACAAAAATAACGGTAATGCAGAGCTCCTTGCTTCAACAGTTTTTTTTATCCTCCAAGAAACTTTGTCCAGGTAAACTAACTTAAAGGTTTTGAGCATACAATTTGGAGAAAAATTATACTATCCGTAGATATAAACATGTTTTAGAAACGCTTAGAGTCTCCATGAGAGGAACTTATTAGTACACACGCAAGTATACGCTTGGTCAGGCCAGCTAACATGAAATCATAATAACAATGCCACGAAACGAAAAACAAAAAACAATAACACAATGCAGTTGTCACGAGTAGACTCAGACCAGCCTAGGCATCAGTTCAGTCTGATCAGTCTTTGCTGCTCGCAAGAAGAAACCTGAGATCCTTAGTTACCACCTGAGCATACAGTAAACACATGCACAAGCGCGCACGCAAGCACTCACACGCGCGCGCGTTTATCAAGTTACTGCTATTTATGATTGTTTTTTTCCCTCAAGGATTCAGTTTTCTCAGAGCAAACTATGTTATCTATTGTTAAAGATCCCGATAATACCTAATCCCATGCCAGTTGTTTCTTTTTATTTGCTAATTTTGCTTATAGTCTAATATATACGTATTCGATAATTACCAATGTTATATAAGATAAAAAGTTGAGACCATTAAAGATGTATCCTGTCATATGCGAGAAACAAATGCGTTAATCAGCTTGTGTATACGCATAGTCTGCTCAGGGCCTTTGGTACCTCCCTGTCTAGATGGTTTCAAATAAATAATGATAAAAGGTGCTATCTAATACTTGCTGGTATACGCCTTACCAGCTGACTGAAAGCTAAAAGAAATATTTGAGCCGCGACATGTGCTTTCCGACAATGTGACATTTCGACAAATGTAAACTCAGGCAAGCCTGCGCAGCCTTCTTCTATGCTTAGAAACTCCAAATGATGTTCAGTCAATAGCTTACATGTAACAGTCAAAGAATATTCAAACGACTAGCAAAGGCTCTGATCAGAAGGCTGATCTAAATCTTTGCTGGTCTCACATACCACATTATTGGTAATCTTATGAGCCAGATCATTTTGTCTTGACGCGTGACCGATTCATCCGTGCAAAGATGTAACTGTGGATCATCATGATGGCTTCGACAATCTTAAAATTCAATCAAAGAATGGAGAAGTAGGTTTTGACTGATGCTTCTATCAAATTTCGCGCACATTATGTGCATGCCTTGAATAAAGACATGGCAATCATGTTAGTTCAAGAGTGAAACCATCTTAATGATTTAAAGATCCTATTCAAATATGCGATTCAATATACAGTAACGTTAGCATTATATGATTGCTACGATCAACCATTCTTATTAATTAGACTAATGGTTCAAATAAGCCAATGAGCTTAGTAAAACGTAAAATAAATCATTCCTACATTAAAGCAGGCTGGACCATATATGTGTCCAAAGATTTAACATAACCCAGACAATGTTTCGATCTGAGCATAATGGGTGCAATTTCAATCTGCATTTAAACCACTGGCTTCACTATCCGTAAAAGAGTTCTGTCAGAAAAGTTCAATACCTCGAAGATACATGTAGCTAGGTCTTAGCAATAGATGTATGCCCGAAAATGTAAGCAACTAAGTTCCACAAAATGCAAATATAAACATTTACGAAGCAAAATTCTTTCAAGCCAAAGAATATAAGAATCCATCATGAGTGTGAGAGTGTGATAGACAAATCCGACTCGAGAATTGATTGGCATCACGAAGCTTGCCGAGTGATGCCAAACGGTGATCCCGAGGGGGCAGATTTTTCTATCCCACCCTTACACAAATAATGGATTCTTTTTCTTGCTCACCATTGACTTTTAATTTTAAAATAGGCTTCCAGAAGTCCTTGGAAATTCTCTGAGGCTGCAATATCACATGATGACGTCACTCTGACTAAACAGTGACGTCACTTGACGACCATGTGCGTAAGCTCACTTCCATATAACCAATATACAGTCCTCACGTGACAGCTTGGGTAAGATAACATGGCTAAGTTAAGAATTCATGTGATATCCAAATGTCTCGATAAAGGAGATACCGCGATGAAGAAGGGTTTGAGTACTTTTTTCTACCATTTGATACAGAACGTATATATAGTCATTTAATTTTTACCAAATAGACAGATCATTTGTATTGATGGTTTAAATTCCTATATGTGTGCGTGAATTAATTTTGCTTAATGAAAGGTCAGCGCTGGAACTCCCTTCGGAATCATTGTAGCGTTGTCTAGGTTACCAGATTACTCAGTAGAACACATTCGGTCTTTACTTCTAAATAACTGAATTCTGAAATCGAGAGTTAAACAAAATGGCAGCAATTGTTAGCAAAGGGGTCTGCTGTAGCAACACCCGCGGTCGCTGATGGCCCGCTTAAAGTGGTTTTTGGAACCTTCCTGCCCTCATTAACCAAAAATAAATAACTGAATAAATAAAAACGTTATCATAGTTGGACTCCCTCTGACAAAATTTTCTGGGTCCGCGCATGATATTTTATTCGATCTAAATATCTGCAAATGACTAGTTTTAAACACCAATATATTTGTAAGGCTATTCTAATCGAATTCCCTCGACACATGACCAAACCAATAAGCAATTAGAGTAGACTAGCAATCAGTTATGACCTCAAACGTGAGAAATTTGACCACTTAGAGGAAATAACGAGCAAACGCGTCCAAAGGGGAGTTGCAGATGAGTGTATGTTACGATGCTGTCACATATTAACGGATAAGAGTAACGGACACCGAACGGACAGAAAAATGCAAAAAAAGTTTATCCGATGTTCATCCGGTGATGAAAGTCGTCTCCGTGGCGATGAGGGTCTTTGCGGAACGTGTAAGGAGCGCATAAAACGCATATGTAACGGACAAGTAGCGGACAAAGAACGGTCAACTAACGAACTTTGCCGTATGAGTAACGGATGTATAACGATCAAAACGAATATGTTCCGTATATGCAACAGACAAAACGTTCGTTGAACGGAACGCACTTGGCCAGTCCGGTGACGGATAGTATAGCTTTCCTCAGTTGAGTCAAAAATTTGGTTCATAACTTCATGATGCCACCCAAAGGAAAATCAGCAAAAACGCTGCAGAGGGCAGGGGAAGATAGTGTAAGCTCAGGGGGTTGGGGGAGGGTACTCTTATACCTACAGTAGGCTTGGCCATTTTAGGGGTTCAAATTTTGAGTGTCAATATTTTATCATTTTTTTTGGGGGGGGGGATGGGGTATGATGAAACTATGGATATTTTAGGGGGTCCATCGCAAAACTTTACTTTTTTGGGGAGTTATTTCTAAACATTCTAGGACTTTTCTAAGGTCAAGATACAGAATTGGAATATCTTTTTTTTTTTTTTTTTTTTTTTGGGGGGGGGGGGGGGGAGGGTGCTAACTTTCAGTTATATTTGGGGGCATGTCATATACTTCTGATATTTTTGGGGGTAAACAATAGATGCTTGGTCCAAGTCTACGTAGCAAGAACAATTGAGAGCATCCTCCACCCTGGGGGCATAAGAAGACCTCCATCTCCTCCTCCTCCTCTCATTCAAGGCCGACTATCACACGGCAGACCATGGCTGTGTGCTTCTGTTATGAATCTCCTTTATTCTGAAACATCCTTTCATGTGAAGTTAAGAAACAAAATGAGTATGTGACGGGGGTGGTGGTGTATGTGTGTGTGGGGGGGCGGGGATGGAGTCCAATATTGTTCCATAGAAAGATAAACGTCATTGTTTTGATCTCATGAATCACATTTTAGCATCCGTTTATGCGTTTCTTGTCCGATTAACATGCGGTACTTGTCCGTTTAATAGTTACATGTCCTGAAGTTGAACGTTCCACAACTCAGGTCGAACGGACATCGACGGATACATACAGGATACCAACAGGGTGCCTGACGCACGAAAAGCGGACAGACCGCATACTAACGCAAGAAACGTTCATCCACCGGAAATATTTATCCGGTGGCGTCCGTTCAAAAATTTGAACATGTATAAAATTTGCCAACGGATAAGACTGGACAAAACGGATAATACCTGACACGGAATGCATTCACCGCATGATCAACTGACAAGAAACGCATGTGAACGGATACGAACGGACAGAGAATTTCACTGTCCGTTACGCGTCCGTTAGCGCTATCTGGTAAGGTGTGAATGTCACTTTAGTGAATTTGTTTGGAATATTTTGATATTGGCAGCGAAAAATTAAAGGAAACCATTGTTACAGTACAAAAAAAACAGAGATGCGACATAACATACGCTAATCGAGGGTTCTAACCGATCACTTGCATTTTTACAAAGCAGGCAATAATCAAGGTTTATGGTTGAAATGCGTCCAAACCGGTGAGAAAAAAATAAGAGAACATGTGAGCCGCGACGTGATATTTCCAACAATGTGGCATGTGCAATCAGCAAATCCTCAGATCAGCCTGCGCATACGCGCAGTCTGATCAGAGTCTTTGCTAGTCGCTTGAATATGCTTTGAGTGTTAAGCTACTAACTGAACATCATTTGGAGTTTCTAAGCTTAAAAGGAGGCTTCACAGGTTCGTCTGAGTCTACATTTGTCAAAATGCCACATTGTTGGAAATCACGTGTCATGGCTCATGTTATATCGGAATAGATATAAGATTGTCCGTGTACTTTGTGCTAAAACTTCGTTTGTCAAAATATGTAGTTTTCTAGATAACTGATTTTTAAACTTTCGATTAGTGTAATAACGCCACCTTAACAAAACAATGTCGTCACTTGTTTTCCGACGTTCGGCTGTTCGATTTGTATATTTCCCAAGGGTTGGATGGGGTATGTGAGATGCGATTTTCTTGCACACCGGATAAGAATATCTTAGATTTTACCCTGGGATAGAAAATCCATGCTATCTTACCCAGGACATCAATTAAAGTCTTCAAGTGAAATTTCATCTTAGCGTATTCAGGGGCTTCTGGAAGCTTATTTTGAAATAAATAAAAAAAAACAGAGGTGAGCAAGAAAAAGAAACCATTATTCGTGTAAAGGTAGGATAGAAAAATCCGTCCCTCGGGGTCACCATTTGGCATCACTCGGCAAGCCTCGTGATGCCAAACGGCGATCCTCGGGACGGATTTTTCTATCCTACCCTCACACTTATGATGGATTCTTATAATCTCAAATGGGTAAAAACAGCGGAAACTCCAATCTGGTGTGCAAGAATTAAACCCTCCCTCCCCCTACCTAACACACCAGGTGACTGCAAATGCTAACGTGGTGGGCAATCGGCAAATGTTGTTCTATTGCTTATGCCTGGTACCCATAAAGCTGCGATATCTATTCAATAAAGCCGTGCATGACATTCTATCTCATGATAAAACAAATATAAAATTAATTTACAAACACTATTATCCAGAGACCGTCTTTGATTGATGTATCAATCCTAATACCACAACAATCCATTGCCTTTAAAAGAATAAACATTTACCAGTCGCCATGGGATCATTTTTGTTGTGTAGCATAGGTTTGCGGATGTTTCATAAAACGGAAGTCACGATCGAACAGGCCACTATCGGCCCACCAGTGAAACGCCATGTAAATCACTGACGAGCCGATGGTATCCCACTTTTTAAGGATGTATTATGGCATAGCGCTGTTCGTCCGTCCGTCTATAAACAATCTTCAAGATATCTTCATGATATTTTATGAAAATGTATATCAGGTCAAGACAAAGTGTTCCACATAAGAATGATTGTTCCCCCTTTCTTAGTTTCTGAGTTATGGCCCTTTGAAAATCGTAAAAGTAGTCTTGTACGCGCCATAACTCAGAATCGTTATATATACTATGCAAAATAAAAGCAATTGTTTTGTATGGGTCAGTCCATCAACATCAGATCTTAACTTTCATTTTCTGACATGAAGATACACGCGCTGATCTTCCGAGAAAAATTTCTATGAAAAAAAACCCGCAGGATTTTCAAATGTTATGGCCGTGCTAACGTGACGTTAGATTTTAAGACTAGCGGCTAACGTAGACATTGCTGATCATAAGGGGACGCCAAATGCATTTCCAAGTGATTGTTTGGTCACTGAAAACAAAAAAAAGCAAAACAAATTGCTGAACTATGCTGAACTTTCTTCGAGAAATAAAGCACCAAGTTTGCACAAGTTGACGTTTTATCAATACCCTTACGTTATCGCATTTGATAGGCATTTCTAATTGGTATTTTTGTTGGAGTATTGTTGATTTTAAATGGGGTTTATGATAAGTATTTTTGGATACTCTTTTGAAATGTTTTGGCAGATAAAACTTATTGCAGGAGAAATAACCACTATCATTACCAATTAAGATAAAATGCAATTCAAATAAGATACTGTAAACCATTTATTAAAATGTACACATTGAGTGACAAAGGGACTGCAAAATAAGGATACTATATGATGAGGGAAAACAGACCATAAACTATAAATGTTTTAAAACTTAAGACTCGGTTTCACCCAGCCTCAGCATGCCACTAAATGAAAAATGCTGCAGCTCTCATGCCTCCTAGCACTGACTTAAATGTTATTCTACTTTCTCCTGAAACTACATATTCCAGAAGGACCATAATATGAAAATAGAACACTAAATCAATGAACTGGTTGAAAGTTTAACCCGATACAAAGACAGCTGGTGTGAAATCCAAGTTCTCTGAAAAAAGAACCAACCAAATAGTGAGAACGTATACAATTTCTTAAACACTTGACCTGGTTTCACTTAGTTTATGAGAGTTAATGAGAAGTATGCACATAGTCCTGAACCAATTTACCCTCAATATTTGATTCGGAGGGACATAAGATAGAGGAAATTCTAGGTGAAACAGGAACATAGAATGTAGATGAAGACGATGAATTACCTAACATAAATCCTAATCTGTTTGAATTTTTCAATGGCTGAAAGACATTAAGAGCATTAACACCTGTTGGCTTCAATCCAAAAATAATTTGGAAACCAGATGAAGATCTATTACCTGCTGGACATCCACCCGTACAGCTAAGTTCTAGACCAACTGCTACTTATCAAGTGCTGCTTACAAAAATGCCAGTTTTATGCTATTGAATAAGTTAAAACTTCTGACACCCAAAAAAATATTTGACCTAATGTGGGTGAATATAATAAATAGTGATAGTCATTGCGTTTTTAGAGTAATACTGGTTGAAAACAGTGGTTTGTAGGACCTAACTGGAATATTTTATTTGAAATCACTTAGGAATCAAAACTGACTTAACTCATTTCATGCAAATTATAGTCCAAATTTTATGAAAATTTACATGCATAAAGAGGATGTATTTGACCTACTTTTCTGAGAATATTATGGGTTGACAAAAACTTGAACATGGTAAATATTAGGACAGAATCCCCTATGGACACTAACTTTAGTGCTCAATATGGGGATAATTCAAATTTTGATGGGTCTGAAACACATTATCTAGATGTATTTATATACATTAATGGTAGTAAGGTATACCCTGGGTAGTCGTCTTTCATATTCTATTCAAAGAATGTAGCAGTCAATAATGTTAATGATTTGGGGCTGATATTTGATAGGTCATATATTAATACAAAGAGGGTGTACATCTAGGTGCCCCTGTGGCCTAACAGACTTCGAGGAATAAAATCATTTAATTTTTGTAGCTGTTATAACGTAGGTATTCAACATACAAAATATTATTGAAATCCATGTGTGGGCAGATTTAGAACTCCCCCTTTTATAGTAATGTGAATTAGGTCAAGACAATGTTACGCGTATAAGAATGATTGTTCTCCCTTAATTAGTTTCTGTTTTATGTCCCTTTGATGATTTTTTTACATTTCCCCAAAATTTAGTGTACGTCCCTTAACTTAGTAACCCTTTGGGATATCTAGGAATGTACGAGGTTAACACTATGTGCCGCGTACAATTACGGGTGCTTTCGCTTTTGTCGTTTTAGAGTTACATTGTATGGTCCTTTGATTGTGTTTTGATACTTATTTTGTGTAATTTACATTCTTGTACACTCCATAACTCATTCACTATTCATGATGTCTTCATGTAATTTTTTAGAAATGTGTATTAGGTAAAGACAATGCGAAAAGCGAATGAATGATTGTTTCCCCTTTTTTTAGTTTCCAAGTTATACCCCTTTGGTAACTTTCCAACTTTCCACCAGAAATATTGTACGACCAGGAAATCGGTAACCATTTGGGATATCTTCATCAAACTGTATAGGAATGTATATCAGATCAAGACTATGTGTCATATACAAATTCAGTTGATTTCCGTTTCTGAGCTATGACCCTTTGATTGTATGGGCCTTTGATTATTTTGTGTAATTTACATTATTGTACACCCCATAACTCACTCACTGTGTATGGCATCTTTGTGCAATTTTCTTGAAATGTGTATGAGATGAAGACGATGTGTTGCAGGCAAAAATGGTTTTTCCCACTTTCTTAGCTTCTAAGTTATGCCCCTTTGATTATTTTATTTCCAAATAGCCGTGTACACCCCATAAATCAGTAACCATTTTGGATATATTCATGCAATGCAACGTTATGGGAGTGAGTATTAGGTCAAAACGATGTGTCGCATACAAGAATAGTGTTCCTCTTTTCTAAGGTTCTGAGTTTTGCCCTTTTGATTATAGTAAAGCAGTCGTATACGATATGTAACTTTTACACATATATTCATGAAATTTTACAGGAATGTCAAGTTTACAATCCTTTCTTAGTTTCTGAGTTATGCACCTTTGATTATTGTAATTAATATTGTACGTACCATAAACTCAGTAACCGTTATATATGTCTTCATGAAACTTTATTGGAATGTGTAATAGGTCAAGACAAAGTGTCGTGTACATTTATGAATGCTTTCCAGTTTTTTATCGTTTCAGAGTTATGACGTTTCAATTGTTTTTGCTTATTTTGTGTAATTCTCATTCTTGTACACCCCATAACTCGGTAATCGTTTGGGATATCTTCATGAAATTGTATAGGAATGTGTATAAGGTAAAGGCGATGTGTCACATGCAGGAATGATTGTCCACCATATTTAGTTTCTAAGTTATGCTTTTGATTAATGCATTCCGTTTTTTTTTTCTTCAAAATCAGTTTGTACGCCCCATAACTCGGTAGCCGTTTGAGAAATATTCATGGAACTTTAACTGGTTTAAGCCCTCCAGTAAAATATTTTACTGACCGTTCCAATGCGGTACTTTTTGTGGATCTTTTATGTTTTTGTTCTTTCTTGTGTTTGCTATGTCTTTGTGCGCGTCTGTTTATATGTGCTTTCTGTTCACCTGCTGGGGATGGGCTGACCTCTTGGCTCTCATTTGTGGTGTCTTACTGTGAGTTTGTCACTTTCCAATTGGTATCCTGGGTCAGGTGTGGTACTTGATTGTATCGATTCCTGATCTTTGCACCCTTACTTACTTTAAAGGAATGCGTTTCAGGTCAAGAGCAGGTTTTGCGTTTAATTATGGTTGCTTTCTGTATCTGAGCTTTGGCACTTTGATTGTGTTTTTTATGCTTTTTTTGTATAATTTACAGTCTTGTACTTGCCATTATGCACTCAAAATTTAGTCAGGACGATGTGTCAGGCACAAGAATGAATGTTCCTCCTTTCTAAATTTAAAAGCGATGCCCCCACGGTCTTAACAAACGGGCGAATGTTGCGCCGCTGGCGGAGCTCTTGTTCAGTGTTATGCTAACTGGGGATTGCTTCAGACTCTTTCAGTAGTGTACTGAATTTGATAGTGTCGTCAAAAATAAGGCATGGTATATCATGTGAGTTATTTGCTGCAGATGATTCACAATTAACATAACGCCTTATTTTATGTCTTAAGACATGCTATTCGACAGTCATTTTACCATGAAACAATAATAGCTTGGTTGATTTTATATTTTGATGAAGATTGATAAACATTATATGAGGCCGAGACGGGGAAGATTTGCTCTCCTTTGATTCGTGTTTGACGTATCACCCTTGAATGACTCTTAAAAGAGAACACTGTGTGCGCCATAACTTCT
The DNA here is from genome assembly GCA_964019695.1 of Loripinus fragilis. NCBI lineage: Eukaryota > Metazoa > Mollusca > Bivalvia > Lucinida > Lucinidae > Loripinus > Loripinus fragilis. The sequence goes on from OZ026518.1 coordinate 23,117,846, forward strand.
TCCATCCTTTGAGTTATTGATTATATTTGGTAGGACTTTAAATCATGTCAAAAAGGTGTGTCGCCTGCAAGAATGGTTACCTACCCTTCATCCCTGTTTGAGCTAAGAATGTTTCTCTCTTGGTTTCATTTTAATGAGGGGGGGGGGGAATCTTGTACGCTTCATTACTTTCACGATATTATGATGCGGTTTGTCAGAATTATATATATTATCAGGATTATGTCACACTGGTAAATGTATACGTCGAATTGGTGGTATTTACGCGTATTGTCGGTACTTCATAGACCGGAAGCGTAGATATTGGTGTTAATACTATATAGAAAAACATGCCATATGCCTATAGGACTATAGAATTAGATCGTTTTTAAGTATTGGGCATGCACATGGCGATCTATGTAAGCATTTAGGAATAGATTCGAGCACGAATCTATTCCTAAATGCTTACATTTATCGCCATTCGCATACTGAATACTTTAAAATGATCTAATTCTATAGTCCTTTAGGCATATGGCATGTTTTTCTATATAATATTAACACCAATATCTACCACTTCGGTCTATGAAGTACCAGCAATACGCGTAAATACCACCAAATTGACGTATACATTTACCACTGTGTATGTGTTACATGCGGAAATAGTTGCTGCCTCTGGCTTTTTTTTGAGTTATCACCATTTAATGCATTTTAAAGGGAAAGCCTTGTATGCTTTTTATAGAATCTATATTAACTGGTAATATTTGGTAGGATTGCATCTTATCTAATATAGATATATTACTTGGTTGTCTATCATGTATTCTTAGTCAGATAGTCCGTTATGATGGCTATTTTAATAAACCCAAGCAATAATTATTGTGTTTCCTTATTAATGACACAAAGAAATCTATGAATTATCTAATTGAAAGTTCAGCGGATCCCGGAGGTAATCATGTTGGCCTCATTAAACGCGAGACATCAATGCGTGAGGGGGATAATGGGAATATCTAGACCATTACCTAGATTCCACAATTAATCATTGACAAGAAAAGTTAATGCATATATTTCTGAGGTCAAAATTGTACAGCTCACTGTAAGTTACTTAGTCGCCATGCTCATATACAGAGGGAGCAGATGTTCAGGATCCCCACCCACTAGATTATCATAAAATACCCAACTGGCCATCATCGGCCTGTGAGCGAAACGTCTAGACTGGCCCCAGTCTATAATGTCAATTTTGTTGTAGTAAATCTGATAATCTCTCTAAGATAGTAATTATATACTTTACTTGGAATAGTTATTGGCTTGGACATCAGAACTAAATTTGACTATCAGAGAGGATAGAATTTTTATAAGATGATTTTTTCATAGTTAGATATTGTTATAAATGTAATTATATACATTTTAGTAGACTGGTGCCAGTCTACGAAACGCCATGTAAATGGCGTTTCGCTTGCGAGCAAATGATGACCCCCAGAGACCTCAACCCTCTGTAAAATACATTCATGACTTTAAAAAGTTGTAAAGTCTGGACCCCCTGACAGAACATTCTGGATCCACGCATGGCCGCCATACCAGTTATAAGGTGATTATGAACTCCCTCTGTGGTATAATAAAAGTGCCTTGTGAAGAGATAGCATAAAGTCAATACAATAAAGGATATGATTATTTAAAATGCTAAACACTTGATAATACCCAGCAAATTGTTCAAGTTGGCTCCCGGGCAATCCGATCAGAGTCTTTGATGGTCGCAATGTGGATAGCCAGGGGCACAACGTTTCTTTAAGGCGGACAACTATGACTCTGATCAGACCGTGTTGATAGTCAGCATGGAGGGATCAAGAGTGGAAACAGTGGGTCCAGACCCCTCTGGATAATCACAAAATATAGGGCTTCAGCAATACTGGTCCGGATCCCTTAGAAAATCACAAAGCTACCAAGCCAGCATTCCATGAAAGGCCATCATTGACCCGCCAGCGAAACGCCATTTAAATGGCGTTTCACTAGCGGACCAATAATGGCCCACGCTTTTAGTGGTATTTGGATCCTCTTCCCACCTTATCAACTAAAGAACGTGTATAGAGTTGAGTTGGACCCCCGCTGACAAACTTTCTGGATCCGCGCATGATCAGATTCATTTGTACCTTTGCTGTACGCACATGCCAAACTTGTACAGTAATATACTGGAAATAGCATAGTGTTTTCTGCTAACATCTTCATCAGACACCAAGCGTTCTATAAACAATTAGGATAAGTGTACTTTGAGAGCCCAACCAAATATGATACGATTATGTTCATCTAAACAGTAAAAGCGGCCACTCAAAAAGAAGACCGAACTGGTTTTCAAGACTGATTGTCGCTTAATGCAGGTCAAAGTATTACAGAATGCTCCAATGATGTCATCCTGCAAAACTATCTACTATCCTTGTTTCAATAAGATCTTTGTTTTGACTTTTTTGATTGACCGCTTAAGACTGGTTTTACAGTATTTGACCCCCAGCACTCCCCCCACAGTGGCTACTTGTATGGCTGCGGTCCATTCTAAGGCGATGGATCAGCTGGTGTTAGCTCATTCTTTGTACAGTCGAATCTCGTAAATTCGAAGTCCTAAGAACTAGAAATACAATATCCAAGTACCGTAAGTTCGTATTATATGGAGGTAGACAAAAGAATATACATTTGTATAACCCACAGAAATGATTTTTATCAGTTTTTCCCTATATTATCAAACACATGTTTTTTGTTAAAGAAACCGCTAATCATATGTTTTTATAGATAGTATTCAAAATATCATATTCTCTGAATCTATTGTGCCCGAAATCTATTTCCAACTTACGAGTTTTTCAAACAAATTGAAGTTAGAATGTTCGAGGTTTTAATGTAGTTGCTCTGATTGTGTGAAGGGTTTTGCGCTTGGTCCTGTTTTTGTTATATATGAGCCGTGACATGTGACATGTGACTTTCAATAATGTGGTATTTTGCCATGTGTCGACTCAGACGAGCCTGGGCAGCCTCCTTTTAAACTTAGAAACTCCAAGTGATGTTCAGTCAGTACCTCAACACTCGTAGAATATGTAAGCGACTAGCAAATGCTCTGATCAGACTGCGTGTATGCGCAGGCTGATCTGAGGCTTTGTTGGTTTTACATACCACATTGTTGGAAATATAATGTCACGGCTCAATTATTCCTTTAAGTGTCATTGCTAGAGTTGCAATCATTTGCTAAGGAAGAAACTTAATATCATTGTATCATTTTTTTCTAATCGTTTGCAGTTGTTTTTACACGGTCTGAGGATATGCAAATGATCTAACGCGGTGCTTCTGCTGTAATTGATCCGTTGTGTGTTGTTGCTGCTTCCTTTTTTGCGGGAAGTTTTGATTTTGTTCCTTGCGTTGGGTGTAAATCTTAGTGCCCTGTTTATTGTTGCAATCATCTTGATAAGGAGTAGAAAGCTGGATGATTGAATTCCATTCTGCTAGTTCTTTCGCGTGTATGTCTGCGTCCAGCTGGCCTTGAGAGTATAAAACTTGAGTACAAGGTCAGACTCAAAAGAAATCGCAATGATTGGCTGCTTGCGGGCGGACACGGGTCCGCAAACAGCCAATCATTGCGCTTTATTTTGAGTCTGAGAATGAACTCAAGCTTTATAACCTCGAGGCCAGTAAAACTTGTCTTAAACGGCAACTCAAAAAGAGACAAAACAAATATCTTAATGATAAATGGTAGCTTAATGAAGGTCAAAAGTATTGCAGAATGCTCCCCATTGGAGCATTCTGCAATACTTTTGACCTGCATTAAGAGATAATTGATCTTGAAAACAGCTTTTTTCGTCTGTTTTAAAGTGGCCGTTTACTCGCGGTACTGTAGGTTTGTCGATGGTCTGTTAGGTCATACTCACTTGTTGATTATAAAATTACCATACATTTTTACTTTCTTTTTCTCACTGAGAATACATGCCTTTCATTACCTTTATTTGCATGATGCCTTAACCTTACTTATGACCCTGACCTTAACCTTCTATGAGTTGATGCCACATGCTTGATTTTATCTGGGTCAACCATGGAATGTGGAGGTCTGTGAGTTAAGAACCCATTTAACCATATTAAAGCAATTTGATTTTATCATTTCAATGTAACGATATTTTGAATAAGTTAGAAATCACACATGAGTGAATAACAGTCGACTTTAATAACAGCAGAATATTGACCGAAAACAGATTTACGCTTATGATTTTTGAAAGCCCCATGTTGTTTTGTCTGATGTGTGTTAAACTTCTTTAGAAAAGTAAGAACATTGGATGATAAAAAACACCGCTGCAATCCACTTGCATCAAAACCACACTGGTAAATGTATTCGTCGATTTGGTGGTATTTACGCGTATTGCCGGTGCTTCATAGACCGGAAGTGGTAGATATTGGTGTTAATACAATATAGAAAACATGCCATATGCCTAAAGGACTATAAAATTAGATCAATATAAGTATCTGGCATGCACATGACGATTTATGTAAGCATTTAGGAATAGATTCGAGTACCGAACTGGGTGATCGGTACTCGAATCTATTCCTAAATGCTTACAGAAATCACAATGCACATACTGAATACTTAAAAATGATTGAAGTCTATAGTCCTTTAGGCATATGGCATGTTTTTATATACAGTATTAACACCAATATCTACCACTTCCGGTCTATGAAGTACCGGCAATACGCGTAAATACCACCAAATCGACGTATACATTTACCAGTGTGAAAACACTACCTGCCATATTATCTCTGGCTCCTGCAGCTTTTTAGAATTGCATTGCATTTGGTTCTATGAGAGCTGGCAGATTATTGTGCATTGCATTCAAAAACGTTTCAGCAATCGTTGTGCCATTATAAATTTGTTCTTTTGCTATAATTTGTTAAAGATTGTGTTATAAAAAGAAATGTAACCATATTATTTTCTATTCTTGTCATCCATATAGATTGAGTGCTTAAACGTCACTGCTGCGTTTATCATCCCAAATGGCAGGCGGCAGAATTAAATAGAACGATTTTAATAAATTAAACTTGGCAACATAGTTTGCAATACAAATGCCATCAATTGTAAACAATCCAAGCTGCATACTTTGGTGTGTACTGAAATAATCTATGATGAGGAGCGAATGCATTTTAGTCGTAGTTATCGTACCATTATAACAAATCGGAATCTCTATTGTGCACTGATTGCCCACGAACTTTCTGCTTGAGTGTATTAGGAGAAGATATCTTAAACAAATAAAGATAGCCCCAATGACGCCCATATTTGATGCGTGACACAGCGTGAGCAAGTCTCAATTTACGACCTTGGTTTCCAGTTGCGTTTTATCGATGACATTTGAGCATACTTCAGAAGATGACGTAACGTTTTACCTCATATATGTAGCCACTAAGCAACATTACAACACATGTTCGCATGTTCGAAGGGATGAAACGTTTAATTGTAACTGGTTGTTAGAAAACGATTAGATCATGCATAGCCATACACACATGCACTGAATAAATCATTATTGAGTCTGGGTTTTATAAACTTAGAACACATCGCTACTTCTCTTTCTTATATTCCCAATAGTATAACCTAGACTCTACTGTGCACTTTATGCATTTTTCATCTGAACTTACTTGATGGCTCAGCTTGCTCTAAAAAGTGGTTGTAGCAAATGATATGAAAAATATCGATTTTTGAAGTATCCTTGCGTCACCATTTAGACAAATGGTTTACGAGATTTGTCCAAATGGTGACGTCATGACATCTTGAAAATTGATGATCTGATATTACGCACAAAATTTTAAACTTGATCTGACAAATTGCTCAGAAAACACAAATACTGACTAAAATGGCAGACATATTGGTTATTGTGGTGTTACAATCTAAATCAACCTGAACCCCTCTAATGCCCAAAAATGACAGTTGAATATGACAAGAGCATCCTGAGAATGAGTCGTTGTTTCAGATTGGCGGCCAAGGTAGCGTATTAGATGTCATGACGTCACCACATAACACATTTGAAACTTACAGATGACCAGATGTTTCGCGCAAATTAATGAAAGGAATTTAATTGAAAATGTTAAAGATTGCCACTATGGCAGCCATATTGGTTGTGACCACAGCATTAAATAAAACGTGTACAACGAAATTCTCTGAGGTCCGCCACACACTTTCAGTTCAACACAATCAGCAGCTTTTGAAAAGATGCCTAAAATCTATTTCCGAGATGGGTTATTCTGAACTACATCAATGTGAGAGTTGCCACTTTGGGCGTCTTATTGTCAAGACTTGATGTAAGACACAAAATCTACGCTGGTCTGACAAGTGTTTCAGTGTACCAGTATTCAAGTTTTATAGGTGGCTGTTACTAAATTCTCGTTTTTATCCTTAAAGCTCTTATTACAACAAATGTTGTTTTTGCCCTCTGTTAGAAGTAAGAAAGGCGTCATAGATCAGGAATCGATACAATCAAGTACCATGCCTGACCCAGGATACCACATGAGTATATTTTACAAAAAAGTTAAGACCCTGATCAGACTCTGTAGGAGCAGTCTGATATCTGTCCATACCATTTGTCTCTCAACTTCCAATGTTGTTAGCAAATATACGAAATAGACAACCTTAGCAGACGGCATGTGTTTTTTAAGGAGCTTGAAAGGGTATATTTTTGTCCAGAGAGTTGGTTGACATTTAAGCTCAAATGTACGCAGTTGTTTTGGTTTAACTCTCAGTGAAGCTCACAATAGTTGTAATAGTATTTGAAAGTTGATATTAAGAATCTTATACGAACTAATCACACATCAAGCAAATGAGGACATAAATATGGCACTATTATTAAAAATAAATATTTCCTAGCAATAAATGTCTGACTCAGACTTGAAAAATATACCATGCACAATCTTCTCATTCAGATTCGTAGAAATATAGTCATTTTATTGCTAAGATAAGTTAGCTATAATGAGTTGACAGAGTATAAGGCACAAACATATTCCCCATGGTACAATACTTTCCCTTTTGCATAAAATCACTATAGTGCTTGTGGAGCTATCTTATGGGGCTGTAGGTCTAATCTTGATCTGGGTCAGTCTCTACTTGCTAGTGTGTGAGTGGCGAGGATCTGGTGAGACTGCGTGTGTACACAGGCTGGCGAGCGCATCGGCTAACCACCAATGTGATTAGTACCACAATCTCTTGTACTGCCTCAATTATATAGCAAAGCCTGTGTAAAACGGCCACTCTCAAAATGACCGAAAATTGGTTTTCAAGACCAATTATCGCCTAATGCAGGTCAAAAGTTTTGTAGAATGCAACATTCTGCAATACTTTCGACCTTCATTAAGCTACCATAACTCATAAATCTTTGTTTTGTCTATTTTTGAGTGGCCGCTTTACACAGGTTTTACTGTAGTATATAGGACTGAGAGTACATGGCGGTCAGTCACATTGGTGTTACGTTTGCCTCATTTACTGTTACCATTAATATCAATATGACATTAGATACATTTGCCTGGGTATAACTTGACATGTGCCAAGGCATAATTCTTATTAGCTGTTTGTATCCAGTGCTTTGTTGGAGATCGTTTTTGACAGCCAAAGTACTTAACTTACAGGAATAGCGTCATCAGTATTTATGAGAATTGTTCACAATCAAGAAAAATGAGAAAATGATGGACGTATAGAATACCAGCTTATCACACACGTGCGCGCGACGTACTTGCCTGAGCATTAAATGGTAGTATTGCTGTATTTTATACAGTTTGGTGTTTTTGAGAATGATTTGTATTAGTTCTTACTGTAAGATAGTCAGGCAATATCTTGTCCTCATTTGGCCTTAAGTGTCATTTTGTGGATTTAAATGACATCGTTGAATATTGTTATGTGTTTATTTTCATACTGACACAATGGTTTCCTTTAGCAACTAGTGTATGAGCTAGACTGGTATCAGACCAGTAAAAAGAACAGTAGTAAAATGTGAGCACGTACATACACAAGCCTTCAGTATTAATCAGTTTTCGTGTCACTCTCTAGCCAAGCCAACAACTGGTTCCTATCTCCGTTAGATTTACAAGAGACCAGGACATTGCATACCACATGGCGATACAGTAACCGAATAGCTGTATAATACCTCTGGAACAATTGTCACTGAATGGCTCTTGTAGTTTTTTGCCAATGGGGAAGTAATAAAGTATCATAGAACTTACTCTGTAGCAGTTACATGTATAGGCTTTTTAGTTAGGAGACCTAACTTCATGGCCTGAAATCAGGCTATGTGTGAGCTAGCACATGTGACTTTTAATGCGTACAGTGAAACCTGTGTAGAACGGCCACTCATAAATAGATAAAACGAAATTCTATATGACAAATATAGCTGAATGAAGGTCGAAATCATTGCAGAATGCCCCCCTTGGAGCATTCTGCAAGATTTTTGACCTGCATTAAGCGATAACTGGTTTTGCCGACCAATTTTCGGGCTTTTTGAGAGTGGCTGTGCTACACAAATTTTACTATATTGCAACATGGATCAACGAAGGCTCATACGAGACCGAGCATATGCTTATTGAGAACTAATGCACTTACATGCAAATGAACATAAGATTACAGCTACTCCACTTAGTCAAACGCAATTTGACCCAGTGCATGACAAAACCTTATGAATGAACTCTACGAAGAATCAGATTAGCTGGAGCATTAATGGTCAGAACTTCAGGGTTTACACACGGTCCCACCGATTTTTGTTCGAGTTCGATTCCATACGATTTATATGCGATATTGACACGGTTGAGCTCACTCGTGGAGTAGACTTCATGTGCCGTTGTATATACGGTCTCGTACGGTCTCTCGCGGTCTTTTACGGTCTCTCACGGTTTTGTACGATCGCTAATACGATTATACACGGACATGGCACCCGTTAGTCTGCCGCCTTTAATTTCTACGAGGACTCCTGATGGCATTTTTTGTTAATGCTCGGCATCCAGGCTAGAATCATTCCTTGGACTATTACAAACAATATAGGGGTGGATGCCAAGCGTGATTTTTCGATTAAAGGTCACGGTGAGGTCAAAGGTCAAGTTAGTGCAATTATTCAGAAAAATGACATTTAAATATAGTAACTATTTTTTTTTCAATCACAAAATGCTACCAATATGAACAAAAACACTTGCGTAATACCGTATTTATGATAATAAACATTCAGGCTCAATACAAATTAAAGAACAATATAGTCAGGGCCAATTAAGCTTACCTTGCACCCCCAAGGTATTTTTTCTTGAGTGCCAAATTGTTCATTAAGAACCCCTAAAAGCAAAATAAAGTTCTAAAAATGAACCTGTCTGGGCTATGTGAAAATGTATGGTTTCCATGGCAACCCATAATGCTATTCAAAAATGGTGATGTGCCTACAAAATTACTCATATCTAAGCAACTACTTGTCCTAGACTTCTAAACATGGTGTCAAATTAAAACTTAGACAGAGGCCTTTCATCCATTGTCGCTTATGCAAATTATCTAATTTATCTAATTTGCGTAACTATTTATGAAAATATTAAAATGTGATTCAAGAATGGATGTGTACCTACAAAATCAAAAATATCTCAGTTGCTTCTTATCACAACGTACTAAAATTGGTACCAAATTAAAGCTTAGACATTTGCCTTTTATCATTTTGTAACATATGCAAATTATCTAATCTACATAATTTGCGTTTTCATGAATATTAATAAAAACGTTAAAACTAAGGAAAATCATTAAAAACATAAATAAGCAGATTGCATCTGCATATCGTCATTGATGCATATTGCTATGTCATCTGTGATACAATTGGACAATTTCATTCATCCAATGGTCCTATTTGTAAATTGTCTCAATTGCATATCCATGAATTTATATGTGTAAACTTATAAAATGAAGGAAAGTCATATAAAAACTATAAACCTTGGAAGAGGGGAAGGGGAGGTGGTAATAAGACATCCTTGCACCCCTAGGACATTATCTCATGTATGTCAACTTGTTTAGTGGGGTCAGCCTAATGACAAAATTATTGTCATGAAAATAAACCCATTATGGGGTGTTTTGGGATTCTAATGAACAATTTGGCACCCATGAAAAAATGTCCCCGACTAATACTACATGTGTATATGTAAATTGTATGAAGCATGACCCTATAGATTTGATGTATAATTTTACGTTATCCAAGGCACTTCTAATTCACATCTACATTGTATCAATTTGGTGTATGACTTCATTTACCATACACCTAGCTTCGAATATGTGGCTATATATCATTTTGAACTCATATTCGCAGGTAACCTAAGTATCTACGGACAGAATGTGATTCAGCATATTCAGCACCCATACAGCATAATACAGGCAAAAATCAAACTCTTTAACTTCCCAAAGTTGCAAGCCCCCAGGGCAACTTGTAGTCCTATAAGATAGGCACATCCCATTGCATAGTATGCACATTCTATCATGCAGATCTGATTAGCCTTCAACATTTACGTCTGACGGTTCTGCACATTTTGCAGCCACAAGAAGTGATGCGGACACACAGCTGGCAATCTGTCAGTCTGAACCTGAATTGTGTCCGGAGCATATCTGTTATATAATTTGAGACAGGAATCCCAAATTTAGTGGGTGGATACACCTTGGGGTCGCAGAGTGTCACATACTGTTTCTGGGGTAATTGTGATTTTGACCTTGTCCTCTGACCCTAGTTCTAGGAAAATCGTGTCTAGAGCATATATCTTGTATTGTTTTAAGGTAGGAATTGTGGATACATGCTAGGGTGCCAGTGTCCAGTACTGGTTGGGGTCACTTTGAACTTGACCTCTGGCACATCTCCTATATTATTGGCGGTAGGAATCCCACATTTAGTGTGTGGATACATCTTGGGGTTGTAGAGTGTCACACACTGTTTATAGATCACTGCGTCTCATTTATTAAAACCTATTGTCTTTGGGGGTATTTTATCAATTTGTGACACAATTCATGATTGTGCCTAATAATCAACTCTCAAACAGTGCAATTTAAAGGTATCTTTATAGGTGGTACAACCCTTTTCTCACTTAGAAGAAAAGATTGAATTGTACCAAATCAATATCTACAATTTCTCTTTCAACGCAGCACCCATACAGCATGATACAGGGAAAAACAAACTCTCTGACTTCCCAAAGTTGCACGCCTGTACCAGTGTTTGAGCTTCCAGGTACTACTTCCAACATATATTTTGTACATGTGAATTTAATGAACAGCGTTGAAAACACCAAAATACAAAAAAATGTATAAAGAACCGTCTCGATCTATTGTAAGTATTCCCCAGAACTTCTTTATTTATTATACCTCAGATTGGAACTTTCTGGTCACCTGAACAAAACTGTTAAAACACCAATGCCAAGTTAGTATAAGCGAACAAGCATGTATGTGCTTTCTTACGTACATTTGTAACTATCTTTTTCTATTTCATACTCTGTTTTATTATAAAAACGACGATTGAGTCTTCCATTTGATGGAAGTTTTGCTTTATCAAGCTTGTGAAAAAGGGTTAACACTTGGTCAAGCTTTTCAGGTATGTTGTTCTGTTGTACAAAGCTTTCTGTCAAACTGTTATCAGAACTGCGCTACCAAGACATGATCTCTGTACAATGTAATGTATATAATTTGCTACCCAATGTTGCTTTTAGCAAAGCAATATTATCGCATGAAAATTGTATGAGTCATTCTATGTCAATATTATCAGGGAAATATACATATCCATTTTTTTCGACACATTTGTCAAAAACTAATTTTGGAATGCATCATCAATTCCCTAGACTGGCTTTATTCTAATAGTGTGACTTTCTGCATTGAACTGCTGCACCAGGTTTTCCAATCTTTTTGCCTGGTGTAAAGCTTGACCAAAAGCAACAAAAGTAAGTGAGTATGATCAGGAAATACCACAATCACACATTGCAGACCAAACAAAGGCACTGCGAGGAAGACAGAGATAACATAACACTAACAGTCACAATACATCATTAAGGCAATTAAAGTAAATCAGGCAGCTCTCTCCTCACCTATATGTTTAGGTGTCAAACGTTTTGTGGTTTGACACACCATATATTACGTCTTTATAGCCATTATGGCATCACGGTTCCAACAGGATTTCCATCAAACCCACCTAAATATCCATGCCCTCAAAGAGGAGACTAAGAAACAAGAACACTCTCCCAGGAATGATCTTTTCAACGTGCTCTTGGTTTTTGCCTTACAACGGATCAGCGTGACCAGGTGACAGATCAGCCATAAGTTTGAAATTTTGTGACAGCATAAAGCAGTTCTAGTTATTGGCTTAAAATAAGTGTTCTGTCATCATGTCATCTTCAGAGGAACTTTCTGAAGAACGACCTTGTTTGGGGCCTTTGTCAAAATTTGGGAATGACATGGTCAGATTTATCAACTGGTTACATGAATAGTGGGGCATTTAAATCTAAAGAGCACACAAAGTTAGCGATCAAGGTCATCGTTACATCATAAATGAATGATTGACATCTTGATAAATATATCTGTGGTATTTCATAATTTCAAATTGGGGTCTTCTGTAATTTGCTGGTGCAATGGCTCAGTGGTAGAGTGCTTGACTCGAGAACGAGGGGCCGCGGGTTCAAGGCTCACTGGCCTCACTGCGTTGTGTCCTTGAACAAGACACATTAATCCTAGCTAGGCATTGGTTCAACCCAGGTAGACCCGTCCCTTTATATCTATTAGATTGTTTATGGGATGTAAAAAAATCCATTCAAACAAACAAAAAAGCATGTACTTTTTCCAGACACCTCATATCATTCACATGACCAAGAGTCAATCTGTGTCCAGAATTGTGAAATGCTACCCCCCCCCCCCCACTTATTGTTTTTTTGGCAAAATAAAACAGCATTCAAATATATTGCAGACCCTATTACCAATCAAATAATACAATGTACAAGCATTGCTTGTGAGTGGTCTATAACTAAGGCATGATTGAAAATGTCGTTAAATAAACTGTAAATATAAAAAAAAAACTACTCCAAAATCACTGATTTTTCTGCGGAAAGTATATTTTTTCTATCCCATAATAGTTATAATATTTCTTAAACTATTCTTTTCAACATTTCTATATCTGACCTTTAGCTTTTAGCATATAAAACATAATTAGAATGATTTAGATACCATCTATAGCAATGTGAACAGACCTAATTATGATTCAAATAAGAAAATGCACCTATTTGACCTTTGACCTTGCTGTGACCTTAATTCGAAGTTTCAGACGTGGCATCCACCCTTGGGCACTTTGTCATACCCCAAAGAGTATTTCTAGCATGGATGCCGAGCATTAACAAAAAATGCCAATCAAAACCATTTTCTAGGGGTCTTAGAAATTACAGGCTGCAGACTACGTGTCAGTTTTTAATTTTTTTAAAAATCATACACGGCTTTCACGGATACACTCGAATAGCCCGAGTGTAACTCGGATAAGGCCATGGTTGGTTCGGTTGTATGTACGGTTTACACGGATGGCAAACAGTATAAGCCGTGTGTTCTGTGTCAGACAGGCTTAACCCATATAAGTCTAGCGTTCTTTTTGTGGGATATAGGCAAACAGCGCAGACTCAGAACAGACGCTAAAGAACGCGGTGTCTGATCAGGGTCTCCACTTTTTGCTTAAAGAATACTCTATTAAAATTTGTATAAAAATGACAAATACCACCCAACAACCCTTAAAACGGAAACAGACTGGTCCATTAGATAATATTGGGCTTAAATGGGTTAGTGCGTGTTTTCTGCGGGAATGCAGACATACTTAGAATCAAATCTTCTTTCAATAATAAGCAGACAGCGTTGCTATCATGCTGTCATCATCGCACATTAAACCTGTGCAATATTGCGCAAGGTTCATAAAAATGGGCCTCGTCGCGAGAAAACTTGTAGTTGGGCTTTCCGACAAAACGAGACTAAAATCAGTCTCCTCGGCTACAGAGACTAGCTAGAAAATTGAAATTCCCCCTGTAGGAGTTAAGCTACATGTATAATTTCTTTCCAAAAGCGAATAACCAAGGCGCTGATTAGTCTGCGCGGATGCGCAGGCTGGTCACCGAACCCGAAGACAGGTTTTCTCACGTTGCAGCCCATGTGTACAAAATTCTTTTAGAATGGCAGTTGTATATGTACTTATGTATTTTAAATGTAAGATATGTTTTACTGTATACACTGGTGAGACAAAAATAAACGATACTTACTTACTTACAAAAGGGAGGCAAGTCTAGTTGCTAATCAGGGCCCGGAATTACAATGCCTCCTTAAAGTTAAGGTAGACTTAAATTGACGAACTTACTTAAATTTCACGAAAAGTGCATTACAATCATTTTCCCTATCTTAAATGTCTCCTTATCTCGACAAAATACTTAAATATTTAAGGTTGCAGCGAGGCTACCTTAAAGTTAAGATTTAACTTTTTGACGGGGTTGCGAGTTCGAACCCCGTCACAGTACCATGTTTTTTTTTTTTAATTTTATTTTTTTTATCAATTATTTATTGAACCGTGGCATGTGATTTCCAACAATGTGGTATTTTAACATGTGTAGACTAAGACGAGCCTGTGTAGCCGCCTTTTAAGCTTAGACAGTCAAAATGCTGTTTGGGCAGTAGCTAAATATTCATAGAATATTCAAACGACCAGCAAAGGCTCTGATCAAACTGCGCGTATGCGGAGGCTGATCTGAGGCTCTGCTCGTCACACATACCACATTGTTAGGAACCTCATGTAGCGGCTCATTTAAAGATATAATTCATAAGCATTTCCAAACCATTTGGGTTGCTTAATATTACTTTACTTGATTGTATCGATTCCTGATCTTTGCACCCTTACTTACTTTAATGACAGCAAACAATGCGTACCCTATTGAGTTGATGCATTCAGTGGCATCTCGCATATGCGTTTTCGTGTTTGATAATGTCCCATTTGATGGACACTTTGTATAAATGTTAAAACTGTTTTCCAATGATGCTTAAAGGACATGTGTGAAAATATATGATACAATAAAAATGAAGAAAAAGACATGAAAGCATTGATGGGATTCGAACCCGCGCAAAATGGAAAAATAAATGTATGTTCTGCTGCCAGCGACTCTATCTTCTGAGTTATACAAGATGATATCAAACAGTTTTCAAAACTACACCTGACTGCTGAATATGCCAGCCTACTGTTTTGATTTAAATGTTTACAAACAAGCAAATGTAAACATGGTCATTAGATCTTGGCAGCACTATAGAATGTTTTAAGGAGCGATATCGTTTCTATACCACCACGGTAACGTATATCCACGCGCGGATCCAGGAATTTTTCGTCGGGTTTGGCGGTGGAAGGGGGGGGGGGGGGGTCCAAGCCCGACTGACTAAAAAAACTTTGACGTTGTTTTTTCTCTTCTTTTTTCTGTAAGTCCTCAGCTTATTTTGCAGAGGGAGTCCAGTGATCATGGCTTTTTCAAAGAAAACTATCATTAAACTATAACATTTCCAGGGGGTTCAACTTTTCCCAGGCGGAGGGGGTCCAATTGCATATTTCTATATAAACCCATAGAATTTGTGATTTTCCAGGGGGCTGGGGTCCGGACCCCTGCCACCTCCTCTGGATCCGCGCGTGGCATCGTTAACTGGGTTCGTCCACACATCGTCTTGGCCAAAAGACTTAGCATGACACTCACTCCATTGATGCAAGTTCTGTGCGGCTGTGGTAAACAACGACAGGGTCCTACTGTTTAGTGATTGGAAATTCGATTGGGGTATCAAAAATGCCATGAGTAGGGTAGTGCACCGTGTATCAAAGGCGTTTTGTGCTATGGGATATTGTATTATTCCCAATGTCGGATGTGAAGGGAGTGTCTACATATAAAATACCGAATACCCACATGCTTGTCTCACACTGTATGCGGCGATCACAAATGAACTGAATTGCTAGAAACGCTGTTTTGTATTTAAAAAAAATGCGTATCGCTGCCTATCAGGTACGTTTTTTTAGTAATAAGGTTGAAGGGTTCACCACATCAAGAAGTCTGCGAGTATTCTATAACTACCCCCCCCCCCTCCCCCCTGTTAAGCATATGAACAAACTAGAGGATCTGAAGGTCGAGTAGCGCTTACCTGATCTCTTTGGTTAAATTAAGATAGGTCAAGGTCAACTTAGGCTTATTATTGAAACATATTTTGTTTTACCATGTATGGGAGTGATTTTTTTTTTCATTTTGAATTATCACGTATGCATTGTAGCGCGTTGTGGCTCAATTGGCGCCTTTAAATTAAAATAAACTAGCTAAGTATCTGATAATCAGCCAATTTCTGGCTTGCCATTGGGAATTAATATGTCCAAAATGAGTACACGTATGCCATGTAAGTCATTAGTTATGACTCGACAGGGCTCGCGAAATAGATGGGTAACCGGGTGCCACTCAAGTTGGCAGAGATATTTGTAGCTTATAGCATGGCATCAGTGTTGTACAGCTCAAGTCGGATGAGAATCCCGAATTTACGTAGACCTCGAAGTCTCACAAATTACTGATATTGCTTGGGAGCGCAGTGCTTCAGTGGTAGAGTGCTTGACTCGAGACCGAGGGGCCGCGGATTCGATTATCACCGGCGTAACTGCGTTGTGTCACTGAGCAAGAACATTTATTCTAGCTTAGTACTAGTTCAACCCACGAGGCCCCGTCCCTTTATATCTGAAAGATTGTTGATGGGACGTAAATAATCAAATCAAACAAACAAACAAAACTGATATTGTACTGTTTATCTTAACTTTAAACATTCGTATGAGCAAACTGCAACCGAGCCAGCACGATATTATGGTACTTATCGCATAGGCGAGCAACCATGGATTGCTCAAGGATCCACATAACCTGCCAATCCACATCAACTTAAAAAATGCACGCGTGTGATGGTTCAGAAAAAAGGATACAAAACTTAACCCCACTGGATAGCTGATCATACATCATTTATGTTAGGTTATACGGATGGGATAAGCAACACAGTATCATTGGTTAGCCCATAAATAGTCTACAACGAGCTAGATGCATGTTGACTGCTCCCACAAACACACAAAACATGATCATCACGAACGAGTTCGTGTGTGCTCGCCCCTATCCCCCCGCCGCAGATCACCCCCACCTGCCCTCCCTCCCCGTCTCCTCTAAAATGACGCCTACACTCTTTTATGAAATGGAAAATATTAACACAAGTAATTCTGCGTCGTTGGGAGGGTTTTAATGAGCAGGAATTACTCTATTTTGTAGTATTTTTCGAGTCCGCTGATTAATTTACAGGACGCGCGAAACATTTCGGTCGCTTACAGTCATTAAAACTCTATATTTTTCGTATGTCCTCGTAAGCCTTTCCGTCAAATTAACGATTTTAGCCGAGGATTTATACTTAAGTTAGGTTCACAAAAACGGTGCATTATAAATGCACATTTAAGATAGAATCTTAACTTTAAGAAATATTGGAGTTAAGTTCGTAAAAGTCTACTTAACTTAAGGAGGCATTGTAATTCCGGGCCCAGGTTTTACATTGCATATCATGTAAAATCCCGGTAAATTTGGCTGATTGGTGTCTATGTTCAGCGCAAAGTGAGAATCGGTATGATTCCGGAATTGTACCTGCGCATTGTGAGAATTCCTACTTTGTCCGCCGATTCCGGAATTGTACCGGACAATTCTAGAATTGCGCAAGGGGTATTTTATCGGTTTGTGCTATAACTAGGCCCTGCGCAAAGTAGGAATGGGCTGGACAAAGTGAGAATTGGGTGGACATGCATGGGAGTCCCATTTTAACTTTGACCGTTTGCAGAGAGGTGTTTTCTCATTTTCAAACACGAATATAATCCGACGGCAGCCACTTCAAACACATTACATTTTGTTTGCACTGTTTGCATGTTCTGCATTACCGGGATTATCCTGTATGTGACTATTTGAGAGAGAGAGAGAGACGATATTTTGAGTTAGGTTAATCCGGGTATCACTTAATATGTATCAAATTCGCCAGTTTTGAGAGAGAGAGAGAGAGAGAGAGATAGAGATAGAGAGAGAGAGAGAGAGAGAGATGGGCAGTTAACACTTTATTATTTAAATAAACAGTCTAAATGTGAGTGATGCCTGTAAGTCCTTTATTCAACAGTTTTCCGGGTATCACTAGTTTATAGATGATGTCAGCAAAATTTTGGCTTAAAATAAAACGGCTGTCCGTGAGAAGAATCATAACAAGTTGCAGAGAGAGAGAGAGAGAGAGAGAGAGAGAGAGAGAGAGAGAGAGAGAGAGAGAGAACGAACAACATGCCCTTTTAAACAGCGACAACCTTTTGATGAAAACATAAATATCATTTATCCGAGAAGTCAGTAAATTAATGTTTGTCTAAGACGGACGGATGGATGTACTGGACAGACGAAATGGTGCCGATAAGAGAAAATGGACAAGCGGCACTCGATACACAATGTTAGCTTCGTTATTTCATCTATCATCATATATCATGCATCGCACACAGTGCATGTTCATGCGGTGCAATACGCAAGTTAATGTGTGGTTTATTCGCATGTACGAGCGATAATTCTCTCTATTAGGCCCGTGAGTTAGCTTCCAGAACACACGTACAACCCAAAAATAACAATAACTTAAAACACAATGAAATCGTCACAAGAAAAATAACATCATATTTCCAACACTGTGGTATGTGTGACCAGCAAAGGCTCAGAACAACCTGCGCATATGCGCAGTCTGGTCAGAGCCTTTGCTAATCGCTTGAGTATTTTAAGATTGTTAAGCTACTGACTGAACACCATTTGGAGTTTCTAAGCTTAACAGGAGGCTTTAGAGGCTCGTCCGAGTCAACACTTGACAAAATGCCAAATTGTTGGAAATCTCATGCCGCGGCTCATTAAATCAAATATAACTTTGAACTCAGAAAGACCGAGAGGCCACGGGTTCGAGCCTCGCCGGCGTCACTGCGTTGTGGTCCTTGAGCAAGACACATTTATCCTAGCTTAGTACTGGTTCAACCCAGGAAGACCCGTACCTGTTTAACTAATAGTTTGTTAATGGGACGTAAAGAATCAAATCAACCAAATCAATCAAAACAAAACTTTGAATTCAACTCACATGGATCGGTCTATCCTGTTTGTTTTATTATACATGCGTAGGATTGCCCATTACACAGTATGTAAACTGAAATAAACATCCTGTACCCGTTCCTCCTAGCTCACGCCTTATACATTATGAATTACAGCACTTGTGCGTAACCAGTTGTCGGAAATCGTGATGTGAGAGTTGTTGGTACAGCTGTAATTGCGAGGGCCCACCTATCAAAATTCATTTTTCCATAGATCTAAGTAACTGTTACAGTTACAACCATGTAATCATGTATACATGTGATTGCCAATTCCACTAAAACCGTGCAATCTGGCATTTAAGCTCGTTTTCGACACAGAAAGGCTCTGATTGTAAACAAGTCGTTTTTTAACAAAGCAAAATGCAAAGGAGGAAACCGTTAAAATCATGGAATAAAACGGAATAAAATGATAAAATGGCTTTTCTTACCTTGTTCGAATGTGTATTGTCTGTATCGCTAACAATATAAATCGAAACGTGTATATGTACCTAAATACACGCATTTTCTGACTACTGGTTACGCACGAGTGCTGTTATTCATGTTCATAAGGCGTGAGCTAGCGGAGGAACGGTACAGGATGTTTATTTCAGTTTACATACTGTGCATTATGTTTATCGTTACCCATTGCTTAAGATTAGCTTGTTTTTATTTGATATATGATCCGAGAGTAAAGCCCAGCCAGAATCCAATCGCGGGCCACTATCGGCCCGCCAGCGAAACGCCATTCAGATGGCGTTTCGCTGAAAGGCCGGTAGTGCCCCGATTTGGAAGTTTGACAGAGAAAATCCCCATTCTATTGTAAACGGTAAACACTAAACAGAAGTTATGTCGGCGCTTTTCAATTTCATTTTTCTGACGCCCCAATTATTATGATATTGAAATTAATTTCGCCCAAATATGTGCCTTTCAATCGGCTAAAATTAAGCGATACCTTGAAATAATTTTCTATCACTTCACGATTTTTGGGTTCAAAAATTTAAAAATTAATTGTTTTAAGAAATAAGCGTTTTGAGTGTAGTTTTATTTAATAACAGTACAAGTGATTTCAAACCCATGGTGCTGACTTGAAAAGGCCAACCACTTGAAATTTTGCTTATGACAGATTTTTGTGATCAGTTTCCGCATTTACCCTAAATCACGGGTGGTAAACCTAGGAACTACCACGAAATTGTGTTAACGTAATTTTGTTCCCAAGCTACATCCGGGATACGTCGTGGTAGTTTCCAGGCCGAAAATTGGATAAACAAAGGTTCATTTTCGTTTAAATTTTACTATTTAGATCGACCTGTGGTAAAATCGAGCAATGTGGTTCCGTGTAAATATGTCTCAGCGTCCCATCTAGCCCAAAATTTTGTATGAAAAGGTATTTTATTTCTTTAGATGTGTGTTTCCCCACTGACCATCGGACCAACTTTCTCCAAAGTACAGTACTAGTTCGAAGGATTTTAGCCCATATCTGTCAAATTAAATGGAATTTAATATCATTTGACGATGAAAATGATAAAAAGACCCTCAATAAACGTTCCTAAACCGAAAAACATATCTGAGCATTTACTAGGAAAGGATTCATGTCCCGTTCGTCCTATGTGGTAGTTTCCAGCGCATCGTGGTAGTTAAAATTATATCGTGGTAGTTGCCAAGACTTTGTAGGACTTTAGTAGTAGTTCCCATCAGCAGATGTTCACTAATTAGGGGCTTCTTTATTTTTAGCTCACCTGTCACGTAGTGACAAGGTGAGCTTTTGTGATCGGTCTTCCTCCGTCGTCCATAGTGGTCGTCAGTTAACAATTGACTCAAATGACATCTCCTCCTAAACTCGAATTTTGACCAAACTTGGCAGCAATGATCCTCTTTAATTACCGTACATGTTTAAATGGTTTAGGCGCGTTGCATATCTAGGTCATAGAGGCTAAAAATAGATTTTCGAGATGAAAACTTTAAAAAAACTTCTTGTCTGAGACCACAAGGCCTAAAGACTTGATATATGGCATGTAGCATCACCTAGTGGACTTCAAACCAAAATTGTTAAAATAATGCCTCTGGGGCAAAATATGGATCCGCCCGGTGGTCACTTGTTTAACATAGGCTTAAAAAAGGGAAAGCATGAAAAAACTTCTTGTTTGAAACCACAAGGTATGAAGCATCATCTAGTGGACCTTTACCAAGTTTGTTCAAATAATGCCCCTGGGGCCAAAAATTGCCCCGCCCTAGGGTCACATGTTTTACATAGGCTTATATAGGGAAAACATAGACATATCTTCTCATCTGAAACCACAAAACTTAGAGCCTTGATATTTGGTATGTAACATCCCCTAGTGGACCTCTACCAAAATTGTTCAAATTATGTCACTGTGTAGATGCCCGTTTAAAACAGAAAACCTGCACAAAACAGACACCTTTATCAAAATTTCACTGTTTAGATTTTTTTTAATGTTATAGTTCTGGAGTTGTACTGTTTCAAAAGATTTGGTCCCCAATCAGGGTTAACTTGATATTTGTCCCAGATCAATTGGGGTCATATGGTATAATGAATACTATATAAGTATTCATTTATGTGACAAAGTATCAAAAAATTAAATGACTTAAAGTCAGGAACGAAGTTGATTGTAAAACATATACAGATAATAAACTTGATTATTATGAAGTTGAGATTATGGCCCATTGTCTATATTCTTTTTGTATGTTTATGTTTTGGACTAGTAATTCAGTTGCAAATAATCTAGTTTTCATGTGTCTTTAACGGTATATAGTACGATGTCAAATGACCCACATCGAGGAATAATATGTCAAATTACATTCCATTTGGGGTCAAAATTGTTTGAAAATCATAACATATCAAAGATACTGAACGGTTAAGGTTAAAGTTTGAATAATTTTGTCCTTTTGACAGCAAGTATTCTCACTTCGTTAACTTTTTGCACAGGTGTCTGAAAATACACAAAAATAGCCATTTTACCTCCCGCAATCGGGGTTCAGATTTCTAAACATGGAAACAAATGTGATAGGTAAATTCTATTCTACTTTACTGTGGAATATATAAGTGATGACAAGCAAACATTACAATCAGACGATGCCAAAACAGGAGAATATGAAATTATGAAAACGGTTGTAAACATGTATTTAAACGAGCAAACAATTTGACAGACCACATTTTGGAAAGGGGCTGCTCGCTACAACTGTACAAGCTATTAATTGTATGGGTATTATTTCTTTCAGTGAAACGCATATCAATTATAAAATTGAGTCACGACTGATCCCAATGCACCTTTTAATGTTTCCCCCCAGAGGGAGGCAGGGGGATACACATGGGGAATAAGACACTGTTGAAAACTTAGTTGGATATTTTGCATTTTATCTAAACTAACTAAAGTAAGCATATATTCCAGAACATAAACAAAAATGGCTTTCATTCTTTTTCAGGAAAAATATCACTTTTTTGGCATAACTCAGGTGCTGTATCGACTAACGCTTAACTCACACAAATCTTTGTTAAGCAGATATACAGCTGGATATATGTAACATAAAAAGCACAGAATATGTTCCAAAGTAAATATTGACAAAAATATTTGCCTTTTTAACAGGGCCCAGACCTGTAATTGTTTTTCCATAGACCTCCATTATAGCTTTTAAGTAGGCTGTGGTCCTTACAACTCTTCAATCACAATGAGGCTGCCATAGAGTTACAGATTGGACCTAGTTCAATCAAAAAACAAGAATGAGATACCCTGGTGACCGCCATGTTTTGCCACTTTTTGGCCCCTAAAGGTGGGCACCCTACATGAGAGGAAAATTCTACTGAAAAAAATACCAGAATACAAGGTCCTTTTTTCTAAGCCACACCAGTAAACTTTATCAACATAAGCAATGAAATGTTGTTCCAAAAGGTACAGCAAAGATAGACCCGTCTAATAAATACAATATATTTCCTAGTTTTATTATTGACCAATCATGAAACACCTTACAACTTAAAAATATTGTGCTGAGCTTCCACCCACCTTTTGAGCCAATCACTGCCCTTTTTACATTTACAGGTCTGTGACCAACAGCCATGCACGCTTAAACGGTATATTTTGTACTCTCGTCGACAGCAGTCAACCCACGATGCCCATGCTGTTCGAGTACAGTGGTTCTCTATCGCAGCATGACATGAATAAATTCCTCTTGTTATGCTAGGGACATGCATGGTCTACCCATCATCATCTTGAATGACTACATACCGTAATGTTACTTCGGCTGTAACTCATGTTATGGAGTTTACTGAAGAGTGTTTGATTGTCATTTTGACTTATGTCCATGCATTGTTATGCGTTTGCTTTTGGTTACTTGGCACCTGGGCCAAGATGACAAGATAACGTTGATCTTATATACAAACGTATACATTTTCAAAATGACATTTAACCAAGAGAGCTGGCAATATGTGCCTTAATCTGTATGTAAGCTGATACGACACAGCCTTCTCAAGGATTTTCAGTTATTTAACATTACCTATTTTAAAAACAATTATCAATGTACAGATATATAGTGTTCAAAGTTGCCATCACAGGCACAAATGGTTGTACATTGGAGAGCTGCATTTTGTACTTCTGCAATTTTGAAGACAGCCATATCTCACAAGGTCAAGAGAAAATTTTTGATGCTTGTGGTATGGTGGTCCATAGTGAACTATACATTCCAGTGTCCAGTTCTATCCATCACAGTTTGCTGGACTTGGTAATCATTTCCAATTGTTTAGTACTGACCCTAACACATGAGCCTTGATATGCTGCCTTTAAAATGTGCTGGTACAAAGACACCTTCGTTAGGCCATGTTTATGTTCATGTAGGTGTTTGCTTGTTCTACCATACAGTACTGCGATGAAACCTTCAATGGTGCAAAGGTAATCTGTAAGTGGCTTTTCAGGGAGAGAGTTCAGTTTTACAAAATACCCAGTTACAGCTAGAAAGCTTACCCACCGGTTACCACAACCAAGGAGAAAGGATGTTTTATTGCACACTGTGAGTGAATGAAAAAAAGCAAGACAATTTGATTTCACACCAACGATGGCCGGCGATTTTTGCCAACCCTACAGTTCATCCACTCACGACTGTTGCATCAAAGGTATGACCAGAACTACTATAGCAGTATAAACAGCACAACTGCTTATTTTTTTGTTGGCCCTTTGAGCTGCTTCCGTGGCACAAGCAAATATTCTTACCTGCCTCCTCATGCAAACAAGGCGCAAATGAAGGCATATCGCTAGCTTGACACACTAAGACCGAGCTGTTTTCCCATAAAGTGCAGAGTTCTCTCTAGAGTATTGTCGCACTCTCATCGTGCAACTACGGTTATTGTTTCTTAGTTGGCATATCTAATGTCCATGAAACACAGCCGTTGGAAAGATAATGAAATAGTTTATTGTCATCATCTCACAAGAAATCTTGCCAGTATTTCGGTACGACAGTTATTTAATGGACCGACCTGCCGGTGGATGTCGTTTCCTCGTTTTTTCCCTTGTAAATGCTTTTAAACTGTCCGCCTAACATGTGCCGCACACTAAATCCAATCGATCAACTGCACAAAAAGTGGATATAACGTAACGTTTTATAAACATCTTTGTAATACTGCTCACTGAACAGTGCTAGCCCCTAAACCTTTAAGTATCTGAGCAACGGAGGCGCCATCCAAAATGACAACACTGACTCCAAGTGAGAAATCTTTTACAGGGGAACCAAATGCCTATAAGACAGTCAGTAGCTTCACAACCAAAACTATGAGGCATACAGGCACCCCTCTCCCCCCAAAAAAATGTAACGTTATCATACCCACATAAAACAGACTGGCGTAGACTAATTAATGTTTGGTATTGTTCGTTTATGGGAAGTTGGACACAAATATACATATACAGTTCACTGACAGTTTGGAGACAGTCCATCGACAGACAGTGATATGAGGTCTGCGAGATCAAGCACGGCAGAATATATATGTCTGCCTACCTGTCTGTCTGTGAGTCTGTCTGTTTGTCTATCAAAAAGGTGTATTGCCCTTGGTCAGTGACCTATATATAAGCTACGTCACTGCCTTGGCTTAAACAAAACTTTTTCAGAGACGTCCCCAAGTCAAAACAATCCAATTGGTCAACATAAAGAAAATATGTGGTGGTGACTTTGGACCAGACTGGTAACTAAGGTGGTGAGCGCGTCTGTCCAGTGTTCCAAGGGCTTTGAGCATGAGCAAAAAAAACTAACTGCATGTCTGTCTGTCTGCCAAAAGCTACTACCTCTTTGCTTAAAGCTTGACTTTTAAGTCTTATAACAATTTTATATCTGTTTAACGTAGACAGAGCTTTTTTGTGAAAGCTTAAACTTGTAAATAAATGGGGCTTTGTTTATCGTCTAAACAACATCTGGTTAAAAGAAACCCACTGCGCATGCGCATCTAAACAGGTCAGTGTAGGTCCCAATACATGCTTTGGTCCTTTGATTGGGGCATCGGGTTTTGCCCAGTTTGCAATAAAAGAGAAACAGAATACCATCTTTGTACAAAATTCAAATTTTATGTGCATGCGCAGCAATTAAAGAATAAAGAGGACTAAACTACAAACAATTAACATCAGTTCTGCCACATTCTATTATTCTACAGCCAACATGACCCCTTCTTTAAAGTCAAACTGTATGAAAGCTCTTTGATAACAGCCTAAAATCATAAAATGCGTTGCGCATGCGCAGTAGGCATTTCCCAATGTGGTTCTATATCCTATTCTGCTTAGTCAGTCATGGTCTACAACTGTGCCAAATTTCATGCTTGTATCCGGAATAGCACAATCGGGTCAAAATTTGGCTCTTAGCCGCCTAGCTATTGACAGGGGAGGGGGTCTGAAATTTCATGAAAATTAAAAGTGCTTTAAAAAGTGATTTCTGCATGTTTTCTTGATTTATTTGGTAGGCATGGTGATATCTATTGAACATACCATATGCAGAATATTAACGTATCACAATAATTGATGAAATTGTTTTAAAAACAAAATATGTTTTGTAATTAAATGATTTTGGGGAGATAATTTATAATTTACCTGTACATTTTTTGCCTACATGTACCGTAAATAATACAAAACTGAAAGCTCAACAAAAGAAATAAATATTTTTGAAGGAATAAAAGTGTTCCATTTAGCATTGGAAAGTAAAACTGATTCTAACTAGATCCTTTGAATATTACATTAGCTTTGTTTAAAGGGCATAGCATGTTAAAAGTATTTAAAGTGTCCGAATATTTCTGGTATACTTATACATGTTTATCCCTATATGAGACAATATATTGAACCCTGAAGTATTTACCTGCTATAACTCTTTGCATGCCAGTGGATAATTGTGTCGTCTGCCAATAGCTTTTTGCAAACAGTTTGAACCCAGATGAAGACCAACAGAATGTCAGTCTTGATCTGGATCCAAACTGTTTGACACTCCGATGGTTGCCTTAGATGGTTTATTTTTAAAATCTTAATTTTGAAGAAAGTCAGCAGACGAAAATAAAAACATGAACAATTCCCTAGCATGCAAATAGATAAGTACAGGACGTTTGCAAAAGAATGTGTCATTTAATAACAGTGAGGTTTTTTCTTATCAAAAAATGCATAGAACCTTGCTAATTCTACTTTTAATCTTAAAGTAATTTATTTTAAACTAGCACAGAATACAAAGCAATTTAGGAGGTTGGTTCTAGAGAACTTCATTACTGTCATTAATTTCTTATTTGTTAGTAAAGGCAATTTATTGGCTTAGGCTCTCAGTTTTTGGGCTGCTGAACATCTTCCCCCCCCCCCTTGTGCCAGCAAGCCACTTCCATACAATGTGTAAAATATGGTAACACATATACATGCAAAAGCTTTTGCTGGCACACAGGGGGGGGGGGGAATGATATTTTAAAAAATGTTTTCGGATTTCTATGTATCTTAATGTAAAACTGATTGTTCTACCCAAAATTTTACAGCTTTGAAGCATTTAATATCGAAAACGGATTTCACAGCCATAAAGTACTCAGGCCAGGGTAGCTTCAGGGTGAAGAAAGGGACGATTGACAAACTTTTATTTTTACTGAAAACCATAGGCATTTACCCATAGCAAGTGTCAATGATCTTTATAATGACAATAATTAGCATTGTGAGTGTGAAACAAATCAGGCTTTGCTGCAAATTTTCTTTGTTGATCATCATTTTTATAGACTAATGATTTTTCCCCTTCTATTTTGACACCGCAGCACCCAGAACACAGTAAAGTTAGAATTTGTACCCTGTCCTCCTGTCATAATACCGTTTACCCTCCCTCATCTCAGCTGATTAACGATATCATACCCTTAAAGGCGAATATGCAATTGAACTACTTTGTAAACGTTTTGACACCCCTGTTCCATATCAAGTTTACCCGCAAAACATATTACGAATATACGATTCTCACTTTGTCCCGATTCTCACTTTGCGCACGGACGATTCCGGAATCGAACCGTGCAAAGTAAGAATTCTCACTCTGTCCGCCAATTTAGGAATTCTCACTTTGCACAGAGCGATTCCGGAATTGTCCAGATTCTCACTTTGCGCAGAACATCTACATTGTTTGCAGGTCTGACATTTTTATGTAATAAAGTAAGTATATCATGCGTAAAAAAATATCATGTGTACGTCGCGTCTGTGAGTGATATAACGCCATGTGTTAACCCTTAAAGAGCCAATCGCAACAAAAGTCGTCTGCTTTTCTCGTCTGCTGAAATGTTTAAAAAGCCTCTATGACACAGTGTGGACCCAGATCAGACTGCTCCTGTTCTGGGTCCACGTTCTTTCCTTCTATACCTAATTGGTCAGTAATGTTAGGCAATTATTTGCAGCAGACGACTTCAGCAGTCGACATTTTCAGATGCAATTTTTGAAGCTTTAAGGGTTAAGTTTAAATAACTTCTAAAACAGACCCAATCGAGTAGATCTTGATATGCCAATTCCATCTGCACAATATTCTGACTGCAATATCTGAATGATTGCGTTTCTGTAGGTGAGTAGAGTTTGTTTTAGTTTGTCACTTTTCGAATATCTGTGGAAGAGTTTTATTTGATTTGGATGACATCACCTTAGGTGTTATGGATATTGGTGCACGTATACAGAAGCACATACATACAATACTGCACAATGTACACAACAAAACAAGGCCATACACAAATAGCCCACACAACAATATACAATGCCTCGACTTGCAACCATATGATATCCACACAGAAAAAAACCATCCTGTGCACACGCATATTCAGTGCAACGCCTTTCTTGTTCGCCCGCTTGATATACTTTATAGACAAACTTGCTATAATTCTTATTATTCTTACTAAAGTACTGCCGCATTAATAAGAAACGCGAAAACTCGACTTTAAGTACATCTTTTATTTTCTCTAGAACTTTTCGATATGCGGGTAGGAAAAACTGCAGCATTTTTTGACAAAATTTTCAACCTGGTGTTTTTGCTGAGTTTTTCTGTAAGTAGATGGAATTTTGGCATACTTTGGTTCTTTTCAACGGGGGGGGGGGTGTTACTGTTGGTAGAATGGACATAAACTGACCCAGTTTATTAATAATATGCAACGGTTGACTAAATTATTCGATGTCGTTTCAGAGAAGTGATCCCCGTGTAGGTTATATACTGAACAAAAGTGAAAACGCTACACATGAATTGTTTGCCATTTATATGCAAATGATGCAATCCAGTAAAGCAAATGAAAGTTTATCTGACTGTTCAAAGACATGGTTATGCATAAAGTAAAAGGTTTACCGATGTTGTCCCGAGGAAACACATGAAAGTAAGAAAGAGGGCAAAGATCAGGAATTCATACAATCAAGCCCACACCTGACCCAGGATACCAATTGGAAAGTGACAACTTCACAATTAGACATCACAAACGAGAGCCAAGAGTCAGCCCTTTCCAAGCAGGGGACCACAAGGCATCAATAAACAGACGCACACGAAAGCATAACAAAACAAGACAGAAAAATGTCATTTAAATGTGACAGGTGTCCAATTTTTCAGGATACAAATTTGAACAGAATTCTCACACAGTTTAGGCCTTCAGTAATCCACTGCCAACCAGATCCGACAGAACGAAATTGTGGTCTTAGACATGTGACAACCAAAGATATGCGTTGATCGTTTAGAAAAGCAACCTAAAAAGCAGGCTTTTCATCAAATTGGCCAAGCTTGAAATTTTAACACTGAAATCTCCATAGGTAAATCAATGTGTTGTTGCATGTTAGTCTGTGCACATTACTGGTCGAGAAAAATTAGGAACAATGTGCTGATAGGTCTACCTGATTTGGCAAAAGGAAAAAAAGTTATCGAAAATCGTGATAAATCGAATTTTACCAAATATTTAATATTCCCTATTTGTTTTTGTCAAAGGGAGACATTTTACAATTTTTTTTTTACAAATTGGATAAATTCGAAATTGATTTCTGAGCTTGTTTCAAGTGATAATATAGTTTTCTTGTGTATTAATGCAACACAAGTATGACAAATTCTGATAAGCATAACAATTTTTTTGCGCATGTGCAATTGCGAAATTCAGTGAATAAAGCTTTAAACACACCAAGGTATTAACTTAGGCATCAAACGAGACAAATTGGTAGAGCTTCGACGAATCGCTAGCTGGATGTCTTGAAAACATTATTAAGCTTTAGTTAATACTTTTCGTCCAATGTTATCTTACAAAATATAAAATCTTGTAGTGCATTTTCACTATTGTTCAGTATAGCATAACGTGTATTGTACATATAAAGTTGGAATAGCAAATAAATGACTTTAGATGCACGTTTTCAATTTACATCGCATTGAGCATTCAATAATCGTGAATCATTTCAGGCAGTATTTTGACAAAAGATATTAGCTGGTATTACGGCTTAGTTTGCTCTAATAATTCTGATGGTAGAACTTGGGCATTTTATTTGACACTTGACAGGGATAATCCTGGGAGAGGCCTAATCCATTTTGTTTGAAAACAATTATTTCTGCTATTCTGTCCATTCAAGCGGCTGATAAACATCACGTGCAACGCATTTACATATACTACGCCATAAAAGAAACGCCGCATACAATAATTAAAAATATTGTGTGTTAAATGAGAGTCACCGTGGCAAAATTCCATCAGCTGTCTATGTTTTGCTATTTTTTCTTCCGCACATTTTCTCCATTGATTTATAGAGATTGGTCAATCAAAACCAGTGTATCTACCGATTTTCCATTTTCCTGTTTTTCACGTGCACACTCAGTCCATTCAGATTTACATGTGTACAAACTACTGAAATCTCTAGTCGAACATCCCAAACGTCTAAAGCATTTAAAAACTTTGGAATTTAAGATTACACATTGTTAATGTACGGTGACAAAATTGGTAAATGTGGAACGCGAACGTGCGATAGGAATGTTAAAAGCTAACGTGACGCCATTGATAGTAGCCCAACAATTTCGGTGCCATGTTAGGACGATTGGACGTCTTAAGAATCGTTTCCAAAAATTTGGGACAACGTCACACCGTCTGCATCCAGGGCGTCGACGTGTGTCGACGCGACGTTAAAATCGAGACATCCAGACGTCTCATTTGTGCAATCGATTTCATCTGGAGTCAGTCATAGCTAGGACACCCCAAGGAATTCATAATCCAAAATTAAGGGCTCAAACTTGAGAAATCGTTTCAAGAGATTTGCTTAAGACCCCACCTCCCAACGTTTGATGGAACTTGACTTTGGTGCAGTATTTACATCAAATTAAGGAACCCGCGGTAGTACCGACGTCTTAATGAATTGAGAAACTGGCAAAGAGCATTCTCTAGCATCATTTTACTCTATATTTTTCTAATTACTGCATGATTTTAAATGAAATACATATCTGGTACTGTTAGCACTTTTCACACATAGTTTCTTTTTTGGCCTAGTATATACCTATAATTGGCTTATAAAGAAAATACCTGTCTGACATGAACAGAAAGTGCCTAGCGTCAATTACTAGATTAGATGCGATATGCTCTGTATATATCACGCTCTTCATTGATTGATTTATTGATCGATTTATTTTTATTCTATTTATATGTCTGCTAATGACTTATACCAACCGCCTCTGCTTACATGTATGGGCGAAAAACATGTTCTATGTTTAGACCTAATAAACTTGACTTGACTTGGCTAAAGTGGACGTTATTTTTAGCTGGGCCTCATATATAATCTATTCAAAGCTCATGTCACTTATGCTCTAATATAGATATTAAATCAAATTTTGCAAAGGGCCCATAGAAATTTCAATAGGCCCATTAAAATTATGTAATCTGCATGTAAATTATTTGAATAGGATATGGGTCATTGGCCCTTTTAAGGGTCCATCATCATTTTAGTGCAGTATTATCCCTGACTTGAGTGTTACCATTGAAAGAATGTATGTAAACAGGTCAAATTAACTAATTACAGAAAATGAATGGTTGACTATAATACTACATATGTAGTTGATAATGGTTAGGCCGTTTACCACTGTAAAAGTTGTATTCATAAAACTGTCCATAATAGCCACATCAAGCTGTTTTAGTAGGAAATGTCCTTGCAAACATAGCAGACAGTATTTACCCGAATCAAACTGCTCGTATTGGATCAATTAGATATGTGTCTACACTGATTGAATCGATACTATCAACCGAATGGCAGTGCTTAAAAATAAAACTGGCATCTACAAAGCAATCACGATTTTAAAATGTGAGATGCTTTTGACACTTACCTGTAGAAATTTAAGTACAGATGTATAGGCCGTCACATGGCTGTTAGACACCGTTTAAATTCCCCCGCTTTTCAGAAAGCCTAAAATGTCGAAATTCCTAAGAGTATAGGGGTCAGGGCAGTGGCAGTAGATTCTTCAAACAATTTTCTTCTGACACTGCAGGATATTCTAAATCCAGATTTGAGCTTTATTTTTGGAAAGATGCAAGTAATAAAATAGTATTCCAGATTTTCGCGTTTCTTATTATTGCGACAGGACTATAGTTAAATGTACCTACATTGCACCTGATTGCAAACCCCGTAGACATTGTAGCTTTCCTTGCATATCATAAAATAGACGTATTTTTTCTTTTAATTTCTTTATCTGATGGGTACGAAAGAAACTGTCAAAAAAAAAGAAAATTTAAAAAAACTGTGGCGTATTTAAATTGGCATTTTACACTATTCAGTGTTTTTGTCATACTATTAATGATTAGGTTTAATATAGGCACCGTCATGAGAAATCTACTTTTTGTCTGGCATTAAATGCGACGCAGATCATCCTGACTGTGCGTCAGTGCCATTCGCGGATTCAGAGAGGGGGACAGGGGGTCCGTGCCCCGCCCCCCCCCCCCGCCCCGAAAAATAAAAAAATATAGGGTTTCTTAGCAATACTGGACCGGCTCCCCTGAAATTCTCAAAATTCTCAAAGCAACCAAGCCAGCATTCAATGTTGGGCCATCATCGGCCCGCCAGCGAAACGCCATTTAAATGGCGTTTCGCTGGCGAGCCGATGATGGCCTTAAATGGCGGGCCGCCAATGGCCCGGTTATAGTGGTATTTGGATCCTCCTTCTCGCATCAATTGAAAAAACAAACAACAAGCAAACAAAAAACCGTTGTCAATGTTGAACCCCCTGTCACAGAATTTTCTGGATCTGCGCATGAGTGCAGTCTGTTCAGTGTCGCTGTTGTACACAGCTAGGCTAGGTCAGTTCGTCAGTGCAGTACACATAGGTGCGTATTCAGACGTCTAGCCCAGGAAATATGCACACTCTAGTTTCAGTTCTTTGGTGCAGCCTTTGCTTCCAAAGGATACCCTTTTAAGAACCTAATTGACTTCTCTGCAGCTGGTGACTGGGACTGTGTGGCGGCGGTAGAACGTCTCCCTGCCCTTCACTATAGTGCAGATTTATTTTCTTGTCCTTTGGGATCATGGGTTTCATTGTGGAACTTTGAAACTATTAGAGGGTCACTAATGACGCCTAAATGGCAGAAACTAGCTGGTCTGGTCCAGGAAATATGCACACTTTAGTTTCAGTTCTTTGGTGCAGTCTTTGCTTCCAAAGGATACCCTTTTAATAACATATTTTCTATAATCTAATAATCATTGCCTTTAGCTATACAAATAGTAAGTCTTAGAACTTTTTCCAGTAGCAATCTCAAAATATATATTTTCTCGTAACGGCTCATATGGCCTCTCTAGCGTTATTAAAACATATAATAAGTTTCAGCTCATTATTAGAGAGGATGAGAAAATGAACGTAGTCTTGTAATCTGCAGTAACACCAACATTTGTATTTAAAGCTCCAGTACAGGTTTAATGTGTATTACTTGACTTTTCGCTTACTGTAAAGGCGGCAACTTTAATATTCATATCTGGGTGTGGTTCGGCTTTTCCATCTGCTAAGGAATATTTATAATTGGTAAAGAGTTAATAAGCTTTTTGAGCCGCGCAAACGTGCGTGCATTTCATGAAAATCCTAACCGTATACACACTGAACTCACATTTATTAACCCTTAAAGCGCATATTCAAAGAATGTATGTTTTTGTCGTCCACTAAACTTTTTGAAGCCTCATAGATAAAAAGTGTGAACCCAGATCAGACTGCTCCTGTAGGAGCAGTCTGATCTGGGTCCACAATGTTTGCCTCCCTGCTTGTGTTAAATATACATTTTCAGATGCAGTTAATTTTCTAGCGTTTTAAGGACTAAATAATGACTTAGGTGGTTGTATACAAGATGATACATTTACTTTTGAATAAAAACACGCCTCCTTTTCAGCTTTGACCTATGCCTAAGGTTGACTTGTCCTAATTACACATTCATGAGGTTCCGCCTTTACAGTAAGCGAAAAGTCAAGTAATACCTGTGCATTGAATGAGGCCAGTCAATGCCCGCACAAGATATGGCGAATACTGAATGTGCATGTAGTGTATGACTACGGTTTGCAGGTGCAAAGCCTCGGGCATATTATGACGCTCAATGTGCGAAATGGACTAGTTCATTTTAAATGAATTAGTCATTGTGATTTTTGGGCATCTCAGGCCTGAGGAACGCAGGTCGTAAACATTCTGAAAGTGTAAACAAACACGCAATGTAACGTGTATGTTATTTGTTGACTCCTGTCGTTTTGGACTTTATTGCCAGGGAAAAATAATGCACGCAACCAATTACATGTATACAAAATTTAACTAAAGTATGCACAAAATAGCATTCATTTACATGACAATGAACAACCACGTAATAAATTTGCTGGACTGTCATAAGTCTAAGGAATATTCACGTGACAGTTCACGAAGGAATTATGTCATGCAATGACCCCCTGAATTGTTACGGATACAGGATGTAAAGAGCTAATATTATACAGTTATTGAATTCAATGATGTAGACATGAGGATTTATCTAACTGAAAAAGGGATATTCGCCGAGGCCGCAAGGCCTTGGTGATTATCACTTTTAAGGGTAGATATATCCTTTTAAAGTCAATAACTGTTTTGTATTATGACCTTTTATCTATGAATGATTTTTTTTCTACTTTCACCTTTTTGTTGAAGTCATGTTTAACCTAAGGGCTTTCTCACAAGATTAAACAACTGTAATTAAACTATTTTATTGTAGCATTTTGTATTTCGAAATGTATATAAATTCTCTGAATGTGGAATGTAAAATTTAATCATGAAACATCATTTTTATATTTGTTTTTTTTTTCAAACAAAGAAAAATGAACAAACAAAGCAAAACAAAACTGTTGAAAAAGTTCATTTAAGTCTTTAAACCTGTTGGGAGGTGAAACAGCAAATCATGTCAATTTGATGCAGCACATTCTTGTTTCATACTCATCATGATATATTTTTTTTAACTCTCTAGAGGTTAATATTGCAGAAGTTTCAAAAATGTTACTTCTCGAAACTAGTTTGAGCTGATTTTCATTTAATACCACTTTCTATGCCAGTATAGGTCAGTTTCCAGGTAGACATAGAGATTGGGGCAGTCAGGTGACATGATTCTCTCCAGTCGTAGGACGTTTTTATGTTCGTAGAATGGTAGATTAAATGAAAACAGCGAAAGTAAATGCATACATCATGCATATATTTGGAAAGATTGAGCTTTTGTCGATACATGCAACCTAAAATTATTTCAAAATGCATTACTGTAATGACTTCTAAGAGGCAAAGACATACCTATATATCGGACACTGGAAATATGGTATAAATATGACATTATGGACTTAGTCTCTCACAGAACGTTAGTAACAATTGCATGAAAATGGGTCCATAGCCATACACAGCTTCTGAAAATTTGGCTGCTGATAAAAGACACTAAGTGCTACAATATTATATGACCATTATAGCATATACGCAGCAATCATTGGATATTGAAGATTTGTTTTGAGATCCTCATCAAATTGTACAGTAGGTATATAAACTTTTATTGTAAAAAGATGAAACAATTGGAAGTTGGATACAGGCTTTTGAATGTGGCTTAATATGGTAGTTGTAAAGTACTATTATATTTTTTCTTGTTTATATGGTAGATGGAAGTGCTATGGTAACTTTCATCCCAAAACAAATTTAAAACTTTTGTTTTATTAGAAATGAACTGCAAAATAAATAGCCTAGGGGTGCTAAAACCCCTTATTTTCTACATAAATGGCGCCATGGAGCGTTACTATGTTTAGTAAATACATTTAAACTGTTCTTGTGCCTCTTAACAGGTGTTGGAATCACTGCAATAAGAAGTAAATTACGCCGGCCCGAATGTTAGTGGGTTTTTTTCTACGCGGGGTTGATTTACCCCACCCACCTTTTATAACATGGGAGTACCACATTACCGGAAGTCGCCAAGTACGCCCTTTCATCGATAAATCAATTAAACTGCTGACGAATGATTGAGTATATAATGTGCTATGCAAAACCAGAAGAAATTTTAAAAATTGTTCACAATCGTAATTTTAACAGATATTATAACTAGCACTTGACTGTGATTATTTTGGTATATTGATTGGTGTTTTAAAATTGTTATAGAAGAGCAAACAACATGCTAATAGTTTTGCTGCACTCGTCTATGATTAGCGTTTGAATAGTTATTTAAATGGTGCGAACGAAAAATCGGCTTGACAAATGCTTATATCACCATAACGAATGGAACTTTACAGCGTCTAATTTCCCGCTGGCTGCGTGGTTAAAATGGCATGGATTTCGACCAGTGTCCTTTACTATGCCCTATTCAAAGCTATATATCTTGACCGAACTTAGCGCTAATTATTTAGAATTTATATTAGTTGATAGACAGAAGCTAGACCTTTCAAATATATATACTTATGGTACCGTAAATTGTAGAGATACAGCCCGATTCTACGGACATAAAAATGCCCTCGTATAACAAACTAAAATGCATGAGGGACACTGATTTCTTCTTGTCATTATTATAACTATGTTAGAACCCGCGCACGCGCGGGTGTGGGATTTTTAGCATATATAAGGCTTTGGCGACGATAGGTCATCGGAAATTGGCAGGATGTTGTTAATATCAGGATGCAAAAGTTTGAAAATTGATTCATGGGCCATAATGAGTTAAAACGTTGTTCGTTGGCTCTCAAGTGAGTATGGAATATGTCCATACACTACTGCTAGTAAGCACAATGGAATTTCCCACCGTTATCAATGGGAACAGTCCATTTCAGGGTTGTTGGGTGGTATTTTTCTTTTTTATTCAAATTTTAATAGAATATCCTGTTAGCAAACAGTGGAGACCCTGATCAGACGCCGTGTTCTGCGGCTTCTGGTCTGGGTCAGCATTTTTCTATGTCCCATAAGACGGACACTAGGCTTATATGGGTTAAGGATACCGCTTTGCAATGCTCATGTTAGCATGAACATTTTTTTAATTTTTAGTAGATTTGATTTTTTGAGCAAGTGTTCATGCTTATATTACTTATTATTAACATTTTTATTCTGAATACTGGTAGACAGTTGCTTTGGCAAACAGTAATGACCCAGATCACCAATGTCTTCTGCGCTGTTTGCTTTAAAATAAATATTCAGGGGGGGAAATAAATGCGATGTACTATACGTGTGTTTTCGTGTGCTGTTGTATTTGATTGTATCGATTCCAAATCGTTGCATTTTTCCTTATTTTCAAACCAAGCCAAATAGAGGTCAATTGCTAATGCCGCTGCAGTTAAATGCTCCTTCGTCTCGGAATAAATGATAAATGGT
The DNA here is from genome assembly GCA_964019695.1 of Loripinus fragilis. NCBI lineage: Eukaryota > Metazoa > Mollusca > Bivalvia > Lucinida > Lucinidae > Loripinus > Loripinus fragilis. The sequence continues at coordinate 23,155,222 of OZ026518.1, forward strand.
TGCAATTGTAATTGTCTAAGTAAAGGCATATTTTACAAGATGGTAACATTACCCTAGGGCCTGTTATTTAAGTAAGTATTATATAATGTCTAGACTTCAACAAAATTGAATGATGGTTCTTAATGACAATATTTGTGTATGCCCGGCCTTGTAAATTATTTTGTATAACTAACGTTGCATCCGCTAAATTGGGCCATTAACGTATTTAGAAGAAAAGTCTGGAGAGACTTTTTAGACCATTAGCTGCTTATAGAATCCCGTCCCCCTCAGGGAGAATTTTGTACACTATGATAATCTAAAACTTTACTATATATGACGCAACATTACACAAGTAAGCCTTTGGGTAAGTGGATCGTAACCGTGTTACAGCCATGTTAACTACGTTAGCCTATAACAGCTTCCAATCATATTGTGCAAATACAAACCTATACCTAAATATAATTTATCGACATGCTGATGGCCATAAAAGCACTCAATTGTACTCAGCAAATAACTAGTATGCATCAAAACAACTTAAGCCTATTATATTGCAGTTATATACGTTGCTGACTTTCAAATATACTACTTTTGAGTGCTGTGTTATCACTAGACCATGAACGTGGCGTTTTATACACTATAATTTTCTAAAACCACATTACATATGCCACAAAATAATGCATTTTACCTCTTTATGGGTTGGGGCGTTACCCTGCATATGCAGAGTTTAATACATTACCCTAAAGTAATAGGAAATCCCATAGTACACACGTATATATATCATATTGTTATTTATCATTACATATCAATAGTATCATGTTATTGAAATTAAATGACTTGCAGTATAATTTTTAAACATTGAGGCACCTTTTATAAATGTTACATACGTTACATTTCTTTAAATACATTATTTTAGACAATGTTAGCATTATATGATGTTAAACTGCTAGAGGATGTAGAGTATTGCCATCTGATGGCTCAATTAAAAGAGGGAAACAATAAATATCGTCTTTTTATAACACCAAATTTAAGTGGAATTAAACTCAGTCGAAAGCTTGGGTGTTGAAAAGGAAGAAACTTGAACTCAAAGCTTATAAAATGCCATTTCAATTAAAAGTGTTTCATCGAATATGTGAACATCACTTACAGAAAATGCTTAATTCAATGATCAAATTATGTTTCTTAAATGCTTAAAAATATCACTTATCTGTCTTAAACTCATACATGTATGTGTTTACTTAATTTTATACATAAAATAATACATTGTATATGCAAGACATTTTTCCTCACTGTTTACAGTTCAATTTATATTAAACATGATATTAAGTATGTAGTAGTTTAGTAAGATCTATTGACTATTATGTTAGCCGACATAATACATATATGGCTTACCAGCTATTGATTACAACAACTTTATTGATAACAATCAAGGATGAAAGCTACCATATTGTATGTCATTTTAAGCATGGTATCCTTTGAACAAAAACTTAAGTTATTTTTAATTATAGTGACTTTTTACCCATATAGTGCACTCACTATGCCAAACCTATGGTTAAATCCCCTTTGGTAATGAATCTCTTTTTACTAAAGCATGTCCATTATACACTTTATCTCGGTAATATGCATAACAATACTATTTTAGGAGAATATAACACTTGTTACCTGTTTCATCTGGTTATACAATTTTGTGAAGTAATGAAACATGACAACATACGCATTGTTTCTTTATTAGTCATATGTTTAAAAGGGATAATACATAAAATTTAGAAAAGCTCAATTACATCTTTAGTATTTTATTGTAGACATGACTAAATGAATGAAATTAAATAATTCATTGGTGATTTTGTTTTGAGTTGTGTCTGTCAATTATACTTTGTCTAACAGTGAAATTTTGCTTTCTTTGTATTTAGCAAGCCAAATGAAAATATGATCATTGTTACAAAATTACATCCTACTTTACATTTGCATAATTCAAATCAAGCTAAACAGATTATAACTAGTAATGCGAAGAATGAATCAAATGAGCCGACACCTTTGATTTTGGTACTTATGAATACAGTTTCAAACAATGAAGGCTCATGCTAGCATGTGTAATTGTGTAGCATCACCAGAGCCTTAGCTACCTGCATACACTTAATATAGATGTAGACCTTAATTAAGAAAGCTATTTCCACTGCGTCAGCATTTACAATTAATGCTGGCTTTAGTCAAAATGTGATAAGAACCAAAGTCTCACGTGCTTGTCAAATCTTCATTTGAGCACTTTATATATTACATCAAATAAAATCCAAAAATTGTTTTCACCATCTAAATGCAATAATGTTCATACTTCTGCTGCTGTCAAAGAAAATCTGAGATGGATTTCAACATTTTGTATACTATATCATATACACATGTAACACACATGACAATAAATAAACAGTTATATCAACATTAGATATTTATGATATTATTTTTCATTTTGAAAGAAATATGATTTCTTTTGGAGATAATTCAGGAAATAGATTCATGGAAATCAGAAAAGCATAAATAATTATCAACGAAAACATGTAGACTTTGTTAACTTTGCATGTAAGTTTTTACCACGGTTGATAATAGCTAGGATGGCCTCTCAGTACAATTTTGTCTGAGCTGTTGACTTTTTTGTATGTGTCCTGATTCCAATATCTGGTGTGTTTACAGCTCAATTAGTTAAATGTTCATATAAAGCCATGCTATTGATGACTCCTGCAATAATTTGGTCTTGCCACATTCTGTATAGAGGAAATTAGCATCAGCTGTTTCAACATTTATTTATAAAACTAAGTAAGATCTCATGACTGTACTGTTTATTTATTGTCTTTTCCCATCCCTAATGCTAAGAGAACATTGTTTGATTTGTTTTGTGTTTACTTAAAAGGCGCCTGGTTAAATTTGGTCTGACCTTTTTCTGGCTGATAAAGTCTTATAAATAAAAATTGATATCTTACGTAACAACACTTATGTGGGAATGGTCCTATCACATGCGATAATTGCCAAGTCAAACCAATTATTAACACTTATTTTTCCCCATTTTCATGGAAATATTTGCTCTTTGTAAATCATTTACTTATTCATTTAAAGTTTACATTGCTTGAGCAAATGATCAGAATTACTATGTTGATATAATTAACATTTGTATTCATTAAACAGTGAAAGCTATGCTGAAGATAAAAATGTTCATTGAAACGCTAAACATAAAGTAATGTGTCACCATCTGCATATGCAAATAAGATGTCAGTATAAAATTTTATTCAGAGACGAAGTCTTTAAATAGTATCTTATTGCATTAACTTAAACTGCATTGTATCTAATGTAATTTTATTGTAAAAACTAATATATACTTGATTCTATCTGGATTGACGTCAGCTCACCTTTTTGTATGCTACCACCTTCAACACAGCATTTAGTTAAAAGGCAGTTTTTATTATTGTAGATGAGCCTACATAAACAAGGAATACGAGCATGTATCGTATTACAGACTATATTCGTATGATATGATCAACAGTTAACTGGTTACACTAAAATTATTTGGTTGCTGTTAGATAAGTAATTCAATTAAACTTAGTACAAACAGTCTTCAAATAAGTATCACACAACCTAAATCCACCTTATATTATCACTTCAGACTCAAATTATACTCTCTTTGACATCATTTTGGACACACATAGAGCCTTATGATATATTTGGTATGGTAATATACGTAATTTTAACACGTTTGACAAAACGTGGGAATATATTTTCATTCAATTATCACTAGAGCTCTAATACTTTTTGTAAATGAAGTTTAAGAGCTATAAATTTTGCCAAATTGGTAAAAATATTTTGTTTGTTTCATAAAGTTCAAAAATATATTATTTCACACAAGCGAATATGCTTTGAAAATTTGACATAGTCTCTTAATACGAGCTGATATATTCCATTTCAAACAAATTATTATTTCTTTATCTATTAAAAATAAGTTTTGAAATGGTGTATCATTTAGGGTATTAAGTAATATATAGAACGCCTTGAAGTTTGTTACATACATAACATGTCGGCAATCAAAGATCAAAATGCTATTTTACATAAAATACAATATTTAATTTTCCCCCACCAGTCTTGCTTATCGATAGAATGCCCAAATATGGTGTTTAAAAGCATACAGATAGGATTGCATGTTGTTTTTTCAAATAATACGATTTTTACCTAAAGCTTACATAACATATTCCGCAGGGTTCTCATTTTCAACAGATTATAACTCAAGAGTTTTTGTGATATAAGCAAGCTGTTGGTAGTTTTGGAATGGTCAGTAAATTGTCTTTCAAACAGAGAATTAACTGTTCTGGTATATCACATGACTATTTAGCCAATTAGAATTGTTCTAGCACTACCTTAACAGCCTTACTTACAAATGTTGTGTGTGTGTGTGTTTTTTTTTAAATGAGGGGTAACATAATTAACACGATGTAACACCCAAACGCCCCAGCCGCCAGAGGGCTCACATGCTTCAAAAAGCTCGTTAGATGATAGGTTTCATGAAAAAACATGGTCTACAAATTTCCCCCTCTGGGGAGTAAAACCCTTAGTAGCTTATGGCCTATTTATTACATCTAACCCAATACGAGCATTTGACAGTAAGTCAGTAAGCTAAATACAACAAAGGAAAAACACCACCAGCTATGTTTAAGAACTTCTTTTTCGGTATAACTTCTTCGAAAATCTTATCTGAAAAATATCTGCCAACTTCTTCAAACGTTTCAAACTTCCTATAATCTACAGTTTACTCTGTATATCAGGGGTAACCAGCTACGTCATAGCATGGATGTCGAAAACACGTAGTATGACGCCATCTTCGATTTACAAGGTACGTTTTTCCCTTCGTAAAATTATACAAATTAGTGTCTGTCAAAACTAAGCAATGCAGGCGGTGCCTAACATCACACGTGAACAGAATATATAATGGTCACGCCCAGAAATGCCGTTGCCTTTATAATCATTCACCAACAAATATCGAAGCGGGTGACTGCTAAAATTATCATCGTGTCTCCCGCTTCGATACTTGTGGATGAATGATTACAAAGGTAGCGGCATTTCTGGGCGTGATCAATATATTAACTGTCCAAGTGTGATCATGTTAGGCATCGCCTGCACCGCTTAGTTTTGCCAGACACTTATTTGTATAATTTTACGAAGGGAAAAACTTACCGTGTAAATCAAAGATTTCGCCATACTATAGGTTTGCAACATCAATGCTATGGCGTAGGTTGTTACCCCTGGTATATGCACTCTTTGAATATTTGAAGCAAAGCGCAAACAATAAGGACCCTCAATCGCCTGATTCGCTCGTGCGTTAAGCTAGTGGGGTAATCTCAAGAACGTTCGTTTGGAATGGAATTTCCCAACCTTATTAATTGGGTGAATCCATTTTAAATTTAAGGATTGTTGGGTACTGAGCTTCAATTTCATTCAATCGGTGGAAAAACAGTTATGAAGCTGATCAGACGCCAGCAGCGTCTGTGCGTCTGGTCTCGTTCTGCACTGTTTGCCGACGTCCTATAATAAGAATGATAGGCTTAAATGGGTTGAAGGATGATTTCTTGTCCAAGCCTATATGTATATACACTTAAAGCAAACAATTAATCTGGTTTCCAGCAAAAAAGGTGCGATTTGGCATGTGCGCCAATCGAAGACTCAGATCAGCTTTCGCTATTGTGCAGTCTGATTAGACTTTTAGATGGACGCTCTTTGTATGGACCGCCAAGGATCCAACGTTTCTTTAGGCGAAAAAATAGAATCTGATCTGACTGTGCTGATGCGCAAGACTCATATGAATCATGCCAACTTGTACCTTATGTTGAATCCCTCTTCAATTAGTATTACTTGACTTTTCGCTTACTGTAAAGGCGGCGCCTTATGAATGCGTAATTAGGACTAGTCGACCTTAGGGATAGGTAAAAGCTGAAAAGGAGGCGTGGTTTTATTCAAAAGTAACTGTATCATCTTGTGCGACAACCTCAGTCATTATTTAGTCCTTAAAACGCCAGCAAAATAACTGCATCTGAAAATGTCTATTCAACATAAGTAGGGAGGCAAACATTGTGGACCCAGATCAGACTGCTCCTACAGGAGCAGTCTGATCTGGGTCCACACTGTTTATCTTTAAGGCTTTAAATAGTTTAGTGAACGACAAAAACATATATTTTGTGATTATGCGCTTTAAGGGTTTATAAATGTGAGTTCAGTGTGTATACGGTTACGATTTTCATGAAATGCACGCGCGTTTGTGCGGCTCAAAAAGCTTATTAACTCTTTACCAAATTATAAATAAGACCTGATTTCCCTTCCTTAGCAGATGAAATAGCCGAACCACGTCCAGATATGAATATTAAAGTTGCCGCCTTTACAGTAAGCAAAAAATCAAGTAATATTTATGTCTACTTTCAGAGAGTATCAGTATTCGTCTCTGTTCTGACTCTAACAACGATATCGGTAGAGAGGTACCTTGCTATCTGCCATCCACTGACATACAGACGAACAAAGTTCAAGACTCGTGTCTCTCTTATAGCTATATGGGCGATCTCCATGGTAACGCCAATCCCAGAATTCTTTACGATCGACGTGAAACACCATCAACAGGTTCGGAAGAGTCTACGCCCGTTGCTAAGCAGCTGTAGTCCTATCAACGAGCGAGCAGAGCTGGAGTTCACGTTATTTCTTATTGTTGCCTTCTATTTCTTACCTTTGTGCATAATGACGTTTACGTACACAAAAATAGCGAGATGTCTATGGACCAGTACATCTGATGTTTCAGCCGTGTCAGAAAGTAAGTTGAGCCGCGGCATGAAATTTCCAACAATTTGACATTTGACAAGTGTAGACTCAGACGAGCCTCTGCAGCTTCCTTTTAGGCTTAGAAACGCCAAACGATGTTCAGTCAGTAGCAAACAATTATAAAATACTCAAGCGACTAGCAAAGGCTCTGATCAGACTGCGCGTATGCGCAGGCTGATCTGAGGCTTTGCTGGTCGCACATACCACATTGTTGAAAATATCATGCACTGGCTCAGTTTTAAAAATGGGTTGTCCTCGTCGTACGAAAACATCTGAGGTGCATTTGTTACAGTGATACTTGTTATAAGCGGGCACTCAAATGTCTTAAATACAACAGGTAGCTTAATGAAGGTCGAACGTATGCCAGAATGTTTCCCTTGGAGCCTTCTGCATTTCTTTTGACCTGCATTAAGCCATAATCAATCTTGAAAACCTTTTTTGGCATTCCTGTTGAGTGGCCACTTAAGACAGGTTTACTGTATTCGCTTTCAGGATACATGTACAGTGTCGTGCTAAAAGTGAGTCAAGTTTTGCTAGAAGTGCATCAAAACTTTAATATCTTTTGACAACTAAAAAGCAGCGCTGATATCATATTACCATGATTGCTCTAGTTAAATATACCATAGGCTAGTGTAACAAAAGCTTGGAATTAGAGGATTATGCACATGTAGGAATAATTGAACCGTTTGTGGCTGATTGGCAACAGAGGAACATCACCCAGGGTTGCCACGGTCAGGGAAAAAGTTCTGGAAAATGAAAAAAAATCCAGGTCAGGGAAAAGTCAGGGAATTTCATTTTCAGTCAGGGAAATTTAGAAAGTTGAAAAAAAGTCATGGAAAAGTCAGGGAATTTCAAAATTTTCCTAAAAAGATGCTAGTTAACAGGCTTCTGGAAAATTCAGTTTCCATAATTTGCAAGCAATATTAGAAAAGGAATGTTTCTGAACATAAATTGCAAGCAATTTATGTTCAGAAACATTCCTTTCTAATATTTGTGGTTTAAAATTTTTCTTTGAAGATTAAATCAGCAAGTTCAAATATTTGTGCGAAATCTTTGAATAGTCGATGGATGAAAATGGCTTCCAAAAGGGTCTGGAAAACGGTTGAAAGTCAGGGAAAAGTCAGAGAAAAGTCAGGGAATTTTGAAATGGATATTGAGTGGCAACCCTGAATTCACTAAAATTCTATCCACGTATATTAAACTGGCTGCCGTGGAAATACACATCCTGTGTAATGATAAAATTGTTATTGAAATCAACCACAATGTATGTTGTATCGGAATACAAGTTATTTGAAGAACACCCACTTATTCCTTACCAAGTTAGAGATAATTGAAAGTTAAAATCGAAAAAGCAAATTCTAGGACCCCATTTACTTTATGTTAATTTGACCTTTTTGGTCACTATAAAATGTATTTTTTTTTCATATTTAAAGATGCATAACTTCGTGTTATGAGGTCAAATCTTCTTCAATACTAATCATCGATCTATGGCAATTCAAATTTTCTGTGTGTTAATACGATTGTGTTTATACGTGTAACCATTGCAACGAAATGTATACACTATAGATGGCATTTTCAATGAAATTCTGCGGTTGCCAAGCAACACTTATATGAACATTTTTCTACATATGCGTGTTCCAATACAGATGAGAATGTTATCGTACAATCCTGTGACCTATTTAGCAGGCAGGATAAGGGTCAAATGATATTACCAGCGCTTTTTTAATGTCAAAAGTATCAAAACAAAGGTTAAGGCCTAGATGAAAATAGAGCCCTATTTAAGGGTTTTTTCAATCCATCTGGTAGAATAATTCCAGTGGTACATTCGAATAGGGTGACATGTAGGAGTCACTTTTAGCATGGAAGCCAGTTCTGAAAGTAATGCAGTTTTTGTCTACGTCATTATAAACGCACCAACTCCAAAATCTGCTATTATTGTCAATTAAGCTTATTTTCCATGATGATCTGTATAAGGTCAGTTGGAACCTGTCACATCCCCTGCAATAGTAAGTTTGATGGCCTAAATTAACATTTTAGTATCTCATAAGCCAGGCAAAAATGTTTTGCTCACAGTGTTTTTATGCTTTGGTATATTATTGACGGCATATTTCGATGTACTGTTCACATAAAATGTGTCATTATAGGAAATGTATTACAAATGCATGATTTCATAAAATGACTAATTTTTAATTACATAATTTTATTTCTTGACACCAAAAAGTAATCCAGAGAGCATCAGACACTGCTTTTTTGTCATATTTTCTATACATGGATAGGCTGCAAACAAGGTATAGGTCAATTTTGAACTCAGACGGATCAAAGATCAGACTATTCGAATTTACAGCACGTGAAAGGGGAAACAGGTAGAAATCGATATATAGCGGTATCATAGGTCTTTACATACTGACGTGTAATACATTATATAGGTAATTTTCAACCTTTTAGTCAACGTTCTCTGTAGCTCAGTAGGGAAGCAGCACTACATTAATTTTTGTTTTATAAGGTGAAAGAAATCAATGCGAGTTCGAGTCTCGGTCAGGCTTTTTTTTATAACTTTTAATGCGCGCGCGTGCGTGCGTGTGTGCGTTTGTGTTTAAGCTTTTGTTTATATTATATTTTTCATCATGGTATGTATTTTATTTCGTAATTTATTAACTTTCAGATACATTCAATTTCACATGCCCTCCGTCTCGCTGGCAGTGTCAGTGTCGGAGCTGTAGTTGGTTTCCGACGCAAGATCAATCACCACTGGCTGATGTTCTTCCTCTATCGCGATCTTCTTTAACCAGTATACACGCTCTACTGACAAACATGCTTAACGTACTTCAAAGTCGTCCAGTCGGACCCTTTTCGTCCCAGACCGTTCAGGTTTCTCCTATTTAGTCTGGTCTTCCTTCATCAGCCGCTCAATGGTACTCTTGCCTTGGTTGAAGTCCTTTCCTTTGCCTGGTTCAGTGTGTGTTTGCTTTGCGTCGAATGAAATAGACTGAGGTTCGTTTTCAAATGAATTGAGCACGCGCCAAACAGAAAAAAATGCCTTCGCGTAAAGCATGAGAAATTCAATTTTTCTCGAAGAACAAAAAGATATGCTAAAAAGAAAAAAAAACACTTTGGGACTCGAACTCAGGCATTATAACTCTGAAACTTTCCACGGAATATTTGCAATTTAAGACGTAGACCGCTCGACTAAGCTTGTAGATGCTGTATTAGTCATGTCGTTACATATTATGGAAATTTTGTTACTTCGATAGCATGAGCAGTAAGTGCTTGGTGAGAAAACAACCGTAACAATCTTAATTTACCTTTCTCGTGCTCCTAAGTAGACTCGTCTGACCTTTGATCCGTCTGAGATCAAAATTGGCCTATACCCCATCCTTTTTATTAAGTAGATGTTTTTTATTTATAAGTGATTAACATAAATACTTCTGCATGCATTTATGATTACATTTACTTGGTTCACTTAAGAATAATAATATATCGCAGCGTTCCTTTTTGAAAGTTGATTTGGACGCTTCATTGTGTTATGTACGTTACATGTTCACATTAAACTACAACAAAATGGTCATCTACGTCTAAAATGATTGCTCCAGATGCTGTAAGCTTTATCAATTCCAAATGGGTCCATACTTGTTTTTACCTGTTATCTTTCTACGACCTCGTAGTCTATTTATGTGATGTTTCACACCAATGGGCTGGCGTGTGTCATTTAGAAAGGATAGTGGCTGTGGCCTGGTGCCCCTTTTAACTTGTCTGTGTCTGATCCTACCTCTGGTCTTGAACTCATTATTACCAGGGGCAGGGTCAGAACTTTTATCACGCTCGGTCAGTAACGCTTGCATGCCCCATGACTAGCCCAAAAGAAAATAACTCCAGAGAGTCTTGTCTGTCGCTACCTCTGGTCCTGGGCTCATCATTCCCAGAGACATGATCAGATATTTTATCACCCAAAATTGAAATTGCATCATCCCAAATCGAAAAAGTGTCCCAATCTGCAGCCGATAGTATAATCTCTCGACTAGTAGATCAAAATCGTCCCTGTCTGCTGATGAAAATGTAATGCTCTTGGCTAGCAGATCACAAGCTAACTTTGGTGACTCTTGCATGTCCCTACCTCTGGCCATGGACGCTTCATTCCCAGGGGTAGTGTCAGAGCTTTCATCACCCAATATGAAAATGTGTCCACATCTGCAGGCTATAGTTTCACCATTGGCAGGCAGGGCTGACGGCAGTGATGGGATCGGAAATGGAAAGGACAGCTTCTCAAAAACAATCCTAAGATGAAACGCATTCTCCTTTATATATGAGCTCAATTCTTTACGTTCATGAAATGCCTGTCGAGCGGATTCAATCTGCTCTAATATTTTCTTAGTATCGACGCGCATGGGTGATGGATGACATAGCCAATATTTTCAAACGAAAATGTGAACCAAAATTAACACAACAAACATTTTGGAAATGTATTCCTCTTTCTGCAACTTCCAATATCAAAACAAATTGAATTTATGCTGAATCAAATTATCGGGAATGTGTATTTATGATAAAGAAAACTGATCTTACAAACCGAAAGTAGACCGAAATAACAAACACAGTGGACTTCTTCAAAATTTTCGCTATGTCGTACTACTGATTAAAAAGAATGTATCTGAATATGATGTACTAGGAAGAATGATATATGTAAACAATAGCTTAATGTCCATGAAAACTGGGATTTGAACAAAATAACACAAATACGATTTTCGCAATATTTATTTGCCCTATTTGCCCTGAAACAAGGAAAAACAATTGAAAATATGAAAATTTAATGTAAATATTCACGCCAGTGAAACCTTAATAGCACTAACTAAATAAACGGGAAAATGACGATGAAAATGAAGATCAATCAAATTTACTGAAAATTCAGAATTTTGACTTTCAATATCCTTAAAAAATGAAAATGAACTCTTCACCAAGTCGCAGACACAGCTATGTGGTGAATGTCGGGCCTTAAAGATGTAATGAAAAATTAACCAAATAATTTGTCTTTCCGTAAGAAAATAATTTCCAGACTGAAAAATAGATTAAGAAGATGAAAATTCCCACATTGAGGGCGAGAATAGGGAGATATGCCTTAAATATGTGTCACGGGGCTAGGTATATAACACTTCTACTGCCTTGCGGTAGAAGCCGGCTTTTACAGCGACGTGGTAGAGTGTTTGCCTGTTAATCCAGCGTCCTGGGTTCGATTCCTGGCTGGAGCAGGTAAAATATTTTCGCTCTAAGACAATGGCGCCCACCGTAAATAACCCACCCTAGACCCCGGCAGTAATTCCCCGAGTCTCATTAGAAATGATTCTCTCTGGCCTGGATCTTCGGTGACGAAGTCCAATTTGGTGGGGGAGAATGTCATGTAATGAGCCATTGCATGTGATTTCCAGCAATGTGGCATTTTTGACATGTGTAGACTCAGACGAGCCTGTGCAGCCTCCTGTTAAGCTGAAAAATTCCAAATGATGTTCAGTCAGTAGCTTAATGTTTATAGAATATCCAATCGACCAGCAAAGGCTCTGATCAGACTGCGCGTATGCGTAGGCTGGTCTGAGGCTTTGCTGCTCGCACATACCACATTGTTGGAAATCTCATGTCGCGGCTCTATTAGATTGTCATCCTACACTGTGTGAATTTGATCTTCTGTTGTAACTATATCGGATGCATCTTGGGTAGTCCTGAGCACGACTCTAAAAGGCAGTCCCATGCTGGAAAATGGTAACAGAAAGTTACGCTGTAGAGTTCTTGTTTTTCTAGCCCTGGGGTTCTCTCATTTGACTACATAAGCAGAAATGTCAAGATTCGGCTGAGACATGATTATATAGGGGGTAAGTTCCCAGCGGTCAGCCAATTTCCGCTTGCCTCGTATCCGAACATTCTTAACAAGAACCCTGTCACCTTCATGCAGAGTAGAGTGCCGTACTTTAAGGTCATAAGTGACCTTATGTCTGGCAGCACTCTTTTGAGCTGCTCTCTGTGCTGTGCTGTAAGCAAAATGCAAACGCTCTCGGGGCTTCCTGGATTATTCTGTTTGGTGCATGACAGATAATGGATCTTGTGAAAGTCGGCTTTTACAACTACGTGGTAGAGTGTTTGCGTGTACATCCAGCGACCTGGGGTCGATTCCCGACTGGGACAGGTGGGTTTAAACAATATTTTATTCAGATAATTTGCATGCAGACATGTGACAGGTTGAATTATTTTCGCTCTACGACACAGGCTATAGCTTCAGCATTTCCTGACTGCATCGTAATACTAGCATACGGCTCATCATAGTTTGGTGCCTGGACACAGTCTATACGCGGATCCAGAACATTTCGTCGGAGGGGGTCCTGATTTTTTTTCATTGTATTCAACGTATTTCAAAGAGGGCTGTACGGACCTCCTTTGAGTAGGGGTCTAATTGCTTCCTGAGGAGTCTGAACCATTATTTCTAAGAGAACATATAGCAACGTGATTTTCCAGTGGGATCCGGATGGTCCGACCACCTCCCCCCCCCCCCCGCTGGATCCGCCTATGCAGTTACAATATACGTATTGCTTTGGCGAACAATATAAATAATGAGAAATCACAAAATGCTCCCTGGGAATACATGTATCTAGGCTGATTGAGTAATGTTCAACTGCATTTTTGAGTGACAATAAAAATATTTAAGCATATTATATGGTATAGACTATGGCGAGTAGCACGTGCTTTGGACAACTATTTCTGTTCTGTCCTCATCCAAACAGCTTAATTTCTATTTTGTTTTTTGAAAAAAATACCAAATGCCTACGACAGTTTTAAACATTAAGCTCCCCTGCGAGCTTATCTGGGTAATCAAGGGAGTACCTAGGCAGGGCGAATCAGTGTCGAGGTTGTCGACCGTTGGTTTGGTTCACAATGAAGAGTATGGCGGGGACTTTTGTTTCCTATCATCATAAGCTGCATACGTCAAGCCGAAGTTTTCTCGAGTTACGGATTATGAATGTTTTAATGATATTGATTAGCGGAAATCGTTGTGTCAAGAATATTGTAGGACCGCACAATGGAATCTAAATGAAGACAATTGATGACGACGGCCCACGTCAACTGTTCACAAAGCAACTGTTCACACATATGCATAAACAGGAAATACGCAAACAATATTAAGACGTACCGCAGTTCCCTGTCAGATGTACATGTACATATATTGTAGGACTGCGTCCACGTCCCACGTTTTAAGGACAGCACGTGACACATGTACATTGCTTTGGTTTATGAACAGTGGATCTTATATAGGTGAAAGGATCATTGACACTTGCTATGGGTAAATGCCTATGGTTTTCAGTAAAAATAAAAGTTTGTCAATCGTTCCTTTCTTCACCTTGAAGCTACCCTGACCTTAGAACTGTATGGCTGTGAAATCCGTTTTCGATATAAAATGCTTCAAAGATGTAGAATTTGGGGTAGAATAATCAGTTTTACATTAAGATATATAGAAATCCTAAAACATTTTTAAAATATCATTCCCCCCCGTGTGCCAGCAAAAGCTTTTGCATGTATATGTGTTACCATATTTTACACATTGTATGGAAGTGGCTTGCTGGCACAAGGGGGGAAAGATGTTCAGCAGCCCAAAAACCCAGGGCCTAAGCCCATAAAATGCCTTTTCTACCAAATAAGAAATTAATGATAGTAATGAAGTTCTTTAGAACCAACCTCCTAAATTGCTTTGTATTCTGTGCTAGTTCAATATAAAGTACTTAAAGATTAAAAGTAGAGTTAGCAAGGTTTTATGCATTTTTTCATAAGAAAAAATCTCACTGTTATAAAATGACACATTATTTTGCAAACGTCCTGTACTTATCTATATGCGTGCTAGAGAATTGTCATGTTTTTATTTTCGTCCGCTGACTTTCTTCAAAATTAAGTTTTTAAAAAATAAACCACCCAGGACCACCATCAGAGTGTCAAACACATTGGATCCAGATCAAGACCGACATTCTGTTGGTCTTCATCTGGGTTCAAACTGTTTGCAAAAGGCTATTGGCAGACGACAAAATTATCCACTGGCATGCAAAGAGTTATAACAGGTAAATACTATAGTGTTCAATATATTGTCTCGCATAGGGATACACATGCATATGTATACCATGAATATTCGGACACTTTAAATACATTCAACATGCTATGCCCTTTAAACAAAGCAAATTAATATTCAAAGTATCTAGTAAGAATCAATTTTACTTTCCAATGCTAAATGGGACACTTTCATTCCATCAAAAATATTTATTTCTTTTGTTGAGCTTTCAGTTTTGCATTATTTACGGTACATGTAGTCAAAATGTACAGGTAACTTCTAAATTATCTCCCCAAAAACATTTTATTACAAAACACACTTTGTTTTTAAAACAATTTCATCAATTATCGTGATTCGTTAATACTCTGCATATGGTATGTTTAGTAGATATCACCATGCCTACCAAATAAATCAAGAAAACGTGCAGAAAACACTTTTTAAAGCACTTTTTATTTTCATGAAATTTCAGATCCCCTCCCCTTTCTACCCGCCATAACTCTCAAATGAGTAGAAATTTTGAAAATATTTTGCTGGCTGGCACTTGCCATTAGATGCACCGATTGCACTGATACTACATGCACCACACTAGAAACTCAAAAGCAGCGTTCTGGGAATCAAAAAAAAATAGGCGTATAATAGTGCACGGACTTATGTCGTGTATTTAGGTCCCGTGGGATTTTTTTGAAGAAAGCAAATGACTATTATATTTTGTTTTTGGGATGTATGGTGAGGACGAAAATGGTTGTTGGCAGCCTTGGAATCGTGGCAGACACCAGTTATGACGTCATCAATATGGCGCCTGTCAAAAGCTTAATTTGAGGAGAATTCATCATTATTGTAAGCATAAGATATTTCGTTGTCAGTTCTATGACAGTCAAAAGTTGATATTGCATAAAAGACACAAAAGAACGGTAAAGAGTACACAAATGATATGTGTGTGTAAATTTTAATGTATTTCTAATTGAAATAACCTAGGCATTTGTCTAGGAGTACTGCAAATCAGGAGTTGGACAGAGTCACTCTTGGGAACAAAATTTGGGCGAATAAAAGGATATATTTAACTTTGTAAGCAGTTATTTTAATCCAAGAAAAAACTATGATAGATGCGTTCATCTACGAGCTGAACATTATTAGAATAAATAGGTGCATTATCAAAGCACTGATACAACTAAGTCACTGAACACAACACATTTTTCAATTGAAAATTGTCATTATAATACTGTAAAATGTATAATGAGAAAGAATGACAAACACAATAACAATCAATTTCTTGTTAGAACTTAGGGTTTAATTTTGCAGTTGCAGATATATTAACAATGAAAATACAATGCACGAGAGTGCCTGTCGTTACAGATTGTCCCTGAGAGTCAAGCTATCTGTTACTCAGTATTATTATTGCTGTACCTCGCATGTATAAATGTAATATTACATTTGCAACGAGGAAAAGCAATGCTTCACACTTTTTTTAAATAAATGTACCATATCGTTCCTATAGTAAAATTGGTAAAAATAGGGGTACTCTTGGAAAATTAACCACATATAAAAAAGAAACAATCGATATTTTCAATTGCCACATTGTGTAATTACACATAATAGGATAGTGTTGTCTAACTTGATTTGAGTTAAGAGTTTTCGATTGTCTTTTTTGAAATAAACAACTAAACTTCAGGAATTTAACATTATGTCTATGGAAAAAAAACTTACATGGGGCTTAGCTTATTTTGACCAGTTTATTTTGAGCATGTCTTCATTACAAACGACATACCACAATACTTGTGCTGCTAATGGCGTTAAAAGTCCTCATCTTGAATCGCATGAGGTACTTGAGAAGATGAAGGAATTGGAGTCACATCCCCAAGTGAAGCGATCAGGCAGTATATGCATATGGTTGGAGTTATGTGTTGGTATATTAGAGCTGTACGAACTGGTAATTGGGCATTGCATCTCTCTGCTTTAGAAAGATTTGTCACATACTTTTTCGCACTAGACAAGCTCAATTATGCCAGGATGATTCCCATATATCTAGCAGAGATACCACAGCTTGAAAGAACATAGCCAGAAATATGGTCATAATTCAGCAATCGAAATAGTGCTGTAAATAAAATCACCATCCCCTAATGTGTAATATGACCAGATCATGCTTTTGAACAAATCAACAGATGGATGGAAGTGACTGAATGCCTTATTGGTATAACACTGAATGAAAATGCAATAAATCGATCAATCTTCATGATCTTAGCCGGTCGTGTACGGTTGACAGAAGAAGCCAAGGAAATGACTAGAGATTCAGGGGCAGCAAGAGAATGCCACCATTAGCTATAGCAAACAAAGAATGCTCAGAATCCTGTCAACACAATAGAAGGATTTATAACTCCATTTAACTATCAACAATGGTGTAATAAATCTGGTTACAAAAGCTGTAATGCTAGAGAAAATCAAACAGGATATATTCATTTAAGAAGTTGAGGTTGCAAAGATGGAAACCTTTATTCAAGAACGTATCAAAACGGAACAGGCTAACATTTGGCCAACAATGCAAAAGGTTTGGCTTCAAACTTGGTCTGCCTCTTTAAAAATGCACATGTAGCAATATCGATAAGGTTTTAGAATTAAAAGAAGACAGAGGGTTATTTGCGAGAATTGTTGCAAAGTCTCGCACTGATATACATCTTCAGGAGTGCTTAAGTACTTATGAACTGTCTTTAGTGCCAAGATCACTGTTTGCTACAGACGACACAATGCTGCACTGCTCTGTCAAGAGTAAATTAATGGACATATGAGATGTATAGTGCAGATACCTCTAATTGTTGCACCTCCTGATATACCGCAATCAAACAAATGTGTTGAGATAATTGATAGTATGGTTGACGTTTAGTCAATGGACAAACCTAGCTGAATTAAGACGTACAAATATCTGTCAGCTCATTTTATTGTATTTATGCAAAGATAATAAAATGAATTACATATTAAGTTTGGCAGGTATGACATTCCAAAACAACATAAGTCAGCACCAAGGCATTTGCGGTTTCTAGGGAGAAAGTTTGGCGCCTGTAAAATGTTTTTAAGCCCCCCCCTCCAGTGGCATAGGCTGTTGTCCGTTCTTAAGCGGTGGTTCTGTTGTTGTTGATATATTGTTTAATGTACTTCCCATTGATTGTGGGAGTTCTGTGTTTATTTTTGTTTTGTTATGCATTACTTTGTGTCCATTCTAGTTTTGCAATCATCTTGAAGAGGAAGAGAAAACTGGTTGCTTTGCTATTATTGTCTTACAGATGTACTGTTTATGTAAATGTTCTGTGGCTCTTCTTGACGGTGCCGTGGGTTGGTCTGCAGTGTGTGATTGTGGTATTTCCTGATCATACTCACTTACCTTATGGTTATTCTTACCCTGTGGCATATCACAGCACAAACACTACAAATATTTCAAATGTTCCACTGAAGAAACTGTTATCCCACTCAGCAAAAAAGGGTGAGTTTACAGTATTTTTGTCAAAAGAATTGCTGGAATTCTCAAAAGAGAACAAGTTGTATACCGGTGCATGGCAAAATAAAGCAGAGACATCACATAGGGATGGGATGTACACCATCTCAGCAGAAGTAACTCCATGCCGTTGATGCAAGTCAAAGTTGTGTTAAAGAATGGACAATTTTTTCACTGGACACAGATATATTTGTTCTTTGACTAAGAAGATATCCAGAATTACCGATGGAGACTATTTTCGTGACAGGCACCAGGAACTGACGGAGGAAAAATTTACTTAGGCCAATCTATTTAGCTCTAAGGGACTTGAACACACAGTCTCTCCCCGGTCTTCATTCATTTCCTGGTGCTGATATCACTAGAAGAGTAGCATGTCAAGGAAATTTGTCTTTTTGGAAAGCATTTAAGGATTGTGATATAGGAATTAACAGGGTTTTTTTCTGATCTTGGCAAGCAGGCAGTTCTTGAAGACCCAAGTGTAAGACAACTTCAACACTATGTTTGTCTGTTTTATCAGCCAGAAACGACCTTAAAGTTACTGTCAATGAGTTAAGGCGATGGATTTTTGCAACGTAAGCAAACGGAATCTGAGAGGCTACCACCAACAAAGGGCTATCAAAAGAGCACACTTTCAATGTATTGTCTCGTATAATGACACTGTTGCTAATCAGAATATACCATCACCATCAGAGTATGGTTGGAGAGATGAAGCTATGGGATTCTCTCCTGTAATGACTACCATGGATCCAGCTCCTGGGGTAATATTGAAACTAGTGGAATGTTGCTGTACATAAAAACAAAGTACACAACACTAAGATGCAAATGCAAAAGCAACAAAGTAAGTAAGGGTGCAAAGATCAGGAATCGATACAATCAAGTGCCACACCCGACCCAGGATACCAATGGGAAAGTGACAAACTCACAGCAGACACCACAAACGAGAGCCAAGAGGTCAGCCCTTTCCCAGCAGGTGACCACAAAGCACTGATTTGTACTGATTTGTGTACTTGTGAAACTGAGGACGAATCTTGTAACAATCTTGTAACAATCTTATGCTATGTGATCAAAGCATTGATGAGGACTCTGTAAATGATGATATGTAATAATTCTTGTTCTATTACATATCACCAGCGTATATTAATATTGCGTTGACACTAATAGATAACCCTCTGAACATTATGTTGTGTCAGCTTTAAATATTGACCCTGTTTAAAATGCTATACAGTAAGGTAGATTTTCAACGAAATAAAATATGGGTGTCATTTTGATGATGTCATAACAAGGCTCTGTCATATTTTAGAGGTGAATAGATGTCAGTGATCACATTAAACAAATTGATTTATCAGTTTTCAAAATGACCCAGTATTAATAATAGTATAATACAAAGTAGATTTTCATTCAAATTCAAGATGTCAGCCATTTTGGTGACATCATCATTAAGCTCAGCCATTTTTCTTAGATGTGAGTAGACAGTACTTATCATTTTGAACATTTTGATACCTAAATATTTGAAATCGACCCACTATTATGGATATTATGAAGCATAGTAGATTTGTATCAAAATTCAAGATGGCCGCCATTTTGATGACGTCATAATCTGGCTCTGCCACATTTTCAGAAGTGCCAACAACCGGTTTTGCATTGCCTAGGGTATAACAATCAAAGTTATCATAGTGGTTTGCTTTCTTCAAAAAAATCCCAGGGGAGTACACATGTCCGTGCACTATAAGGCCCAAACCGTCAATGATCCTTTATTAATCAAGTTGGGAAAAAAAGAGATAAAATGCGAAATATTGCCGCGCGTTTTATCGCTTTCTCGCAAAAAGTTTGTACAATACTACATGTACATGCGTACGAATAATTGATTCTATTTAACATACGACATATATCGTATATATTACACTTAAACATTTTGTCGTAAAACGATTTTGCCATATGCACGCGGCGTTGTTATGGATGCCATTACATAGAGGCCTATGTATATTTGAATTTATCAAACGAGTTGGGGGGAAGTGAAATATTGCGGAGCGTGTTGATCATTTTATTTCTTTTTCACAATGAGTTTAATGAATTCAATAGTACCAACGCACGATCATCATACAATGATGCACGACACTAACTAAAAGTACTTTGAAATCGTTATTTTTGTGTGAATACGTTACGATTTTTTGCCATAGTTACGCAACGTTGTGATGGCCGCCTTAACATAATGTGAAAGTTGGCCCTCCTTGCTATATCTATACGAATGCTCGCAAGTTCGTGTCCCTAAATTGGAGTGCTGATTTGGACTGGGAGTGCTTATTTGGACATTAATTAGCTGCTCATTTTTTTGCTGGAATCATATCCACATTCAATCTGAATACAAGTGAAACGCGTCGAATGGTAACGACTTGGCAATTGAGTTAACAGCTAAGATGCTGATTAGTTCATTACTTGTAGATGAAATAGCAAATTGGTCTGCTAAGGTCGTACGCGTGTTAATAACCTATGGCATGTATAGCAAACATCACACATCATAACACATGATTTGCAACGTTAGCGGATTAGAATAATTGGGCGAAGAATGATTGAGGTGAATTGGCGAATGAGAATTTGGTACTTATCGCATATGCGAGCAACGATGACTCAAGCGAGCATGCGCAGTCTCGCCAGAGTCTTCGCTGCTCGTCAACACAAAGTAACGACGTAGATGAAGTCTCAGACTACCTAGAAGGATTCTAACCCGACTGCATACATGTAGTTACGCAAGCATGATTTAAGAATAAATATATATGCATACATGTATGTGATAAGCTAAATCTGCTTGGCAGTATGTGTTTGGTGAAATATAATAAGGGGGTCAACTTAAAACTTTTCTGAACGTGATGAGCCAGAACATGAGAATTTGGTGCATATCACATTGTTTGGCATCGAAGGCTCACACTAGCCTATACACATAACCAGACTAGCCTGAAAGTACGGTTGTCCTTAAATTCGAGACCTCTAGCTCCGCTGGGCCGTTTAACTGAAGACTTTGCATATTCGACAAGTGCAATAATATGATGTGACGAAGAAAGCAGCGTTAACGCTTGATGTGTCGATTGCTCTATGCTCTCTTTAATTGTTTTTTGCTCACCTGAGCCAGTTGGATGTCCGTTATGCGTCGTGTGTCGTCCGTCGTCAACAATTGCTTCAAAGGACCTCTCCTCCTAAAACATGGCTGAATTTTAACCAAACGTGTCAGAATGACTCTTATATGACTCTCAAATGGTTTGACTCTGTGGTATATCGAGGCCACACGGGATAAAATAAATTTGAAGATGAAAGCTTTAAAAAATCACCTTCCTGCAACTACATGGTCTAGAGTCTTAATATTTGGTATATAGCATCCTCTACTGTGTTTCCAGGTTGGAAGTGACCCCCGTTTTCCTTTTATTTAACAACTGTAATCTTTACCAATACGATCGATGTTTAGCATGTGGATTAAAATGCACACTGCGTAAATAAATCTTATTTTTGGGAGCAGCCCTTATTTTGAACTATGGCCCAAATGCCCTGCAAATCAGAATAACTTACTCTTTTTCCTTAAGATATATACCCATTTGTGCCTCTATATTATTTATCATAAGCTTGATGCACAAGTTTTACACTACTGATCGGCAGTTTATTTATATATCGATAGGGTGCACTTGGGGACTATTTCAAAGTGGAGAAATAAAAGCACGCAGAAATTCCATCTAATCCCAGCCTATATAAAAGATCACACTTCAGTGAGAAAAATAATCTAATTACTCTGTCTATATCTACATTCATTTCTGTAATTTATTTTTCAATTGAAATAACCATAAAGGAATAAACGGCAAAAAACGGGGGTCACGTTAAGCCTGGAAGCACAGTAGTAGACCTTTACCAAGTTTGTTCAAATTATGCCACCGTAGCCATAATTCGCCTCGTTCAGGTGTGAGGTGGTTCACGTATTTTACATACGCTTATTGGGAAAATATAATAAAATAGTCTTGTCTGAAACTATGAGTCATAGAGACTTAATATACATTATGGAGCATCATCTAGTAGACTTCTACCAGGTTTGTTCAAATTATGTCCCCGGTGCATTGGGCTGCCCTGAGTCACATATTTCGCACAGGCTTATATAGGGAAACATTAAAAAAATATTCTTGTCTGAAACCACTAGACATAGAGCCTTGATATGTCATATGGAGCATAAGCTAGTGGTACCTTCCAAGTGTGTCCAAATTTTGGCCTGTGTGAAAAAAGCCCGCCCTGTGGATAACATGTTTTATACACTAGAGAAAACATAAAGCCAATCTTCTTTTTTAAAATTATTGCACCTAGAGCTTTGATTATTAGTGTGTAACTTTTTGTTGTGATCCTTAAAGGGGCCAGCGACTCTTACATGTGCGGCCTCTGGTCCCGCTTGTATAAAATGTATCATGTTTCATCATAAAATACTTTACATATTTATTTTAAATTTACAGTATGATATAACGTAGCGGTTGATTCTAATCTTCAAGTTCGTGTTGTGTTTTCAAAGTCACTTAAGATTTTTTAAGTCTTTTAAATTTCAGCAACAACTCTCACAATTTTATGATTTTATTAAATCTTCTTAAGTTCAATTGAAATACTTCTAGAAACTAGCTTTAACCCAAAGTTCCGAAATCTAAAGCCCTGACACTATACCATGAAGTCACGTGATAGAAGCTGACCGCAGCGCAACCTAATGACATCATCATTAATATTAACCAATCACATTTCAACAAAAGTGACTCATAGTCACAACAGTTGCGCATTTTCCCAAAGGTTATATGACTAAATGTGTTGCTCAATCCTGTCAATCAATTTCAGAATTGATATGATATATTTATAGGGCTTATGTAATTTTACTAAACTAAGTAGCATCTGTCAGCGTGACCTTTCAAAAGTGTTAAAACATTCCATCAGAATTGGCAGGCTAATGAATATGACATTTGAAAAACAATAACAAACTGGTGTGAGAATTCCCTATACAAACATAAACATGTCAATCACGTATGTCAACACCGCACCTGGCCGAACACCTGTGTCTTATCCAAACGAAGCATTCACAAATATTGTAAATCTCCACTGGCAATTCACAATTACTGTGAACCCATTCAGATGAAACCAGCAGCTATTTTATAATAATTCTGGTGGAGGTCTCCCGTTATGTTGTAAGCACAACAGCCTTGATACATACCGTTTCTTGACTACAGGTCTCGTACTAAACTGTGCGTCTAGACCAGGATAATTGTAAATATGTCAAACTAGACCAGCGTGCTAAGGTCTCTCATCTCCATAGATTCGAATCTTGTAATCCATACACATATATCCATTCAAACCTCCTTTTATGAATGACATTCTTCTATCACCTACTGTAGTAAACTAATAATATGCATTTCTTATAGCTACATGTATAACATCGAAAGCGCCACCGTGATTTGCTGTGGTTTATGTTGATAAAACCATAGAGCGTATCGTAGCTCGCACGAGGAAAACATGGGAATTTCATGTCAGCCAGTTTGAATGACAAATGTAGACATTAAGGTAGCATGGACCGATTTTAGTTTTGGTCTCTATTCGATATCCTCAATGATAGAAATGGCATTTGAATATTCAATTAAATTACAAATTTAGCCGCACTAGTTACCCTCAACAGAAAGACCCATTTAATTGGGTCTCTGTGTGTGTGTGTGAGAGTGTGTGTGTGTGTGTGTGTGTTTGTTGTTTTTCCCATTGCCGCCATATCACAACGTGCATATTTGCGTTTTTGTACATATGCCTCATGTTTTACATGTTCAATGTAACTGAGAGGCAATAAAGTTTGTATTGTACAAATGAGTACTTGACGACAAACCGGCAAAATGTTGATCGCAGTCGTTGTTGAGTTGGGTTTGCTTAATTTGTCTTCCTGATGTCTCGTGATGGTTGAGCGGCTCTTCTTCGCGGTGACACAGGGTTGTCTCCGGTTTGTGATTGTGGTATTTCCTGATCATACTCACTTACTATTTTTGTGCTACTTACCTATCTAAGTTGAAAGATTTGTACATGTACATTTCAGATCTACAGTATAATTCTGGAGGAGAACAGTTGAGGACTCGACGACGAACCGCCAAAATGTTGATAGTAGTCGTTGTGGTGTTCGGTTTGTGCTACTTGCCAATTTATGTCTTTGAAACAGCAAGGTAATAGTTCTATGCTATCATAGTGATACAAATGCATGATATTAACCCTCTTCATTATGGATACTAGCCTGGGTCCAGTCGTCAATATTTTGGCAATTTTTTTTTCTAAACATATACCACATCAAAGGTATCGGTTGTCCGTTATTGATTTCGAATAATATGAATAGTGTCATTTTTGACGAAGGAACAGAAAAATAAAAAAGAAGGAAAAATGATCAGACTGGAACCCAGGCTATATGGATACCGGTAAACATGTTTAGAAAACATGTGGTTATCTTCGTAATAATAATTTATTCACAATGCCGTCTTCATCGTATTTAAAACTGGCTTTTCCTAGGCAACTCTGAAACGGCGCAACTTGGAGGCATTATCCGTTGCAATAAGCTTTTTTTCATCAAAAACAAAATACTCGAGCAGGCAGTTGCTATTATTAGTTTGATCATTAATTATAAATGTTGTTGAACTAGAAAAAAATAAATGTCAATTCTACTCGCTGATAAACGGATTTCTATTTTTATGCCACCGACATTCAAATTAATTATCGCACTCTTAATTTTATCAAATGTTTGTTTGACAATTTGTGTGAAGTGAAAACAATCATTCTATTTGATTATTTCTTTTCTTGCTTATGCTAAAAAAGGAAGGTTGGACTAATGGAGAGTTCATGTACTACCCATTCAACAACAGCGAGGTTATAAAACTTTTTTCATGCTCAACTCAGCTGAGCACGAAATGTATCCTGCTCATAAATGTTAAAATGTCTCCTGCTCATATTTGTCGGTATTTTAGTTTTTATGAGAAGTTGAAATTTCGTGCTCAGTTGAGTTGAGCATGAAATTATTTTTACAAAGTCGGGCCTAATATATGGTGGACCGAGTCTGCCATTGCCACTTTGATATATTCTCAGCTGTTTAGCCATTCGGACGGATTATCCCATAGAAATAGGGTGCAATAAGTGTAAGGGGTTGCTTTGTTTGATTAGATTCTTTACTTCCTATCAACAATCTTTCAGGTTGAACCAGTACTAAGCTAGGATAAATGTGTCTAGCTCAAGGACAACAACGCAGTGACTCCGTTGAGGCTCAAACCCGCGGCCCCTCGGTCTCGAGTCAAGCACTCTACCACTGAGCCACTGCGCTCCCTTGTTAAAATTTCTTTCTGTCCCTGAATATTGGTTATATCTAAGCAAATAAAGGAGAAACTAATAAAGTGTCGCTTTCTGGGTTTTCACTGTTTGCCAAAGTACCGGTTTACCGCGGGTACATTTCATCAATAATGAAAAGGGTAAAACCTGCATACTTGTAGCGGTCTCTGATTAACTGGCAATTGTTTCTCAGAGACCGATGTTAATTGGCTCACTGCGCAACCGAGAGGTTCCTGGTTCAATTCACAATAAAGTCTGCAATTATATTTTTCTTTGTAAACTTTTGATTAGAGGTTATGTAAGGGGGCGTTTAAATAACGTGCGATGCTTTGTAAATTTAGGTCAACTAGGTATATATGGCTATCTTTGATAAGTAGTGGGCTTATTTCCGTCAAAATCGTTCCGTCTTGCATACTTTATGACTTTGTATAATCATGGATCCTTCCTTCTGGTTTGAAAAAATTAACTTGGGATAGTCCATTTAACATATCAGGGGTTTAAGGTTATAAGTTTCAAAAATATTTTATTCTTTTGTCTGATATTTTAAACTTTACAAACAGTGTAGACCCTGATGAATTTCATCTAATTCTTCACTGTCAGCAAAAGTACTCATTTAGGGTTTTCCCGAATACAAAGGGTTAAGATGAACTAAAATCGAGCACAGTGAAACCCGTGTAAAACGGCCACTCTCAAAAAGACCACAGCTTGGTTTTAAGACCGATTATCGCTTAATGAAGGTCAAAAGTATTGCAGAATGCTCCAAGGGGAGCAATCTGCAATACTTTCGACCTTCATTAAGCTACCATTTGTCATTAAGATCTTTTCATAACAGTTCCAAATGATCTACTTCAATGGTTAAGGCGCAGAACAGTTCCAAATTTGTTTTGTCTATTTTTGAGTGGCCGTTGTACACAGGTTTAACTGTACACGTATCACGAGTGCATTTGTCATTTTGCTTTGCTCTATATCCGTAAAAATAAATATATCTTCAAAACAACTTAGTGGATGCTTGGCTACACCTAGTTTAAGTGTTAACTTACTACAGTAACTGCTTTTAAATTTGTGTTTTGTTCAAATGAATTGCAACGGGGAATATGTATAACAAAAGAAATGTGCGTTTTTGTTTTGCTTTAGGTTTTTACAATCAATGAATAAATGATGACCTGATTTCCAGTGGCGGATCCAGAGGGGCTCGCTCAAACCCCAACACCCCCCCCCCCCCCTCACTGAGACAACATTATTTCATTTCATGGGATATTTAAGAAAAATGAGATGAAATTAGATAAAAATCGGCAAAGTGAACCCCCCTCCTTTACAAATCTGAACCCCCTTTCCAGAAATCCTGGACCCGCCCCTTAGTTTTGAAAGGGCAATACGTGTAAGCTTACATCAAAGATCTTGACAGTGAATCCAGTACTAAGCAGTGACATATTTACTTATTTGGCTCCCTATCTGCAACGGTTTCCATAGCCATGATAAAATATGAGCCGTGGCATGAGATTATCAACAATTTGGTATGTGGGTCCAGCAAAGCCTCAGATCAGCCTGCGCATACGCGCAGTCTGATCAGAGCCTTTTCTAGTCGCTTGAGTATTCTATGAGTGTTAAGCTACTGACTGAACCCCATTTGGGGTATCTAAGCTTAAAAGGAGGCTGCAGAGGCTCGTCTGAGTCTTCACTTTTAAAAATGGCACATTGTTGGAAATCACATGCCGCGGCTCATATTTAACTGATTGCCCATGTTTGACTGATGGTGCTTTCATATCGTTTTTTGTAATAATTGAGCCAGCGCATGAGATTTCCAACAATGTGGCATTTTGACAAGTGTAGACTCAGAGGAGCCACTGCAGCCTCCTGTTAAGCTTAGAAACTCAAAATGCTGTTCAGTCAGTAGCTTAACAATCAAAGAATACTCAAGCGACTAGCAAAGGCTCTGATCAGACTGCGCGTATGCGCAGGCTGGTCTGAGGCTTTGTTGGTCGCACATACCACATTGTTGGGAATCTCATGCACTGGCTCATATTTAATGCAAATATTGGTAATTTATCACGCACACAAAATTGCTGCAATGCATTTTTTGGCAAAAACGAAATGCAACAAATTGCGCAGCATTTGCTTCTGCAATGATGAATGCAAATGTCACTAATTTATTTAACAATTCGTGTTATACTATTTTCTGCATCACTAATTATTTATCTGCATCTTTCAAATCAAGCGGGATAAACCGAATTGATTACGGTTTTTCGCCAATGCTCAGCTTTGTAACTTAAAACAACATTAGCATTGAGACGTAATACTAATTCCAACGACGTGAAAAATTGCAATGTTACATTTGAGTAAATTAGGCGACGCATGTAACATTAAAGATGTATTTCTCGCATGCAGTAGCGACGGTAAAGTAGCACATTCATTTGTCTAGTTATTGACTGGGGTATTTTGGCTACATTCAATTCGAATCAAAGAAGGTGAAAACCAAAATCAGTTTCGACCTGTCGAGCAATCAACGAAAATATACTATACTTGACAGCAAAAGAAATGCATATTTTCAATATCCATTTAATACTAGAAACCCTTATCAGATTTTACCCTTATTGATATGAATATGTTTGAACGGACTCAAGCGTGCGTTCAAGACCATTTTATTCGTCATTACACAGTTAATTATTATTTTTTGTTATTTAATGCAAAAAAAAACCCACAAAAAACAGTGCCGTACATTGGAAACCACATGATTTGAATCCGATTTCATTGCATGTCACGATAACACACTGTAACAGATAAGAAAACAGCATACAACTTTAAAATTCACTGCTGTAGAAAATATACTGCTAATCCAAAAATCTTCATTTTTTGCATTTTTGTATTGGTATTGAAAATCACTGGAATCTTTAGGGTGTAAGAATATCTGGAACAGTATGATTGATGTCAAGTAAGGTAGCGTCCAACAGAACCGTTTAAAACAAATGTTAGGACCCTTTCATGTCTGTATTAAACACACTTCCGGTTAATTGTCCGATAATGTAACTGGGTCACAATAGTCCACCGTAACGAATATCGGAACATTTAACCTTCATTAAGTATTCTATATGGGATGATCATCACGCAGAGCGATTTTCATTCGAATCCGTTCAGTGGTCTTGGCCATACACCATCTCGAAAGTCGCCTTTATCATAATTTATTTTATTATGCGCAGAGTCACGCCCCTTTATTATCATTATTCCGATGAGCCATCCATTTGTGATGTATTTGATAACTCGCATGTTCAATACACCAGTGATACCTTACATATCATTAGATCAGTATTTAAACCCCAATTTGTACACTGTACCAAATATGCAAAATATGCGTTTCTTTTGCTGTTCAGTATATGTGTCATTTTACCATAAACGCCTACAAAACAAGGTGCGGAATTTGATTCTCAAGAAATTGGATTGATCTGAGAGATTTGTCAATTGTGCAGTCTCCTCAAAGCACTCGCAGTGTATATGAAGAAACGCCAAGAAGTGCTGGTGACCGTTGAAGAAAAAATAAAAATGGTAATCATTGAACTTTATGAAACGACGTACGACATGTATCCGTACGACATAGGGGCGGGGGGGGGGGGGGGGGTGAATCGAAAACGAATAAGTTATTTTATTGTACAAGAGATTCCAGATTTAATTTCCCATCATAAATGTTAAAATATGCAAAGGCGGTGTTTTATTTTATGCATGTGCAAAATGTTAGCACAAAGGGGTACGTGCTTTAAGGGGCTAATTTGGCCCCCTCTAGAGCCAAAAACTGAAAGTTGCTTTTCATCAATTTCATCCTATTGGTTTATTAGCAGAATGGCTCGAGTGTAAAATTCTGGCATTTATTTGAAATTTAATATTTACATTCTCAATGTAGCTGCCTTAGATGAAACCATAATTCCTAGTTGCTTGCATTTCTCGATGCAAAATATTGAGCAGTCACGCGGTCTAGGTCGCGCCTCTAGGTGAAGTAACGTCAACGTCAACCAATAGCTTTCTTTGTTCATCAACAATTGCGTAACGTCATTCACGTATCGCCACGACGTTATGTACACGACTTTCGTTCGCTGGCTGTTCCAACACCTCCGTTACAAATAAAATATTTTATTTTTCAATGATAATCAGCGAATTTTGGTGGAAGATAATTAAGTATATTTGATTGAAAATATAAAATGTAAATATAAGGATTGAAATTCAGATTTTTAGCTTGCACTGGATGATGCAAAACATTAGCGTTTTGATGTGCCGTCCGAGAAGCCCTTCGGGCTTTACAGACATTAAAAAGCCTAATTTTTTGCATCATCCAGTGCAAGCTAAAAATCTGCATTTCAATCCTTAAATGGTTGCTATGGTAAGAAAAATGGCCGCCAAATAGACCTAAAATAGAGAAATTGCCATTTTGGGCTAAAATCAAGGCTTTTTCAGACCGATTTTTTAAGAATCAGATATCAGCACAAGCGAATACCAAAAACAACTTTTAATATATTGTGTGCCATGACAATTCTCACCCCTGTTAAAATATCTTTTTTGATATTTGCTTGTGCTCTATGTTAATTTTCCTGTCAAATGTCATAAATTCGCTCCAAAAAGGTCACTTTCCTATTTTCAGCCTATTTTGGCAGCCATTTTTGTTACCATAGCAACGGTAAAATAGAATCAATCCAAGATGTTTACACTTGGGCTATTGTTCTAATAAACTAATAAGAAGAAACTTGTGAAAAGCTATTTTTATTTTTCGGCCTCAAAGGGGGGGCAAAATAGCCTCTTAATGCACGTCCCCCTTTGATTATTAACGGCTTTTTTTTAAAGAATCGATGTTCACTTAATTCCTGTACGCACAGTGTATCAATTTAACACCTTGTAGTCTATAAGTATATAATTGTCCATTGTTTACTTAGAGGGGTCACAGGTATAATTTTCTAAAATATAAGTTGTTCTGTCTCCGGAGTTTATTTCATTCGAAGCAAACGAAGCAGACGCTGATGAAATATAGACCATACGAATCTATTTTTTTTCTTTTCCAGTATCTTACATGTAACTCTCATATTTGGCCCGATTCCAGCCCCTTGGCAATTTTGTTATTGCACTGTCTTCAAGGTGATACTGTTACATTTTTGTTATTATTTTATTTCAGAAAAACGTTATATAGCATACAATGATAGATCATTCAAAGTGTGAAAAATGAATATTTACAAAATTATGAAGTTAAAGTATGCCACTTGCTAGTTTGCTTAGAATGATAGAAATGTATGTATTACATGATCTATGTTATATTCTCTGATATAATCTCGGATATATCATTTCAGATATCTTAAAATTACAGACTGGTTAAATTCCAATCCCATGGCACTTTATGTAATAGTATGGACGTCAAGATGGTTGTGTTATTTTAATAGTGCTATCAATCCAGTGATCTACAATTTCATGAGTAGTAGGTATATTTACTTTTAGTCACTTATTGCTTGAATATAGCTTATCAACTTATTGAAGCTAAATGGACCTGTCCATCCTTATAAGTTGGATCAGTCCAATCTTAGGATGTTGGGTGTTATGTTGTTGTTGATTTTGTGTGTGTTTTATTCCAATTGCCATAGATCATTATGTAAATAAACAGTAAAGAATCTGATCGGACACAACAATCTGTGATGTCTGATCTGGGGCCAATTTCATCAACGAATTTACGACGTGTTTTTGTCTTAAAAACATCGTACGAAGTTCGTACGTTAAAAATCGGGTTTCATCAAACTATTGAACTTTGCGCCTTTCTTACTTTTTGTCGTATATTTAAGACAAATATTTAGGTGTCGCAGCTGACATCTTTGTCTTAAATATTACAAACTTACATACTGCAATCAATACCACCCTTTACATACCACATGGTTTACCAAAATGAGAAAATAAGACACCCTTTCCTTGGTGCTTATGAGTTATTTATTTGTCCATGTAACCTCTCCCATCCCTTCTCCTATCACGCTGTATACTGTCACCAAGAGATTCGCCTATGTCCACCATGCCGCCAATAGCCGAATGTATGCATAACCATCACGTCTAAGGGAAGGGATTCTGTAGTAAAACCATCAGGATATGTTTTGTACTTTTTCACATGTCACAATTGCTTAAACATACTTATATACACATTCAAATGTACAAGTAAATCATCGACCATTTGCATGACTGCCAGGGACGATAATGATGAGGGGTTTTCGTCAATAACCATACCCTCAACATTCGATAAACTTTCAAAACGTATGTCTTTGTATGGGTATGTCTAATTGGGAGCTGTTCACAAAAGCTTTCAGTAGTCTAAGAACTTTACATTCTCCATGAAGGGACATACATCCTCAGTTCCGACCGTATTACAAGTTGCATTCTAGATTTTTACATTTTCGAAAATTTCGACTTGTTATCTCAAGCACCCGGGGTGTGATGTTTAACTCATTTAAGCATTGCCTCGATTTTGTGGGATGTTCGCAAACAGCGCAGACCAAAATCAGACGCCACATAACCACGGTGGCGTCGGACCAGGTTATGAGCTCGTCCAAAATATTAAAATGGGAAACTCCATTCGACCTGTATGGGTTACATTAAGTGTGTTAACGAGTAATTTTCGGGACGCAGTTTAATGAAACATTTGTTGTGAATACAATACGATCTATCTCTTTTATGTTCAAATGATAATAGTATGTCCCTCTTAGGGATCTGTAATTGAGCATTACAGCAATCAATCATCGGGGTGTGAAGAACCCATAATGCCCACGACTCAGGGCTAAATTTCGAGAGTATACGGAATTTGTCGGCAGTATAGGACTGGTTCTTGAATCTATCATTAGTTCTATAAATTGTTAGTATTTGTTAGATGGATGTTGAGGATATAGGATTTCATAAAAAAATATTATTTTCCATCCAGACATGTTAGAAAAGGAACCCTTCAGTTTCTAGTTCCTCTCATTATATTTTGTGTTTTAGGTAATCTTACTGATTTGTGACTTACTTGAACATGGCTTCTTATGATCATCTAAGTGTCAAAGAGTTTGGCTCCAGATCAGACCGACGTTTGACACAAGTATATGCACCGCGTTAAGGGGTGGATTTCTTAATGGGGTATGCTGTCGCCTGCTCGTCTTCAGGAATTTTTTGCAAGGCTCTGGGAGGGGGATCCATTATTTTCTAGTTGGTCCACTTGCTAATTTTTATGGAAACCTATACATGTTACTTGTGGTTTTCAAGGGGATGAAGGTGCGGACCCCCTGCCTTCATTCGGATCCGCACATGCTACTTCTTATTTTTTCTCTGTGTTAAACCACTTTTCACGGCTATTATAAAGTCCGAACGTGACCAATCACATGATTTTTGGAGACTGGAGTTAGGCAAAGTTAAAAATACGACGTTTTTAGTGAAACGCAAATTTTTGTTCTTACGAACAATTTAAGATGTTTTGATGAAACTGACGTACGCACTTCTCAGAAAACAACGTACGCACAATTTAAGATATATCGTACGAACTTTATTGATGAAATTGGCCCCAGAACCTTCACTGTTTGCTTAATTGCTTGGTTACTTTGATAGCCTATATTGTATAAATAGACTTTTCGCTTACTATAAATGTGGCAACTTTAATATTTATATCTGGGCGTGATTCGGCTATTTCAACTGTTAACGAAGGGAAATCAGATTCTATTTAAAATTTGGTAAAGAGTTAATAAGCTTTTTGAGCCGCGCATTTCATGAAAATCCTAACCGTTTACACACTGAACTCACATTTATTAACCCTTAAAGCGCATAATCACAAAATGTATGTTTTTTTAGTCGTCCACTAAACTATTTGAAGCCTCATAGATAAACAGTGTGGACCCAGATCAGACTGCTCCTGCAGGAACAGTCTGATCTGGGTCCACAATGTTTGCCTCTTATGTTAAATAGATATTTTCAGATGCAGTTATTTTGCTGGCGTTTTAAGGACTAAATAATGACTGAGGTAATGGCGCAAGATTATACAGTTACTTTTGAATAAAACCACGCCTCATTTTCAGCTTTTATCTATGTCTAAGGTTGACCAGTCCTTATTACGCATTCATGAGTCGCCGCCTTTACATTAAGCGAAAGGTCAAAGAATATACAATATGGACCAAGACCATACTCTCCCTTTTACTGTGTGTACATTTATTCGATTGTGAACTGAACCTTGATTAATGACCTTCAAGAGATTCGGGGATATAATCATCTAATCATTTGGGGGTATGACTTTCATGCCGGGGCCTGTTCTTTGCGAAATCACAAATTTACCTGTAGGTAAAGGTGTGATAACTTATTCAGCCAATCGGGGGACAGGAAATTGCTAATATGATTGGTTATCTGGAGATGTTATCTGTATGAAATCTAGAAGCAGAATGACACTGCGTTGTTGTTGTTTTTTTCAGTTTTATTGGTGGTGTGCCGTGGCCCCTCGCAAAATAACGTATAAAGCGCACACGACATACCCAGTATTGCGCATCACTTTGGCTTTTAAGAAGGAGTTCAGGCTGTAACCCGCCATTATAATACGCCTGCCCGTATAGGGCATTATTAGCCTAAATGTTGATAATGATCTAAAGCAGGCTTCACTTTTATATGGATGGACATGACAATTCCGACTCTACAGTGCCACCCCTACTGTTCCTGAATATATGAGCCATGACACGTGATTTCCAACAATGTGACATTTTGACAAGTGAAGACTTAGACGAGCCTGTGCGGCCTCCCTTTGAGCTTATAAACTCCTAATCATGTTAGGTCAGTAGCTTAACAGTCATAGAATATTTAAGCAACAAGCAAAGGCTTTGATCAGTCTGTGCGTATGCGCAGGCTGGAACGAGCCTTTGCTGGTCGCACATGCCACATTGTTGAAAATCTCATGTCGCGGCTCATATGTTATTCCGCCTTGAAGGGCAAGTAGATTTATTAACGGTTGTTTATGTTTGCCGCTCTTATAATAGTGAGCTGTACGCTGATGTTTTTTAAAGGTAACACCACCCAGGTTTCACTTCGCTCCTCCGTCCAGTTCTTGTAGACATATACTCGCAGGCGCTTGGTGTTACTAAGATGCGGACATCGATTCACGAAGTAAGTTTCCCACTTGAGGAAACTATGGGAAATAATATTTTGCCTCTTTAATTGTATTTTCTTTTCAATTTTGTGGAGCGAATGAGGAGTAGGTGTTCTCTATGATCATCTTCCTATATCGGAAACTCACTTGATTGCTATTCTGAACTCCATTTCCGAACAGAAGGTCAATCATACGATTGCCCAGTCATCTAAAGGATAATAGCGGGAATGTGGGCTTATCATTAAAGGAAAGGGCGCCGCTCGTGTGTAGTTAGGCTCAAAATTTTTGTGTGTGAGACAGTGTGAAAGTTAATGCTCTTTATATAGTCCAGCCCTGTCAATTATTATGGGATGCTAGACTTATTGGTTCCAAACGTTGATTTTAATTTTGGCCTTACTTAAGCTTACTTTTTTATGATCAGAGCCGATTCATTTTGAAGATTATAAGTAATGCAGGTTTCATATTAATCAAAATATTCTTTGTAATTGTAAGTCTTAACCCTGAAAGCGCCACAGAAAATAAGCAGAAAATGACAGTTAAAAATTATGTAGTTTTTGTTTCAGAAAAAAGGCTTTATACATGTATTTCATGTCAATCATTTGCCTGCATGAAATATCAAGTCTTATTACCAACCCTAGCATTACGAAATATACGGTAATATATGGTGTCTGCTGCAGTCGACCTTTTAATATAATGGTCAATGTTGATTTAGTTGGATGAATAGTGTTGGCTATGCATGGTGCTGTATGCATACACAAGCACCGACAATAGCCAATCGAAGTTCCACCACTGTCCTGCCAGCCAAGAGTGACAGTGACGTCATGTTTTGTTAACAAAGTTATCGTATCGATTCCTGATCTTTGCCTTCTTTCTTACTTTTGTAATCGATAGATCACTTGTGTATTAATCCTATCGGATAGATCACTTGTGTATTCAACCTTTCCACAGGATAGCTTAATATTTTATCAATTGATTAAGCCATTTTATAGTGATAGACGTAGACACTCAGGCTATACCCTGTCGATATGCATGAATCTAGTATAACACACATAAAGCATGCGCATATTTTACAGTTCAAAGCAGAAAATGGCATATACCTATGTTCATTAATTAACTACTCAATATATTGCACTTATACAGGGAAATGCGTCAGCGCCATACTGGTGACGTTTCTACTTTCATACAGTCCATATTTGATTTTACCTCAGACATATACAGCTTACCTCGGACATATACGGTTTACCTTGTACAATATGCAATTCACCTTGGACGATATGGAATTGACCTAGGACAATATGGAATTCAGCTTGGATTATATGGAATTCACCTTGTATAATATGACACCAGCTTTACAAATTCAACTATTTGAATTAAATGTTAAATGTTTTCTCAAGAATGTTATGCCTTTTCAGTACGACAGTAGTTTCCATCAGAACTAATAAGAATTTCCTAAATCTGAAATAAGTCTCCTCATATTGACTGTCACTAGATTGCGAAATATAATTAATAAAACTGTATTGACTGTCAGCTGAAAGTTAATTAATAAAAATGTGATTAATCAAGTGATTTCGTATTGGCTCAGTTACAGGTTCCGAGGTCAGCTGTATTGGTTCGAGGCCTGAATGCCACTTGATTAATAACATAATAGTATTATGTCTTCGTACATGTTTACAACCGCAAAATATAGAATATATCTTATTCAATTTGTTGGAATGAATGTAACAATTATTTAATCACGTGAAGTTAAAAATGTATATTTCATGAGTGGCGAAGCCTCTACTGAAATGTACATTTTTATGCTTCACAGGATGAAATAATTGTCAAGCTTTTTTTTATTGTATACAATTTTGAAGCGCGACAAAGTTCTTTGAACTTGGACGTCATATATGATCACACATGATGTCATAATATTTATGAAGTTGCATATTATGTTTGTCTTCCAAAACTGAAACCACAGGAGCTGTAGTAATGGATGTCATACTACTTTCAGCAAATCCAAACAATTTTACTACCAAAATATTCATTTCGATTCAATTAAGATGAATTACCCCACTTTCTGTTTGTGTCCACTTATAAGAAGTAGTGTAGGCCCCTGTCTCGAAATTTGGGCTCCCGTGTGCATTTTTTGGTAAAAGTGATTCTTATCGATTTTCAACTAGAAAAATATATGAAGTGTAAGGAAAAATATGTTTACAATTTTTTCTTGTAGTATTAACGTCACAGTGACGTCACAAAATGGGGTACCGTCTTTTCACTTGCATCAAAGAGCTTATATGAGGTGGGGTAATTTACACAACTAAAATAATCTTATTTTTATGTTTGTTGCATTGAAATGGTTAAGAACATCTATAGAAACACTTAAATGAAAACTCGATTCAATATGGACTTCAATTTTACGTGAAAATGACGTCGATTTGACGTCAATGTGCTGGAAAAACACATTGCGTACAAAAAAAGTAATTCTGGAAATTTGTGTGTGCCTTGTGACTGAAATCAGATCATAGCATAACTGTTTGTTCTTGGCTAAGCTTTTTGAAATAAGTTAGCTCTCTGATGGTTGGGGGCGTTTAGCTGCTACAGCGCGTTAACTACGTTACCAAAATAAATGTAATTACGGTTGTTAAGGTAATACTTTAATTATTTAGATTGGACAAACATTCATGTATCATACAAGAACATTTCATTCCTTACATATATTTAAGTTTATAAAAGCTATATTGGCCCATTGAAATGTTATTTATGTTATATTTTAAGCGACTCCCTTTAAAATTACTGAAATTCTGTTAAATAATTTTCTTTGTTAAGCTTTCAAGTTAACTTTCAGATTTTGAATACACCTTCCAAGAGACATTTAATGGACCATTATAGAGCTGCAAACTGTTTGTGTGTGTCACAAGTACTTTAAGAGTTGTAAACTGTTAAATATGATGACCCTAAACAAAAAGTTCATTCTTAAATTCAACATGAAATTCAATTGGAAAACCTTTAAACACCAAATATGAGCATTCTGTTGATAAGCAAGAGTGAAAAGCCATGCTTAACTTCGTATCTGGTGTAAAATATTAGTTTGTCTTTGTTTGTATGGCATAATGTAACGTATATTACACCTTTCAAGACTGCATATACTTTGCTTTATTCCGCATATCATACTTCAAAGGATATCTTATTTCATCTCAAAACTGACTGTGCTTGTTGAATAGATATCATGATACCAGTCTGTCTGAAAAAATGATTTATCAGTTTGTATTTAAGTTCCTACTAATTATCCATGCAAATTTACATTTGCAAAAAAGAGTATATATTTGAGCTTTTTACATCTACAAAGAAAAGATTTGCCCAAATTAAAGATTTTACATTTCATTAACAAATGAAATAATAGCACTCAAGTAACAGCACTTAGAAGGATACATTTCAATTTTCTGTAAAATTTGTTAAAATAACATAATAGTACTGTACAAAATATATTATATTGCCATATGTTTATCCAAAATGTTAGCATAGACGATATATAATTGAGCCCAAAAAGCTAATATGGTATGTTAAATTTAGATTTTGTAATATGTTTCTGAAGAATTATAAGTTTGATAGAGCTATTTCTATTTAGTTATTTAAAGTGTCTGTAATCAGTTTTGTTAAAAGTGACTGTCTCAAAATCAATTTGTATCCTGACTTTTAGCTTGTATGCATGAGGTAACGCATTACAGAAGCTTTGACATTAATTTTAGCTTATATACAGCATAGCTTTCGTTGTGCAATCAACAAAACTGTCCATCACATTAAGAAAGTACCTTGGATCACTTGCTCAGCCAATAATATCTAAAGAACTGCTTTATTGATGAGAAACATTTCCCTGGAAATGGAGAAAGTTGGTTATAGTGGTGAGTTTTACTTTAAGGCCACATTAGATATGGTCATGTACAAGGAAATAGATCAGCTTTTACTACGATACCAATTTAAATAAAGGCTTTTCAGCTAAAAATGTATCCGGCCAAATTTTAACAGGTGGCATTCAAGTTATTGAAAATTAGATTTTACAATGGTTTTAGAATGCTGGATAGAAATGTGAAATATTAATAAAAATGCAGTGAAGAGATTAGATCTGATTGAAATTTTCAATACATGTTTATATACCTGATGCTAATTTCCCCTAAACAGAACGTTAACAAAATAGTACAGGGACCTCGCAAACATGATATATGTAATCATTAATAGCAATATTTTACAAGTACATATGTACTTAAGGTTAGAATGAGTTGTTAACTTGCCAGAACATAGAATCAAAAGGAGCATGCACAATGCTTACTGTTCAGCATTAAGATGACACTCTTCTCAGTATCAACATTGTCACCAATGATAGTCGCACATGCAAAGTTTAAAAAATGTGCATGAACGCATGCATATCCAATTTGCCATGTATACTTTTATTCAGTTATCTCTAAAGAGATCATTTCATTTAAATGTACAGGATACCATTATAAACCTTAGATGTTGATTTAACAGTGCCTCATTTTCAACTGTGTAATATTTGTGTATGGTATAGTTTACGAAATGTTGAATACAATATACCAGATATGTTCTTTTACAGTAGCGCAAGTATATAGATGAAAAAATATTTTAGACTCTTTTACGTAAATCATAAATAAATTTTGGACTAGCAAATGCCTTGTTTAATCACTCATGATGATGTAGAGGTGCTAGCGTTCTAAAAAAATGGTCATCTACTTTCACACTTCTTTGTGCATACGAGCAGCCAAGGCTCTGGCAAGTCTACCTACACATATGCACATGCCCACCTGAGCCTTCACTGCCCAACACTGCGACAAGTACCAAAATCAAATGGGCTTATTCTTTTGATCTGTTTTTTATTACTAGTAAATATATTTTGTTTGATTTGAACTATGCAAATAATTACTAGGCTGCAATTTTGTATCAACGATTATGTTCACATTTGACTTGCTAAATATCAATTTGATATTATCTGCAACAAAATTTCATTGTAAGACTAATGGGTATAATTGATAAATAATGCAAAACAATAATTTATTAAAAGCAATAATTTGTTGTGAGTCAGCTATTTTAGCAAAGGCTGCAGTATACATGTAATACTAACAATGCCTGTGATTTTCTAAGTGATAAACATATATATTTCAAATGTATGACGGAAATGAACCATTAGAACAAATATTGTTCTGTTTGAATCCTTCAAAATAGTTTAGAACCAGGCAGAACAGATGATAAGACAGTGCAATATGTCCTTAAAGTTATCTTGTTATGCATTTTACCATCTTAAATGGTATTCTTTTTCCGCCAAACTGGACATCACTTTGATATAAAGCAGTTATTACCATAGGGATAGGTTTGGCGTATGTCATACTTTGGGGCAAAAATCGTTAAGTTTTAAATCAATTAAGTTTTTTTTCAAAAGACAAGGATAAAGGACTATTTTAAATTTTCAATATATGGTTGAATTGACCTACAATTACAGATTCTGAAAAGGTTTTTTTTATTCCTGAATGGTATCAGCATAGTAGTTGTAATCAATAGCTGGCTTAAACAATATGTGATAAATCTTACTAAGCTATAGCTAGTCCATTCTTAATATTAGTGTGTAATCTATAATATGATAAACATAATACAATACATTTCATCAGCACTAAACATATAACAGTGTTTATAAACTACACAATAAGTTAACATATTAATGTAGTGAAATCACACCAATAATTTTCCTGAGGAGCATCTAGCATTGCTTCTGATATGTTTGATGACTTGATATGTGTCTTTTATAAATCAATTCGCGTATGAAAGAGACAAATATATCTGTGTTAGTGAGATAAAAGATATTATTCAATAAGAATTTAAGAAAATAAAATGCTGCTTACATATTTAATACAACGCAAAGACTTGAAAAAATCGTTGTATGTGAATAAAGTTCAAATTTTATTCTTTTATTCTTCCATTGGTTGTTGGTGTTTTCCTTTAATGGCAATTAATGTCAGTTAAATGGCAATAAATAGCCCACTGGGAGTGTAAACTTAAAAAGTGTTCCTTTGTAATTTAAAAATGTAAAAGAAAGAAAGTAACGTATATCACAGTAATAACAGATCCTTCTTTTTTTGATAACATCATATTGCTAGCCATTTGCTTACAATTAAAAGGTTAAATTGGCATGTAAGAATAAGGAGTAATTAGATAATATTTCCAATTATTTACAGTAACGCAGAAAATTTTGCTATTGTGTGATATCGCCCTAGCCGCTAAAGAGTTAACATATATTATTGTGTGACTTGTAGAATGTGGTTTTAGAAAAAAATATAGTGTACAAAGCTCCCCTAGGAGGTATTATGGTAGTCCAATGGCTAGTGACAGTAATACATTAAATAGTTATACATTTAAAGTAACATAAATAAATGTAACATCATAGTGGTGTATTGTTTAAATGCCCACCGGCTGTTCCCTTCATTTTAAAATGTTTTAAGGCAAACAGAGTGTCGATAAATAATAATTAGTTGTAACTTGGTTTTTGCAAAATAGGATTTGAAACTATAATAGGGTAACGTAGTTAACGTGCCTATCTAAATATAGGTCAGAGAGCTAACGTATGTCATTTTGCATCTTAAATATTGTAGTTTCAGAAAATTAAAGTGAACGACATTTTCCCTGCTATGTGGAGAGGAGGGTCTAGCTATTTGAGCGTTCACTATCACAGATTTTTTTTGTACTGACGTCACTTTTCCATGTACAGACATCATTTTGAAGTAAATGCAACCTCTTTAAAATCCAGAGTCAGTGTCTATGCTACGAAATCAACATGTCGATAATACAATTACAACAACTGATCAAACAGTTCATGTTTATGCCTGCTGGAATTCATAACACTACACTTTCAATCCTTAAATAAGCTAAAAATGGGTACGTCACTTTGTGACGTCACTGTGACATTAAAACGCAAAAGAAAAATTGTAAACATCTTTTTTCTTAAACAGGATACATTTTTCTACAAGAAAATGCATGTTTGACACTTTTACCAAAAAATGCACACGGAATTACACAGCGGCCTACACTAAAGGTTATATGCGTCTGGAAATCTGAAGTGAGCTCAGGATAGTCAACGGAGAAAACCGAGGATATCCAATTTCACCGGTGAGAAGAAGTCATATTTTATACTTCACTAGAACTTTTATTACATATTCACTGGTGAATTATAACTTTTTCAAATATAAATTATATTTAATCAATATTTTCCTGTATTTCATATAACAATAACTCCATATTTTTGTACACTACTGTAAACATCCATTTGACTTGTCTTGCTTACTCCATTTGTTTCTTTGCAGGACGTTTTCGACGACAATTCAAACTTATCTGCGTCAAGTGCTATTCAGCTGTATTATGTTGTTTTGGAAGGAGGGGACGAGGTAAATTGTTATTACTGTAATAGTTATCATCATCATCATCATTATGTATATAAATAATGTTATTTATGCTTGTGAACTAATTCTAGAATTATTATTGTTGATCACAGGAGTATCATTATGCCATCTATTAATATCGATAAACTAAGTAGTCTCAAAACAATCATGGGTATTATTATATATATACTTAAACGCAAAAGTTTCGCAACCGTTTCATATCTGTGTTTTCTTCAGTATGGTCCAAGTTAGAATATTCGTATAGTCATATTTTATGCTCTTGCACAATGTGGAATGATTTGCCATTAATCGGTTTTGATCATACTCTTAATTCTGACGTTATAATGACGTCAGTGTTTTTCAATAATTTACGTTTAGCATAAAGATAGTTATTTCGATTTGAAAACAAACGGTGCGATGTGATAGCCAGATGTCGTATCTGACGGAAAACATTTTAAAGTTTAACAATTAACGTTTATCAACGCTCAAAGTCGCTGCGTTTCTTTGTTAACGTCAACCAATTTATCAAAATTGTTCATTTTATTCCGTTATGTCGCGCGATACTTCTGTCTTCTA
The DNA here is from genome assembly GCA_964019695.1 of Loripinus fragilis. NCBI lineage: Eukaryota > Metazoa > Mollusca > Bivalvia > Lucinida > Lucinidae > Loripinus > Loripinus fragilis. The sequence goes on from OZ026518.1 coordinate 23,197,998, forward strand.
TGCAATGTGTTGAAGATTTTCACTTGTGACATTAAAAACTCGATTATTGATATTCAGTTATGCTTAATCGGCCAATTTCGTCAAATGTTGAAGGCTTTACGTTGACGTAACGAACGTTAACAAATGCATAAAATTTCCTGCTTTGATTTGTCTGCCATTCTGGTTTTGAAAACAGATAATGGTTAAACGCCTTTTCTGAATAAAATGTAAGGTGGTGTAACACTGTGACTCGATAAAATGTAAGGTATTGTAACTCTGTGACTTTTCAAATTTGGGTTGCCTTACATTTCTTGTTGCAGATTGGCAATCGTAAGTCTCACTGGTCTGATTTTCATGTTGTTTGGACGGCAAATCATTGGACTTGTTAATCACAATATCATGGAGTAAAATATTTGGCTCAAAAAGAAGGAAATAACATTTTAGTAAAAGTTGCGAAACTTTTGCGTTTAAGTATATATCCTGTATATAATGTATTTATCCTGCGTGTTTTGATGTATCCAAAAACACGTCTCAGGAGGATCGTGCAGCTGACTTTAATGCATCGCTATAACGTTGGGTTATCCACGGTTCTACGATTTTCTGGAGTCGTTTCACGGATGGAGCGGTGTGAGAATGTACATTTCTCCTTTTGGAGATAAAAACTTTCCACTTGATTACTTTGTTGGCCATAAGCATGGCAGAATGTTTTGTTGCCAATACAATTTCGTATTGCATTGTATATACATTTCAAAATCTAGAGCTTTGCATGCCAAAGAACGCGAGTTCAGAGTACCTTTAGTGTCCTATGATAAATAGAGGATCTTACATGAGTACCCATTACATGTTTTAATGAATTTATTATACGAGTTGATGAAAATAGATAAAATGCGAGACTGGCGACCCATGGTGAACGTAGATTAACCCTAAGGGATAACTACTTACCCAAAATCTGATTTGTTTTCTTCAATCCAAATACAAAGCACAGGATGTTAAACAAACGGTGGCGTTTAAATGTACTGAGAACACACCTAACCTTTAACCACGCTAATTTAAATCTATTTTTTGTCATTCAGGTGCTTTCAATGTGAACTGCGTCACGTTAATATCTGTCACGTGAATTACATTTCACTTTTGATGTCTAATAAATATGCCTAAATGCCAACTGATAAAGATTTTTATTTCTTTGAAACCTATTCAGCCTCTGTACTTTCTTATACAGATAATGTTGCTTCAAATACTGTTTTGGATTCGTAAAAATCAGTGTCACGTATGATTACAATCTTAAAACAGACGCTTGGGTTAAGCTCAAGAATGAGATTTATTTGACACAAATGTCTATGTTAATGGAAGTGTACGCCTGATATTGATATAAAAGACATATTTAACTGTTTATTTGTTACAGCCTGATCTACAATATCAGTTACCACTATCTGAATAGGGCAAAGCTTTGGTTGTGTCCCGTGATTTACAGAAACCTTGTGACATGTTTTTCTGCTCTTGAAGCTGCAAAAAACAAAAAATTGGGAATAGATATTAAAACAATTCATAATGTTATATGATGTTGTCAAATGAAGTAAAAGTAGTGTTGTGTTCATATGTTTAAATAGATATCATGTATTCAACCCCATTTTAAAAGTTTCTTTACACATATTGTGCCAAGGCTTTTCTTGGGGGTCACATATTATTTGCTGGTATCTGGACTCATGAGAATCATAGTTCGTTATCAAACTTTGTTTGGTCTTAACTGAGATAGTAGCAGAATTTTAAAATTCAACTAAACCCAGTGATACAGTGATGTTAATAACTTTAATCATGTTTCAATATCCTGAGACAGGGGTTTTGCAACTTATTTTAGAATAAATGATATGTTATATATGGTGATATGGTAACAGTTATTAAATTAATATGATTTTTATATCTTATTATACCACTGATTAATGAAAATAATGTCTTCAGCAGAAACAATGCCTGATCCTTTACTCTAGAATTATCCTCTGTATCAAAAGTTTCCTTTAATCCTTGAAGAAAAATGAGATCATTAGTTGTGAAGTTGTCCATGATAATTAACTATGAACCAGTTGACACTGACTAAATTACAAAGTACCACGGTATTTTGGGTTTTATATTTTTACTTTTCAGCTACCTCACCAAGTTTATCATATAAAATGAAATATAATGTCATATATTATAATTATTACAAACGTCCGTCGAACTGTAAGCAGAGTTTTATTGCATACCTATTTATGTAAAGATATTAAAACAGCATATACATATACTGCAAACCTTTTCATTGGGAGGAGGATGATATTGAACATGTTAGCACACATATTATACGAGATGTGCTTCTAAGCAACATTTAAATAAGCATCAAATACATTCCTTAGCAATAAACGAGTTCGAATGACGTGTGTTGCAAATGAATGACGTGTGTTGCAAAGAAATCTAAATATTTAATCTCAAAATAGGGATGCCCCAATCTACACGCTTTAAACATCATAAAGCAGTATTCTAGGATGACCACCACTGCTTCGGAATTCTACACATATATTGTTTTAGTATATGAATTCCTTATTTTTTCCACTCCGATCTTTTTTTTTATAAAAATACGGGACACTTTGCAAAATAATGTTTTCACATATTCTGACTGGACTTCGTAGAATATGGACTGCTCTGGTTTAATGCAAGTCGATCGAGTCTGCAATACAGTGTTTTTATATACACCATGTAATGACCTTTGCAGCCTTACACAACTCAGCTGTATAAATTTCGGATGCAAGGGTTGGCATGTTTCGTACCTTTACTCTTAAACTATTATGGTACAATATACTGACAGCCTTGTTTAAGAAAAGTACCAGATTACAATTGAAGTTTTCTTTATATCAATCATACGCTTGCTCAACACGCCCCTACGCCCATATGTTACACGGAACTCTCATCGGATATTTAGCTTCAGAAAACTTTGTATAATGAATTTTAGTACGTAAGTAAGTAAGTATGTAAGTGAATATAGACTTTATTTTATGAGGGTGGCAACATTTAGCATATAAAGGCTAATCTTTCAAGAGGCCCTCAATGAATATTATACAATATATAATTTTTTTACATTTTTAACACAAAGTAATTACATTAAGATTCTTAGAAAATGACTAGTAGTGCCATGTTAACTAAAAAATTGTTTGGTGTGCCAACCAAAGGTAGCCTTAAAGCAAAATTGGTATGAATTTTAAAGACAATGTGGAAAAGGCATTCACACATGACGGTGTGAGGGGATAGGGTGGGCCATCTAGAGTGAATATGGTATTAATTAACTATCTATACATGTATTATAAACATTCATTTACACATATAACTATGTTAATCATGTCCTGCTACACACAAATTTATCCTTTTTCTTCTTGAAAGGCTGTAGAGCCAAATCAACTGATAAAGATCCACATTGCTTTCTATAACCCACTCCATATGGCAATGCATGCCCACAACAAGCACATGTTTACCGCGGGCTAACAGAATAAATTTGGGGAGAAGTGTAGTATCTGTACATATAATTAGCATGACAAGGGATAAGTATTTCAATATTTAGCAAACCATTAAATGAGTGACTTTTGGGTATAAACTCCAACGAGTCTTATGTTGACCTTGGCTTACATTTTAGCAAGACAATGTAATCTTTTATTTGTGCTGTACAAATGCATATAAACCAGCACATTAATTGTCTTGACTGATGTTATATTATACTGCAAGAGAAACAATGCATTACATCGGTTGTATGATTAGCATATAAATGCACTTCTGGCACGCACGAACAGAATTCATTTACTATATTTTGCCATATAAGCGTAGTAAATTGATAGCCAGGGCTGAATGTAAAATACGATGTACAGTAAACCGCCACTCTAAAAAAACAGAAACCATTTTTCAAGACCAATTATTGCTTAATGCTGATCAAAAGTATTGCAGAATGCTCCAAGGGGAGCATTCTGCAATCCTTTCGACCTTAATTAAGCTACCATTTGCCATCCAGATCTTTGTTTTGTCTATTTGTGAGTGGCCGTTTTACACAGGTTTTACTGTGCGATGCAATAAAGCCAGCAGACATAAGACTTTTGTATGAGCATCGACACGAGAAAACCTGTCTTCGGGATCTGCGACAGGCAAGGGTCACTTCGACCAGCTCAGCAACACAGACTACCTAAAACAATAAGAGTTGACCATACAGCATACTTAGCTATTGTAATTTCTATTTAGTATTAAAGTGTGAACAGAATGCGCAAATGTGCAGGCTGGTATATGCCTTGCTTTTGTTCAAATGTAACCAAATCAGTGTTAATAGCGCCAAGCCAAACTATGGAATGTCTGGTAGTTAAATGGTTCATTATCACCCACCGAAGATGGGGGATATTGGTTTGGCGTTGTCCGTCCTTCCTTCCGGTTTATCTGCCCGTACATCCATCCATTCAACTTTCCGTCCGACTTTACATCCTCAGCCATAACTAGGTAGCCTATTGATGAAATTTAATGACACTTATACTGAAAATATAATACCATGGTGAGGTACTGCGTGTGAATTGTTTTGCTCTTTGATTGTCTAAACTTTAATGATTTTTCCGTCCTCAGCCATAACTAGATAACCTATGGTTGGAAGTTCATGAAACTTATACTGATTATTTATATAATGCACATGCCATTTTGGGATGTTGCAAATTATAGTGGAGTTGTTGCCCTTTGATTGCCTAAATTTCAATGATTTTTCCGTCCTCAGCCAGTACTAGGTAATCAATGGATTGAATTTCATGAAACATAACTGAATATATATGACCATAATGTGGTTTTGCACTTGACATATGAGTTATAGAGGAGTTATTGCCCTTTGATTGCCTAAATTTAAATGATTTGTTTTCAATGATTTTCCCTCCTTAGCCATAACCAGGTAACCAATGGATGAAATTTCATTAAACTTTATGCTGAAATATATTTATATAATGTGGATATGCAAGTTTCATTAGGGTATCACGTTTAATAGCGGAGTTTTTGCCCTTTGATTGACTTAATTTCAATGATTTATTGCCCTCCAGGCATAATTAGGATCCCAAGGGATAGAATTTAATGAAACTCCTACTAAATATATATGAACATGTTTTGGTCATACATGTGAATTTTTATCAGGTAGTCATCAGCTGTACAGGAGAAAGTGCCCTTTGATTGCCTAGATTTCAATGAGATTTTCCGCTGTCTGCCATAATTTTGTAAGCAAAGGATGGATTTAAATGAAACTTATACTGAACATATAAGACCATGGCATATCTATGCTAGTTAAGTATCATCAGGGTGTAATCTGTTCAAGAGGAGTTAGTGCCCTTTGGTGCCTATAGTTTTATGGGTTTTTTTTCCATCCTCAGCCATAACTTAGTAAGCAAGGGATGGAATTTCATGAAACTGTGCTCCCCTTGTTGCAGATTTATTCCTGTTTGTTATGAGAGGGAATTTATTATGTCTCTTTCTGATGATAAGCAGGCTGATATTATTGATGCTTTTAACACTACATCCAATTTGGATGATATTTTAAAAAAACATTAATAATGTTTATTTTGACAATATGGTAAGTCAAATATACCCTTCAGAGCTCCAACGTAATAAAACTAATACTACTGATACCAAGGCCACTTTTTTAGTTGTGCATTTTCCATTTCTAATAATATTGTTTCTACCAAAATTTATGATAAACGTGGCGATTTTGATTTTGAAATTATCAAGTTCCCATTTTAGATGGTCATGTTCCTCGCTCTACATCCTATTAACTCTAAATCTCTCAACTCACTCGTTTTGCTAGAGCATCTAGCCATGTTGCTGACTTCAACACTTACAATGAATTGTTAACTCAGAAACATCTTAAACAAGGCTATCGGTATCATAAGCTTTGAAAACCCTTTTCTAAATTTTATAGATGATACTATGATATCTAAATTCCAAGTTGGACTTAAATCTCTCTTGCACCAAGGACTTTAAGATCCTAAAATATATGGTAACTTGGTGTATAGGTTGAAGAAGATTGTTCGTTCTAATTATTTTTCAGCGCAGTTTATTAAAATAACTTCAAATTATTGAAAGATTGGCTATAACATTAATGTATTGCAACAGACTGCATGCTTGGCGGTCAACCCAATCACTATTGGCAACTTTGCTCTCCTCTTTAATTGCACGCCTGTGGGTCGAACTTCAGACTCTATGACGATTCTGATTAATACACTTATCTATTGATGATATAGTAGGAGCATGATGCTTTGGATATTGTCAGGCCCACCAGGGTTTACCTGTTGGATTTCTTTTGCTTCGGTACTCAGTTTAATTTACTCTTGAGTCCTTATCTTTGCTTTATTTCCTTTTCATATCTTGATTTATATGTTCTAGGAGATAATGCATTGATAAGTAAGGGGTCTTTCATGCGAACCAAACATGTGTCTATGTGTCTTAATCCACATCTGAACTAAGGGTGTGGTTGGCGCCCTGAAACCAGTTTAAGCCCTCCAGTAAAATAGTTTTTCTGACCATTCTAAGGTGGTACTTCTTTTTTGGATCATTTGAGTCATTTATGTCTTGTATTTTTCACGCTTTCGCGTCTGTTCATTTCTGTCTTGTGGTCATCTGCTGGGACAGGGCTGACCTCTTAGCTCTTGATTGTGATGTTTATTGTGTTTTTGTCACTTTTCCATATGGTATTCGGGGATCAGGTATGAAACTTGATTGTATCGATTCCTGATCTTTGCATTCTTTCTTACTTTCATTTGTAATATTCAGCGCACCTGCTAGAAAACGATGTGCTGCTATTCCGGATTCTTGAGAAAGTAAGGACTCTTGATATTGCTATAAACCTGCTGGTCATATATTCACAGGGGATTTAAAAGTACTACTGATTTTAGAAGTCGGTCTAATGCACTGAACCGAAGTTCTAAGTAGCCACTTTTCAATTTCTTTTTTTCTGACTAAGCCCTAGTGATATTGAAGTGATTTTTGACCAAGTACGTCCATTGTAATGGACTAAAGCTAAGCAGTGCTATGGAAGAGTTTCTATCACTTCACGATTTAGGGGTTCAAAAATGCAAAAATCAATTTTTTGAAGAAAATAAGCGTTTTGAGTGCAGTTTTTATCGAATTCATGTACAGGTGATTGCAAACCTGCCTAGTCGACTTGAACAAACACATAAACTTGACATTTTGCTTATGACAGATTTTTTATGAATTTTTAAAAATTGATAATTTTCCATATTTTCCGAAATTTTCGAAAATCATCAGCTTCACATACTAAAATCATTGTATGTGTTTTATTTTATGTTAATATGTTTGACAAAACACCATGCAACTTGATGAGCCCATTTTCTAACGATATTTTTTACTAATTTGGTATCTACTTCCGATTTTAACGTGAAACTTTAAAGGTCATTTAAATGGCGCTTGTTAAATATTTCTTTTAATTTTTTAAGCAGAACTGTAACGCCAATTCATAATAAAGAATCCCTGAAAATTGCACTGCTGTGTCGCAGATAATAAAGCGTACAGAGCAATGCAAAGTGAGTATGCAAACTGCATGGTTAAGCTAAAAATCCTTTGATTTAGTTGTTGACCATGGCTGTCTTCTTGTTTACGTAGAAGAGAAATGGAGTGTTCAATTGTCAAAAAACTTTTGATTCTTTTCATCTTATAGCACAGCTGTTATAAACATCTTCAAACTAATTAAAGTATAGATGGATAACGTATCAGATGAATAGTTTATATCACACTAAAAAGTGTGACTTTTTGAAATCAGGGTACCTTTACTCGGACCTCGTCTGTGTAAGATCTACCCGTCATTTTGAAAAAAACATAATTTGCAGAGTCTCGACAAAGCCTTGGACCTTTTTATAGATTTTAAATTTTGTGAGAGCGATTTTTACTTTCTAAACGGGAGCAAAAATTGTATGGTGGCTACTTATAACTTCGGTTCAGTGTATATGTAAAGGACCAAAATACAGGCTCCCTTCCCTGATAGACTTCAACAAATGTCGTGAAGAAATTGCTGGTACCTTACAAGAATTTGTAATCGATGGCGTAAGGGAGTTCAGGTTGAATCTAATGCTTTGGATACTTGTTAATGAAATAGTGTTTATAGTATTGATGATATAATATCTTTTTATAGCAATAATGTAGATCTTCTTCCGACTCAACCTCAATTTATTTTTAGAGAAGTGATGAAAGGGGTCCAGGAATTCCACTGGAAATTTGTTTTAGACCTCTAGATAAGACTGCTAGCAACGTTGCGTTCGTTCGAAAAATGTACTACAATAACACCCCAAAGCAAAACCTTAGCACGTCTAAAACATATAAGTATACTTTGCTTTGTGAGAGGTCTGTCGTTGATAGGCATTTGCACTGGCGCCATATGGCTGCTAAGTTTGGTATGGTTATTGATGAAGATCACAGCAAGCTTCCTACGTTAGTTTGGTTACATAAACTTCAAAGAAGGCCAATGAAATTCACGTTTTGTTGCTAAAATGTCTAGTTCATATACTGTTTCTGAGTTGTCTAGTATACTTTTGACTTCTTGCCTCATTTCGACCATGTTATTATATATTGTGAAACGGTTTATGAAAGAATGGTTAAAAGTCTATTTTAGTCTATAAAAATTCAGGTGAGATTCTGAATCAATTAAAATCTAAAGTTTCTCAGCATCGAGTTTTCTCTAATTATGATTTGTCTACTCTCTATACTACATCGCTACATAATCTGATTTTGAAAAAAAACTAGCTGAATTAATTGAACTATTTTAGCAGACAGGACTCTCTTTATTTGGCTTGTAATGAGAAATGTGCGCTGTTTCACTTATGAATAACCTAATATTAATTTTAATCATGGCAGAAAATGTGTGATGCTCTCCTTTATCTTTTGTACAATATATTTATAAGATATGGCTCAAAATGATATAGACAAATTGTAGGTATTGCAATAGGTACTAACTGTACTCCGCCTCTTTTCGACTGCTTAGTTATTAAAACAAGGTTATCAATATCATTAAATACGTCAGCTTTTTCTAAAGTCTACCACAGAAACTCAGAGTTGATTGTTAAATACAATTATGGTTTGAAAACTCTTATGCAATAGGGCATATGGGACGCAGCATTTTACAGTGATTTAGTTTATAAAGTCAAAAGAATTCTTGGAACCCTAATTTAGCGATCAATTCAAAAAAGATAATCAAACGCTATTTAAAAGTTGGGTATAACATGGATATAATGCGACAGTCTTTATGTCATGTTGTAAGCCCCATCACGGTTTATAGATATGGTATTCTCATTAACTGCACGATGTTGGATCAGGCCTCAGACTCAATGACGGCTGCGATGTAAAGCTTTAATCAGTTGGTTGGTGCATGATTCTTGTCTACGGCTGGGCCCACCGAGGCTTAGATTGAGGTTTTCTTTAGCTCAGACTATCTGTGAGTCCTGAGCCCTTTTCTTGGTTTTATCATAGTGTATTAATTTGATTGGATTGTTTCTCTGTGATGGTATATTGCTATAATTAGGACGACTCCATACGAGCTTAATAATGTTATGCATCAGCAACTGTTGCAAGTAAATTTGCTAAGGCCCATTCTAAGGTTGTGGGTCTATTGTTGTTGATTCATTGTTTATGGTTGCTCCCATTGTTTATGGGGTTCTGTTTTGGTTCTTGTTTTGTTATTCGGTACTTTATATCCTTTTGGGGGAAGAGAGAGCTGTTTGTTTTACTTTAATTGTCTTCCTGATTTATTGTGACTGTTAATGTTTTGTGGCTCGTCCTCACGATGCAGTTGGTTGGTCTGCAGCGTGTGATTGTGGTATTTCCTGATTATACTCACTTTTCTCTCACTGGTTAATAGACCAGACTGTCGTACAAACCTATTACAAAAACAGCTCAACTTGAAAACTAGCTGTAAAATCTGACTGCTTTTAAATATACACGACCATATTTCCCAATATTTAAATTAGAAACTGACATCACGAATATAGGTCTACCCCAGTCAACGCAATTAACACCGTGTGTAAATGATATCCGTATTATCACTCACCATGCCTTGCAAGCTTCCACATAGTTGACCATAGTTAATTATTTCATCCCCGCTTATGTCCATAAGAGCATGCACTAAAGCAAATACTATAACTGTTGAAATTTTCCAAGCCTTTTTCCCTGAAATGCCGTACACAGAGTGATAATTTTCTGTTTCGTAAATTTGCCCAATGAAAAAATACACCTTTAGTCTATCTCTAAGTATGCACCTCTCTAGCGCTTTTAGTAGAGATTTTAATACCATTATTTTTTCATTGTGTGTCAATATCAAAATATCTAAATATCTCTTTTAAAGATATATCTTTTTAATCATAAAATCACTTCATTTTGTACTGATTTAATTTGCACGGCTATGTCCTTCATCAGCTAAGGTAACTACAGTTGTATTTCTTGCTTTTAACCAAACATCTTGCAGTAAGAGCAAACATTAGCAGGTTTTCAAGCATCTCTTTCTGTCAGTTACTACGTCATTTAATAGCATGACATGTGAATATGTCATTGATTCCATATACACGAGTTGGGGAAAAGTGAATTTATTAAACTCGTTTCGATAAAATGCTCGGTATAACCTCGCATTTTATCGCAACGAGTTTTATAAATTCACAAATACATGTGCACGAATTTATCATATGATACTAAACAATTTGAAATCGCATTTTTTGGCGTTGAAACACTACGATTTTGCCATACATACTCGACGTTGTAATGACAGCAATTACATAACATTGGTGTATCGATTTGAATTCATCGCGTTAAATCTCTCCCATAGACGACGTCAGATGATATGACGTATTGAGGAAGTTTCATTAGCATTTAAAGCAAAAATTACTCCTAGCAGTCTTTATAGTAAATGAGTCTAAACGTTTTACATGAAATCTCTCAGGGTTATAATTCAAGAAAGAAACATAATCTGATGACTCACGCAGACGTATAATTTACTCCTCGCATCAATCTAGTACGTGAACTTTATCAGCTGGAAATTTTAGTGGAGTGACTATAATCTGATAAAATGACATTAATTTTTGTGGAACATTAAGACACATATTACAATTTCATTCATGTTAACCTATTTAAGCCTAGCCTTCTTTTTATAGGACATTGAGAAAAGTTAAATTCCAGTTCAGATGCTGTAGAACGTCCTCACCGTTAACCAGAATGTTATATATTATAAGAATCTATCATGAGTGTGAGGGTAGTATAGAAAAACCCATCCCAAGGATCACCTTTTGGCATCACGAGTGCCAAGTGATGACAAACGGTGATCCCAAGAGACGGACTTTTCTATCCTACACTCACACGAATAATGGATTATTTTACTTGCTCACCACTGTTTTCATTGATCTATTTATTCTAAAATAAGCTCCCACGCTAAGATGCAATTTCACATGATGACGTTACTTGACGTCCTGGGTAAGAATGCATGGATAAGATAAGATTTTCTATCCCAGGGCAAAAATTCACTTATCCTTATCCGGTGTTGTGGAAAGGATCTTACACGTGTAAGCATAATTGAATTATGTATAATTTAATTAATTACACGAGTTAAGGAAAATAGATAAAACGCGAGACTTTCCAAACATTTTATTGCTTTTTTGCATCCAATAATACAGGGAAACGCATGCTATGTTTTTTTATCCAATGAAGCTTAATATACATTTCTTTGAACTCATGTTTTGGCGTTCAAAACTCTAAAATATATCACTTTTACGCAACTTCATTATGGTCGTCATTACATAACACTACTTTAAAAATATGTTAACCACAAGTGGCTCATCGATTTTAATACATGGCGTTATAACGTTCCAATACGCAACAAAACGCAAAGTCATATGATAAATCAAAACTTGAATGAAGATGAAAAGTACCACCCTAGAACTTGAAACAAATATGTCAATTTGATAATGATTGAAAGGTCTATTCAGCTTAACCATTTGTATTACGTGAATTTTCCTATACTTGTTGATACAATGTGTATTTTAAGGGGTCACATGTAGAAAGGGGTACTTACATCTGTGCCCACACATGGATTTTCTTTAAACTTTGCATATAAATAATAACTCAACATATACAAACTATGAAAATATATTGATTGAATTAAATAATTAAAATCGAGGTGATACCCATCTCTAAATCTCTATGTCATAAATCTATAGTATTATTTATTTCCAATTTTGCCAACCAGATTGACTCCAGAACACCACAGAATACCATCAAACCATTTGGATGAATAATGGTTTACGTTTTCTGAAGAAGTAATTATAATACTTCTTTTTTCTCTCCAAAGATTTACAACAAGATCTAAATTCAATTTCAAAGAAAGATATTCTCTAGTCTTTGTCAAGATATCATATTACCACAAAAACATGCCATATATATCTTAATGATCTGAGCCAAATGTAATGAAAATTCAAACCCGGTAACATTGACATTTCTGACCTTTATGGATAGAGGTCGTTTTTTGCAAAATTAATAGTTTGTTGAAACGAAACAAGAACTTCGAATAAGGACGTTGCTTTTAAATCTTCTTACACCTTTCTTACACAAAACACGTTAAGACAATTTTGAATGATCAGATGGTCAGGAATGCCTTACGTTGTGGCATCACAGGCCGAGACTTCACATATCACTACATCATGTTCTGCGTAACATTATTGAAGAAACAAGAAATCGTAACAATAAACGTGTGAAAACGAGAAGACCAACAATTTCCTTTACATCCTAAATGAACTACAATAGCCGCATGATGGTGCTGAGACCAGGATACAGTGTAACAGAGAACAAATGGTTCTGCATGAACACGTAAGGTCCAGAAAGGAAGTTGTTTTTTATTTTGTTTGATTTGATTCGTTACTTCCCATCAACAATCTTTCAGTTAAACAGGCTCGAGTCTTCCTGGGTTGAACCAGTACTAAGCTAGGATAAATGTGTCTTGCTCAAGGACCACAACACAGACGCCGGTGAGGCTCGAACCCGCGACCCCTCGGTCTCGAGTCAAGCACTCTACCACTGAGCCACTGCGAAGTTGTACACCTAGAATACGGACATGAAGATGCCCAGCTAGATTAAGTTTAAATGTTACTCACTGTTGAAGATCAGCGTCAGTTTTACAGAACAGAACAAATAGAGAAGATTTTAACATTGAATTAGCAATATTTTTGTGATCAAGTGTTTCTGTGAACAACACAGTTAGTTCTTAGTCAGTGGGTTCGACAGAGGGGTTCTTCTCCTGTATGAATTGACTTGGTATGAGGTATTTCTCCTGTATGAATTTACATTCTTAATAATGTTAAATATCAAGTATAAAGTTGGTTAGACGTAGTTTTAACTTTTGAAGCTAAGGGGTGTTAAGTAGAGTTGTCGATGTATTGCATTATTTTGGGTAAATAAGAATCACTGAACTTACTATTAAAGTGTAGTATTATTTTGTTTGCCAATCCATAATCGGAAAAGCACTGAAACAAATCAACTTTTTGCAATAAACATACTTGTATGGTCATTCAAACTGAAGTATTTGAGTATGTTTTACACTGAAACATAATTATTGTATATTCTACATTTCGATGAATTAGAACCTTGTGTTTGCAACAAGTTACAAAAATAATATGTTACCAGCCCTTGATTTTCATGAAATTTAGAAACACATATGGACAGTTTTTATGTTGAAATGGTATCTTGAAAAAACTTGGAACATGTTAAATTTTGACTTCCAAATTTGACGGAACACAAAACATGCAGTTGAAATATTGGAATACCGTGATAAAAAAATGAATGTCCGCCCACTATCCTAATACAAATAACGCCATTTATAGTATCAACGAACTTAACAATGGCAGCGTTAATTCATAAAACTCCCATGTTAATTGTGTCGATACATCGTTAAAGCCATTTCTAAATTATGATGTATTTCGGTCCCTGAAGGTTGTTTTAATCTTAGCAAACAGTCCAGACCCTGATGAAATGCAGTATTATGCTGCATTTCATCGTGGTCTCTACTGTTTGCCAAACTACCCGTTTAAATTTTACAGTAGACAAAGGGTTCAATGGGTTATTACTAAAAATGTATCATAGTCGAATCATGCATTAAGCTATTCAGTTTTATCAAGAAAATTGTGCAGATCAGCCAGCTCAACAAAAAACAGAATAACATTTTTTAATTAGCCTGTTCATGGAACTAATCACATTTACATAAACACTTTCTTTTAACACGCAAGGAGCTAAATGACTAATGTATGACCTGATGCATTGTTTACGTCCCTACTTTGTGTGGGCGAGCAGCTATGCCTCTGGTGAGACTGTGCGAATGCTCGTATTAGCGTTCGCTGTACACAATGCAAAACAAGAACCGTCTTGCCTTCATTAGACAGATATCAGATTATAAATCGATCCGTCCGTTTATCCAGCATGCATATCTTGTGGAATTTCAGCGTTGAAACCTTAAAGGCCAATGATCTAGATGATTAAGTCGATTATCCGATACACATTTGAAGACATTCCAAAATATTAATAGAGTAATGACCCTTGTATAAAACCAGGGTTGGACTTGATTTAGCTGTTCCTTTTACTCCTTTCATTTCGAACAGGCAGAACAGAAATCAAGTGCGCTGGAACGCCTGTGCTGGCGTACGCCGGAGTACTCCATCTTCCGCGATGATGTAGACAGAACAGTCATGTGACCTGTTCTAAAACAAGAGCACTGTCTACAATGTACTGAGCTATTTCTCTGGACTTCCCGATAGGTTCTGATAATTATTCATGTTGAAAAAATATGGCAAAAAATGGACTGAAATCAAATGTATACATTTTGTCATTCATTTTTTTTCTTTTTCTTGCTTGCAATCGGATTGTGTTATATTTTCACAATTCCAACAGTAATTGCTTGTTTAACTCCGGGGTACTCCAAAGTGCCCAGTTTTGCTTGTTTTAGATGGCTGTTCTGGCGTACTCCCTGTTCTCTAAAGTTCTTCCAATCATTTACGAATTCAACTCTCTGAAAACCACGCCCAATCTTTGTCTACTAGTGTTTTCTGATGTTAACTTATGCAAACAGTTTGGATCAAGATCAGGCCAACACATTGGACCTCATCTGTTGGACACTCTAAGGATATTCCTGAATGAATTCTTCGAAAAAGATGATTTTTAAAGAAAAATCAATCGACGACAAAAACTCATGGAACAATACCTAGTGCTGATGCGCTGGCATTCAAAATGTTAAACACACTTACTGTTAGATAAACCTCAGATTATATTTTGTTTGTGGAACTATGTCACGTTCTAAGTTGTCATTGCATTCATCATTTATACACTATCAGATTACTTTTGAGTGGCATTCTGGGCGTGGTCCGAAAATGTCTATTACTGTTAACTGTCCGTATATGACAAGAAATTCGATATGCTAGTTTGTGTATTTGTTTTTACAGGAGGCAGATTGAGTTTGGTATCAAAGAGGTAATATAACCAAAACCTGGTTTATGTTTTAATATATGTTTTGAATGTAAACCAGATGTATGCATTTTCATTTACTTTACATTAGTCGCGACGTGTTGTGCTTTTTAATGTCAACGTTTGTCTTTTTCGATCTTTTCGTATGATTTTTTCAAAGTATCCTAGTGCAAGATATAAATATTACATTTTGGCCTTTGTTAACCTAAAGCAGCCTACATAAATAACGGTTGAATTTTGTGTATTGCTCGCCATTACTCATATTTCAGTCGAGATCTAAAGATGTTGAAAGCAGCATAAGATAGGTAAATACAGCCTACAAATTGTGCACTACTGTCGTGCCAACCAAGAGTGACAGTGACGTAATATTTTGCTTACAATTGTTCAGTAAAACATTAACTTGTACACTCCACTTGAGCCAACGCGAATCGACAGATCAATTGTGTATTAATTCTATCCTGTGGATAGGATTAATACACGAGTGATCTATCGATTATAAGTCCCTAATAACTTTGTAAACAAAACACGACGTAACTGTCACTCTTGGCTGGCAGGATACTAGTTAACCCTTTGTAGACTAGAAACCCCTAAATGGGTACTTTGGCAAACAGTGAAAAGTCAGGTGAAACGCCGCATAATGCGACCTTTAATCAGAACCTGCACTGTTTGCAAGGACAAAATTGATATACGAAAGCCTGGTAGGGCCATTTCTTATTTCTTACTTCTGACTTCTAACTTCGACGTTTGTATGTTGGCACATATGTGCCCATGCATGCGTGCATACATGCGTACAAACACCCATGTCTGTCCGTCTGTATATCTGTATGTCTGTATGTATGTGTGTGTGTGTCCAAATTTGGGCTTAATTGGAACACTCTACGCATGTTGTGAAATATGTCAGACTATATTGGCATCGGAATCCTGGAAGTCTGTGAGTGTCCAGAAAGTGTCGCAGACCGATGGAATGGTTTTGGGTGGGTCTTATGAGCTATATTTGTACTAGGGGCAACATAGATACTCAGACTTGCTAAACAAATCGTTCTATACCAATATCCAAGATGTCCGCAATGGCAGCCATTTTGAAATTATTCTTAAAATAAGAGTTCAGAGTGCTAAAACTTTGTAACAGGCATCTGGGCAGCATGGAGATTCAGAATAGCTAATTTATTTATTCTGTTCTGCTATTCAAGATTCCCGCCATTACATCCTTCTTAAATGACATCTCCCAAACAAAATTACGGGTTGAACCAAACCATAGTGGAAAGCAACATGAATATTTAGAAATGCCAAAACATTCACGTTCCGATATCTAATATCATCATCATAACAACTATCTTGAAACTCTTCAAACAACATCTCTTTCAGAACAATACGTCCAATTGTGTAGAAACTTAGTGGGTTTAAATGGGACAACATGCAGCTTTAGAATTGCTCAAATCATTACATTATGACAATTAATCCTGTCACAGTTGCAACTAGGAACTCATCATACAACCTGCCAAAATATTACATTAAAACTTGATGAAAGGCAGCAGGGCAAAGTCAAAAAGTCGAAATTGCTTAGTGTAACCTATTCTGATCTGACAGCCACGATGGCCACAATTGCCACGATGACCTCCACTGTGTCACATGTTTGTAGCATCTCATGATCAGTCGCATGCGGGGGAGCAATTATGATCCACATGGGCGTTTCTAGTTCAAAAGATTGATGCAGAATGTGTTAAATGCGCCAGTCAGGCTGGAACATCTGTGTTTGTCAAAGCTTTTATAGTAAATGTAAAAGAATGCCTGAAACCCTTTTTTTCTAGAACAACATATCAATATTGTAAATACAATCACGCTTCAAACTATTTTGGTTTATCTATAGCATTGAGAACTGTCTTATTGGTAAAGAAAATATTGTGGTCTTACTTTATATTTCTCGTTCTTGCACGTGCCTGCATGCATGTACATGTAACTCCCTCGAGATATATGTGTTAATATCGTGTAATAACCTTTGCTTTAGGATCATTACATAACCATAATTTGAACACAGATCCGACTATAATTACTTCATCCAAATCAGATAATTTGTGAAACAAATCAATTGGTGACTTTCTGCATGCTGTAGCAATGCTGTATCAATAATATTTGTGCGCATACTAATTTAGAATATTTATATTTTTGGTTTTTCTAGTGTGGTATTCTTATCGGCTTTCTTTTTCTTTTCTTGCTTGCAGCTCTTTTTCTCTTGGCGTCTTTCACTGTGTTTATTATGGTCAACGGTCTATTAAGTCGTCAACTTAGTTCATTTTTATTAAACAATCCTTCTGAACGAGGTGGTGATTATAATTGGCCTAACAGTAGATGGAAATACGTATGAAATGAATCTGGTGCACAAACAAAACCTCCAGATTGTGGCTTTCTGGGCATCACCTATGTTTCAGTCGAGATTTTTAAGTCGTTGCAAGCAATATAACGTATAATACAGTCTCCACGTCGTGCACTAGGTTATATACAATTAACCCTTTCCTTTATGAATATTCATGCTAGACTCCTCCCACTATGAATAATAATATAAATATATTTTCATGTTGGTACATAGAACAAAGAAATTACTTCTCAGGTCCACTACACTAGTGTAGGATCATACATAACATAATCCAAAAGCAAACAGAGTAGACCCTGATCAGGCAGCTCGTCTGCTCTGGTTGCTAAAGCGTCAAAAAGCGTTCTATGAAGTAAAGGGTTAATAAAAAAGTAATCAAGGGTGGTCGTTTGATGATTGCTGCAATGCATAGTTCAATTTCATGCTAGCTTCGAGGTCAATGTCTAATTTGAGCTGTCTAAGAATTAATTAATTAATATATATCCATGTACATGTAATATTGTGAATCTTAATTTCAATCAGGGCCTTTTACCGTTATGTTACATTTGTCATATTTTGAATTTGTATATGAGCAGTTGTCGTGATACAATGCATGATAATTATTGTTGGTTTGTTTGTTTTAACCCTCTCCTTAATGAATGTTTGCGCTAAGCTCCACCCACTATAAATACTTGTATGAATAAACTTTCACGTTTGTACATACACGTAGAACAAAGATATTACTTGCCAGGTCCACTAGTATAGGACCATATCTAATCATATGCCCATAAGCAAACATAGTTAATATCTTGTAATAAGCAAACAGAGTAGACCTAGATCAGGCAGTTCTTGTAAGAGCTGCCTGATCAGGGTCTATTCTATTTGCAAAGGTTTTAAATACGTCTCTATTAGGTACATGTAAAAGGTTAATTGTACAACCAGAATCCTCTGCAGATGTTTTAGTCAGCATAAAGTAAAAAAAGGTCATAAGATGAAAATTAAAATGGTGGTGGGTAGTACAGTTTAGTCCCCAATAAAGAATCACTTAGGCCTCTATTCTTGACAATTTGTGTTTGTTAATGAAAACTGATTTGAAACAATACACATGAAATACACCCATAATATCTCTTACAACCCATGTAAGTCTAACATTACAAAGCGTTTGATATACGGACAAGTGCCATAATGTATACAAGTGTATAATACCCCTTATACAGTGTCTCCAGTAAAGAACAAATTCCCCCAGTAAAGAATCACTTGAAAACAGTCTAGTCTCAAGGGATAAATGGTTTAAGTATCACATTGATAAGATAGTGATCTGAAGTTTACCACTAAAGAACATATTCAAGAAGTTTAGGTAATTTCTATACAGTTTAAACACACAATTTTGGTTCAAATTTTATAAGTGATCATTATAAGCTGCAATATTCCTAAATATTTATAAGTTCTGACATCAGAAAATAGTGATTGAGAATGATCAGGAAATACCACAATCACGAACTGCAGACAATCATGTGGCACCGCATGGAAGAGCCACACAACAATCACAATACACCAGTAAGACAATAAAAGCAAAGCAGCCAGCTCTCTCTTTCCCATCAAGATGATTGTTAAACTAGAAATGGACACAATGTAACACACAACAAAACCTAGAGCAATTACTGAATCCCACACTGGACGTAACAATCAACAGTGAATCAATAACAGCAGAACCACCGCCTTAGAATTGACAGCAGCCTAAGCAACTGGGGGCTTAAACGCATTTTACTGGTGACAAACCTTCGCCCAAGATTTTGCTGTTGTTGAAACACAAAACATGTTACGCTCGCATGGAGGCGTCAAAACTAATGCAATGTATTATCATAGGGAAAAAATCTTATCAAATTAACACACTTTAAAGAAACAAAGAAAATGACCATTCCCAGATAGTCAGAGCTAAAGAAAATCTCAAGTTTATCAAAAAGTACATGTATATTTTTGTTTAAATTTGTTTTGTTTTGTTTTTGGGTTTTTTTGTTTTATTTTTATAATTGCATTTCAAAATACCATTACCTATACATTTCTAAACAATACATATAACGTACATGTACATATTTTTGTTCAAGGTTCAATACATTTTGCTTTAATTGCTTACAGGTAGTAACATACTTTTATTTGATTAGTAAACGCTATGTAATGATGCGTGCTTTCATTCTCTGTCTGATTCTTTACTGGTAACTGTGCAATGTCCAAGATTATACTGCCATCTGTTAAATTTCCTGGCAGCTGGAATTCAATTTTATATGGAATTCTGATATCATAGGGTGTGTCCATGGCAAAGTTTTGAAACCACCTTGTTTTCTTTCAACTGAACGATTATCATTGTTTTGAAATTGTGCTTTCCAAACCAGGCTTAGAATTGGTTAACTTACACTATACTACATGTACAACAAATTTTAGCTAATTTTCAGCGGTAGTTTAAAGAAATTCAGAAGAAACTAATTAAATGTTCTGCATTCCTAACGATTACACTTTCCAAAAACGCAAAAAGTTTGGCTTTGCTTCATCAAGTGGTAAAAATATACGGGAAAGTTTACACAGGTTGTTGTTTATTGGAGACGTTTTTCTATTGAGGACTAAACTGTATAACATCATATACGCAATAAGAACATTGACGACTAGTCAGGGGTCTAAGGTGTGTTAGGAAAAAATGCATTGCATTACGGCCTAATACGTTTTTCATTATTACCCCTTTACTCCATGATAGCGCCTTTTGACGCCTTTGAAATACTATGTATTTTAAACTATCATTGATAGTCTAGCATTTGCTCTATTGTAGCAAATGCTTCATTTTCCATAATATTTTCAAAAGTATTCAAACCTTAACTTATATTTTTCTTGCATTTTTTCAATGTTGTCTAAAACTAGAAAATGATGTCATGATCTGAAAATAACCTATGGAGTAAGGGTTTGTTTGTTTGATTTGATTCTATACGTCTTATCAACAATCTTTCAATTATATAGGGACGGGTCTTCCTGGGTTGAACCAGTACTAAACTAGGATAAATGTGTCTTGCTCAAGGACCACAACGCAGTGACGCCGGTGAGGCTCGAACCCGCGGCCCTCCAGTCTCGAGTCAAGCACTCTACCACTGAGCCACTGCGCTCCCTTATGGAGTAAGGGGTTAATAGGGCACGAAAAACTGTATTTTGTGTTTCGACAAGGTTAGGTTTGTCCAGTCTGCTCAGCTACTGAGCCAATGCTAGAACTTGAATTTTAGCCACGACATGTGATTTCCAACAATGTGGTATTTTGACAAGTGTAGACTCAGACTAGCCGACACAGCCGCCTTTTAAGCCTAGAAGCTCCAAATGACATTCAGTCAGTAGCTTAACAGTCATAGTTTGATCAAGCGTATGCGCAGGCTGGTCTGAGCCTTTGCTGGATGCACATACCACAACGTTGGAAACCTCATGTCGCGGCTCATTTAATCATGTAGCATGTTGGCTTTATATAATTCATGCTAGCGAAAAACAAACGCGCTGATCAGACTTTGCGGATGTGCAGGTTTGTGGTGCGCCTTTGTTGTTCACATGCGATTGCAGCAGACCAGATACCCTCACGCCGAGGCCAGGTCTATGTTTTAATTTACTAATATGTAATCCCTTTGTAGACCAGACAACCCTTTTTGAATTATTTGACAAACAGTGAAGATCCCCATGAAATACCGCATTATACAGCATTTCATCAGGTTCTGCATGGTTTGCTAATACCAATTTAATCTTCAGAGGAAAAAATGCAATGTTTTTGGCTTAATTATAATCTGTTACTCCTCAGTAGATACAATGGACCCTTCTGACTTTATGGTTTGTAGCTCTATGGAAAAGTCCAATGGTCTGAAAAGGGATTTGCATCAAACTTTATGGAATATTCCATTGGTCTAAAAGAGCTAGCCTGTTTACTCGTATATTTTTGTTCAATCATCAACAAGTTTATTTATAGACTTCAATCTAAGTATAGTTAAGCATCCATTAGTTAACATGTTATTTCATAGACTTCCATCTGTTTACAGTTCGGCATCAATCAGAACGAACCACATCCGCCTCTCGATCTTCACGCACAGGAAAGCGTCAAAGTCAAGCACATGAAAAACGCCGCCGAGATACCCTTATGCTCTTATTCTGAAAACTCCGAGAAGCAACGATCATATCAAAGTCTAAGCACTCCAAGAGGAAAGATCACACCAAAGTCTGACAATTCCAAAAATCAAGGACCATATCAAAGCCTTAATACTCCAAGGAGAAATATAACAGCAAAGTCTGAAAATTCCAGGAATCAAGGACCATATCAAAGCCTTAATACTCCAAGAAGAAATATAACAGCAAAGTCTGAAAATTCCAAGAATCAAGGACCATATCAAAGCCTTAATACACCAAGAAGAAAGATCACACCAAATTCTGACAATTCCAAGAGCCAAGAATCGTATGAAAATCTGAGAGTCCCCAGAACTAGGATTACATCAGTTTGAATATTCTTGGAATCGATGTCTTATCAAATTCTAAAAATTCCAAGGAAACAATTATCATATCAAAGTTTGAAAAGGAGCTCTAGCGATAAGGCGTATATTTTCCCTAGTTGACATGATTACAAAACCTGTGCAGCCTCCGTTTAAGCTTAGATACTCCAAATGATGTTCGGTCGGTAGCTTAACACTCATAGACTATTTAAGTGACTAGTAAAGGCTCTGATCCGTCTGCGCGTATGCGCAGGCTGGTCGTAGTCTTTGCTAGTCGCACATACCACGTTGTTGGAAATCTCATATCACGGCTCAAATTATTATCAAAGTCAGAAAATCCCTAAACCAAAGGGTTACATCTGTATAATTATTTCAAAACTTGAATATACAATACACAATAAATATATAAAAGTTTGAAACCTCCTAAACCAAGGACTGCATCAACTTTTGAAATTTTTTAGAATCGAGGATCATATTAATGTTTAAATATACAAAGAAACAGGGATCATGGCAAAGTCTGACGAATCCAAGAAACAACTATCATACCAAAGTTTGAAAATCCCTAAACCAAAGATTACATAAAAGTTTGAATATTCCTAGGATCAAGGATTTTATGAAAGTCTAAATATTCAAAGAGACGGGATCATGACAAAGTCTAAAAAATCCAAGAAACAATGATCATATCAAAGTTTGAAAATCCCTAAGCTAAGGATTACATCAATGTTTGAATCTTTAAACCGAGGATCATATCAAAGTCCAAATATTCAAAGAGACGTGGATCATGACAAGGTCTAAAAAATCCCAGAAACAATGCTCATATTTAAGTCTCAATATTCAAAGAGACGGGGATATCAAAGTCTGAAAATTCCTAGAAACAATAGTCATATCAAAGTCTGAAAACGCATATGCGCAGATTCACATTAGACGTTGCTGGTCGCCAAATGGTTATAGTACCAACCACTCATAATCTGGCATGATTAGTATTTTGGGCTTCGACGCGAGAAAACCTGTGTTTTGGTGTTTCCGACCAATTAAGACTCAAACCAGTCTGCTCAGATACTGTGACTAGCTAGAATATTGAAATTTTGTGAGTATTGACTGGGATCATTATACTTTCTGGAAAACGAAGAAAAAAGGTGCTGATCAGACTGCGCGGATGCGCAGGCTTGTCTGCAGCTTTGTTGTTCGCAAGCAACGAAGTCAAGTTTTCTCTCGACGAGGTACTTACATTGGCGCACTTCGAATCGAGCTAAAGTTCCTACTATAGTTCTTATTTAATAGATGCGCACGCACGTTTACACCCGAACGGCTAAAGTTGGAACTTTTAGTTGGCAAGTAAACAAAAATAATAGCCCTGTATGCATCCACTTCAATTCTTCATCGTATACACAAATGCTGTTATAAACTGCACGGCGCTTTCTAATAATCAATAACGAATAAGTGGGACCAAAAAATATGCTCAACTAGGTTTATTTTACAAAAAACATGTCATTTTGAGGCTACTGATCGATTGAACCCATCGTGCTAGATAGGTCTAGAGTAGGGAACTTGCCTATCTACTAGAGTAACGGTTCTCCAACCCGCCGTTGATCTCTAGTAGGTTTGTGACGCCACCCTAGTAGCGACTATAGGTGTTCGAATCAAACGTTAGTTACTATAGTGTGGACTACAGTTCGATTCAAGGTGCGCCATCATAGTTTATGTGGCAGGTATGCGCATGGCTTTTAGTTTCAGTATCAGATTATCAAGCAAGCTTATGTAAGCAGTGATCGTGTAGACGAAACAATTCTTTAGACTTGTAAATGAAGCTGCCTAGTGGGAGAAAACATAAACTGTTCGCCTGAACTAGCCAGGGCCAGGAATTACAATGCCTTTTTAAAGTTAAGGTAGACTTAAGCTAAGTATTGATATTTCACAGAGGCGTATGATACTACCTGAGGCTATTAGTATTGGCTTAAAGCCAGTTTGTCATTGGCTGCATGTTCCTAGTAGTGATTGGCATTTATATGCTTATTCAACAGCAACTTCTTATTTCAGCAAGCATTTGAAGACCAGATTAAGATAACCCTCAACATGTGGCTACTATAATGTACATGCCAAACCCAGAGCCCAGTCATGATAAAATGGAACTTATTGCATGAAGTTATTCTTTAAACATGCATTCATAGCTACCTAGTGGGACTATCTACATACAATGCTCCTGCCTTTTATCTAATTCATTAATGTGTGTGAATGCAAACAGGAAACACTCTGACAAGATAACATTTTCTTTTCTGATATCTTTAGAAATTTAAGTAAGTGACCTTTTCACTTTAAAGTATTGGCATCCATTTAGACTTTTGTAAGATACCGTACTTTTTTGTCCAAAAAAATGTGCCTTGGTCTGCCTGCTATAAAAAAGTTTAAAATACTTGTAAATAATAACAAAAATATAAATTTGTAAAATAACAGACGATGCAAATGAACCTAAAATTTAATAAAGGTAGGGTCTGATCTATGTCTATATACATGTTGTAGCATTCAAAATGTTGGCACAAATTTTACAAGAACTATATTTGTGCTCTAAAAGAAAATGCCAACTGGCATTTGTCTTTATTGATAGTGTAAACATTTTTATGATGTGCTGCAGAGCCAAACTGGTTATTATAACAGATTTTCCACAGAAGTGAAATCAGATTGGTGATAAGCACTAGAGCAACAAGCAAAATCTGACAAGGATTTCAGATCCTGACCGCACTTCAGATCAGTTAGGACATATAACCAAGGCCGTAAGCCTTAGGTAGTATCATACGCCTCTGTATTTCAACGTGCTAGAATCAAATGCTAAATAGATTGCCTGGATCGATGCAGTACTTGTGGTCAAAGATATTGTTGTGATCTACCGAAAAAAATGTATTTTTTTTATTTTAATCAGTTTGAAACGCTAATTTTCGCATCCTGAAAAAACAATGCTAGTCTTCCTTAACTTTTGGGAGGCAATGTTATTCCTGACCCAGAGCAATAAGTTAAATGCAATTAATTCGAAGTCCTTGGTACCAGAGGTTTAACTTCGAATAAATAGCAGTTCGAATTAAAGGGATTTATTTTGTCATTGAATAATATATTACAACTTTTAAAATGTTTATTACAGTATTTCTGATGAAACATATAATTCTGGGTGTATAACCATATTTATTACCCAACCGTCTTTTTACGGTGTAATTGTCTATTATACAGTAGTTATTTCATGCTTGTTTGTAGTATTGTCCAAACTATTACCCTGGGGTGCCGTTGACGACCTGATGCACTATTACACGAGGCCGAGGGCCGAGTGCAATTGTGCATCAGGTCGTCCACGGTATAGTCCGTCCAGTTAAGAGAGACTGGGCGGTTCTTAGCAAAGACACACCCGTGGACATTTCCATTTTAAAATCGGTAAAACAGAGTGTATTTATTTACCTGTGAAACGCTTTACACCTGTATACCTGTATATACCTATAGTAGTTATGAGTCATTTTGTGAGAAAAGGGCATTTCGAATTAATTTGGTTCACAAGCACACTGACTAGTATCGATATATACGCTCAGACGATGCACGAAATTTTAACTATTAAAATTAAAATTATCATACTGAATAAGAAAAGAAAATTATGGTCCGCAATGAAATTTTAATCACACTTACGTTGTACAAATGCACTATAAATTGGTCAGCACACGAGATGTTGGTTCTTATTACATCGGCGTGTGGCAGAGGCTCCGACGAGCCTGCATGTACGCATAACCTCGCCAGGGTTTTTGCTTCTCGCATAAGCAAAGTATGCAAGTTGAAGAAGACTCCAAACAACTTTAAGACATCTAGTCCCTCTGGGCACAGAAGATTGAGCGATTATTAGAGGCTTTTGCGGATATGCGATAAGACAAAATCTCATGTTTGTATGCCCTTTTCTCATAATCCAGATACTTAACCATTGTCCCGCTGAATTCTAATTGGTGATTTATTATTACTGTATCGGGCTTAAAAATCAAACCAGTTTTGCCACGCAAACCTACCCTCCCCCAAACTTTTCACAACATACCTATCCCGGAAAACGAAATACAGCAGGTCCCCAGCAGCATACTAAAGATAAGCGTTTACCAGGCATGCTAACGTATAAAGTTGGTCACCCTTGTCGTCTGCGCTTCAGTTGGCTGCACGAATAAAGCGTACATAGGTTATTACACCCAATTTACTGTAGACTAGCCTTATTTGACAGTGTATGACAGCGCTCTGTCTGACACGCCCAGTCTCTGTTAGCTGGTCGCACTATACTGAGGGGTAATAGTTTGACTATACTACAAACAGGCATGAAATAACTGTTTCATTACCCAACCCTTGCGATGAAATACTTAGCAGCGTTTCTTGAATGGAGTTGCTGTAGACGACGCGGTTTTGTTGCAAACAGAAAAAATCACCAAATAAAACAGTTATTTCATGCCTGTTTGTAGTATAGTCAAACTATTACCCCTTGATACCGTGGACAACCTGATGCACTATTGCACTCTGCCTTCGGCCTCGTGCAATAGTGCATTAGGTCGTCCACTGCACCTCGTGGTAATAGTTTTGTCTATACTACAAAAAGGCATGAAATAATTGTATAATGCCTAACGTCCATTTTATGGGATATAGGCAAACAGCCCAGACCAAGATGGGACACCATATTATGTTGTGTCTGATTAGGATCTTCACTGTTTGCTTACAGAATGTTCTATTGAAATTTGTGGGGGAAAAAATGAAAAATACCACACAGCGTCCCTAAAGTTGGAAAAAGGCTCATACTACTGATCCCGTAGGCAAGTCCATTCAGCTTTTAATTGGATAAAAAGAAACGGCTTCATTGAGACTTTTTTCAGAACACAAAACATTTTTATTCTATTGGCAAAATATCAAGGTAGTTCATATACACACCCTATTTATACTTCGACCAGATAAGAGAAACTGTGTGGTTCTTAGCTAAGATCCATCCGTGGACATTTCCATATAAAATCGGTAAGACAGGTGTATTTACCCATGAAACCATTTACACCAAATATATACCTGTAGACGTCTTCTGGCGTCACATATAGACGCCTGGTGAGGACTGAGTGAGGTGCTATCGTATTAATTTTCCCAGTACCAAAATATATTACATGCATGCACAAATAAAGCTTTGGATTATGTCATACAATTGTGTGGGGTTGTCACAAAATGAGCTTTCATTGATTGAAATATGTATCAACAAACTGAGAAGTACATGTTTATCTGCATGTGTAATATAGATATATTGATAATGTTATCAATGATTACTGGAAAAGAAATGAATAAGTGTGCCAGAGATATGCACTTTTACACATATAAGTCTAGTGACATTTTGTGGGACATAAGGCAAACAGTGTGAACCGAGATCAGACGCCGCAAAATGTGGCGTTTGATCAGGATCTAAAATGTCTGCTCGCAGACTGCCCTATTAAATTTGATTAAATATAAATATGGTGTCATCCAACAACTCTTTAAACAAAAATGTAATGCTCCAATTCTGAATAAAAGTCGAAAATCCCAACAGGTAAAAAGGGGTTAATATAAACATTTAAATCAAGATATAAAAGGAGATCAAGCAAAGATAACGACTCAACAGTAAATAAAACTGAATACCGGAGCAAAAGAAATCCAACAGGTAAACCCCGGTGGGCCCGACAAACAGCCAAAGCATCAGCCCCTACCATCTCATCAATAGATAAGTCTTTAAGTCGGAACCTTCATAGAGTCTGAAGTCCGACCTGCCGGCGTGCAATTAAAGAGGAAAGCAAAGTTGCCAACCGTGATTGGGTTGACCACCAAGCATGCAGTCTGTTGTAATACATTAATGTTATAACCAGTCTTTTTATAATGGGAAATTATTTTAATAAACTGCGCTGAAAATTATTAGAGCCAACAAGAATTCAGGTTCCGAAATTCCTTGGCGCAAGAGAGATTTAAGTCCAACTTGGAATTTAGATATCAAATCATAGTATCGTCTATAAAATTTAGAAAAGGTTTTGCGAAGTTTATGATACCGATAGCCTTGTTTAATAAGTTTCTTAGTTCACACTTTATTACGAGTGTTGAAGTCAGTAATTTAACTAGATGCTCTAGCAAAACGAATGAGTTGAGAGAGATAGACTCCATAGGATGTAGAGCGAGGAACATCACCATCTAAAAATGGGAAATTGATAATTTCAAAATCAAAGCCAATGAGCTTGCAGTTTGTTTTCTCTTCATGCATATTTACCCACAATACTGTAGTCCTTCATAAAACTGTGATGTCACTGTGTCAGCATATGTGTTTTGAACTATTTTTTTAAACAAATTCTTATTTGCTGCTACAAAAGTGGATTTTCAATATTTTGGACACATTTTTAGGTAAGGGACTGACTATTACAATATTTTTTCACCAGACAAATTATTCCATATATAAACGTCTGAGTCAAATGTTAGAATGTTGCTATTTGAACAAAATGTGACCCAAAATATTAGGCTTAAGAATGGGACATAACAGAAAAATCCATTCTTAGGCCTAATCTAAGGTGTATGTTATATATAGATCATGTTGATTTTCTTGTTGTATACATTGTGTGCCAGAGAAATAAATTATTTTGACTTGACTTGACTTGTCTTGAAGTTTTCAGCCGCAGTATGAGAAAAACATTTCCAAATTCGGATTTAATGTGAATATTTAAGAGACTGGCCAGTCTGGATATATGCGCTCAGATGATGTTCGAAATCTTAACTCTTCAAATTTTTTACTGAATAAGAAATTCGTTCAATGGTCAACAATGATATTTAAATAATCACACTTATGTTGTACTATAAATAAGTCAGCGCACGAGATGTTGGTTCTTCTTACATTGGCATATGGCGAAGGTTCCAACAAGTCTGTGCAATTGCATGGCCTTGCCAGAGCTATTGCATCTCGCATATACAAGATATGAATGTTGAAGAAGACTCCAAACAATTTTTAGTCATCTAGTTCCTAATGGCACGCCAAAATAAACGATTACTAGAGGCTTTTGTATATTCGATAAGTCAAAATTTCATGTATTGGCTCATACAAACTATGCATACCCTTTCCTCCTGGTCCATATATACTTTCAAAACTCTTGTCCCTTTGAATAAGAATTTGTGTTTTTTATCACTGTATCTTGTAAAGTATAGGCCTTAAAAATCAAACTTTTTGCTATACAAACAGAATTTGAAGAAAGTCCATCCCCCCCCCTTGCCCACACACAACCACCTCCCCTCGCCGCCGCCCATCCAACATCTCTTTCACGAAAAAAATGCAGCAGGTCTCCAGCAGCATGCAAAAAATAAACCAGCGTACTGGTAGACACACACACAACATAGTTTGTGGACGACTTTATATAGGATCATTGACACTTGCTATTGGTAAATGCCTATGTTTTTCAGTAAAAATAAAAGTTTGTCAATCGTCCCTTTCTTCGCCGTGAAGCAACCCTGACCTGAGTACTTTTTGGCAGTGAAATCCATTTTCGATATTAAGTACTTCAAAAATATAAAATTGGGTAGAACAATCAGTTTTACATTAAAATATAAAGAAATCAGAAAACATTTTTTAAAATACATATATCATCCCCCCCTGCTGCTTTTTAGCTTCTGGTGTGGTGCACGTAGTATCAGTGCAATAGGTGAATTATATGGCAAGAGTGAGCTAGCAAAATATTTTCAAAATTCCTACGCACTTGAGAGTTATGGCGGGTAGAAAGGGGAGGGGTCTCAAATTTCATGACAATAAAAAGTGCTTTAAAAAGTTATTTCTGCACTTTTTCTGAATTTATTTAGTAGGCATAGTGATATCTATTGAACATATCATATGCAGAGTATTAACGAATCACGATAATTGATGAAATTGTTTTAAAAACAAAATTTGTTTTGTAATAAAATTATTTTGGGGAGATAATTTAGAAGCTACCTGTACATTTTAGACTACATGTACCGTAAGTAATACAAAACTGAAAGCTCAACAAAAGAAATAAATACTTTTGAAGGAATGAAAGTGTCCCATTTAGCATTGGAAAGTAAAACTGATTCTAACTAGATTCTTTGAATATTTCTTCTGCTTTGTTTAAAAGGCATAGCATGTCAAATGTATTTAAAGTGCCCGAATAGTTATGGTAAATATATACATGTATATCTAAGTTGAAAGCTACCTATACGAGACAATATATTGAAACCTGTTATAACTCTTTGCATGCCAGCGGATAATTTTGTCGTCTGCCAATAGCCTTTTGTAAACGGTTTGAAACCAGATGAAGACCAACAGAATGTAGTTCTTGATCTGGATCCAAACTGTTTGGCACTCCGATGGTGGTCCTCGGTGGTTTATTTGTAAAAACTTAATTTTGAAGAAAGTCAGCAGACAAAAATAAAAATATTAACAAATCCCTAGCATGCAAATAGATAAGTACAGGACATTTGCAAAAGAATTGACATTAAATAAAAGTGAGATTTTTTATGGAAAAAATGCATAAACCTTGCTAATTCTACTTTTAATCTTTATGTACTTTATATTAAACTAGCACAGAATACAAAGCAATTTAGGAGGTAGGTTCTAGAGAACTTCATTACTGTCATTAATTTTTTATTCAGTAGAAAAGGCATTTTATGAGCTTAGGCCCTGGGTTTTTGGGCTGCTGAACATCTCCCCGCCCCTTGTGCCAGCAAGCCACTTCCATACAATGTGTCAAATATGGTAACACATAAACAGCCTTTGCTGGCACACAGGGGGGGGATGATAATTTAAAACATGTTTTCTGATTTCTATATATTGTTATGTAAAATGGATTGTTCTACCCAAAATTTTGAACCTTTGAAGCATTTAATATCAAAAATGGATTTCACTGCCATAAAGTACTAAGGTCAGGGTAGCTTCAATGTGAAGAAAGGGACAATTGACAAACTTTTATTTTTACTGAAAACCATAGGCATTTACCCATAGCAAGTGTCAATGACCCTTTGACAATGAATTGACACGCCCCGTCTCTATTAATGGTCGCACGTATACTGAATCTAATCCAACGTATCCGAAATTAATTCGAATTAGTGGTACCTCAGACTATTCTCCGCGGAAGTTAATTCATTAACATATTTAAGCCAAATGGATCTTCCAACTTTTTATTACTTTGACCAGTCCATTTCCTTTATAAGGGTTGATGAGTGGTATATTTCAATTTTGGAGTTTTAATAGAATATGTTGTGTACGCAAACAGTGGAGACCCACATCATACGCTGCGTTCTGCTGCGTTCTGCTGCGTCTGATCTGGGTCTGAAGTGTTTGCATATGACCTACTAAAAGGACTCTAGGCATATATGGGTTAAATACCAGTGTCCAGGTTCAATAAATGCCACTGTCAACTCTATGATCAACAATGTATCTTGTCTGTGTTCATCTGGTCGCCAAAAATTATCAAAAAAGTACAATTAGTTTCTTAGTTCATAATACAGTATTTTGATAACTGATAACAGACTGGCGGACGGACGGAAATACTCAAAATAATGTGCACACCAATTGTTTTGTAATTTAGGTCGAGCAATAAGAAAGGAAACGAGAACACAGGAAATACATGAGAACACAGAAACAAAACATAAGAACACAGAAACAATACATGGTAACACTGAAACAAAACATAGTAACACAGAAACAAAACATGAGACGACAGTAACAATACATCAGAACACAGTAACAATACATCAGAACACAGAAACAAAACACGAGAACACAGACACAAAACATGAGAACACAGAAACAAAGCATGAGAACACAAAAACAAAACATGAGAACACAGAAACAAAACATGAGAACACAGAAACAAAACATAAGAACACAGAAACAAAACATAAGAACACAGAAACAAAACATTAGAACACAGAAACAAAACATGATAACACATATACGCAACAAAAGAACAACAAGCAAAACTACAATTGTTGCTGACGTCAACTAGAAAACCCCGCCTTGCATTATTTTACAAAAGGCTAGGCCTGTGACCTTGATCTTGGACATATAAACATATGGCGTACACACCACATACTCGTTTGATATGTTGACTTAGTCAAGTGGTAATTATTGATATTTTGTGTGCGATTATGGAAGTTATGCTGGGTATTTACATTTCCCTGTGACATTCACCTGTGACACACCGACGTTGACCATATATTACGTGATTGTTATGGTGGATACTTGTGGCAAGTGATATGATATTTCAGGTGAGGGTGTGGAAGTTACGCTTGGTAAATTAGTTTTCCCTTTGACCGTAGCATGTGACCTTGACAACTGACATACAGAACAAGGCTTACTACGGTGTCGACTACAGGTAGGTAAAAGGTGTGCAAGTTACGCTGGGTAAATTAGCTTTCCCTTTGACCTTAGACTGTGATCTTGACAATTGACATACAGAACAAGGCTTACTACGGTGTCGACTACAGGTAGGTAAAAGGTGTGCAAGTTACACTGGGTAAATTAGCTTTCCCTTTGACCTTAGACTGTGATCTTGACAATTGACATACAGAACAAGGCTTACTACGGTGTCGACTACAGGTAGGTAAAAGGTGTGGAAGTTACACTGGGTAAATTAGTTTTCCCTTTGACCTTAGACTGTGATCTTGACAATTGACATACAGAACAAGGCTTACTACGGTGTCGACTACAGGTAGGTAAAAGGTGTGCAAGTTACACTGGGTAAATTAGCTTTCCCTTTGACCTTAGACTGTGATCTTGACAATTGACATACAGAACAAGGCTTACTACGGTGTCGACTACAGGTAGGTAAAAGGTGTGGAAGTTACACTGGGTAAATTAGTTTTCCATTTGACCTTAGACTGTGATATTGACAATTGGCATACAGAGCAAGGCTTACTACGGTGTCGACTACAGGTAGGTAAAAGGTGTGCAAGTTACACTGGGTAAATTAGTTTTCCATTTGACCTTGGCTTGTGGCCTTAACAATTCACATACAAAACAAGGTCGTATGCGTGACACATTGTCTTGTTATGATGAAGACGTGTGCATTGTAATCTATAAAAATATTATGCTCTAGAAGCAATTTGAATTTGACCTTAGTTTGTAACCTTGAGCTTAAACATACTGACCATGTTCACTTTTCTCGCACCAGACTGTTTTTACTAATTTAAGATAGTTCCATCTCACATACCCCGTGCCAAACCGTGGGAAAGATAAAAATCGAACAGTGGCACGTCGAATCGTCGGCATGTTAAAATGACGTCATTGTGGTATAAGTCGCACTCTAGGGTATTCAAGAGCTGTGAGCCTTTTTTAAATATAAAATGCTGTATCAAAAGGTATGCAAGAAGAATAAACCCATTATGTGTGTGAAGATGTGATAGGAACATCTGTCACTCATGATAACCGTTTGTCATCACTCAGCAGGTCTTTCGATCCTCGGGACTGATTTTTCTATTCAACCCTCACACTTATGATGAATCCTTATAGTATCAAGCCTTAAGCAATCGAAATAAATGTCTCAAAGTTATGTTCTGGAAACAAATTGAGTCCCCTAAACCTAATCTACCAAAGCTGAATTCCCCAGATGTGCTATAATAGAAGGTTGATTTAAGCCGGATACAAAGGAATTGTCCTGTTAAGGCGCGAAATCTCCCTTAAAGTCATTTGTGGGAGTCAAATATTCAAGCTGTGATTATAGGAATACTTTTCGTGACTATCAATGGATATACATGTACATATATATTATTCAAGACATACTTAATGATGTTCAAACCAAGTCCAAATGGTCGATAAATACAGCTTTACATAACTACTCTAAAAATTGTGTTTTATACTACATCAGTTGAAAGGCTATAAAGTAAGCTATTTTATCAATTCTACAACTGTGTTTTACCATCAAAGAATGTAAAATAGATTTGAGCCAGTGCATGAGATTTCCAACAATGTGGCATTCTGACAAGTGTAGACTCACACGAGCCTGTGCTGCCGCTTGTTTAGCTTAGAAACTCCAAACGATGTTCAGTCGGTAGCTTAACAATCGTAGAATACTCAAGCGACTAGCAAAGGCTCTAATCAGACTGCGCGTATGCGCAGGCTGATCTGAGGCTTTGCTGGTCGCACATACCACATTGTTGGGAATCTCATGCACTGGCTCATTTATCTAACAATATCTGATTCGATCTGTCCGTTTAGCATGCATGTGCGCTATTTAAGCGTGCAAATTCCGATTGTAAACAGATAAATGGGAATGCTTTAAAAATTTTCGTATAAAAGTATGGTTCTAGCCTTGACTCAGCTTTCTACTAACATATATTGTGTAAATTAATTCAAGGCGTTTACCTTTTAAATGATTTTCTGGGTCAAGGTATGGAAATAATTTTATACAAAAAATATGAAGCGTTCATATTTGTCTATTTACTGTCAGAGTTATTAACTGCATTGTGCACTCTTAAGCAGTCCGCATGCATATTGACCAGACTGATCGAATAAGATTTTGTTAGATAAACCTATTTTACATTCTTTGATGGCAAAATACAGTTGTGGATTTTTAAATACCGTTTCGCCCTTCAACTGATATAGTATAAAAATGCATTTTTAGAGTAATTACGTTAAGCCGTATTTAACTCCCCTATGCCCTCGGTTTGAACATCATTGAATATATTTTTGAATAATTTATATGTATGTCTATTCATAGTCACCAAAATTATTCCAAAAATCGCAGCCTGAAAACTTGACTTTTCACAAATGACTTTTAGGGAGATTTCGCGCCTTAAAAAAGTAACAAGACAACTCCTTTGGAATCGATGCATATGTTTTACAGTTATGACTGAAATATTGTTTATGTATCGTTCATTGTGGTACAATAAAGAGCTGATTAGATTTGGTGACCTTCGTCGAGTCTTCAAGGTACCATCCTATAAAGCCTATAAATCATCCTTTTTGGCACACTAGTTTCTGAACCTGGGTAGATTTTGACCAAACTCGCAAAGATAAATTGCTGGAAGGGTAGAAAGAGTTGATCAAATTTTAGTGATCTTGACCTTATTTTAAAATCATACAAGCACTTTAAGATGTCAAATTTCGACCAAAATATGGCATTTCTATCTTATCTCTTGAATGGAGCAATGGAATCTAGCTACATTTTTGTATTGTACCATTGTACCAAGAGTTAATATGGTTTCAGTGACCTTGACCTAATTTTCAAGATCACCATCCTTTAACGACTTTAAAATCAGCCTTCCTGAGCCCTAGTTTATGAAACTGTATGTGGATTTTCACCAGACTTGCAAAGATGCATTATTTGGAAACGGAAAAGTATTGATTAGATTTTGGTGACCTTGACCTTATTTTAAAGGTACACTGGCATTTTGTGATATCAAATTTTGACCTAAATTGTGTTTCCGCATGCTATCTTTTGCTATTATTGATGGATTTCAACCATTCATTATATATTCTATTACTGTGATACCATAATGAGCTTATTAGAATATGGGTAAGCATACCTGCCGACTCAATTTACGTTTAGGGGACATGGTTTTTCCTCTGAAAACCGTGAATGTTTGATTGATATTAAAAAAAGACTATGACCAGGAAATGTCACACACTCAATTACCAAAAGAAAGAAAGTTATCAACACACACAAACCAACCATATTTATAAAATAAAGATTAAATTTATACTGTTGGATGACAACGCACCAGCATCACCTATTTATGTAATGTGGGAGATCGCTTGCAACAAGCTGGGATTCAAACCGTGGCAAACAATGGATTAGCTATGGTACTATCCAGACATAAATCCCATCGAACATGTTTAAGATTAACTTGGGAGGCTTCTGAACAAACGACAGTACACCCAAACAACCTTGAGGAACTCGACTATTAATAATACAGGAGTCGAATGGAATCAACCCCAGTCATTTGAAGACTTGTGAAAGTATGCTTTGGCACTGTCAGGCACCGATTGATTTTAAGAGGCAGCCATATACGGTATTATGGAGTATGTGACTAATTTGGAGTAATACTAAGTTTTGCATTTGTGTGTGTGTGGAAATTCGATATCAATAAGGATATTTTTCTCCAAAAAAGATGTTCCTATATTTTGTACACAAGTAATAAATTTCAATATCGTTCAATTGTTATTCATAGTACAGCAAACTTGATGTGACATACATCCATAATATTGTTTTATAGCTTCATTTACAATTTGATTTAACTTCTGTCTTAACGATTTTGATATCACATTGTTGCGGGCATATGTAAAAGTCTAATAAATCTAAGAAATCAAAAACAAGAATTCCTAAAAAAACCGGATGTGTCGCCTGGCAAAACGGAAGTCAAACAAGGCAAATTCATTGACTTTATACTCCCTGATGAAGGGATATTTTAGAGGAACGTGTAAATCACAATGGACAAGTCATTTGTATGCCCCACCCTGCTGGGCCCGGGGATACTAGGCACTAAGCAGTGCTTAAGTGCCGGGATTTTGCCTACGATATGTCCCCCAGTGCCGTGGATGTGCCGGGGTTTTAATTTCCCAAAATAGGCCACCACTGAAAGAACTTGTCTGAAAGGTCCTATATATATGCCAATATAAACCGAAAGGGAAACTTGGTGGTTTTGGTGGTCAATTCCTATGTTTGCAGGGGCGGGCCCAGAAATTATCGTATCAGGGGGATGTGGTCCAAGCCTAACTGACGTGTTAGTCGTTCTTTACTGTCTTTTTTACAGAGTGTTCCAATTGACCATTCCAAGGGAACTAAAATTTTCAAGGACGGAGGGGGAGGTCAAAGTTTTAGGCGCTGTGGCGGTCGGGGTAGAGGTGTGGTGTGGAAGTCCTATAACTTATTCCTATAGAAACCTATATAAACACTTGCAATTTGCTGGGGGAGGGGGTCCGGATCACCTGACCCCCCCACTTCACTATGGATTCATAATTCAGAAATCAAGAGAATCGAGGGCTGCAAGTTGGTATCTCTAAATAGTGTTAATGCTATTATGCTCTGGAAAAATTCAGAGTATTAACAAAGGGCAATAACTTCTAAATTATGCAAAATAGAGTTATGGTTCTTGTACACTGTATCTTTCCTCATCGAAATATATCTACCATAGAAATTTCAAGTTAATACCTCTTATACATGCAATTGTTGTTTTATGTTCCGGAAGGAATTTAAGTCTGAAAAATTACAAAGGGCAATAACTCGTAAATTACGCAAAAATAGGTACACTGTACTTCTCATTGAAATCTATCTAAAAGGGAAGTTAGGTTGATACCGGTACCTCTTATAGTTTCTGTGTTATGCTCTTGTCAGATTATTTGTAAATTTTCTGAAACTACTGGGCCAATTGAAGCCAAATTTCGAGTGGCACCACAATTGGATAGGGGGGAAATGGAAAGTTTGTTCAACTGATTAAGGTCATGCGTTGTTATTCATTATTGTCAACCCCCGGGGGCGGGGCATTTAGCAGGGATTTTACCACAAATTTGGCCCCGCAGTGCAGGGCTTTGAAAATTGAAAAGTTAAAAGTCCAGCTATTCCCAGGCCCCGAATGGGTTGGAGATACAAATGACTGGTACACCAAACA
Source organism: Loripinus fragilis (assembly GCA_964019695.1). Taxonomy (NCBI): domain Eukaryota; kingdom Metazoa; phylum Mollusca; class Bivalvia; order Lucinida; family Lucinidae; genus Loripinus; species Loripinus fragilis. Next base: position 23,235,927 of record OZ026518.1, read on the forward strand.
TAAATCCCATTTATCCAACCCCTAAGTTCAACTTGGGTATCATACAGATCATAATTACAAAGCCTGTCAGCTATTTGTAGTGCTTAATTCAATAAAAGATATAATTATCTGTACAATTTCAATATCTGACCTCTCAACCCGACCCAGAGGTCAGGGGTGTGTGTAAGGTCAAAGTTTTGGTTTCTGTTGTGACACTAAAGTGTCACCGTATTTACCTGTCAAATATAGCTCAGTGTATGAACTGTAATAAAGTGTGAGATTTGTAAAGCTGTTGAAAACCCAGGGTTAAGTACTTGTTCACTGCGGCAAGTACTTGATTTGTTGTGAAATGGAAAGGACTTGATATCTTGTTTGTTTGATTTGATTCTTTACGTCCACTCAACAATATTTCAGTTATGCGGGTGGGTCTTCCTGGGTTGAACCAGTACTAAGCTAGGATAAATGTGTCTTGCTCAAGGACCACAACACAGTGACGCAAGTGAGGCTCGAACCCGCGGCCCTTCGGTCTCGAGTCAAGCACTCTACCACTGAGTCACTGCGCTCCCTAGTACTTGATATCTTGTGCTGGAAAATGATTTTGTGTGTGTTTTATAAGAGGAAGTTCTTTGGAGAATGGTAGAAGTGTGATGTTAATTTAGGTGGCTTGGGTGTATGGTAAGTAACTTATGATTCACATTTCTCACTTATATGTACATGCAGTTTGAAAGTGAAATATGCCTCTGGTTTACAGCCCACAACATTATTTCAGTCATTCTGTGAAATCTTTATTTTCTCAGGTAGGGTGGACCGTTTGTACCATATATTTTACGCATACTGCTTGTACATACTTACGCAAACGGTATGAAAACTTCCTGGTATTATGTTGGAAATGAGCGCATATGGTTTGATATATTATTTTGTGGCATATATTTGCATATATTGGGATTTGTACCTATTTATGGAAATGTGTTGACATTATGCTGCCATTTCTCTTTAAAAATGGAACTTAGGATGTTGATTTTTTTCTTCTTTTTTCTATGTTGTTGTCCCCGTCTTTTTGGACCACTTTTACAAACGAACTTTACAATCAGAGGATCCTTCAAACAGTAGCTAAAATTGATTCAGTCCAGTAACATTCATTAATTAAAAACTGTTACGATAGTATTATAGAGCTGGATATCTTGAGATCAAAGGGGTCCATATGTATATAAACTATATAACTTCTTTGAAGTAAAATTAAATCAATTTATTTTGAAAACATATTCCTAGTTGTGTCTACATTATATAAAATTTATGAAGGATAACTAGTGACAATACACTGAAATATTGTCTTTACATACGGTGGCAGCTGTTCACTGACGTCCTATAAAGAAATACAAACGAAGTATCAACTATCTCCAGTGTTTCATGTACAATAGAGTTCTAGTGTAATCAAGATCATTTTTAGAAATTTTAAGAAGAACAATGGATTTAGATTTGTGACTATGACTTATTTGTTAAGAGGTGTTGTGACTACGACTTTTGTGTTAAGAGGTGTTGCTATGGAACAAGTGAAGCATAAAATTAGTTCAAAATAGAACAGCTAGTGGATTTAAATAGCAAAATTGTATCCTAAATTTGTTTTTTTTTTTGTATGATTAAAATAATTGCTTTAGCTTTCAAGTATGGCTGAGAAACCAGTGCATGATTGGTTAACTCAGGTTTAAAAAAGGCGGGGATGTTGAGCAATGTATGAAATTATTAAAAGAAGTGAGAGAGTCTGAAGAAAAAGGCTGCAGAAACAGAGGAGAGAACAGCAGAGAGAGATAGAGTTAGAGAAAGCGAAGGTTGAGAAGGTGATAAGGTTGAAAGAATTAGAAATTAAAGCAAAAACGTAGCTCTGAATGAAGGTGAATTAACAGAAAGAGCAAAATCTAGGCCAAAGGTTACATTACCTAAGTTCATGAAGGTGAAGATATTGAAGTGTTTTTGAGATCATTTGAAAAAACTAGCCACTTCAAACAAATGGAATGAATCAGAATGGGCAGTTAGCTTGGTCCCTCAGCTGACAGGCAAAGCTCTAGAGGCATATCCCAAAATGTCAATTAGTGTTAGTGGTAGTTATACCCATGTAAAACGGGCTATTTCAGAAAGATGTGGTTTAAATGCATTAGGTTATAGAGAAAAACGTAGGCTTTCAAAACAAGACAAAACTGAAACATTCAAAAGAGTATGCCGTTAGAGTTGAGGGATATTTGAAGCATTGGGTTGATACTGAAGAGATAAGTGATTTCAATTACAAACTGTACATAACAAACAAGCAAGATAACTAGACAATGGGCTTAAACTTGTTAGAGGTTTTGATAACAAAGAAGCATGGATGCTAAGGGACACAGAATGTACAACTATTTGTATTTCTACAATGTTTGCAGATCAGCTTAATATGACTAAACAGGAAGAAAAATGAATAAGTCTCACAAACAGATCTGAATGTTTATGTCATGAGGTTGAAGTTTCTATTGACTCATCATATATATCAGGTACAGTTATAGCTTTGACTATGGATTGTTGTTTGCTGATGTAATATCAGGTGAAACAGCTTTTGTGAAGTAAAATACAATATTAGAAAAGAATAGAAGATCAGATAGATCAGTAACATTAGAAGTATGCCAGAAAACGCCCATGATAACAGAATGACAGGTAAGGGTTTGATTGTAAACACATTTGACAAGATGAGTCATGAAATGGTAAGTGGTGTAGAAACAAGAAGTATGAAGGTTGCACAGACCTCTAATGAAGTCAAAGAGGCTAAATTAATAGCAGATTATCGAAATGACTGCAGCACTAATAAGTGAGTATTGAAAAAAGATTGAACCTGAAACAAGAACAAGAATCTGATACAATCTTAAACAAGGTAAGAGAACTTGCAATTGTGCCTGATGATAAAAGGAAAACATTTTTCTTTTCAAAAATGACATTTTGTACCATCACTTCCGTCAGAATGATGAGGTAATTGAACAGGTTGTAATGCCATCCAAACATAGAAGTAGAATTATGCGAGTGGCTCATGATAGACCTTTAGGAGGCCATCTAGGTAACAAGAAAACTAGAGAAAAAATCTCAACCATCCATACATGTCTGAAATATTTCCAGTTGTAGTAAAATATTGTAGGTCATGTGAGCACTGTCAGATATGTATTCCAAAAGGAAAAATTCCCAGAGTTCCATTTATTCCAATAACGCCAATGGATAATCTTTTCAAGTGTATTGCCATGGTCATTGTTGGTCCCCTAAACAGGTTCGCTATATGTCATAAATTTAGTTTAGTAGTCTGTGACTATGGTACAAAATACCCTGAAGCGTACTCTCTTAAATCAATTGACAGTGAAACAGTTTCCAATGCCATGATAGAAACTTTTAGCAGGGTAGGTATTCCAGGTGAGATTTTAACAGACCAAGGAGCAAACTTTATGTCATCATTAATAAGTCAACTGTGCACAGTGTAAGGTATCAAGAAAATAAATACAAGTCCATATCATCCACAGGCCAATGAACTTGTTAAAAGATTTAATGGGGTTCTGAAAAAGATGCTTAAATGCGCAAGAGGAACCTAATGACTGGGATAAACATATTCCATTCGTTTTGTTTGCATACAATGAATTATAGAGAGTCACCACATGAATCAACTGGATACACCATTTGAACTCCTATATGAGAGACAGGTAAGGGTCCCATTACAAATTATGAAAGAAAACTGGGAGGAGCGAGATAAAAATGTAAAAAAATCCGCACTTTCTTGATCATAACTTGATTTTTTGTGGAATGGAAAGGACTTGATATCTCGTGTCAGGAAATGATTTTTGTGTGTGATTCATAAAAGAATGTTCTTTGGAGAATGGTAGAAGTGTGTTGCTGATATGGCAAGCTTGGGTATGTAGGCTAGGTGTAGTAAGTTATTTATGAGTCACATTTCTCACTTTGATGTACATGCAGTTTGAAAGTGAAATATGCCTCTGGTTTAAAGCCTATGAAATAATTTCAGTCATTCTGTGCAATCTATATTTTCTCAGGTATGGTGGACCGTTTGTACCATATAACTGTTATTCAAGTATAATAGAGCTGGATATCTGGATATCAAATGGGTCCATATGTATATAAACTATATAACTTCTATGAAGTAAAATAAAATCTACTTATTTTCAAAACATATTCCTAGTTGTGTCTATATGATATAATTTTATGAAGGATAACTAGTAACAATACAAAAATCTGAAATATTGTCTTCACAACTTTGATGGTCTATACGTCTTCCTCTTTAATTTGATAAGCAACATGATCACATTCAGAAAAATAGTTTTGACCTTTTGACCCAACCCCACCAGTCGAGGGCGTGTGTAAGGACAGAATAAGTGCTTACATGGTGCTCTACGTTCTATTCTCTTTAATTTGAATTCAGCGTGACTAATTTCAGAACAAAAATGTTTGACCTTTTGACCCAACCCCAGGGTCGAGGGTTTGTGTTTAAGGACAGAATATTTGCTTGTGAGGTGTTCTATGCTCCATTCCCTTTAACTTGAAATGCAACATGACTACTTTCAGAAAAAAATATTTAACTTTTGATCCCAGCCTGGGGGTCAAAGGTGTGTCTACAGGCAAAATATTTGCTACCATGTTGCTGCATGCGTCATTCCTTTTAATTTGATATGCAATATGACCATATTCTGACAAAGTTTAAATTTGGCCTCCGCCTCACCCCCTAAGTGCACCCATGCTATGGAGCCCAACCCAGACCCTTGAACTAAAGTCCTGTTTGCTATGTTTGTCTGCGTGCGAAATTTAGGTAGAAATATTGACGACTGACTTAGTTATTGCATAATTTAAATATTCTACCTTTGATCCCGCCTAAGGGGTCAGGGTGTTGGGGTTAAAATTGTAATCACTATCATCCTTGTCTACAGACACTGGGTAATCAAGGTTCTTAGTGAGAAGTTGTCAAATATAAAGCCCATGTGGAAAAGGGAAGTTTATCACACAAAAAGCCAATTTAGCTTCTGCCTTAGTCTAAGCTTATGTTAAAAAGAGCCATAATTCACTCAAATGTTTTGTCACTGTCATTCTTATCTATAGGCACTGGGCAAGCATGGCCTATATTGAGTAATTGTAAGTTATATTCTCCCTCTCTTTGATCGTCAAAAAATAAAAGTGTCTTTTTAACGCTCTAAAGGTTAGATCCTGCATTGCAAACCAGACTTAAAATTCAAAAAATATTCTTTAGGGAACAGGAAACAAAACACAGGTTTGTTTGGAATGCCGCTTCTGCTTCAGATTTTTGACATTACTTTTGTCTACGACTTTATTATTTTATGGTTAATCAAATATTTTGTCACCGAATAAATTATCTTCAAAATCAGGTAACCCTAGGACTTTTTTGGGCTCGAGGAGCAAAATGGGGGTATATGACAAAGAACATTTGTCATGTCCTGGTCATAGTGATAAGCACAATTTCTAATTGGTTGAGAAATCTTAAATGGAGTTTTCATTCATCTTATATAAGCCTTTTGTACGTTTACTAAACTGCAAGTCTGTAAAGAACCATCCAAAATAATAAATGTCGCAATGTCAGATTTTTCTAGACCGAATGAAAGACAGTACCCAAATTAAACGTAATTGTGTGAAGACATTCGATGTCAGACACGATGCTTAACTCTATAGAGCATCACAAGGAATAAAAGACCCATATCGAATGCAATTTTCAGCATAATTTCCTATTTGAATGATTCGAAATTCTATGATGAAAAGCGCAACAAACTCTCTTAACACCGTTTACCTTCTACTTACGTTTGCTTCCTGTAGGAGCAATCTCGTCTTTCCATCAAATGTAGCAACCAGAGCACTACCATCAATATACACGCCTGTTAATTACTAGCCTAAAACACTTGGAAATACTTTCAAGACAACTGTTATGACATATTAGAGATTTAACTGAATTATAACTTAACATGATATTTTAACTTTCAATTATAAATAAGTTACTCTTGAAAGCAACATTACTCAAAAATTAAACCCATGAATTAGAACCTGTCTTACAACCGTCTCACAAAATCTAAAAAAAAATTCAAGATTCATATTAAGCTAAACAAATCCAGACACTCAGTCATGATCCATAAACTGAAGCATACTATGAAAATCTACAATTAAACAGATTCCTACAGTGAGGTCATAATATGTTTTAGTACTAAATTTAAGCTACCACTAGATTTCATACAGTTATTAAAGGTTATAACGGTTTTGGGATTTACCTTACGTTATTGTCATAAATTGTTTGTGTAGTAGTAGCTACTGAAAATGATAAAAGGTAAAAATATAATACATTGAAAGATTTGACGAACAAAAAGAAATACTCTTATTTTTGTGAAGCAGAAACGCCGACTGAATTTTTAAAAAAAATACCTGAAATTCCTTACATTTATATAGAATCTGATAAAAGCTCACTGAGAAAACGCGTGACTTAATGAAATATTTAGAAACATACTCAAGAAACTCATGCTTAAAACATAAAAACTCATAAAAAGTGCTTTAGCGTTGATAAATAACATTCGCTAGAAAGGCTGACCGAAAAGAAATTAATCTATAATAGCTTTGGAGAAATGTGAAGTTTATTGCACTTATAAGCCAACAAGCTATTATATTAGCCAAATTCCAAGTAAAACTATAATTCCTAGAATCGGATGTGTCGCCTGGCAAAACCAAATTCAAACAAGGCAAATTCATTTAATTTATATCCCAAGAGATAAAGGGTTATTTTCGGGAAATGTGTAAATCTCAAAACAAATCTCATTTCTCCAACCCCTAAGTTCAAATTGGGTATCACACAGATCATAATTAAATACCTGTCATCTATTTTTAGTGCTTAGTTCATTAAAAATATACTTATCTGTACAATTTCAATATCTGACCTTTCAACCTGACCAATAGTCAGGAGTGTGTATAAGGTCAACGTTTTTCCTGCATGTTGGTCTATACTTCTTTCCTTTTAATTTGATATGCAACATAACCACATTCAGAAAAAAAATGTTTTTACCTTTTGACCCAACCCCACCAGTTGAAGGTGTGTGTAAGGATAATACATGTGCTTGCATGATGCTCTACATTCTATTCCCTTTATTTTGATATGCAACATTACACAGTTCTTTCAGAAAAAATATTTTGATCTTTTGACACCACCCTAGGGACTGAGGATGCGTGTTAGGACAGAATATGTGCCTGCATGGTGCTCTGTGCTCCATTCCTTTTAATTTGATATGCAACATGACTACATTCTGAAAAAGAAAAGCTTTGACCTTTGACTCTACCCCAGGGGCCGATGGTGCTTATAAGGGTAGAATATGCGCTTGCATTGTGTTGCATTCGTCATTCCCTTTAATTTGATATGCAACATGACCATGTTCTAAAAAAGTTAAATGTTGACAATTGGACCCCACCCACGGATCCGGGGGGGGGGGGGGTCTATGGGCAAAATATTTGCTATCATGTTGATGTATGCGTCATTTCCTTTAATTTGATATGCAACATGACCATATTCTATAAAAGTTGAATTTTGGGCTCTGTCCCACCCCCTTAGTCCACTCAGGGGGCAATACCCAGGCCTTCAAACTGTAATCCCGTTTAATATGTTTCATAGCTATTGTACCTATGTCTGCATGCGAAGTTTCAGTAAAAGATATTGACAACTGACTTAGTTATTGCGAAATTTAAATATTTGACCTTTGACCCCGCCTGAGGGGTGGGGTAAAAAATTTAATCACTGTCATGTTTGTCTACAGGCACTGAGTAATCATGGCATATAGTGAGAAGTTGTCAGATATAAAAGCTTTGCAGAAATGGGAAGTTTATCACAGAAAAAAGGCCAATATAGCTTTTGCATTAGCCTAAACCTATGTCAAAAAGGAGCCATAACTCACTTAAAATTTTGCAGATTACCTTGAAAATTCGATATTGACCTGTATTTATGATGCTTTACCCTTCTGTAAACTTTGAGTGTAACTGATGCATCCCTTCAAAAGTTATTGATCGGAAACCATAATGTAGCCAAAATATAAGTCAAAAAGGGCTACAACTCAGTCAAAATCATAATGTGACGAATGCCCCCAAAGACAAGATACTTGTAGAGCTGTGACCAGAGGTCAACGTCACAATGATCCGAAAACGATATGTGACATTCCGCAACCCCAAGATATATTAAAACACTTAAGAATTTCTAGCGATAAGGCGAGCAAACTCCCTAAACGAGACGTTCGTTTTATTTTGTTGAAATAACGACAGGAGAAACTAGTCACATTCAACAAATATATATAGACGAGCCGTCGATGCACCATTGCCCCCAATTTGTATATTTAAAACGGGGTTTCCTTCATGCATATAATAACACTACTTCTTATTGAATGAGAATTTATTTCGATCATCAACTGTGCTTGTTATTCAGTAACATATATGGGAACCATACCGTTAAACAGGGAACCACACTATGTACAGTAAAACTATTTATACAGTTGATGTACAATAAAAACGACCATCTTGCAAAGTGGTCTATTTTTGTCAGATATTTAATGCCTTTTTTCGCTTATATAACCCCTTTCCCCCCTAGACCCAAGACGCCATTTACATATGTTATATACTTGTATAGCGACATTTAATTGTCCAAAGGGCATCTTGGGTCTAGGGGGGTAAAGCATCTAAAAACAAACTTAAAGACGCCAGTTTCATCTTTTCAATGACAAACGTCACAATTTTAAGTATATTTCGTACGCATGCGCAGAAGGAATACCGCAAAGTTTTGGAAATGAAGGGCACTTATATCTTTAATAGTTTAGCACTTTTACTTTTTGAAAACCTGCAAAGGATTTACTAAAACTATCGTCTAAACGGAACCCAGTCTAAAGACTTAAAATGAAGGGTGGGAGTAGAAGGCGCAAGTTTTCACGGCTTTCTAAATGATGGATCGCCTTGAAACCTATTTTGATGCTTTCTATGCATATTTTACTACCGAAACAGTCCATTTTTAAAAACATTATGGCAATTTGAAAATTTAGGTTTTGTAATCATGTCAACTAGGGAAAATATACGCCTTATCGCTAGAGCTCCTTTGGATCCCCGTCTCAAATAATATAGGAGATATGCTCCGGAGACAACATTTCTAGAGCGGAGGCTAGAGGTCAAGGTCACAGTGACCCCAAAACAGAATGCGACACTGGGACCCCAAAATGTATCCACAAACCGAACCTGGGATTCCTACCTCAAAGTATATAGGAGATATGGTACGGACACACTTTTTCTAGAACTAAGGCCATAATTAAAGCTCATATTTGCCCTGGAATAGAATGCGACACTCCACGATCTAAAAATGAATCCACACACAACTCAAACAACATTAGAGATATGCTCCGCTCACTATTTTTCTAGAATTGAGGCCAGAGGGTCAAGGTCGAAGTCACAGTGACACCAAAATAGTACGCGACTCTCCGCGACCCCATGCTGTTCCACATAACAAAATTGGTATTCATACCTCAAATAATATTGGAGATATGCTCTGGACTAATTTTTTTTCTAGAACTGAGACCAGAGGTCAAGGTCACATTGATCCTGGAACAGTACGGGACACTCCGCAACACACAAATGTATCTAGTAACAAATCAAAGGATCATTGACACTTTCTATGGGTAAATGCCTATGTTTTTCAGTAAAAATAAAAGTTTGTCAATCGTCCGTTTCTTCACCGTATTGCTACTCTGGCCTGAGTACTTTATGGCTGTGAAATCCATTTTCGATATTACATGCTTCAAAGATGTAAAATTTTGGTAGAACAATCAGTTTTACATTAAAATATATAGAAATCCGAAAACATTTTTTAAAATATTACCCCCCCCCCCCCGTGTGCCAGCAAAAGCTTTTGCATGTATATGTGTTACCATATTTTACACATTGTCTGGAAGTGGCTTGCTGGCACAAGGGGGGGGGGAATGTTCAGCAGCCCAAGAACCCAGGGCCTAAGCCAATAAAATGCCTTTTCTACCGAATAAGAAACTAATGGCAGTAATGAAGTTCTCTAGAACCAACCTCCTAAATTGCTTTGTATTCTGTGCTAGTTTAATATAAAGTACATAAAGATTAAAAGTAGAATTAGCAAGATGTATGCATTTTTTCATAAGAAAAGATATCACTGTTATTAAGGTAGTACCGGACTCACCAGCATATGTCCAAAAAGTTACCATCTTTTGATATGTTAAAAAATAGCTCAAAACTCATCTATTTTGACAAAAATAACAGGACCTTACCGTGCTTTTTAAAAAGTTATTAAACTTTAAAAATCGTAAAATACGAGTTTTTCAAAATATCAATTTCTCATATTTTAAAAAAATTGAAAGTGAGAAATGCATTATTTTTTCCTGGGAATACGCTACATGCTATTGGCTAATAAAAGAACACAAAAACAGCGAAAAAAAGGCACGTGGCTTATTTTTTTAAGCTAAAATCTATTTTGTAAAAAAAAATTAAGACCAAAATATCGTTTAAATCTTGAATAAAAAATGTCACACAATGTAACTACAGAAACAAAAAACTTATTATTTTGAAGGAAATTTTGCATAGAAACTTATAATTAATTAAAAAGCATATGTCACCGTGCTCGTTTTTCTTTTTTGTGCTATTTTCTTTCTGTACCTCTGAACTAAAAACAGGCATGGAGTGCCATACCTGCTTCATTGTTTAATTTAGATCCGTGTGCGTAGACAGTGTACTGTTTGAGTTGATGTTGTTTAATTTAGGTCCGTGTGCGAAAAGCCTATTATTTGTCTACTCCTCATTTGGCATGTTCTAGGACTCCTTAGGACCTTTATAAGTGCGTTCGTGCGCGCGCTTGTGTGTGTGCCAAAATGAGGGTGAGTGTATGAGAGAGAGAGAGAGAGAGAGAGAGAGAGAGAGAGAGAGAGAGAGAGAGAGAGAGGAGGGGAAGGAGGGAGGGAGGGGCAATTCACGTGCTGTTGATTCATAGCATTTTTGTTGTTGCTTTTATTATTTTCTCTTTTTTTCTTTACTTTACATACAGTATTCGTATTCTGGATTCGTTACAAAATTGACGTCATCAGCAGTAACGCGTATTGAAGTGTCGTCAGGATGACGCAAGTCTTGGATCTGAAAATATGTCCTATTTCGAAAACATTGTTGCAAGAATGACCTTAATCTGCAATAATGGTTTTCTGATACACTGAGATCTGCTAGACCCCTCAGGGGTAGTCATAACCCTCGCCTTTCTGGTTTGGGTTTCAACACCACCCTGGTGTTCTAGCAGGTGGTAATGCATAGAAAATCACGTTTGATCCCAATATTGAAGTTATTAAAAGAGCTGTAAAAAAAGATGAAATGCGAGGCTCGCCAAGAATTTTGTCACTTATTCGTGACAAGCTTAGTAAACTAATAATACAGGAGCACGACTGTTAGGTTCAATTTATTGTATGACCCTAAAACCAATTTAAAATCGCGTTTAGAAATTGCGTGGAACTATGCTTTGATGTTGCCATATAATTATATGAGAAACCATTACGGACGTCATTACATAGCGTTACTCAAATTTGTAAACTACTAGTTGTACATGTCGTTATGTCACTCCCATGATAAATACAAACGAACAAACAAATAAGTAAACTAACAAACAAGCAATAGGGCTCAAACCAGGGCCTACTTGGTCACAAGTTGAACGTTCTGCCACAGCGGCAATGGGTAAAAAAGGGATGATACACGAGTTTAGGTCTTTTCATAAATGCAATTAGCTAATTCTAAGACAAGCATGCATATGTGAACGGCCATATTAGATTATTCACAGCTCGCATATATATATATATATATATATATATATATATATATATATATATATATATATATATATATATATATATATATATATATATATATATATATATATATATATATATATAGCCCTCCCACCTACGACGTCATATTTACAAAGATTAGGGACTTAAGAAGCACAGTAGCTCAGTTCGTAGAGTGTTAAACTAGTGATCGAAGGAATACTAATTTGTGAATCACCAGAGTCATAGTGTTATGTCATGGGGCAAGACACTTTATCAGCGAATAGTACATACATTGAATACACATAAATATTACTTTTTTTTTTACCAGAATTGCCTGACCAGGCCTCAAGGTTATAAAACTTGAGTGTAGTCTCAGACTTAAAATAAAGCGCAATGATTGGCTGCTTTCGGACACGTGTGCGCAAGTAGCCAATCAGTGCGCTTTATTTTGAGTCTGAGAATGAACTCAAGTTTTATAACCTCGAGGCCAGGTATTAATAGACTTTTCGCTTACTGTAAAGGGGGTAACTTAATATTCATATCTGGGCGTTGTTCGGCTAATTCATCTGCTAAACAAGTATTTGGTGAAGAATTAGTAAGTTGTTTGAGCCGCGCAACGTGCGTGCATTTCATGAAAATCCTATCCGTATGCACACTGAACTCACATTTACTAACCCTTAAAGCGCATAAATACAAAATGTATATTTTTGTCGTCCACTAAAATATGTGAAGCTTCAAAGACAAACAGTGTGGACCCAGATCAGACTGCTCCTGTATGAGCAGTCTGATCTGGGTCCACAATGTTTGCATCTATATGCTTATGTTAAATAGACATTTTCAGATGCAGTTATTTTGCTGGCGTTTTAAGGACTAAATAATGTGTTTTGCGTCTATACTGAGATAATGGCGCAAGACGATACAGTTACTTTTGAATAAAACCATGCCTCATTTTCAGCTTTTACCTATTCCTAAGGTTGACCAGTCTGAATAACGCATTCATGAGGCGCCGCCTTTACAGTAAGCGAAAAGTCAAAGAATATAACTGGGAACGCATTGAGGGGTGAAACTGGACCAGACGGTCAAAATATATTTGGTCGTACAGATGTGTTGATAAATGATATTTTTGTGAACGCCAATACTTGTACGTTTTAAGACAATAAATAAAGATAACTCTTACTTTTTTAAAAACACTCGGTTATCGTTTCCATGAGTCCCGTACTATGTTAAATGACACATTCTTTTGCAAATGTCCTGTACTTGTCTATTTGCATGCTAGGGACTTGTTCATGTTTTTTCGTCTGCTGACTTTCTTCAAAATAAAGTTTTATTTAAAAAAAAAAACTCAGGACCACTATCGGAGTGTCAAACAGTTTGGATCCAGATCAAGACCAACCTTCTATTGGTCTTCATCTGGGTTCAAACTGTTTGCAAATGGCTATTGGCTGACGAAAAATTATCCACTGGCATGCAAAGAGTTATAACAGGTAAATACTTTAGTGTTCAATATATTGTCTCATATACACTGACCCAAAATGAAAACTTTACACATTATTCAAAAGTATTTATGATAAATTAAGTTTTGGGGTTAATTTTTTCGGTCATCGAATCTTCAATGCCTTATCGATGTCTCGGAAAAAACTATTGGATGAAAATCAAAAATTGCATAATTTTTATGAATAATTCAGTTCAGAGGGGTCAAAATGAAAATTTCTAAAAACAAGTATTCCACTCACACAGATTTTGGAAACAAGAAATTACTGACTGCGTGCTTTACATGATGTTAAAAAGATCATCAGTAACCAGTGTGACCTACATTTTTACGAATGCTTAGCAGAATACGTCACCTCATTGAGTTTACGTAACGTTGTATGAGCACGTTAGAGATACGTATGTAATGCTAAAGAGGTGCATATTGGCGTCATTTAGCGCATCCATTTGATGATTGGACCTGACCATCGGACCCAATACATCCTATACGTGTTCTATGGGGTTCATGATTGGGGATGAAGCAGGCCAAGGCAAGAGGTTGGCGTTATTTTTAGCATGGAATTGTGTGGTTATCTAAGTGTTGTGCAAGGCCTTGTATTGTCATGCTGGAAAATGCCAGTTCCGTTATTGTGCACGAATTGACTAATTAACTTTTGTGCATGAACCTTGTAAAGACGAGCAATAGTTGTTGCCGTTTAAAACGATTACGTGGGTGAGTTAATGTAAGACCGTAACGTCATCACACGTGCGTGACCAGGTTTTGCACGAGCTATGACATACCCAGTTCTGTTGTACTGGTTCATAAGATAATAAATAGTCTGTCTAGAGCAGCTGAAATGATGCGCGATATCATTTAGCGTAGACCCCGCATTGAGCACGCCAAAAACTTGGGTTTTTTTATCTTTTTAAAGACGTACCGTCACTAAATGGAAGCGTTTTGTAACAATAAATTTGGTTTTTATTACCAGTACTCAGCTGCAAATGTTTTCTTGTCGGTTTTAAAGCTGTTAATGTACCGCCTGCTCCTCAGCACGTGCAAGGTAAGGATCACGTTTTTCAGGCGTTGACGCTTGAATAGACCCAGGATTTGAATAAAAATGCATAATCTTTATCTGCGACGAAGTCTCGATAACCATGCGTAAATCTTACAACGACATGTATACTTACAAAACAGTAATTCAAATAAATAAAGTGTAATTTTTTCATTTTGGGTCAGTGTAGGTAGCTTTCACGTATATGTATACCATAAATATTCAGACACTTTAAATACATTTAACATGCTATGCCCTTTAAACAAAGCAAAAGTAATATTCAAAGGATCTAGTTAGAGTCAGTTTAACTTTCCAATACTAAATAGGACACTTTCATTCCTTCAAAAATATTTATTTTTTTGTTGAGCTTTCAGTTTTGTATTATTTACGGTACATGTAGTCAAAAATGTACAGGTATCTTCTAAATTATCTCCCAAAAATCATTTTATTACAAAACATATTTTGTTTTTAAAACCATTTCATCAATTATCGTGATTCGTTAATACTCTGTATATGATATGATCAATAGATATCACCATGCCTACCAAATAAACCAAGAAAACGTGCAGAAATCACTTTTTAAAGCACTTTTAATTGTCATGAAATTTCAGACCCCCTCCCCTTTCTACCCGCCATAACTATCGAGTGCGTAGGAATTTTGAAAATATTTTGCTAGCTGGCTCTTGCCATATGATTCACCTATTGCACTAATACTACATGAACTACACAAGAAGCTCAAAAACAGCGTTCTGGGAATCAGAAAAATAGGCGTATAAGGCCAAAACCGTCAATGATCCTTTGGAAAACCTATCTTAAATATTAAGGTCACAATGATCCGAAAACAATGTGTGACATTCCGCTACCCCAAGATGTATCAAAACACTTAATTTAGAGCCCCGTCTCAAATAATATAAGAGATATGCTCTGGATAGTACCTGTGTATTTTAGAACTGAGGCCAGAGACCAAAGTTAAAGTGACCCGGGAACAGTATACAACACGCCACGACCCAAAAATGAATCCACACATATCACCCTAGATTCTGCTCTTGTCTAACTCAAAACTTGTTTAGGTTATCTATACCATACTCTTCGTAAACGCTTTCTTAGTTTTACGATAGATACCCAGAGTTGATCGTTTAATATAATGTTGGTTTAAATTTTCTTCTGCAATAGGGCATATCAGAGTCAGTACTTTATAGTGATTTAGTTTATAATTGAGCCGCGACATGTGATTTCCAACAATGTGGCATTTTGACATGTGTAGACGCAGACAAGCCTGTGCAGTCTCCTATTAAGCTTAGATATTACAAATAATGCTCAGCCAGTAGCTTAACAGCCAGAGAATACTCAAGTGACTAGCAAAGGCTCTGATCAGACGGCGCGTATGCGCAGGCTGATCTGAGGCTTTGCTGGTCGCACATACCACATTGTTTGAAATCTCATGCACTGGCTCATATCATTAGAAAGACTTCTTTTCCGGATCAATCCCAAAAGATAATCCATGAATGAGGATACAGATACACTTACCGCGGTGCCGTTGCGTATCAAGCGATCAAGCTACGATCGTAATACGTTCAGGCTGTGTTACTTTCGTTCTTACGACGCGCGTGTGGCGTTTGTATGGCGAATCGAAGCTGCTACGAACGTGCGGCGAATTTTTAAAACTACATGTATTTGAAAAAAATCGCTGCGCTTTATAGGCCATGGGCCCGGAGGGGTCACCATGCACCCCGCTAAGGCCCCTCCGGGAGTGGTATAATATTATTCTTTGAACTCCCCTTTTTAAGAATCAAGATGTTAACACTCGATATATTGGGCCCTACCCTCCATTTTGGATGGTTTTCAAGATGGCCGCCATGAAAAAAGGACACAATGCCTATATAGTATAACATCAGCCTCCTACCATCTGTTATGTTTACTTTATGAGCAGAAAGTCTATATTTAAGACTCTCAATTTCATTTTTGATATTGAAAGCTTAACATATGTTCTTTGAAGTACAATTCTTGCATATTTTTATCAATCTTCAGAAAGAGTTTCAATGATTTTTTTTATTATACAATTTATACTAACATGTTTGAGTCACTTTTAACTTTGGAGATATATTTACTATTAGCATTGACTTAGTCATGTAGTATGTTTATCACAAATATTACTAACCCTCGCGAACGAGGCGATTGTGCAGCGTAACAGCTACACGTAAGCTTTCGGTGTTGTGGCGATGCCGTGGCGCTCTAAGCGATTCCAGATACGCCGTGCGTAAATGAGTAAGAGCAGCATTAGGCTTCGGTGCACAATAAATCAGTACCATATATCTCCATGTAAAAAGGCAGGATTCGAGCATCTGCAATTTTGTTCAGGACATTGCTCGGACTTTTTTTGCCTATGAGTGACAAGATCTGTCATTCACCTATCAAAAAAGTGAGTAAAAACCTATCTTGATAGTCTCGTTTTATCAGCATTCTCCGTTCTTTGAGGGACAGTCAAACAATTCAGGCTGAAATCCCACAGGCGCCATACGTTAGCTGGGGAGTGTGCTGGGGAGTCTGTGACAAAGATGCATTTTTCTGCATCAGCCTGAAAAACATGGGCCAATGATGATTCACATGCACATTTAAAGTCGAATAAAGCACCCATTTACGCCATAAAGGGCCCAGAAACGGCAAGTGCTAAATTTTTAAAGGTACTATTTTCGTGGGCTACTGAACCGGAAGACTGTTTTTGTGTACCAACACAATTAGGATCAACTAATGAAGCGCATTTTATTCGTGTACCGGGCAGAACTTTCCAATGCCATTTTAGACAGAGCAATCAAAGTGACGTCAATCTTACTATCACATATTTTAGGACAGCTTTCTATTTGGGATCGGGTGCCTCGGATATAAATGCATGGAAATTGCAATATGGCGTTTTAGTCTGACCTTTTATTACAGATTTTCTGAGGTAATAAATTCAGTCAACTTCAAGTACAGGGCCGTTAAACGTTCAGGGCCACGGCAGAGTTGTATAAACCCGAACTATTTGCATGGATTTATACCAAAACAAACATGGAAAACAATATTATCCGCATAAAGCTAGATAACATACACGCGGAATTAAAACACTCTAGATAGTGAGTGGCTCAGTCCATGTACACTGATAAAAAGTCACTCGATAAATTATTTTAACACGTGGATTTGAACAGGAATCATGTCTACTTTACTGACCAAGGATATACCCGACATTGAGGTAAAGTTTAATCATTTATTTTTCACTATACCAGCCTTACCAACTTAAGCACAAAATATCTCGTGATGTGCAAGGTCTACACTGATGTAGGTGGTATAATATAGTTATACCACTTTCGTCCATCTGTACATGAGATAATCCACTCGCTAAAGCTCGTGGATTATCTCCACGTGCAGGCGGACAACCCATGCTTAGTGCACCTTTCATTGATATTCCGATGTTAAACGTTAAATATCTCGCAATACCCAAAGTGCAATTGCATGCTGGTGCAATAAGCAAGTTATACATGCAGTATGACTTTGCGTCTATACGGGCGTTCATACACTCGCTAAAGCTCAGGTTATGTTCCCGTACAGACGCACGAACCATACAATAACTTGTACATAGAAAGAACCAAAAAATACCACAAACCAAAGCGTAAATTTCATGCTTTATTTGAGGTATTTCGCGACAACGCCGTGCTACGAAAAAAACACTCTGCACCGAATTGCAAATATTAAATGGGCAAGATAATGTAATATCGGTACTTATCGCATGATTATGCTTTAACTCACTCCGCAGTTATCCACCTTCTGGTCTGAAACTTCATCTACTACCATACGTTATGTATGCGAGTAGCGAAGGTCGTGCCTTTGCGCAGACTCGCCTGAGCCTTCGCTGTCCCTCAATGTGATCTGCCTGCTCACTAGACCGATTTTTGAGAATTTTCATGAAACCATTTTAGCTAGAGCGAATAAAGAATGCGTTGATGCGACGGTGATGATGCGCAAGCTGGTCAGCTCATTTGTAGTTTTGCAGTAAAACCAGGCTTTCTCGCGACAGGGCTAATTCAGCACAAACCAGCTGACCCATTTTAATTGTCAAAATATAAACTACTTGAACTTAAAACAAAAGCAAAACGCTTCACCTCTTGACATATAACAGTGAAAGTACAGTGAAAGTACAATTCAACGTGTTCAATATCGCCGGTAAAATCAGTTTTAACAATGTGAATGTCCGGCACTTGATCAGCTTTCTCATACAAAACCGCATCCCATAATAAGGTTGTTGTATGCACAGACATGCATATGCATACTTATTGCAGACAACTAACTGACCTACAGACTGAGTTTGAAGTACTGTGAAAGATAACAGTGTTTGCCGTCTATTGATTGTTCTTGCATTCGTTTATAACTATGATCAGAGTGTTTTACCCTTACCATTCATAGTCATGACAGTGGTCCTCTTGAACGGTTGCCCCGCTTAGCAAGCAGGCCTTTAATTTATCTCATCAAAACATATGGTGTGGATGCTCAAAAGAACCGTCTCGATGAGAAGGTTCTTTTAAGCATCCAAAACATAGGTTAGAACGCTGAGTTCATCAAATAGCTTATTTTTCGTCGGATTTAGAGCCTGTTCGGTGGCAGAATCGACCTCTACATGTACATTATTTATATTCAGCAAATGCATACGTAGATGTTTTAAATTTGCTGAATGGAAATAGTGTGGAGGGCTCATCCGCTGGCTGATCTTGATTACACTGTTTTCAAAGGAGATACTTAGTGTATCTGGGTTCAGCAGGAAATGAGTAACCTTGTAAAAGTAATACTTGCGCGTATACCTTTTCCCGCAATTCATGAAAAGTATCGTCTGCTCATTGGTGCATAAACGGATCCCAGAAAAAAATCCCACGAGGGGTGATGGGGTAGAAAAAAATCTATTCCTGGCTCTTGAGATTGTAAAGACACTAAGTATGGCTATCAATCCGCTGGTCATATAGTCACAGGGGATTTAAAAATCATAACTGATTCAGGAATTCGGTCTATTATATGTAAGGAACCTAAATATAGGTTTCCTTTGCCAATAGACTTCAAATAATGTCGTGAGGAAATTGCAAGCTCATTACAAGAGTTTTGTAATCGCTGGTGTAAACTAGATTATGTTGAGTCTAATGCCTTAAATAGTTGGAAACTAAATATTTTTAAAATTATTGATGGTAGAATTTCAATTCAATGTAACAATTTAGATCTTTTACCACCTAAACCTAAATTCACTTTTAGACAGTTACAGAAAGGGATCCAGGAATTCCATAGGATGTTTGTTTTGGCATCTGCATATAGGGCTGCTAACAATGTTGTGGTCGTTTGAAAAAGGTACTATATTAACACCCCAAAAGCAAGAACTTAGCGCTGCAAAACATATGAGCATAGCCGACTCGATGAGACGTCTATCGTTGATAGGCATCGATGTCATATGGCAGCTAAGTTTGGGGGTGTTTATTGATGAGGACCATAGCAAGCTTCCTACGTTATACGGGTTACCTAAACTTCATAAACGGTCCTATAAGTCGCGTTCTATTGCTAATTCTAGTTCATGTACAACTACTGAGTTGTCTATTCTTTTGACTTCTTGCCTCATTGCGATTAAAAACAATGTCATTAAATATTGCACAATATTTTATGAAAGAAATTGTAAAAAAATATTTTGGTCTATCATAAATTCAGGTGAAATTCTTAATAAATTGAAGTCTAGAGGTTTACTAGCACTTAGTTTGTCTACATATGATTTCTCTACTCTCTACACTACATTGCCTCAACATCTAATAAAAGAAAAACTAACAGAGTAAATTGTACAAACATTTAACAGAGAAGGCTCTGTTGAACCGCAAATTTCACATTTCACAAATTTTACACTGTGAAAAATTGGTACCCATCTTCACAGCGCGTGAAAAATTGGTACCAATACGTCAAATATTTCATACCAATATTTCACATTTTGTGAAATTTGCGCACGTAGTGAAGTTATATGTAGCATACATGCGCAATCTTCACATCGATAAAATACCCCCAAATCTGCTGCATTTAGCATTCGATTCCAATTCTGCACAAATATGTCAGGATTTTTTAACGTGGTTCAAACAGGTTACAGATAAATTTCATATGTTTTACGGTTGAAAATCTGGGAAAGGAGTAAGACTGCAAATCAATTATATTAGCCGCGTCCCAAGAAAATGTTTCTTTGGAGTTCATGCTCCAGATTCACCAGCTTGTGTCCATGTAGATACACAATCAAACACTAGTCTTTTAATTTTAGATTGAGAACCTTTGGCGATTTTTCAATCAGTGCTGGAAAACTTTCAATCAGTGTAGCAAAGAAACATAGGCCCTGATCCAGCTATGTATTTACAGAGCTTATCTGCACCTTTTGGCATATGCAAAAATACTATCTTTTCAGTGTGGGGCTTGTAAATAGCTAAAGGAGAGCTAGATTCAGCTTTTTCACAATTTCATATATCTTTCAATTGTGGATCCCTTTTTTAACTCACGTTGTGGTCATAGGATGTCCGTCCTGCCAGCTACCCATCCGTCCTTCCGTCGTCCGTCAATAATAACTTCCTCCTAAACCACTGAGTAGAATCTCACCAATCTTCATTGGGTTGATCTATCCCCTTTCAAACTTGTTCAAAGATTTCAACTTTATGTAGAAATCCGGTTGCCTTGCCAACCAAAAGGAAACACTCTAAAATCGTGTCAAAAACTTCTGAGCAGATTTTAAAAGAATTAGGCACAAATGGTCCGTGGGACACCCTCTACCAATGTTGTTCAAATCATTTGACTATTTTAAAAATATGACCGCCAGGTGGCGTAACCAGTTTTTCTATGTCAATTGTGTTGAAACTTTTTTTTATCTGAAATTACAAGGCCTAGTAAAAAAGACAACACTTCTCGTCTGAAATCACTTGCGATAGAGCCTTGATATTTGGTATGTAGACCCCTCCCATCTTTGTTCACAATATGACCATGACCAAAAATGGCACCGCCCAGAGTGTCAACATCCTGTACCATTTGTCAACATAATAAACGGACACTTTTCCATTTAAAGCTTTATAATGAAACTGCTGATTAATAAAATTAATAAAACATCATAGCTGGGCTTTGAGAGGAGCTATGCTTTGCTATACCCTTATATAAAGTCATTCTCAATGAGCAACCCCTGGCTGAAGACCCTCTTGGTTCCATATAATGAATGGTGTTCTAGAGAGACATATTGATTTGGCCAGTGGCACCTGTAACAAAATAATGTCCGCTCTGTCATTCAAAATCATGATGGGAAACACTCTAAAGTTATGTAGAATATTTCACGAACTAGTTTTGTGGTCCTTAGGGACCTATTGAATTTCGACATCCAGGTATTCTTAAAAAAAAACAAGAACGTATTAATATTGTTTGAAAAAAGTTCTAACATTTTTATTCCTAATGCTTGTTTAGAACATTTTTTTTTCGAAATCCTTAAATCATCAGATTGTGTGGCTTCGAAGCAAACATTTCGCTTTACTTTTTATGAAATCAGAAATCACTCAAATTCATTATTTCAAGCCTCTGTGCTAATAGCAACTTATTTGAGATGGCATGCAGACAGCAACAGCTCAAGGTATATACAAGAAATTTCATACAAATATTTAAACTATCAGAACGCAATATACATAACTCCTTAGCATAACTCTATTATTTACACTTTTGAGTTGTTGAGAACTGGTACCAATTCTTCACATTTGTGAAAATTGAGTACCAATTCTTCACATCTGAGAAAAATCGAACCAGTCCTTTGCAGATGACAGGAATATGTACCAATTTTTCACAGTTAAAATGAGAAAGATGTGAAATTTGGGCACAGATAATAGACCCCAAAAATTATCAAAATTGACTGTACACCAATTTTACATTTTCCAAAAATGACGTTTTGGTACCAATTCTTCACACGGTGTGAAATTTGCAAATTGTAAAATTAGCGGTTCAACAGGGCTCACTTTATTTGACTTGTAATGATAAAAGTCATTTTTTTACTTCTGATAAAAAATGTGGTCATGTCAGAAAATGTGTGATGCTCTCCAGTATTTTTGGACATTTGGCTCGAAATTATATAGAGAATTGTAGGTATTCCAATGGGTACTAATTGTGCTCAACTTGTTGTAGATTTGTTTTTGTTTTATTATGAGAATGACTTCATGTTATCCCTGTCAGAAAATAATCTAACTGACATCATTAAAGCTTTTAACTCTACCTCCAGATACTTAGATGACATACTTTATATTGATAATCCTTATTTTGTACAAACGGTAGGTCAGATATATCCGACTGAACGTCACTTAAATAAGACAGACGAATTCTTCTGATATCGAAGCTCCGTTTTTGGACTTGAACTTGTCAATAACAAATGGCATAGTTTCATATAAAATTTATGATAAACCAAAAGATTCTAATTTTGAAATAGTAAATTTCCTATTTCTTGTTGGAGATGTTCCTCGCTCTCTTTCCTATGGTGTATATATTTCTCAGCTTATTCGTTTTGCTAGAGTGTGTTCTAATATTAATGACTTCAACAACAGAAACCTATTTTTAATTGCTACGTTATTAAAACAAGGTTATAGGTATCATTAAATTCGAAAAGCACTTTCTAAATTCTACCACAGACACTCAGAGTTAATTGTTAAATACAACATTGGGTTGAAAACTCTTCTGCAGCAAGGCATATCAGAACCTATATTTTATGATGATTTAGTTTATAAATTCAAACGAATTGTTGGAAAACCTTATTTAAGTGATCAATTCAAAAAAAGATTATCAAACGTTATATAAAGATTGAATATAACTTGGATGCCATGCGACAGACTGCATGCCTGGTTTTAAACCCAAAAACGGTTTATAGCTATGGTTTCCTCTTTAATTGCACGACGGTGAGTCAGGCCTCAGACTCAATGACGGCTCTGACGTAAAGCTTTAATCGGTGTTAGTACCTGATGCTTATCTGTAGCTGGACCCACCGTGGCTCAACTTGAGGTTTTCTTTAGCTGTGACTATCTGTGAGTCGTGAGCCATTTTCTTTGATTGGAGTGTTTCTCCATGATGATACATTGCATTAGTTAGAAGGATTCCATGCGAGCTGAACATTTCTTGTACTTCAACAAAAGCAGAATCTAGGGCGAAGATTTGGTACCAGTAAAATGCATTTAAGCCCCCTGGCGGCTTAAGTTGCTGTCCGTTCTAATGTGGTGGTTCTGTTGTGGTTGACTTTTGTTTATTGTTACTCCCATTGTGTGAGTCTGTAATTGCTCTGTGTTTTGTTGTAAATTACTTTATGTCCATTTTACTTTTGTAATCATCTTGATGGGGAAGAGAGAGCTGGCTTCTTTGCTTAGTTTGTCTTCCTGGTGTCTCGTAATGGTTGTGTGGCTCTTCCTCGCGGTGCCATGGGTCTGTCTGCGGTTTGTGATTGTGGTATTTCCTCTTACTCACTTACTATGTTTAGTTAGGGTGCAGCCCAGCATGAGTTTTATTATCCAAATTTCACATAGTATGGCTCATGCATGTACGAAGCTAAGCCTATACTTTCTTTTTTTTCAGAATATATTAGCCTTAAATCCACGAGTCAGCAAGCATGCCAGTTTAGTGAGCAGCTCACAAACCAAACAAAACAAGAAACACTGGAAGAGAAACAGTACTAAAGGATGCTCAGTAAGTTTACGTATTAACTCATTGCCCACTGGGATTTTTCCCGCTTTTTTGTCGTCTGCTGATGTTTTTCGAAATCATATTTTTCGACATATTCTTTCGGAAATACAATTAGAGTGTCAAACAGTTTGGATCCATATCAGGCCCGACGTTTTGTCGGGCCTGATATGGGTCCAAAATGTTTTCAAAAGTTATCAGCAGACGAAATATTTATGCCATGGTTTGTCCTCCTGTACGTCATGTACGTGGAGATTAGGAGCGCTGTGGCTCAACGGTAGAGTTCTCGATGATGCATTGATACATTAGGGGTCTTTCATGCAAACCAAACATCTATGTGTCTTGATCCACATCTGAACTAAGGGTGAGGTTGGCGCGCCGAGAAACTGGTTTAAGCACTCATGTAAAATATTTTTACTGACCGTTCCAAGGTGGTGCTTTTTTGTGGATCATTTATATTATTCCTGTCTTGTTTTTGTTAAGCTTTCGTGCGCGTCTGTTTATTGATGCCTAGTGGTCACCTGCTGGGATAGGACTGATCTCTTGGCTCTTGTTTGTGATGTCTAATTGTGAAGTTGTCACTATCCCATTGGCATCGTGGGTCTGGTGTGTTGCTTGATTGTATTGATTCATGAGTTTTGCCCCCTTATTTACTTTGAGGTCGAGGGGTCGCTGGTTCGAGCTTCATCTGCCTGTGTTCTGTCATTGTGCTAGCCACTGTATCCATTTTTTCAATACTGCCAGAAGTCTCATAGCATTTTGCCAAAGAGTCACTGTATTGTATTTGGGTTAGCAATACAACAGAACAGGTTGTTTGTTTGACATTGCAGCGAACATTTTATCAATTACCTACATCGGTATAATATAGCCACAGACAGTTTAGGTCGAAATCCAATTTATTTTCTGCGTCTCTTCGATCGTCCAAAAGTAATTACGGTATTTACTGACACTCTGAACAGTAGGTATTGTATGGTGTTGTAAAATACAAGTCAGCAACTATTCTTTAAAGCAAATGAAGTAAAACATCAATGTTTGAAATGTCACTGCCTACAAAAATTATAGAGGAAGGAAAAGATGAGGAATCGATACAATCAAGTACCACACCTTACCCGAGAGATCATATGGGAAAATGACAAAACACAAGAAAACATATCACACAAGAGAGTCAAGAGGTCAGCTCTTTCCCATCAGGTGATCACAAGGTTGCAAGGAAAAGACAAGACAACATAACAAAGACAAACATGAAACATAGATAACAAAATAGGATCCACAAAAGTAGCAGCACCTTGGAACGGTCAGTAAATAAATTACTGGATGGCTAATAATTACTGGAAAAACCAACAATGTATGGCTGCGCCACATAATCAGCATGATGATTTAAATTTTGAAATAGCTAACTTCCCATTTCTTCATGGAGATGTTCCTCGTTCCGCCTCATTAGGTCTATATAATTTGCTTATATCTGATATCTATTGTGTTATTCGTTTTGTTTGAGTATGTTCTAATATTAGTGATTTCAACAACAGAAACCTATTTCCGACTGCTAAATTATTAAAACAGGGCTATAGCTGTCATACAATTCGCAAAGCATTTTCTAAATTCTACCACAGATTGTTAAATACGGTATTGGTTTAAAGACTTCTCTGCAACAGGGCATCTCGGAGCCATTATTTTATGGTGATTTAGTTATAATTTCAAAATACATGTTGGAAAACCTTAATCTAGTGATCAATTCAAAAAGATAATCAAACGTTATAAAAAATCTTCTTTAATTGTACGACGGTGGGTCAGGCCTCAGACTCAATGATGGCCTTGACGTAAAGCTTTAACCGGTTGGTGGGTGCCTGGTGCCTATCTTTGCTGGACCCACCGTGGCTCAACTTGAGGTTTTATTTAGCTCGGACTATCTGTGAGTCATGAGCCCTTTTCTTTGTATCACCTTAGTGTGTTATTGTGATTAGATTATTTCTCTGCGATGATACATTGCAATCGATAGGAAGCCTCTATACGAGCTGAACATTTTTGTCCGGTTGTGGAAACAACAGAATCTAGGGCGAAGATTTGTGACCTGTGAAATGCATTTAAGCCCCCAGTGGCTGAGGCTGCTGTCCGTTCTAAGGCAGTGGTTCTGTTTTTGTTGATATATTGTTTATTGTTGCTCCCATTATTTGCGTGGGTCCTGCGTTTGGTCCTTGTGTTGTTCGATTCCATACTCCCAGTGACTGCGGGTGCTAAAGTTAAAGTGATGACTCGTTTTTAGTTCTTTAAAATGTATTTGTTGTCCCTATTGTGCGAGTAGGTGCGTGTTTGGTTCTGGTTTTGTAATGGATAAATATGTGTCCTTTCTAGTTTGCAATCATTATGAGGAGAATGGGGGTCTGATTCTTCTTCTGTATGTACTTTGAATTTAAGAGTGACATGGTCTAGGGTTGTAAATAATCAATTTTAAAACATTAAACATTATTTTTCATTAATATTACTATGATCAGTATTAAAAGTAATATTTGAACAGATATTAACTAGATATACATTTAGTTTAAACTTTTATATCATTTTTTTACAAAATGTGTACATATAATGCAATAAGTACTTATACAGATCATTTCAGAATACAAAAAAGGGGATTCAGAAGAAAGTCTGTTGACTTTTGTAAATTGGTTTCCCTTAACTAGATATACATTTATTACTGAAAAGAACATACATTTCACCATAACTTGTCAAAAGCCCAACAGGATACAAGCGTGTTTTAATACCCAACCGTCTATATACGGAGTAATTGTCTATTTTTTGTTATGTCATGAGTCACTGAACTATTCCACCGGTCAATAAATATGACTATAGACTGGCACTATACCACGGGCCTGGTTTCCCGCTTCCCTGTTAAATACACACAGGTGCTTATTATCATGCGCCTTCGGCCTCGTGCAATAGTGCATCAGGTCTACCACGGAACTTGGGGTAATAGTTTTGACTATACTATAAACAGGCATGAAATAACTGTATAATATTTCAGGGCTATTGTGCCTTTACAGTGCAAAGCTTTTTTTTCAATTGATCATTGACTTTAGGTACCCCATCTTTTCCGCAGATAATAATGGTATCTGATCACAGTAAGGGAAAGCTAATATGACCAGCGGAATGAGTTGTTTTATCAATTTAACACTTTACTGACAAGCTGATCTACATATCATCCAATCCAATTCATCAAAGGAAAATATTTCGCTCATGCTATATCAAAAAATATGCAATAGCGTTTATAGAAATAAGAATATGACATAAAGTAAGAAATAAGATACTGTTTTTGAGAATTTGATTAACAACTTATCTTTGGCGAATCACTCCCAAAACACAAGTGCGTATGAATAGGTAATGTCACAATCACAGGCAACAGAACAACACTAGGCACCACGAGGAAGGGACAAAAAGAAAATAGACAGTTAGACAAAAGCATGAGCACAAAGGTAAATGGCCAACTCACGGCACCGTGAGGGAGAGAAACGGTACCAGTTACATGACATCAAAAGACAAGTAAAATAAAGCAAAGCAACCAGCTCACTCTTCCTAAGGGAGATGATTGCAAAGCTAGAAATGGCCCTAAGTAATGCGTAATAAAACAAGGACCAAACGCAAAAATGCCCAAAAACTAATAGGAGTATCAATAAACAATGAACAATGAATCAACAGCAACAGAACAAATTCAACAATTCTTTTAAAGCAACAATCTCTCGCTACCTCAGCAAAATGATTGAAAAGGATACTTAAGATTTCATTACTAAACAAGAAATCAACTCGAACACCCACACATAATGGGCGAAACAACAGACAGCGAATCAAAAACAACTGCATCTGTACCTTAGAACAGACATCAACCTAGTCCACCAAAGGGGTTTAAATATGTTTTAAAGACCAAATCTTACCGCTATACTCTGCTGTTGTTTAATCATAAAATTGTTAAGCTAGCATAAAAGCCTCCAATTATTTGCACTTTATCATAATAGGTAATCAATTATATCAATTGACCTTAATGTGGTAAGAAATAGAGAATGTGGTTCTTAACTCACAGACAGACAGATCTACACAAATCCCCTTGTTGAGGCATGATGGGCTAAACCAAAGACAAGCATCAGGCGGAAACACACTGATGATCAAACTCAGTGAAATCCTGCTGGTCTGTATTCAGGTTTTTATCCAGGATTATTAGATCTAATTTAGTTATGGCAGATTAGCCAATGTCATCACCTTAATAACTTTCTTACTACTTTTGTTTCAAGACTACTATCTCTAAAAATATGTGTGTTTTTCGGATATAATAAATTAATGTTTGGTATACACAATAAAGATCGAGCACTTGCATTAAAGACGCTTGAAATCATCAAGAGTCTATAATCTGTGAAACCAATGATTGCTTTAATGGTCCGAAACTATTCAAAAGAGACTAGGAAGTGGATCAATTGTATCTTGGTTGAGCCTGACTTACAATTAAATAAGCAATATATTGTTATAGGTGTCTCATACCCAATATTCCAGCAAAACTAGACGTTATAGGTCATACACTGGTATAGCATAAATTAATGTTTGGTATACACAATAAAGATCGAGCACTTGCATTAAAGACGCTTGAAATCATCAAGAGTCTATAATCTGTGAAACCAATGATTGCTTTAATGGTCCGAAACTATTCAAAAGAGACTAGGAAGTGGATCAGTTGTATCTTGGTTGAGCCTGACTTACAATTAAATAAGCAATATATTGTTATAGGTGTCTCATACCCAATATTCCAGCAAAACTAGACGTTATAGGTCATACACTGGTATAGCTATAATTCGTACACTGGATCACCAACTCTCTACTATAGATGGTACACTACACAAGTTTCTTTTCACTGAATTTTGTAGAAACCAAGACGATTTGGGTCGTGCTGCTTTGACAGTACATAATCAGGACCAGGCATAAGGCATATTAAAACACATTTTGACCAAAGATAGAGAAATATTTGTTCAAATTCAATTTTCGAGACGGAACGGTAAAAGTTGGACAAAAGTATCCGTGGTTAGGAAGGCCAAGATTGTCAATAAATTATTGTCTCAATATACTGGATATATCCTTAGAACAAAACCGTATACGAAACACGGAAAATAAACTACACCACGAAACCGAGACACTATTAATATATAGTGGAATCAGACAGTCTATTCTTAACTTCTAACAAAGAAAACAAACACAGTTTGCATGTTGGCGCGCTTTAATGTGAGCAAATGAGCAGCGTGACATGGAAGGACGTTGTAGACCTTAATGAGATCTATTTAAGAAGTGCTTGAAAAGCCCTGCCAGTAACACAGCTTACTTAACCCTTAGATCTTCTCATTGCCGAAGTACCTGCCGTCCAGCCCACATGACACCAAACTTTCTATTTTTTGCTTGGCGAAAACTTGCTGTGATTTTAAACAGTGCAGTATACCACATAGCAATGACGACGTGCAAATCAACACGGCAAGATCTCTTGCTCGAATCTATACAAAATTTTGTGTGTTGCTCACATCTGTGAAGCCGCCTTAGAACTGATTTTTCACGACACTTCGTTCACAAATACCTGATTATTCTCAGTCCGTGCATGACGACTGAGTAATAATATACTGCACAACCTTTGTTAATGCTAGTACCGACTAGACAAATATTCTGCTCTATTCGATGAAACGAGCAGAATGTTAATTATCTTGTTATCTGTCATGCATTGATGTTGATATTAGCCACCGTATATCTATTGCCAGTGCCATTCTCAAATAATTGTGTATGCCCCAAATTGTAACAGGATATGACTTTTATGTAAGCTTCAAATCTTGTACAATGATTATATATTTGTATATATTGTTAGACTGGCTCCAGTCCTTAAAACAATTTTTCATCAATGTGTCACTTCATATACTTGTGGCCAGTCTTACTCTGATGGCTCTGTTTTAAGGACTGGTACAACTGGCATTATAAAATACGAGGTGGTGCCAGTCTACATCCAAGTATTCCAGATTTGATTGACATTTATTTGTTTTAATGGTCCTTTTCTGATCTAGTTAACCTCTTAAATGATTTCTTCTCAGCATGGATGTTTAAATAACAGGTTCAGAGTGAATGAAAGAGTTCAAATTTTGTCAAGTAACCGCAGCAGCCACAGTAGAACTAAGAGTAGTAGTAGTAGTAGTAGTAGCAACATCAATATCAGTAGTAGTAGTAGCGGTTGTGGCAGTGGTAGTAGAAGCAACATCAACAACATCAGTAGTAGTAGTAGTAAGTGTGGTAGTAGTGGTAGAAGTAGTTGTAGCAGCAGCAGTAGCAGCAGCAGCAGCAGCAGCAGTAGTAGTAGTAGTAGTAGTAGTAGAGTAGTATTGTTAGTAGTAGTAGTAGTAGTAGCGACAGCAGCAGTAGCAGTAGCAGTAGCAGCAGCAGCAGTAGTAGTAGTAGTAGTTGTAGAGGTCGTGGAAGTAGCAGCAACAGCACCAGCAGTACAAAAGTAGTAGTAGCACTAGTGGTAGTAGTAGAAGTATTGGTAGAAGTAGTAGTAGCAACAGCAGCAGCAGCAGCAGTAGTAGTAGTAGTAGTAGTAGTATAGTAGTATTGGTAGTAATAGTAGTAGTAGTAGTAGTAGTAGTAGTAGTAGTAGTAGTTGTAGTAGTACTAGTAGTAGTAGTAGTAGTAGTAGCAACAGCATCAGCAGTAGCAGCAGCAGTAGTAGTAGTAGTAGTAGTAGTAGTAGTAGTAGTAGTAGAGTAGTATTGGTAGTAGTAGTAGTAGCAACAGCAGTAGCAGCAGCAGCAGTAGTAGTAGTAGTAGTAGTAGCAGTAGCAGCAGCAACAGTAGTAGTAGAAGCAGCAGCAGCAGCAGCAGTAGCAGTGGAAGTAGAGGTAGTAGTAGTAGTAGTAGTAGTAGTAGTAGTAGTAGTAGTAGCAGTAGTAGTAGTAGTAGTGGTAGTAGAAGTCGTAGTAGTAGTAGTAGTAGTAGTAGTAGTAGTAGTAGTAGTAGTAGTAGTAGTAGTAGTGGTAGTAGCAGTAGTTGTGGTAGCAGAAGTAGTAGTAGTAGTAGTAGTAGTAGTAGAGTAGTATTGGTAGTAGTAGTAGTAGTTGTAGTAGTAGTAGTAGTAGTGGTAGTAGCAGTAGTAATAGTAGTAGTAGTAGTAGTAGTAGTAGTAGTAGTAGTAGTAGTAGTAGTAGTAGTAGTAGAGTAGTATTGGTAGTAGTAGTAGTAGTAGAAGAAGTAGTAGTAGTAGTAGTAGTAGTAGTAGTAGTGGTAGTAGCAGTAGTAGTAGTAGTAGTAGTAGTAGTAGTAGAAGTAGTAGTAGTAGTAGTAGTAGTAGTAGTAGTAGTGGTGGTAGTAGCAGTAGTTGTGGTAGCAGAAGTAGTAGTAGTAGTAGTAGTATTGGTAGTAGTAGTAGTAGTAGTAGTAGTAGTAGTAGTAGTAGTAGTAGTAGTAGTAGTAGAAGTAGTAGTAGTAGTAGTTGTAGTAGTAGTAGTAGTGGTAGTAGCAGTAGTAGTAGTAGTAGTAGTAGAGTTGTAGTAGTAGTAGAGTAGTATTGGTAGTAGTAGTAGTAGTAGTAGTAGTAGTAGTAGTAGTAGTAGTAGTAGTAGTAGTAGTAGTAGTAATAGTGGTAGTAGCAGTAGTTGTGGTAGCAGAAGTTGTAGTAGTAATAGTAGTAGTAGTAGTAGTAGTAGTAGTAGAGTAGTATTGGTAGTAGTAGTAGTAGTAGTAGTAGTAGTAGTAGTAGTGGTAGTGGTTGTAGTAGTAGTAGTAGTAGTAGTAGTAGTAGTAGTAGTAGTAGTAGTAGTAGTATGAGTAGTAGTAGTATTGGTAGTAGTAGTAGTAGTAGTTTTTGTTTGTTTGATTTAATTCTTTACGTCCCATCAACAATCTTTCAGTTATAGAGGGACGGATCTTCCTGGGTTGAACCAGTACTAAGCTAGGATTAATGTTCTTGCTCAAGGACACAACGCAGTGACGCCGGTTAGGCTCGAACCCGC